>OU343061.1:10846339-12146339 GCA_910593695.2 Ocypus olens
AAAAATTTGAAAAAGTTTTCACAATACTTTCTCGTACTTCGTAATGGAGAAAGTAAAAACTCTACTTTGTATGGCACATATGTTTATTAACTAAAGTTCTGATAATGGCAAGTTGAGTTGCCGAAACTGCAGTTAACGAATAAAGGTGTGTGTTATTCAAAGGGTTTGATTATTCCTAAAAGTCTAAAAATAATTTCTTACGGATTGGCTCTCTAAATTAATTAATAATTATCATCAGCGTCCACTCTAGGGATTCTAAGTCCCGATGTAAGGAAGGTTTCAGCGCCCCCTCCACTATATTTTTTTTATTCGAGTTGCTTTTTATTTTTGCTATTCCGATTAGAGATGGCGACTCATTGTAAAGATGTAAAGAGTGGACTTAAAATAGTCGAACTCTTTACATGGCTCAAAAAAAAGTCTCCACACCTCTGAAATTTTATATTTTATAAAATGATGAGCGGAAAAAACAAAGGTCCTCACCTCACAATGAGTCGGAAAATTTTCACAGAAGTCACTCACTTCAATTCGAATTCACGTTTTTAACTGTAATTAAAAGAGCTAGTGGAATAAGATGGTGAACGAATTTTTGAATTTTTTTCAATTATAGCAAAAATACTGAAAAACAATTCCTGCTCGAATTCGTTTCTTCCCGCTGGGAGATAATAAAAAGAGCTTGAATAGTATAGTAAAATAGTGAGCAAATTTCCGGAACTTCTTTAACGGTTCAAAACTTTTAGCTGAAAAACAAACAATTTTTTCTGTTATAATCAAAAGAGCTTGGCGAAAGATGGTGAACGAATTTTCAGAATTTCTTCAATTTTTCGAAACTTCATTTTCGCTGTAATCAAAAGAGCTCGAAAAGTTAAGGGATGGTGAACGAATTTTCGAAATTTCTTCAATTGTTTAAAACTTAAAGTTGAAAAACTGGAAAACAATCGCGACTTGAATTCGCTTTCTTCGCTGTAATCAAAAGAGCTCAAAAAGTTGAGGGATATGGTGACCGAATTTTTGAAATTTGTTCCTAAACTCTAAATAAATGTTATGTTAGTGTTGGCATTGTATGCCAGATGGCGCCTTCGTTATGGTACTCTAACACGACGTACGTTTTCTAATGCTCTATTGAAGTCGAAGAATGTGCAATATTACTATTTCCTTCTGGCAAATACAATATGGAAAGAGATCTATTAGATCTCTCTTCCTATAATTATAGAGCATCTCTCAAATACCCAGCTCTCGTTGGCATTACTATACTGTAAAAACTACAAGAGATATAACTAAGGAATTAAAGGTTGCAAGAAATAGTAATGCAAGTTATAAAATAAGCCGGCAAGAAGGAACTCGGTTTGGCTTTCGTGTTACTTTCTCCGTATCATTTATATTTACGCTTTCGTGGTTTATTTTCAATTTAAATCATATTTTAAATGTACATCGAACGTTTGTAGTCTCGAATGAATCTGACGTTTAAAACGTCAAAATTATGAAAGATGGAAAAATTATACTGCAAATTTAAAAGCTGAGTTTACTCAAAAACCAAAGAGATTTCGAAAAAAACTTATTCTTTATAAGTTGTTCATTTAGGCATTCTCTACAATTATTATTAACATAAATTTGCTGTAACTATTATCGTTTCATAATTATAAACCAAAAATGAAAAAAAAATTCATACATTTATTTCTCGAATAAAAATGATTTTATGAAAAATATTTTCAAACCAAAGATATTCATTTCTTTATTGTCTTCAATATTTGTTTAAATGTTTTTGTGATATTTTGATATTTAAGAACATATTGGAAAAAAACAAAAAAACAGTTAGGGTGAACAGTAAACACCCACTTCAGGTGTACAAAATTTTACCAAAAGCTTTTCAGTTCTTCGGATTATTAAATAAGACCTATGTTGAAAGTTTCGTATCAATTGCGCAATTAATTTTTGAGATACAGCGCACACAGCACATACACACACACAGACCCAATTTTTTTTTTCCAGAAATTGTTGAAATGGCATCTAGGGACCCCAAAACGGATATTTCCGTAAAAAAAATTTTTGAAAAAAAAATCACGATCACAATACTTTCTCGTACTTCGTAACGGAGAAAGTAAAAATATGCAGAGAACTTTGACTATAAAAAGATGGACTGCTAACGCCAACTTCATGTGTGCTTCAAAGTGACGGTGGCGTGGCAAGACTGCAAGTGCTTGAAGTATGTTACTAAATTGGTAGCCATTTTGTATCTATGACGTATGACTCTATGAGCACGTGACTTGCCAATGAAATTTATTGTATGTGGTGAGTAAAACACGTACGTGTGTTGAGAATTTTCACAAATTTTTAACGTCGAAACAATGATTAATCACCTGCCTGATGAAGCCACTGTGTGCCGAAACATATGTCGCAGTGTTTCGACATTAAAAATTTATGAAAATTCTCAACACACGTGTTTTACTTACCACATATATTATGGAATTTTACCAAGTAACAGCCTCATCAATCCAATATGCAATTTATTGTGTTTTAAACATTGTAAATATGGGGATATATTGCTTCGTTAACGGTAGGGTTGGGAAAACGTAATTTTTAGTCATTTGCTATTTAATATACGTCCACGTATGTATGCCGACGCGGTAATAATACTTGTCGGCAGATGTATAATCTTAAAATGCTATTTATTCCTCATTTTGAACGTATTAGATATCCATCAATTCCAGAGGCGGCTCGTGGATGTTCGGCGGTGGGGCAGCGGAAGAACATTTGACCGAAACACAGCAACGAAATATTTGCTTCTTCTATAAGAGTAAGTAGTGCGGCACGAGCGACATCTTTGTCTTTGCCCTCCCTACGGAAATCCACGAGCCGCCGCTGATTCAAATGTGGAACTTTGCAAATTGTGTTTTGATGCGAAGAACGGGCAAGAAAGTAAACCAGAGTTGCCGAAATATGCTCGCATTTGCATTCTCCACTTAAATTACCCACCTTTTTGCATACTGGGGCGGGACTTATATCGGGTTCCCACTCGCAGAGAAATATTGAGCAATATGGGAAATGCAGGGGGACTTGCAGTCCATGTTTATAGTCAAAGAGAATGAATGGTGTAGGAAATGAAATGCAGTGTTTTTCGGCATGGCGTCTGTTGAGTAATAGCAGAAGCAGCTGACATGGTAGCTAGTAGTTCAGTTCGTTCTCGTGATTTAAACAGCGACATACTTCGCTTCCCCTTACGACCCCTGTGGGATACCATTGATAGTTAAACTTCGACCAGTAAGTCAGTGATTAAATAAACTCAGACGTCATACGCATCTATCGTACACAAACAAAACTGAACATAACCTTAAAAAGTCTATTTATTTGCAAGGCTGAATTAACCTAATTAGCATGCGACATCTATCGGAATAGTGTTGTGAAAGTACTACATGGTTGCATTTTTTAACCTTAATGCATTTTTTTTTAATTCAACCGCCAACTTATAGGTTAAGTAATAGATATTTATGCATTAAGGGAGATACGGAATGTTTTTCCCGAGGTTGACAGGGTTACAAACCGAGGGCCTCTGGCCCGACGTTTATAAGTCAACCGAGGGAAAAGAACATGAATATCTCCCGTGGTGCATACAATATTTTATTTTTTAGTTAAATATTAGTAATTCGTAAAAATATTCAGTGTATCGATCTGCAATATGTATTAGAGGTGAGCAGACAGTTCAGGAACTTCAAGTCAAATTTACACATTAATTTGGACATAAAGTCTTTTAATTTTAATTGAATTTGACACTTTCTTTAGAGGCTTAATGGCTTTAAATCAACATTAGTCTTTTTTTTCTTAACGCTTGTTGACTTTAAATCAAATGTATACAATAATTTGAACATTAGAGAAACTTCTAGAAACTCAACGACTTTAAAGTCAAGATTAGTCGTTTTTCTTGATGTTTATTATCAAATTTTGACATTAATTTGCACATAAAGTCTGTTAATTCTATCCAAATTTGACATGTTTTCTAGGGGCTTAAGGGTTTAAGTTAAAATTAGTCTTGCTTTCTTAACGCTTCTCAACTTTAAGTCAAATTTCGACAGTAATTTGGACATAATTAATCTCTTAATTTTATGATTAATTAATTTCTCACTTAACCCGTGGTGAAACATAATTATATAATTTGATTAATTAAAACACTTGGTTTTGTTTCACTGCTTTTATTTGTCTCTCCGACTAGTTTCGACAAAGCAGTGAAACAAAACCAATTGTTTTAATTAATCAAACTCTTAATTTTAATTAAATTTGATATTTTTCTAGAGGCTTAGTAAATTAACTTGAGACAACCTCACTTATTGCAGATTTTTTAAATACAAATAATAAAGACGAAAAATAGCCTGAATATATGAGAGAGGCTTAACGCATTTAAATTCAAAATTAGTCATTTTTGACGCTTATCGACTTTAAGTCAAATTTCGACATTAAACTGCACATAAAGTCTCCACCCAAATTTCACATTTTTTCAGAGGCTTAACGATTTTAAGTCAAAATTAGTCTATATTTTGACACTTGTCATTAATTTGTCATAAGGTTTTTAACTTGAATTAAATTTGTCATTTTTTCTAGAGACTGGCTTTAAGTCAAAATTAGTACTTTTTTCTTAACGCTTGTTGACGATAAGTCAAATTTCGACATTAATTACTCAAGTCTTTTAACTTGAATCAAATTTGACATTGTTTCTAGAAACTTAACGCCTTTAAAGTCAAAATTAGTCTTTTTTGACGCTTATCGACTTTAAGTCAAATTTCGACATTTTTCTAGAGGCTTAACGAGTTTAAGTCAAAATTAGTCTATCGTTTGACGCTTGTCATTAATTTGTCATAAGGTTTTTAACTTGAATTAAATTTGTCAATTTTTCTGGAGACTTAATGGCTTTAAGTCAAAATGAGTATTTTTTTCTTAATGCTTGTTGACGTTAAGTTAAATTTCGACATGAATTACTCATAAAGTCTTTTAACTTGAATTAAATTTGACATTACTACCAATTACAAAAATTACAAAATTAGCCGTTTTTCTTGATGTTTATTAACTTTAAGTCATATTTCGACATTTTTTTTGCAATGCCCTTATTTATGAGCCAGCTACGGATTTCCGTTAAATGTTAAATAATAAATATAAGAAAAAATCGTCACTGCTTTTTGACAGCTTGTAATTGTTAACTGTAATTGCAGGCAGGCATTAGGAAAATAACATATTTTGTTGCAATGCCCTTTTTGAGTTACCACCCGTGGATTAATGAGCTGTTAGATATTTTTTTTATTTTCGTGGCTTTTTGACAGCTTGTGACCGCATAAAGGGACTGCATGAATAAAATTTAGAAATCGCACTCCATTTTGGTAGATGCACCGAGAAATCTATGGTTGGAATTTTTATGGCTAATTTATATATTGCAGTTGTGGCCACACTATGAACACCATTATCATATATTTTTTAATTAATTGAAAGTCTGGAACTCATTTCTGACAATTTAGTATATGACTGTAGAAAAGACCCGTGAACCGCTCCAAGGAACCGGATCACTCCAGTAAGTGAACCGGTTCGGAACCGTTCCCGACAGTGAACCGTTTTTCCCATCTCTAATTGATACTTTTAATAGTCAAACGTTTCTGGCAAGTTTGATAAAAAAAATCCTACTCGTTCTTCATGTCAACAATTAAGCATTCAGATGTGATAAAAAATAAATATGGCGTCCCGGAGAATTAAGAAAGTTGATGAATCAAGTAAATATGTTTACGAGGTGCTTTAGGGCACATAGTTTAACCCTTTGAGTCCCAAGAAGCGCGATTGCGCTGTTGAAATGTTTTGTCGGACCTCTTCGCAACCGATCAAGAAGCGTAGTTGCGCTTTTTAGCGTTTTTCGCGTACGTGCATCCAATGACCTCTGGGATCCAAAGAGTTAAAGATAAGGGCTATAGTACCAAACACACCGTTCTTAGCGGTCTAAAAATATCTCAAATAGCTTAGGGCCTTATCAAGTCTAAATCCAGCCCTGCACGGACAGAGAGTCACATAGAATTTTTTCCAAAAATTTTGTTGGGAATATTTACATATTTCATTTTTTTTTAATGTATCCAAGATAATTGGCCGAATGTCAACATCCGACAATTAGAAAAAAAAAACAAATCTAAAAAATCCTTTAATATTACAACAAACAAACTTACCGAAGGTCAAACATTTTTGGGCACGTTCCAAAAACCGTCCCGGAGCGATTCGAAGAGCGCATTCTGAGCGGAGGAGGGGCCCGATCGAAATGAATGGTCGCGAGCGGAATGAATGGACAGAACGATGATGCAACTGGAATCGGAACATTATCCGATCGACGAGACGTCATTTTTTCTCCTTCTGGGAACGGACAGATAGAGGCGGGTACCGATGCTGACGCTTGGGCTTGAGGAAGCCAACCCCTGACCTCGCTCTGATCCCTGACACCCATTTCGTACGGGTTTATCGGGCGCGGATAATCGAAAGGAAATGGATTTCTTTCCATATCAACGATTGCGACAGCGGCGTATCGCTCGTGACTT
Organism: Ocypus olens; assembly: GCA_910593695.2. Classification (NCBI taxonomy): domain Eukaryota; kingdom Metazoa; phylum Arthropoda; class Insecta; order Coleoptera; family Staphylinidae; genus Ocypus; species Ocypus olens. The sequence goes on from OU343061.1 coordinate 10,852,885, forward strand.
GGCTCATTTTTTTTTTCAGTACGCGACGAATAAATTCTTGATCGTGCGAAACAAAATTATCAGATTGAAATGTAAATTAAAAAAATTATGTTCTTCGGTTGCAATTTGTTGCAGTAACTATTCGGAATATTATGGTTTGCACATGACCACAATCAGTAGAAGATCAAGTCAATGAAGAAGATGGTTGATAGAAAAATTCATCACAAATACCTCTTGCCTGAGGAGCCATAGTCCATCTACTACGAGTGCCAATGATAATAATAAGTTTATTGACTGGAAACTCTTAACAAAAATGGTGATGTGGCCATCATGTTACTTTCTCGGACTTGATGGTATCATAGCCATTTATATTTGCACTTGCATGGTTTATTTTCAATTGAAATCATTTTTTAAATGTACTTCGAGCGTTGTGTAAACTCGGATGAAAATGACGTTTAAAACGTCAAAATTATGAAAGATGGAAAAATTATACTTCAAATTCAAAAACTCAGTTTACTCAGAAACTAAAGGGATTTCGAAAAAAACTTATTCTTTATAAGTTGTTCATTTTACCGTTCTCTACAATTATTACGAGTACCAATGATAATAATAACTGTATTGACTGGAAACTCTTAACAAAAAAATATTACTCCAGAATTCAGCTGAATATGGATAATTGTTACTAGTTAGTTTATAGGCCCAAGGGCTATAAACGTCACATAATGTCCGCAATTGAAGGTCAATAAATAAGGTTATAGTTGTAAAATGAAATAAAGTAATGTACATGGTGGCCCAAATTGGATGTTACTATAAGGAATCTCGGTTATTATCATCAATGGTGCATCCTCGAGCTCTTTTTTTCGTCTTTTGTTTTCAAGTTATAGCCAAAAATTCTATATTTTCCATTTTCAATTTTTATTAATATCTTTGTTATTTATTATTTTATCAAGATAATAATTGCATGTTCTTAATTTTAACTTTAAAACAAAAGACGATAGCTAATTTCTGTTTTCGGCATTGGGTTTGTCTCGAAAAAAAAAACTCGAGGATGCGCCATCGATTTTTTTCTATCTCTTCTGGTTCCCAATATTCCCTATAGTAACATCCAATATGGGCTACCCTGTACAGTTGCGAAATTTTTTTTGGCTGCGTGAGTTGGACTTTAAAATAAGTGTCAATCAAATGCAGGGGCGGCTCGTTATATAGAGCCAAGGAGCCATGGCACTACCTGTAGTGGTTTGAAGCTCAGCAAGAATTTTGAATTAATCCTTAAAACACTTTTTCGCCAGTTACTTTGGTCAGGGAAGATACATCGTTCGTTCTTTCTTTTGTTGTCTAAAATTGTATTTTTTAGCTGACAATAATGGTTTGTCACAGTTGTCAATAATGTTTTATTGCAATTGTCAAGAATGGTATTTTTTAGCTGTTAGAAATGATATTTTTCAGCTGTTAAGAAGTGTATTATTCAAATGTCAAAAATGATATTTTTTCAGTTGTCAAAAATGTTTTGTTTAATGTCAAAAAAGGTATTTCTCACCTATTAAAATGTTACTTTCCAGTTATCAAAAACAGCATTTTGCGACATTTTTTTTTAATTATCAAAATGGCATTTTTCAGCTGTCAAAAATTGACTTTTTTCAGTCAAAAATTGTATATTTTAGCATGTTACAGTTGTCAATAATGGTTTGTTGCAGTTGTCAAAAATGCGATTTCCAACCTATAAAAATGTTATTTTTCAGCTATCAAAAGCAGCACTTTTCGACATTTTTTTAACTCTCAAAAATGGTATTTTTCAGCTGTCAAAACTTTTTGTATTTTTTGTGTTGTTAAAAATTGAATTTTTTAGCTGACAATAATGGTATGATATAGTTGTCAATAATATTGCTGTTATTAAGAATGGTATTTTTCAGCTGTTAAGAATTGTATTATTCAGCTGTTAAGAATTGTATTATTCAGCTGTCAAAAATGTAATTTTTCAGCTGTCAAAAATGATATTTTTCAGCTGCCAAAAATGGTATTTGCCACCTATATAAATGGTATTTTTTCAGCTATTAAAAGCAGCATTTTTTGACATTTTTTAACTGTCAAAACTGGAATTTTTTAAACTGTATATTTTGTTGTCAAAAATTGTATTTTTTTGTTTTCAAAAATTGTATTTTTTTGTTTTCAAAAATTGTATTTTTTTGTTTTTAAAAATTGTATTTTTTTGTTTTCAAAAATTGTATTTTTTAGCTGACAATAATGGTATGATATAGTTGTCAATAATAGTGTGATGCTGTTATCAAGAATGATATTTTTCAGCTGTTAAGAATTGTATTATTCAGCTGTCAAAAATGTAATTTTTCAGCTGTCAAAAATGATATTTTTCAGCTGCCAAAAATGGTATTTCCCACCTATATAAATGGTATTTTTTCAGCTATCAAAAGCAGCATTTTTTGACATTTTTTAACTGTCAGAAATGGCATTTTTCAACCTGTATATTTTGTTGTAAAAAATTGTATCTTTTAGCTGCCAATAACTGTATGTTTCAGCTGTTGAAAATAGTATTTCTCAGCTGTCTCAAGTTGTATTTTACAGTTGTAGAAAATGGTAGTCTTCAGCTACCAAATACGCTATGTTTCAGCTATCAATAACAGTATTTTTCAGCTAATAAAAATAGTTTTTTTCGACATTTTTGAATTGTCAAAAATTGTCTGCAAAAGTAGTATATCTCGCTGTCAAAAGTAGTATATTATACTGTCAAACGTAGTATTTTTTACTGTCAAAAATAGTATTTTTCGTGTGTCAGGAATGGTATGTTTCAGCTGACAAACATGGTATTCCTCAGCTGCCAAAAATGGTATTTGCCACCTATATAAATGGTATTTTTTCAGCTATTAAAAGCAGCATTTTTTGACATTTTTCAGCTGTCAAAAATTGTATTTTTTTTATCAAAAATAGTATTTTTCGTGTGTTATTCGTATTTTTCAGCTAATAAATTTTTTTGACATATTTAAATTGTCAAAAATTGTATTTTTCAGCTGTCAAAAGTAATATATTTCGCTGTCAAAAGTAGTAAAAATAGTATTTTTGTCAAAAATAGTTTTTTCGTGTCTCACTTTTCACTTTATCTAAATCTACTTGACGAGTATAATACATTTCTTGAAAAAATTTTCAAATCCGGTCGTTTATTTAAAAGTTATGCTCAATAAATCGAAAACAATTGAAGATCTAATTTCAGTTTTTCATCTTATCCATATATTTGCAATAATTGCAATTTAATGGCGAAAGAATTTTCAAAATTTGACCATGCGAACAAGAGCTTTCGTAAAGATTGCAAAAAACAATTGAATGCCAAATTTTATTTTTCACTTTATCTAAATCTACCCGACGAGTACAATACGGTTATTGAAGAATTTTCCATATCCGGTCATTTATTTAAAAGTTATGCTCAATAAATCAAAAACAATTGAAGATCTAATTTCAGTTTTTCACCTTATCCATATATTTGCAATAATTGCAATTTAATGGCGAAAGAATTTTCAAAATTTGACCGTGTGAACAAGAGCTTTTGTAAAAAAATGCAAAAAAACAATTGAATGCCAAATTTCATTTTTCACTTTATCTAAATCCACGTGACGAGTACAATACGGTTATTGAAGAATTTTACATTTATTTAAAAGTTATGCTCAATAAATCAAAAACAATTGAAGATCTAATTTCAGTTTTTCACCTTATCCATATAATGGCGAAAGAATTTTCAAAATTTGACCGTGTGAACGAGAGCTTTTGTAAAAAATGCAAAAAACAATTGAATGCCCAATTTCATTTTTCACTTTATCCTAATCTACTTGACGAATACAATACATTTCTTGAAGAATTTTCCAAATCCTGCCATTTATTAAAAAATTATGCTCAATAAATCGAAAACAATTGAAGATCTAATTTCAGTTTTTCACCTTATCCATATATTTGTAATAAGTGCAATTTAAGGGTGAAAGAATTTTCAAAATCTGACCATGCAAACAAGAGCTTTCGTAAAGATTGCAAAAAACAATTGAATGCCAAATTTTATTTTCCACTTTATCTAAATCTACTTGACTAGTACAATACGGTTCCTAAAGAATTTTCCAAATCCGTTCATTAATTTAAAAGTTATGCTCAATAAATCGAAAACAATTGAAGATCTAATTTCAGTTTTTCACCTGATCCATAAATTTGTAATAATTGCAATCTATTGATGAAAGAATTTTCAAAATTTGGTCATGCGATTGAGAGCTATCGTGAAAAATACGAAAAACAATTGAATGGCAAATTTCATTTTTCACTTTATCCTAATCTACTTGACGAATACAATACATTTCTTGAAGAATTTTTCAAACCCTGCCAATTATTCAAAAATTATGCTCAATAAATCGAAAACAATTGAAGATCTAATTTTACTTTTTCACCTTATCCATATATTTGCAATAATTGCAATTTAATGGCGAAAGAATTTTCAAAATCTGACCATGCGAACAAGAGCTTTCGTAAAGATTGCTAAAAACAATTGAATGTCAAATTTTATTTTTCACTTTATCTAAATCTACTTGACGAGTATAACACAGTTCTTGAAGAATTTTTCAAATCTGGTCGTTTATTCAAAAGTTATGCTCAATAAATCGAAAACAATTGAAGATCTGATTTCAGTTTTTCACCTGATATAAATTTGTAATAATTGCAATCTATTGATGAAAGAATTTCCAAAATTTGGTCATGCGATCGAGAGCTATCGTGAAAAATACGAAAAACAATTAAATGCCAAATTTCATTTTTAACTTTATCTAAATCCACATGACGAGTACAATACGGTTCCTAAAGAATTTTCCAAATCCGTTCATTAATTTAAAAATTATGCTCATGATATCGAAAACAATTGAAGATCTAATTTCAGTTTTTCAATATTTGCAATAATTGCAATTTAATGGTGAAAGAATTTTCAAAATTTGACCGTGTGAACGAGAGCTTTTGTAAAAAATGCAAAAAAACAATTGAATAACTAATCTTATTTTTCACTGTATCTTAATCTACCTGACGAATACAATACATTTCTTGAAGAATTTTCCAAATCCGGTCATTTATTCAAAAGTCATGCTCAATAAATCGAAAACAATTGAAGATCTAATTTCGTTTTTTCACCTTATCCTTATATTTTCAATAATTGCAATTTAAGGAATGAAAGAATTTTCAAAATCTGACCATGCGATCGCGAGCTATCGTAAAAAATGCGTTAAACAATTGCATGCCTGACAAATTGAATAACTCAAAATGAAAATTTATTTTTAAATGCCACTACGATATTTTCAATTAATTGTATCCGCCAGTGCTTGTGATTGGAATCAATAATTACTGTTTGGAAACGAATTATTTATTGAAATCAAAGACTGCGTTCCTGTCTGATGGAACTAAGGTGTGAGCCACAGAATTTTGTTTCTGAGTTGGCCATGCGTGAGAGAGAGAAATATAGCAGTCATGTCTGAGATTAATTCATTTTTTATTTACTTTCTCCGTTACGAAGTACGAGAAAGTATTGTGATCGTGATTTTTTTTTCAAAATTTTTTTTTACGGAAATATCCGTTTTGGGGTCCCTAGATGTCATTTCGACTGTGTGTGTTTGCTGTGTGTGTGTCTGCTGTGCGCGCTGTATCTCAAAAACGAATAAAGCAATTGATATGAAACTTTGAACATCCGTCTTATTTGATAATCTGAAGAACTGAAAAGCTTTTGGTAAAATTTCGTACACCGGAAGTGGGCGTTTACCTTAGCTGTTTTTTGTTTTTTGTCAATATTTTCTTAAATATGAAAAATATCACAAAAACATTTAAACAAACATTGAAGACAACAAAGCTTTGCTTGAAAACATTTTTCATAAAATTATTTTTATTCGAGAAAAAAATTTATTATTTTTTTAATTTTTGGTTTATAATTATAAAACGATAATAGTTACAGCAAATTTATGTTAATAATAATTGCAGAGAATGCTAAAATGAACAATTTATAAAGAATAAGTTTTTTTCGAAATCCCTTTAGTTTTTGAGTAAACTGAGTTTTTGAATTTGAAGTATAATTTTTCCATCTTTCATAATTTTGACGTTTTAAGCGTCAGTTTCATCCGAGTTTACACAACGCTCGATGTACATTTACAATATGACTTCAATTGGAAATAAACCATGAAAACGTAAATATAAATGGCCATGATACCATCAAGTCGGAGAAAGTAACATGATGGCCGCATCACCATTTTTAAAATCTAATTCAATAGTCCCATGACGTAATAATATGCGACATACCTCATTTATCTCACAGCCAACTCTCAAACAAAATTATGTATCTCAAAAACTAATATAGCAATCGACATGAAACTTTGAACTTAAGTCTTATTTGATAACCCGAAGAAGTGAAAAGTTTTTGGTAAAATTTCGTACACCTTAACTGTTTTTTTTTTATTTTTCCAATATTTTTTTAAATATGAAAAATATCACAAAAATACTTAAACAAACATTGAAGACAATAAAGAAATGAACATTTTTTGCTTGAAAATATTTTTTATAAAATCATTGTTATATGTGGCTCACACGATATTTTCGTATTCGATTCAATTACAACCAAGTGAAGAAATAGATGGCCACGTAGTAACGAGGCGGGCACCGATGCTGACGCGCGGGCTTGAGGAAAGCTAACCCCTGACCTAGCCAATCCTTGACACTTATTTCTTACGGGTTTGTATTATATTATATTCATTAAGAGTGGTAACACAATTTACTGCACTGCCGTACACGAGTTACAAATGGGCATCGACCGAAGTCTTTTAACCTTCGTTAAGATTTCAAGTCGGAATTCAGGGGATTAACGAAAAAAACTGCTTGCCGCAATAAACTGAAGAATGCGTAAATAACCAAAATTGCACCACATTAGGAACTCGTGGTTAACATCTTGTTGAATAGAAACACTTCTACATTTTTTTTTAAATCAATAGTTCAATAATCGAAAACTAAGCACTTTAATGAAACAATTACTTTATTGGTATTACTTCTTTTATTTCACTTTTTGTAACTATAGTTTCGACAACTTTAGCTTGCCACAAGTTCAGCGGCGGCTCGTGGATGTTCGGCGGTGAGGCAGTGGAAGAAAAATTGACCGAAAAAGCAACGGAATATTTTCTTCTTCTATTTAGAGTAAGTAGCGCAGCAAGAGCGGCATCTTTGTCTTTGCCTCACCTACGGAAATCCACGAGCCGCCCCTGGTAATGTTGTAATTGTAGTTTGATAATCACAACTAAAGTTGTTTGCGGTCACAAGAGGTAAAATAAAAATAGTGCTACCAACAATGTTAATTGTTTCATTTGAATTAGACTTTAGATAGCAAAAAAGATACGCTAATATATTATAATAATATTCTTAACCATAATTGGCTCTCAATAAATATATTCTTACCATAATAATAATCTTCTTAGATATAACTATGTGTTAAATAACTTCTATTTAAAACTTTTTTCTCTGAAGTGGATATTTACTGAGCTATACGGGATATTCCATACTTTTCGGACACCCTGTATTTATCGTGGTTGGCTTTAAAAAAGAAGAAATTTGTGATACCAATTATTTTTTGCCATGATGTTAAATCCAATTCCCAATTATAAACACACATACATTGTTTACAAAATTTAAAGTATAATAAAACTTACCTATAATTTCTTTCTTATTCTAAAATACGGTATATTCGAACTCGACGAAAACGATTGTCTATTTATGTTGTTAGCGTTATGCTGCAGCACAAGATTCGTTTGGATTTGGTTGTAAAGGTGCTCGTGCATGGCTAAAGCGAAGACGAAATTGAAACTGAACGCACGTTTACTGGTCGCGGTGTTAGAATTTTGGGCAGGACTGCAGGGGACTTTGGAGCGCCTGCGGTACTGCGCAGCCTTACCGAAAATCCCTGGCTCTTGCATCAGCCGTGTCCCTGCATGCAACTTCTAACGATCCTAATCAGAGAGCGGACAGGTGAAGTGGGTCTAGTACATTATGCAATGTCATAGTCATTTCGAAGGATTTATATAATAATAATCGGCGTTTATTGCACTTAATACATAATAAATGCAATGGCTGTAAAACGAAGTCCTTCAGTCATGAGTAGAGTCCGGATTGATATGCGCTGAAAAAGGCATTATAATTTTTTTATATGCGCTAAAAAAAAAGACGTTATAATTTTTTTATATGCGCTAAAAAGGCATTATAATTATTTTATATGCGCTTAAAATTAGCCAATATACACGACAAAATGATTCAAATATGGATTTTATATGCGGTTTAATTAAAAATAATGTTGCAAAATAAAAAAAAATATACAAATAGCAACTATTGATAATTTATTTATTGGAATATTAAAATTTATTATGTCCTCCTCAGTCTCAATCTTTACATTTTTTAAGTGCTGCCGATTTTTCATCATTAAAATTAAGAAGAATATTTTCTAATTTTTCAAAATTATTGGCGTAAAATAAAGCAGCTTCCAGCCAAGCACAATTACCGGGTACGGTTGCATCGAGTATCATCTGCATAGGCGTACTAGCTTAACTTGCTTATCCCCGTATTCTATATAAATAATATAATATATACATATCTACCAGTGGCGGCTCGTGAATCATGTTGATGGTAGAGCCACATATACAATATGCCCCCTCCCCCTCTTGTTTTGAAGAACGGTTTATTTTCCTAAACCAAAGTAACCGGCGAGAAAGTGTTTTAAGAATTAATTAAAAATTCTTGCTTAGCTTGAAACTTCAGGTAGTGCCATGACTCCTTGGCTCTATATAACGAGCCGCCCCTGCATTCGACAGCAACATATACTACTTTTGACAGATAAAAAATACAATTTTTGACAATTCAAAAATGTTGAAAAAAACTATTTTTATTAGCTGAAAAATACTGTTTTTGACAGCTGAAACATATCATTGTTGACACACGAAAATAGCATATTATTAAACGAGTAAGAAAGTTGGCCATTGCCACGAGGGTGAAGTTTCAATTCACCCGAGTGGCAATGGCCAACTTGTTCACGAAATTAATACTATACTTTTTCGTATCATATTAAATAATTACCTAAAGATTTTTCTGTTTGTATTAAATTATAACAATAATAATTTTTCTATTTGGAAACTGCGGCAATTCGCTGACAAAAAACGAATCGTAACCATAGTAACAAGTAAACTGTTGGGCAATGAAACCGCTATCATTTGATTAGACGTCACCTATTGGGTAATGAAACCGCTATCATTTGATTGGACGTCACCTGTGGAGAAAATGATTCTGCGGAATAATGGACAACTTTCTTATTCAAAAACGATTTAACAACGTTTATATTATTTAATAAGATGCGAAAAATACTATTTTTGGCAAAAAAGTACTATTTTTGACAGTTGGAAAATACTAATTTTGACAGTTGGAAAATACTAATTTTCAACAGCCGAGGAATACCATTTTTTTCAACTGAAACATACCATTCCTGACACAGGAAAAATACTCTTTTTGACAAAAGTACTTTTTTTGACAGTAAAAAATACTACTTTTGACCGCTGAAAAATACAATTTTTGACAATTCATAAATGTCGAAAAAAACTATTTTTACTAGCTGAAAAATACTGTTTTTGACAGCTGAAACATATCATTGTTGACACACAAAAAATACTATTTTTGGCAAAAAAGTACTATTTTTGACAGTTGGAAAATACTAATTTTCAACAGCCGAGGAATACCATTTTTCAACTGAAACATACCATTCCTGACACAGGAAAAATACTCTTTTTGACAAAAGTACTATTTTTGACAGTAAAAAATACTACTTTTGACCGCTGAAAAATACAATTTTTGACAATTCATAAATGTCGAAAAAAACTATTTTTACTAGCTGAAAAATACTGTTTTTGGCAGCTCAAACATAGCATATTTGGTGGCTGAAGAATACTATTGTCTATAACTTTAAAATACAACTCGATGCAGCTGAAAAATACTATTTTCAACAGCTGGGGATTACCACTCTTGACAGCCGTAAAATACCATTCCCGACAACTGAAACATACCGTTATTGGCAGCTAAAAGATACAATTTTTGACAACAGCAAAAAAAAATTTTGACAACAAAATATACAGGTTTTGACAGCTGAAACATGCCATTTTGACAGTTAAAAAATGTCAAAAATGTTGCTTTTGATAGCTAAAATATACTATTTATATAGGTGGAAAATATCATTTTTTGCAGCTGAAAAGTATAATTTTTGACAGCTGAAACATTACATTTTTGACAGCTGAATAATACAATTCTTATTAGCTGAAAAATACCATTCTTGATAAGCAGCAACACACTATTATTGACAACTGTATCATACCATTATTGTCAGCTAAAAAATACAATTTTTGAAAACAAAAAATATAATTTTTGGCAACAAAAAGTACAATTTTTTAAAGCTGAAATATGCCATTTTTGACAATTAAAAAAATATCGAAAATGCTGCTTTTAATAGCTAAAAAATACCCCATTGTTGACAGCTGAAAAATATCATTTTGGACAGTTGATTAATATACTTCTTAACAGCTGAAAAATACCATTTTTAACAGCTGAAACATACCATTCTTGACAACTACAACAAACCATTTTTGACAACAAAAAGTACAAGTTTTTACAACTGAAAAATGCTATTTTGACAATAAAAAAATAACCAAAAATGATGGCTGAAAATACGATTTTTATAGGTGAGAAATACCTTTTTTGACAGCTTAAAAATATTATTTTCGACAGTTGAATAAATACATTTCTTACCAGCTGAAAACTACCATTTTTAACAGATGAAAAATACCATTCTTGACAACTGCAACAAACCTTTATTGACAACTGTAACATACCATTATTGTTAGCAAATATAATTTTTGACAGCTGAAACATGCCATTTTTGACAGTTAAAAAATGTAAAAAAATGCTGCTTTTAATAGCTGAAAAATACCATTTTATTGGTAAGAAATACCTTTTTGACACCTGAAAAGTACCATTTTTGACAACTGAAAAATATCATTCTGCAACAAACCATTATTAGCAACTGTAACAAACCATTATTGCCTGCTAAAAAATGCAATTTTCGACAACACAAAAAATACAAATAAAAGTTTTGACAGCTGAAAAATGCTATTTTTGACAGTTAAAAAAATGCTGCTTTTGATAGCTAAGAAATAAAATTTTTATAGATTAAAAACATCATTTTTGACAGTTGAATAATACACTTTTTAACAGCTGAAAAATACCATTGTTGACAACTGCAACAAAACATTATTGATAACTAAAACATACCATTATTGCCTGCTAAAAAATACAGTTTTTGACTACAAAAAGTAAATTTTTGACAACTGAAAAATGCCATTTTTGAAAATTAAAAAAAAGTCGCAAAAAGCTGTTTTTGATAGCTGAAAAATAACATTTTAATAGGTGAGAAATACATTTTTTTGACATAAAAAAAAACATATTTGATAACTGAAGAATATCATTTTTGACAGCTCTTAATAGCTGAAAAATGCCATTTTTAACAGCTGAAAAATACGACTTTTGACAATTGCAACAAAACATTATTGACAATTGTAACAAATCATTATTGCTGTCTAAAAAATACAATTTTTGACAATAAAAATAAAAAAATGTTGAAAAATACCATTTTAATAGATGAGAAATACCTTTTTTGACAGATGAAAAATAACATTTTTGACAACTTCTTTTATCTTCCTAGACCAAAGTAACAGGTGAAAAAGTGTTTTAAGAATTAATTAGAAATTCTTGCGAGCTTGAAACTACTACAGGTAGTGCCATGGCTCCTTGGCTCTATATAGCGAGCCGCCCCTGATATATACATAACACAAGGTTACGTTCGCTAGTTAGGGGAATCCCTTAAATTTATCTTATACGATGTTATAAAAAAGATTTCCACGCTCGCAAATTTATAAATAAATTTCAACAAAATCAATTACAATTAATGGAAATATTGACTTTATATGTAGTTATATGCGGATATATGCTCAAATAAGTTTAATGTGACAAAACCTCGAAATATTAAGTTATATGCGAAATAAAACTTGGTACTTTGATTTATATCAGAGAGAAACGTATAGATACAATTCGCCAGTTTAATACGAAAGAGCAAATAAAACATGCAAAAAAATATAAATCCGGACTCTAGTCATGAGTTATAGTATGTAATGGATTATAATATGTGTTATTTAAATCGTACTGTTTAATAGTTTCCAATTAGTAAAAAAAGCTCTTTTTCCCATTTAATAATATAAAATCGAATTATGATAAAAAATAGATTTTTTTCATATTTTGCATTTTTATAATTTTTTTTTTCAAAACTACTAGTATTTCGAAAAAAAACTATTTTTTGACATTCTTACCAATTTTTGTTTATTATCATTTCATAGGTTAGATTCTCTATTTGATAAATTTTTTTAAACTGTCAGGGGCTGAAAGGCTAAACGCCTACGCCAAAAAAAAATTTTTTTTTTACTTTGGCAGGTGCCCTTCAGTCACATCAGTTGTTGTATTTGTACTTGGCTAATAATGAGTAGATCTTCTTTATTAAGATTTAATTTGAATAGATGATTAGGGAATACCCCATGATTTATTTTTAATCTAGTTATTTTATATAGTTATATGACGTTGACTGAATTCTGCGGCGAGTTTTACGAGTAAGTCGGCCTTTTCGTTTCAGGTAATGTTGTAGTGCCCTTTTACCCAGATGTTCTTTTTGATATACATTATCATTTCATAACTTAACTTTTCTATATTTTGTAGAAATAATGGTAGTACTTCAAAATCTTTTGTAGTTTTTCACTGAAGATGGTTGATCAATTCAACCGGAACTAGTCTGAAAAATAAAATATTTAACATAATAGGAAGTACTACCATTATTTCTACATCATATACACCTATTAAAATGGATAATACATATCAGAATTTTCTATATTTAATTTTTTCTAAAAAAATCGAAAAAGTTTATGAAGTTAACAAAAGTTGTGCAATTATTTGTTTTCTTCAACATTTATAAAATATTTTTTGCAATATTTCACGTATTTACGAAAATATCGCGTAAAAACAAAAACAAACGTCCCACAATTCAACCAGTGGAACATAAACCCGTGACTTGCAAATTGAGAGGTTTTTTCAATTAAATTTGGGTTGATGAAAAAAAAAATTAGACATTGAAGTATAATGTATGATATGTTAATGGACTTTGAGTCTGTTAAGTTTATGAACAATAAATTAATAAATATTGTCGAATGAGAAATATTTGCAAGCATTATTTGTTGGATATTTGCAACGGCGTAAAATCTAGTGTTTTTGCGTTTATGTCACAATTATTAACTCGTCACTTCCCGCCCTCCTCGTCCACCGATAAAATAACAGCATCAATCCCCCTCAGGAATGCAAGAACTGTCAAAGCTCCAAAAATGATTGACCCTCCAAATGGGGAACTTTGAAACTCCGATAACGTAGACGTTTTTACTGTCAACCTGCCAAAAATAGGTCCGGTTGTAGCAGTGGCATCCGCAATTAGATCACCGTTTCCTATAATTACACTGGGCAACAATTTTTTTGTTGCATTGATAAAAGAACTTGTTCTAGCAAATTTTTAGGTGTGCCATATATGACGTTATTTTTTCTCCCTAAGCTACCGTTTTTATGCAATTCAACAATGAACATATTTCAAAATTTGCATATTTATTATACAGGGTTCTCCATAAAAGACTACTAATTTTATTTTATTAATTAATTCCCTACGAGATAACTAAATAAGTTTATCTCTGTGGGATTATGTTCTGTAGTCTTTGGGATTTAAGTTAATTATTGATCAAGTAGGCACCTGCCCCAAAAAGTTTTATATTAATAATTTTGTGGAACGTTATTTTTCTACGAGAAGTTTGTTAGTTTTCATCATAATTATTTAACTTTCATGGATTACTCAGTCCAACAACGTGTGTTTTGTGTAGAAACTTACATAAGAAGCAATTCAATAGAAGAAGTTAGGCATGCATTCCGGCGTCAGTTTAATAACAACAATAGAGGTCACGCGCCAAATCTTAAAACTGTTAAGTTATGGGTTCGTCATTGGCGTGAAAATGGTTCTGTACAAAATTTGAAGAAGCCTGGACGTCGAAGAACAGTTCGTACACCAGAAAATATTAATTAGAATTAGAGTTAGAATTGCGTTTACGAGAAGTCCTAAAAGGTCTGCTAATCGACAAACTCTTATCCTAGGAATATCAAAGGGAAGCTTAGATCGAATTCTTCAAAGAGATTTAAAATTTCATCCCTATAAATACCAAATGGCACAGCAACTTATAAATCAAGATAAAGAAGCAAGGTTAGTATTTTGTCAAGAATTTTTGAATTTACATTAAGGAGCAATTCACAGTGTCTTAATGAGCGACGAAGCAAATTTTTTTTTGAACGGCATGGTTAATAAACAGAATTTTAGATACTGGTCAAATGAAAATCCTTGTGAAATCTTTACACAGAACCTCCATAATCCAAAAGTTGTTGTGTGGTGTGGAGTAGGATCTTTTGGTATTATTGGTCCATATTTCTTTTTGAGGATGAAAATTACCGCGCTGTAACAGTAACATCCGAGCGCTACGTAAACATGCTAGAGACATTCCTCATTCCAGAATTAAATAGACGAGGATTACTAAACAATGCCTTACTATTCCAACAAGATGGGGCAACAGCTCATACCGCCAGAAACTCAATGCGGGTTCTGCGAGAAACGTTTAATAGCCGACTCATTTCTCGATTCGCAAAATTTGCCTTGGCCTTCGAGGTCCCCCGACTTAACGGCACCCGATTTTTTCCTGTGGGGATATTTAAAAGCCAAAAGTGTTTGCGAGTCGTCCAGGTACAATCGAGGAACTCAAAGTCAAAATTCGTGAAGAAGTTGAAGGAATAGACAAAGTTTTGCTATGCCGTGTAATGAACCACTTTTTATCTAATATTGAAAAATGAGTTGAAGTTGGTGGCAGTCATTTAGAAGACGTGATTTTTAAAAGTTACAATTAAATTAGCCAAATATTTATGTTATCATAAATCCCAAAGAGTTAGCTGTAATTTAGTATAATAAAAAGTTTGTTTTCTTAACTGAAAAAAAATTAATTCAAATATTAAAATGGGTAGCCTATTATCGGGAACCCAGTACATATTACACGCATAACAAATCATAAATCACATATAAACGTAGAAATATAGTCATATTATGAGCCTAATTCCGGCAAAAATTTACGCTTGTAGCTCTTGCGTTTGTGCACTTGCTCAGGGCAATCTCGTTTTATAGTCCAGCAGTAGTCCGCCATTATATTCTTGTCCCAGCACCCTTGATAGAGCTCTTTCATGATCATCAGATCGTGGAGGAAGCGTTCACCTTGTTCGCCTTGTTCGCAGCTTACAGCCCCAAAGTTTTCTGGGAATTTATCTAGGCTACTGTTCATGAAATGGACCTTGATGCTCATGTTGCACCCCAGTTAGCGGAAAGACAACAACTTCCAGTAAACAAAAGCTCGTAGTTTACACACAAGTCACACGTCTAATGATTGTTTTCCTTTCAACGCGTTCGACAAGAAATGTGTGTTTTCGGGGCGAAGAAGGTGACTAATTTCGAGATATTTACGCGGCAACTAATGATGCGCCCGAACACGCTAGCTCGACACCTATTCAAAATATCAACAAAAGGAAAACACCAGGTTATTCATAAGGTTTCTCTTGCTACAAAAGTATGCTGAACTAAATTTGAATAAAACAGTATTTTCTATGTTTGGAAATGTTGTTTGAGGTAAAAATACTAGCAGCAGTTATATTTGAACGACTCAATACATTTGAAAAGGGATTTTGACTGCGTATTTCTATTTTTAATTGCTCTAGTAATAAATTCTTTAGGTTCGTTTTGCATTTTCATTTGTGATTTGTCTCATAATGCCGCTTTACGGACGACGTTCTACATAGTGATGAGATAAACGGTTATTTTCCCATAACGGTTATACAGTTACTGTTGCCACAAAATAGCTGTTATTTACCAACCGTTATTTAATGTAATCTCAAAAAACTTTAGTCAGTAACAGTTTGTAACAAAGCGAATTTCAGATTGTAATCAAATTATTTCTGATTCTAATTATTTGTTAATACTTTTTAAATTTGTTTTTATTGGCTTTGGTTTATGGTCCATTCAGCCACTAACGATTAGTTAATGAGAAAATATAAAAACGGGACGGAAAGACCCACGGTCCTTTATCAAGAATTGTTGTAGGTAGAATATTAAATTTGTAAATACCTGATAAATAAAGATTATTTAGTAGTAGTAACAAAACGATCGCCATCGATTCGAAATTTTACTAATCTAATAAAAATTAATTCAGGATTACGTTTCTACAAGAAACTGAAAACACTCCATTCCCTAATTTCGACATAATCCCATTCGAACCGAGCGCGAAATGTAAAATTTTGAATTTTTAAAATGCAATTATTTTAACGACTTGAAAAAAATTTAAAAACAGTTTCCATCGACTTGAAATTACACAAATCTATTCAAAATTTATTTGTAATGACGATTTCACCCCAGTCCTACATTTTAAGATAACTCAATTTGAACAAAGCGTGTAATTGTGAAAAAAAAAAATGTAAAAATAATTGCTATTTCACAGACTTATTCAAAATTAATTTGCGATTACGATTCTACAACAATCTGTAAACACCCCATCCCCAAATTTCGAACAGAGCATGAAATTGTGAAGAAACGCAATAATTTTGGCGCTCTAAAAAAATATGAAAACTGTTGCAAAACATCATGAAATTTGATTAAACTATTCAAAATGAATTCGGGATTACTCTACTATAAAAATCTGTAAACACCCCATCCCTTAACTTGGAGATATTCTAATTCAAACAGAGCGTATAATTTTGGAAAAACGCAATAATTTCGGTGACTTGAAAAAATATAAAAAACAGTTGCCAACGACATGAAATTTCACAAATTTATTCGGAATTGATGATTTTATCAAAAACTCTAAAACCTCATTCCTAAATTCTGAGATAATCCCATTCGAACAGAGTGAGAACTTGTGAAAAAAAACCAATAATTTCGGCGTTCTAATTAAATATGAAAACAATTGCTATCGATTTGAAATTTTTAAAGTATGTTCAAAATTCATTGGAGATTGTGCTACTATAAAAATCTGAAAACACACAATAATTCAACTTTGAACTAATCTCATTCGAACAGAGTGTGGAATTGTGGAAAAATACAAAGATTTCTATGACTTTAAAAAATGTAAAAACAATTGCCATCGACTTGAAATTACACAAATCAATTCAAAATTCATTTGGAATGACGATTCCACAAAAATCTGTAAACACCCCAGTCCTAAATTTTGAGATAAAGCCATTTGAACAGAGCTTGTAATTGTGAAAAAATAAATTTCGTCGACTTGAAAAAAAAAAATGTAAAAATAATTGCTATCGATTGGAAATTTCACAAATCTATTCTAAATTTATTCGAGATTGCGATTCCGTAAAAACTTGTAAGCACCTCCTCCATAAATTTCGAGATAATTCTATTCGGACAGAGCGTGAAATTGTAGAGGGATGCAAACATTTTAGTGACTTGACAAAAATATAAAAACAATTGCCATCGACTTGAAATTACACAAATCTATTCAAAATTCATTTAGCATTACTATTCCACAAAAATATGTAAATATTCCGTGCTTAAATTTCTAAATAAATCTATTCGAACAGAGCGTGTAATTCTGAAAAATTAGTTTTTACGACTTGAAAAAAATATAAAAACAATTGCCATCGACTTGAAACTTCACAAATCTATTCAAAATTACCCTACTGCAAAAATCTGTAAACACATCTTCTCTAAATTTCTAGAAATTATTATTTCAACCGAGCGTAGAATTGTGGAAAGATACAATTATTTCAGTGACCTGAAAAACAAATAAAAACAAATGCCAAGGGCTTGAAATTTCACAAATCTTTTCAAAGTTTATTCGAGATTACGATTTCATAAAACTCTGTAACCACTTCACACTAAATTTCGAGATAATTCTATTTGAAAAGAGCGTAAATTGTGGAAAAATACAATAATTTCAACGACTTGAAAAGTTATCAAAGAACTTCGTTGATTACCCTGGATACACCACACTACATACATTTATTCATTTATATTTTAGTATTGGCAATAATTTATGGATCTGTGAACACGGTGATAAGAAAAATCGTAAAAAACAATTCAATTAATATTTTTAAAATAATGTTTCGACCAGGTATTTTATTTAGTTTGCTTTTGGTATAAAAATAATGATTAAATGAAACTTATTTTCTAATATAATATTTTTTTATTAACCATATTATATCAATGTACAGCTGATTTAATGTGTCTGTTGGGAAATAAAATATTATTTTTACATGCTAATCTAACTAACTAACAACAAATGTAGCTAGTATTAATAGGATGAAAGACTTCGGTCGATGGCCATTTGTAGCTCTTATGTATTGGAGTTTCAATAAACTGTATTTATTATTATTATTTTTATTATATGCTATTTAATATGATAATGCTAATAATAATTGTCTTTATTGTTCAGAACAATACAGAAAGAAAAAACATACAGGGTGTTTCATTAAAAAAAAATGTAACCTGTGTCATAAAGAACGGGATAAAAAAAATAAGCAAATACAAATAAAATACAAAGAAAACTGCACAAATGACTATTGAATGAAAGCTGAAAGGCCTCTGGTCAATTGCCTGTTGAGGTCATTTGTAAAAGTGTCTCAATAAATGTATTGTCTCTCTCTCTCTGAACTGATTTTTTGTATATTGTATAGTTATTGAGATGAGGACGTGTTTTAAAATCGCCACCAATTATTCGTTCCAAAATAATCATGTTAGCCATGATTGATAATATTGTTATTATCGTAGAAAAAGAGGTGATAACGTGTATATAAGATTTTTTCTTGAAGTTATCGCATCGAATTTTGGGCCACCCGGTACATTCGTGGAGTGCAAGAGGTGGACATTTTGTGGATATTGTTTTGTAAATAATAATAATACTTTATTAACGGAGGCTATTTATACATCTTCTAGATAAATAAAAATGTAAATGTTCGTTTGTTCAAAATCTCAAATCTCCGAAGTTTTGTCAGAACTTTGCATTCGAATACACGTGTGTTTTTATACACCTACTATTATATAGTGCGCCAAAATGTTGGCCCTATGTCACTTTTTTTTCGTAAAAATTAAGATAAAACACAAAGAAAGTTGATGATTCAAAATCTTAAATTTAATCAAACTGAGCCACAGCAACGCGTGGCCGGGTATAGCTATAGAAATATGCAGTCATGATCTCCTTTAAAATATGTCGCGTCGTTCAAATATAACTGGTGCTAGTTTTTTGCCTCAAACATCATTTCCAAATACGGAAAATCCTTAAGTAGTTAAAATGTGCTTTTTGAAAATTTAAAAATATGGTGAAAGATAGATTTAGCAATGTTTGATGGTGGAAGCCATTACTTTGTGATACATTTTAGATTCAGGAACTTTTCGCAAGTAATACAACGAGTGTATTAATGATTGTCCAAACACAAATTCATTCGATTTTGAGAAATCAATTATGTTGCTTGCCAACCCCCTCGGCCACGGATCGCCCCTAACTGGTAATAATTGTATTTTTAATAAATAATGTTGAATAATTTACTTGCAAGAAATGTTCGAACCGAATATCCCTCAGACATTGATAAATACTCATAATTATTAAAGTTTCCTCAAGCTCTTTTGCTGTTAAGTAACAACCCCTCGCCTACGGCGTCGGGTTGTTATTAAGCAACGTAATTTCGGAAACTTATTAAATTATTTCGTATTATTAATGTCCTTGGGATATTACAACTGAACTTAGTAATTTTAATTCGTTTCTGTGTTGGGAGAAGAAATGATCGGTTTAACATTATTAGCAACCACAACCAATGGAACAGATTTTGCAATGCAGTCTAAAGCTCGTTCTAAAGAGAAATAGATGTTTCCAATATTGTTTTTGTAACGACTGATGGTGCTCGGAGGAAAACAAATTGGATCAATTCTGGGGTTTCAATGCAGCATACATTAGCAGATTTTATGTGCAAAGGCCAGTTTTAAGTCACTGGAAGATATTGTTTCCCCATCAGACTACATACAGACCGGTTTCGACCTTTCAGGTCTAATCAACGCAGTGGATTCAGATTGGGTTTAATACAACATTCAGGCAATAGATTCCGCCACTTTCTACCTTCACTAGAAAATGTTAGAAGTAGGCTGAAAGACCTCTGGTCAATTGCCTGTTGAGGTCATTTGTAAAAGTGTTTCAATAAATGTATTGTCTCTCTCTGTTAGAAGATTGATAAATTTTATATCTGCATGCTTTAAAATAAAACTTTCAGAATTATTAAATGAGGTAAATTCAGTGTACAATGGTCAGCGGCAGCTAGTACATCTTCGTAGAGGAGGCTAAGACAGAGATGCCGCTAGTGCTGCACTACTTACTCTTATGGAGGAAGCAAATATTCGGCTGCTGTATTGCTCAATTTTTTTCCGTAGCCTTCTCGTCGAACATCCACGAGCCGCCGCGCCGCTGGCGATGTTTAAGTCGCGTAAAAGTTCTTCAAAGATTCGTTGAGTGGTTAGATGAAGTTATACTTTTCTACGTAATGGGAAAATCATTGAAAAATATGATCAAATAATGGCTTTCTAAATGAATGTTTTCTTTCCAAATCACCAATTGTGACGTTCTACAAATATTATTCAAACACAGAAATATCTAGAATCTCATGAAAAAGCAGATCAAATTAAATTGACAAAAGATTTTACAGCAGTTATTCAATCGATAATAAACGATTTTTTTTCAAGATTTAATCAATGCAAGCAATACACTTAATTTTGGGATTTTTGAGTGGGTGACTTTGAAAGATGCAATAAATCGATTTTCAATCTAGTTCCATATGGAATCAAAAATTGATCGATTTGAGAAATGCCTTAGAAATAATTGAAAATGATCGATTGTTGGGCGTTTCTTAAAAAAAAACAGAAGTCAAAATAATAAGAACTTGGAATGACCTCTCTTAAAAAAAAAACTAGCGATGGATATTTTGTCAATTTGTCTCTTTATTATCCATTGTTTTCATGTAGGGTATGGCAATTTTTGTAATGATAAATCTAAAATGCATTTTTTTCGCATCTTATTAAATGATACTACTAATTATCTTTATTATTTAGTATTACATTATATGTTTACATTTTTATTTACAGCAATATAAATTCTAAAAGGCTATCGACCAGCGGTCTTTCTGCCATTAAATGATATAAACGTTGTTAAATCGTTTTTGATTGAGAAAGTTGTCCATTATTCGACCGAATCATTTTCTCCACAGGTGACGTCCAATCAAATGATAGCGGTGTTATTGCCCAGCAGGTGACGTCCAATCAAATGATAGCGGTTTCATTGCCCAACAGTTTAGTTGTTACTATGGTTACGATTCGTTTTTTGTCAGCGAACTGCCGCAATTTCCAAATAGAAAACGTATTCGTTATAATTTAATACAAACAGAAAAATCTTTAGGTAATTATTTAATATGATGCGAAAAAGTATAGTATTAAATACTAATTTCTAATTTCTTTCTTTCTATTTTGAGCTTTCGAGGCTAATTCCTCGATTTGTTAAGTTTCTACACATTTTCAAACCGTTCAATGCATTTTACTTTTCCTAGTTCAAGTTTGAACTGTCATCGATTTGTTTCCTTGCAGGATATTGATATCAGAAATCGATTGTTTTTTCATAAATTTTGCGCTTTTGAAGAAAATTCCTTGATAAATTAATTTTTCACTATTTTTCAAATCGTTTTACGCATTTTTCTTTTCCTTGTTTAAGTTTATCTTGTTGATGTTTTTTTACCACGCACGATGTAGTAGTTATTTTAATGAGTCATCGGAAATTCAAAGTTTGTATATAATTTTTCAGCTTTTAAAGCAAATTCCTCGAATTATTACGTTTTTGCCAATTTTTAAAATCGCTTAATACATTTTGCTTTTGCCAGTACAAAATTAGATGGTTGCCATTTTGTTTCCATGCAGGATACGGTCTTAATGAAAATTCAAAAATGCATTTATATCTAATAAATTTTGAACTCTTAAAGCTAATTCCTCGATAAATTATGTTTTTGCAATTTTTCAAATCGTTTCATGCTTTGCGCTTTTTCCAGCCCAAGTGTGAATATGTAGTTGTAATTATGTTTCCATGCAGAATGTGGTGATTGTTTTAATGAGAAATCAGAAAGCTATAATTTTTTCAGTCATTTCGTGCTTTTTAAGCTAATTCCTCGGTAAATTATTTACTTACAAATTTTCAAATCGTTTCACGCATTTTACTTTTCCTTGTTCAAGTTTATTTTGTTGATGTTTTGTTGCCATGCACGATACAGCAATTGTTTTAATGACTCATCGGAAATGTATTGTTTTTATATGAATTTTAAGCTTTTGAAGCTAATTCCTCCAGTGAATAAGTTTTTACCAATTTTTTAAATCGCTTAATCTATTTTGCTTTTACCAGTATAAAATTGGTTTGTTGCCATTTTGTTTCCATGTAGGATATGGCAATTGTTTTAACCAAAAATGCATTTATTTGTAATGAATTTTGAGCTTTTAAAGCTAATTCCTCGATAAAATATTTTTTTACATGTTGCTTTCTCAAGATCAAGTTTGGATTAGTTGCAATTTTGATTATTATGCAGGATGTGGTAATTGTTTGAATGAGAAATCAGAATGTTATGTTTTTTCATAAATTTTGTGCTTTTCAAGCGAATTCCTTGATAAATTATTTAATTACAAATTTACAAATCGTTTCATACATTTTCCTTTTCTTAGTTCAGGATTGTTTTGTTGCTATTTTTTTTTACCACGCACAATATAGCAATTTTTTAATGAGTTATCGGAAAGTCATGGTTTTTATATGAAGTTTAAGCATTTGAAGCTAATTGCTCGAGTGTTTAAATTTTTACCAATTTTTCAAATGGCTTAATTAATTTTGCTTTTGCCAGCACAAAATTGGATTGTTGCCATTTTGTTTTCATGCAGGTTACGAGAAGTGTTTTAATGAGAAATCAAAAATGTATTTATTTTGAATTTTGAGCGTTCTAGGCTAATTTCTCAATTGATTAAATTTTTAGAAATTTTCAAATTGTGAATTTTTCAATATATATGAAAAACAAGTTTTATTTCAAATTCCACAGTTTCTGAAAAAAATTGAAAACTTTCAAACATATTTTATAGATTATTATTATTTCAAATGACTATTATTTAAAGACCATTGTAATCATATCTCAAAAATATAATTCGAGTAATCACATGTGCGAATTGATAAAAAAAAGTGACACCTGATAAGAAAATTTTTCCAAGATAAATATTTGACCTGATTCAAGAGTGTGTTTCCGGACAAATACAAATTTGACGATTTGTAAATAGAGCGTGCGTTTTTCGGAATGTCTCGGGTACGGTCTTGCGACGAGGGGAGATAAGCAGAGGCGGCGCGGGCCAACCGTTCTTGGTACTCTTGCGTCAGCCCCATTCATGAAATCCGAAATCGCTGATCTTCACTCGGGCTTTGTGCAATCCTTGCGAAAGTACCGCCTGATTAAACAATCACATCGTAATTGATACATGACCCAACCGCGACCAAGATAACCGATTCTCGTTCTTATTGGGAAAAAATAAAGAACATTTTTTTATATATAAATAAATTCCCACAAAAAACAAATTGCTGATTGTGGATTAATTAATTGATAAATTCGGACCGTCGGCGTTAATTAATTAAGTTTTAAAACGTAAATCCATTAAATCGTGTCAGAAAAAGAAATTTCAAAAATTACTGATAATCGGTATCAGCCATTTAACTACTATCTCGTCTCGTGTATGGACAAGACTTGAATGTTTTCGCAAGAATTAACTATCCATGTTATCAGTGGTAATTCATTTTTTATCAGAAACAAATCTGTAATGGAGGTTTAATGAGTAACATTTGGGATTCTTATTTTGGGTTTCGTTGCCCTTGGCAACATCGTGTGTGACAATTATGAATGTGCTAATCATTAAAGTGCTGACCAGAATAACTCTACTTCCGATAATGATTGACGTGAAATGATTTTTTACGAGAGTAGTCGAGGATTTTAAAGATTAAGAATCTAAACTGCGTGTTTACTTTCTCTTTCATTAGAAAGTGTTGTGATCGTGAAAATGTTTACTTTCTCCGTACGAAGTACTGGAAAGTATTGCAATCGTGAACACTTTTACCTTCTCCGTATAAAGTAGAGGAAAGTACTGTTATCGTGAAAATTTTGATTTTTTTTACGAAAATAGTATTTTGGAGATTCCTAAAGACGATTCCGATCATTTTTGGAAAATTAAGAAAGATATAATAAATCGCTTGAAAATCGGTAAATAAAAAAAAACATGAATGCATTTTGTGCGTATTTTTATTTAATTTACTTTCAGTGTTTCGTGTATACAGGGTGGGGCACCGCATACGACGCGGCAATTTTAAGGAAAACCATGCAACTTTGTGTTCTTTTTTTTTAATTGATAGATGTAGGATAGTTGTATGCACAATTTAAAATTATTACCAGTTATACAGGGTGTCCCATTAAAAAGATACACATCAAAGTTATGTTTTTTTAAATAGAACACCCTGTATTTTTTGTCATTTTTCAATTCTACGGAACAAATAAAGGTGAGTTATTTCAATATTCCCTATACCTATCGTTTACCGTTTTCGAAATATTTAAAGATTTGTTGAAATGCATGGTACGGGTGAAATTTTATATTTGCCTGAGTGATTGACGTTGAAACATTACAATTATTTCTATTGTTTGGTTGAAGGTTCAAACTACAGCGCCAACCATGATTTAGTATAAAAAATTATACAGGTTGATAAAAAAAACGTGGTAGAAAATCTTAACTTATAAAGTTGAATAACTTCGTTTTTTCAAATGGCACACCCTATATTTAGTAACTTATTATCACGTAGAATCCAATTATCTGTCGGATTATAATAATAATTATTGATGTGAAAATCGCCAAAAACAAGAATACTATTGAGATTAGGAACAGAGAACCCTAATACAATCTGAAAGAGAATTTGATTCTAAGTGAGAATACGTTACTAAATACAGGGTGTGCCATTTGAAAAAACGAAGTTATTCAACAAATTTCCAGTTGTCTTTACCGATTGCCGAAAAATGCACTTACAAAGTTTTGTCGGGACAATATTTGCACGCTCGAGAATTTTTAAATTTCCCGCCAAGACTGAATCGAATTATTTTATGGACATACGTTTACTAGAAACTTAATTCAGGTAACATGGAGTGATGAGTCACAGTCACCTCTGCGCGATTGTACTATACTTTTCTATTCGCTTGTTCGACAATTCGAAAAAAGCTAGCTTGAAAATCGGCATATTAAAAAACTTAATGAGATTTTGAAAAATAGAGCTTTAAGCACACTTTCCCAGACATCTTGCGCATCTTCATCTCTTCAACACTGACACCAAATCATTTTTTTCTTATGTGCACACTTTAAAATTAGATATCACGCCCATTTTTATTTTCATGTGAAAGTTCAATCCCTTAGATCAAAAATCGCAAATTGAACTCGTGTATAAAAATGCGCACTTAAAATAATTGAGGAACCGGTTTTGCGAACGGATAAAATTTTTATTCACTTGCAAAGTTTTATTTACCTCCACCGTGACAATGATCTAAACGATTTATTTGAACATGTAACATCATTATGGTTGTGCAGTAAATTATACAAATACAGCAGTGAAGATATTTTATGTCCGTTTTGAAGAGTGTTGAGGTTGTAAAGTTGTCTAATAGATTAGAATAACTGCCTCTTCTGGGTTAATGCCTCATGTTGAAAATAATAAATATTTATAACTATTTTCAGTTTCATAATTATCTGAAGAAACTCGAATTTTCTCTACATTTTTGCAAATCGAATGAATATTTAAACACGCACTGTTTGTACTTTTTCCGTACAAAATATATGATCTTGAAGATTTTTGAAAACTTTTTTTTAACGGAAATATCCATTTTGAGGTGCCTAGAAACGGTTTTCAGGACAATTTTCGGAAAATATTTTTTTGAGTCTGTGTGCTCTTAGAAACCAATACAGGAATTAAAATAAAACTTTGAATACAAGCCTTATTTAACAATTCGAAGAATTGAAAGGCGTTTGGGAAAATTCGGAAAACCGAAAGTTGGTGTTGACCTTAACCTTTTCTTTGTTTTTTTTTCCAAAAATATTTGAAATATGATATGTATTGTCGTAAAAAATTATATATAAATTATAAAAATAATAAAGAACCGCATATCTTTGATCATGTATGATATGTATTGTCGTAAAAAATTATATATGAATTATAAAAATAACAAAGAACCGCATATCTTTTGATCATGAATGTATCTCATAAACTATTTGATTTTTGTGAAAAAAATGCTAATAGAAAATTTTTCGTTTTTACTTTCTCCATTACAAAGTACGGAAAATTGTGATCGTGAATATTTTTTTAACGGAAATATTTGTTTTAAGGTCCCTAGAGGAGGCAATTTTGTCAAATTTTGAAAAAAAAATTGTGTCTGTCTGTCTGTCTACGCTGTATCTCAAAAACTAATACAAGAATCGAAATGAAACTTTAAATTGGCCTTATTTGACAATTGACAATTTAAAAAACTGAAAAGTTGGTGAAATTTCGTACACCGGAAGTGGGTGTTTACCTTAACCGTTTTTTTTGCGATAATTTTTTAAATATGAAAAATATAACATATTTAAACAAATAAGAAATAAGCATGTTTGTTTGAAAATATTTTTCTTAAAATCATTGTTTTTCCAAGAATTTTTTTTTTAATTTTTGATTTATAATTATGAAATAACAATAGTTACATCAAATTTTTATTATTAATAATTGTAGAGAATGCTAAAATGAACAACTTATAAAGAATAAGTTTTTTTCGAAATCTCTTTGGTTTTTGAGTAAACTGACTATTAGAATTTGAAGCGTAACTTCTCATTTCTATCTTTCATAATTTTGACGTTTCAAACGAGATCCTGTAAAACGATCGATATACATTTAAAATATGATTTAAATTGAAAATGGAGCACGATATCCGGCCATGCTTAAGAATTTTGTAAGATCTGCAGTGGAATATGTGGTTTCAGCAAGATGGTGCAACTTGCCATACAGCTGAAGTTTTGAGAGACATTTTTGGCGAACAAATCATTTCGAGAAGATGTGCAGTGGAGATCCAGATCGGCCTCTGACTTCTTTTTATGAGGATACGTCAAAGAAAAGGTGTTCGTGAATAAACCTCAGACAATTGCACAACTGAAGGTAAACCTTCGTGCAGAAATTTGGAGCCCTAGAGTCACAGAGACTAAGAGCTGTTATGAATCATGCCATCGAAAACGACGAAGATGTTATGTTTCATTCGTGTGTTCTTTTTTATAAGCCTTAAATTATTAAATATTGTTAACTAACTAAAACCCCGTCGCGACTTATGGACCACCCTGTATTTCCTTCTATACGATCAAATCGGAGTGAGTTATGATGGCTATATAACTATTTTTAATTTTCGCATGAAACTTTTATAATAGTATATTGTACAACGAGCATATAATGATAGCTTTTAATCACGAGAACGATGTTTGCGGAACGAGCCGTAGGCGAGTGGAGCAAATCGTTTGAGTGATTAATAGCCATTATATGCGAGTTGTACACTATACTTTGTTCACGAAAATTAAAAACAAAATCAAAATTAAAATCGAAGTTAAAGTTGTAATTACAATTACAATTGAAAAAAAAAAATCAGTATTAAACAGGGGAAACAAAATATTATCATAAATCGCGTTCTGTGAATTAAAGCGCGAATTAGCGTGTTTAATAACCTTATTAAACACGCAAATGCTTGTTTAATAAAATTGAGTGTTAAATGTACTCCATTAATGCATCCCATACAATTAAATAATGCGCACATTTAACATTTTCGTGAACAAAAGTTATTAAAAGAAATTAAAGAAAAGCTCATTTTTAAATAAATTTAAAAATGAGCTTTTTTTAAGTTCCGATAATTGTGCAACGACGGGGCACTTTCAATCTTTTTAACGTTTGTCACTTCATATTTTTTTCTAAAGTTAATGATCGTTATTCATTTCGCATAAAACTACTAATTTGGAAATTTTCTAACGCGTGCATTTTGTTTTAGAACTTTGGAAAATCGCGCTATTCTGCGTTTTTTTTTTCTTTTCGGGTAATAATTTTAGGCACGCAAAAAAATACAAATTTTGAAATTTGTTGTATAAAGATGATGAAACTGGACAGAAAATATTTTCAAACGCGTGTGTGCTCTGTAAATTTTTGCAAAACGCACGAGTAGATAACCGTTCACGTTTTTTTTTTACTTTTCTAAGGAAGGATGGTTGACGGAAATATTACATAAAATTATGAATTTGGAAATTTTCTAGCGCGTGCATTTTTTTTGAAAAATCGCCAAATTGACATGTGAAAAAAAAAATTTGGATGGAGAATATTTTCACACAAAAATTATCGTTTTCTGTTCGAGTAAGAATTATAGAGCAGAATCTCTTTTGACTAAATTTGTAAAGTTGCAAGTCTGTGGCATGTCTTTTTATGTTTTTTTTTTAACCCGCCATTGGTGACGCAAATTTGACTTTAATCAATGGTGACGCCGGTATCACGCACCGGGCTTTTCAACTGAAGATTTTTCAAAACGTGTTAATACCTCATGTTTTTTTTTAAATTTATGCTCTTTGGCAATAAAACAAAGATATTTAATCAATTTAAGGTCTTCAATGCGGCAACTACTCGCAATTGCAACAAAAAACAAAACGGAGAATAAAGTTATTCGAATTTTTTAACACGCCCGGTCTCACAGACCAGTAGGGTCACTAAAATAAGTTCTGGTATGATGATTATTATTCATTATAAAATCTTTTCAGATTTTGATTGAATTATAAGGCTGAATCTATTTTGAGTAAATTTAGAAAGTTTCAAAACTCTGGCAATTGTCTTTTTATTTTTTTTTTATTCATGAAAACATGAGCAAATTCAGCACTACCATACACTCTGTTCTCGTGTGATTATTTCCAAATTTGGTAAAGGATGTTTTCAGATTATGATTTAATTATAGAGCAGTGCCTATTTTGAGAAAATTGGGAAAGTTTCAAGTCAGTGGCAATTGTCTTTATTTATTTTTTTGTAAAAAAATGAGCGAATTCAGCATTATTGTAAACGAAGTTCTCGTATGATTATTTCCAAATTTAGTGAAAGGATGTTTTAAAATTTTAATTGAATTATAATCAATTTTGAGTAAATTTGGAAAGTTTCAAATCTGTGGCAATTGTCTTTATATTTTTTGCATCCAGGAAAAATGAACAAATTCAGCATTACCATAAACTATGTTCACGTGTAATTATTTCCAACTGTGGTGAAGAGATATTTGATAGAATTGTAGAGCAGAATCTATTTTGGCTAAATTTGGAAAGTTTGAAGTCTGTGGGAATTTTTTTAATGTTTTTTTTTTAACCAGTGAACAGCGAGCAAATTCAGCATTACTATAAACTATGTTCTCGTATGATTATTTCTTAATTTGGTGAAGGGACGTTTTCAGATTCTGATTGAGTTATACCTAAACCACAAATTTGCCCGTAACTAACCAACTGTCCATAATAGACCCATACTATCTTTTACTATTTTTATAAGCTTCTCAAGAGGGTTGAAAATAAAGTATAAAATATAGGGTGTTCCATTTAGAAAAACATAACTTTGTTCTGTTATGTATATTGGGACACCCTGTACAAAAACATACATATTTTTAAAATATGTAGAATAAGTGTAGGTACCAGTTCAAGAAAACTAGAAGTCGATATCTCAAATAGCAAATAAGTTATGGGGCTTTTACAGATCCCTGGGTCACCCGGTATATATATATATATATATATATATATATATAATTATAGAGCATTCTGGTGCGCGAGGCACTTATCCCCTTAAGCGATTATTTGTAAATTTTTTTACGTGGCTTTCTCAAATTTGAGCAAAATCATTCACTAGAAACTAGGTTGAGTCTAGTTGTGAAGTTTCAAGTCGATGTCAATTATTTTTACATGTTTTTTAAACAAACGAAATAAGCGCAACTTGAAATAAGTAAGTTGTTTTATGTAAATTTTGAATTTTTTCAAATTTAGGCAAATTTGTGTGGAAAGATAGATACCACTTTATATCGTAATGTTGCTTTATTAATACACATAAAATATTAATTATAAATATATTTGATGAGATTGAAGCAAATTTTCGAGCGATTTATTTTTAAAATGCAATTTTATTATTATTTTTTAAGTGTTTTAAATGTTTTGAATGTTGTGGGATGGGGTTGGTCAATTGTTTCGGTACTGCATGAATTTGATAATTTTGCAGTAAATTTGTCGGGTGATTATTATTTTGCATAATTTTTAGAATTCCTAAAGTAATTAGTTTTAATCATCTAATGTAACTTTTGTTATTTTAGTTCATCTTTAAACTGTTTAAGGTGAGATAACTCAATTATTTTATTAAAACATGAAACATAAGTAATTTCTGTTTGTATTTGATAATTTTGAAGCGAATTTGTCGTGTTTGTTTTCTTTCTTCGGTCATTTTGAAGATTTGTTGTCAGGTTAGATCTGTCAGTTGTTTGTATACATTTTTTATGAATGGATTGCGTAATTTTAAACTTTATCGTCGATTTATTAATTTTCCACAATTTTTTAAACCACTGAAAGTTATTTTTATTAAATCATGATGATAGTTGCAACCGTTACTGGTAATAAATAATAAACACTGAATTCAGTGTTTAATGTTATTAGTTCAGTTCATATTTTAGGTATAGTGATTTTGTTTTCTGAATTTTTGTTGGGAAATCTAAGATTCATTACTTCTGAGTCGATTTTAGTAATTATTAGATACAAAATTCGTAAATTTGACGGACTACCTTCAGCTTGATGATTTTATTGAGGTTACTGTTAATGCCGCTGTAAACCACTCGAAAAGACATAGCCATATTATTCCTCTAAATCTGGGGATACCATACTATACTTTGATCAATGGATCTTTGCGTGCACGTCATACCTAGCTCCGACAACATTTTCATGCATTTACTCTCTCTATGTTAAGTTGAATTAGACGCATCATGTGTGCACGTATGTCGTCCAACGCGAGAAAACTCGGTCTTCGGCAATGACGCACACGCAAAGATCCATTGATCAAACCCTAGGATAGAGCAATAATTATATGAATAATTAAATACAAAGAAACGATTTAATTAAAACAATAACATCAACCTGAGATCGGTTATCAAGTGTTCTGTAAAATATACTTTATTTTATCCTATAATGTTTGTATGCCAATAACTCCTTAGCAACGAGTTACGTTAAGGTACCTTTAACAACACTAGTGTTGTTAAGAATTCTTAACAACACTAGTGTTGTTATATTTATCTTAACGCAACTCGTTGCTATGGAGATATTGGCATACAAACATTATTTCGCCTATGGCGGTTTTCATTGAAAATTTTTTTATTAAAAAAATAAAAATAGGATAAAATAAACCGTGTTACGACACACGTAACGTTATTTGTTTTTACATTACTTGAGAATTTAAAAGCACTCGCTCCTACGTCGCTTGTGCTTTCAAACTTTTCTATCGTAATGTAAAAACCTTCATAACGTTACTTGTATCGTAAATTACTAAAATTTGACGTAAACCTTTTCCATGTTGTCATGTGATAATATTAAGAAATGATGAATTAAGGTAATAATCATTTCAAATAATTTAACAAAGTTGTATACTATGATGTAAAATCGAATGTTGCGAATTCTGGGTTTTATAAATTTAGGGTCAATATTTTGATCTCTGCGGTAGCAATACAGGGGCGCATCGACAGCAGCAATACAGGGAGAGGACCGCCATATCCTAGGGGGATTTTTGGAGAATTTTTCCCCCATCTATTTTTTTGTAAATGACTTATGTGAAATAACGATATATCTATCTAATTAATAATGATAATATCATTTATTGTATTCGATTTACACGATATACACCTGGCCATCGGCCGAGGTCGTTCAGCCACTTAAAATAATTACAAAAATTAGATCTTTTACTAATATAATATTAATGGGTACTATAAATGCAAATATAGAATGATAATATGCATGGTAGTTATTATTGTCAGGGTGTAAAATTTTAGTTTGCAATAACTATACATATACAGGGTCCTGCATTTCACCTCCCGTCTCCTATAGCTCATTTACTAATTAAGTTGGAATTTTGATATTTTGCAGAATAAATTTACATCCTAGAATGCATTTCAGGAAAATATTTTTGATTATACAGGGTGCTTAATTGGGTACCTTTTGCGGTTGCCTACATACTCCTATAATTTTATTGGAATCGATTTAGGGATATCAGCAAAAAAAAATTAAAACTAAAGAAAATCAGTTTTGCACTATTGGTTTAAAAAATGAATAAAAAATAAAAATAGTGCCTTGTTAATAAAATCATACAAGGTACTTATTAAATAAGGTCTGATGGTCCCGTAAACGAAGTTTGATCGATATGAATTATACAGGGTGTCCAAACTTTAGTGTCAAACATTTCAAACTTTAAAGCACTTTATTTTTCTTATTTTAAATTGGAGCCCCTGTATATTTTTATGTCATTCCACGCAGAATTAAAAAACAAACATTTTTCCTAATAGCAACCCTATCCCAATTCCTAACGCATTAAAAGTTATTTGCAGAAAACTCTTTTTATCAACCATTTCAATAAATAAAAATCGAAGGTGGCTTTGAAAAACAATTTATTGACATTAAAATTTAACAAGGTGGCAAGAGACTGTTTTGACTTTAGTAATGTAAAAGTTTAAAGCATTGTTAACTTAAGCTCTTTGTACTCGAGAATTATTTTTTCCTTGACAATATATTTTGTGAGCGACCTAGGCTACTAGGCTAGTAGGCTATTCTGTCACGACCGATCGTTTGAATGTGTTTGTAAGATTTCACATTTTGGAATAGGTCAACCACTAACATCCATGGACCCAAATTTTTGTACAAAAAATTTGAACCACCCGCGGCGCCCCCTGCCGTGGGGATCGAACTCACCGAAAACAGGCCACGGAGCGCCGCTCTGCTTCGATTAATATTATTTATTGTTTCTGGAACAGCTTTAGTAGTTCTTCTTAACTATTAATCAATTACTACGATCTGGTGACTTTCGCAATGATTGTCATGGTTGCGAATTGAATTGATTACATTTCTTATACCATGCGAATTTGGGAATTTTTAATTGCGTTCATTTTTTATAATTACTTTGTAAATTTCCCCGTGAATCACTGGCATGTCCACTTCTTTTTATGATTAGTAGTCGTGGTAAATAGTAAATAATTTTAGAAATCTTGGAAGTAATTACGCGTTTGTATAGCTCGGTGCCAAAATATTTGCAATCTGAAACTTTCTTGGACTCTTGGATTATTTGTGTGTTTTTTTTTTAATATACTAAGTAGACAATTTCTCCGACATCCTCCTCCACAATCCCGAATTTTGCGAACTGTTACTAATATAGATTAGATACCAGTCTTAGGCCTCTGTTACTGATATTTTTGGGAGATAATACATTCTCAAATTTAATATAGAAGTAGGTATTTATTTTTTTATTAAATTTAAATGGCACTCCAATAAGAGCTGATTGTTTCTATTATCTCAATAAGCTATCGTACTTCACCACAGTTAAATTTCTATCCACTGAAAGCAGTGGCGTAGCGTAGGTTAAAGGGCGCGGTGGACAAACCTTTTTATTACGCCGGTCCCCATTCGTTATAGGGGTGTATGTTATAAGTCCAGCAAAATTTCTAACCAAATTATATCGGCCGAGGGGACGGGGGGCTATCAGTTAAAGAAACAGTAAAAAGTCCGAAAATTTTCTTCGTATAATACATGCATATTTAAAAAACATTTAAAAAAATCTCAAAAATGCACGTGCTATAAATTCCCATTATAAAAATTTTATGCGAATAGAGAAAAAATATTGGGCGTTTATATATGCACAGAAAATCTACGCGTTTGAAAATACTAAAGTCGCTCCAGACAGAAAGTCTTACGCGATGAAAGTTAAAATGGAACAATCCTGCGGTACTATACTCGGCGCACCGAATAGGTGGTACGGTCACGTTGCGTTCACCCCTCGTCCTCGTGATAGTTCGTCGAGACGTTTTGAAAAGCCTGATTCACACAGCCTTGCCACATTTTAGTTCTGTGCCGGAAATATACATCTTTCTACTTTAACCCACAAAATCTAACTATTTCCTAATTAATTGTAATTGAAAAAGGCTGATTTAACCCTTTCAGAACGGGTCACATCAATAAGCGTTTTAACGTAACTTCTGCGACAGCCGGGTAGCATCAATAAGCGTTCTGATGAATTTACTTGTTTTTATATCCGAAAAACGCTCATCATTGACGCTGCAGATATGACGTACCGAAAGGGTTAAGGATAGAACGTAATCACTACATTTAAATAAACAAAAAACGAGAACACATGGCATACAACGGGCGTGATTAAAAATTTCGGCTGCGTGACATACGCTTCACATGCGTTTGCGCTGACCAATCAGCGAACATCACGCGAAAATCACGCAAACCCATTATACCACCGATTCGGTGTGCCGAGTATAGTGAAACATTGATGGCTCAATTTGAGTCACTCATTCCAACACCAATCACTTGACTACTCGACTCATCTCCATGAGTCGCCTCTTTGAATAGACTCATTCATGAGTTACCCATCTCTAGTCACTAGTCGCGTGCGTAAACTAATACGGATAGTCCTGGGTTCGAATCCTGGCGAGGGCATGGATGTTTGTGGATGCCCAATTTCATTAACATAAGAATAATATTTATACAAAATCGATTGTGGCGATTGTGTGCAGCCTCATCTTTTCGTACATTTTTTACAGAAAATCAGGAACGAAAACGAAAAAAACGAAATTAAACTAAATAATTACAAGAACGAAAACTGAATTTAAAATTTTCTTTCAAAATCGAAAACGAAATAAATAATTTTCTAATACCACCGATTTTTGTCGCTTTTTAAGTGTCTCCGTTAAACACAAACACCTCGTAGTTTTTGTCGGAAACTGAAGGTAACAAAAGTTCTTCCGCCGCGCAGGCTTTGGGGAATCCCCGGCTGTTTTTTCTCGCTCTTATGGTTCCCATTTCTAGAGTACATTCCGTGTAACGTGCGTTCACATTTATTAATTATCGTCCGGTTGAAAGAAACTAATTATTAGTAAAAGGCACAAGAAATTATATTGCGTAAGGTTAAAATTTCTGGCTGAAATTAGCTCAAATATCACGAGTTAATTTTAGGTTCCTCCAAATTAACTTTAATAATTTTGTTGATTTATTTGAGCTAATTATAGATTACCGAAACTTTTACATCATTTTTTTAGAATAATCCTTAATAATCCATTCTGAGCATTAGAAAATAAAAAATAAAAAAAAATGTGTGCAAAAAAGCGAACCACCGCTTTGTACTTATTTTTTTCAGATACCCACAACTTTTTTGTTTTTTATTTTCTAAAACTCAGAATAGATTATTAAGGAGATAGTAGATGTGATCTTTATAAAAAAAAATATTTTTTTGTGTTCAGATGTTCCAGGTGCGGAGAATCATGTGTTTTTTTAGGCACAATTTCAACGCAAAATTGTATAAGCTATAATATGATTTTATAATATTAAATATAAAATAATATAATATTTTTAGGTATGATCTAAAAAATAAATAAGAAAAAGGAGAAAAAAATTATTTACAATAATTTTACTGTCTTGACTTTTGAATGTGAATACCCCCTTTAAAATAATAATATGAAAGAAATAGATGCTAAAACTACCAAATTTAGACTCTAAACTGCCTTTTTATTTGGTAGTATTAACATCTATATTATATTACTATTGTCCAATAATAATTAATATAACGTGAATATTATCCGATTCATAATAATCGAGGACCCAAAAAACGTCCGAGATTAGATTATTATAAATCTCAAATATTCGAGTTATATTCAAAACTTTATCGTATCATCAACTGTGCGGATGTTATGTAAATCAAATCAACAAATAATAACCTCAAAATTTGCACGTTCTTATTAACGATTGTTGATTCGTAACTAATGCATTATGAAATAATTGTACTATTATGATCCTAATAATTATCAATAAATATTTAGCATTATTATTATTAATAATAGTAATATGAAATAGATATTAATACTAGTAAAACGTTTTCTTTTTTCTAAATTCTGTTTTTTTTTACTTAGGCTGAGCCATTCAGTCACACACGGCTGTTATTTTTGTATGAATAAATGTGAATAAATGAAGAAATGAATAATGTAAGACATATACAACAACCACGGACCCGAGCGAATACTTCTCGATCGCCGAAAAATGATCCGCCCGGGATGGGAATCGAACCCACACGGCCGCGGTGCAGCCCTAAATTCTCTTGAAACTGTGAAACTAGTGGAGAATTTTAAATATCCTGACTCTAAACTGTAATTTTATTTGGTGATATTATAGTCCATTAAATGTGAGAATATATTTGCACTGTCCACCGTTAGTTACGTATTATTTACACTTGTTATTTTGACATTAAAATTTGAGGTTATTTTTTTAAATGTAATAATAAGAAATGAGTAATTCCATTCGAAAACGTAGCTTAGATCAAGATCGAGCGACACTCTGGTGTGTTTAAATTAACGATAGTTTGGTAATCGTGAATTAAATAAACAACGGAAAATTTTGACTAATGTTAAAACAGATTTGATTAATCAATTTGTATGAACTTAATTTTTTTATTATGTTTTATTAGTTGCTAACAAAACAACCTTCCGGTTAAAGATTCGTTATTACTATTCTTACTAAAATTACCAATACGTAAATATTAATTGTTTTTATTTAAATTTAAAACTATTAAAAAAATAAAGTTTTATAATTATTTATAATTTTTTTAAATAATATTTAGTTAAAAAAAAAAACTTACTTTTTTTTAATTGTACGACCTGTTCACTCGTTGAGTAGAACCGTGAATGGAGTGGCGTTTGCAGGTTGTGACTTCGTGTGGTAGAAACGTGTCTGAAGCCACGTAGCAACCGGCTTGAACTTGTTGAAGCAGTATTGAAACTTGTGATCGTTTTGAATGTGAGCGAGTTCTTATATGTGGCGAGAGGAGAGCAGTGGCAGTGCACCCCCTCGCTGCTGCCTCTCTCCCCCTCCTCTCCCGCCAATTATTTTCATTATATCTCAAAATAATATAACGACCTAATCACTTGTATTACCGTAATTTTAATTTACCCTCGTTAAATCATCAAAACGCCCCCGAGAAATCGCCCCGGGGGGTGATCCGCGTCCATTGGTCCGCGGTCCGCCCCGCCGCCAGTGGCGGGTATCGATGTGTCAACGCGATTAGTTTTTTTCTCTAAATTAATATCTTTTATGCAACTGTTTATTTTTTCTCTTAGTGTTCTAACGGTTTTACATGTAAGTGGTGGTGGTATTTATTAGGTATCGATCACGTACACGTAAGTATTTTTTTTTGGGTTTTTAATAATTATTAGCTTATAATCTATTGTTTAAAATTCTCGACTTGAAAAATGTCCTAATGAGGCGAAACTAGTCAAGAATTTTAAACAATATGTGTTACACAATATATTTTATATTTATGGTTCTAATTTTACAGAGCCTTAAGTCGATTACAATTGCTTAAAAATGTTTTTTTCAAGTCATAAAATTCTTCAAATAATAACAACTTTACCTTCCATTAACAAGAAATTATCCCAAAATCTGGATGGCATATTTGCAACTTTCTGGATTTTTACATAATCATAATCTAGAATATGTTTTAAGTGCATTTGAAAAGTTTCAAGTCGATGGCAATTGTTTTTATATTTTTTTCAAGAGCAGGAAATTTTTACAAATTTTCTTAACTCTACGCTCGGTTCGTTACGAAAATTCAAAATCTACGGTTGAAGCATTGAATGGATTTTGACAGAATCATAATCTAGAATGTATTTTAAGTGCATCTCAAAAGTTTCAAGTCGATGGCAATTGTCTTTATATTTTTTTCAAGAGCAGGAATTTTTTACAAATTTTCTTAAATCTACGCTCGGTTCGTTACGAAAATTCAAAATCTACGGTTGAAGCATTGAATGGATTTTGACAGAATCATAATCTAGAATGTATTTTAAGTGCATCTGAAAAGTTTCAAGTCGATGGCAATTGTCTTTATATTTTTTTCAAGAGCAGGAATTTTTTACAAATTTTCTTAAATCTACGCTCGGTTCGTTACGAAAATTCAAAATCTACGGTTGGAGCATTGAATGGATTTTGACAGAATCATAATCTAGAATGTGTTTTAAGTGCATTTGAAAAGTTTCAAGACGATGGCAATTGGTTTTATATTTTTTTCAAGAGTAGGAATTTTTTACAAATTTTCTTAACTCTACGCTCGGTTCGTTAGGAAAATTCAAAATCTACGGTTGAAGGATTGAATGGATTTTGACATAATCATAATCTAGAATATGTTTCAAGTGTATTTGAAAAGTTTCAAGTCGATGGCAACTGTTTTTATATTTTTTTTTTCAAGAGCAGGAAATTTTTACAAATTTTCTTAACTCTACGCTCGGTTCGTTACGAAAATTAAAAATCTACGGTTGGAGCATTGAATGGATTTTGACATAATCATAATCTAGAATGTATTTTAAGTGCATCTGAAAAGTTTCAAGTCGATGGCAATTGTCTTTATATTTTTTTCAAGAGCAGGAATTTTTTACAAATTTTCTTAACTCTACGCTCGGTTCGTTACGAAAATTCAAAATCTACGGTTGGAGCATTGAATGGATTTTGACAGAATCATAATCTAGAATGTGTTTTAAGTGCATTTGAAAAGTTTCAAGTCGATGGAAATTGTTTTTATATTTTTTTCAAGAGCAGGAAATTTTTACAAATTTTCTTAACTCTACGCTCGGTTCGTTACGAAAATTCAAAATCTACGGTTGAAGCATTGAATGGATTCTCACTTAATCATAATCTAGAATGTGTTTTAAGTGCATTTAAAAAGATTCAAGTCGATAGCAATTGTTTTTATATTTTTTTCAAGAGCAGGAAATTTTTACAAATTTTCTTAACTCTACGCTCGGTTCGTTACGAAAATTCAAAATCTACGGTTGAAGCATTGAATGGATTTTGACATAATCATAATCTAGAATGTGTTTTAAGTGCATTTGAAAAGATTCAAGTCGATAGCAATTGTTTTTATATTATTTTCAGCAGCAGGAAATTTTTACAAATTTTCTTAACTCTACGCTCGGTTCGTTACGAAAATTCAAAATCTACGGTTGAAGCATTGAATGGATTTTGACATAATCATAATCCAGAACGTGTTTTAAGTGCATTTGAAAAGATTCAAGTCGATAGCAATTGTTTTTATATTATTTTCAGCAGCAGGAAATTTTTACAAATTTTCTTAACTCTACGCTCGGTTCGTTACGAAAATTCAAAATCTACGGTTGAAGCATTGAATGGATTTTGACATAATCATAATCCAGAACGTGTTTTAAGTGCATTTGAAAAGATTCAAGTCGATAGCAATTGTTTTTATATTTTTTTCAAGAGCAGGAAATTTTTACAAATTTTCTTAACTCTACGCTCGGTTCGTTACGAAAATTCAAAATCTACGGTTGAAGCATTGAATGGATTTTGACATAATCATAATCTAGAATGTGTTTTAAGTGCATTTGAAAAGATTCAAGTCGATAGCAATTGTTTTTATATTATTTTCAGCAGCAGGAAATTTTTACAAATTTTCTTAACTCTACGCTCGGTTCGTTACGAAAATTCAAAATCTACGGTTGAAGCATTGAATGGATTTTGACATAATCATAATCCAGAACGTGTTTTAAGTGCATTTGAAAAGATTCAAGTCGATAGCAATTGTTTTTATATTATTTTCAAGAGCAGGAAATTTTTACAAATTTTCTTAACTCTGCGCTCGGTTCGTTACGAGCCGCCACAGTTCACAGATATTGTAAAAAAAAATTCAAGCCGATGGCCATTGATTTATAATGTTTTTACCTTCTCCGTTACGAAGTACGAGAAAGTATTATGATCGTGATTTTTTTTTCAATTTTTTTTTACGGAAATATCCGTTTTGGGGTCCCTAGATGCCATTTCAACAATTTCTGGGAAAAAAAATGGTGATGTGGCCATCATGTTACTTTCTCCGACTTTATATTTACGTTTTCATGGGTTTATTTTCAATTGAAATCATATTTTAAATGTACATCGAGCGTTGCGTAAACTCGGATGAAACTGACGTTTAAAACGTCAAAATCATGAAAGATGGAAAAATTATACTTCAAATTCAAAAACTAGATTTACTCGAAAACTAACGAGATTTCGAAAAAAGCTTATTCTTTAGAAGTTGTTTATTTCGGAATTCTATACAATTATTATTCACATAAAATTGCTGTAACTATTACCGTTTCATAATTATAAAACAAAAATGAAAAAAAATTAATAAATTTTTTTCTCGAATAGTAATGATTTTATGAAAAATATTTTCAAGCAAAAGCTATTCATTTATTTGTTGTCTTCGATGTTTGTTTAAATATTTTTGTGATATTTTTTATATTTAAGGAAATATTGGCAAAAAACAAAAAACAGTTAAGGTAAACACCCACTTCCGGTGTACGAAATTTTACCAAAAGCTTTTCAGTTCTTCGGATTATCAAATAAGACGTATGTTCAAAGTTTCATATCAATTGCTCTATTAGTTTTTGAGATACAGCGCGCAGAGACACACACACAGACACACACACACACACAGACACAAAAAATTTTTTTCCAGAAATTGTTGAAATGGCATCTAGGGACCCCAAAACGGATATTTCCGTAAAAAAAATTTTTGAAAAAAAAAACACGATCACAATACTTTCTCGTACTTCGTAACGGAGAAAGTAAAAATTGTGTCTGTGTGTGTGTGCGCGCTGTATCTCAAAAACTAATAAAGCAATTGATATGAAACTTTGAACATCCGTCTTATTTGATAATCTGAAGAACTGAAAAGCTTTTGGTAAAATTTCGTACACCGGAAGTGGGCGTTTACCTCAACTGTTTTTTGTTTTTTGCCAATATTTTCTTAAATATGAAAAATATCACAAAAACATTTAGACAAACTTTGAAGAGAACAAAGAAATGAACATCTTTTACTTGAAAACATTTTTCATAAAATCATTTTTATTCGAGAAAAAAATTATGATTATTTTTTAAATTTTTGGTTTATAATTATAAAACGATAATAGTTACAGCAAATATATGTTAATAATAATTGTAGAGAATGCTAAAATGAACAACTTACAAAGAATAAGTTTTTTTCGAAATCCCTTTAGTTTTTGAATAAATTGAGTTTTTATATTTGAAGTATAATTTTTCCATCTTTCATAATTTTGACGTTTTAAACGTCAGGTTCCTCCGGGTTTACAAAGCGCTCGATGTATATTTAAAATATGATTCAAATTGAAAATAAACCATGAAAGCGTAAATATAAATGATACCATCAAGTCGGAGAAAGTAACAAAATGGCCACATCACCATTTTTAATTTTTGGTTTATAATTATAAAACGATAA
Source organism: Ocypus olens (assembly GCA_910593695.2). Taxonomy (NCBI): domain Eukaryota; kingdom Metazoa; phylum Arthropoda; class Insecta; order Coleoptera; family Staphylinidae; genus Ocypus; species Ocypus olens. The sequence continues at coordinate 10,894,767 of OU343061.1, forward strand.
CAGTTACAACAAATTTATGTTAATAATAATTGTAAAGAATGCTAAAATTATAAAGAATAAGTTTTTTCCGAAATCCCTTTAGTTTTTGAGTAAACTGAGTTTTTGAATTTGAAGTATAATTTTTCCATCTTTCATAATTTTGACGTTTGAAACGTCAGTTTTATCCGCGTTTACACAACGCTCGATGTACATTTAAAACATGATTTTCATTGAAAATAAACCATGAAAACGTAAATATAAATAGCTATGATACCATCACGTCGGAGAAAGTAACATGATGGCCACTTCACCATTTGTTCAAGTTTATGTTCTGTTCAAATGAAATTTTCTCAAAATCTATAAATATTTGCAGTTTTCTGACAATCGTAACTTGGCATATATTGTAAGTAAATTAAAAAAATTCAAACCGATGGCCATTGATTTTTCATTTGTTTAAAGTCATTAATATTCTCAAAATTTTAATAACTTTACGTTGTGTTAAAATACAATTTTTACTAAATCTATACAAAGCTTATTTGCAGCTTTCTGATCATCGTAACTAGGCATATATTCTAAGTGAATTTGAAAATTTCAAGCCGATGGCCATTGATTTTTTATGTTTTTTCAAGTCGTCAAAATTCTTAAAATTTTAACAACTTTACGTTCAGTTAAATTTAAATTTTTCCAAAATCTATAGATGACATATTTGCAGCTTTTTGACAATCGCAACTTGGCATATATTGTAAGTAAATTAAAAAAAATTCAAACCGAGAGCCATTGATTTTTATGTTTTTCAAGTCATCAAAATTTTAACAAAATTCAAATGAAATTTTCCCAAAAATCTATAGATGGCATATTTGCGGCTTTCAGACAGTAGTAATTTGGCATATGTTGTAAGTAAATTTGAAACATTTTAAGCCGATGGCCTTTTATTTAAAAAAAAAAAACTTTATAACCTCGTATAACAACTAAAAAAAAACCTAAAACCTAAAACCTATAAACTTAACCTCCATATTTCTATATATACATGTACACACATCTCCCTTACCTACCCGCCCCCCATCTCTTCTCACAGTCCTCTCGACCTCCAGTTACCTACACTTCTCTGTCCTCAATATGACCAATAACTTACACACCTCTATCCCGCTGCCGCTTTCACGCATTCCTACTTCTTTCTTTCACTCTCATCCTTATCGCCTCCCTCACTTCTTCACATCCATTCATCCTGTGCTCTCATTCATCTCTTTCTTCCCCGCAAAACCCACACCTCGTGTATTTCTCTCCCATCCACACCATCCTTCCCTTCTCGCACCTGAACCTCGCCAACAAACGCACTTCGTCAGGCTTCAAAATTTTAAAATACCGAGGCGGGCCTGCGAACACCTGCAGACCTTGGTACTTCGGGTTATATCTACTGTTGTTAATTTTGCTTTGCCTCTCTTGCAACTCCACCGACAGTAACCTTTCGGCCACCTCCTCGAACAGCTTCCCCCTCGATACCTTTTCTTCTAAAACCGTCGCCGACATACAACTTATTCCTCTCATGCATCCATCTTATTCCTTCACCTTTCCTCATCCATTCTCTGTAACACACCTTCCATACCTCTTTCACTACTCTTTCATCCCCTAAGCCCCATATCCTCCTCTCAAATTTTACCACCCTCCTTCTGGCCGCTTCCCACTCTACCGACAATCGCTGACTCTCCTGCAGAACTATATATAATTTGGCGTGGTATTGCATCTGCGCTTTCTCGATATTTTCCTGCCCACTCACTCCCCACACCTCTGATGCATACAATATTATTACCCTCACACAAGCATCCCACCATACCATTTGCACACTAACATTCTTACCTAGCATCCCGTTCCATATAATCCGCATACGCTCCATAGCCACTTTCGCTTTCTTGCACACAAATTCCGCGTGACGCGCTTTCGTCCCTGTTTCACTGAACATATACCCAAGATATTTAAACTCACTCACTCGCTCAATCAGTTCTCCCAGCCAACTCAATTCTTCCTTCTTTGCTCTCCTACATTTTTATAAATCATCCATTTCGTCTTTCTCACATTCACAGTCAATCTTCTTTTTCCAAAGTACCCTTCCAATCTCACCTTCATCTCTCTCATTTCCTTCACTGTTTTCGCTATTCCCCCTGACTGCCCCAGTTCCAACACCCTCTCCATGTCTGCGACGTATAGGTTGAATAGCAGTGGGCTTAATGGACACCCCTGCCTCACCCCACATTCCACCTGAAAACGGCCAGACACATGCTCTCCCACTCTCACTTTACACCACATTTCCTTACACACTTCCTTTATCCACTCCACAACCTGCTCAGACACTCCCTTCCCTTTCAAACTTTCAATCATTAAGGTTTAATCCACCGAATCATATGCCGCTTTCAGATCCATAAACAGCAAACACAATCTCTCTTTTTTTTCAGCTCTCTCTCAATCACCCAGTTAAGTGTAGCTATCTGCTCTACCGTGGACCGCCCTTGTCTAAACCCCCCTTGTATTTCCGGTAGCCACCTTTGATCTTCCGCCTCTATCTCCAACCTATTCTTGACCATTGTCATGATTACTTTATAGAGGCTATCCATCAACGAAACCCCCTAAAGCTTTTCGGATCGCTCTCATCTCCTCCCTTGTGAATTGGCACAATGGCCTCCACTCCTTTCGAAACTGCCTTTCTCCTCTCCATATTTCGTTCAGAAGTACCAACATCTTCTCCTTTCCTTCCGGACTACATCCCTTCCATGCTTCTGCCTGAATCCCATCGGTACCCGCCGCTTTCCCATCCTTCATCTCCTGCAGCACCCTTTTTCACTCTGCCATACTAAAATCACCCTCCCTCTCGAAAACCCTTCTTTCTGCGACTTGATTCCCTCGAATTCCCTTTATTCCTAGCAACTCTTCAAAGTGTGCCTTCCATGTCTCGATGTTTATACCCTCTCCTCTTACTTTCCTGATCGGCCCTCTTTCCTTCAAGTACCTCCAAAGTTGTTTTTCGCTCTTCAACTCCCTTACTCTCTTTACCTCGTCTCCCAGCCACATGTCCTTTTTTTATTGCATTCCTCTTTAAACCTAACTTTTGCCCCTTTCATCTCTTTGTCTCCCCTCCTCCCTTCCCTTCAAGCCTTTATCGTTCTTCTTAACACTCTTTTCACTTCTCTACACCCTTCATCAAACCACCAGACTCTACGCCCCACTTTTCCTCTATTCCTTATCGTCATCGCCAGTTTAACCGTCTCCGCCAGCTGCTCTACTGTCCTCACCGATTGAAAATTGACCTCCTTTATTTTGTTCTTATATCTTCTTTTTGCCCTTTCAGACCAGCACCACCCCTCCTCCTCTCTGTTGATTACTACCTCTCCCCTCCCCCCCTAGATTCACCAGAAAACTCGAGAATAATATTTTGTCATGGAAAAAATTATTCTTGAGTACAAAGAGCTCAAGTTAACAATGCTTTAAACTTTTACGTTACTAAAGTCAAAACAGTCTCTTGTCACTTTGTTAAATTTTAATGTCAATAAATTGTTTTTCAAAGCCACCTTCGATTTTTATTTGGTAAAATGGCTATTGAAATGATTTATAAAACGAGTTTGCTGCAAATAACTTTTAATGCGTTAGTAATTGGGACAGGGTTGTTATTAGGAAAAATTTTTGTTTTTTCATTGTGCATGGAATGACATAAAAATATATAGGGGCTCCAATTTAAAATAAGAAAAATAAAGTGCTTTCAAGTTTGAAATGTTTGACACTCAATTTCAATCAAACTTAGTTACCGGGACTATCAGACCTTATTTAATAAGTACCTTGTATGATTTTATCAACACGACACTATTTTTATTTTTTATTCATTTTTTAAAACAATAGTGCAAAACTGATTTTTTTTAGTTTTATTTTTTTTGCTGATATCCCTGAATAGATTCCAATAAAATTATAGGAGTATATAGGCAACCTTAAAAGGTACCCAAATAAGCAATAAAATACAAAGCATGTAATTTAAAAAAAATATATCAACTGAGCTATAGAAGACGGGAGGTGAGATGCAGGACCCTGTATATTTAATATTTTACAATTTTGAAAATTAGAAATGTTGACGGTTTATTACTTTGTAATTAACGTCATCATCCAACTCGTTTTGAAAATATCTACCTAGAAAAAAAAAACAGTTTACCAAATCCAATTTCCGAGTTCTATACTGAAGGAAAAAAAATGAAACACTTGAAATTCGCGAAATTTCGACCATTTTCAAACCGCCATAACTCGGCGTATTTTCAATCGATTTTGATGAATCTTTGAGGGCGAAAAAAGTGTCTTCTTTAAAGTCATGCATGCAAACTTAAGCGTAACCCCTTCCGCCCCCCATCTAGCGCCCCTGTGAAAAAAAAAAGTTTTTTTCAGGACACCATGTCCAACTTTGACGATGTCTACGGAGTTGGAGAAATTTTATCGACTCGATCCACCATGAAGGCATTAAGATTTGATCAATTCCCTATGCAGGACTCAAAGAACGAAGTTCCTACGAAGATTTGGCATCAAGTTACGGGTATTTGAAAAAAGTGCATTAACTCAGTGACTTTTCTACCAAATTTGATGATTATTTCGGGAAAAAATCCCATTTTGGCTCTACTTTAAGGGGGTAAACTCAGATTGGAATGATCTCTTCTCGAACCCTTTAACCCCCGAACAAAAAATGGTGATGAGGCCATCATGTTACTTTCTCCGACTTTATATTTACGTTTTCATGGGTTTATTTTCAAATGAAATCATATTTTAAATGTACATCAAGCGTTGCGTAAATTTGGATGAAACTGACGTTTAAAACGTCAAAATCATGAAAGATGGAAAAATTATACTTCAAATTCAAAAACTAGGTTTACTCGAAAACTAACGAGATTTCGAAAAAAACTTATTCTTTAGAAGTTGTTCATTTTGGCATTCTCTACAATTATTATTCACATAAAATTGCTGTAACTATTATCGTTTCATAATTATAAACCAAAAATTTAAAAAAATTAATAAATTTTTTTCTCGAATAGCAATGATTTTATGAAAAATATTTTCAAGCAAAAGCTATTCATTTCTTTGTTGTCTTCGATGTATGTTTAAATGTTTTCGTGATATTTTTTATATTTAAGAAAATTTTGGCAAAAAACAAAAAACAGTTAAGGTAAACACCCACTTCCGGTGTACGAAATTTTACCAAAAGCTTTTCAGTTCTTCAGATTATCAAATAAGACGTATGTTCAAAGTTTCATATCAATTGCTCTATTGGTTTTTGAGATACAGCGCACACAGACAGACACACACACACACACAGACACACACACACACACACACACACACACACACACACACAGACACAAAAAATTTTTTTCCAGAAATTGTTGAAATGGCATCTAGGGACCCCAAAACGGATATTTCCGTAAAAAAAAAAATTGAAAAAAAAATCACGATCACAATACTTTCTCGTACTTCGTAACGGAGAAAGTAAAAAACACGTTTTTTTGCAAAAAAACGTTCAATTTTGGAAACATGTACCGAGTTGAAAAAAATGTCGACTCGACTTTTTTTACAAGGGCGCTAGAGAGGGGCGGAAGGGGTTATGTTTAAGTTCGCATGCATGACTTTAAAGAAGACACTTCAAAGTTTTTCGCCCTCAAAGATTCATCACAATCGATTGAAAATACGGCGAGTGATGGCGGTTTGAAAATGGTCGATATTTCACGAATTTCAAGTGTTCCATTTTTTCCACCAGTGTATTTATTCATAATTTTATAATTTATTTTCAATTCAAATCATATTTTAAATGTAAATTGAGCGGTTCGCAGGATCGGATGATACTGACGTTTGAAACGTCAAAATTATGAAAGATGGGAATGACCATTTTTTTTCAAATTCTAATAGTTTACGCAAAAAGTAGTGTGATTTAGAAAAAACTTTATGTTGTTTATTTTTCCATTATTTACAAGTATTATTAACATAAATTTGGTGCAGCTGTTATCGTTTCATAATTATAAACCAAAAACGAAAAAAAAATATTTTTTTCCAAAAACAATGATATGAAAAATATTTCTAAACAAAAGATGTTAATTTCTTAAGCTCGTTTGACACTATGCTTAATTTTACACACAACTAACATTTGAATTTTCACGAAAATATTAAGCACAGTTGCATACAGAGAATTGCGCAGTAAATTTTCATGTGAATTTTTAATAAATATACTTTTGAGGCCTAAATAGTCCTTATTTTGACCTAAATTTTCGATTTCATTGTTTAAATTTTCGACTGGTCCGCATTTTAAATTTTCCCGCCGAATTTTTAATTTTTAGATTTTTGACCGGTATTTTCGATACTTTTGGGTCTATATTTTGGATCTGTTGACCTAAATATGTGACCTAAATATGTTGAATGAATGAATGAATGAAAAAAGAACGAACATTAAATATTCTTTATTTTGACATACATTTTCGATTTAATTGTTTAAATTTTCGTTTCGCCGAATTTTAAATTTTTAAATTTTTTGGTCTAAATGTTTGATCTTTTACTCTAAATATTCTTTGTTTTGACCTAATTTTTCTATTTAATTGTTAAAATTTTTGATTCTTTTGTCCGCATTTTTGATTTTTCGGGCCGAATTTTTAATTCTAGTTCAAAATTTTTGATTTGATTTTGGTTAAAATATCTATAACCTGAATTATTGTTTTATATGCAAGATTTTTTTTATTTTTTCCGGTATTTTCGAGTTTTGTTTGTTGAAATTTTCGATTTTTTTGTCCGCATTTATTATCTTTGGGCCAGAGTTTTCGATGTACTGTCTAAATTTTCGACTTTCCAGCCAACATTACAGATTTTTATTATTATTTTTTTAAATCTTTTGACCTAAATTTTTCTTTAATTTGACCCAACTTTTCGATATTAATGGTAAAATTTTCGATTTTTTGGTCCGCATTTTTGATTTTTCGTTTAGTCTGCATTTATTATCTTTAGGCCCAAGTTTTCGATGTTTTGTCTAAATTTTCGACTTTTTGACCAACATAGTGGATTTTTTTAATCTTATGCCCTAAATTTTTCTTTATTTTTTTTTGTCTGTTAAAATTTTTCTTTCCTTCATCATCATTTATCATCATCATTTATTGGTGTTTTAACAAAAATGTTTTACATAGGTCAAATGTACATGTAATAAGTCATAAATAAATTAAAATAAATAAATTAATTTTCCTTGGTTCACCATTTTTATTTTTAGGCCAGAATTTTAGATTTTCGGTCTCAATTTTTTATCGTATATTTTAGATTTTTGGTTTATTTTTTTATCCTATATTGTAGATTTTTGAACTTTGATTATTGATTTTCACGAATTCAAAAATCCACGATTTTTTTTTATTTTCGAATTTCTGGTCAGAAACTTATTTTTTGCGGCTGAAAGTAGCAAATTATTTTGCTTCTACCCAAATTTTAGATTTTTTGTCTGCGTTTTTATTTTTAGATCAGGATTCTTGGTTTTTTTGCCCATATTTTAGATTTCTGTATTTTCTATTTTTTTTGTTCCAATTTTTTCATGTTTTTCTTTATTTTGACCAAAATATTTAATTGGTTTGTAGAAATTTTCGATTTTTTTGTTTGCAATTTATATCTTTACGCTCGTTTTCGATGTTTTGACTAAATTTTTACTTTTATGGCCTATATTTTGTTTTTTTCGATTATTATTATTTTTATATCTTGTATACCTTATTTAGATATGTTATTATTATTTAAGTAACTTGAGTGCATACCGCACTATACCTTTGGGTTATTACGATCTAGGGGAAGTAACAGCTATATCAGATTTTTTTTTCTGATATCTAAGCTGATCTAGATTCGTTTTTGTTAATTCCTTTTTTATTTAACGTTTATTATTTTGCTGCATTGTATTTGAGTTTGAGTTTGAGTTAACAAATAAAAAAATATTATTATTATTATTTTGGTTTCAATTTTTGGTCTTTTGGCCGAAATTTTCGACTTAAATTTTCGATTCGTTTGTTAAAAATTTTGATTTTTTGGTCTACCACTTTGATTTTTGGGTACGAATTTTAGGTTTTTGGTCTTAATTTCTAATTTTTTGTTCTATATTTTAGATTTTCTTAACTTGAATTATTGGTTTCATTGTGCGATTTTTTTTTTAATTTTTATTATTTTCGAATTTCTCGTTGGAACTTGTTTTAAGCTAAAAATTGTTATTTTTGGGGCTGAAAATGGCAACTTATTTTTCTTTTGCTTCCATTTTCAACTTTTTGGTCTGCTTTTTTATTTTGAAACCAGGATTATTGATTTTTTTGCCGAAATTTTAGATCTGTTTTGTTCCAATTTTTTTATTTTTTGGTCAAAATATTCCATTGGTCTAGGAAGATAAATGGTTCGTTTTTTCTTCAAAAAAGGAGCTGAGGAGGGATATTGTATAAGTGGCTCTACCATCAACATGTTCCACGAGCCGCCACTGATGAGATGGATTAATATGGCTATGACAGTTGTAAATGACCCTAAAACGTTTATTAATACACAAGGGCTTATGCTAAATTTCACAACAAAAAATGCATAAGTGACAAACAGGAAAATTATTTATCTACATAATTTATCAAAAAATCAACTTTTTGTAAAATTAAGCATCGTGTCAAACGGGCTTTAGTTGTCTTCAATATTTGTTTAAATGCTATTGTACACAGACACATTTTTTTCTATAATTTCACGATCACAATACTTTCTCATACTTCGTAACGAAGAAAATAAAAAAGGCAACTTCTAAACTTTTCAAAATCTATAATTACTTTCTCCGTTACGAAGTACGAGAAAGTATTGTGATCGTGATTTTCTTTTCAAAATTTTTTTTTACGGAAATATCCGTTCTGGGGTCCTTAGATGCCATTTCAACAATTTCTGGAAAAAAAAATTGTTGTGTGTGTGTGTGTGTGTGTGTGTGTGTGTGTCTGTCTGGCTGTGTGCGCTGTATCTCAAAAACTAATAGAGCAATTGATATGAAACTTTGAACATACGTCTTATTTGATAATCTGAAGAACTGAAAAGCTTTTGGTAAAATTTCGTACACCGGAAGTGGGCGATCACCTTAACTGTTTTTTGTTTTTTGCCAATATTTTCTTAAATATGAAAAATATTACAAAAACATTTAAACAAACATTAAAGACAACAAAGAAATGAACATCTTTTGCTTGAAAATATTTTTCATAAAATCATTGCTATTCGAGAAAACAATTATTATTATTTTTTTTAATTTTTGGTTTATAATTATGAAACGATAATAGTTACAGCAAATTTACGTGGTCAATAATTGTAGAGAATGCCAAAATAAACAACTTCTAAAGAATAAGTTTTTTCCGAAACCTCGAACCTCGTTAGTTTTTGAGTAAACCGAGTTTTTTAATTTGAAGTATAATTTTTCCATCTTTCATAATTTTGACGTTTTAAACGTCAGTTTCATCCGAGTTTACGCAACGCTCGATGTACATTTAAAATATGATTTCAATTGAAAATAAACAATGAAAACGTAAATATAACTGACTATGATACCATCAAGTCGGAGAAAGTAACATGATGGCCACATCACCATTTTTTTTCTAAACGGAAAACATAAAACTCTACAACTCAACCAAAACTCTATTGGTAATATTAAATAAAGTTGCCCATGTTTTACTTCTCAATTTGGAACACCCTACAATTTCACTTTAGAATTGTTAAGAATACCGGAAAACCTGATTCGCAATATATTTCACATTGAGTCATCCAAATCATTGCCAAGGAGCGAGCAATTAATTACCCAGAAAAAATGATTGATGTCGTTTAGAGACGAGCGAATCTTGCGTTACTCCAAAAAGCCAAGCCGTCTCGTTTCGCGGTAAGTAAAAAGTAGGGAATTTCTCGTTATAATTAATGGAAACATCTGTCCGCCGAAGGCCGACTGACCGAATTAGAGTCGCGGTAAAGTGACAGAAGGCACGTCTCCGCGTTAGAAATGGGCCGACGACGACGCTCTTAATTTGAGGCAATTTGTCGGCCCAATTTCCAGGAAGCGGAATCCGTTCATGTTCGGAGGCACGTTGACACAATTTGGAATGTGTGCGCGAGTGCCCCTTTGGCGGCGGTTCCCCGAAATCTACCGATTCCTAGGTAGAAATTCCTAACGGATGACTCCTCGGTCGGGCTTCCGAGAAAAATAAGATTTTTTTGACGCTTTCAATTTGGAAGACAGCGTTTTTATCTTCAGTAATTACAAAACGATCTTTTTAAACTCAAGCTTACTTCATTCCTGATGGGTTTTTAAATCTTTAATTTAATTTAAATTTTAGAACCAATTTCGGCAGTGATGAATTTTGTACAATTTTTAGAATAGCAAAATGCAATTTTTTGTTCTTTAGTTCAATTCTTGAGCGTAATTATTTTCTTTTGATATGAGGCAATTTGTCGGCCCAAAAAAAATCGAAAGAGCGTTGATTTTTCAAAGCTAGAGACAAATGCAGACTTTCAACTGCTGCAGATTTTATTCACAAATGATTAGGCTTTGATGTTTTAGTAAAAACTAAGCACGTGAATGATCTAGTTTTTCAAATAATCACAATCAAACCCAAAAACGGCCAGTTTCAGCTCTCAAAAATCGAAAGAGCGTTGATTTTGCAAAGCCTGAGACAAATGCAGACTTTCAACTGCTACAGAATTATTCACAAATGTTTGGGCTTTGATATTGTTGTAAGAAACCGATTTCGTGAATGATCTAGTTTTTCAAGTAATTACCATCAAACGCAAGAAAGGCCATTTTCAGCGCTCAAAAATCGAAAGAGCGTTGATTTTTCAAAGCCTGAGACAAATGCAGACTTTCAACTGCAGCAGAATTATTCACAAATGTTTGGGCTTCGATATTTTTGTAAAAAACCAATTACGTGAATGATCTAGTTTTTCAAATAATCATCATCAAACGCAATTAAGGCCATTTTCAGCGTTTAAAAATCGAAAGAACTTTGAATTTTCAAAGCCTGAAAATTATTTTAAAATCGCCGAGTTTCTTAAGATTCCTATTAACGTGTGTTCCCATCAACGAACGCACTGGTAAGGCTCAGTAGCCCGAAACCGGTCTGTAGTAGTCTTCGATGGGATTCTTGATAAGATAAGTTTCCGAGTTTCATTTATGATACATTTACGTAAACACGTTGTATTTGCAGCACAATTAATAATTAGTTTCGTAAAACATTAAATAAAACACTAAGTGTGGACCCCAATTAAAAGAGGGCAGTTTTCATAAAAACAAATAACTGCAAAATAATCACTTATATGTTAAATGATGTACCAAAGAGCTAAACCAGGCTAACAAAAATGTCAATGCAAAACCTTGAATATTAAAAAAAACACAAATCATTGATCATGCTAATTTCACTATTAATTATTCCCGATATTAATTTATATGATTTTTATAAGCCTTCCAAATGAAATTGATGAATCATATCTCTGACGTTTTATTGTGGTAGGAAATATAAAAAGAAGGATTTAATTAACATAATGTAAAACGAGAGTTTATTAAACTCGTCGAATTAATATTTAAAACGTAATTTTTTATATCATTAAAACCGGATTAAGAACGACTCGAAAATACATTCAAGCACCGATGTCTGGTTTTATGTTAATGCCGTTCATTTGTCTTATTGGCAGTTAAAATGTTCGCACAAATTAATTAGTAGTAGTGATTTCAGTGGCGGCTGGTAGCGTGGGGTCGGCGGAAGGAAAGATTGGTCAAGGCAACGCATCACTACTGCACTGACCGACAGGCAACCATCTTTATTATCACCTGTACTACCCTAACCCCACCATAAGTCACATTACCACCCGCCACTGAGTGATTGTGTATATGTTAAAGCAGTGGCGGCTCGTAGAACATATTGATGGTAGAGCCACTTATACAATATTTTTGACGAAAACTTGAAAAACTACCCATAGGTTCTTCCTTTTTTCCCACAAATTGCATTTAAAATGATTTTCTGAAGAAACCACTGGTTCGATTCGGGGTTTCTATACCAGAAAGATCCCTTCAAGACGCCTCAAAAAGTGTAATTGCCCAACCACAAAAGTCTATTTGAAGCCCGTGATGCATCAGCAAAGAAAACTCGAAAATGGAAAAAATCAACTTTTTTTAATAATCATCGTAGACCTTCATGTAATACCTTTTTTCATCAGAAGAACGAGCTAAATCGATTGACGTTAAAAAATTTCATCTAGAAAAAATTTCAAAAAAGTTGGCAAGTCACTATGAACTTTCACGTTACACATATTTATTTATGTATATACGGCAACCGCCATTTTACAATATATTATAGGTATAATAGTCAATGCACTCATACAATATGTCAGTCAATACATAATGGTATTTAAAGATAAACTAGCTTAATTTATACAATAATTATTACAATAACATATTTGTTTAATTTTTTCTAGTAGTAAGTAATGTATTTGTTACAGATTTTTTAAAACAATACCTAGAACCCGAGAATATATTGATGTTTTTAAAAGCAATATCATTAAATGTGCGCATAGCTCAACACACAGGACTATTCACTCCGTGATTAGTCCTATGATGACTTATTCTAAATGATTTTAAGTGACGTTGTAAATTAGGCTGTATAGCATTGAAATTTACATGGTATAAAAAGCTCATCACAATCTATAATAGCATTGCACACATTAAAAAGGAAACATAAATCTGCCACATCTCTTCTAATATCAAGAGCCGGTAAATTAAATAAACCTCTTAGATATTGAGGATCTCTGACTTCAACAGCTGATTTATTACCTATCATTCTTAGGAATCTATTTTGTACACGTTCCAATTTCTTTATGTTTTAACTTTATGGAAAATTTTGAAAATAGTCGATTTTTTCAGACTTTGAACGGCCGTAGCGGCTAAACGAAGAATCCAAATTGAACGCGGTTTTCAAATCTGTGCTTCTTGAGGATTTAATTAAAATTGGCGATTTTTAATTTTTGACGAAAACTTAAAAACTACCCAAGGGTCCCTTCTTACTTTTTCTCAAAAATTGGCTTTGAAATAACTTCCTGAAGAAACCACTGGTCCATTCGGGGTTTCTACACATCACTGGAATGATCTCTTCAAGACCCTTCAGCAAATGAATTCGTTCGAACAATTGATCATTTCTGATATAAAAATTTGAAGCGGTATATTGCTCTCTTCATTTTTGCCCAAGCACAAATGTGCGCCCGTGACGCGTCAGCAAAGAAAACTCGAAAATGAAAAAAATCGAAAAAATTGATCATTTTTGATATAAAAATTTTAAGCGGTATATTACTCTTTTCATTTCTGCTCTCTTGGTACAAATTGATAAATTTTCGGTCGAACAATTGATCATTTCTGATATAAAAATTTAAAGCGGTATATTGCTCTTTTCATTTTTGCTGTCCTGGTAGAAATTCATAAATTTACGATTGAAAAATTGATCATTTTTGATATTAAAATTTTAAGCGGTATATTGCTCTTTTGGTGTCTGCTGTTCTGGTACAATACATTATTCATTTCGTTTTTGCTTTTTTACTCTTTGTAATGCGTCAGCAAAAAAACTCGAAAAAATCAACTTTTTAAATAATCATCGTAGACCTTTATGTTATACCTTTCTTTATCAGAAGAACGAGCTCAATCAATTGGTGTTAAAAAATTTCATCTAGTAAAAATTGCAAAAAAGCATGAACATTTTGGAAAATTTGAAAAAGAAAATCAGACTTTGATGTGCCGTAGGGGCTAAACGAAGCATCCAAATCGAACGCGGTTCTGTGCTCCTCGTGGGCTAATTAGACGGATTCAATTAAAATTGGCGATTTTTAATTTTTGACGAAAACTTAAAAAAACTACCCTTCTTAATTGTGTCCAAGAATTGCATTTAAATTGATTTCCTGAAGAAACCACTGATCCATTCGGGGTTTCTACACATCACTGTAAAGATCCCTTCAAGGCGCTTTAGAAAATGTACTTGTCTAACCATAAATGTTAATTTGAAGCCCGTGGCGCGTTAGCAAAGAAAACTCGAATCAACTTTTTTAATAATCATCGTAGACCTTTGTGTTATACTTTTTTTCATCAGAAGAACAAACTAAATCGATTGGCGTTAAAAAATTCATCTAGAAAAAATTGCAAAAAAGTTGGCAAGTCACCATGAATAGTGGCGGCTCGTGGAACATGTTGATTGTAGAGATACTTATACAATATACCCCACACACCTTTTTTTTAAGAAAGAAAGAACGATTTTTCTTCCTAGACCAAAGTAACTGGCGTAACAGGTGAATTTTTATTCGGTTCTCGAGGGTATGGCTTTGATATGTTGCTGTTGAAGAATTGTGTCATCGACCACAAAACGTAAGGCATTGGATTTCTTCACCCAGGTAGTGATATATCTGTTGCTGTTTCACGGAAATATTTGAATTTTGTACTACCGAACGTGCCACCATCCGATATGCGCCCCTGGCATCGACACTGGCAAAAATAAAGCAGTAGTTTGCGTCAACTAAGACTATAGCTTTTTTACTTTCTCCGTTACGAAGCACGAGAAAGTACTGTGATCGTGAAATTTTTTTCAATTTTTTTTACGGAATGTGTATGTGTGTGTATGTCTTGCTGTGCGAGCTATATCTCAAAAACTAATACAGCAATTAACATGAAACATGAGTCTTCTTTGACAATCCGAAGAACTGAAAAGCTTTTGGAAAAATTCGCCGGAAGTGGGTGTTTGTTTACCTTAACCGATTTTTTTTCTTTTTTCCAATAATTTTTTAAATAGGGAAAATATTACGAAAACATTTAAATAAATATTAAAGACAACTTTAGAAATTAACAATCGAAAATATTTTTCAAAAAATCACTTGTATTCAAGAAAAATGTTTTCTTTTTTTTTCATTTCTGGTTTATAATTATGAAACGATAATAGTTACAGCAAATTTATGTTAATAACAATTGGAGAGAAAGCCAAAATGAACAACTTATTAAATAAGTTTTTTTCGAAATCTTTTTGGTTTTTGAGTAAACTGACTATTAGGATATGATACTATTATCGTCGAATTCATTCGCTAATGGGAGCCAATCTTCTTGGTTGCGTGGTACCTAAAAGAAAAAATAAATTAAGCAAGTTTTGCAAAATTAAACTATTATTATTATTATTGTCAGGAAACTTAGGATTCAGCGAATCATAGTTTATGTACATTATTGTACAAGTGGGATTGGATATAGTCCAAAATTTTATTATCTATAAAAAACAAGATCCCTAAAGATCTAGTTTTTCCGGAAATTTGAGTTCAACCTAAACATTTTTCAAATTTGTTGCAAAAAAATTTCAAAACACGATTTTTATAATTTTAAGAATTAACGCAGGCAGACTATAAACTTTTCTGGACATACTCAAAATAGTCAAAATGTTTATAATCTGTAGTAAACAAAAACACGACTAGTTAGTTTTTTTAGAAATTTGTGATCAACTTAAACATCGTCTAAATCTTGTGCAGAAAAAATACAATGGGCAGATACTTGAAACTCTTCTGGACACACTTAACACGTTGACCGCTTTGTCAGTCACCGGTGACTGACACCGAAGTGTTCCGATGGGGCCGCGTCAGTCACCGATGACTGACAGCGAGTACATAAAAACCCGTAATTTCGTCTAAAAAATGCATCAAAATGAATTAAATAAGCATATTCTTACTCATTTTATAAAATAGAACTTAAAAACAAAGAAAGCTTTTTTGACATTTGAAAAAAAAACTTGTTGGCCGCCAATGTATTAAGATGGTCTAAAATTTTATAATTAGTAGAAAACAAAAGCATTTACTCGCTAGTTTTTCTGGAAATTTGAGTTCAACTTAAGCATCTTCTAAATTGGTTGTAGAAAAATTTCAAAACCCGATTTTTTCAAGGATTAAAGTAGACAGAGAATTGAAACTCTTCTGGGCCTATTAAAAATTGTCCAAAATTTTATAATCTATAGAAAATAAAAGCCTTAAAGATCCAGTTTTTTCTGGAAATTTGAGTTCAATTTAAACATTTTTTTAATTAGTTGCAGAAAAATTTCAAAACCCGATTTTTGCAAGAATTAACGCAGACACAAACCATACACTTTTTTGGAACTACACAAAATAGTCCAAAATTTTATAATCTGTAGAAAACAAAAGCACTTGACTGGCTAGTTTTTCTGGAAATTTGAGTTCAACTTAAGCATCTTCTAAATTTGTTGTAGCAAAATTTCAAAACCCGATTTTTTCGGCGGAGAGTGGAAACTCTTCTGGGCATATTAAAAATAGTCCAAAATTTTATAATCTATAGAAAATAAAAGCCTTAAACATCCAGTTTGTCTGGAAATTTGAGTTCAACTTAAACATTTTTTTAATTAGTTGCAGAAAATTTTCAAAACCCGATTTTTGCAAGAATTAACGCAGGCACAGACTATACACTTTTTTGGAACTACTCAAAATAGTCCAAAATTTTATAATCTGAAGAAAACAAAAACATTTACCACCTAGTTTTCCTGGAAATTTTAAACCAACTTAAATGTCGTCAAAAATTTTAAACCTATTTTTTACAAGAATTAAAGTAAGCAGAGAATTGAAACTTACATATTAGAAATAAATAATCCTATTAACTGCAGAAAATAAAAGCACCTGACCAGCTAGTTTTTCCCGAAATTTGAAACTTAAACATTGCCTAAATTTTATACAGTAAAATTTAAAAACGTTGTTTTTGCAAGCATTAAAGCAAGTAAAAGAAACTTTTATGAAAATTCTCAAAAAATGGTCAAAAATTTTATAATCTGAAGCACTTGACTGACTGGTTTTTCCGGAAATTTGAGATCAATTGCCAAAATCTTATGCAGGAAAATTTTTAAACTTGTTTTTTACAATAATTGAGGTAGGCATGAACTAAAAATTTTCTAGACACCCAAAATAGTCAAAAATTTTATAATCTGTAGAAAACAAAAGCACTTGACTAGCTAGATTTTCTGGAAATTTGAGTTCAACTTAAGCATCTAAATTTGTTGCAGAAAATTTTTTGCAAGAATTAAAGTGGGCAGAGACTTGAAACTTTTCTGCATATATCCGATATTTATAACTGGCTAAAAACACAAAAACTGAGGCGAAACACGCGGAACCGATGGGACACAAGTAACAAAGGCCATTACTGTTTTGAGCAATTTGGGCCTAGTAAAAATGGCGCCCGTTTGGCCAATCACAACAACGTATTTTCGCGGCTATAATTTGATTTAGTCCACCTAGTTATTAAATGAGTAGTATTAATTGAAATAAAAATTTCAAAGTTTGATGACTAATAACTTTCAAAGTATTATTTATAAACCTAGCAAACTAGGCATTTTTAGAAAGATAAGAAAAAGGAGTTTAAATTTATATTAAAATACACTGGGTACACTTTCATACAGCAATTTCGATTAAATAACCGTCAAAAAAAATGACTTTCGAATTGCCAAAAATTCTGCATTTTTACCACCGCAAACGGCACATAAAGAAATTTGCAACTGTCAAAAATTGTGGATTTTTACTATCAAAAACAGCATTTTTTGTTATAAAAAAAAGAAAATGATATTATAAAAAAATCTGCATTTCTGCCACCATGAACGCACGATTCAACAGTAAATAAAGAAATTAGCAGCTGCCAAAAATTGTGGATTTTTACAATCAAAAACGGCCTTTTTTGATATTAAAAAAAAAGCCTTTTTTGTATTGTTCAAAATTCTGCATTTTTGCCAGCGCAAACGGCACGATTCAATGGTAAATAAATAAATTTGCAGCTGCTAGAAATTGTGGTTTTTTACTATCAAGGGCGGCATTTTTTGCTATTAAAAACAAAAGAAAAAATAACAAATTTCGAACTGTCAAAAATCGCACTACTATCACAAATGGCACGTTAACAGTAAAAAGCAAATTTTCAATTGCTGAAGATAACTATTCAGTACTGTCAAAAATTGCTCATTACTAAAACCGACAAGTTTCAACAATAAATAGAAAATTTACAAATGCCAAAAATGTTTAACTGTTAAAATTTGAGCATTGCTACTACCACTATGATATTTTTCAATATTAAAAAAGGGAAATTTCCAACGGCCAAAAGTAACAATTATAAATTGTCAAAAATTGTTCAATTCTACTGTCAGAAACGTAAAAAGATAAATTTTTAACCGTCAAAAATGGCAATTTCGAATTGTCAAAAATTCTGCATTTCTGCCACCACAAACGGCACATAAAAAAATTGCAGCGATCAAAAAGTGTGGATTTTTACTATCAAAAACGGCATTTTTTAATATTAAAAAAAAGAAAATTTTAACTGCTAAAAATGGCAATTTCGAATTGTCAAAAGTTCTGCATTTCCACCACCACAAACGGCACGATTCAACGGTAAATAAAGAAATTTGCAGCTGCCAAAAATTATGTTTTTTTTACCATCAAAGACGGTATTGTTTGATATTAAGAAAAGAAGTAAATTTTAACTGCTAATAATTTCGAACTGTCAAAAATAGCACTGCTCTCACAAATGGCACTTGCAGTAAAAAGGAAATTTTCAATTGCTGAAAATAACCATTCAAAAATTGCTCATTACTGAAAGCGGTACGTTTCAACAATAAAAAGAAAATTTGCAAAAGCCAAAAATGTTAGTTATCAAAATCACTATCGGCATTTTTCAATATTAAAAAAGGGAAATTTCCAACGGCCAAAGTAACAATTACAAATTGTCAAAAATTCTGCATTTCTGCCACCACAGCAGTAAATAAAGAAATTAGTAGCATCCAAAAATTGTGGATTTTTACAATCAAAAATGGAATTTTTTGATATTAAAAGAAAAAAAATTCAACTACCAAAAAAATCGCACATTTCTATTATCACAAATAATATTTCGGACTTTAAATCTTATCTATCACGAATAGATCTATCGGTATTTGTTTCTGGTCAAATTTAAATAATTACAATTTTCTTGCGGGGGTTTTCATAAGTAATGTCTAGCGTACTGTATTATATTGTTTTTACCTTGTTTTTGTTTGTTTGTCACACAAAGTTGTCGCAATTTGAAATTTAAATTTTAAATTATAATTTTAATTTTTGTACTTTTATATTTTATTTTATATTTTGTTTTATATTCTAATTAATACTTTAATGTACAGGGTGAATCCCGTAAATATATTATTATTATTATATTATGTGGCACGTTGGCAGTAAAAAGGAAATTTTCAACTGCGAAAATTAACAATTTACAACTGTCAAAAATTGTTAATTTCTACTAAAATGTACAGTAATAATACAGCGAGATCGAATAAAAAATTAGTCAAAGCAGGTCATGAACAAAAAATCGCATGTATTTTCTTAGTTCTTAAATTTGAAAATATCTTGACACTTGCCAATAAGTTTAGGAATTTTGGCTCATGGCCAACTTTGACTAACTTTTATTCGATTGCACTGTGTTATACGCGTCGTCGGGTGGAACCGTGCCCGCTCGTCGTTGTACGTCAACTTTTTCGGATTCATCGAACATAACGTGAATCGCACTTTTTTGTTATAATTTTTAATTTTGATGTGATTGTTAAAGTATACATTTACCGACTACATACAAGTTTGGTATATAAAAAATGGTGATGTGGCCATCATGTTACTTTCTCCGACTTGATGGTATCATTTATATTTACGTTTTCATGGTTCAATTTCAATTGAAATCATATTTTAAATGTACATCGAGCGTTGCGTAAACTTGGATGAAACTGACGTTTAGAACGTCAAAATTATGAAACGGAAAAAATTTACTTCAAATTCAAAAACTCGGTTTACTCAAAAACTAACGAGATTTCGAAACAAACTTATTCTTTAGAAGTTGTTCATTTTGCTTTTCTCTACAATTATTATTCACACAAATTTGCTGTAACTATCATCGTTTCATAATTATAAACCAAAAGTTAAAAAAAATTAATAAATTTTTTTCTCGAATAGCAATGATTTTATAAAAAATATTTTCAAGCAAAAGATGTTCATTTCTTTGTTGTCTTCAATGTTTGTTTAAATGTTTTTGTGATATTTTTCATATTTAAGAAAATATTGACAAAAAACAAAAAACAGTTAAGGTAAACACCCACTTCCGGTGTACGAAATTTTACCAAAAGCTTTTCAGTTCTTCAGATTATCAAATAAGACGTATGTTGAAAGTTTCATATCAATTGCTCTATTAGTTTTTGAGATACAGCGCACACAGACAGACACACACACACACACACACACACACACACACACACACACACACAGACAGACAGACACACACACACACACACACACACACACAGACAGACAGACAGACACACACACACACACACACACAGACACAAAAAGTTTTTTTCCAGAAATTGTTGGAATGTCATCTAGGGACCCCAAAACGGATATTTCCGTAAAAAAAAATTTCGAAAAAAAAATCACGATCACAATACTTTCTCGTACTTCGTAACGGAGAAAGTAAAAATTACTTTTAAAAAATAATTTTTCAGGAGAGGGCAGCTGCCCCCCTTGCTCCCACCTGCGGACGCCCGTGCTTCCCAGTGTACTCAAGCGAGTACACCAAACATCATGGGCTTTGGTGGTATCTAGTGGTAATGTTATTTACTTTATATAGCGTATATGTGACACAAACTCTTCTTTATTAATGATAAAACAATATTTGGCAGTGATTCTATTCAGTTTATCCAAATTGATTTTTAACAGATATCTGAGAATTTTAAATTCTTTGGAAAAAATTGTATACCATGGGATGTAACGGGTTAATAAACTTTCGAGCAATATTCAAATTCTTTCTCTTGAAGAATTTAAGAAAAAGGTTAAAGCTTTCCTGGCCAAGAAATCATATTATGATTTATAGTTATATCCAAAATTTTCAAATTATTGAATTAGTAGTAGAAACATGGATAGAAAAAGAAATGTCGAAGACGACTTTACGAAAGATAATATATGGAAGTGCCAACCAGCACTAATAGAAAAAGAAGAGGAAGAGCAAAAGGTTACATATTAATTGGGATAAGTAAAGATATATCACAGTACTAAAATGAAAAGGAAGACAACATGACAAACGGTGTAATGAAAAGTAACGTCCTAATAGGAAAGAAGAAATATAAAATAGTGACTGTCCTAGCAGAAAAATGGAGTAGACAAGAGTTTGAAGAATACTATAGGAGGAACAGAAAAAAACAATCAGATTATTGGAGAACATTTCAATGCCGGGATAGGAATGAAGGAAGAAAGGAGTAGATTCAAAATAAACGCGACCAAGGAAACATACTAAACAAAGAGGGAAGGATCTAATAGAAATGCTAGAAGAAAATGGTTTGGAGGTACTAAATTGAAATAAGAATTAAGGCGAATAGGGGGACAAATGGACACTCAGTATTTCTTTATTTACACATAATCAGTAAAATAAATTATCTCGATTTCGTATATGTGTAGGTCCTTCTTGTAATTCTTCCCTTTGTCCTCACCTAAGGATATAGCGGTGTTGATTCCATCTCGGGCTAACGGTGTTAAGGGATATATGTTTTCTTCTTTATATTCTATTGATTTCTATTGTACTTTTGTTTGGGATTCTCCGTTACGAACTACGAGAAAGTATTGTGATCGTGAAAATTTAAAAACAATTTTTTTTCGGAAATATCCGTTTTGGGGCCCCTAGATGCCATTTCAACAATTTCAGAAAAAAAAAATGTTGTGTGTGTGTGTCTGTCGAACCATCAAAATCGATTTTTTTGAAAACGTCACCGTGTTGTTCCCCCTTAGCGGAAACTCTTAAGGAAGGAAATTTACAGGCCATATTGCCACCATAATTAATATGTAATCTACAGCTATGTAAATTATCCATATTATTGCCTGAAGCTTTATTAGTGAAATAAAGTCATATTGGGCATTCAAATAATAATAATAATAATAATAATAAAGCTCTTTATTGCCCAACAGGAAACCCCATTTACAAGACAATAACAATAATATATATACAATATAAAACAATTGAACAATACAGTAGTATTTCATTATTTAAAACTATATTAACAAAAATAAACATTGAAATTACAAGACAACATCACTATAAGTGATCAAAAAAAATATCGTCATAGTGAGTCATCGCATTCCGACACATAACCTGAACTGGTGCTCGCCGTAGACAATTGGTACGGGCTCCTGGAATGTAGAAAGTGCTGATATGCCTTGAGCTTGACCTAGGGACGTGGAAGTCTAGTTTCGACAAAAGAAATGGAGCATCCACTCTATTGTGAATGATCTTCCAAAGAAACTTGGCAGTGAGCTCTTTTCTTCTAGCGGCTAGTGAAGTCATACCATGTCTTTCTAGTAGCAAATCTTGATCAACACCTCGTTCCGGATAGACGCCATCCACTTTATAAGATAAATACTTTAAAAATCGACGATGAACACGGTCCATCGGCATGCTCTGATTCATATAAAATGGATACCAAATAAGACACCCATACTCAAATTTGCTGATGACATATGCATAATATAGACATTTTATTAGGTCAATGTCACTGAAAGGCGCACAAATACGCATAATAAACCCTAACATTCTCGATGCCGATATTGCAGTGTTACTAATATGCCTAGTAAAATTTAAATCACTGGTGAATAAAATGCCTAGATCTTTTATTTCGGCATAAGTGGTAAGTTGTAACTCATTAATTGCGTATGTCGTTGGAAGTACATTGGATTTTCGTGAAAATGACATAGTGCAGCATTTATGAACATTGAGAATTAGTTTGTGGTTTTCACACCAGGATACTAGTTTATTAATATTATTCTGTAGAGACACAACATCATTTGGCGAGGTAATGTTACTAAAAAGTTTGATGTCATCTGCATAGGCCAATACGTGACAATTTAGCGAATCTAGCAGGGAATTAATAAAAATAATAAAAAGTAGCGGTCCCAGATTCGAACCCTGCGGGACACCAGAATTAATTGAAAATTTGTAGGAGTGGTAACCATTAAAGGCGACATATGCTAAACGATTAGATAAGTAAGATTTCATAAGTTGTAGAAGACTCGGAGCGGCTCCAAGGTCAGCAAGTTTCACTAGGATTATGTCGTGGTCCAGGGTGTCAAAGGCTCGTGAAAAGTCCGTGTACACTACATCAACTTGGCCTCTCTGATCTATCACTTCAGAAACATATTGAGCAAATGAAGCCAGATTGGTTGTTGTGGATCTACCCGGCATGAATCCATGTTGGTTGGAGGATATGAATGAGGATACATTCCTAAAAATAGTAGAGTAGATTACCTGTTCAAATATTTTTGAAAAATTACTTAGTAATGCAATCGGACGATAATTTTCTAGAAAATGTTTCTCTCCCTTTTTATAAACGGGACTAATTTTTGCCAATTTCCACCTTGAGGGAAATGTACACGTACTGATAGCGAGGTTTATAATAATCTGCAGCGGCTTAGCAAAAACAAATCTACAATCTTTGATTAAGAAGGAAGGAACAGAGTCATCCCCAGAAGATGCTTTATTGGGTAATAGGGCCAAATGAAAAGAACTGCATATTTCAATAATTGAGTATTTTATTCTCACGAGATAGAGACAGTGGGCGAAATTTCAAATTTTAGATGTATTTTTCCAATGGTCAGTCGTGAAACAGGTTCTACGCCGCGGCAGCACCGTCAGACCAATCAAATTTCTGTAATATCATGTTTAAGTAATCCCAGTGAACAGTGGGCACGTTTCAAGGCGCATAATAATTACAGTTTATTACGTGAAAACTTAATTTACGTTTTCATTACGATTTTGTCACGTACTATAACAAAGTCACTGTAATTTTCAAAAGACAATTTGAGCATCAATTGCAATTAATAAATTAATGATTGCGCCTCCTCGGTGCGGAGTAGAAATTATAGAGCGACCGTGTACGAAATGGGTCAGGGTGGAAAGTGTTCTAACCAGCGCCGCGGAAAAATTGTTTTCCGTCCTCCCCTTTGATCGAAAAACAAGACGGACAAATGCCGCCTAATTAAAGTGGTGTATCTCAAGATAATTAGAAAATAGTCCGCTCTAACGAAGATAGTAATTATATTTAATAAAAGCGCCCACGTGGAGGCGCCGGGAAACTTTCGACGTCAGCAGCGAAACATACTAATAATAAATAATTGTAAAAAACAATTTTATTCATTAACCCTTTAACGATCAAGAAGTTGATTTTTACTTTCTCCGTTACGAAGTACGAGTAAGTATTGTGATCGTGATTTTTTTACGGAAATATCCGTTTTGGGGTCCCTGGATACCATTTCAATAATTTCTGGAAAAAAAGAATGTGTGTGTGTGTGTGTGTGTGTGTGTGTGTATGCGTGTGCGTGAGCGCGTGCGCGCGCTTTATCTCAAAAACTAATAAAGCAATTGATATGAAACTTTGAACATACGTCTTATTTGATAATCCAAAGAACTGAAAAGCTTTTGGTAAAATTTCGTACACCGGAAGTGGGTGTTTACCTTAACCGTTTTTTGTTTTTTCCAATATTTTCTTAAATATGAAAAATATCACAAAAACATTTAAACAAACTTTGAAGACAACAAAGAAATGAACATCTTTTGCTTGAAAACATTTTTCATCAAATCATTTTTATTCGAGAAAAAAATTTATTATTATTTTTTTAATTTTTGGTTTATAATTATAAAACGATATACTTACAGCAAATTTATGTTAATAATAGAGAATGCTAAAATGAACAACTTATAAAGAATAAGTTTTTTTCGAAATCCCTTTAGTTTTTGAGTAAACTGAGTTTTTGAATTTGAAGTATAATTTTTCCATCTTTCATAATTCTGACGTTTTAAACGTCAGTTTCATCCGAGTTTACACAACGCTCGATGTACATTTAAAATGATTTCAATTGAAAATAAACCGTAAAACGTAAATATAAATGGCTATGATACCATCGAGTCGGAGAAAGTAACATGATGCCCACATCACCATTTTTTTTTCTGGTGTAGTAACTGAGCACTGCTGAACTTATCACTCCGCAAACAACACGTTTATTTCTATGAATAATATAAGAACTCAATATAATTTAGCGTGTAGTTATGAGATATTGCCACGAGTAGACAATAATAACTCCAAACAAATTAATTATAAAAGGACGAAGGCTTTAATTTAGGAGAGTACACTTTGTGCGCGAGTTCAGGTACAGTCAGAGAAAATACAAATGCGAAACTCGATCGGCGAGGGATGCTGCCGCATGTCGGTGCTTAGTTCAGTCGAAACCAGTCAGTCCCTGCTTAAAATCCATTTATGAGGTAATAAAAGGGCATCCCGAGATAAGATGGTCAAAATGTCATCCGACACAGATTTTTAAATAAATATGAAAATATCATTAGATGTGCCCTTAAACCAAAGTAGCCGTATATCAAAAAAACCCCAACATGACCCGGGAAGCCCCAAAATAAGATTCTTTCAAATATAATTTTTTTAACCTCTAAAAAATTATTTGAAAAATCTGAAAAAATCACATATACTGGGTGCTGTAAAAATGGCGGATTAACTCAATGGTACATTGTCGAGGATTACTTCCAGAGTATGGAAAAAATAATGAAAAAAATCGGTATTGTATTTTTTCGAAGATATGAAGACTTTAGTGTAAATTATTGCATTGCTTAAAGTCTGCCTAACATTAATTATTTACACTCCAGCTCATCAAATATTTTTTTCAGAGATACATACTTTCATGCTTGTCAATATTATGTACAATTGGTATTTTCAAATGCGATAATTTGAATGTTAAATAATTGATTTTCCCATTGAAAAAACCTAGCATCAGTAGATTTATTTGAATGCGAAAATCAATTTTTTTACATTTAAATTATCGCATTTGAAAATACCAATTGTACATAATATTGACAAGCATGAAAGCATGTATCTCTGAAAAATGTATTTCATGAGCTGGAGTGGAAATAATCAATGTTATGCAGATTGTAAGCAATGACATAATTTACACTAGTCTTCACATCTTCGAAAAAATACAATACCGATTTTTTTCATTATTTTTCCCATACTTTCGAAGTAATCCTCGACAACGTACCATTGAGTTAATCCGCCATTTTTACAGCACCTTGTATTATTGATCCAAATACCAAATTAGGTGATTTTTTTCAAGGTCATTGAATGTTATTTACAATATTAAAAAAATGTTTGAAAATAAAAAAAAGAAAATTTGCCCACAAAAATGCCAAAAGTAGTCTTGAAAAAGAAAAATTGTCCCGAAAAAAATGCTAAAAAGAGTACTGGAAAAAATTGTCTTGAAAAATAATACCAAAAGGGGTCTTGAAAAAGAATACTGAAAAAATTGTCCTGAGAAAAAAAATGGTGATGTGGCCATCATGTTATTTTCAATTTAAATGTGCAACGAGCGTTTTTTCGACTTGGATGAAACTGACGTTAGAAACCTCAAAGTTATGAAAGATGGAAAAATTATACTTCAAATTCAAAAACTCAGTTTACTTAAAAACCAACGAGATTTCGAAAAAAACTTATATTATAAGTTGTTCATTTTATAAGTTGTTCATTTGATTATTCATAAATTTACTTTAATTATTATCGTTTCATAATTATAAACCAAAAATGAAAAACAAATTAATTATTTTTTTTCTCGAATAACAATGATTTTATGAAAAATATTTTCCATCAAAAAATGTTAATTTATTTGTTGTCTTCAATATTTGTTTAAATGATTTTGTGACATTTTTCATATTTGAAAAAATGGTGATGTGACCATCATGTTACTTTCTCCGATAGGTTGGTATAGTTATTTATGTTTACATTTTCATGGTTTATTTTCAATTGAAATCACATTTTAAATGTACATCGAGAGGATGAAAGTGACATTTAAAACGTCAAAATTATGAAAGATCGAAAAATTATACTTCAAATTCAAAAACTCAGTTTACTCAAAAACTAAAGGGATTTCGGGAAAAACGTACTGTTTATAAGTTGTTCATTTTAGCATTCTCTACAACTATTGTTAAAATAAATTTGCTATAACTATTATCGTTTTATAATTATAAACCAAAAATTAAAAAAAAATAATAAATTTTTTTTCTCGAATAAAAAAGATTTTATGAAAAATGTTTTCAAGCAAAAGATGTTCATTTATTTGTTGTCTTCAATATTTGTTTAAATATTTTTGTGATATGTTACATATTTAAGAAAATATTGGCAAAAAACAAAAATCAGTTAAGGTAAACGCCCACTTCTGGTGTACGAAATTTTACCAAAAGCTTTTCAGTACTTCAGATTATCAAATAAGACGAATGTTCAGAGTTTCATATCAATTGCTCTGCTAGTTTTTGAGATACAGCGCGCACAGACAGACACACACACAGTAACACACACAGACACACACACAGACACACACACAGACACACACACAGACACACACACACACAGACACAAAAAAAAAATTCCAGAAATTGTTGAAATGGCATCTAGGTACCCCAAAACGGATATTTCCGTAAAAAAAATTTTTGAAAAAAAAATCACGATCACAATACTTCGTAACGGAGAAAGTAAAAATATTGGGAAAAAACGAAAAACAGTTAAGGTAAACACCCACTTCGGGTGTATGAAATTTTACCAAAAGCATTTCAGTTATTCAGATTCTCAAATAAGACTTATGTTTAAAGTTTCATATCAATTGCTCCATTAGTTTTTGAGATACAGCGCGCAAAGACAGACAGACAGACACACGCACACACACAGACACACAGCATAATTTTTGTTTCCAGAAATTGTTAAAATGGCATCAAGGGACCCCAAAACGGATATTTCCGTAAAAAAAAATTTTGTAAATTATTTCACGATCACAATACTTTCTCGTACTTCGTAACAGAGAAAGTAAAAATGCCAAAAAGAGTGTTGAAAAAATTGCCTTGAAAAAAATGTGCCAAAAGTAGTCTTGAAAAAGAGTACTAAAAAAAATTGGCCAGAAAAAAAATGCCAAAAAGAGTACTGTAAAAATTGTCTAAAAAAATACCGAAAAGAGTACTAAAAAATTGTACTGGAAAAAAATTGTCCTGAAAAAAAAGTGCCAAAAATAGTCTTGAAAGAGTACTGAAAATAAATGCCAAAAAGAGTACCGGAAAAAATTGTCTAAAAAAATGCCTAAAAGAGTCTTAAAAATAGAATAGAATAAAATACAATTTTATTAGATCATTATATTGCCTTTACAATATTGGACACGTCAGGTATAAAATACACAAAGTTAAATTCAGACATGTATTCACGAAACAACTTAAAATAACTTGGTTAAAAGAGACTCTTATTCTTGGTGTTACGTAATTATATAATTTTTTAATTATGTTATGCTATAGAAAGCCTGCTGTAGAAGTAACGATTTTGTCTTGAGAAAGAGTAATAAAAAGATTATCTTTAAAAAAAAAACGCCAAAAAGAGTTTTGGAAAAGAATACTGAAGAAAATTGTCTTGAAAAAAAAAATGCCATAGTAGTCTTGAAAAAAAGTACTGAAAAAAATGCCAATTGAGCACTGAAAAAATTTGTTTAAAGAAAATGCAAAAAAGGGTACTGGAAAAAATTGTCTTGGAAAAAATGCCAAAAAGAGTACTGGAAAAAATTGTCTTCGAAAAAATGCCAAAGAGTCTTAAGAGTACTAAAAAAATTGTCCCAAAAAAATGCTAAAAAGTCTTGAAAAAGTGAACTGAAAAACAATGCCAAAAAGAGTACTAGAAAAAATTGTCTTGAAAAGAGTTTTAAGAGTACTAAAAAAATTGGCCCGAAAAAAATGCTTAAAATTCTTGAAAAAGTGTAATTTAAAGTTTTATTTCGTCATATGATTGCTATCAATAAATACCATCTATGGGATTTTTTCATCTTTCAACGTTTGGTGCGCAATTCGAATAACTAATATTTTTACGAAATTTTTTTGTATATTTATCAACAGTTGATAAATATGTAAAATTATGATTACTATTTCAGTATTAATTTTTTTTCAGTTTCGGATAAACAGCCCAATTTTTTGTCAAGAAATGACCATGAAACCCTCGAAAAATGGGTTTTTGTTTTTAACCACTATAAAAATCTGAAAAAAATCATAAATATTTTTATCCCAAATACCAAATTAAGTAAATTTTTTCAAGATTAGAAAGGGCGAAAAAAAAAATAGTTAAACCTAAAAAAATTAATACCCTAAATAAACTTTTATTTGGGTAAAAAATATATGTGAATTTTTCAGATTATTATAATAATTTTTAGTGATTAAAAAAATAAAATCTTATTTTTCGAGGGTTTCAAGGTCATATCTTGACAAAAATGGGGTAACATATTTATACGAAACTGAAAAGAAAATTACTACTAAAATATTACCAATAATTTTATATAAAATTACTGTTCAATTGTTGATAAATATATTAAAAAAATATCAAAATAAACATTCTAGTTATTCGAATTTTTGAAGATGACGCACCAAAAATTGGAAGATGAAAAAATCACAGATATGGCATTAACTGATAGAAATCATATAACGAAATAAAATTTTCAGTCAGTCGGTCGCTTAAGGGCGAGAAGTGAACTAGGCTTGTAAATTTTATTACCTCATAATTGTATTTTAAGCAGGGGTTTGGACCGAACTAAGCACCGACATGTGGTAGCATTCCCTCGCCGAGCGAGTTTTGCATTTGTATTTTCTCTGACTGTACATGCAAAAACTTTTTCTCGTATTAATGTTTATTTTCGTTTCCTAGGCTACTCCTCTCTTGTTCCCACTGTCTTGATTCCGCTGTCGCATCTCTATGACCCAGGCGACTCTACAATAAGAAGAGCCAATATAAAATAGAAAAACAGACTTGAAATTACACTAATTATTTATTTTGACTATAACATTCATGATAAAATAGGTAACAGAAGCAAAACTATAGAAGCCACTATAGTGGCTCACGGTCGTTACAGCATTAACTCATTACTTGAAGGAATTGATGCAGTCTAGCGTAACTGTACGATAGAACTTTAATGCCACAAAATAGCCCATACGTTACTTTTTTTTTTCTTGGAACAGGAAACTGGTCCACTCCGCCAGAATTTTCATTAACTGTATATATTGATTTCTAATTATTTATTAAATATATACTTAATTATACCATATGTATAAAAATTATTTACATAAGGCATGGCCATGATAAACAAAATCACGGTCTTAGTAATTAGTTCAGCACGTTGTTGACTTTATGTCAATTAATTACTTTTTCTACGGCCATGTTACAATTCATTCATAACGATTCAGAAATTTGAATCATTATGACCATCATAATGATTCAAATTTTCATAACGCAACGAGCTACAAATAATTGCAAAAATTAAATAGCATCGCGTCTGCATTGGTCGGTCAGTTGTCACTTTGACATAAGACTCATAACCAGTCAAAATAATTTCCTGTATAATTATAAAATGAGTGAGTCACAATGACAGTGAGATTCAGTTAACACCACCTGATATACTGGAAAAGGCAAAAGAAGCCTGCGATAATTTACTCCCAACAAAATCCAGGAAGTACTATGAAAAAGCATATAAATTATTGATGGATTGGCAATATAAAACAATTTCTACAATTGTACAGGAATTACTATTATTAATTTTGTTAATCCTGAATAGAAAAATTCTATTTAATTGTCTATTTATGTTACTATTGTCAATCCTTGTTAATTGCTTATCTATTTAATAAACTAGTTTATACATTTTCATAAAAATATATTCTCTTGCATTTTTTTCTACGATTTACCCCAAGAACAGAAAAAATAAATAAAAATCTATGGCCGTAGAAAAAGTAATGTATGCAACTCCCACATTATGACACTTATTAATGCATGAGTACGTTTACAACTCGAGCGAGCTTGCGAGCGAGTGTTGTAATTCGTATGAATATAATAAATTCGTATAATATACTATTGAACAACTGGTGGCAACAACGTACGTTCCTAAATACAAAGCCACCCTTTATCTAAATCATTTTTATACATATGGTATATTATATAATAATAGGGGGGCATCCATGGACCCGCACGGCCCCTTCTTCGTTCCGAAAAAGTGATTGCACGGATAGGATTCGAACCCACGACCACGAGGCCCGTGAGCAGGCGCTCTACTCACTAGGTCACCGCGATCCCCATACGTTACTTAAAATATAAAATAGCTATAAGCAATGACGGCTAGTGACGTAACTCATGGTGTGGCCGCGAAAATAAATATGATTGCAGGTTGATTGATTCATTCGTTTAGTGAGTCGAATTCTATTAGTGTGGTAGATATGCGTCTTTCTGGATAATCTTTACTTTCACTGGCCCCACCATGACTCACTCCACCAGCCGCCACAGGATGAGCCCAAATAAAATTCAGCTAATAATATAGCTTGATTTTTACATAGTAAAAAATTTATGCTTCGGAGATAATTTACCATTATGTTGATGAGGAATTTCTCGGGTTATATCTTTGGACCTTGATTTTTTTGCGAATCGCGTCAGCGTCAGCGGTTTTCGTGGCTAAAACAAGCGAACTTTATGCCGGAAAATGTTCCGGAAGGTCTCAATTATTAGTGGCGGAAGTGAGTCCCGCGAGGACGGAACGACCGTGTTAGAAAAGCGATATTTATTGATGGCCGTGTTTTGTTGAATGTGAGGAATCGCCGAATCGTCTCTCCCCCGAGAGGACGCCGCCGTATAACTTTACTGGCACAACTTAAAAAGACAATTGAAATCCGATAAAGCAATCCGAATTATATTGCCGCGATTGCACTAATTTCTATTTAAATATAACGATTCTCTTGAATAATAATATTACCGCGTTAACTAAACTAAGTTTACTCAAAAACTAAAGAGATTAAAAAAAAAACTTATTCTTTATAAGTTGTTCATTTTGGCATTCTCTACAATTATTTTTTTTCAGAAATTGTTGAAATGGCATCTAGGGACCCCAAAACGGATATTTCCGCAAAAAAATACTTTCTCGTACTTCGTAGCGGAGAAAGTAAAAAAAAAAAAATTTTATAAAGCGTGCAGAAAAATAACTAAATAATTAAAATTAAATCTTAACATTCATCCAAATACACAATAAGATAAATTTTGAAATACTGTGTGCATCATCAAGCTGGAAAATTACTTGGGAAATTACATCTACTTACAATATTTCCTAATAAAAGTAAATTACGTTAATTTCCTCTTTGAGAATTGTAAGGCTTCGGCAATTTATTTAATTTCAGCACTTTTGCCGCTTCAAGACAAATAATTCATGATCATTTGGAATTGTACGCAATCTATTCATATTGTGTTTTCATTTACAAATGTAGTGAAACTATGACTATGAGCAATAAATATTGTTTCATTTTGAACTAAATCCGTTGAGCCTATTTGTGCACCAACGAAAATTGGTTAGATGCAGTTATGCCGAATACGGTGTGGCAGTGTCTCATTGGCGTAGTTGATTACTAGACCATACAGCTTTTTATTTTCTCCGTTATGAAGTACGAGAAAGTACATATTGTGATCGTGAAAATATTTAAAAAAAATTTTTTACGGAAATATCCGTTTTGGGATCCCTTGATGCCATTTCAACAATTTGTGGAAAAAAATAATTGTAGAGAATGCCAAAATGAACAACTTATAAAGAATAAGTTTTTTTTAAATCTCTTTAGTTTTTGAGTAAACTTAGTTTATAAATTTGCATTATAATTTTTCCATCCTTCATCCGAGTCTACGAAACGTTCGATGTACATTTAAAATATGATTTAAATTGAAAATAAACCATGAAAGCGTAAATATAAATGATATTATTTAGTCAGAGAAAGTAACATGATGGCCACTTCACCATTTTTTCATTCTACCAAAAAAAAAAAAAAAATGTGTGTGTCTGTGCGGGCTGTATCTCAAAAATTAATAGAAAAATAACTTCTGATTACCTTTAATGCTCTCGTCAAGGTCTTTCCTTGAATATTTAGTAAAAAAAAATTAAAAAATGGTGATGTGGCCATCATGTTACTTTCTCCGATTTGATGGTCTCATAGCCATTTATATTTACGTTTTCACGGTTTATTTTCAATTGAAATCATATTTTAAATGTACATCGAGCGTTGCGTAAACTCGGGTGAATCTGACGTTTAAGACGTCAAAATTATGAAAGATGGAAAAATTACACTTCAAATTAAAAAACTCAGTTTACTCAAAAACTAACGAGATTTCGAAAAAAACTTATTCTTTAGAAGTTGTTCATTTTAGCATTCTCTACAATTATTATTAACATAAATTTGCTGTAACTATTAACGTTTCATAATTATAAACCAATAATTAAAAAAATAATAATAAATTTTTTTCTCGAATAGCAATGATTTTATGAAAAATATTTTCAAGCAAAAGATGTTCATTTATTTGTTGTCTTCAATGTTTGTTTAAATATTTTTGTGATATTTTTCATATTTAAGAAAATATTGGCAAAAAACAAAAAAACAGTTAAGGTAAACGCCCACTTCCGGTGTACGAAATTTTACCAAAAGCTTTTCAGTTCTTCGGATTATCAAATAAGACGTATGTTTAAAGTTTTATATCAATTGCTCTATTAGTTTTTGAGATACAGCGCACACAGGCAGACACACACACACACACACACAGACACACACACACAGACACACACACACATACACATACACATCTAGGGACCCCAAAACGGATATTTCCGTAAAAAAAATTTTTGGAAAAAAAATCACGATCACAATACTTTCTCGTACTTCGTAACGGAGAAAGTAAAAACGCAATTAATTATAAGATATGTATATACACAATTTTAACAACTACGAACTGCTCTTTAAACCATGTAAAATACCATCAAACTCGATTATTTCTAACTCTCACTCTCACCACGAATGTCTGTAATCATTCATCAGTCATGTATGAACTAAGCCTGATTTTATCATTTTTAATTTGGCACTTAAGTAAATGACAATGTTCCAGGCATCCTTACAACTGAGTGGATGTTAAATTTTTTGAAGAAGTTATATTCTACATTTTACAGTTTAGACTCTGGAAACTCCAATGAAAAAGACCATTCTTACTTATCATCATCTACACGCGCAATTGGTTTTATGAATCAAATATGTGGTCTCAGAAATATAACAAAAAATCTAAGAGCGACTCGGAGATTCGAATCATTTATATCGAGTAGAAGTATTTTTATATACTTCAGGACGCTTTTCACCTTTAATGGTTTTGTAAGGAGTGAGGATTTTCATTTTGAACATTAATAGCACAAAACACATACCTTAATTAATAGTTTTATCATAGATTACCTCTATGATACAATGTACATATGGTTGCCGACGATAAATCTTAGATTAATGCCTTAGCTATTTGACTTGCTTTCCTGTCATAATTTAAAACTATTTCAGAATAACTTGCAATAAATGCGCAATTTCTAGTATTTAAACTGAAATAAATAAACCAATAATAGTTTCTTTGTGTTTATGCTTTATAAGAATAGGGAGCAATGCGAAGCCAGTGCTGCCAACAGCAAGCGTGCAATCAGCCGTTTTCAACTCGACCTCGTCCCATTTGGCGCGCAAAAATTGTGTAAACTATTTCAAAAACGTTCATTCAAACTCGCGTGCGTTAAAAAGCGCCCACATCCACCAATAAACGCATCGGAGTTTTAATCCCAGTATCAACACTACACCAAGCAAGCCGGCGAAATTTCTCCCTCATAACCTCCAAACGAGCCACAAAAAACCGATTTTCCTTCGCGTCTTCGTCGAATAGGGAAAACGGGAAAACAACATGGCAAAAGTGCAGCTCTGCAATATCACCGTGATGGATAATCCGAGCCCCTTCTCCAACCCGTTCCAGTTTGAGATTACTTTCGAGTGCATCGAGGAACTCAAAGAAGGTTCGTTGGTTTGCGTGAAGTCACTTCCTTGCTTGATGTGTTCATGATGTTTTACAGATTTAGAATGGAAGATGATCTACGTGGGTGCTGCGGAAAGTGAGGAGCACGATCAGATTTTGGATTCGGTGTTCGTCGGGCCTATTCCGGAAGGCAAACACATGTTCATGTTCCAGGTAACGAATAATGGTAGAAGTGAGATTATTTGGAAGGATAATTGAATATCAGTTTTGTATGTGTTTACACTCAGAATGTAAATAAATAATATTCACTATTTATTGTGATCGTGGATATGTTTATTAGTAGTACGTTAAAAACCCAAATCGGTACTGATGTCATGGTTTGCCACGTTTGTGTGTAAATATATTTATAATTCAGTTTATTTTGAATAAATGGTATGATTTACAAAGTGAGTTTATTTGTGGATTATCATGCATTAACAGGAATGGGCATGTGGTTTCGAATTTCTTGCATAATGAAATTTTGTCTCTCGTGAGCTTTAAAAATGTCTTAAGATCACGGTATTCAGATGTGACGAGTGACTATGAGAAGTCATATTAAAGAGAGAACAAAACTGGAGGCGGGCTCGGAAACATCACGTATCTACCCTTTCCATTTTTTTGCTATATACGATGCGTGGCTCACACAAAGGTGAGAACTATAATCACGCCCCCTTGAATATATTATCGTTATCAGCATCCACCTGATTTGAGAGAAGGGGATGAGCGCTACTCGTGAGGAATGCGTTGAACTAAATTTCGTCGCGCGAATACAACTTGTATGCAATTTTAAAAAATCTAACTTCTTATTGAAGTTGAGTAATTGGCAATCAATAATGTGAGTTTTAGTATGGTCACTGTAAATTGAATTATCTATGCATCAAACTCAAAATAAGTTACTATAAAACAATTTTACGCTAATTAATGACAAAAAAAATAAGAATTTGTTTTTTTTCACAATAACACATAGTTCAAGACATAAACAATTTAATTTCATTTATAAT
Source organism: Ocypus olens (assembly GCA_910593695.2). Classification (NCBI taxonomy): domain Eukaryota; kingdom Metazoa; phylum Arthropoda; class Insecta; order Coleoptera; family Staphylinidae; genus Ocypus; species Ocypus olens. Next base: position 10,930,732 of record OU343061.1, read on the forward strand.
TTTTGGTTTCTTAACTGTGTACAAGATCAACTTTAGAAGAACAATGTGAAGTTTCAAGAAGCGTACGAATTCCCTGTCCTTAAGGTTCACCTTAGTGCAATCTAAAGTCATGGAATCGTATTTAGCTTTTGTATAACATTAATAACATGAAATTTTGCACTTTGATGCAGGCGAGATAGTGAGCTTTAGTCTCATCTTTTTTGAGCATTCTACACATGTGTTTTGCCATAATGGATTTATTTTAAAATCTCGAAAACCAATTTTTTACAAATTCACCCATAATAAAATATACAGGGTGTCCCATTTAAAATATATTTGTTTTGTGAATAGCTCAAAAATGCGATGTTAAATTGTTTTTCTATTTTGACTGTTGTAAAGCCCGGTTTCATAAATATGCCAGCTGACAGTTCGCTACATATCGGTTTCAAAGTCCTGTTTGCTATAGTTCTGTTAATAATGCCCTCTAGAGGGCTCTATCACATCAGGCCACCATGGTGGCGACACCAGTGGCGGCACAATGGTGGATCCAGCCACCAAGTAAAGCAACCAGTCGAGACACCAGGCAGTCGGATATTGCTAAGATGGACGTGGAAGAGTTAGCACTTGTTATGTATGTGAGACGTAAACGAATGATTGAAAAATATAAAAAACATAGAAAATATTGGGTTCACCCTTTGCTATTATAAATTATAAAAAAACACAAAAAACCTCTACTCTCAAAGACAGACTGCCGAGAACTGACTGAGTGACGGCCGTGACGCGACGCCGAGTTGGTGGATTAGTGTGAGAGCCCTCATCGAGTCCTTTACAATTTGCTGGTGGCGCCACCATCCTGGTTGTTCTACCAGTAAAGTCTGGCCGACCGGATTGGACTGGTGGCGCAACCAAAGTGGTGGCACCACCAGTCCGATACCAGGTATTTTATGTTCCATTTCACTTAATACATTTGACTGGTGGCGCCACTTATGCCGCCACCATGGTGGCCTGGTGTGATAGAGCCCTAAGAGTTCGACGTCAACTAATAAATAAGTGTGAAATTATTAATCAACATTATGACGCTTGTCAGTGGGAATTAAAGATTCTCCTCAACCTGCATCAGACGTATCGCAGAGCAAAGAAAAAGGGACTCTTGTTTATTGCTTGTGATTTAATTGTTGCGGAGTTATCCCTCTGTTATCCCAACATCTCGAAGTATTATAAATTAGATTTCTTCGGACCTACTCACCCACAAATGAAATGTATGGAAACAGATATATGGAATCAGTCCTCGTCTATCCAAACAATCGTAATGTCCGATATTATTCATACATGCCCGCATTTTAGTTGTCATTCATAAGAATATGATGCTTGTACAGACCAACGGTATACCACAACTTTAACATCGAATGGTACAATGTTAACCCTTTCGGCCCTGGTGGTGGCATTTGCCACCGCAACATTTACATGTCTCTAATTACAATGACAATCCATATTTTTGCTGTTTATCACTAGATGTCACTTCAACAAAGCCTCACTAATTAATTCCTATACTAATTATGCAAATCTTTGACTATATACTATTGGACCGCGAGCGCCGCTTCATGAGTGTCTCCAAGCAATGGTGGCGCGGCGGAACCCTAAATGGTTGCGGTATGTTACTAAATTGGTAGTTATTTTGTGTCTATGACATATGATTCTATGAGCTCGCATTGCATATTGTGATACCCTGCAATTTATTCACACCTTTGAGTATATAAACACTTATATATATATATATATTTTTTTTTTTTATTGAATTAACGGGTCATGACCCAAGAATACATACACTAACAAACATATTTACAATAAATGCGCAATGAATACAGATTTCATCAGAACATAAAATATTTTTTAAAAATAATGATAAACATAATCGTAATTTATACAAAAATGAGATATATATATATATATATACAGGGTGTCCCAGAAGTCGACGTCAAGCCGAAATCTTTTAACAGACGAAGTCATGAGAGTTATCAAAAGGATATTAAAAAAAATCCAAATAATGTATTTAAAAAATTATGGTCATTTAAAAAAAAAATTCAGCATGGTCAGTTGAAACTGGACAAAGTATTAATTTTGAATCTTTGGATGGGCAATAACTTACATTTACTTCTTAGCTGGAGCAGTTGACCATACATTGTGGGCTAGAGTTTAAAGACGAAGTGTTCGAGATTACATAACAAAAAAGATTATTAAAAAAAGATGATATTTGTAGTAACAGGAGTGAAAAGACCGTCACAGGCTGTAGATTTTCTCGTTTTTTTTTTAAATGGCCATCATTTTTTAAATACATTATTTGGATTTTTTTAAATATTTTTCTGATAACTCTCATGACTTGGTCTGTTAAAAGATTTCGGCTTGACGTCGACTTCTGGGACACCCTGTATATACACACATACATACATATATACACATACACACACATAACATCAACTTAACGCTGAATTGCAGAACTTTTTAAATTCGTTAATGTTACAAGTATACATACAAATGTGTCTACAATGTTGGTTTGCTAATCGTTGAATACGTAACAACGGAGCGTTGTAGTGGTGATTTGTACGGGAAAAAGATACAGAGAACATTACATTTTGACGTGTAGAGCGTGTGGCAATATGGAACTGTATTTTTTCCAGTAATTGGGGGCAGTCTATAATGTTATTAATTATTTTGAATAAGAATGTTAAGTCGGCTAATCTCCTTCTATTTTCTAAGGTCCCTATTTCCAGTACCGTTTCAATTCCACGATAAGCTCTACTTTCGCCCCAGCCCATTTTATGTGCAATGTAGCGTAAGAACAAATGTTGTACAGTTTCTATTTTGTTGATATACAAGGCATAATTCGGTGACCAAATGGTCGAACAGTACTCTATCTGAGAACGCACCAGTGATGTATACAAAGATTTTATAGCCATGATATTTGCAAAGCCCGATGTGTTTCTCTTTACGAAGCCTAATGTTTTACGAGCCTTTGAAATTATTTCAACTATGTGTTGATTAAAAGTTAACTTCCTGTCAAATAATACACCTAAATCATTTATGTTTTCAACTTCCTGCAGAGTGTCATTTCCTAGTTGGTACATGAGAAGGATGGGTTTGTCAAGTTTGTAGAAACGCATGATTTTGCATTTATTTACGTTAAGTTGCATAGCATTGCGGTTACACCTTTCCCAAAAATAGTTCAAATCTTCTTGCAGATCTTCCACGTCTTTTCGACTAGTAATTCGTTTAAATATTTTTGCATCATCAGCAAAGAGGAGACACTGAGAGTTTTTAATACAGTTTGTTATATCATTAATGAATAATTTGAACAGCAATGGACCCAAATGGGAACCCTGTGGAACCCCTGATGTAATCGCAATACTATGCGAGATAAAATTTCTAACTTTAACTTGTTGAATCCTACATTTAATATAGCTTTCTATCCAACTATGCAGTTTACCAAGTATACCTAATTGTTGCAGTTTGAGTAAAAATATATCCTGGTTTATTCTGTCAAATGCTTTTGCAAAGTCGATATACACGGCATCAACCTGGGTGTGTATTGTCAAATATTCACACTGTAGCAAAATATTGCTATGCGAAAGGCTGCAATACGTCCACGTATATATGCCAACGCGGTTATAATACTCATCAGCTGATGTACACGTCAGTTGACTTTTGACTTATAACCTAAAATTCTGTATTAGATTTCCATCAAATCCGGAACTTCGCAAATTATGGGTTGATGCTTTGCTGGTAAATAACAGGCAGGAAAGTGCACCCGAGTTGCCGAAATATGCTCGCATTTGCATTCTCCACGTTGCTGATGAATACATCGAGAAATATTTTTTGTTGTTTTCCGGTTTTTAAATTATATCGGGCTCCAGCTCGTGGACAACTTTTGAAACAGTAATCATATGGGAAATGGAGGGGGAATAGCAGTCCATTAGTATATAGTCAAAGATGCAAATGAGTTCAAATTTGGTATTTATGGTCTTAAGAAGCTCCCCATCAATAATAATTAACAAAAACATATTTTTTTTCAAATTTAAAAATCCAGGGCTGAAAGGGTTAATCAGCAGAGTTTGCGTTTGCTTACCCACAGACCAATCACATGTTATAAAACTGGGCATTATTGTCACAAAAATTCATACTCCTTTGCTAATTTAACTGACTGTAGCTCAAATAATTAAAAAGTTACCAATAGTGTGCATTTAACCTTCAACACCCTGTTTTTAGTATTTTGATAAAAAACCTCATATACTTTTTTCATTTTTTTTTAATTCTTTTTTTGTTTAAGAGATGTCTTTGTATTCTAGGCAGATCCTCCAAATGTAGCTAGAATTCCAGAGAATGATGCCATCGGCGTGACTGTCGTGCTGCTCACATGTCTGTACAAAGGACAGGAATTCATCCGTGTGGGCTATTTCATTAACAATGAATATAGTGATCCAGAGATGCGTGAGAACCCACCAAGCCCGCCGCAATTTGACAAGGTAATTTGATATTAAAAATGCACAAAAAACAAAAACTGCAGAGCAGTGAAACTGGTCAGATAATTTATTTAATAAAAAACATTTTGGTGTATACAGAAAAAATGTATCTATTATTATTATCTATTTCTCAGAATTTTGTATTTTTGTTTATGAAACAATTGACATATTACTTTAAATAACAAAGATATTGTTTTAGTAAGCACGTTAAAGTCCACCCTGTAACATTTATACCGATTAAACATTATTGAGTTTCCGAACTGCCCTTGTGAACAAATTGTAAACATGGAATCAAATGCCCTGTATATAATGGTGAAAGAACTAAACTGTCAACAAGTTGGCCCTTACGATGTTGTTAGCCTCTTAACCTCTTCACGCCCAGGTTTGCCACATGTGGCAACAAGCGAAAAATTAAAACAAAAACATTGTACAAAAAAAATTACTTATTTAGCGCTATCTATGGAATATTTTTTCATATTTTTTTGCATAAATGGGAAAGTTTGTGACAGTGAAATCATATTTCGTAGAAAAACAACAACAAAGAAGTAATTTTTAATCAAACCTGGGATTAAATCAAAGCAGCATGGGCGCGAAGTTGTTAATCTAATAACCCTAACATCAATAGAGTAATGTATAATTATTTGAACAATATAAAGTTTGGAATTTAAACAACTAAATTTGTCATCCTTTAAGTTACCACACACCGGTTGTTCGATAAAAAACGCCAAACGCCATAACTTTGTTATTTATTGACCGATTTGAATGAACGAAAAAAGAAAGTCAATGGCTGCTTAAATACTATAAAATGACGGCAATTATATATTTTTTCAAAATCAACTTCATTGCCAAAAAATAGTCAACTTTAAATTTTTAAATGGCTGCATATACTTTTATTTACTTTTATTTATTTACTTATTTACGGAAGGCCATTACAAATTAAAATACAAAAATATATATATAGTTAAAATTATAAAAATGAAATAAAAAAATTTAAAAGCACGTGTACAACTAAACCTATCACTAATTAAAACTAAAAATCACAGATATACGTATCAAAATGAACAGATTACTCGTAATTGCGCAGTAGTAAGCGTAGTTTATTAATGCTTAAATTGCAAAAGTCAGCATTAAATCGATTGCAATTACGAGCAATTCTTGCAATGCTAAACTTTTCTAATTTTATAATACTAGGCATTGTTTTTCTGAATCCAACTATGCCCGTTATGTTGGTTTTAAGTTAATATTTATGCCAGAAAAAGATAATAATAAATCCTGTTCACATGATTTTTTTGGTAATAAATGTAGTGTGCCTTGAAAAAAATTCGAATCGACAAATGTCATTTATTGTATAAGTAATGTCAACCATTTGTTATTACTATGTGTTTCAGACAATCATAAACAATAGCGAATTAACAGACATGTTACAAATTTATTTTCTATGTAATAGAAATCCAAGAGCTGCGGCACGAATTTATCATCTGCGGTTTCCAGAGCGGCGAATACCAGAACCTAAATTTAGAAGGCTAGAAGGAAATTTGAGTATGGAATTTTGATATGGAGCCTTTAAAAAGTCGAAGAGAGTGGATCGACAATTTCGCGGACTTGCAGAGTTAGACGTTCTACTTAGTGTTTACAATAATCACATAACATCTAAATCGCAAGTGAACTAATACTTGCACTACTTATTTATTCTATTCTACCTTGAGTTGTAACATAGGTACTTATTTATTGGGTCCTTATTATTCATGTTTGACATAACCTTACAACAAATGACATTTGTCACTTTTTTTCCAAGGCACGCTAATTATAATTTTTAAAAATATAATTTTAAATGGAAGATTTATTTTAATTTTTTTCGACCAAAATATTAAACGAAAAACAACATATTGGGCATTATTGGATTCAGAAAAATAATGTCGAATGTAAAAAATTAAAACATTATATGGTGCCATTTAAAAATTTAAAGTTGGCTATCATTTGACAATGAAGTTATTGTTCAAAAAAATCAATATTGATGCCATTTGTTAGTATTTAAACCACCATTGAATTTGGTGTTTGGGGCCTGCCTTTGAAGCCCATGAATCCACGGTCTAGTCTGTATGTATAAAGCACAGTCTTCTTACTTTTCATATAAACCCTGTACATTTTTTTTGAAAATTGTTTTACTACAAATCGAATGGATTCAATCGGTACTAAAAACTTTTAATACAGTAAAAGTATGACAAAGTTACAACCTTCAGCCGTAGGGAAGTTCTGGTCGAAATCCGGTAGTGTGCATATACCCCGTACGATAAATACGAGAAAGTATTGTGGTTGTGATTTTTTTCTAATGTGAAATTTCAATGGAAGTATCCATTTAGAGGTCCCGCGAGACGATTTCAACCATTTTTGAAAAATGTCTGCCTGTCTGATTGTAGGCACTATATCACAAAAACTAATAAATATTTTCAAATTAAACTTAAGCTTTCTTTGACAATCTAAAAAACTGAAAAGCTTTTGGTAAAATTTTGAGCACCTGAAGTCCGTGGCTTTCGCAAGCTTATATTTTTTTTATTAACTCCCCTTTTTGTATACAATCTGTCAGGGAGACAATAAGTATTTAGTTTGATGATTGTCATGTTGAGAAGTTTCCCAAAGGAAACTTCTCAGTATATTCACTTTTATAGTAGTTCACATCACATAATATCTGTCTGTTGCAATTTGGCACTATTGAAATCGGGTTGGTAAGTCCGATGGTTTGAAAGTTACGCAGTAAAGAAAATGAATCTGTGACGTTAGACCTTGTATAATGTTGACTACGAACCATGAGAATACTCGTAGTTGTTTAATGCTGTTTGCGATGAAAGCGAGATGCGGTTTGGCCAAGCTATATTTTTTGTTTGTTAAACACCACTTATTAACATACCGTCTGATGAAATTAATTTTAAAACAATGTCCAGGTGACGAGAAATATTTTAGCATCAGAACCCAGGGTGACCAGATTCAAGATCAACTGGGAGGACCCGACGCCCGCACAAGACCAGCCGATCACCAACCTGAACGAGAACTCCAATTCCATTTCGACGATGGAATGCGCGTAACGTACTGAACACGCACCAAACAACAAATGCGAAATTAATAATAATTTTTAAATTGATATTTATAAGTATATAGATTAATATTAATAAATAATTTGTACTGTGCCTCATGGATTTCTTACTGTATAGTTGGGGTATGTTTCTAGGTTATTATTAAAATTTTGTTTGTATAAAAGTGCGTTTGTTTTTTAGTTTTTTATTTTGGTATAATTCTATTATTTTTCATTCATTCATTCATTAGGAAACTTTATACAGGGTGTTGACTTGACGGACGCAACATAGGAAATCCCATGTTAATTTTGAAGTGTTCAAATATTGGCTCCCCTATTTATTTTAGAGACAAAATGAAAATGAATATCATTATTTTTATAAAATCACATTACTTTTTCTTAATTATTTCAACTTAGAGAAAAGTAAAGTGGTAAGCGTGGACATTAATAAAATCAGAATTTTTCCCTCTACAAAAAAGTTTAATGCATTTTGTCTCTAAAATAAATAGGGGAGTTAATATTTGAACACTTCAAAATTAACATGCGATTTTCTATGTTGCGTCCGTCAAGTCAACACCCGGTATACAGTGCTCATTTTCATAACAACCTTTCAGGATGCACTTCTTATAAAAGAAATTAGTCTAGTGCCAATGATACTAATCCTTTTTTTTTTGGTTGTTGCAATTTTCACTCTGGAATGACATGTAAAGTAAAGTTTATTCATGTGTATATACATACATGCCATTATAAATAACTATATGCCTATTACAAAGAAGTGTCAATACAAAAATTACAAAAAGTAAAAAACATAAAGGCTTAAAATTTTCAACTGCATAATTTGTTCTTTTTAATTTCTGTTTATACCCCACCAATAACTTTCGGTGTCAACGCGTTTTTGTATCGCAAAATTTTGACGCCAAAAATTTTTCATCTGAGATTAGTTTCAGTGCAGCTATGCCAATTTTTGAAGGAAGTTGGTCTTGATCGTTGACTTGCTTTGACTATATACATATGGACTGCTATTCCCCCTCCATTTCCCATATGATCACTGCTCCAAAAGTTGTCCGCGAGCTGGAGCCCGATATAAGTTCTGCCCCGGAGCCGAAAATGGAGCGTAATTTAAAAACCGGAAAGCAAAAAAAAACTATTCCTCGATGTATTCATTAGCAACGTGGAGAATGCAAATGCGAGCATATTTCGGCAACTCGGGTCCACTTTTCTGCCTGTTCTTTACAAGCAAAGCATCAACCCATAATTTGAGAAGTTCCGGATTTGATGGAAATCTAATACAGAATTTTAGGTTATACGTCAAAAGCCAACTGACGGGTATTATAACCGCGTTGGCACATTACGTGGACGTATTGCAGCCTTTCGCATAGCAATATTTAGACACAGTGTGAATATTTGACAATATAAATGTTTATATATTCAAAGGTGTGAATAAATTGCAGGGTATCACAATATGCAATGCGAGCTCATAGAGTCATATTTCATAGACACAAAATAATAGCTACCAATTTAGTAACATACTGCAACCACCGCCGTCCCGCCGCGCCACCGTTGATTGGAGACACACATGAAGTTGGCGTTAGCAGTCCGTAAGTATATATATATATATTAATGCTCTGTGGTATATAGCCAAAGTATTATAATTAAAATTGATGCGCGATGTGACGAGTGTATGCATATTATTAAAATTCAAATAGAGACTAATTCATACTAGAGATGGGTAACTCATGAATGGGTCGATTGTTGGAAATAAGTTGAGAAATCAAGTGACTTTTATGACTTATTGCAAGTCATGAAATTGTAGAAGGTTTTTTTTTTGTTTTTGTTCATCATTTTGTAAGATATAAGATACAAAATAATTGTTTTTTTGGAAAACAGTCGACTCTTTGTAATTATGACTCGTTCGAGGACATTCTTTTTTACTCTTTGCAATGAGTCGACTCACAAAAAAGAGTAATTTCGCCAATCTCTAACTCACACTACAAAAAAAGGTGTTATATTTTTTTTGGCTGCAATAGTACATACATATCAATCCAAATTATGTAATTGATTCTGCCTGGTCCGAATAATCAAGATTCTACCATATACATATTTAAGTTAAATTAAGCTTTGTTATATTTTTTCAATACTGAAGATGTTCCATTTATTTATAATAAATAAATCACTCGGATAGCAGGAAATCAAAGTCATTGGTTAGAACATTCATTTATAAAAATGGTGCAGGTTTTGTTATGTTTAAATATAGTTGCGGCCAAGGGCATTTCCAACCAACTAGCCTTGGGGGGGTAATAAATAAACTGGCGCTTCCGCTCTCATACACCTGTTCCGTAGAATCTCCCTATCCTTTTCCATCCGTTTTAAAGCGTTGGAAAAATTTACCGGTTATATTATTTGTTTGGAATATGGAATATCGGTAATTTTTAACAATACAAATTGTTAAGCGAAAAATTCTTAGGGGGGTAATTACCCGATTACCCCCCCTTTGAAACCGCCACTGTTTGGCCAGTGGAAGCAACGATTAATCAGGAACCTGCATCTCAACCAGAACGACTTCTACTACTATGGGGTCGTACCATGAGTCACACCACTGAATTAGCATCTTGGATCAATTATGTCTGTTTTTATTCTTGTTTGCTATCAATGCCCCCTGATTAAATTTATTCACTGCAATTTCAACTATAGGGTATTCGGTGGAATCTGGCGGCCACCCTGAGGATCGACGCACCCTCGAAGAAAAAGTATTGGTGGTTCGTCTAATTGCATCCCATACATTGATTACTGTCCTTTTCTCCTATTGGTACACGCACTTTTTCACCAGTACTTCTCTACAAAAATTGGTTTGAGTTAAAAAAAATATTACGCCCCCTACTTACTGAGCTCCAATTCTCTTTTACGATCACAGCCGCCAGATTTCAGAGAACGGGCTATATTAATAATTCAGCATCATTCATGATTAGAGTTTGGCTTTTCACTGTCTTTTGTAATTATTTATTTACAGAAGCTATTTTATACAATACAAAATACCAAGTGATTAGAAGCTAAAATTAATTCGTTATCATCATAAATACTAACAATGTTTGCTTAAACATAAACAGAGAGCTTGTGATTAAACTTTTCTTAAAAAACAACACAAATTTTGATGAAAAAAGTTAATAAAAAACTTGTTTGCAATAATTTTTCCAAAACACATCATTCTACAATCTGCAGTACTGTACTGCTACAAGTGAGGGTTTTCAGTTTTATTTATAAACATTTTTATTAGTAGGTAAAAGTAGTATAATTTGGATTACACTATTTAATTATTATAATATGGTCACCAAGTGGGCTAACGACCTGCAGTTTTTCTGCAACAAACTGAAGATTTATGCTCGTACCATAGTTTGTCAAGTAAGCACTTGATTGAAAAGGGAATATTTGCCTAGTACAGGGATAGACAACTTTTTTTACCCTTCACCCACTTCTGCATTGTTGGTGAAAGTAAAATTTTCTTACCCACAGGTTCATTGACAATCTCTTTTTGTATTTGGAAATGTCTTGATGAAAGCAAGGAACAAAAAAAAGGCCCTCGCTTTCGAAACGCAAAACTTTTGTCATTTCCCTCTTCCTCAATTTTAAAGTGATGAGCATAAAAGTAGTCCTCATTTTCCTTTTTTGCCCCAATTTTTAAGACGATGAGCAAAAAAAGGTTTATCAAGGAATCCACAACTCCTTTCAGAAATTTCGTTTGGCTAAAACCCCTACCACCCACTAGTGGGTTGACTGCTCCTGGCCTAGTCCATCTAGGTTAAATGAAATTGAAATTTATTCTATTCAAATGAAATTGCGAAGAGATGAAACCATTAGTATGCTTGAATAAGCAGTGCAAATCGGCCAATATTCTACGGTGCTGCAATTTTTGTAAATCAGTATAATTAAGATGGCTTCCAAATGATTAGAACCCATTCTCAAGCAAGGAAAAATTAATCTTACAATGTTTTATTGTAACCTTTCAATGTGTGCATTCTTGCTAACGAGAGATGCAATTGCCTCAATGTGTAAAGTTGAGTGATGATTATTATTTGTTTGATGTCTTTCGTAGGTTTTTTCTGGGCTGTGACTGGTGTAAACGCAAAGACCAATTCTATTTTTGTTTAATGAAAGTATACAGTGTGTCCACGGATGGAGTTGACGAAAGGAAAAAAACTTTATTATTAATTTTACGGCAAAGTCATTCTTTATAAAAAATTCTGCTTGTCGAAAAAAATTGAGATCAGATGTACAGGGTGGAAATAAATTTAAAAAAACAACAAAATGCTTTAAGAGATAAGAACCATTATTTTTTATTTTATACAAAATGTATTGATAATTTTTATTCTACATAACTACCTCCCACTTGTACACACTTTTCCGCTCTCCTAATGAATTCATTGTACACTTTGTGAATGGTTTGTGGCACATTTAGTTCATTTATAGCTTCCTGAATGCGCTCTTTTAAAACTTCCGTGTCATGTGGCAGATTATTTGAAGAGACCCTTTGTTTCACGGCACCCCACAAGAAAAAGTCTAAAGGAGTAATGTCAGGTGACCTAGCAGGATAATGGATTGGGCCAAACCTTCCTATCCACCTTTCACCAAAATGCTGATCTAACCATTGTCGGATCAAAACCGTTGAATGAGCTGGACAGCCATTGTGCTGCCAAAACATGTTATTGCGAATTTCTGGCTCTAACGTATTTAGAAGTGGTAAGATAAATGTTTCCAAAATGTCCAAGTATACGTGCTGGTTTAAGTTGTTCTCTATAAAATATGGTCCAATGATTCTATCAAAGATAATTCCACACCATACGTTAACTTTTTTGTAACGTTGACTTCTTCTATTGATGACGTAATTAGGATTCTCGAAAGTCCAGTGCCGACTATTTTGGGTAGATACGTGCCCGTTGGTGCAAAATGTAGATTCATCGGTGAAACAAATTAATCTGGGAAACCTTCTGTTTTCGATGTAATTTGCACCAACCCATAAACAAAACTCCAAACGTCTTGCTTCATCTCCAAGTTCAAGCGTATGCAGCAGCTTTGGCTTAAAAGGTCGAATTTTCATTTCCTTAAAAATAAGTTGTAATGTACTTTTGCTTACATCCAGCATTCTTGCACGCTTCCTTAAAGATAATTTAGGGATATCTACAACTGACCCTAATGCTAATAATGTAGATGTCATCTTCATCATATTTTTTCTTCGTTTTCTTCACATTCATTACTGAGCCAGTTTCAGTGAATTTTTTTATTAGTTTTCGTAGTGCTTCCTTGGACACAGCCGTATTTGGAAATTTTTCGTGAAAAAGATTAATTGCGTATTGATAAAATACATTTCCAATTCCGTAGCACTGTACTAAATAAACACGCTCTTCTTTAGTTAACATTTTTGAATACTGTCAGACGTAACATTGACGTTTACGGAATCGGGTATCTTGATTTTTAGTTAAATTCTCCAAATCGCATAAAATCACGAATTATTGTAAATAGTAAAAATCATAATTTTTATTTAAAAATTTGTATTTATGCTACATTTTAGCTTATAAACAACTTTGTTTAATAAACATTTTGTATAAAATAAAAAATAATGGTTCCTATCTCTTGAAGCATTTTGTTGTTTTCTTAATTATTAACACCCTGTACGTCTGATCTCAATTTTTTTCGACAAGCAGAATTTTTTATAAAGAATGACTTTTTGCTGTAAAATTAATAATAAAGTTTTTTTCCTTTCGTCAACTCCATCCGTGGACACACTGTATATTCACATTTTATTGATACACAATATTGTATTGTATTAAATGTTGGAATTTTGGGTTTAAGGCGCATCGACATCTATGGTCATTCGCGTATTAAATGTTAATCAGGACTCTTGTATAAATTATTTTTAATTGTTGATGCTTTTAGTGCCGTCATTGAACTACCTCAAATTCTAACATTTTTGAACAATGTTTATATTCGCTGGAGGGGGTATGCATAACGCTGGGTGAACTTTGTCATCTTCAGATAAAAGAGAAAGTTACATTTTTCCACTAATTCAAAATATGAATTAGTTATTTGTTTTTCCCAGAGTTATCTGCACCCGCTCGGCTCCGAAAAGCAAACACAATTATGTATTACAATTATATCTGGTAGTGAATACTTATTTGATTATGATAATTGATATTGAATTTTAAATGACGAGCAAAAATCAACATTTTAAAGACATCGAATAAACATGATAAAATTAATAATGGTAAGTATTCACAAACCGAAGATAACACGACAATAAAATTTAAATCTACTTAAAATGTTCTAACAATACAGAGTTTTTCTATTGCTTTTCACTATTCGTCAAATGGATTTCCCTATTTGGCACATGACTTTCACATTTTTCAAATATATTTCACTATTTATCAAGCAGTTTCGCTTTACATCAAAACAATTTCCTAATATGTCAAATATATTTCCCTGTCAGTCATAATGGAAGAAAATAATTTACGACGCAGGAAGTCGAAAATCAGTAATGAAGTAAGAGGCCTGATAATAAGGCAAATGAATACTGACTTAAGCATTGTACAAGTCAACGTGCAGTTTTTTTTACCCGCTTGCAGCCCATTTCTAAATCCTATCGAAGAAATGTTTTCTGTTTAGAAAAACTCAATTAGACGAGCTGGGTCTCAAAATGAAGATCAATTGTACGCCGCAGTTCACTAAGCTTCAAATAACATCACAGCGGAATTGTAATAATTTTATACACCAAATGGAAACATATTTGAGTGATTGGAAGAAAATGAAATTTTATCCTAAAAGTATAAACTTGTTTGTTGATAAAATATGTATTACCTTATTTTTATGTATAATAATTAATGATAAACTGATTTGTTGCCGTTTCTCAGCGTTATTACGAAAATATACAACAGAGGGAAAAGCATTTGACATATCGTGAAAGTCATTTGATAAATAGGGAAAGCTTTTGATATAAAATTGACAAGCGTGAAATTTATTTGACAAATAGGGAAATTCATTTGATGAATAGTGAAAAGCAACAGAAAAACTCTGTAATTTAAATAAAGAATAACTATACAATTAGCAAACTGAATAACATAGACCAAAACAATTATAACTTGAATAAAATTAGAACCGGAGGATGGTAGGTGGGCCCATCTCACAATCCAACCAGTGAATATTCAACATAAACTAGGAAAATAAACTTAACTCATTCATACAAGTACATCGACACATTGCGTGTAATAAATTATGTCTACATAAGATAGCACAACCTACATTTACAAGAAATAATCAAGAAATTCAGGCCCGATTAAATTAAATGCATAACGAGTTAGAAGCCTCGTGGATAATATATTTATAACCATGTTCTAGTTTGTTTTATACAAACTCCAACCAACCACTTCAGAAAAGTAACAAAGGAGTGTAATAATAAGCTTAATTGCACACACAAAATCATAAAGAGAGCGCAAGATTGATGGTCGGTTGAGTTTAGCCAATGTAAATTCAAACACCATCACCAGGGAGATAATACTGTTTTAGCCTAAAGCATAAATAATTCAATTACTCTATTAAGGGCAATGAAATGTATAAAACTTACGATGCAATATGCTATGCAATGGATAAACGTAAACGTAATTTTGGAATTGAAAAAAGGAAACAAATGGATTTCTCACTTATATACGCTTAGGTTATGTTGCCCGATGATTAATAAATGATTGTTTATAATAGCGTGCGTGTTTTCGTGGGTGTGCAGGTTATGTCATGTTGTTTGGGTGTAAAAACAATTAGATTATTTAAAAACGATTACACTTGACGTCCGTTGACGGGCCGTCGGCCTTATGCGCGGTAGGCGTAAGGTCGCGAGTCGCGCGCGCGCCGTCGGTAACCTCAAATATAATGTTATATTTTTTTTGTGTATCAAATGACGCCGCGCGTGGACCAATCGGAAGGCCGGATTCCCTGATTTTCCGTGTGAGAACCCCGAAATACCTAACAAAGTGAAAATTGTTAAAGGGTACGTAGAATTTTATTCATTTTAACTTGAATTTTGTATGGCTTTCGTTCTCCGCTCCGCATCCGGCGAAAAAACGCCGGAAAAAGGCGATTTCACGTGAGAATTTATTTGCACGCACCCTTCGCGTACGCCGCGGGCCTACGCTGGACGTTTTTTACGGCCCCGACGAGATAACCTAACTTTTTTATCGATTATCTAATTGGCGCGGTGCGGTGCCGCGTGCGGAGGGGCTGCCGCCCCCTGTGGCCGCCCGCCACCCGTTCACGCCCAAAAGTATGATTTTCTAGTAGTTTTCAACTTTTTACTATGATTTTATCCCCACCACCGCGCGACTCTGCGACTTTCATTTGTTCCGTTTGTTCCCCCACCACGGCCTTTTTTAGATAAATCATTTATCTTTTGAGATTTTTTCCGTTGCGGAGGCCGAGTTTCGCATTCGCGCGCGCTCGACCGCTCGGCCGTGCGTTCAGTGGGGCCCATAAAAGGCCCACATTCACGCCGGGAGAGAGCGAAAGTGAGAGACGCATCAATGAAAGTGATAAGGCCTCCCCCCACCCGAACACATGCCGCTTACGCGCTCTCACGCGTCGTACCCGCCGCGAGGCCCATTCAGTACTCTCAATCTAAATTTGATTATCTCTTTATGTGCATTCGAAACAAATTTGTATCATCCTAGATAATAATTGATTTGTTGACGTTCGGTATTCATGGGTTATTTATAGATATGATGGATCGATTACTTACACATCGTTCAACGTTAAACGATTGCTGATACGTAATTTATTTCAACAAGTTTTCCCTTCCCTGTTGACTGTTTATGTAATGCAATATGCGGTAGCATGAGCGGCGTTTCAATTATGGCACCTGAAAAGGATTTGTTCGCATTGTGAAACTTTCTTCTTTATCGGTAATTGACACCCGAGCTGGATTTAGAAATTTGTCGCCTGACAAATACCTGTTGGTATTTGATGCCCTTTCCACAGTGGCGGATCCAGAAGGTTTCGCAACCAATTTTTAAAAGAATTTAATGAAAAATTTAATAACACAAAATTAACAAATACAGTTGTTTAAAAACGTCGAAAGTTGTTTAATTCAAAGTTACCTGACATAGTGACGGTCGCAACCATCATCTTCACAAAATTAACGTTTTTTTTTTTTAATGTTTTAAATAGCCACTGCTGACACTTTCTTAAAGTTCACTACAAACTTCAAAATTCAAGGTTGAATAGACCCCATTACCTACTTACTTACATTGCCTCCCATTGGGTTCGCCAGTACCAGGGGTGTGGAGTCGTGACAAAAATGTAGCGACTCCGACTCCATTTTTTTTTTGTTTCGACTCCAATTCCTTATTTTACGAAGTACTAGAATATCTCTTTTTAACTGCAGGGTTCGAACGATATTCAGGGTGTTCTACAAGCCTATGACAGACTTTGCCAGATGATAGCTATCATAATTCTAAATTTTTTTTTGTTAATTTGTCCGATTCGTTTTTGATTAAAAGTTACAAGCATTTAAAGAATCATAATTTTTAATAAAATGTCGACAAATCGTGAATTGGTTCTACAAAAGGTATTTTATAAATCATTTCTACAAGATTTCATTTTGTAAATTTTAAATACCTAATAATGAATAGGAAAGTAGCAGTAGCTGTAGCAGCAGTTGTTAATTGTTAATAAAGGTTTATTGTCATAGCAACTGTCATTTTTATGTATCAGCCTAGTTGTGATTGAAGCTGGTTGACAGGAAAAAAATATGATTCTTTAAATGCTTGTAACTTTTAAACAAAAACGAATCGGACCCCTGTTCATTAAAAGAAACATTTTAGAATTATGAGAGCTATCATCTGGCAAAGTCTGTCATAGAGCTTGTAGAACACCTTATATACAGGGTGTCCCCGAATGGTCTGTACAACGCTCTACCACATATTCTCTGAAACAAAATAAGACGATTTAACTAAACTTATCTCTATCCAAAAGTGGTTCCTAAGCCATCTACGAGGCCTCAAAGATATTATTTTTTTTCATTATTTTTCAAATATTTTTATTTTGGAATTAGGTAAGAAAACCTAATTTGGCACATTTAATTACATTGATACCATGCACTTTTTGCGATATGTTTCTTCATCCTACGTTTAAAGTAAGTGGTCAAACTAGGACCATCGACTTCTTAAGATACCTAAATATTTTTATTCAACAGGTCAAATCATAAGGAATACTTTTTTTCTGCAAGATTACTCAATTTTACGTATTTTTTGTCTCTTATAAACTTTTTCTAATTTCCCCACCCAATCTATCTTATACTATCTTATACTATTTTTATCAGCTCCTTAAGAGGGTTGAAAATAAAGTATAAAATATAGGGTGTTCCATTTAAAAAAAAACATAACTTTGGTCTGTTATGCATATTGGGACACCCTGTACAAAAACATACATATTTTTAAAACATATAGAATAAGTGTCGGTACCAGTTCAGGAAAACTAGAAGTCGATATCTCAAACAGCAAATAAGTTATGGGGCTTTTACAGATCCCTGGGTCACCCGGTATATTCTGGCTGAGTTTTTTCGATGTTCTCCGTGGGGATCTCGGAAACTATAAGAGATAGAGAAATGGTTAAATAGGCAAAGAAGTGCAGTTTTACGAGCCCAATAAAATAGCGCTTTCAAAGTTTTCAAAAAAGTGAAGGGTAACTAGATATTTTGAAAAATGTAAAAGTGTCAATTTTTTCAAATAAATATATCTCGGTTATTATGACAGATAGAAAAAAACTGTAAAGGACAAAGTTGTAGATAATTTTACGCAGCTTAATAAAATAAATTCAGAACATTTTTAACGCCATTATTTTCCGAGATATGACGTAAGCTTACATTTTTTTAATGGAAACCACAGTTGGCTATGACCTCATACGAAAGACTATTTTTTTCTCATTTGGCATGGTTATTTCTAAAAATAAGTGAGTTACAGTAATTTTTATGTTTTATTATAAATCAAAAAATAGCCATGAAAAAGATGAAAGTAAAACAATTGCAGTTGTTTATAACAACAATAAAATATTGTAGTTATTATTTTAATAGAGATAAACAAAGTTGATAAAAGACAACATAAAGTATAATAATTCTTTAATTATCAAAATCATAATAGGATCGTTTGGTCGAAACTACAGTCACTAATAAATAAACAGTGATATTACCTAATTGTAAGTAAAAGTGTGTTTTATTCAAATAATAATAGGAGACACATTTTAATATTAATAATAATAATAATTTTATTCATTTACAAAAATAATGTTTACATTGGTGACATTGTTAATCAGCGCATGCGAATTACATAATATACAACCAGGCATTAAAATTGAAAATCGCCAATTACAAAAGATGCTCAAAAAGTCCACCATTAATATTAAGGCATAAATTACATCTTTTTAAAATTGAATTTGTCTCCTATTATTATTTAAATAAAACGCACTTTTACTTAGTTGGTATGGATTGTTTTCTTCAACTTTTTTTTTTTTATTTATTTATTTTATTTTTAAAGGAAAGATGATTGACAGGAGTTCGGGTTAGGGAATCGAGGATGATGGGGACTTGGCTTAGCCAGCTAGGGCATTCAGCCACAACCGATATATAGTAATAATTCATATTTAAATGAAATGGGGACAAACACTAGACACCCAGGGACCCGTACGGCCATTTTTCGTTCTGAAAAAGTGACCGTCCGGACGGGACTCGAACCCGCACCAACGGGGTCCAGAGGCCGGACCTCTACCCACTAGACCACCGCGGCCCCTTTCTTCAACTTCAAATTAAAATTTTGCGTCATGTTATAATAGGGTAGAGATATGTAACTCATTCGCTGTATAAATTATATCCCACTGTTTTTATTTTTGTCATTATATTGTAGCTGTGAAGATGCTAACAATCGTTTTTCCGCTACCGACAACGTAAATTAGCATTGCATCCATGGTTACAGGTGCCGTAAGTGGCTGATAACATTCGTGGTGTTTTTTGGCCTTGACGACGGAACTTAATTTTTTACTTACGGACCTAGGAAAATAATATAGAGAAACGTAACGCTCCAACATATAGGCGAGCGACACATTTTCGTCTATACCTATAGCATCGGCATCCTTTTTACATAACCACTGAGGTAACGGAAGAAAATTTGACCGAAAAAGCAACGGAATATTTGTTTCCTCTATAAGAGTAAGTAGTGCAGCACGAGCGGCATCTTTGTCTTTGCCTCACCTACGGAAATCCACGAGCCGCCGCTGCTCATACCTCTTTTTCGATTTTGTGGGCAACAGGTTCGACACGCAACATTCGCAGCTTCGTTTGTATCCATGCCCGCAAAAACTGTCACTGGATTGACAAACAAACAAAATTCGACTTTGTTTTCGCGGTTGCTGGGTTGCCATAGGATTCCTAGGTGACTATAAACATATCCCAAATGTTATAAGCCATATTTTAAAATATTTTCTGATCTTTTTTACTTTCTCCGTTACGAAGTACGAGAAAGTATTGTGATCGTGATTTTTTTTTGAAAAATTTTTTTTACGGAAATATCCGTTTTGGGGTCCCTAGATGCCATTTCAACAATTTCTGGAAAAAAAATATTTGTGTCTGTGTGTGTGTGTGTGTGTCTGTCTGCCTATGTGTGTGTGTGTATGTGTGTGTCTGCTGTGTGCGCTGTATCTCAGAAACTAATAGAGCAATTGATATGAAACTTTGAACATCCGTCTTATTTGATAATCTGAAGAACTGAAAAGCTTTTGGTAAAATTTCGTACACCGGAAGTGGGTGTTTACCTTAACTGTTTTTTGTTTTTTGTCAATATTTTCTTAAATATGAAAAATATCACAAAAACATTTAAACAAACATTGAAGACAACAAAGAAATGAACATCTTTTGCTTGAAATTATTTTTCATAAAATCATTGCTATTCGAGAAAAAAATTATTATTATTTTTTTAAATTTTTGGTTTATAATTATGAAACGATAATAGTTACAGCAAATTTACGTGGTCATGTTGTTTGAAATCGCGAATGAATCCAGGCTGTACATTACCTCCGGCATTAGCATCAAAGGTGCGGGAGCAAGATCCCCGGATCTTACTCCCCTTGACTTTTTCCTCTGGGGACTAGTCAAGGAGAAAGTATTTGCTGAAGCTCGAACAACAGTGCAGAACATAAAGGAGAGGAATAGGGCTGCATTTCGAGCAATTTTCATCCAAACCCTTCGAAATGTTCAAGTAAACTTTCGCCAGCGGGTACAGAAGTGCGTTGACGAGGATGGACACTTGATCGAGCATTTGATCTAAGAACGAGATCGACCCTCCAACCACTGAAACCATCGGCCCTTTAAAAAAAAAAGTTTCTTACAGAAAGTTTGTATTTTTGCCCGTAGAATACGATCCCGCAATAAAAAATAGTGGGTTCCATTTGGAAAATCAAAGTTGATCTTTGTTTAACCTTGAAAATTGACCCCAAGGTCATTTTCAAGGTCACCAACATATGCCCCCCTCCGAACCCTACAACTTTTATCTGAAACATTTTTTGAAGTGTTGCTCAGGTTTCGAGATATTTGGGGTGGCAATTTAAAATGGGACACCCTGTATATATACTTTATTTTCCGTGCCCTCTAGCGGAAAAACGGAAAATTATAGGAAAACTAAAATTACTTATGTCGATTGCACATTTTTCACTCTACAACTTTTAATAATAGTTATTTGTTTAACAAGGCAATACAGTGATAGATTTACGGACGCGGATGGAGTTTCACCGCCGAGCGAGCTTGCGAGCGAGGCTGTGAATCCAGCCAAGTAAGGAAATCTGTTTTATTGCCGAGTTAAACACATATTTTTTTCGCGGATTGTTCAGGAGAAATTAGTAATAACTTGCAATGCGATAATTTTCAATATATTTGTTTCTATCGATATATCGCAGGTAGCTTTGTAAAAATTTCGTAGGTACCCAAGTAAAACAAGAATTGACATTTATAATAGATATTATGGTGTCCGCATTTTGACGGTGTGTGTGTGGTGTAATCATTTATAATCATAATGATCATGATTTCGTAAGTGACATGCAATGAATATTTAAATCGGACGGACTGTATAATTATTTCGAGTAAAACTCTTCAATACATTTCTTTACTGATATGGTTGATGGTGGAAGCCATTACTTTGTGATACATTTTTTGATTCAGGAATTCAGGAACGTTTCAATAAAATGCACTTTCTTGGTATCACACACATTTCTTTATGATTAAAAATATTAAAGTAATTATGTTCATACTATTATTGATCAATGATTAAATTGAAATAAAACTTACATAATACGTAACCTCCAAATCCTTTTCGATCATTTTTCCGTTTGCTGCTCGGATTCAATTACGTGGGTAAGTTGGGCAAACACACGGTGCTCGGAGAAAACTTACGCGGGATTGTTAATACTTCGCAGAAGCCGTTATTGGGCTTATTTCACAGGCAATTCTGAAGGAAAGTCTCTCGTTCTACTGTGCCAGGAAATAAGTGCGCCGGTAGACGACGTTTAAACGTCAAATGTCAGGCCACTAGGAGCCGGCCAGGGCAAACAAATTTCGCCACCGTTTGGCGACTCGATTTTTGTGCGTGGATAAGTTAGGGACTCACATGGAGGTCGGGGAAATCACACGCGGTGTTATTAAAACTTCGGGGAACCTGTTTTTGGTTTTTTGGGTACGGGAAATTCGAAGGCAACTCTCAATTAAGCGAAAAATACATTGTTTTGTCAAACAAATTTTCGGGCGGCTTCTATTGGTCGACGCGGGGTCTCATCTGATTGGCAAAATAACATGACGTAGTCTCACCTAATTGGCTCATTACTTTTACAGCCTAGGCATAAATAAGCATTTTTAGAACCTAGTCCGCAAAAGTGATATTTCACGGCCTAAAAGCAGTCCGAAAAATCTTACATTTCATTTCAATCCGCGAAAAAAGATATTTGCATGTTATTAATAGCAGTGGCGGCTCGTGGAACATTTTGATGGTAGAGCCACTTATACAATATATCCCTCCCCTCCTTTTTTTGAGGAAAGAAAGAACGATTTATTTTCCTAGATGAAAGTAACTGGCGAAAAAGTGTAAGAATTAATTAAAACGTCTTGCTGACCTTGAAACTAGAGGTAGTGGCATGGCTCCTTGGCATTTTGCTGTTAAATTGTTGATAAATATATAAAAAATATCAAAATATCGTAAAAAGGTTAGTTATTCAAATTTTTCAAGATGACGAACCAAACATTGAAAGATATAAATTTTAAAGATAAAATTTTCCGTCGCTTGATCGCTTAGGGGCGAAAAAATGGTTAAACTTAAAAAAAAATTAATACCTTAAATAACCTTTTATTTGGGTAAGAAATATATGTAAATTTTTCAGATTATTATAATAATTTTTACTGGTTAAAAAAATAAAATCTTATTTTTCGAGGCTTTCAAGATAAGATCTTGGCAAAAATGGGGTTATTTATACGAAACTGAAAAGAAAATTATTAATACTAAAATATTAGCAATCATTTTATATAAAATTACTCTTCAATTGATAAATAAATTTAAAAAAATATCAAAATAACGTACAAATTTTAGTTATTCGAATTTTTGAAGATGACGCACCAGAAATTGGAAGATGAAAAAAATCAGAGATATGGAATCCGTCACTCGATCACTTAGGGGCGAGAAGGGAACCAGGCTTGTAAATTTTATTACCTCATAATTCTATTTTAAGCAGGGACTGACTGGTTTCGACCGAACTAAGCACCGACATGCGGCAGCATTCCCTCGCCGAGCGAGTTTCGCATTTGTATTTTCTCTGATTGTACAGTACATAAGAATTTTGTCTATTTTGACGTCTTATGATTTTTTGAGGTTACTTGTTTTAAAGATAGATTTTAAAACAAGTAACGTCAGAAATGACAAGACGTCAAAATAAATAAAATGCACATGTACTGCACTGAAATAATTCAGGCAGCCAATATCAGATTACTTAAATTGTTATAGGGATTTTTAGAAAATGTGCTGCCAACTATTTTCGACGTTTTGATCTCACTGTACAGTATTATAGAGCGTGTGGGGGTAAAGCTTGCGCAGAGAGAGAAAGTATTCGAAGAACGTGAGAGTACGCGACAACAAATATCCGGCGCCAATTGAATTTAAGGTGGTCGAGTGCTTGATACAACTCGATGGCTCTCTGGGTAGAACTGTAAAATTGTGGAATGCCAGCCCTGCACTGATTCCATCCAGAAAATCAGTGACGGTTCGCGGGGTTTTTTCTGGTACGGCCGAGGAACAAGAAGTGGTAATAAATAGGTAGGATCAGTTGCAGAGCCGGCTGTCTGCGTGACCGCACCAATCTGTATTACCACCTATTGTTCCTCGGCCGTACCAGAAAAAAACCCGCGAACCGTCACTGCAGAAAATCCTGATGGAACGCTGAACTACGCGGTAGAATATCACAACAAACACACGCGCTAGTAATCGATTTCCACGATTGTGTTTATGCGTTTATACTTTCGCGTTAATCGAAATGCCAATATTGACAGGAGCCATGACTAATGGAAATTGCACTTGTTTAATTTACATTTGGGCTTTCAAAACAAAACAATAATGCATGTTTAAAATCTAGTGGCCATTATATTTGTTTGTTTAAAGATAATGACACGTTAATTAACTGAAAGTACAGTCATAAATAAATTGAAAGGAACATGTGCTTTTTGATTTATTATGCAAAATGTATGACGAAATGGAAAGAATATATTTGTTTGGTTTGTTCAAACCGGTTAATCTACCTCGTGGTCGTTCGATCGAGTGTTTGTTTTTGTGTGCGAAATGTGTATATACCACGGTTTGTTGCATTATTTAAACACAAAATACAAAGGTTAGTAATTATGTTGTAATTAATTAATTATCAATTGAATAATAATGTATTTAATTTTTAATGCAATTACTGAGTAGTTGGTTCACGCTGATTTACTCTTTTTATTGGGTTTTTCATGAAAGATTTACTGCTTTGCCCGAGGACCTATAATTTTGTTGAGCCGACCCTGATTGTCATAATCTGCAATTTGCTGCAACCGAATGCGCATACTTCAGAAAATTATTCGATGTGTCAAGTGATTTCAATATGGATTTAGCACGTCAAAACAAATCATAAAAAAAAACATTATTTTTATTTTTATCAAATTTTCGGTTATCAATCGATTATCATTTGTTTATTTCCGGTGGAAAAAAAAATCCGACGAAAAAAGGTAAACCGATAATGATTGGCAACGTCGCGATTTAAGAAGTAGAGGTAACAGTTTTTAGCGCATTAAAGATGGCGGACGGTGATTAGATATAACTATATTACCGCAATTTGCGAAATTTTGTTTACAAACAAACACTTATTTCGCACGGGGCACCGCCGGAACGGGCTTCCAACGTTATTTGTTTATCGGCGCGACGCGCACCGTCCTCATTTTCTGTCATCGTTCGAGTTTACGCGGTAAATAAGTTTCGCGTAGTGTAAGGTTATGTCCGAGTGAAATATGTTTTCTTTTGTTTCAAA
Organism: Ocypus olens; assembly: GCA_910593695.2. NCBI lineage: Eukaryota > Metazoa > Arthropoda > Insecta > Coleoptera > Staphylinidae > Ocypus > Ocypus olens. Next base: position 10,955,890 of record OU343061.1, read on the forward strand.
GGTGACCGGATGCGAACCCCAGCCCTCGTCGTCTACGTCCGGCCCCCTCGGCCGCTCCGTGGTGTGTTGTTCTGTGTGAAAAGTGGTGCCCCCGGTTGGAGGTTGTGATCTTTGTGTGATACGAGTGCTCGACAGGGTTTCGCACCATCATCTGCGAGGGGATATCTGTCAGTGCGTTGCACCTCCTACATATCAGGTGAACGATGATGAATTTGGTGTTTTTTTTTAAGGGTTTGGTTGAAGGGAGATGGGACACTCCTATGACAGGAGTGAAATGTACGCACGAGGAGACTAATCAGAATGTTATGTACACGAGAGGTTTCTAATAACTCAAAAACGTTAAATTGAAAAATTTACGGAATGTTATGAACGATGATGAATTTGGTGTTTTTTTAAGGGTTTGGTTGAAGGTAGATGAGACACTCCTATGACAGGAGTGAAATGTACGCACGAGGAGACTAATCAGAATGTTATGTATACGAGAGGTTTCTAAAAAGTCAAAAACTTTAAAATGAAAAATTTACGGAATGTTATGTATACGAGAGGTTTCTAATAAGTCAAAAACTCAATTCGGTGAATTATGGATTACCATGAACCTAGTTATCACGATTAAGAATTTCTTTGTACATCATGAATGTTTATTTAGTGAGTATAGTTTCTGCTAGATTAAATTAGACAGGGTCGATTGGCAATAGTCAACAGATCTTTTTTATGCTATTAGATTCCACTAATAAGCTGGCTATTATTATACTTACAAGTTCATTTAGGTTATCAAACTACAGCACTTTCAACTGTCAAATTGACTTAAACCTAAAATTTATTTATACACGCAGTACTTTCAGTTCCAAAATGTCTTGAAAATAAAACAACACATAAAGTCGCTGTCATTTTCGATTGTAGTTTTTTAATTTGAAAGGAAAAATTTTTTCATTACAACTGTGAAATAAATAAGCGTATCTACACAAGACATTGAAGTGAAGTAGAAGTAGGGGTCTAGAAGCCAAGGTCATTAACTACACATTAAAATGTATATTCCTGGGATCCCCAGAGTCCCTGCAAATGAAATAATAAAATAAAATACAAAATATTTATGAGACGACATTCCTGTATCGTCGATCGCGGAACACATGTCGACGCCGTGCTTGGCTGACTAGCAAGCGTAACAAAAGTGATAAAAAGTAGATACATCCTTGACAATTGTAAATCGTGGCTTTTAATTAATTTTCGGTACACGTTCTTTGATACACACAAATGTCAAGCTCGAGTGGATTTTGGTTACTTCCCTTTGCTCCTTGTCAGAAAATGTTGGAATACTATGCAAAACAAAATTTTTCGTAAAATCTATCTGGATCTAGATTGTTCTGATGGGAGGGCAGAGAGGTCCGCTTCACGTAGTAAAAATAAGGCTTACTAAAACATGATATATTGTATGTTCATTAAAAAAAAACCTCAAGTGTGCTATGATTTTTTATTTTAAAAATGTAAGTTGGCACACATGTTAGGAATTGAGATACAAAACGTCAGATCGTTCTAAAAGTCAAAATCACAATGGTGGTCACAATGGCCGCATTCAGGGAAATGTAGCGCTGTGGCGCTTTCTTAAAATTTTGTCCTGAATGGTGCCGCTTTATCTAAAGCGCTGGCAGCGCTTCATGAAGCGTTAAAGCATATAATTATTCTGCTTTACCGCTGTACAGGCGTTGTAGCAAACTAAAAAGCAGTTGGAAGCACTGAAAAATCGAAAAAGGTGGCAGCAGTGAAATACATGTTAATAAATCTAACCTGTTTGTTTGCTGAAGAATTATTTTGTAAACGGGGAGATAGAGAACGTCTGAGAAGAAATAAACGAGGAGGTTATTTCCTTCATAATTACGGATGAATCAGAAGTGGGCACCAGTGAAGTTGAAAGCAATGCTACCAAACCTAAAATGTAACAGTTCCTGGTTCAAACTTTAAGCGCCGAGTTCCATAATTGCTCGTTCAGCCGAGTACAGCTTAAAGCGCTGCAGCGCTGCAATGCTACAAATTCTCTGAATGCGGCCAATGGTTTACAGCAACCAACAAAAAGGTTTCTAGTTGAAAGTTATTTCCGAAATGAGACTAAAGTGGATGGAAATTAGGTGTATTCATTCGACGCACCTTTGGCTGAGTTTCAGGAAGAATTTCCTAACGTTCTCATTATTTATGATGAATTTAAAAATACCTTACCACGATCTATTGTATTATTTCATGAAACGTGTAGTATTCTCCGTAAACCAAGAAGTGGTAGACCAGTTAAACGTACTTAGGATGCTATTAACACAGCTCAAGAAATTTTGGAAGGTGAACCTGCGTCTTTTCTCTGCATCGTTTATCACAGCAAATTAATTTATCGGTAGGATCATGCCGCAAGTAACATAACCTCAATATGTGTTACCAACTTAAATTTTTAAAAATAAAAATCATGGCACACTCGAGGTTTTTTTTAATGAACATTGACATCTTCAGTGACAAATACTAGAAAGTGAAAAGTGCCAACACGGCTATGAAAGAAATGTAATTTTGCTGCACCTAGTTTGGTACCGGTATACTTCTAATATATGTGAAGTCGCCGACAGACACATTATTGACAGTTTGTTATTGTTTTGAGTTTTAACTATTTTTCGAAATTCCGCCATGGAGAACGTTCTTCTAAACAGTGCGAGTGTGATTTTCATAATAAATTGCAATTACAATTTTTACATTTTCCGCAAAGATTCATAAGCACTACTTTTTGTTCGGCAGCCTAGTGGGATTTCTGTCACTCAAGTTGTCAAAAAAAGTCTAATCTATGGGTAGATGTAGTATACACTCTCAACAAAAAATACATAAGAGAAAAATGGAAAACCAATTTAAGTATACAAAATTGTAGTACGTTTGGAATTAAATAAAATAATATTGATAACGATATCGATTCACTTGCTAATGAAGGTAATACTTCAAAACTGTCTCCTCATGTTATATAATACTCCCTCCGTCCGGAAATATGGTATACATTTCGCGATTTTTGTTGTCCTGAAATATAGTATACATTTGCAAAAAAAAATACAATAAAACTAAAAATTAACATGAAAAGTATATTATATTAACTTCTCTAGAAAAACTCTAATTACACGAGAATAATTTTAATTAAAATATGATTTGGCCTTATTGTACGCTTCTTCGGAACATAAATATTTTTTATACGAATGGCCATATTCCAATTTTACCATCAAAATAATGCTTTCGATGTGTATCCTATCGTAGTCAAGCCACTGCAGCCATAAACATTACCTTCGTGATAAATCTTTTACTTTTGCAGTTTCTCTCCAGTTCTTCTTCGTTTAGCATTAAGTAATAAGAGCGTTTAATTTTCGTAAGGTAAATCCGTTTCTCATCAATATGAACGTAGTCATACAAATCATCAAAAAGAAAATTTCCGTTAGAAGCATGATTATATATTTGGAATCTCTTCTTTCTAAGTTTATCAATTCTTCATCGGAATTTTCCATATTCGTTTTGCAGCGGTACCAATTTTATTTATCTTAAAAAAAACGATCTTTGATCGTTAAGTTCTAAACCACAGAGCATTAAGGATAAAGAGGGACAGTTCAATGTTAACTTTTGGAAACGCCATCAGCGCCATCTGCGAGTCATCTGGCCAAACACATCAAGCCAGCGGGAAATTTAAAATTGCGACTTTACAATTCATTTTTGCAAGTGTTTCGAACTTTTTGGTTCTCATCAGTGCGACGCATCCAAATAAAAGCGGAAATCGCAGACACTTGCTTTATAAAGAGTTTAGACTTAATCAAACGCAAAAAGTAAAGCTCTAAATGATGTTGAAGGGGATTCGCTTGAAATTTTTTCCAAACGAATTCTTTTTGGGGCAGATGTTAAATCATGAAGTGAGCTACATTCTTGAAGGGGCCGTTTTAAAAAATATTTTGCAGGAATTGTACTGGAAGAAGTACTACAAGAAGGTGTATTAAAAATTTTCGGAATTGCATTCCAATTTAAATATTTTCTACAGGAATTAATAAATACTTAAAAAGTGGTCCTCACAAATGTGCATAACTTTTGAATGTGGAATTTTTTTTAGAGTAATACATTCAATGGAATTAACCCATTCATCTCTGCGATTAGGACACTTCGGATATGTAAAGAAAGCTTTATTTTTAATATTTGAATCGCGGGTATAATACTGCAATAAGGTGCCTTAAGAGTACTCTTTTAGCTTTAAGAATATTAATTTAAATTTGAATTATAAATACCTGGCCGAATAACAATTCAACTCGTGACGTTAATGAGGTTATGTATAAAAAGGCCGGAAATTTGATGGGAAATAGATGTTGTCATATCTCATTTGTGAAATTATTCATTATTCATTATTTTCCTTTAAAATTTATGAAATAGACTTAAACAAACAATTAACACTAGTGGACTTTTAATATTACCAGATATTTGGATGTTCTTAAATACCTAAAATAAATTTAACCAACAAAAATATGACCATATCGCTTGCTTACAAAGATTTGTACATAGATTTGGCAGCGTTGCATTGCGTTAGTTGGGCCAGATGACTGTGAGATGGCGTGGATGTCGCGTTTCCAATTCTCCCTATTCAATTAACCCCCCCTGTTCTAAACCAAGAAGAACATGACACATGTCAATTATATTAGGTTATGTTACCATGAATATATACTAGAATAATATAATGAATGTTGTCATTTGTTTTCTATATTCACAATAATCTACTTTTTTTTTTGAAATGTATACCATATTTCCGGACAGGGGGATTATTTTTTTACGGTAATTAATTATATTTAAAACATGGCGATTTTTTTAATTTAGTTTAACACAGTGTAATAAAGATGTAAAATAGCCTGCATATATGAATATTCAACCTGTTTGTGACTCTCCGAAATTAAGTCTTACTAAGACTACAAACAAATAACTTATTGAAACAACTACTTCAAACAGAAGTTATTTGTTTATAGTCTTAGCAAGACTTATGTTTGCAGAGTCACGAACAGGTTTAATATCCATATATTCAGGCTATTTTTCATCTTTATTATTTTCATTTAATGTATCTGCAACAAGTGAGGTTGCCTCAAATTGATTTAGTTTAACATGTTGGCATCACTTGTATTGCATGGTCGGTCCTCTCTTTTATTAAAATGAACTCAATTATTTTTGTAAAAAGAATATATGATTCGTTCCTTGTAAGCCTAAAGAATAATAAAAATTCAATTTCCTTACATTTAAAGGTAGAAACGCCAAAGTGGTGGAATCTATTGCCTGAATGCTGTACTGAATCAAATCCGGGTGGCTTTAACACCAACAAGATATGGACATTGCCAGCAGCGATAGATTCCGCCACTTGGCGTTTCTACCTTTAACGGTGTTTGGAATACTTATATTCCAATAGTAATCTCCGTTTCCCCATCAGCAACTAACTACACTGGTGAGACCTGCAAGGTCAAAACCGGTCTGTAGGTGTAGGAAAAATATTTAATGTTCACATTACTTACATTTATTTATTTATTTCTATCTGGGCATGGGGAATGATATTTTCTTCTTATGTGGGCAGCCAACGTGTTAATTATGAATTACCATATAGCAACCATCCTCTTCGATATCACTTTTTTGAGTTTAAAAAACCAATAAGATCATTTTTCCTAATCTTCTCGGTGCCCTTACTGACATTTTGCCTGCACTAAAGCTTTCCAGAAAAAGGCAGTAACCTGTCTTAGGGCTCTAGAAAGTTTTTTTGCAGCCAGAAATCGTTTAACTTGAGGAAAACACTATTATTCTAATCCTTCTGCGAATTCAGTTTCTGCACCACTAGATATGCCAACTTTTTCACTGGAGATTTTCTAGTTAACCTCTTCATGCCACAAGCAAAAAAATACTACCTCTGTTCCATAATAAGTGAGCCATTATCGATTTTTATTTTTTCCATAATATGTGAGCCATTACCGTTTTATATTTTTTCCATAATGATTGAGCCATTACCGATGTTTATCTTTTACAAAATAAGTGAGTCGTTGCTACCTTGTTATCATCCTTTAAAAGCGGTTTCAAGGAATTGGAATGCCTCTTAATTTCACCATTTTTTAGCAACCTCCAAAGCGAGGAAGGCGGAATTTCAATTGCAACTGATAATGACCGCAATGTCCCTCTTCTTTTTTGATCAACTAATCGAATGTTGGCAATTTTTTCTGTTCCGTCAATTCCTTTCTGACCCGACTTTCGTTTTTTTTTTTTTAGAATCAACATTCATAAGCGTATTCTCATCCAAACCACAAACAGAATCATTACCTTGTTTCCATATTCTTTTTATAGTGACTCTTGATGTTCCGTATTTTTCAATTGCCAAAATCACCGCTCACTTTTGCAGCCGTCCATTTTTCTGATGTTTCAGTAAAAAACTGAATAATAGCCATTCGTTTTAGGTTGATTAAATTTGGTCTTCTTATTGTTTGAAACTTCGGGCGTTGGAAGACTTCCGCTTAAAAAATCGAATGGTAATTGTTCCTATTGAAAAATTAAACTGTCAGATATTTTGACGTCCATGGCACATGTGATTAAGAATTTGATGTATATTAATATCAAATAAAATAGAAATTAAAAAAATAACTAAGTGTCAATAAGTTTGAATGAAAACTCAAATAGCTCACTTATTATGGAACAGAGGTAGTAATATTTTACAAAAAACAAAATTTTTACCCCTTTAATGAGTACGTTTGTGAGAGTAGAATAATATTATGTAGAAAAAGGTAACAACAGAAAAGTAATTTTTCAGTAAATCTGGGATTATGCAATCAAAGAGGCATGGGCGCGAAATGGTTGATGGGATAGAAATATGTTATCGTTGTTATCTAAATTTTCTCATTCCCCGACTATCCGCGCATTAACGTTGCACGCTACATTTATAAACTTGCCCTTTATAAGAAGTTTGTAGCGCAATATATATTTTTGTATTCAAAATATTGTTTGGTAAACCCAGAATCTTCTGCTCAAAACGAACCCCTACGGCCCAATCCGTAGTCTGTAAGACAATTAAAATATTCAGTTTGTTATGTTAAGGCTTTCCTGATTCAGAAATAAAGAAAAAACATGGGTTAGCATTTAAAACTGAAATTGTATATCTTTGCACTTGTACGTGATGATGTAAGAGAAGTTCAAGGTCACCCGTAGTTGCATAAAGCATCTAACAAATTATATTTGGAATATTTTTTGCTACACTCTAAAAACAAAACAAAAATATCAATATTTTGTTACTCTTCCTCCCCAACGCCATAACTCTGTTATTTATTGACCGATTTGAATGAACTAAAAGAGAAAATCAATGGTAGTTTAAATACTAACAAATGACATCAATATTGATTTTTTTCAAAAATAACTTCATTGTCAAATGATGGCCAATTTAAAATTTTTAAATGGCAGCATATAATGTATTAATTTTTTTACATTCGACATTATTTTTCTGAATCCAATAATGCCCAATATGTTGTTTTTCGTTCAATATTCTGGTCGAAAAAAATTAAAATTAAAATAAATCTTCCATTTAATTTCAAAATTTATAATTAGCGTGCCTTGGAAAAAAATGACAAATGTCATTTGTTGTAAGGTTATGTCGAACATGAATAATAAGGACTCAATAAATGAGTACCTATGTTAAAACTCAATGTAGAATAGAATAAATAAGTAGTGATTTTCACTTGCAATTTAGATGTTCTGTGATTATTGTTAACACTAAGTAGAACGTCGAACTCTGCAAGTCCACAAAATTGTCGATCCATTGTCTTCGACTTTTTAAAGACTCCATATCGTCTCAAATTTTCTTCTAACCTTCTAAATTTAGGTTCCGGTATTCGCCGCTCTGGAAATCGTAGATGATAAATTCATGCCGCAGCTCTTCGATTTCTATTACGTAGAAAATAAATGTGTAGCATGTCTGTTAATTCGCTATTGTTCATGACATTACTTATACAATAAATGACATTTGTCGATTCGAATTTTTTTCAAGGCACACTGCATTTATTACCAAAAAAATCATGTGAACAAGATTCATTATTATCTTTTTCTAGCATAAATATTAACTTAAAACCAGGGTTCGGAAAATATCCGATATTTATATAAATATCAATATATCGGATATATATCCGATATATATCAACTTCTTGATATTTATTCTTGGTCATTAATATTAATGTTTATATGACTTATTAATTATATAATGCGCATACTTTATTTATATCATATTTATTTATTGCAAACAAACACAGTTGCTTACAAGATAGTAAAAAAATAACATTTAAAATATCAAAATAATTGACATCAAATTGAAAAAATTTTGAAATGAAGACTTTTTTGCTCTTCACTATGTTTTCAGGGATAAATTGAAGAATTTTCAAAGTGAGGACCTTTTTTTTTGAGTTTCTTTTTGCTCACACTTACGTTTTCATTTTTAAGTCACTTCAAAAATCAACTCTTCGACAAAAAAGAGTAATTTCGCCCATCTCTAGTTTATATTAGAGCAAATGCTTATTATTCATATTGCTGCAATTGGGAATATTTGAGAAACGGGGGAATTTTTTGGTATTGTGTGTTTCATAAATATCCATGATATATATCATCGAATATATATCATGATATATATCGTGATATATATCATGATATATATCCGATGATATATATCGTCCGAACCCTGCTTAAAACCAACATAACGGTCATAATTGGATTCAGAAAAACAATGTCTAATATTATAAAATTAGAAAAGTATATGCAGCCATTTAAAAATTAAAAGTTGACCATCATTTGGCAATGAAGTTGATTTTGAAAAAATATATAATTACCGTCATTTTATAGTATTTAAACAGCCATTGATTTTATTTTTTAGTTCATTCAAATCGGTCAATAAATAACAGAGTTATGGCGTTGGGCGTTTATTATCGCACACACGGTATACCTAAGTTTTACTACCCTTAAAATATGAACTTTGTATTAATTTAAATTACACTTGATAAATTATTTTAGTTACTTTGTGCATACAAAAAATGAATAAACGGCAGTACTATTTATAACGTACACAATGTATTTCACAAAGGTGGTAATAAATATAACTTTGGCTTAAATTGATGTAAAACTGGTATTATATTTTCAGCTGTGTAAACGATCTTTCAAATGGTAAACGGAATGCATAATTTCAAGTTAGGTTCTGCGATTACAGTACACATATTTTCATTGATATTTACTCTTTCACAATGTTTATTAACCAATTATTTTCTATTTCAATGTATTTTTACCTAAAATTCCCTTCTGAGGCTCCATTTCTAATTCAACCCTTTAACAACCAAAGTGTTTCTTCTGGCATAGTAACTAAGCATTGCTGAACTTATCACTCCGCAAACAACACGTTTTTTCTATGAATAATATAAGAACTCGACATAAGAAGAGCAAATGGAAAAAAGAAAAACTGACATGAAATTATACTAATTATTTATTTTGACTATAAAATTCATGATAAAATAGGTAACAGATGCAAAAATGTGAAAGCCACTAAAGTGGATAAACAATAACAATTGTAAAATGTATTCGGTGACTGACAGTGACAAAGGCGCATAAAGAATGTTTACACAGCCAAAAATATAATACCGGCTTACGAAAAACCTGACTTGAATAAATGTTCCACCTACAGATTTCTTTTGTATCATTCACTAACCGAAGTAGCATCAGACAGGGAAGTTGTTTCAATAAGTCATTTATTTTTAGTCTTATGGTGTTATTCTGAGCAACTGTTATTAACATCGTTGTTATTAACATTGCAATGTTATGTAAAATTGAACAGCGCTGTTAAAAACTGTATTCTGAACACAAATAGGCAACAGTGTAACGTCAACAGCGCGACCAACTTCATGTTTATTATGATGGATGATTAATTATAAGTTTTTGACTATATTTTAAGAAATAAAATGGGTGTTTCATAAAGCATGTATGTAAATATTGGAATAATATTATTATCGATTTGAGTTTTTTGTTGATGAAAAACAAACCACGAAATAACCTCAAAATGTATTACCATTTGTATAATGTCAACCGTTTTGACAAGTGACATGTTGATGGTAATAGGCATTGTGTACAGAATCGTAAATTCATAACATCTGCAAACATCGCTGTTAACGCTAACATTTTTGTTCAGAATAACACCATTAGTAAGACTTAATTCTACAGAGTTATGAACAGATTGAATATTTATATATTCAGGCTACTTTTCAACTTTATTAATTGAATATTTTTATATTCAGGCTACTTTTCGTTTTTATTAATTGATTGAATGCTTCTGCAATAAGAGAGGGTATTCATTTTAAACTTTTGTTGTCTTAAATCATAAAAAGAAAACACCGTTTACTCCATGTTACTAATTTAATTTTTCTTTTCCAGGTCTTAATATGTAAATTCAGGTCGCGATGTCCCATCCAAGCAAAGAGTTATAATGGTGCGAGGGTTCGTCCAGACGGGATACACGGAAAAGATGGCCCTCTTCGAGTTCGGATAAACCGCCCGGCCATCAGAGCGTGTGTGATGTTCTTTGTAAAAATGAAGTGCGTCGCGCAAACCGACTCGGTGTCCTGTAAATAAGTGTTATTTCGTTCCCACCCCCCCCAGTCTCTCTCTCACACACACACGCAAACAACACACACACACACCCAAACACACAAATAGAACCAATTCGACCGACAGACATTCCATAAATGTTAGTGTTTTGAAAACGGGAACAATGTCTCATAAAGCGAAGATGTGCAAGTCGCCTAAAAATATCGTTTACTCGCAGAGTGATAAGATCGAATACGAGAACTTGAACACGAACTGCACCATCGTCGGCTCCAACAATCTGCACCTGGTCAAGAAGCCGCAGATCGTAACGGGCATGTCGCCGGCCTACTCGAACCCCAGCCCCGGGTACCCGCAGAGTCCCTACAGCAGCTCGCCCGCAAGCCTGAAGAGCCCCTCGCCGCAGCATACTATGAAGCCGCCGACGCCTCAACCAAATACATTTCCAGGTACAGTATTTGTTTACGCCCTTAGATTTATAAACATAAATTATTGCGACCATCCATTCCGTGGGCTCTGTTCTGTTTGTTTTAAAACTATAGCTGTGATGGTCCTCACTGGCGATATCCCTTTTCTTATAAAAAATGATAAATCGGATGTGGCCAAGCAATCAATGCCAAAAAAAAATTATTATTACCGGTTTCGAACTTATTTGATCTGATCACAGAGCATTTGCTGATGGATTTTTTTTTTTGATGTGTGGAGAGGGGGTCTTTAAAAGACACCCTTGTTTGTAATGGAGTAGTGTTGGATTTACTTCCTGAAGGGAGTTGATGGGAAAATGGTAGTTATTATGGAGTTATCCAAGTTTCCATTAGAAGATACATACATCATCATGTAGTTTATTAATGTTTTGACATAAATATCTTACATATGTCAGTTTAAATAATATAATATTATAATAGATAAAAACCTTTGACTATATACTGGACTGCTAGTCCCCCTCAATTTCCCATATGATCACTGCTCCAAAAGTTGTCCACGAGCTGGAGCCCGATATAAGTCCCGCCCCGGAGCCGAAAATGGAGCGTAATTTAAACACCGGAAAGCAAAAAAAATATTTCTCGATGTATTCATCAGCAACGTGGAGAATGCAAATGCGATAAATATTTCAGCAACTCGGGTCCACTTTCCTGCCTGTTTTTTACAAGCAAAGCATCAACCCTTAATTTACGAAGTTCCGGATTTGATGGAAATGTAATACAGAACGACTTTAGGTTATAAGTCAAAAGTCAACTGACGTGTACATCAGCTGACGAGTATTATAACCGCGTTGGCATATATACGTGGACATATTGCAGCCTTTCGCATAGTAATATTTTGATATAGTGTGAATATTTGACAATATAAATGTTTATATATTCAAAGGTGTGAATAAATTGCAGGGTATCACAAAATGTAATGCGAGCTCATAGAGTCATATTACATAGACACAAAATAGCTACCAATTTAGTAACATACCGCAACCATTTAGGGTCCCGCCGCGCCACCGTTGCTTGGAGACACACATGAAGCGGCGCTAGCAGTCCAATAGTATATAGTCAAAGATAAAAACAAAGTTGGGACATAAGCAATAAAAATAAATATAAGTGTTGATAGAACAATTTTGAGACATAAGTAATAAAATAGATATAAGTTACAATTTCAGTTTTCAGAACATACTAAAAATTTCACTTAAAATTTAAAAGCAGCATCATACTGAGAGACACAACAGCAATGGACATGTTAATACAATTTAAAAATAAGAAGAAAAATATGCAATGAGAACGATGTGCAAAGTTTAAAAATTCACCCAATGAATAAAACACTTATATTATCAGGTGTTCGGAAACCCCCTCCTTGAATTTTTTCAGTGGTAAGAGTTTCCAGGCATTTGGTAGCTTGTTGCATGTTTTTGTCAGTCTAATTTTTTTGTGTTGTAAGCGGTTTTTAAATCTGATTGAGTGACCATTACACAAATTTCCCTGATAAATTCTTTGTTGTCTCTATGGATAAGATAAAGGATGTGATAGGTGAGTGTATGAATCACCTGATGTTGATACTTTTATATAAATTTTTACATTTATGGCTAAGACGGTAATTTTGAAACTTACTTTAATATTATTTAAGGTGACTTCACTTGTACAATATGAAGCTTTTCCTTAGTAATAGTTATTACATATACTACCGTGGACAAAAAAAATGACACCCCTAATTTTATTAATGTAAATATGACTTTTCATTTGACAAACCGGCAAATGTCAATCTTGTCAGATATGTGTTAATCATATAGATATATGAACATAAATTGAATATGCCATACTTAAGTAACGCACAGAAAGCACAAATTGCTATGCAGGTCAAATATGGCAAATATATCAATGATGTAGCAGCTGAATTGAATGTAAGTAGAGGTACAGTGCAAAACAATTCAAAAATGTGGAGGAATGAAAGGCAATTGGAGCAGATTAAAGGTTTGGGCCGCCAAAAAGTTTCAAATAATGAAGAAAATGATGCTGTTATAAACTATTTAATAGACAATCCGTTTGAAAATGCTAGAAATGCCGCATTCATAACAAATTTTCCGAAGTTCCCGAACAGCTTGTAGACGTCTAAAGTTAAGTGCTTTATCTTGTCATGCCGCAGCCAGAAAACCTCTATTGACTCAAATTAATAAGGACAGCAGAATTGGTTTTGCACTGGAATATCTTCCGAGGCAAGAAGACTTTTGGAGTAAAGTGATATTTTCAGATAAAAAAGGTTTCAATCATCCTGTAATGGAACAACGAAAGTATATCGGCCACGAAATGCACGATTCGAAGAATCCTATCTCCACAAATTTATTAAGCTAATTATTACTGTCACTGTCAAATATTAAGGTTACATAAGTCAAATTCACAACACTAAAAAATAAGAAATAATAGACACATGACAAATTAGGGGTGACATTTTTTTTGTCCACGGTAGTAGTTCTAACTTTTTCATGGGTATCTTTTGTAACAATTTTTTGCCATGGGTAACTTGATATTTAAAAAGAATACCAGAGACAGAAAAGCTATCCAATGGATTCATAGCCAACTATAACTATTCCATAAAAAATGGAGTCTTGAGTGGCTGCTTGCCAACGTCGCCGCGTCAGCTGACATAAGGATGTAAAATTCGAAAACTACAAAACTTCCAACTACGAATCTTCGCAACTTCGATTTGAATTTGAAACCTTCGAAGTTCTCTTTGTTCCTTCAGATTCTTCGAAGCTTCCAAGTTTCTCTTTCTTTTTTCTTCTACAGCTTTCTTACAGCAGAATTCTTACACTTTCTTTGCAGCGACGTAGATGTTTCATTATTTATTTATTTAATCCCAACAAAACAACATTCCTGTAACAGGGAATATAATAATAAATACACATATAACATAAAAGAAAATAGATATACACAACAAAAAATAGTTATTGGTATTCAAAATATACGTATATAACTATAAACTAAACTAATAGAATTCTAACAATATTTACATTAACATGGCATAATAAAACTTAGGGCTTTATTCATTATGGAGTGTTTAGTATCGTTAAAAATATTACAAATATTAGAATGTGGTTAAAATTTGACATCATTATGGAAATTGGCGATCTTCTCATTAAGTTGGTACTGGACCGGGTAAATTATACTACTGCCACGCAATTGCAAAATAAATTTAGTCCTTGTCTGCCAATTAGAGATGAGTAACTCATGAGTGAGTCGATTAAAAGAGTCGAAAAAAATATATTTCGCCCATCTCTACTGTATAGCCTAAGAGTTGCATAACAAATAAAATCTTACAATTTATCCCAAATCCAGTTTTGGCTATAGGTCCTGAATTGATTTGTCTCGATCCACAGTTGCAATTAACAACAAGCTTGAAACAGGTCATTTATCCCAGTTTTTTGAAATTTCACATCTTGCTTGCAATTTTGACAGATGAGAATGTCTGAGAAAGCAATGAATACAGTGAAAAATTTGATGAGCCTACAATAATGCACTGGATTCACAGTCACATTCTCAATGGTAGCAAGCAAAAGCTTTTTGGCGATGGCACTTTTACCTTCACTAACACTCAATTGACTCCTGGTGTATCGATTTCCGTAAAAGGATCTTTTTTTATTACGTCGTTCTGGACTATTCTGTGTATTTTTCAGATAAGAAGACATTTTGACTTCTAACTTTCAAACACATGCTAGAAAGGCCGATAAATGTTGTTAACCGGTGCTCTATCGAAATGATGCCAACATGCTTCAGCACTGATCCGAGGGGCCTTCACTTTAGTGCTCTTAACATCGAAACGAATCGGAATTTTTTATAAAATTCGGAGTATATATTCCTGATAAGTTTCGAAGACTTGATGAAAAATTACTATTAATAATTTTAAAACATGATTACTGTCTAGGCTTTCAGGAATAATATTTTTTGGAAGGCTTTTACACTGACATGTTTTGAAATGTTCTAAAATTTGAATCGCTGAAGAGTTTATCTAAAATTAATAATTAATAATAAAATAATGAAACACAGTTATATTCCTTACTTCACTCGTTTATTTATAACACTAAATGTACATTTCGAAGGAATATAACTGTGTTTCATTATTTAATTACGCAACTTCACATAACTCACAAATACATAACAATTAATAATAATTTTAATTTTTTACTAACCATTTATGGAATTAAAAAAAAATCGTTTTTTCAAACCGTCTGAACCAGGTTTCTTAATAATTATATTGATAATTATCCAATCAACATATTTTATATTCGTCAATGAAATGCTTAAGATACATTTGTTAATTTGTGTTGATATTGATATTTGATAAATTTATTTAATGAGATTTTCTTGATATTTAAGTTTTAAAAACCACTCACTTAATTTTAAAGCTGTGTACAACCTCAACAAGTAAATTAATTTTTAACCGCATGCTTAAATAATTTACGTCGGGCATAGAATATTAGCTGGTAATATTTGGTCCTTTGAACATGCTTGTAGCCTCCGTCTATTTTATTTTTAAACCTAGTGATCTGAGTGTGCATTTCTAGGGGTTGATTGTAGTTTTGATGAGTTTTGACATATACAGTGGTACCTCGACATATGAGTTTAATTCGTTCCGTAACCTTGCTCGTATGTCAAATTGCTCGTATCTCAAAACAATTCTCCCCATTGAAATTAATTGAAATGCCATTAATCCGTTCCAGCTCCCAAATCACCACCTCAGTTGTTTTTGTTAAGTGTTTTTGAATAAGAAAAATGTATTTACAAGAAGAAACATTTATTTAAAAATAACAAATACATATTCTATAAAAACATAATATGTTAAAGAAAAAGTGAAGTGCTTACGGAAGCGCTCAATTCTCGTCACTGTTCTTCGCTTTTTTCGTCACGCTTTGCTCATTTTCACCTGCAGATCGTATAAATGTGATAATGTTTTGTAAATGTACAAAAAGCAAAAAACGCGAACCCAACTTATCAAAAGTGCTTCGAAAACGAGGGAAACAAGCACACAGACTGAGGAGGTCTAGTCTGAGGTGGGAGAAACTGTTAGACGCTGCACACCATGCGCCCCGCATGTTGGGGTCATGTGCAGCGGTGTAGTGTGCAATTCCTCGTATCTCAAATCTTGCTCTCATCTCAAAGCAAAATATCGCTCGTATCTCAAAACACTCGTATCTCAAAACACTCGTATATTAGGGCACTCGTATATCGAGGTACCACTGTATAATACATTCCAGTATTTATGAGGGCTTTTTCATGCTCTGTTAAGTAGCAAAAACAAATAGGGGCACTAAGAAAAGTTTTACTATACTCAAAAGTTACTTGTACATATAAATTATTTCTCAATGTAGTCGCTACCTACATTAAGGCATTTGTCATGACAGACATACCTTCCTGAACCACTCCTTATCCTACTACACTTCCATCCAGATTAACAAATGCAAAATCCAGGTGGTAAGGTGGGTGGCAGAATATCAATAAAATTCTTGAACAGTTCATTTGTTTGTGCAATGTCGTAAAGAAGGACTATCTCGTTTTGTATTGCTAGTTTTATTTTAACAATGTCGTAAAAGTTGACCAAGAAATTTGAGAAAGTTCAAAAATTGTTCTCGAATCAACTTGTTCACTTGTCTGTTGCTACAGACTTTCTTTGTTGACTCCATCATAGACATCGGGTTCCTACTTTCAGAAAAAGCACTGCACCATCACTCATAATGTTTTCTCCTCACACAACACATATTCTTCATTTATAGTAGCCATGATAAAATCAATGCTCACATCAAAACTACTGCACTTAATAGCTGAACCGATTGGACCTGACAGATTGATGGTAATCCATTGTCAAACTAACGAAACTTGAATAGAAAAAATTAATGTTATTATAATCACTCTTGCAATCATCTCCGTATGCCGTACTTACTTACTTAAATTAAACTCTATATTTTTACAGTGATGCAAATAATTCACAACTCGCCGGTGATCGCGAGGCCCATCCACACCACGCAGCAGCAAAATGTGATAAAGATAAAGCCGCCCTTGAACATCTTGCCCAAACCCTCGGCCAGTCCTCAGCAATCACCAAAACCAAGTGTTAGGTAAGTTGTGCATCTCTTTTATGCAAAAGGTGCTCTCTTATTTTTTTATCCATCATTAAACATTATTCATCTTACAAGAGTAATCAACAGAATACTTGCTTGATTTGCTCGATACTATAGTAAGCCCAATACACTGCCAATTGCCAATCATTTTAATCTAGATAGATGAGTGAATGATTCCAGACTATATTAAATCAATTTAATATGACGGGTCATTTTTGACCCGGATTAGAAAAATTGCATTGAAGAATTATACGAAATAATGTGAATTTCGGGTCATTCTTGACCCAAACTAGAAAAATGTTTTGGGGAATCATTCCTAAAAATGTGACTTTTCGGTCATTTTTGACCCGGTTTGTGTACTCTGAGTGTCAAGATTGACTTTATATGTTATGTATTGGGTTTTAATTAGCTTATAATTCTAAAATGTAACAGTGTTGAAATAGTATTGAAATGTATGGCATGAAAGGTCAGGTTGATTACCAATGGAGGTTGAATTCCATGTGATTAAATAATTTTCATTAATTTATATTACTGTAATTATAGTAGTAGGTATAAAAATATTAGTTTTATGAAAATTATTAAAAAAAATATATATATTGTTTCAATTGTCATTAAAATGCATTAAATTATAGATAAATTATTTACAGTACATCATTTTTTTATGAATACAGTTGTAAATTAGGTAATGCTAAATTTGTGTGACATAGTTATGATTATTTATTTAGAGCAAATTCACAAAAACGAAGAAAGTTAATCTGAACAAAATAAATTAATAATTCTTCAAAATTGTTGCACGAAAGTAATCGGCCAGTTCTGTTTTGTTAAACTTTGTGCAGTCCTTCTTTTGGCTTTAGTACAGCTTTCCATTATCTCAGAATTCATTGCGCTAGTTTTTCAGTATAGTATACTGAAATATTTTCGCACTCTGTTTGAGATGGGCGAAATTACTCTTTTTTGTGAGTCGACTCATTGAAAAGAGTCGACTCCGGGAGTCGACTCATGATTGTAGAAAAAGGTAGAACAAACTAAACTCTATCCATTTGCAAGTGGCAGTGGAAATAAACAAACCCGTGATAACCACGTGCGTACTTCAATAGACGCTTGCGATTGGTCGTTCCGTGGTGCGTGCTCCCCAGATTCAGTTTGTATTCTGGGCCCATCGTTGATTGCCGTGCGTTTAAAAAGTGTGTTTGCAAAGTGTTTAAAAATTAAGAGTTATTACAAATGTCTTCCACTTCTTCAGTTTTGCAGTGCACTGCAGTGTTTTTATTTGGGCAATAAAATGAAATTTATTTGTGGGCGCGCTAGGGTACGGCGCGTCCGACCCTGAGTATTCTCGCCGTTCACATGATTGTGTTTACACGCGCTGCCGCTTGGAAATGGATATAGTATAGTTTAAAATACAGGTTAAAATGTATACTTGATGCTGACGTGAAAGATATGCGACTACAGTTTAAATCAAAATGACATGTCGAAAAATTCAGAAATACAGAAAGATAATACATTATAAAATTATAGTGACATCTGTAAATGGGCTAAGAGCAGTCTTATGTCTGTAGTCTTTGTAACACTTCATTTTACAGAGTTGAATATCTATATACAGGGTGAGTTTTTTTTCATTATCACTATGGGGATCTCGGGAACAGTAAGAGATACAGATTCGGTTAAATGGGGAAAGATTTGCAGTTTTAGAAGCTTACTCAAAATCGGTTTTTGTTTTTTAGAAGAAATGCATGGTTTACTTGATAAACGCAAAAAACTAAATTTTGTCAGTTTCTGTAATACGAAATATATCCTATACTGATATAGTTACAAAAAATAGTCAAAGGAAAAACTTTTAGGTGTTAATGAATACTTCAATAATAATTTATTTTAATGATTGTCATTTGTTTCGTTGTGTAGATATAATACAATCTTACATTTTTTTCAATGGGAATCATAGTCGGCCATAACATTTTTGAAAAGTACATTTTTTTCTGGTTACAATGATATAAGGGTTGTTATACTTATTTTCATAAATAAAGCTAGTACAAATTATCGTATTCTTACAATTACGTAAGCTGTCAAAATCAAATGTAGCCATGGATAATAAAAGAATCAAGTAAATAAACAAGCAAGTTTTTCCTTTGACTTTTTTTTGTAACTATATCGGTATACGATATATTTCATATTACATAAACTGTCAAAATTTAGTTTTTTGCGTTTATCAAGTAAGCCATGCATTTTTTCTAAAAAACAAAAACGGATTTTGAGTAAGCTTCTAAAACTGCAAATCTTTCCCCATTTAACCGAATTTGTATCTCTTACCGTTCCCGAGATCCCCATAGTGATAATGAAAAAAAACTCGCCCTGTATAGAGGCTACTTTTTGTCTTAAAAATGACGATTGTCGCAAACAAAGGACATTATATTTTAAAATTGTTTGGAGTAATTCTAATGACTGGATTGGCATTTTATGATTCTAAATATTGTTTAATAAGTGTAGTATTGGAATCTAGTTGGAATTCCGTTAAGAATTCATCCCCACAGTACAAATAGAAGCACCATTAAACCAAGCCAGCCTTTATCTATTAATGTGATGAATGTTCAGTGATGAATTAATTTTTTCCAATTTTCAGTCCGCAAATAGTCTTACCAACGAACCAGCAAGCAACAATAATGCCGACGGCGCAGCCTCTCGTCCTGAACCAGATGCCCATGCTGGCACCCGGGGTCCAGTTCATCCTAAGGCCGCAGACCGCCAAGTTACCAACGCAGACTATGCAAACGCCGCAAGGCCTCATACTACAACCCAGCGGGCAACAGCTGCTTCAGTTGCAACCTCCGAGATCTCAACCGATGATGCGCGTTTTAACAAATGGCGTCGGCCTTCCTACAACAACATATGTGGCACATGTACGTATAAATATTAGACAAGCAAATAAAACGAAATATTAAATATTTTTATGCTTAGAATTAAACTAGAGATGTTTATACAGTGCGCGCCTAAAGTATGGAATATGGTCAGTAAAATCGAAATAAAATATTTTTGGAAAAAATCCTCGAACACGTCGATTTTCTTTTATAAAAATACACGTTTTTGCATGAAAGTCGATTTTCAGTCGTCATTTGTTTTTGAGTAATGACGTCAGCCATTTTGTTTTTAAATATCGACCCCCTATTTTTTTTCTTGATTTTGAGAGATCTTTTCATTGTCAAACTGGCAGTATAAAAATATTGCCATCTTACTTCAGAAATTTTTCGAGTAAATGACAATTGAAGGTGAGAACCCGATATTTAGAATTTTTTCAAAATGACCTGGTTCCAGCGCTTGTATCAATTTTTCCAAACAACAATGATCTTGACCCTTTATATAATACAATATGGTTTCAGCAAAACGGCGCATTCCCGCACTAGGCGCGTTTTTTTTTTATTATTATTATTATTTTTTTTAATCAAACGTAGAAATTCTTCTTGAACATTTTGAATATTTTCCAGGCTAATTCTGCGCATTTATCTCTTTCATGGTCCTCACCTGCCAATCCACCTATTCGTAATGCAATTGTCAAAAAACGCGCATAGTGCGGGGTTGCGCCATCTTCCTGAAACCATATTGTATGTATGGAAGGTCAAAATCATTTTTGTTTGGAAAAAAAGTGCTGGAACAAGATCATTTTGCAAAAACTCTAGATGTCAAGTTCTCACCTTCAGTTGTCATTTACTCGAAAAATTTCTTATGTAAGATGGCAATATTTTTATACTGCCAGTTCGACAATGAAAAGATCTCTCCAAATCAAGAACAAAAATAGGGGGTTGTCATTTAAAAACAAAATGGATGACGTCATTACTCAAAAACAAATGACGACTGAAAATCAACTTTGATGCAAAAATGTGTATTTTTAAAAATCAAAATCGACGTGTTCGAGAATTTTTTCCAAAAATATTTTATTTAGGTTTTACTGAACATATTCCATACTTTAGGCGCACACTGTATTTATATATTCTATTGGGATTACCTGTTAACACCGTAAAATAAGATAAGTACTGCTAGGTGTTGCATTAGTACCGAACCATAGACAGCTCTGAAGCATATTATGCAAAAATCACGCATATTATGAGAAAACTCGTCATGTGCAGCGAACATGTTAAAGGATTAATGCAGGAATTGTTTTCTAGAATCTACATCCGAATCAACGAAGATTATTTTTTACTTTTACCTTCAATTTCTTTTGAACAGGGTTTACAATTTTGATTCAATAAAAAAAAACATCTTTTGTGTTTAATCTGTTTCCAGACAGTTCTTGCCTGTGAATTATAAGTCGTGTTTGCCATGGGTTTTTTTTTAAGCAAGGAAGAAGATATTCTTTCACAAATGAATCAAATCCCATAAAGTTTACTTTTAATATAGGGGCTTTTATTTTAACTCTGAACATATGATCGTTAACGCCTATGTTCAATCGTGGAACAATCACAACGCAATACTAGGTAGGCAACCATACTTACTCAGTTTTATTTAATTGTAAAAATTGTGTTATTAATAAAAATGTATTACACCATCAAAGAAAGAATACAAATAATTAATTGGTATAAGAGTGGGAACAGCACTAAGAGATTTGTTTTCGGTTGCGTATCCAAGCAGACAACTTCCATCCATTGGAACAATTTTTAATATTGTCCATAATTTTGACAATACTAGCTGCATGAGTAATTTTCAATACCTTGGCTACCACAGTCATCTGATTTATCTCCAAACGACTTTTTTTTGTGGGGGTATCAAAAAAACAATGTTTATAAGTATGGTTGCCTATCTATTAATGCGTTGAGGTGATTGTTCTTGGATTGAACATAGGCGTTGGCGATCATATGTTCAGAGTTTGGTTGCCTACCTATTAATGCGTTGAGGTGATTGTTCTTCGATTGAACATTGGCGTTGGCGATCATATGTTCAGAGTTGATATAAAAGCCCTGTATAAAAATAACAATTACTATTGCTAAATTTTCTGTAGAAAGGAAACATCTTTTCTAGGATGTACAAACCAATTAATTGTTGGTCTGTAAATCCAGTCGGCTGTTGAAGCCTTAGTGGCACACTGTGGTCTTTTAGAATTATAATGTTGACAGTTTTTTAACCTATGCCACGCTAATTGTATATATCTCTATGGAAACGGAAAGATATTTCTACAGAAAAAAAAATATGTTAGAAAACTGTCGACCATATTCTACAACAAAATAGTTCTTAAGAAGCCCACAGTACACCACTCATGCCTCAACAGCCTACTGAATTTGAATGTATGGACCAATGCTACAGAGCAGTGACAGCTTGTGAACACGTCTCCATAACACTCGCTTGGGATGCACTATTTATTTTTAAGTCTCCTCATTTGACATTTCACGAGCCGCTGCTGGCACAAAAATGTTTTTCGCATCTTATTAAATAATATAAACGTTGTTAAATCGTTTTTGATTGAGAAAGTTGTCCATTATTCGGCCGAATCATTTTCTCCGTCCAATCAAATGATAGCGGTTTCATTGCCCAACAGGCTTCAGCCAATGACATGACGACGATTTTACTTTCTCAACAGCTTAGTTGTTACTATGGTTACGGTTTGTTTTTTGTCAGCGAACTGTAGCAATTTCCAAATAGAAAAATTATTCGTTATAATTTAATATGAACAGAAAAATCTTTAGGTAATTATTTAATATGATGCGAAAAAGTATAGTATTAAACTTGTGAGAAAGTTGGCCATTGCCACTCGGGTGAATTGCAATGGCCAACTTTCTCACTCGCTTAATAATATACTATTTCCACACCATGAGGTATCTTTGTATAATGTTAATATTTTCAGATGACACCCCAAAATAACGTACAAGCCGCCCCTCCTCACAGTACACCGCCGAAAAAGAAGCCGAGCAAAAAGAAAAAGCAGAAACTGGACCTGGCGAACATCATGAAGTTGTCGGGGATCGGCGACGACGACGACGTGCAGTTTGAGTCGGACACATCGCAGAGCGAGAGCGAGCACAATGCACATTCCCAGCCGGCGACGCCGCAGCCCGCTCCGCCGACGCCGACCATGGTCCAGCCAGCGACGCAGGTCGTCCAGCCTCAGGGCGGCATGGTGCAGCAGGGCATGGACAACAAACCCACAGCTAAAGTTGGTAACATTCAAATATCAGCGGTGCCGCAAACGATAAACGCGACGGGGACACCCTTAGTACAAGTAATTGATGATTTCATAAAAAAAAAATATTAGAAAGTTCCTTTAGTTCATTTTGGTTGGTTGGCTTGATTTTCTTTTCTTAAGTAGTTTTGATCTTACAAGAGTAAACAAAATGTCCTATTTAATGTGCTGACATAAATCATGAATTAGGATACCTGTGTAGTAAACTGTTGATTGAATTCAACATGTTCCAAAACTTGTGTAAATAAAGCCAGAGAAGTAATCAAAAAAGGGGGGTGTATTATAGAAATTATTTAAAGCAAATCAAAAATTGCTTACAAAAAATCCTAAAATATATAGTATGTCCAAGAATCCAGGCAATACGTTAAAGAGCTTCAAGTCCCCGCATTGTTGCTAAGAGTACATGTAATCATAATTGCCCTCGAAACTTACCGATGGGGGCGCTTTGATCGCGGTAAACAGATGATAGAAAATGAATATATCATCTGCATTCCCATTAACTGTGTGTAAAAATTTATCATTTTGTTTTAAAAACTAAACTTCGCAACGAAACACGTGATCAATCAGCTGATAATAATGTGATCAAGCAGCAAGGCTGCGGGGTAGTACCAACATGTTTAGGGAGTTTAGAAATGTAATGGCATTGAAAACAACTACAAAGTGAGCAACAGCGGTTGCAGATTGATAGGTAGGCAACCAAATACGCATGTTGGTACCGCTGATCACATGAAAAGAAAATTTCTCAAATTGCTTTTCCATTGGCGTAGCAAACATTTTTTCCCAAAATAAATTAAATATTTAATCATAACAATGTATTTAATTTTTACAATTTCAATTAAATATACAAAGTAAATTGAAGTGAATAATAAACGTATAATTTTACAAGAAATGTTGAAAGTGATAGCCTTCTAGGCAAATGTTTTATGCGAGAAAAATGTTTTCTAAGGAATGTTTACATCGGGGAAGGCTTGATTAAATTGATTCAAGTGCCATCTTCATTCATAGTTCCACTTCGATAATGAGCCTTCAGGATGAGAGCATCATGCTGTGGTGTAAACACCATGGTAAACGAAGGCGATTTCACTTTAACTCTGTAAATTTAGAAGAAACTTAAATTGTATAATTTTCTAGCCTTAAAAATAGCAAATCACTTACCACAAAACAAAGGTTTACGCAAAGTAACCCTGATAAGAACTGATGTGTATGAAACGGAAGGTAAAATAACTAAATTTGAAGAATGAATGAACAGTCAAATCTAGTTACTCTTTATTAATTTCTCCTTGGCATGAACTTGAAGTGATCAAATTCCCCAGATTTTTCGGCGGGAAATTTAAATTGTTTGCAAACATTGTTGCTCACACGATAGATATTGTTTGCATTCTTGGATGAACTTTACATAATTTGCGTTGAATGATATGGTGCGATATTACCATACAAATTTACTATATTATTTATTAATGCTTATTGTTTTAAATATTTTTTTGGGTAATTATTTACTTATGGGGAGCCCCTTCTAATGACCTTCTAAATAGGCTCATTCAATGCGTTATTGCAAGACAAACAACTTTTTCCTTGGGCAAAATCGGCGCTCATTGTTTTTTAAAAAGTTATTAACAAAAAAGTTTTTTCACTGCATCTTTGAAAATATTGATTTTAGAGAAAAATATTTCAGACAAAAACTGAAGCTCCCGAAAAGCTCTACCTGACCCAACCCAAGCTAACCTAACTTAACCTAACCTAATGTAATCTGAGATCTTACCAATACGCCACGGGGTCCTAACCTAATCTAACCCAACCTGACTTTGCCCAACATTTCAGAAAATAAACTCTTCGTAATAGAGTTTCTCGAAAGTAAATTCTTTGAAATGCATTATTTTGAAAAAACCTCTTGTGAAAGGAAATTCTTTCAAATGAATTTTTCGAAAGAGGTTTTTCGAATTTTAATTATACAGGGTGTTACAACACTTCGGGCAGGGTTAATCACCATTTTTAACAAATGTTTTTCGAAAGTAAATTCTTCTAAATGCACTATTTCGAAAAATCTGTTGCAAAGGAAATTCTTTAAAATGGAGTTTTTGGAAAGTAAATATTTTAAAATCAATCTCATTGTTAAAAAGTTATTAACAAAAATAGTTTTACCTGTTTTTTCATTGTATCTTCGAAAATATTGTTTTTAGAGAAAAATGTTTCAGACAAAAGCTGAAGCTCCCGAAAGCTCTACTTAACCAAACCTCTACCCATTAGACCACCGCGGCTCTCTGAACTTAACCTAATCTAACCCAACCTAACCTAATCTAATCTAACCCAACCTAATCTAATCTAACCCAACCTAACCTAATCTAACCTAACCCAACCTAACCTAATCTAACCTAACCTAATCTAACTAATTATAATAATTATTCCTGATATGATAATCGCCGAATACAAGAAAACTATTGAAATTAGAAACAGGGACCCTTATACAATCTGAAAGATAATTGG
Organism: Ocypus olens; assembly: GCA_910593695.2. Taxonomy (NCBI): domain Eukaryota; kingdom Metazoa; phylum Arthropoda; class Insecta; order Coleoptera; family Staphylinidae; genus Ocypus; species Ocypus olens. The sequence goes on from OU343061.1 coordinate 10,981,740, forward strand.
ATTCTACTTAAGAATACGTTACTAAATACAGGGTGTGCCATTTGAAAAAACGAAATTATTCAACTTTATAAGTTGGGTTTTTCTACCGCATTTTTTTATCACCTTGTATCATTTTTTGTATGAAATCATGGTTGGCTCTATAGTTCGAACCTTCAACCAAATAATAGAAATGATTTTAATCTTTCAACGTCAATCACTGGGGCAAAAATAAAATTTCACCCAGACCATGCATTTCAACAAATCTTCAAATATTTCAAAAACGGCAAACAATAGGTATAGGGAGTATTGAAGTAACTTACCTTTATTTGCTCCATATAATTAAAAAATGACAAAAATACAGGGTGTTCCATTTAAAAAAAACATAAGTTTGGTCTGTAACTTTGTTATGAGACACCCTGTATAAATTTAAATATTTTTAGGGCGTGCAGCTCACTATTGTACACAACTTTTGTATAAAACATTTTTCGAAATTTTGAAAAATAAGCACGTGATTGACCGTTCCCAGAGCTCTGAAACACCCTGTATTTAAGATTAATTATCCAGCTGTTTTATTTCAATTCAGGGTTTTCCATGCCTTATGTTTTGAGGACTACCAACTATTTTCGACTTTTTGATCTCACGGCACAATTATTGCAAAACAACTTTTTTCCACAGCTTGAATAAATTAACCGTGTGGGCTGGATGTGGCCCACGGGCCATAATTTGCCAGTAAATGATCAAGATGGATCAAAATTAAGTTGAATCAGTGGCTGGTGAAAATTAGGATCTTTGAAAATGGAAAAAATTTCCTTACGTTTTTCCCCTATACAAGTAATTTAGTACAACACAAGCTTTTGTCATGTCGCCTTACCATCCCCCTCTTTCCTTCTGTTACAAAGGTTCGCCAGCTGCTGTGGAGTTGATTGGATCAGTTGCCATAACCTCAAAATTTGTCATTCCGCTTTGACTGGCATAGAATTATCGACTACACAGGCATCTTAACAAGTGATTTCTCTTATTGAGTTAGTTAAATGGGACAAATTTGCACAAAATTAAAACTTTTAAATTATAAATTGAAAATAAACAGGATAAATATTCATACAGGGTGTGTAGTGGAATAAAACGGAACATGGAATTTTCAATGTTAATTTCTTTAAATTGGAATATTATCTTCCCTCATCATTTTAGAGTAAACATGTACACACATTTTTTGTAGAGTAAAAATTTCTGCGTGCAGTCTTGCTGTTATTTATTTTTTTGCATTCATAAAAACCAGAAAAAATAATAAAATAGTAATTTACGTAACAAGTTCCGAAAGTGATATTTTACGGGATGAGTAGAAAGTCCCGTAAAAATGTGGGACAATATACAAAGTTAACTTCCAGTGATAATTTTCACGAAAATAATGGTTGCCGTGAAATTAAAAAAAAAATGGTGCGTAGATGATCTGTTTGGTTTTTATGGATAAAAATAGAAATAATAGCATGAATCCACGCTGAATATTTAACCCTTTCGCTGCTGTAGACGCATATTTACGTTCCGCTTTTGAGTCAACAAGTTTCTTCACTTTTCGCAAAAAGTTACTTTCTCATACTGTTAGCAGATATATACGTTTTCTTATTCTGCTAGATGCCGTTGCTGTTAACATATAGATAACGTTTCAGGCCAATCTAAAGCCGCACCACAGACATGGAGCGTTTTCTAGCGCCGCAGCGAAAGGGTTAATGGCAAACATATCTCGCACTTCACGAAAACTGCCACCACTTCACAATTTGCACTTTTTCTTGAAAACAATACAATTTTAATGAAAAAACTTGTAAACAGCTATGAAGTTTTCAATCAATTTGACAGAAGCCAACAGATCAACAGTGCATCATTTTTTTTTTTAATTTTAAATGCAACCATTACTTTTGTGAAAATCATCATTTTTATTTGATTATTTTTTTGGGTTTTTATAAATGCAAAAAAATAAATAATAGCATGACTGACTGCATGCATACATTTTTACTCTACAAAAAATGTATGTACTTGTTTTCTCTAAAATGATCAGGGGAGATAATATTCAAATATAAAGAAATTAACATTGAAAATCCTATTTTCCGTTTTGCTCATCTACACCCTGTATAACGGGTGTAACACAAAACAGGCTTTTGTTATTTGAGATTTAAATTTGAAATTTGGTATTGTTATTTATACAAAAAGCAAAATGGAGTTTACTGGTCATACAAAAACTTAAGTTGCACTTTCATTCTAACCGGAAGTGACATCAATTTTGAAATCTTAAATTTATTTTCAGAGTTAAGACGAAATTTTACATACAAATCTATTGTTTTTTGGTGTCACTTTTATTTCAACAGTTAATCTTACATCTAGGCGGCCCTGACCACTCTAATATTAATTATAGAAAAACAAAATTAACCAATTTTGTTTTACAGTTTAGTCTTTATATGCCAGTAAATTATAATTTGATCGGCCACTGATTGCAAGATTGATTTTTGAAATAAATAAAATGACACTTTGTTTTCAAACAAACTGGAAAGTACTCATCTACCCAGTAAAAATGAATACTTACTACTTTTGTTTTCAAATAAACTATACATTTGTATATAAAAACGTCTTGAATCCAAAAACCATTTAAAATTTCAAAATTCTGGTAAAACCGTAAAATTTTTGGATGACTGTTAAACTCCAATTTGCTTTTAGTAAAACATCCCAAATTTAAAATTTATATTTCGAATTATAAAAAGAAACGGTGAGCGTGTTTTATGTTGCACCCGGTATTCAGGCTATATTTCGTTTTTTATTAAATTTAAGTTTAAAACTTTTAGTCTCCACTTTGTTCATTTAGTGTTTATAGAGTAGAATTGCAGTTTTGGAAAGGACCCCGCAGTATTTCAATGTAAAATGGGTTTCATCGAAATTGTCCCATTTTTTGCAGGGAGCTAGCTTTTGACATCCTGAACAAAAGTCCTAATGGGCGGAACAAAATTCTATGTAAGGATTTTGAGTTATCCGCCAAAGAAGGTCTCATTTCACCGATTCTCGAAAATCGTAAAAACGGAGGGAAGAACGCATACAACGATGTTAATATCTTCATGTTTGGATTGTTTTGGACCAAGAAGTTCTTGTACAATGCTCAGCAGTCATTACTGGGCATGTGTGCCCACCATTAGGCAACTCGTAGGGCGACCATGAACACCCTCAATATGCTATTGGATAGAGTTTTGGATGTGAGGAATGTGCAGGAAATCGAGGCCTAATAGCCTGAGCAATATTTTTGTAATATTCTAAAGTTTGTACCAATTATTGTAGAATAAAAAGAAAATTGTCCGGTGCAAAGTTTTGTAACTTTTTTAAGAGTGCCCATGATGAGCCATTGAGAGAACCCATCGATGGTCAGACCTTTCAGGGCCTTTCCGCCCGTGAAATTGATCTTCCGGTCCAAAATACGAGTTGCAATTGAAGTTTTGGTATATTTTTTAAATTGCCCATCACGGACCATGCCCATCGTTGGGCAAGGGCTGTTCCGAGTTTGAGCGGGCAACAATAAATAATTCTCTACAAAGAATGAATTTCAATTAAAGGTTCGTTTTTTTTCCTGAAAATGTTCATGGCCGCCCTACGAGTTGCCTAATGATGGGCACACTTGCCCAGCGTCCCCAGAAATGACTGCTGAGCATTGTATAAGAACTTCTTGGTCGAAAGCCGTCCAAACATGATGATATTAACATCATTGCATGCGTTCTTCACCCCGTTTTTACGATTTTCTATTATCAGTGAAATGAGATCTTCTTCGGCTGATAACTCAAAATCCTTACATAGGATTTTGTTCCGCCCATGAGGCCTTTTGTTCAGGATGTCAAAAGCTAGCTTCCTGCAAAAAATGGGACAATTTCGATGAAACCCATTTTTCATTGAAATACTGCGGAGTCCTTTATTTGTATTTTCATCTATTATTTGTAATCAATGTTTGCACTATTCGTTTAGAGCACTTTAAATTACCTGGGTGTTGCACAACAATTAGTTTTAACTTGCCTTAACACATTGACCGTCTTGTAGGAACCAAAAAATAAATTGTTAACTTTTTGAATTCACAGCGTGCTTGCAGAATCCAAGTTTACCTATGTTCAAATTTTAATAAGTACACTTTGCGAAATCCTGAATAATCACGTCCTATCACATTCAACTGAAAATTTTGTAATATTTCGCGACTCACACTTTGGGAACTGGTTTATACTGCCGTCCGTAGGAAGACCGCAGTAACTGCAAAACACTTTTATGCGTGTGAATACATACATACTGCTTTACTCCCACGTAGTAAAGCAGTAATTGTTTTTGACTTTAGACAGGATACCTTTATATTGTTTTTTTTAATCAGTAGACTGATAAGGAAACTTAGACGAATCCAATGATACCCATAACTCAATTTTCAATTTTTTGCAGTTACTGCTTTCTTCCTGAACACGCCACTATAGTGTTAAATGACGCATATGACCATTATAGAATTTTGAAGGGCCCATCCTTACTACACTATAAAATGGCCCACGTAAGGAACTACGAACAGTTTTAAATCCCCAGAAATTATATTTAGTGTACGTGGTGGTTAAGTGTTAATTATAAGTTACTCACTATAGTTACTGGAGCATACTGTATCAATTCATCCAAGCCATAACACTGACGACTAAAAAAATTTTTGTAAAAATCATTATTACTTGTTACTAATCCATGTAAAAAAAATCCCTTCTGGGCTCTCTTTCAGACATAGAGCTTCATCCAATAGGAGAATTTCAAATAAGAATAGAAGGTAGCGTAGTTATCAATATTATTTTTATTCAGTATAGTCAATATTTTATCGTGGAGGGTGTCGCATTGTAATAACATTTACAAGTTATTAAGACTTATTATCAAAATCAGTCTTTGATTCGGAAAACTCACCGCGCTCTTCTTTAATTTTGTTGTTGACATATTCATCGATCTGTCAAATTATGAAGATTTGAAAACAATTATTTGCATGATGTGATGACAACGGTAAGATAAAGGAATGTTCGGAATGAATTACATCGCCTTCAAAAGTTTATATTTGTAATGACTAGAAAAGAAAATGTTTACATAGATTAGTAACTTAATAGTAGTAACAAGTTGTGATAATCTGAGGCGCTGATTGTCTTTATTTTCTTTCTGTAGCTGGGTGATTTGATATAGAATGATCCTTCTGTATTCGTCATAGAAATTAGAATTATAGAAAATATATAAGATAGTAACAAAATCCTTTTTGAATTGACATATATTTATAAATTAATTTTACTTCAAGTCTAAATCACTATATGCAATATCTCATTTATTGTCTTGGTCTCATCAGAATCGCACTATTTTTTGTGTGCATGGTAGAAGCTGGTTAAGTTAATGCATTTATCGATTAAGAGAGTCGAAATTTGATTTTATTCAAATTTATGGTTACGTTCCGACTAATATTCTTAGTTCCGGTTTTCGGTTCTGCTGAAAATTTCTGTTTTCAGTTTTGTCTGACTGGAAGTAAAGTAAATTTAGTTGCCAATTAAATTGAAAAATGCAAAACTAATTATAGTAAAGAAAAATATACAGGGTGTTAAATTGCAACGCGTGCCATAGGGATTTGCAACTACAATTTTAAATGTGTTATATTACCCCCCTAATTATTTGACAGCATCGGTCTTCTTACATTATTTTTAAAGCTTTTTAAGCTGAATGATTTAGTACCTTACTCTATAGTTTCTGCAGAGTATTTACCAAGATATTTGCAAAAAACATTAGTATTATTTTGAATTAAAAACAAAGGTTTGCCATGAAATCACAATGGCGGATATTTCATTTTGTTCTAAAAAGTGACATTTGCTGTCACATTGCGATTTACACTTTCTACACAAGTAAGCAGTATTTATAACTAGTGTTTAAAAAACAAACGATACATATGCAAATATGCAAAAGGCCAAAAAAATCATTTTTCGCATCTTATTAATAGTATATTATGCAACAAGTGTTATAAACGGCACTGTAGTCACGAGTTAATTAGGCACGAGCGGAGCGAGTGTTTAATAACGAGTGTCTAGAGAAGTTTATAACACGAATTGCATACTATACTTTTTCTACGACTAAATTGGTAACATTTTGAAATTATTTTATAATCTTAAATGAACATGGTAATAATACAATATTATTAAATTAGTCTACTTAGGTAAATATACATTGATAGTTAAGTTAGTTATCGGAGGCAAAGGTGATAGAGTGGATGGGGAGGGGGGTGAAGGTGGCGGGATGGGTGAAGGAAAAAATGAGAGAGGTGGATATGCAGGAGAGACAGGGGCGGATAGAAAGGAGTGAATATAATGATATGTATGGGAGGTGGCAGGTGTACGGGAGAATACCAGAGTATTGGGGGGAAGAAGGATGGAGTAGGGAGGAGAGGGTGAGGTTGGCGAGGGCGAGATGTGGGTCAGGAGAGAAAGGGAGGAAGAGGTGGATGGGGGAGGATTATATGAGATGTGGGCTGTGCGAGTGGGGGAAGGATACATGGAAGCACTTGGCGGAAGAATGTGAGGGGGTGAAAGAAGAATGGGTAGGAGTGAGAGGGAATAGAAGGGTGACGGAATGGATGAGAGAGGATGGGGCAGGAGTGAAGACGCTGGAGAAGGTGGGATGGGAGAAAGAGGGGAGAGGGAGGGAGGGGAGGGGTGGAAGGGGGGGGTGAGGGATGTAAGGAATTAATTTGTTTTGTTTTGTATATATGGTTATGCCAATAAAGGTTAGAGACATTATGGCAATTGCTAAAGAAAATCATCGATTCTACTAAATTTCTTTGATGTTGTTTATTATTTATTTGATTTAAGTTGAAATATTCCTTGTTTCATTTATTTATTCTTTATTCTGACAGATTGTTGATAAGTGACAACCAACTTGATTTTGAGTTTCAATTTAGCTAACTTCAGTCCATGACTAAAATGCACAAAGTCACAGTTTGTCAAGGTGTATTTAAAGAATCACTTAGCGTCTTGGAAACATATGCGATAAATGACATTTTAGAGGTGGGAGTAGAAAAATAATATAAACGTTGTTAAATCGTTTTTGATTGAGAAAGTTGTCCATTATTCGGCCGAATCATTTTCTCCACAGGTGACGTCCAATCAAATGATAGCGGTTTCATTGCCCAACAGGTTTCAGCCAATGGCATGACGACGATTTTACTTTCTCAGCAGTTTAGTTGTTACTATGGTTACATGGTTTTTTGTCAGCGAACTGCCACAATTTCCAAATAGAAAAATTATTCGTTATAATTTAATATAAACAGAAAAATCTTTACGCAATTATTTAATATGATGCGAAAAAGTATAGTATTAAACTGGTGAGCAAGTTGGCCATTGCCAACTTTCTCACTCGTTTAATAATATACTATTATACGATCAAATCGGAGAAAGACATTTTTTCTGTGGTTGTGGGTTATTAACCCTCTATTGCAGGATTTATTTAAACTTAAAAATATAGGTGTTTACATTTAAAGCAAGAAGGCAAAGTTATATTTTTTTATAAAATTTGTTAATCTTTTATAAGGTTTAGTACTGACGTAATTGTATCAGTATTTTTGGCAGCAACACAATTATCATAGGAATGAAGAAACCGTTTGAGTTCTTCAAACTTGTTTAGGGGCATAATTAAATGGTTTTATTTAGATACTATTTAACAGCTGTAGGTGAATTTTCAGAGAAGGCAACAACCAGCAAAAGTACTATTCAATGAATAATTACTACTTTACTCTCTAAATTTGAAATGTGTTACAATTGACTCCCTTAATTATTTTATAATATCAATCTACTTACATTATTTTTATTCTCATTGAATAGTAATTTTGCCGAGTATTGCCTTCTCCGTAATTTCAACATTAAACAAATCACGTATACTTCTAAAATAGTACCTGAGTAAAACCATTTACTTATAAATACTTTTTCTTGTGTATAATACACGGCCGGTTGTAAATTGTAATGTGACAGCGACTGTCACTTTTTAGAGCAAAATGAAATATCCGCCATTCTGATTTCATAGCAAACCTTGTTTTAAATTCAAAATAATACTAAAGTTTTTTGGGCGGCCCGTTGGTGTAGTGGGTACACCGCGTGCCATGTGGGTTCCAATCCCAGCCCGGCCGCAAGATTTTTTGGGATTGAGAAGTATTCGGTCGGGTCCATGGTTGTTGTGTACACGTCTGACATTATTCATTTATTCATTTGTTTATTTATTCATCCCAAAAATTAAAAATACAAAATTAAAATGTTCGGCACATGCCTAAGTAAAAAAAAAAACTAAAGTTTTTTGCAAATATCCCGGTAAATACTCTGCAGAAACTATTGAGTAAGGCACCAAATCATTCAGCTTAAAAAGCTTTAAAAATGCAATTCAACACCCTGTATACAACGTGCAAGGACCAAAGCCTATACAGAAAATCATGACTCGAGTTTCAAAGTATTACTGTCATTATCAAGCCGGAACTGGTCTTAATTTTTTGTATATCTACACACTAATTTTTACTCTAATTAGTATTGAATTTTTCAATTCAATTTACTTATAAATTACCATTACCGGTGGTCTATATTAATTCCTACAGAATTTTGCTACTAACTGTTCTAATTTACCACTAAAAATAACTGATCATAAATAATTTGTTTACAGGTTTTGAACCAAACCTTTCAAGGCGGACAACAACCCCAACAACAACAACAGACCAGTATACCCTTCAATCCTTTTATCACCCCGAATTTCACAATAAACAACGGTTTAATGGTACAAAGATCTGGTGGATTTAAGTTAGCTTTAGGTGAAGACGGACGTCTGGTTTTGCAGCACGATCCGACCCTAAATCAAGACTTAAATTCACAACTACTCTTACAAAGTATTTTCGGATTGAACGGAAGCTTAGTGCTGCAGCCCAGTATAGACCAAATACATTCACAAACGGTTCAGACTATCCAACAACAGTCGGTACAAACTATCCAGCAGCAGACGGTGCAGTCGCAGACGATACAAACGGTCCAGCACCAGATAGTGCAACCGCAAACGATTCAATCGATACAGTCGCAAATTCAAGGCCAGATACAGTCATTACTGCAGCAGCAGAATCTAGGGCCGCAGTCGATCGCCATCCAACCGCAGAACATAACCATACAACCGCAAGGGATTCAAGGGCTGCAGGTTTCACAGCCCATAAGCATACACCATTCGCAACCAATCGCAATACATTCTCAGTCACAGCCCATTACGATACAGGCACAAACGCAACCGATCACAATACAGTCGCAATCGCACACGCAGCCAATATCTCTTCAAAGCAATGTTGCATCTCAGTCGCAAATTATCAACCTATCCCAAGCCAACCAGGTCTTCACCGGCAATGGAGTGCCTCAAGGTGTAAACACTCAGAACTTGATGCAAATTCAGTCGCAGCCCCACAATCCGACTAACCACTCACCGAACATACCTCAAGTACAAGTCAGCAATCATCAAACTATAACACCAGTGAGTTCACAATCGCAGAATTTGATACAGCAACCACTGCCGCACACCTTCACACATAACACCATACCGCACGTATCGAACAGCAATCTACACCAGGGAATCACCTCTTCTTCGACTCAGGGAAACTTGGGGAATCAGCCGGTGCTCAAGGTGCAACCCTTTCAAAAGACTCAACCGCCCGTGCAAACGGTGCACCCCATACACCATCACCACCACCACCACAACAATCAGCAGCATCAGCCGCCCCCTCCGCCTCCTCCGACGTCGTACGTGGTGAACCTGACGCCGGAACAGCTGGAGCAGTTGAAGCGCAACGGGCAGCTGACGGTGAACGGGCAGACGATATTCATGCAGAGGCCGAAGCATGAGGAGGTGAAGAAGACCTCGCCCAAGATCAAGCCCATGAAGAAGATCTCGAAAATACCGACCGTCGTCAAAGACACGAAGGTCATTAATAATCTCGATAAGACTATTAATAATGTGGTTAAGGAATCTGTGAAGCCTAGTGTGATGCCTAGTCCGAAAATTCCGCCTGTGGCACAAGTTTCTGTACAGGTAAGTTTTCTTTTGTCTTATTTTTTTTCTTAACAACTTCAATTTTGAACCGACACTGGCTTCATTCTTCTCCGTATCTTTAATTTAGTCTGTTAAAATAACATGTTCGGATGCAAGGCATTGAACATTAAAGAATTAAATTTCAGAGAGTTATTACTAGAGAGCAGATTTCTACGCGCTAAAAAATGTCAATATAAATTTTTCTTATGCGGTTAAAATTGGTCAATATATGCGCTAACGTTTTTCAAATATGGGTAAATATGCGGGTATGTTAAAAATATATGCTATAAACAATATGTTTTATTCACAATTTTTATAAACACTGTCATATATTATATTTCATATATTACTTTGGATTAGAGAAAAATAATGAAAAAATTATAATATTATTTTATTCATCTGAATTACAATAAATAAATAACAATTTATAGATATTATCCATAATAAAATTATGTCATTTATCCGTAATAATATGTTTGTACATTGAAAAAGAACGTTCAACATCACGCGAGGTAATAGGTGCATATTTCATGGACGAAATGTCAGAGGGGTTTATATCAATATCTTGACAGTTGTCATTTTGTCCTCCCAAAATACCACAAATTATTTTGATTTGATTATATCCGGGATTTCTATTTAATACCTTATCAAATTTTGTTAATAGTTGACTGCCAATGTCGCCTGGAACAAATTTTAAATTTTTGTATACGTCTTCCAAAATTTTAAATGAATCCACTAAGGGCATTTGGGCGGCTTCCAAATTTTTAATTGCTGCTATTAGCCTAGAAAAATGTGCTGTAATAAAAGCCAACTGATGCATTATTCTTTTATTGGAAACACATTCCTTGCATCCTTTTACCGCAGCTGATTAATCGCCAAACACTCCTTCAATTTTTGAAAATTATCGGCGTAGAATATGGCAGCTTCCAACCAAGTACCCCATCTAGTTATAACCGGTTCAGGTGGTAACGGCAAATCTGGCACCAATTCGCGGTAACGCTGCACTCTCAATGGGGCTTTTAAAAATGCCTTCTTGCCATTGTTAATTAATTTATTTACAATAGGGTACTCCAAACGAATAAATTCCGCTAATCGATTAATTGAGCCATGAAGGTAAAATGTATAATTTTGGGATAGAATATTTGTAGAGCCTGTCCTGCTTTAATCATATATGCTGCTACATCGGACAACATTAATTTTATATTTTCTGATTTTATTGGGTTCGGAGAAAATAAAAGTGTCAAGCTATCATTCACAAATCGAGCGACTGTTGAGTGATTGGTTTTCTCCAAATCTGACGAATTTATTAAGTACGACTTTGGAGGTTCATGCTCGTTCAATATTCCAACGAGCATGTTTGCAACGTAAACTCCACGAGCGTCTGTCGTTTCGTCCACCATAAATATATAAATATTTTTATCAACGAGTTTATTTTTAATTGTAGTTAGACGCTTTTCATAACATTTTGTTAAATAGTTTTTTCGAAGGGTATATTCGTTCGGTATGTGTTCATTGCAATATTTTTCGAAAAAATTCCGAAAAGCTGGATGACCTATTTTTTTCCAGGGTATATTGACCATGGCCATCATATTGCACAAAACAAAACAGAATTCGTTATTGCATGGCATCTTTGGCATCCTCTGTTGTATTTATAAATGATTGTTTGCTAATTCCAGATCGGTTGGCTCTATAGTTCGAACCTTCAACCAAACAATAGAAATGATTTTAATCGTTCAACGTCAATCACTGGGGCAGAAATAAAATTTCACCCAGACCATGGATTTCAACAAATCTTCAAATATTTCGAAAACGGCAAACAATAGGTATAGGGAGTATTGAAGTAACTCACCTTTATTTGCTCCATATAATTCAAAAATGACAAAAAATACAGGGTGTTCCATTTAAAAAAACATAAGTTTGGTCTGTAACTTTGTTATGAGACACCCTGTATAAATTTTAATATTTTAGGGCGTGCAGCTCACTATTATACACGACTTTTGTTTAAAACATTTTTCGAAATTTTGAAAAATAAGCACGTGATTGACCATTCCCAGAGCTCTGAAACACCCTGTTTATGACAAAAAAGTCTGGGGTGAGCATAAATACTAGTACACATTCAAATACACTAAAACCTAGCACCAGATGACATAAGCGTCGCATGAGGTTTAAATTCAAATAGATTTTGTATTAGAAAAAAGGACCTTTATTGGCATATCCAAAACTATTTATTAGGTCGTCAAGTATGAAACTTGTAGAAAAAAATGCAAAGTTCTTTCGTAATTTACAAATACAATAAATTATTTTATTCATCAAAGTATGCACCCACATTATCTATACACTTTTGCCATTTAAGCGGCAGGTTATTCAGTCCGGTGGTATAAAACCCCGGCGGACGGGAGTCGATGAATTCTTGGAAGGCCAATTTTACAGCATTGTCGGAATTGAAGTGTTTTCCAACTAAAAAGTAGTCCAAATTGCGGAAGAAGTGGTAGTCAGTGGGTGCTAGGTCTGGTGAGTATCGAGGAATTGAAGTTCCAACTCCAATTCCTGCAGTTTTGCCACCGTCATTTGTGCAGTGTGTGGACTAGTTATCTTAAGATACGAATCAATCTGCTGACCAATCTAGGCTGTTTTTTCTTAAGTTTTTGCATCATTCTGTCCAGTTGATTGCAGTAAATGTCTGCCATGGTCGATGAGCCAGATTTCATGATGGATCATAATGGATCACACCTACACTAGACCACCAAACACTCACCATCAACTTCTTTTGATGAACATTTATCGTCATCCAACCATTGTCCTGAACGTTTGCGATTGTTATACAAGATTCATTTCTCATCACAACTGATAATTCGATTCAAAAATGGATCAGATTTGTGACGAGAAAACAACATTGAGCAGGCTTCCAAACACTTCTGTTTCTGTTTTTCTACCAGCTCGTGTGGAACCCACATATCCAACTTTTTCACCTTGCCGATTTGAACTAAATGTGTTAATATTGTTTGTTTGCTAACAACAAACTTTCACGATAATTCAGAGGCACTCTGAGATGAGTCAGACGGTGACCTTTAGTTCATCATTATCGAGCTTTGATTCTGGGTGACCGCGTGGCTCATTTGTAAAGTCAAAGTTACCTGTACGAAATTTTGCGAACTAACTTGACACTCTGTTGCATATTTACACTAGAGACAAATACATGATTAATGTTTCGCGCTGTCTGCGATGCCGTAGTTCCACGCAAGAACTCATATTTTTTAATACTGCGAATTGCCAACAGTTGCATTTTCAACAAATATAATTTATTGAACATGTGTTTAATATTTTTTAGAGATTATAATTATATTGTTTAAACAAGCCAGATGTGCAACTTTCTACCAAAGAAAACAGAACAGCAAAATGTTAAGCCAATGTCAAATAATCAGCTGTTAAAGTTGCCAATATTTTCAACTACAAGTTTCATACTTGATGACTTGATACTACCGTGGACAAAAAAAAATTACACCCCTAATTTGTCATGTGTCTATTATTTCTTATTTTTTAGTGTTGTGAATTTGACTTATGTAACCTTAATATTTGACAGTGACTAATAATTAGCAATACAGTAAATCTGAACGTGATAATAATGTTTATTAAATTAATATTTTGTAACATTTCCTCTATTATCATAGATTCATAATATAAGAAAAAGGTATTGCCTCCCAACATGCTTTGATTTCGTGCCAGAGTTCATCTGCACTTCTAGGTCTAAAATTTGCATTGTACATATATTGTGTAATAAACCCCCACACATTTTCCATCTGGACTTATTGCTGGCCAGGCTAATATATTAATATGGTTCTTCAAGAACCATTCTCGAACAATCGCAGAAGTATGCGCAGGACAGTTATCCTGTTGAAACATAAAGGTGTGTTCTGGAAATATAATAGATACTGAAGGTATCATAACGTCTTCCAATATAATATCTCTGTACACCACACCATTTAACGTCTGGTCTAGACGACAAAGTATACTAACACCTGCTGAAGAAATCCATCCCCATTTATTCACAGAGAACTTTCTTTGAAATTTGTGGACATAGGATTCTTTGAATAGTGCATTTCGTGGCCGGTATACTTTCGTTCTTCCATTATGGGATGATTGAAACGTTTTTTTATCTGAAAATATCACTTTACTCCAAAAGTCTTCTTGCCTCGGAAGATATTCATTCCAGTGCAAAACCAATTCTGCTGCCCTTATTAATTTGAGTCAATAGAGGTTTTCTGGCTGCGGCATGACAAGGTAACGCACTTAACTTTAGACGCCTGCGAGCTATTCGGGAACTTCCAGGAAAATTTGTTATGAATGCGGCATTTGTAGCATTTTCAAACGGATTTTCTATTAAATAGTTTATAACAGCATCATCTTCTTCATTATTTGAAACTGTTGGGCGGCCCAAACCTTTAATCTGCTCCAATCGCCTTTCATTCCTCCCAATTTTGAAATTTTTTGCACTATACGTCTACTTACATTAAATTCAGCTGCTACATCATCGATATATTCGCCACATTTGACCTGCATAGCAATTTGTGCTTTCTGTGTGTGTCATTTTTTTTGTCCACGGTAGTATGAGAGATACAAAAATATTACAAAATTACAAAAATTTGGTTTGGCCCCTGGGACTGTTTAGCACACAATGTGGTATTGTGTATGTTTTTTTTTATTTGAGGTTATAAATTATAAAGAATGCAGTGTTTTATAGTTTCCGGTCTAGAATACTTCCAATTATAGACACCATCTAAATTGATAAACTTATTGCATCAGAGTGCAAGCTTTTGCAACCCTTAATGGGACTCGACTAGTGCAGATATAAAAAGAAAACTTTATTTAGAATGTTTTCTTACTTTAATCTCATATCCCAGTCTTAAAGATGATTGCTAAGCATAGCTGAACATTGAATTGAAATGTTCTTATTAAAACCATGATTTCAAGCAGATACAGAGATGTGCACTTTCGGTGGTCTTGCTCTCTTGACATTCACCAATTGAACCAATTTTTCATCACATATGATCAAACAGTCTGGGGTGAGCATCATTACTACACATTCAAATACACTAAAACCTAGCACCAGATGACACAAGCGTCGCATGAGGTTTAAATTCAAATAGATTTTGTATTAAAAAAAAGGACCTTTATTGGCATATCCAAAACTATTTACAACCTCAAAAACTATACTATTACCCCTCTCTTCTGTTTTCCCTCTCCCTCCCCAGCTTCTTCAGTGTCCTAACCCCTGCCTCATCCTCCCTCATCCACTCCATCACCCTTCTACTCCCTTTCGTTTCCATCCATTCCTGCTGTACCCCCTCGCACTATTCCGCCAAGTGGCCCCACGTATCCTTCCATTCTCACACAATACACACCTTCCATATTTTTTCCCCATCCATACCTTCCTTTATCTCATCCGATCCACATCTCGCCCTTGCCACAATCACCCTATCCTCTCTACTCCATCTCCTCTCTATCAAGTATCCCGGTACTCTTCCATACACCTGCCACATCCCATACCTATCATTATATTCTAGGGTTCGGAAAATATCCGATATTTATATAAATATCAATATATCGGATATATATCTGATATATATCAACTTCTTGATCATTAATATTAATGTTTATATAACTTATTAATTATTATAATGCACGTACTTTATTTATATTATATTTATTTATTGCAAACAAACACAGTTGCTTACAATATAGTAAAAAAATAACATTTAAATTGTTGAAATATTTGACATTAAATTGTAAAATTTTTGAAATGAGGACTTTTTTGCTCTTTACTATGTTTTCGGGGATAAATTGAAGAATTTTCAAAGTGAGGACCTTTTTTTGTTTTTTTTGCTTACACTTACTTTTTCATTTTTAATTGAGTCATGAGTCATTTCAAAAATCGACTCTTTCCGACAAAAAAGAGTTATTTCGCCCATCTCTAGTTTATATTAGAGCACATGCTTACTATTTATGTTGCTGCAACTGGAAATATTTGAGAAACGGGGGAATTTTTTGGTATTGTGTGTTTCATAAATATC
Organism: Ocypus olens; assembly: GCA_910593695.2. Classification (NCBI taxonomy): domain Eukaryota; kingdom Metazoa; phylum Arthropoda; class Insecta; order Coleoptera; family Staphylinidae; genus Ocypus; species Ocypus olens. The sequence goes on from OU343061.1 coordinate 10,997,879, forward strand.
CATGATATATATCATCGAATATCGTGATATATATCCGATGATATATATCGTCCGAACCCTGTTATATTCACTTCTCTTTATACACCCTTGCCTCTCTTGACCTTCCACCTCCTTCCCTTTCCCCTTCACCCACTCATCCACCTCCACCCCGTTCCCTAACCATTCTATTACTTTCGCCTCCGACAGCCCTACCCTCATACATTTTCCTCCTCTCACCCCTTCACCTCCCCTGACCCCCACCCACACTCCACCCATACAGTCTTCACCAATCTTTCTTCCTCCAATTCCCATACTCTCATCTCATACCTCACCATTTCGTCGCACTCTAACCTCCCTCCATTCATCTCCTGAAGCACTATGTAGCTGGGCGTGGATCTTTTCACCCCCAACATGTGCTTCAAGAACCACATCTGCTCCCTCTCCATGCCCTCATACCCTCTTGTCCCCCACACTTCCACTCCATACATTAAAGCTTGAATTACATTATACTTTTTCCGTCCTTTTTCGTCTAGATTCTCGTTCAAGTTTTGCTTTCGATTTCTGTTCGATTTATAGTTCATTGCATTCGATATAGAGAGCGCCGGTAGCGGATGACGATGGAATTTTCTGAATTACATTTATTCTACTATCCTTTTCAAAAAGCGAGGCATGTCACTTTCGGATGCTGTATTTTCAAAAGAAAAAATCTTGGAAAATATATAAATACGTATCTACATTCCTTGGAATGTTCCTCATTTATTTTGAGAAAATCAAATTTTTATCACATTTATTTACTGAGATATTAATAAAAATGTTTAAAAAGGTACCTACATTTTTGTGGATTTTTACTAAGATCAACTTTAACATTTTATATAAATTGATTGGCTACATATAAGAAATTGAAAAAAATACATGTAATAGATCAGACTTATATTTATATAACGACGCAAATAACAATTAAATGTGTCCACCCTTTATTCCCCGATTTAAAAAAAAGTCGACACCTACGTTCTCGGTTATTTTACAATCAATTTACATACAAATAACAGATATTATATATTACACAATTATATTGCAAAATGTATAAAACAAATTATGAATACATCAAATATTCGATTTTTAGTGGATTAAAAATTGTTCCAAGAGATAGAAAATAATGACGGTGAAAGTGAGGCGTGGGGAATAGAGGGGGTCCCGCTCGGTTCACCGTCGTTACGATGCGGACGATGATGAAAGGTTTATAACGAAAGGGAAGACAGCAGTTATTTACAATTGGATTTATTTTATAATATTTATATTTACAACCATGATAATGGGATGGTGGATTAAAGAAATACTTAATTAAAATAAACGTGTATTATCTTCATAATATTTTTTAAAAATAAACATTAAAGAGACGGATTCAAAGTTGAAATGAATAAGACAAATTATTATGTAAATAAAATAAACTTGGCGAAAATGTCATGATGATTATTATTATTAACAAGTAAATGTTATAACATCACACGAAAGTTTATTGATTTATTGATAAAAACAAAAAATGTTTCTTTGTTCGACAACAACTGTTAACATGCGATACAATTTTTAAATATTAAAATTATTAATGTATTTATTTAACATTTATTAAATGTAGAAATAAATAAAAATTTAAAACAAGGACAGAAATAAATTATTAATAAGAATTTAGAACAAAAATATAATTTTACATAAATATAAGAAACACAATTGTCATTAAAGTTACCCAGATTCACTTCCGCTTTCACTACCGGTTTCGCTCTCTGTCGATTCATCCGCTCTAATATTAATAATAATAATAATAATAATAATAATAATATAATATTTATTCTCTTTTTAAAATACATAAAAAATTAAATAATATAATTATATATATTACAAAAGAAAAACGTCAAAAACAAATGATAATATAAAACATACATGTTTTATCTTCTATAACTAATACAACTAATGTACATGTTAAACAAAATACTCATCCAAAGTATATACACATCTACATAGCAAAAACTTCTTAAGTTCTTGTTTGTAGCTAAATAATGAATTGCTATCTTTGATTGGTTGCGGCAAACTGTTATAAATCCTATAGCCATTGTAAATCACACCCCTTTCAAATGCTGCAGTATTGTGTGATGGAGATTGAAAATAGCTTCTGTATCTAGTTTGGTATTCGTGAGTACTTGTGCTAAATAAATGTTTATTTTGTCTGACAAATATCAATAATTAATGGTTCCACTGCGACATCAACCAAATGATCTTTTTTTATATAATTGTCTTCAATTTTCTTTGTATTTTTTTTGTAGCTTATTGTACAAATGGCGTTAGCCGTAAATAAATATATTATTATTATTATTATTATGTCTTATACAATTGGGCCACAAAGTATCAGGAACGTTTCCCATGGCTTCATTGCATAAATTTAAAACATCATTTATTTTAAATGTTTTGTTCTTTTTTGCCACATAATTTTTAACAAATGACCAAATTAGCTCTATCGCATTAAACTCACAGTGAGCTACTGGTAACCAAATAAGTTTAACAGATTCTCCTCTAACCTCTTCTGCTATTTTATCTAATAGATACATTTTTGGATAATGGTGCACCTTTGCCAATGATAACAGTGCGGGTCTTGACATTTCGTCAAATGAATCATATTCGGATGGCAATCGTACATTCTTTTTAATAAGCCAGTCAACTATGTTTGCCTTTCTCCATGCAGTTATTGGATTTCTAAAATCTGGATGCAACATAGTGTGATAAGGTGCTTGATCAATGACTATCACTGAATTATCTGGTATAATTGTCAGAACATGTCTAAACCATTCTTGAAAATGTCTGGCATTCATCTCATCGTGGTAGTCATTAGAATTTTTGTTGTCAATAAAACACTTCATACATCCATCCAAAAAACCATCTTCACTCCCTATGTGGAGAATAATTACTCTTTTCCCAGCCCCCGATGGAGTTATTATTCCACCACGGTATCCATTTATTTCCTGGATGGTACCTCTGTAGTAATTATAATTGTCTCGTTTTTCATCCGGTAAGATCTGTTCACACCAATCAAATTTTTTAGAGTGGTTGGCTCCACACCAAGTCTCGTCCGTATAAAATATTTTCCAGTTATCATTTCGATATCGTTTCATTTTATTTAAGAAATGTCCACATGCTGCAGAAATTGTGTTGCTCTCCATTGAAATTGACCGTTTATTCAGTTTTATATACTTGAAATTCAATTTAATTAAAAGTCTGTATAAAGTGGTAGATGAAAACTTGGGTAAATCGGCAATATCTTCTTTCAGTTTTTCATGAACCATTTGAACAGATGGAAAAGACTTTTCCAAATAGAAACTCATCACAGTACGTCTAATAACTCCTTGCAAAAACTCATCAAACACAATGGGTTTGCGTCCAGGTGATGTGCGGGGGGAACATATATCTTCGAATTTTCTTTGATCAGAACTAACACGACAAACACTACGAACTGAAATAGCTAAACACGAAGCTGTTTTATTTACGACAGATTCAATGTCAATGTTTGCCTTGCCGCATCGTTTCTCTTCTTCAAAAAACTTTCGCGCATTTACTATAATTTTTTTCTCCTTACTTGAGAACGGTGATTTTCGTTTATCTTCCATTATTAACAATTTGTTCGCTCTGCGATTGTAGTTGTATATTAACAAAAAGTCCACGACTGAATAATTATAACGAAAAGGGCAATACTTATAGAAACATTTAAACATAATTTACCTCCCACCTTCATAACAAAACATTTCTTAGTACCTCTTGTCAAAACAACCAATAATCCCTCTATAGCCTTTTCGAGAATTAAAGAAAGTGTAAACACAGAAATAGAACCCTTGATTACAAACATCCTTACGTAATAGACAAATAGGTCGTCTAATCCCTTAATCCCTTTTCGGCTAATTCGATACAACCTTTAATGGCTGTAATAAATTGTGGAATTTTTACGGTGGTAAAAATAGTTATTGCAGTTTTCTGATCGGATTATGTCATTATAAATTCATATAAATTCAATAGTTTTCCAAAACATAAACGTATAATTATATTTTATATATTTTTTTGCTAATGTATTTTTTTAAATTTTACAGTTGTAATGGTTTATTAAAAAATTCGCTATAATGTATTTTTTGAAGATAACAGACAGACAGAATTTTGTTACACACCTTAAAACAAGTTTGAGAATTGATTTCAATATAAAAACACCTCGATTTTAATGATACACCTGTACTTTTTTTAAGGATAGTATTCAATTATTCATCACATAAAATGTACACATACGTTATGCCAATTTTTAATAACCGAGATTGTAGATTTTCATTTCTTACGCTATAATTGTGGTAATAAAAATATTTAACATATTTTGTTTAATCCATCACATTCGAAATAGATTCTAGTAACCACCTTATTTTTTTCATTAATCTTAAATATTTTATAACGGAGATACACGCAATTAAACTCGACCGTTTGAAAAGTTCATGAAAAAACACTACCTTTTTTTGGTAAACATACGCCGAATATATATTATCTTTGACATTAAAATCCAAAAAAAAACATCACATGTACAAATGATGTATCTTTATGTGGTTTAAATTTCAAAACAATCGACCCCATCGACTTCAAAATATTTAACTTCAAAGTGACGTGCCTCGCTTTTTGAAAAGGATAGTAGATTGTCTCGAAGCAAAATCTAACGAGAATCTAGACGAAAAAAGACGGAAAAAGTATAATGTAATTCAAGCTTAACACTGATCTCACACACGCATCTCATATCTTACATGCCACTCTCACATTGTTCATCATCCATTTTCCCCACTCCTCCCCAGCCTTACTCTGCACACACCTTACATGCTCCTCATGCCCTCCCGTCTCTTTGAACATAAACCCTAAATACTTAAAACTTCCAACCCTCTCAATAACCACCCCCTTCCACTCCAATTCTTTCACCTTATTTCTGAACTTCGTTTTTTCCACATTCACACTCATCCCCCTCTTATCCATGAACCTCTCCGCTCTTTTCAACGTGTCTTTCATCTGTTCATGCTCTCCTGCCATTAACACCATGTCATTCGCATAAGCTAACATCCACACTTTCCTCTTCCCCATCATCTCTCACTTCCCCCCTCCACATCTGATTCAGCAGCTCTCTGAACCTCTTCTTCCCCTTTTCACCGATCTCCTTCTACATTTCCTCCTTTCCACTCTTCACTTTCCTGAAAGCCCTCTCCACCTCCTCCTCCCTAAACTCTTCCCATCTATCTCCACGTCTGTCTTCTCCAATCCCTCCTGGCGCTCCACTCGCTTCTCAACATTTCCTTGTCCATTCCATTAGTGACACCCCTACCTGTCTCTTCCTTTCCCCTCTCCTCGGCACCCTACCACATTTCCGCCTCGTTCTTCCATCCTCTCAGCTCCTCACTCGCTCTTTCCACTGCCTGTATCTTTTTCTTGTCACATATCTCCTTCTTGTGTTCGCCACTCTTCTCTCTCCTCCTTTTGTATTATTACATTCATAACAATTTATCCACAAAATATGTTTTGGTCAAATTTGAACACAAATTAAGTGAGATTAGGGTTTATTTTAGCAGCTCCCCTGGACTGACTAGTAATTTTATCCATGGTATCTTAAGGGAGGTCAGGGATGTATAAGATGTAGTTTTGCGAGCTCATGATGTCCGATGGTAAAACTCTCACAGAGCTGTCAATCGTCATCAGTTACCAGTTATTAAAATCCTACGTTTGATTGTCACTGATCTTTCTTCACATTGTTGATGCTGTTTTATCAATTTTTTCTTATCCTACAATTAGGAGAATCATTAATCAACAAACTGTACATATCAAAAATTAAATTGATGCTGCTCACCGTCATTTTTTGTATAGATTTACGAAACTGTCTTCTTGCTTTGTAAATATTGAATTTATCGATTCAGTTTTAGTGATCATTTTCACAACCCGTTTCCTGTATAATACCAAGTAGTGCAGCATGGGGGTTGTCATGGAAATGCATCTCATTTTCACCTGCGAACATAATCATTCAATGTGGCTCCCTAGTACATATAGGGTGGGTTTACAGTACATGTTTTAATTCGAAATTAAGTTAATCGCGCAATCAATTTAATAGCGCCATCAAATTAATCGCGGTTTAGAGATACTCTTTTGTCGAAATTAACAACGCTGTTAGTTAATTTCAATTAAGGCGATTTTAATCGCGGTTGGTACGGCACGAGACGTCAGCGGCTAACTTCACGCCGTTTAACATAACCTATAAATTAAATAATCTGTCGCCACGAATAAGTGCGCATGTGTTGATTGTATGGCGGTTGATGGTGTTTAAACGATCTGCTGTTCTCTGCTGGCGCGTTTGCTTTTGTAAAAGGTTATATAAAATAATACAAATGAATCAAGACGATGTTCTTTAATGCGGGAAAATGTTTATACATGTTGGAACAATATGTTCCTATGTAGTTTTTGGCGTTTATAATTTTTTTGGTAGTAATTATTATTATAATTAACTTGACCTTATAATTGTCCAAGAACGTTTGTTCAGAGATATGCTGTGCCATGACCTATGTATTAAATGCAGGTTTGCACTGGCCATATACTATAGTATAGTATAGTATTGCACAGTTTTAGATTAATTTGTTTGATTTTGACGATATCATTAGAATTAATTACCTTCTCCGCTGTTAAATAAATTTGAATAACATCTTGTGATGCTATGAAATAGGTTCCTCTACTTTTTTATTTTTACACACCCAAAGAATGTTTTGGCTTGCCTTATACATATGTACATAAATTTATGACGCCTGTACTAACATTATTCGGATAACAAATACGTGTTTCATCAATTACTTACCTTTTATTAATTGATAACTTGCCAAATTTTTGTTGTTAATAAGTTTTTCTTTTCAATTTCACTTTAATCAGGGACTTAATTGAGGTAGCGGCGTCAATTAAGTTAACGTCAAATTAAACAAAAAGTTAATCGCAATCAAATGCTAATCGAGCTTCTGTAAACCGATTTTTTGTTTAATCGCAATCAAATCGGACTTAACAATGCTGTTAACTCAATCGCGATTAACTATTTGATTTCATGTTGATTGATATTAGTTGGCAAGGCAACGCGAATTTTAATCGCAATCAAATAGTTAATTGCAATCAAATATTTGATTTGCTTTCTGTAAACCCACCCATAGGGTTTTCCATTAAGAGCGCCCCCATTTGAAATGTAAATAAAACGAGCAATTTATTGTGGGTTGCAGGTGACACTATACCATTAAATACCATTAATAATGGAACAAAACATCATTCAGATGGCCACCTTTGAAACGCCGGCACGAATGGAGATGCTGGACCCAATTTTCCATCACTTTTTCACACAAATCTGGCGATATGTCAGCAATTGGTTTGTTGCTGTAGACCACTGACTTAACGTACCCCCAGACAAAAAAGTCTAGGGGCGTTAAATCGCACGAACGAGGCGGCCAATTGGTTGGGCCGGTCTCCGAACATGATCTTCAGTAAATCGATTGTTTGGCCGGCTGTATGGCATGTGGCCCCGTCTTGTTGGAACCACATATTGTCCACATCCAAATCATCCAATTTTTCCCAAAAATAATCCCCCGATAGCGATCGCCGTTGGCCGTGACGGCATTTACTGCATTGTTGAAAAAGAAATAAGGGCCAATGACTGCGCCGGCATGAAAACCACACCAAACAGTGAGTTTTAATGGATACAAAGGTGACTGGTTTATTTCCTGAGGATTTTCCCTTGCTCAAATGCGACAGTTCTGTTTATTAACAAAACCGTTTAGCCAAAAATGAGCCTCGTCGCTCAGGATGATTTTTCGATGAAAATCATTATCCATCTCCATCTTGTCTAAGGCCCAATTAGTGAAATTTCTGCGCAGCAAATGGTCATTCGGCTTCAATTCTTGGGTTAGAACGATCTTATACGGGTGTAGGCCAAGTTCTTTCCGCAAAATTCGCCACAATGTTGTCTGGCTGATCCCCAACTCCTGAAAACGGCGTGGAATCGATTGTTTTGGTTGTTCGGCTACAGAAGCTCGTACAGCGCCAATGTTTTCTTCGCTCCTGGAGGGTCTTGCTCTTTTCGGCACGGGAACATCCAATAATGAGTAGGTCGACTCGAATTTAGCCACTAAACGAACCACAGACCGTTTATCCGGACGATTATAACGACCAAAAATCGGAGTCAAGGTACGTAAAGTTGCGGTGACCGAACTCGAATGTTCGTAATAAATTTTAATAATTTGCAAACGTTGCGCACACGTGTACTTCACCATGATGAAATGGTATAAGGTCTCGAATAAATTGACGTTTATAATATGGAGCTAACTTCACACATGTTCAAATAGCAGCTATTCAAAACAGGGACGTCCCTATTGGAAAACCCTTTATATGCTTATCTGCCCCGGCAGAGCATGTTGAATAAACTCTATTGGTATTTCAGACGCAAGTAACAACTCCTAAATCTCAACCATCAGCAATAATACAACCGTCTGTACAACCTCCACAACCGCAGGTAATCCAACCGAAGATACAAATACCACAACCACCCAGCGTTCCGATACAACCCGCGGTACAAACAAGCACGCAAACGACAGAAACCGTACCACCTTCGAATCCACCAGAAGCGGACAGATACCACGGGCAGCTCGTCGACGAACCGCCCCCTCCTCCTCCTCCGCCGACCGCGAACCAGCACATCCCGCCAACGCCACCAAACAACGCGGCCGTAAGCGCGCCAACACCAACACCTGTGCCTGCAGCTCCGCCGCCTACTCCAACTCAACGGGTGCACACGATACAGCTGACGCCGCAAAAGCAGCAGCATCTGAAGAGTATACAACTGCAGATGCAAACATTGTCCGCGCGATTGACTCCGGGCAACACCGAAATGCAGAAGGCGTTGAAGCTGCTGTTTCAAGAACAACAGAAGATTCTCGCTACGGGAAAATTGTTACCACCGGATAAGGTGTTTTATCATAATAACCAACTAATAGTCAATAACAGTGTTGGGGTTGTGAAGAATGAGGTCGTCAATCCGCAGAGTAGGATGCCGGCGGTGGTTACAACAGCACCTAGTAGTACTACAACGGAAACACAGCCTGTAACAACAACGGTAGGTTCTTCATTTTAATTTTTACTGTTTTGATGAATAATGACCTTTGCAAAGTCTAATTAAGAAACAAAGATGCCTTATAGTTGTGCATGCTGAATTTGTTTATTTGTTTAACCCGCAACTGCTGTTCTCCGGTCAATTTGACCGGTAGGAAACGGAACTGATTAATATCTTGACAAATAACACGACCCACAACTGCCGACTGACATTCAGTATGTAAGAAAATGCATTGGCGGATGAATACGGAACTAAAAAATTAACCGCGTTATTTAAATTCCAAATAGTGCAACGGTCAAATTGACTGGAGAACAGCAGTTACGGGTTAATTGTCAGGTATGTCCTCCAAGATATAGAGGGAAGGAATTGCTAAAGCATGATAAAGTGGAGGGATTTAGTTCATAAATTTTAATTTTCCTGTTTGGTAATATCAGTCCTCATCTAATCATCTCATGGTAGAGTGGGGGGATTTCGAAAACAAATTTTAATTCACCAGTTTCGGACTATTAGTCCTCATCAGTGCAATAGTTTGGCTACTTGCTCGAAGTGCCTAGTCACAGTAATGCTCCAAAAAGTTCGCACTGGTAGGTAAAGTTTAATGTTTTTAGGCGTTTTTGGTTGTTTTGTATAAGCAATACACTAGGTGACTTCTTCCTTACATCATTTTTAAGTTATCACTTCCCCAAAATGATTTTTAAATTTTATGTATCATAGATTTTACAGCCTCACACATAATATATGAATTAAACTAATTCTACCCCGTTTTCCAAATTGTAATTGGACACCCGATTTCTTCTTTAAGTTACCGGATCTAAACTTAAGATGTTTAAGTGACAATAACAAATTTTTAATTCAAATGAGTAATTTTTTATATACAAACTTGAGGCATAGGTCATACGTTATTTGTTCACAAATAATTACTCATTTAAATTAAGTAAAACTTCATAAACATATTTCACATAAAAAAATTTCAGGTTCCAAGTCAGCAGACGATGACAATCCAGCCAATCCCGATCCAACCGAAAATAAGCATGCCGAGCATAGCAACCGAGGTCCCGACCACAACAGCTCCGGCGGTCATACCACAAAAAATGGCAACGCCTGTAACCACAACAACGGCGGTCACCATGACAACCAGTGTGCAACCTCAACCGCCACAGACCCGGTTTATTCCACTCTACACGAAAGCACAACTGTGAGTAATCTCTTGTCTACATTTGAATTTCTCTAGAGTATATTTCCATTTTAGAATTGAACAACAGCTGAATACGGATCAAAACGGTGCAATAAAACCCGATATTCACACGCCTTTCAAGGACAAAGCCGACGCGTGTAAACGGTTGATACGTTACCACTGTTTCGATCAGCCCGTGCTGAGTGAAAAGGATCTGGACAAGGCGGACGAGATATTCGAACTTACGGCTCGGCATTTCATCGAGAAGTTTGACAAGATGGTGGATAAGTATCGATATCTGTTACTTAAAGAGAGCCAGGTAATTAATCATTTTCTTTTCTCGCGTTTGCTGTTACTGTACCTTCAATCTTAGCACTTAACCTACAGGAAGCCGTAATTAAATGGCGGTGGAAAAGTATTAACTTCCAGTGATGCCCGTTTGCATTAGGGTAGCTTTAGGTTTGACAACATCAAAACAAACAAGACTGTTTCGTCGCACTGTATTGTTATGTAAAATAGAAACAACCTTACTTGTTGCAGAAAGTATTAAATAAATTCAAAAAAACAAAATATAGCCTGAATATATAAATATTCAACCTGTTCGTAACTCTGCAAGCAGATATTTATATATTCAGGCTATATTTCGTTTTTTTGAATTTATATTGTTATGTAGTTAATAACGTGTCACTTTTGACAAACGTTAAGCTATGCATATTTCCCTGGCAACGAAAACGCGGGCTGTTAAGAGCTTTTAACAGCCCGCTTTTTGTTAACAGCCCGCTCTCAATCAACAAATTATTAGAACAATATTATCAATTTGAAAACAGTGTTAGACTCTTATGAAATTAAATAAATTTAGTTAACTACAGGAAATTGAACGAAATAACAATACAAATTATAAAAAGTCTACTTAAAGTTATAAAAATTTGTTATTGTGCAATTGTGAAAGCTCACATTTCCTCGGGTAGAAATTGGTGTGGCTTCTCGAGACAAATTTCTATTTTCAACGTGTACATTTGTTGAAACATTTTCATTTAGATCAGAATTGGGAGCATACTTTTCTCTCTGCAATCAAATCAAAAATTGTTACAATTTGCTACACGGGATGAAAATTAACATACCAGTTCATCAATATAGGCCATTATTATATGCACACACTTTCAATATGATTTTCTTGCTGCCATCTTTTAAATAAATTTCCTTCGTTTTGGTACCTATCCCTCGATTTTTCTAGTACTAATTTACCATTCGCTTGGTTAGCTCGGGCTAATACTTTCGCTGGAAGTAAAGCCTCTTTCTCCATTTTCTGCACTTCGACAAATAAAATGCTATTTGTTATTGGTTGTTAAGGAAACAACGACATGTGCGATTTTTATGTTGACGGTAACCAAAATTAAATCGACGTCATCGGCGATTTTAGTATTGTCAATTGGACACATTCAAGTTTCATTTCTTATAAAATTAGCAGTACGACGAAAAACGTTGTACGTACCACGTGCAGTTAGGGCCGTAACAACCGCACTCGCTTTAGGGCCCTCCTTCGTTGGGCCCCAAACGGCTCCCTTGGTTGTTACGGCTATCCTAACAGCCCTTAATACGTAAATAACTATTACATGTTGTTCTTAAGCAAGTTCCATGTTAGTTTTACTGGAATGGTATTATTTTGTGTGTCTTTATTTTTCCTGGACACTAGTATGTATACAGGGTGTTTCAGAGCTCTGGGATCGGTCAATCGCGTGCTTATTTGTCAAAATTTTGAAAAATATTTTATATAAAAGTTGTGCAGAATAGTGAGCTGCATGCCCTAAAAATATTTAAATTTATACAGGGTGTCTCATAACAGAGTTACAGACCAAACTTATGTTTTTTTTTAAATGGAACACCCTGTATATTTTAGAATTTTTGGATTCCTCGTTACTTGCAGATTAACATGACCTAGGTTGTGGGGATTGAAACTGGGCCGTTTTTGTGTTATTCAGTTGTTTATGCAAAAATTTGAACAAAATTGTTAAAGTGTTTCCCTAAAACTAATAAAGATAATTCATTCTAATTTAGTGATAAAGTTTAGTTGAATTTTAGTCTTCAAAATTACTATATCATCCAAAACGTAACTCAGCGTATTATACAGGGTGATAGCCATTCGCAAACTGCACAATTTCTTCATTTTTTTAAATGGAACACCCTATATATTTTTTCATAATTTGAAAGTCTATTGAGTAAGCTTTCGTTTCATATTAGGTTTCGTATGTCTGAAGTTGATAGTGACTCGAGTATTTCAGAATTCGTTCGTAAGTTGCATGTTTCGGTTGAGAAGGATCCGTTTATAAGCGTTGTGTTTGCCTACAAAATCGTATTTTATGTTTTTGAGACATGTATTCAAATCTTGTATCCTACCATATTTCAACAAAATCTGGATGCATTATTCCGAATAAGTTATACAAACAATTATGTTTCAATCAGATAGAGAACTATAGTAAAAACTTATAAATCAACTTAAATAACAAAACAATTTCATAACATAAGTATATAAAATGAAAAATAAGAAAACAATGTAATAACATAAGTATATAAAATGAAAAATAACAATTTAAAGAAGTTTACAACATGTTTTCAAAATTTCGACCATTCTGATTTAAACAAATTCTGAGATGTTCAACGAACGATTTGTGAACTGCAACTAAAACTTGTGGCGTTACTGCAGAAAAAGCATTCCTAATTCGTATTCGCATATCTTCTGCTGTAGTCGGTGGTATACGGAACACTATGTCCTTGATGTAGCCCCATAGAAAAAAATCTAATTTCGTGAGGTCCGGCGACCTAGGTGGCCATAGTACAGGTCCGCCGCGACCTATCCACTTATTAGGGTAACGGTCATTCAAAAATTGTCGTACACTGCGAGCAAAATGTGGTGGTGCACCATCCAACTGGATCCACATATCTCTTACTACGTTGCGTGGTACGTCAAGGTACTCATCTAAATGATTCCTAAGAAATTCTTCAAACATTTCTCCATTCAGGCTGCCTTCAAAGAAGTGTGGTCCTATGACGCAAGTTCCTAGAATACCACCCCATACATTCAGGCTCCATCGATTTTGATTATTTACTGTCCTTGTGAAATGAGGATTGTGGTCCGAATAATAATGAAGGTTGTGTCTGTTTACCTTGCCATTATTGTGAAATGAAGCCTCATCAGTAAACAACACAAAATCAAAAAAATGTTCATTGTTTCCCAGAATATTAAGGGCCCAGTTACAGAATGCAGTTCTAGCGGGAAAATCTGCTTCTCCAAGCTGTTGTTCTAAGTGGATGTGGTAAGGGTGAAATTTGTGTTTCTTCAAAATTCTATGCGCTGAGGGCCGACTAATATCCAACTGATTATTTAATTCGGATAAACTTAATTTAGGGTTTTCAACTATCGATGCCAATACCAGGAATTCGCTATCTTCGTTAATTACAGGTTTGCTTTGCACAGGTTTTGAATAATTAACGTTACCTGTAGTCTCAAATCGCTCTTGCACTCTTCTAAATGCTCCTTATCGTGGACACCGCCTCTCGGGATACCGCTGTCCATACACTCGTGAAGCCAAAAGACAATTTTTGTGACATTCGCCAAGAATGAAAATCATATCAACCAATTCTTCTTGTGAGAAATTCATAATTATAAACTAAGATCACAACTTAAATGGTTCGATCTATTTTTGAGACTAATATAATAATTACTGTCACCTGTATTTTTTTGTTTGTTTATTTGAAATGATTGGTAACTAGATTTTAAAACTAATAATAAAAAACATGCAAATTACCAATGAATTTTGAAATATTAGAGTAACCATCAACTTCAGATATACGAAACCTTATATGAAACGAAAGCTTACTCAATGGACTTTTAAATTATGAAAAAATATATAGGGTGTTCCATTTGAAAAAATTAAGAAATTGTGCAGTTTGCGAATAACTAGCACCCTTTATAATACGCTGAGCTATGTTTTGGATGATATAGTAATTTTGAAGACTAAAGTTCAACTAAACTTTACCACTAAATTAGAATGAATTATCTTTATTAGTTTCAGGGCAGTACTTTAACAATTTTGTTCAAATTTTTGTATAAACAACTGAATAACACAAAAACGGCTCGGTTTCAATCGCCGAAACCTAAGTCATTTTAATCTCCAAGTAACGAGGAATCCAAAAATGCTAAAATATATGAGACACCCTGTATAAATTTAAATATTTTTAGGGCATGCAGATCACTATTCTGCACAACTTTTATATAAAACATTTTTCAAAATTTTGATAAATAAGCACGTGATTGACCGTTCTCAGAGCTCTGAAACACCCTGTATGTATACTATGAACGACTTTAAAATCACTCTTTAACCAATATTAATAATACCTGCAGTTAGAGATAAAAATTTTAATTTTCGTTACAAACAGCAACACAATAGATTTTTCTTCATTACAGCGTCACGTACAGACCTCCGAACTGATGATGCTGGACAGGATGTTTCTATCGGAAGAACAACAATCCTTAATAAAACTCCGGCAGGAAATCGAGGACGCCAACATAGAAATGCAGCAGCAAGCGGCGATGCAACAAAGCATGAGCGAAAATCAACCAGAACCAGCACAAAATTCCGAGGAGTATGACGAGTGGGCCTGCATACAAAGAGAACTCGGCTGTTTACCATTGAACGATGACGCTAAAAAAACGACAAGTACGGGTAATTCCACCAACACCACGACAACACTAACTACGAGTGCGGTTACGACAGCTACAACAGTTCCTTGTGTCCAGCCCGTTAAGCGGTCATCGAGCACTGACTCCAGGTTGGAAACGTTAAAAAAATTTCGCGTCGATAAGCACTGCAAGAAATCGGAGGGCATGGTGGTGACGAGTGAAGGTTACACGCAATCGAATCCCGTGCAAACAGTGCATACCAGTAACACTACTGTACTTAGCAGTAGTAGTAGCTCGACGATTCATGGGACAACTAGTATCCATACCAGCACAAACTATTCAAATGGAAGTGGTGATAACATGCAACGCTCTGTGTTACATGCAGGACATGCTAGCTCGAATGTAATAGGAAGGACGAGTTGTACGATGACTTCTATGACTTCCAATCGAACAAACAATGTAATGTCCTCTAGTGGATCATCAAGTAGAACTAATTCAGTTCCTAGTGAGTCCAATAATGCGGTCCCACTGTCTCCTCATGCTGGAAACTCGAGTTCAAACATGTCTCATGCTTTACATAACATGCACAACTCGCTGCACAGTTACAATTCCACTATGCACATCCAGAATCCTATGCAGCGAGTTCACAGCATGTCCAGTGTGCATCCGACAATCCACCATCAAAACCTCCACCCGCTGCAACACGTTGTGCATAACAGTACGCAATCGCTGTTGCAGCGAGGTGTCCATAACATGCAGCAGTACAGCACACAGCATATTGTGCAGCACATAACACACACGGTGCATCATACCCAGCAAATACAGAACAGTTTACACAGCGGTAGCATGCATTCCCAAAACAGCGTGCACCACAGCAGCAGTGTGCACTCGCAAAACAGCTACAGCAGTGGTAACGAGGAGCTGGATAATAACGACAGCATAGACGAGCAGGTGCAATCGGCGATCGACTCCATCTTAAACCTGCAGCAAAACACCAGCTTGGAACTAGACGAAACCATGCAGAACATGTTGTCGTGACATTAATCCATCAGAACCGCGAATAGGGAAAATTATAAACGTGTACAAATTTTAATCGGCAGCTTACTCACCGTGATATCTTATTATTTATTAACCATTTCTTATTTATTCGAGCGAAAGATTACCTTCCTCCAAGCTTTAACCAACTCGAAACGATTCTAGATCCAAGTATTTTTCCCTATTTACACGTTAGCATCTCGCGCATCGGTCGTTTTAGAACATTTAGTTGTAAATATATAATGTATATTTAAAAACAATGAACCGTCTTGATTCTTTCTTTTTTATTTATTAATCATTAATGTGTGATCCAGTAGTGATAAGTTTTATCGTTTTAAGGGATGATTATGATTTTCTGGGCCTACCTGTACATAATAAAAACACAACCTCTTTGCTCAAAATATGTTTGTAGGTGAAGAAGCGCTGCTGTAAATATGTGTAAATATTGCTCGTGTCCAGAGTGGGCCGGTTGTCGGTCACACAACGTGCGGATGTATGTATTTACGGTTTTATTTCGGTTGGATGTGTGTGAGTGTGCGCATGCTGCATTCTTGGACACGACCGTAATATTTATTAAGATTTTTGGCCAAATTATCCATAATTTATTTTTGTTTTGTGTATAAAGGTATGTACTTAGTTACTTAATTATTAAGATTATTATTAAGACTGATTATAACAGATGTTTTAGTTCCTATTGCAGAGGAAAATAAAGTATTCAAATAATATATTTTCCACTTGTTTTATTTATTTATTAAAAAATAATCTAGGATCATATATGATTCCTGGCGGTGGCAGAATAGGTAATGAGAATCATTATCAAAATTTGCAAACGTGGGGAGAGTGATACTAAATTGTAAAAACTCTGAGCGTTTGTCTGCCAAAGAAGTAACATAGCATCAGTGATGGCTCGCGAGGTGACTTATGGTTGGTCGAGGTAGCAATACAGATAGGTAGGGTCGGTTGAATGCTAACTCGGTCGTACCATGAGCCGTCAATGCATTGCATTATGGACAGTTAGAAAAACTACTTTAAACGATTATCTGAAAAATAAAGACTTTGATGTGTAAGTATTACTTACCTTACAAATACTGTATGTTGAGTTAGGGCTCTATCACACCAGGCCACCATGGTGGCGGCACCAGTCAAATGTATTAAGTGAATGGAACATAACACAACTGGTATCAGACTGGTGGCGCCACCAGCCCAATCCGGTCGGCCAGACTTTACTGGTGGAACAACCAGGATGGTGACGCCACCAGCAAATTGTAAAGGACTCAATGAGATCTCTCACACTAATCCACCAACTCGGCGTCGCGGCCTTCACTCAGTCTTGGAGAGCAGAGGTTTTTGTGTTTTTTTATAATTCAAAATACCCATTATTTTCTATATTTTTCAATCATTCGTTTACGTCTCACACACATAACAAGTGCTAACTCTTCCACGTCCATCTTAGCCAATGCCGACTGCCTGATGTCTCGACTGGTTGCTTTACTTGGTGGCTGGATCCACCATGGTGGCCTGGTGTGATAGAGCCCTTAAGGGGCAAACATGGGAATTTAATATGTAAAACCACATTTATGCATTTTGCTGCTTCCCCGATTATTTTAGGGAAAAAGTACAAGAGTCAACAAATGTTCAGAATTTGAAATTCTAGCATACTCTATTTACATTTACAATCGATATGCTACCAGAGAAAACAGACAGTGAAAATTAAATGGTCTTGCATACATGTAAAAATAGAAGTAGCCATGACTTAGTGACAGCAGCGGCCTCTGGACCGAAACCTCAACGGAATATTTGCTTCCTCTCTAAGACCAAGCAGTGCAGCACAAGCAGTATCTTTGTGTTTGCCTCCCTCAAGTTCTACGAGCTCCTACTGCTTAGTGAACAACTAAAGATGGTAATTTTAATGTCAGTTTTAATACTTGATTATTAAAATGCCTTATCCTTATCATTATGCAATTAAAGACAACCAGTTTTTAAAGTTCTTTATGGCAAAATTATAATATATTATTTATATTTGTCAGTTTTAATACTTGATTATTAAAATGCCTTATCGTTATCATTGTGCAATTAAAGACAACCAGTTTTTAAAGTTCTTTATGGCAAAATTATAATATTTATATTTGTACAATTGTACTTTTCATTCTTGAGAATTTTAAAAGCTGTGGTGTGATGTACCTGAAACTCTTCGCCGATTACCTTGTGAAAAAATTCATGACGGTTCTTGAAGACGGGAAGAAGCGTGTAGAGTAATTATTTTTCCGAAAAAAAATGTTTGGTCGTTTCATCATTTTCGCCGTTTTTTCCATTGTATTACCAAGGAAGAAAAGGCATGCAAAAAATGTTGGGACTCAGAAAAATTTGTAAAAATTCACGACGGTTCTTAAAGACAGGAAAAAGCGATTGTGCATGAAATTATGACAGATGCATCTGTAAGTATAAATGCTACCATATGTATAAAAATTATTTAGATAAAGGGTGGCTTTGTATTTCTAAACGTACGTTGCAGGTTTGATACGTCGCATCACGTCTTCGCCACCAGTTCTTCATATGACATAAAGTCAACAACGTGCTGAACTAATCTAAGACCGTGATTTTGTTTATCATGGCCATGCCTTATCTAAATAATTTGTATACATATGGTATATCACTTAATACACCACTGGCACAGTGAACAGTTTCAAATTATTTTTCATGTTCCACAATTGTTTCACCAAGCAGTGGCTTCATTAAGTAGGTGAACAATATACTGGTTGGTTAACTAGTTAGCAGTGTTTGAAGAGTATACTCGTCATGAAAAATGGCATTATTTTATGTTATAACGAGTACTTACTCGACATAAATACAAAATATCACAATTTCTTTTTTGCCGTTTTTGACAAGTATACTCGTCATGAAGAAATAGCAATATGACAAGTACCCACTCGACATAATACAAAATATTATCAATTTGTTCATGACGAGTATACTCGTCACACATTAAACTGGTTAATATAACAAAAACAATTAAACCTTTATCAAGCCATTCTTTGGAGCTTCAAGTAACGGCCTCATCGAACCAACATAAATAAATCATATAATGCTTAATTGAAATTTGTACAAATAATAGATTATTTAACAATAGTAGATAAACTGCATAATGCTGCGCTCCAAGTACTAACCTAAATAATTTGCTAATGAGTAGGTTTCAGGTCACTTTTCTAATTTAATCTTTTAACCCTTCGACTGCTTCAGACGCATATTTACGATCCGCTTCTGCGTACCTGTACTGCTATTGCCGCATATTTACGTTTGCGTTTCGCCAAATTCATTTTGTATAAAAATTAAGGATACCTAAATTTCTCCTCTATTTTTCGTGAAAAGTTCTTTTTAGTTCTTTAATTTTTTTCGCCAGATGCCATTGCTGTTGACATTCCAGGCCAATCGTATACCGCACCACAGACACACAAGTGTTTTCCTAAAATTTAGTTGAAGTTCTAAATATCCTGCAAATTACTTACGTGTTATTAAAATGGTTTAAAAGGTTCATAATAAAACATACATAAAAATAATGACCATAATATATTACATTTACAATAAAAATTATCCATTTACAATTTTATCTCATATGTCTATATAATTTCCATTTAATTATTCTTTTACTTGCAGGTGCAACAGAAAGCTTATTTATACATAAGAATAATTATAATATAATAAAAATAAATATTTTCATATATATATATATATTTATATAATACATTAGTTATTTTTTTTGTTTGTTTTGTATTAATAGAAACATTTTCCTTAGTATAATGATGATAAAATGAGCAAACCTCTTTTCATTATTATACAGGGTGGCTAATCGACAACTAAATATTCAACTAAGACGCCAATTTGATAATTTTGTCCTAAAGGATCGCCCGTTCCCGCACTCCCGGTAACAAACACTTATCAAAAAACGCGACGGGAACTCACGATCCAGAGAAATTAGCTCTAATTAAGCCTAATATATATCATTAATACAAGGATTACTTTATCAGGACTTTCCCTATGCACCCTGTATTGTGTAAAAGTTAGTATACTATCATGAATTTTAAAATCCGAAATAATTATACAAGTTTATTTTTTGCTTTACTTACTACTAAAAATAAAACCATCACAGCTAATCTTGTTTACAGTTCATCGGGTAGAAAGAATGGCGATGTCCGACTTAAATGCACCTGTTCCAAAAGAAATTCAAAACGCCGAATTTACGTACACGTGCGCGCGACGTGAACAACATTTTTTTATTCAGAAATAAAGACAGATCTATTAAATAGTAACAATTTGACTAGAATCTATGGGAGGATATAAATGAACAAAATTTAATTGTCGGAAGTGTTGCAAACTCAAGCACGGCAGAACACGTGACACCATCATCCCTCCGAAATTTTGGGTTTTCCGAAAATCTCCAGTACAATTTCATTTTATCTGGTACCAAAAAGAAAGAAATCCATTATTTACACATCGATCATCAATATCATATTCACAACTCTACAATTGTGAATAGATTTGATTAGTGTAAATTAATTCATTAGAAATAGGGGAGTTAATGTTAAGCTCACCTATAAATTTCATTTTCATTTGTGTTGGAAAGTTTTTCTAATTGCTAGAGGCTGTTATTTGGTGGGGATTGTTATTGGCCGAAGGCGCAGGGGCGTGCTTGCATTGCTCGGGTATTTCCCCGCACTCCCGCCGTTTCAATTTTGAGTAGCAGGACGTGCAAACCCTCACCGGATCATAGAGCTGCTCCGAAGGTAGCGGAGTGCTGTTCTCTGAACAATCGGCACAAAATATGCGGCCACAATTCCTGCAAACAAACAAAAAAACAATTTTATAAGTGCCAGTACTAATTTTTTGCATGGACGCAACTCGGGCAAAATGAACACTTCGTGCACTGCTTGCTTTTATATATGACTGTATTTTATTAACTTTATTACAAAGGTACATTTTCAAATCCTTGATCTACGAGAAATCCCCAATAGCGTTTTCTTCTTCTAGTCCATTCGTTTAGGTTCTCCGCTGCATCGTTTTCTATATTAATGGAGCTTCTTATTCGAGGTCTGCCAGAGTGTGGAGAATTTTATTAGTTTAGTGAGTAATCTGACATTAAAGATGATTCGAATTTGAACTATAATGTGTTGTTTTCATATTTCATTATTTTAAAGTCCAAACACGATCTTGCAAAATGCTTGATGTACGAGGGTAAGTTAATATATAAGTCGCAAATGTCAGTGTACCTTAAACGCTTTAAATTATGAGCATGTTGGGCAGCAGATGGCAGCATATGTATGCTTTCTGTATAGGCTGTTTGACATCTTGGATGCCCTGCCAGTTATCTGAGGAATACAAAATGAACAGAATGGATCATTTTGTATTCCTCAGACAACTGGTAAGGCACACCAGATGTCACACAGCCCATATGTGCTGGCATCTGCTGGCAAAACGTGCTCTCGTAATTTTAAGGTACACTGACATTTGCCACTTATATATTGACTTACCCTCGTACATGTAATATATCATTTACATTGAAAATAAACAGCGGCGGCTCGTGGATGTTCGGCGGTGAGGCAACGGAAGAAAATTTGACCGAAAAAGCAACGGAATATTTGCTTCCTCTATTAGAGTAAGGAGTGCAGCACGAGCGGCATCTTTGTCTTTGCCTCACCTACGGAAATCCACAAGCCGCCGCTGAAAATAAACCATGAAAATATAAATATAAATAACTAGATGATGGTCACAACACCATTTTTTATTTTACTGACTACAAATGAAAGATTGTAAAAGGTCGCAAAGTATAAGTTTTATAAACCCTAAAATAAGCAACATTTTGTTATATCTATAACACGAATAGCAAACATTTTTGATTTAACTTGTCGAAAACTCATTGATTTACCCAAGTAAATTATGCAAATATTTACCTGCAATGATGTTTCCTGCGTCCAAGCCAAAACTCGGTGCCGCAGCCCGTGCACCTAGAGACGGCGTGGTCGGGCACCCAGAGGGTGGGGATTCCCTCGATTACGGAGGGACCATCCTCGACGGCTTCCCACGACATGTCAGAGCGCAGGGATTCGACGGCAGACGCTTGGCCCTCCCCTGCGCTACAAACTGATTCAACAACTGAACCCTACAGCAAAACTTTAACTTAGTACAACATCCTGAAATGTAGTCATCTATTAAAATTCAGAAGCATACAATTTCAAAACTCTCTTTAAAACAGGCGATATTACAGTTTAAAAACAGATTCCCAAGCAATTGAGGACGTTTATATTTCTCAATAAATC
The DNA here is from genome assembly GCA_910593695.2 of Ocypus olens. Taxonomy (NCBI): domain Eukaryota; kingdom Metazoa; phylum Arthropoda; class Insecta; order Coleoptera; family Staphylinidae; genus Ocypus; species Ocypus olens. The sequence goes on from OU343061.1 coordinate 11,020,228, forward strand.
GGAATCTTAAAAAAATTCATGAGAATACAATGTGCTCAAAATAACAAATTTTGATTTTTTAATTACAATAATGATATTTCAGGGCGAAATATTAAATGATCTATTTTAGGTTCTCAGCTGAAAGTTAGGAAATTGAATGTCACCTTTGAAACACAAATTCGTTTATCACTTTCCCTATTACTCCGTATTGAACAGATCTATTTTATAATTCAAGAAATGTCGATTATTGGTTTTAGAGCACTTTGTATATACTCTGGCCGCGTTATGAAGGCGTCTGAGATCATAACGAAGGGTCGGAAGGGCCGCCCTCATCAGAAATTATTGGATATTTTGTTGCTTTGCACTCACAGATGTTTACAGTTTACTTGCTGGCTATTGGTGCACCATCTACTTCTATTTATACATCAGCGGTTTTTAAAAGGTTACAGATAGCACCTCAGATGCCTTCATAGCGCGGCCAGACTTTACTTCGTATGTACATAATAGGTGGCGCAAAATACCCTTCCCAGTGTGTTTTGCCTGTAATTTTCGGATAAATGAAAATATTGGAACTTTATTGGTTCCCTATCTTTGAATTTTGTTACATCACACCTTAAAAAGATGATATCCACGAAGTGACCGCCTGTAGAATCCTCTTTTTAGCGCATTTTCCATTGCCCGCTATGTTATCAATTTTGTGACAACTGTTTATCAGCGCTTTCACAGTTGCTGGCTTATTGACGTATTAGCTCTGCGATTTGGAGCAATATTCAGTGTTTCTCTATTGATCAGAGAAGATACAGCAAAGTGGTGTATGTATAGTGAAAAATTAGTATAGAAACTGTCACGAATTAAATGTTGGCATGCCTGCCGCACCACCTTAAAAAGTTGAATGCAGAACTACTACTACGCTACTAGCGCGTTTCAGGTATGCGAATGAAGAGAAGGGTAGGAAGGTGTAAATGGCAGAGAGATATATCAGGTATGTGTTTTGTGGAAAAGGACAAGATGAGTGGAATCAATGGATAATTGTTTGTGAAAGATTGGATGATCACCTGAGTAGGAGTGGGAAGGGAAGTGTGAAGTCTTTGACCTGTTGTCAGTGCTTAGTTTATCTACGCGTCTTAACAAATGCGTAATTATCCCAATTTGCATTTTTGCAAGTTCCGCATTATTGAAATTTCCAAACGAGATAATTATCGAAGAAGTACAGTTGCCAGTAACAACACAATGAAGAGATAAGTCTTCATCCGCTGTGCGCCGACGTATTAAGGACAACCCTAAGACCGTTTTCACAGAACCATTAGTGGAAATGTGCAGCTGCCAGGACAACACAATGGACTGCTGATCCGCCCCCCAGCTGCCTGCGTACGTGCCAAAATCGACTCGAACACAAACTGTTCTTGGAATCGACATTTGCCGGTTCGAACAAGTGCGCCGACGCTCCCGTTGCAACCTATCACCATCGGAGCAGACTAGGGCGCACAGTGTGTGGAATCGCGAGAAAAGTGGCCAAGCGAGAGTGGGGGAAGCCAAAAATAAAGGTCCTTATTTTTTTTAATATTAATATTAATCTCACAATAGCTGATTCAATTTTTCAATAGTAGCGTAGTTCACTGACCAAAACAATTGTTCGCCCTGAATTTTCAAATTAAACATTAAGCATTCCTTGTCGTCCTCTTCTCGGATGCAAAATTCCTCCTCGCTTTCACTCAAATCTGTTTCCACCACAATTAATTCTAGGGCATCGGATGGCATTTTTTTTCTTTTCGATCACTTTAGTTGTCCTCTTCGTAGAAATAACAGGGTCTGAATTAATTAAGAGCATATTAAGATTTCTTATTGTATTAATACGAGAGTTTTTTCTTGTATGGTGTTCCCTTATACGTTTATAAATTTTATTTGTAGCTTCCTGGGCTTCCTCGGATAACATTCCAATTGGAAGCAAACATGTTTCTATAAATTTCGATCCATAAATTAAAATTTTGTGCACACTAACAGGCATTCGGTACCATCCATATAATTGCACAAACAAATCCGCTATTTTATTTGCGTACGTATCAAAATTCGTAATATTAATTTTGTAGCCACTGGAGATGACCAATAAAATACATTCCATTTTTTTTTATAAATCTTCATTTAACCCTGTTATTTCTGCAACTGTCTTTGCTTGGCGGAAAAATCTTTTAGCCACATTCCCAGTATTTGATGTACCTCCTCCTTGTACAACCATGTCCACATGTATGCCCAACTCTTTTTTCAAACTTCTTTGGATATCTTTCTTTCTTCTTAATATTCCTTCCCGTTGTTGTTAAGATGCTCCGTGTGTAGTGGCCTTTTTGTAATCTAACTTGTATGCAATATGCAACATGCATTCCAAACACTTAATCCATGCATGTAGTGATGATATGCCATATTTCAGGTTATCTTCGTTTATCGCAATTTTTCTTATTTCCTCTAAATTGTTGATAGCCTTTTGAGTGCAATTGCAAATAAAACAATTTGAACTAGATGTTCCGGTAAGTGCATTTATTACCTTACCATCTACCATGGTAAAACATAAATCGTATTTAACCGTGATATTTTTTCCTTTCAGATTAATTTGAAGGGGTCTCAATGTGGCTATTTCTGCATCAACTTCTGCCACTTCTTCCTTGAGGCTGGTTTGCGTCTCTATTTAAATTGAATTGGCCTGCAATAATTTGTCGAAGAGGCTTTTTCATTTAACCACAATAATGTTTCATCGATTTTTAATTGCAATGGCACAAGTGAAAATATAAATACACTTTTATCTGTAATTTCTTCTTCGCTGCTGCTTTCTTCATATTTCTGCATATACTCGCTGTGTCCAGAACTTCCATCGCACCCATATTTACAACTAAAAATAATATTGTCAATATTATCGGGAATATAGATGATTTCCATCAATCGCATGAATGTGTGGTCGAGGAGATCCTGAAGTGGTATTGTTGCGCCCTTCTCCGATATATTTATGTTATTTGGATAACATCTTTTAGCCTGTTGCACCTTCTCATAGGAAGGAAACAATTGTCCCGCTCCGTGTTTTTTGATTGATTTTCGTAAGTTGCAGTAACTTTTCACCGTCATTTTGGAATTTACCATGATTGAAAGAGCTTCATCCTCCGTTATTGGCGTAATAGCGTCTGCGTTTAATTTCTTACTTGAAATTAAATCATGTTTCACGGTCTCTGCAGAAATGTTCTTTAAAATAGCGGCTGCTGTCGGTTGAATCCTTGCAATTTTGTTTGCAGCAGAAATAATTTCTTCATGTGACGTATCCCTCACCAATAAATCCACTTTTCTTCGTTTACTCCTCGAACTCAGTGAAGAAAAGGGCCTTTCAAAAATTCCGGAAGATGTACTTGGTGCATCAATATCTTGAGCGATAGGTACATTTTCAATATTGGCATCATTATAGAGTAAATCAAATTTCAATTCGGATTTTAGCCAAGCACTATTTTTATTCAAAAAACGTGAATGCGTATAGTTTGCCGCTACCCACCTTCTTCTTAGGTGCATGCAAAATATTTTAATTTTGTACTCAAATTTTTCTACATCAATGGTTTGCTGGCCATTTGTTTTTTCTTGAATTATGTTGAAGAAAAACTCACGAGCACCCTTAGAACTTAACTTTAACAATGGTTTTTGGTTATACCATTCGCTAAATAAAACTTCACATGCAATTTGTGCCATTGCGTACAATAACGTATGTTTCTTAAAGACACAACTTTTAAGATTTAAAAATATAATCTTCTTCCTTGCATTTTTGTAGTTCCATCAACTGAAAGGGTATTCTCCCTCCATTGGTAATTAGGGGTGTGAACATTATTTCTTAGCAGCTTTATTGGTCGGCACGTTTTCCCCTACAATATTTTTGACAAGGATGTATTTTCAGTAATTGCAGGTGTTGCAAAATAAGCCGAAAATGGATTTACTAAGACCCCCGGAGATTTACAAATGCAAAATTAATCCCTGAAATACCCTGCTTAGCGACCACCCGATATGAAAAGCGGGACGTCCCAGAAATCATTACCTGAATTACGAGCAATTTGCAAACAAGATTAAAATTTAAATTATTGAATGCAATTGTAAATATTAATCCAGGAAACTACGTGCTTAGCTATTGGTTTTTAAATGTGTATATCCCGATCACCGTCACAAAGAACAAATATTATGATAAAATAATACACCCCGCTCCGGGGAGGAACTGATAAGAAGATGAGTGGTGTTCACAAGAGCATCCATAGGGCGTTAGTATTTAAAGTAAAATTAAAAGTAATACGCTTTTAATCCAATGGTATAACGTAAACTATCAACGAAGTAAACTAATAATGTGTGACGCGTGAGGGAAAAAACTTGACCACGACCGGAGGGGGATCGACCTGATTATGAACCGAGCATGGCAAGATAGACGACACTTGCGGCTATCAATTGATGTAGGTTTCATTGTGGAACTTTTTAATGCAAGGGATTGCAGCCCTTCCAAAGTCAGAAATGAAATTTAAATTTAAGTTCATAATTAATAACAAAATTAGTAAAACGCGTTGAAATTAATGTCATTTCAAAGCATTTTCATCCTATTTTATCAGATCTAAAAATTATTTTAATAGCTTTGTTGGAATTCACTCAATAAATTATTAAACGCATTGCAAGTTTCGTTTGAAATTCATCAGTTAAAAACAGTCGACTTTAGAGCCCAATTACACCATAACGGTTTAGAAGTATGATTCAATAATTTAGATTTAGGGGTTTTCAAGTTTTGCGAACAAGAATCCGTCATTATTTTAAAAAAAATAAGGAACTTTATTTTTGGCTTCCCCCACTCTCGCTCCGCCACTTTTCTCGCGATTCCACACACTGTGCAGCGTCCCGAGCCTCAAAGCTACACACCTCCGTCCAGGAACCGCAGCTACGCCACCTACACCAGTGATGACAAATACAGCAGGCTGTACGTCGGCAGCATTGCCACCCTACGGCAATCTGACTACATAGATCCACCCGAGCCAAGGCGGACCAGAACAATGGTGGATGCAGCGCCCAGTATGACGCCACCATCTCAGCTCATGCCGATGCCGTGGCAGTCAACTTTCCTCGGTTCCATGGAGACGACGTAGAAGGATTCTTCTTCGCCTTCGCCACGTGCCCAGTACCGGTCAAGTCCTGGGACAAACTCGCCTGAGCCCACAATTGCATGGACGGGAAAGCAAAGGGACGCTTTGCCATTGACGCGGACACCCTAAGCACCCAATGGAATCAATCACGCAGAAGAACTCCTACAACGCTGGTTCCCCCAGAGGACGACGCCACGGAAGATGCCGACACAGCAACCAGCACTACCATCGTTGCGAGTGTGCACCGCCACTATATGCATAGCCGAAGTCGGGTACGAGGAGGCGATTCCATGGCGATTCCACCATGTTGCTAAAACACCGGTGTTTTCTAAGGCAACCGTGGCCACCCAGCTCGAAACACCATCCAGAGCGTGCACTACCGCGATGCCGCTTGTCTAGCCACCAGCCCTTGCTGTACGTACAGCTACCACCAGCGTACTTGCCAGGGTCTTATTTGAGGAAGTGACGCCCCTGGCCGAGGACTATTGTGTGGTTAGCACAGCCACGTTTACAATCATTCCAGAGTCAGCTCCGCTGCCAATCGCAACGATGATGATGCCACTCGTCGAAGCCCCAGGCCTAGTAGTTTGTACCGCCACAGCTGGTGTACTTAGCGAGGATTATTTCGAAGAAGTAACACCTCTATTCGTGGACCATTCTGCCGTTGCCACTGCTACCATCACCCTCGTCACTGCGCCGACAGCGACGGTAGCCCAGCCTGCACCAAAGGAGAAAACGCAGGGGCCGTGCAACCATGTGGCCTTCCAGAGGTCGCCGAAACTGCTCGCCAAACGACGCCAGCGAACGAAGCCGCCATCAGCCACAACGCCGCCCCGTCAAACCGCAAAGAGGGCAGTACCGGGGTCGTATAGCCATGCCTTCCTACCAAACGATCCATGGAAGCACACAGCTCCGCCCGATGCCCTTGCCAGCAGACGACGCACAGAGGTCCAGAATGAGGCGGAGGGCGCGCATAGGTCTTTGCACGTGGATGCATTGTGTGAAATGTGTATGTTTGGATTGTGTGTGATAAGAAATGTGTGTCCAAGTGTATGTTTGTGTGTGTGTTTGTGTGTGTGTGTTTGTTTACGCCCAAGCGCGATTGTAAACGTAAATATGAGTGTCTGTGTGTGACAGATAGGGTGTACTAGCTGAAATATGAGGGTGTGTGAATATTTGCGGCCATTTAGGCATGTGCAGAAGCATGTGTGATCATTTGCCAGCGTGTGTTTTCGAAAACAGTAACTCGTCGCTTGATAACACTCGACTGACTAGCCAAAAATAGAGTTTAACTTGCTTCGGCAACGCAACGTTTTTATTTACATTGGAAATCTTCAAACTTCGTTTCTACTCCATTCATATTGTACACTAACATTGACTGAAAAATGCGGCATTTTTCAAAAGTTCTGTCATGTAGTATTTTTGAACGAATATTTTCTTATTTTTGCGTGTTAGTGCATAATTCGGGTCAAAATAAATTATTACTTCAGAGGAACTCGATGATAACTTTTAAAAATGCAAGTAAATGCAGCTAATTCTTTTTGGGTGAAATTAAGTAGGTTTCAAGGTATTTTTCTCGATATTAACGGAAACGGAACTTGGCGGAACTTTTTGGCAAATTAAGTTGCAAACATACTCACACACACTCATACACCCACATACATTTGCACACATATTTGCACACACATACACATCTTTGAACATCCTTGTAAAAATTGTGAAATGTCAAAACACACGCTAGCAAATGATCACACATGCTTCTGCACATGCCTAAATGGCCGCACATATTCACACACGCACTCACACACCCTCATATTTCACCTAGCACACCCTATCTGTCACACACAGACACTCATATGCACGTTTACAGTCGCGCTTGGGCATAAACAAACACAAACACACACATACACTTGGATACACATTTCTTATCACACATAACCCAAACATACACATTTCACACAATGCATCCACGTGTAAAGCCCTATGCGCGCCCTCCGCCCCATTCTGGACCTCTGTGCGACGCCAGAAGCCTACTGGTCCAGCCTGACGGTCCAAGACGCTATATACACCCACGACGTCACGTTGTCTACAGACGCCGCCCTCTCGTCATCCGCGGACACCACCACAGACGTAGCCCGCCAGACGATCTGTGGAAGCTCGTCATTTCCAGACGCCGCAATCGCCCGAGGAAGCGACGCCCTCCGGCCCACACGCAACTGCCCGTCAATCAAAGACGCCTCACCAGTCGTCCGAGACGCCGCAGCTCCTACAGACGCCGGAAGCAGCGACCGCCACCGAAATTGTGATCACGACTACGAGCCCGCGAATCGTAACCGCGAGTGACGTTACCGCGACCCCGACCTATGAGAACTTAGACTTGCCCGCAAAAAGACACAAATAGCGTAAGTGACCTCATGAACGCTCCGGTGCGCCATGAACAATATCCGACCACCCGAACAATCCACGTCCGCCTGACGACATGCAGGCACCATCAAGGAAAGTGTCGTGACGCCGCCCCCGACCAGATGTGTGTACACATGGAAAACCGTTCCAAACACGAAGGCGTCGGAACCAGAACTGCCCACAACACCAGCCCAGTACACCACTTACAACCACCTGTCTGCATGCGGGGACACATGCAGTGGCACCCACTAAACAAGATAGATAGCAAAATCCGACCAGAACAGCTCCAGCCATCCCGTGCTCCGCCCCGGCATTCGATGCACCAGCCGCCTGAAGGACTGGTGAGACAGACGTCTTGGGTCCCGCCGTGCCAGTGCACACTAGGATGACAGCTCATCTCTGACCAGTGTCCCCGCCAGGCATCCAGAGATGTCGAGATGTCCGAATCCCCTCGCACCACAACCGCGGAAGGATCTCCACAAGGACCAGTGTCCTGATCAGTGTCGAGAGCATACAGTGCTGCCTCATCAAGACGCCCAACAGTAGTTCCCAGTGGAACTTGGATCCGGTGTGGGATGCCCGAATCTCCTTCACACAACAACCTCGGAAGGATCCACCTTCGTGATGATGTAACCACGACAACGACTCCAACTGGATGCCATCATATGTACATACTTTCTACGCACTTCAAAATTCTCTCGTTTTCCGGGGCCGTTTGTTATCGGCGCTTAGTTTATCTACGCGTCTTAACAAATGCGTAATTATCTCAATTTACATATTATAAGCTAATCATTTCTCCTTTTCAAAATTAATATAAGTTCCGCATTATTGACATTTTTAAACGAGATAATTTTCGAAGAAGTACAGCTGCCAGTAACAACACAATGAAGAGACAAGTCTCCACCCGCTGAGCGCCGACGTATCGAGGACAACCATGTGACTGCCGATCCGCCCCCAGCTGCCTGCGTGCGTGCCGAAATCGGCTCGAACAGAAATTGTTCTTGGAAGCGAAATTTGCCGGTTCGAAGTGCGCCGACCTCGACGCTCCCGTTGCACCCATTGAATTGAGTAGCTAGTTATCAAAATAGGAGAGGGATGTTTACAAACATCGGACATCCAAAGGGTCTCTCTTGGTGCAGTCCTGGCATTTGCCAATGCCGTGGGTTGGCAATGGTGGGGAATGAGGACTTGGATGAGAGGACGTACAAAGGACCCACTGAGGACTTCTATCAACGGACCTCTGCCCTCCCATCTGAATAATCCAGATCCAGAGATGGTTAATAAAATGTGTGATGAGGCTACACGTTGGCCAAATCTTCGACAATTTTTTTTTTTTTAGAAAAGAATAACATTATTGCTGTCTTTGGGTGTACAGGATTAACGATGAATTTTCAAAGTGTCTTTTTAGATTTATGTTGGGAAACTGTTTTTTGCGCCACCTGATATATATTCTCCTGTCATCTGATGGTGCAATTACATAGTTTATGAGTCTTCTTATACATGCAAACAAATATCTACGCAATCTAATACCAATACTGAATGAAACCGTCCACCAGATTATATAACATCCAAAATGTGTAATTACTTACTGTGTCATCATTTTTATCACTATCATTATGGTTGCACTTGTGGCATACTTGTTTAATTAGTGCTTGTCGGTAAGTGTGTAATTCCCTTTGTAGAGCTTCAACCCTTCGCTGAAAATGTAAAAAAGGAAAGCAAATATAATAGTCTGATGATTTTTGTAATGAGGATTAATTTTTCATCTAGAATGTTGTATGAAGTTAAATAGCTAAATCTACTTGATTTTATTTAAAAAATAAAAATCTTTGTTAAAATTTTTAATCACAAAAAATAAGTATACAGGATTAATGTTTTATATTCGCATGATACTCACCCTGTGATCATCGATGATTTGCCACAACCTCTCCTGAATGTCGGATTTTAATGGTATTAGTCCGTCGTCGTCCAGTGTCGTGTTGCACTGGTACTTTGGTGGGCCGCTGTTGCAGTACATAAATGTGCTGTCCCAACCGTTGGCACTGGGCGTTCGAGAGTATAGAGGTGGCGTTGAATATCTTGAAGTTTTACCGCTGGTGTCTCCGCTGTGATGGTGGCTGTGTAAGATCAAACGCATGTAGTGGGGCATAGAAATGTGGAGACGCAGCCCTGAACTTAATAACGGGATTGGGGGTTAGGATCTTGTACCTTCTTAAATAGCAATGTTTAATCAACAGGTTTTTCACGTTTTCAATGTTTTATGGTTACAATCGTAGACGGATAATTGAACAAGTACGTCACGTTCTTTTCAAGTGATGGACTCTGACTTTGAAAAGACTGTCCTAAGATAAAGACTGTCCTAAAAAATCAATCATTGAAGATCTTGGGGCGCGGAATCTAAGAAAAATATACAGCAAGATCTCCGAATCATTAATTTGAGACAATCTTTGAATCAAATTGACCGATTTATCATCCACCTCCATCTCATCTACAGATCGAGTAAAGAACGTTTGGCACAGGCGGGTTCCATGGGTGCGAGAGCGCTGGAAATAAGAGATACATATTCTTTGAGTGAAAACGGCTACGAAGACGCGTTCTTAGGAGGGATATAGGCGGCTCTTTATTGGCCGTGCGCCTCGGGCACTGTTGCCCATCTAATCTAAGTATGATAACAAACAAAAATAATTTTGTTATTCTCTAAAGTGAACTCGTGCAGACTGTGCAGTAAGTATTACTCTTTAATTAATAAATCTGTACACGAGCTAAACATGCCTCTGGAGAATTTAGCGGAAAAGCTGCTAATTATTAAATGGTATCACCAAGGTAATTCGCTCCGGGAAATTATAAATTTGTTTATTGTTGCGCTTGAAAACCGCTTTCCTCCTTCCAAAGGTTCAATACAAAACCTAATAAAAAATTTTGAAACGCTTGGGTGTTTATCTCCCGTGCAACATAAAAAACCAAAACGTCCTCGCAATGCCGAATTGCAAGAACGGGACGAATTGGTTTCTTATCTGTGGAAGAAAATCCAACAATGACAACCTAAAAAGAGTAATATTTGTGTTTACTTTAGTAAAAAAAATAAATGAAAAAATTGTTGTACATGAATTCGTTTGTCACATTAAGCGTATTTTGTTCCTATCGCTACGTTCGACATACACCTAACGTTTATCGAGATTTACTAAATAAATGCCGCGTCCCATTGCCGTGTTATGTGGAATCGCATGATGCATTCCCCTCTACGATTCATCTTCCTTCTAGTTTCCACTCAAAGAATGTGCATCTCTTATTTCCAGCGCTCTCGCACCCATGGAACCCACCTGTGCCAAACGTTCTTTACTCGATCTGCATAGCGTCAAGAATAGAGATGGGCGAAGTGACTCTTTTCTGAGATGACACATTGTAATGAGTGAACTTGAAAGAGTCGACACTACATGACTTATTGAAAAATTAAAAAGTATGCCTGGAAAAAAATGATGAGCAAAAAAAGCACTCCTTTCGAAAATTTTGCGATGTACCCCAAAAACATAGTGGGGAGCAAACAAAAAGTCTTCAGTTCGAAAATTTTACGATATACCCTGTCAGAGTCACAATGAGTTACTTGACTTCCAGACTCATTTCTAAGAGTTGACTCACTCATGAGAGCCCGCATCAGTGCAGCAGAGTCGCTGATGGAGAATCGGACTTACTATGAGAGCGATATCCACTCATAAGGAAAGTAACCCACGAAGTCAGTGCGCCGAGTATGGTCCCAACATCATCAAAATCGATTTGCATAATTTATTACACATTCTTGAATAATAATAGTTTATACACAATAAAACAGAAAATTGTTACTGTTTGATTCACAAAAATACCTAAAAGTACCTAAAATTTTCACCGACGAGAAGTTAGTCATAAAAATTCCAGGCACATATTTCCCGGCGCTTGCACCATTTCGGTGCGATCTTCAATTTTTATTTGTGTAGTGCCTTTCTGTGGTTGTATTTATCAAGTACAAACTGTCAAAAGGCCATGAAAATTAAAACGAAAAAACAAAAATTGCAAAAAAATTTTTTTTTTTTGATATGCCTTTCTGCAAGTACAGTTAACAATTACAAATCGTCAAAAAACCGTGATGAATTTTTCTTATATTTTTTATTTAACATTAACAGAAAATGGTGATTGGTCACGATTTTCTCTTAATGTTAAATAAAGCATATAAGAAAAAATTCATCACGGTTTTTTGACGATTCGTAATTGTTAACTGTACTTGCAGAAAGGCATTGCGAAAATAAACTACTTTTTTTTGCAATGCCCTTTTTGAGTTACGAGTTTTTTAAACGCCACCCGTGAATTAATGAGCTGTTAGATAATTTTTTTTTTCATTTTAATTTTCATGGCCTTTTGACAGTTTGTAGTTGATAAATACACTCACAGCAAGGCACCACACAAACAAAAATTAAAAATCGCACCGAAATGGTGGATGCGCCGGGAAATATATGGCTGGAATTTTTATGGCCAACTTCTCGTCGGTAAATTTTTCGTGTAGTCACCGTGTGTTCTACTTTCTCAGACATTTTGCTGTCGCGATTATTTCTTCACAAAAATTTATTGAAAAGAAATCTTACCTATGTTTTCCATGTATAAATTTGATATTCTGTGCACAGACCCTGCAAAAATCACTGTTGCCATTGTAGACATCGGGACTGGAGAGTTTTTCAAAGCCATTGAACTCTTTAGAAGAAGAACTGCGGTAGAAAAAAAAACAATGATTAATTAGTATGAAAACTTCAGCTCTTCAAAATATCAAAACTAACAAGAAAGTGATGATTCTTTGTACCAGAAGTAAATTCAACCCATGATTAAACATGGTGCATTCGGAATAAAGGTGAGCAAAATTACTCTTTTTTGTGAGGTGCCTTGGAGAAAAGAGTTGAGTAAAAAGTTGGCTCATGAATTGAAAAATGGAAAAAGTGAAAAGTATGTCTGGAAGAAAGTGATGAAAATGTAGTGGAGAGCAATAACAAAAAAAGAGGTCGCCACCTCTAAAATTGTTGGGAAGCATGTTTATTCAAGAGTCAAATTATGATTAAAAAGAATCGACTAATGATTTCAGAGTCGAGTTATTTTGAAGTGACATGACTAAAAAAATTTCGTGACTCAAATTGAGCTGCAAATTCAGTCACTTGACTCTGCAACTCACTTCTAAGACTAACTCATGATTGACCCATCACTAGTTAGGAAAGTCACTGTAGACTTCTACCGAGGTCACGAGAATACTTATAAAAGGTGATATTTTTAAGGAATTTTTAAATCGCCCAAAATGAAACCCACAAAAATATAGGAGTGCGAGAGCACGGGCGATTGAAAAGTCACAACGGTTTATATATTGCCCCCCGACCTATTTTGCAGGTGACGCAATTATTGCCCAACGTTTTCTACAAAATAGAATACTCGTGGGTAAATTTATGTGCGCGCATTAGGCAATTAAAAATCGCTGTGTTCCCATGAATTACTTTTTTAGACGGCACGTATCCACCATGTCTGATAAAAAGACTAAAGATTTTTAATCACCCGTGCGCGAAGTAAATTATTGTCAGGAGATATTTAATTTTACAATTTTGCAAATTTGCAATTGCTCAATAAAAAATCGCACGTGCGCGATCAGTCGACTAGCATGCAAAGTAAGACGCCACAATTATATTGTGTAAGCCACAAAATTTTGTTTCAGAGTTGGCTGTGAGATAAATGAGGTATGTCGCACATTATTACATCATGAGACTAGATTAGTTTAATTGAATTAGATTTAAAAAATGAATTAATCTCAGACATGACTGCTATGTTTCTCTCTCTCTCTCTCAGGCATGGCCAACTTAGAATAGTATATTCTGTAACAAGGTTAGAATGGAAATTCGATGCGAGTGGAATATTTCGAGCGCGAGCCGTGAGGCGAGCGCGAGGAACCACGAGCATCTGAATTTCCATTCTTACCGAGTATCAGACTATACTTTCTCCTCGACCAGATCAAATAGACTAATAAAATAATGAACACAAAGAACTTACGTTTTATCACGTTTGTGGTTATGTTTATAGTATTTTGACAATTGTGGTATCCAAGGCTAATTGTTTTATTCGAAACGATGTGAGAATATTCATTCTGTCCCTTGTTATGGAATGAATTACATGCAAAACGCATAAGCGCATTGTGTTTTGTTCCATAACAAGAGTGAGAAAGTGTACGTTCTATAATTAAAATTGATTTCAGAATGCTTAAATTCTATGGTGGTCGTGGAGAAACAAAATTCTGTGGCTCACACCTTATGTTTCTTGAGCTAACATAACCCGAGAGGTGGAGTCAGGCCTTCTAAGTGACTAAAGAAAATGACATTGGAGTTCACGAGAGGGATTGAGATATGGAGGATGTTACAATACGTTTGAAAATTACAGGGGTTAATGTCCTCACGATGTGCCCCAATTTTTCGAACGCATTGTATTTAAACCAACTAACAGATCTTCCGTATCTCAATCCCTTTCTTCATGTCCAGCTTTGTCTCCGCGTCCCTGTCAATACAGCCCTATTTGCCCCCGGGCAGCACAACGGATCGATGACGGACCATGAATTATCAACAGCTCTGCTCTCTCCACAAGCAATTTTGCCCGATAATCATGTATAAAAAAGCATTGCAGTTGTAGTCAAAAGGGTTAACAAGTTTATTGAATACGAATACGAGGGTAAGTCAATATGTAAGTCGCAAATGTCAGTGTACCTAGTACCATTTTAAATTACTAGAGCATATTACACTTTTCAGTTGGTAACTTGTTTTCAAACACCAGCTCCAGTGAGTAATTTAATTTTACCAAATATAGGCATTAAAATAAATCAAAAATGACTGAGGACATCCAAAGGAAGTTACAAAACGAGGTTGATAACTTGAAAACCCTCCAGAAATAATTACAGAAAGTGGTGAGCACACGGCAGCAATTAGATGGACAACTGAACGAAAACAGCATCGTAAAGGACGAATTGAATCGGTCGGGCTGATCCTCATCAAAACCGAGCTGGCCGAAGCCAAACAGAATGTCACCAAAAGAATCGACTTCATAAGCAAGGAACTGAAGAAGGTCGACGATCAAATATTAGGAATCGAGAAGAGACGGGACAATTTGCAAAAGTTGCAGCACCAGTTCCAGCAGGCGCAACTCAAAGCGGCGATGAAGGCATAAAATCACTCACAGCTTAATTTATTTTAATTTAAATTGTTTAAATGGTATAATACAGTTTAATAAATATGTTTTGCCAGCAGATGGCAGCACATGTATGCTTGCTGTATAGGCTGCGTGGCATCTAGAGCAGAGGCCTGCATAGCTTTGGCCCGGCCTGGCCTGACGTCGGACTCTATTTTTCTCCGGAAGGGGACGGGTTATCCGATGGATAATTTAGTCCGGGCCGGGCTTCGATGAATTTAATTTTATTATAGTTTGGAAAGTAACAACTAAGTACAGTGAAAAATAAATTGGGTTGTTTTTATTAACATGAATTCAATTTGTTTTAAGGATTGTAAGGAGTACATGGGTCCAGTAATTTTATTTATTTAATTCTTTTTCGGAGCCGGGCCGGGCTTTGAATATTCAGCTCCGGGCCGGGTCAGCAGCACATTTTCGTTTCATCGGGCCTGGCAGGGTTTTAAATTTTCTCTTTCGGGCCGAGTTTTAAATTTTCCCTATCGGGCCGAGTTTTAAATTTTCTCCATCGGGCCGGGCTTTCAAAAATAACCTTCTGTAGGGCTCTTATCTAGGGTGCCCTGCTAGTTGTCCGAGGAACACAAAATGGACAGAATGGGTGTGCTCTTGCAGCACCTCACTTGATATACTGAGGACGGAAGGCTTTATAGCACAAATTGTTACGGGGGACGTGTCTTGGGTTCACCACTCTCAACCCAAATCCAAACAATCTTCCATGGAATGGAAACATTCTACCTCCCCAACAAAAAAAAAACTTGTGGACTGATGGGATCGTCTTGAACTTCTTTTTTTGTTGGGGATAATTTGAGCGCTGAAGCCTTTCTTCCTTAGTATACCGAGTGTGGTGCTGCAAGGATAGACCCGTTCCGTTCACCCTAGATGCCACGCAGAGTATACAGCAAGCGTACATATGCTGCCATCTGCTGGCAAACATGCTCTTGTAATTTAAAACAGTATAAGAGGTACACTGACATTGGGACTTTAACACTGGTGGAAAAAAATGAAACACTTGAAATTTGCGAAATTTCGACCATTTTCAAACCGCCATAACTCATATATTCAATCAATTGTGATGAATCTTTGAGGGCGAAAAACTTTGAAGTGTTGTCTTCCAAGTCATGCACCCCTGTGAAAGAAAAGGTTTTTTCAGGAAACCATGTCCAACTTTGATGATGTATATGGAGTTAGAAAAATTTTGTTGACTTGATCCACCATAAAGGCATTAAAATTTGATCAATTCCCTATGCAGGACGAAGTTCCTACGACGATTTGGCACCAAGTTATGGGTGTTTGAAAAAAAGTGCATTTTGAGGTTTTTCGCACATAGCTCAGTGACTTTATCCCATTTCGGCTCTACTTTAAGGGGGTACACTCAGATTGGAATGATCCCTTTTCGAACCGTTATACCCCCAAACCGAAAAAACACGTTTTTGGACAAAAAACGTCCTACTTTGGCAACGTGTACCAAGTTAGAAAAAATGTGTCGACTCGATCCACCAAAAGGGCATTGAAAATTCCGTTTTTTTGAAATAAATAAATAAATAAAATGTGTTCAATTACCTGTGCAGGACTCAAAAACGAAATTCCTTTGACGATTTGGTACAAAGTTATGGGTGTTTGAAAAAAAAGCGAATTTTCATTTTTTTGTTTAATTCTTTTTTCCTTCAGTATATATTGACTAACCCTCGCAGGTGTTAAATGACTTACCTGTATACATTTTCAGACACAAGCGTTTCTGTGCTCGTTTCGACGGAATTAACAGCTAATTTCTTGAGGTTAACGTGAGACAAAACAGTAATGTTCTCGGACCTACTATCACTGGGCTCGGTGCACTCGGTATCCGAGTCCAAATCATCACTACTTTTTAAATCGCCGTTATGATTAATATCACCCTTGATCATTTGACTCTTGTCCAGACACACACTGTACAACAACTCGCCGTTGCTCTGTCCGTTCTGTCTACTCACGTCAACCTTGTCACAACTATCTAACTTCACATCACTATCACCGATCGCACTGTCTGATTTAACACTAACACAGGAAGGAACTACACTCAGCTGCTGCTGCTGCTGCTCGTCTTCATTTTTCATCGATTCACCTGAAATTATAATTAAATTAATAGGGCAAAATTTGGTGACACTCAAGTACCGGTTGGCCTAAATTTGTTGTTTTCATAGGCCATCTCCGTAACCACAAGAGTTAGAAAAAAACTGATATACACGTTATGACATCTATTTCTGATATAACAATGATAGTATTAACAAACCATGGCTAACTTAATTAGTTTGGGAGATATTGGGTGTTTTGAAATTTTTGCCTAATTTAAAATATGTACATCTTTTCTCATGAGAAAAAAAAACAGTTTACCAGGCCACCCAGTAAAAGTTGAAAGTCTTGTCTAGGGAAATTTTTAACTGCAGAAGGCAGCATCAACAATGACAAGACGGATCCTAAACTTTACTAAATTTGCTTTAAAAGAGTTGAACTTTTAGTCTAAATTTACTTCGTAAGAGGCAGCACAGTCCAAATACTACCCACCTCAGGTCTGGCTCCAAATTTTTATTGGTATGTATGAAAAATAATCTTTGGGACCGAATATGGGAAAGAGAAACCAATTATCATATATGAAAATTAACTACACATGGAAAGAAATAGATTATGGTGTTTATAATTTGCGGTAAAATTTTTTGCCGGTAAAATGTTTGAGGTATATATTACATCAAATGTATTTGGCAACACTGCTAACATGCTTCTCACTGTTTTTTCAAATAATTTTTTAATTTAGTGACTAGTAATTGCCAAAATACCTGTTAGGTATAGTCGGGTTTATCCATAAAATACATGCCTGGTAATAAAAAGGTGGGATCAAAGACAGATGGAGGTGAGCGGGCGTAGTGCCAAACGAAGCAATGAAAACCACTGAAATATTAGCCGCACACATGTAAATATTATTGCTCGTCGATAAACCTTGCACCAATGATGTCAGGAATGAGAGAGTAAATGCTATCACATGCAATTGACTATAACTGAATAAATTTATATGAAACACAAGAGTTTTAATTCAAGATTGACTTTTATATTGTACGTGTGTAAGCATGAATTACATTTTTTTAGTATCTGTAAAAACTTAAAATATTATCATCACCGTCAACTCTCTTGAACATCGCGAATAGATAATAGTATTGCCAATTTTACCACTTATTTATCCTGTACATACTTTGGTGGGATTCCCCCGGTACATTGTTCAGCATCTCCAGGTTGATCCTGCAGGTGGCGCAATACTCGTTCGGCTTCTCGTGCTCACACTCACACTGATCAGTCTTTTTTATCACAAGTCCGTTCTTCTCCTCCTCCTCCTCCCCGTAGGTGTCCCCCCCGTTTTTTATCACCTCCTTCTCCAGGATGTCCCCGAGGTCCTCCTGGCCGGCGTTCTTGTAAATGCAGTCACTCTTGCAGTCGTTCTCGTCGAGCTCGCATAAAAAATCGGCGTTCGTCGGTGTGGCGCAGCCGTTTATCAGGTTCGTCTCTTCGATGTCGACACCGTTTTGCAAATCCTCGCTCTGGGATATTTTTAGTGTGCTCATCTTACTGGAAATGAAACGAAAACAAAACATGATTGATAATTTATTATAAAAATGAGTTGACAGCTTTATGTTATACAGCTCTACAGGTATCCCGAGGCGTGTGGGGGTAAAGCTTGCGCAGAGTGGGAAAATATTCAGAGAAGGCAATATATCTTCGAATGAGTTGAATATAGTACAATCGCGCAGAGGTGACAGTGACTCATGCTTTTTCAATCCAATAATCACGTCTGGATAAATATGTATACTCGTTCGCAGGCTTAAGAAAAACGGAATGAAATACGAAACGTATGTCGATATATAAATTCAAGGGCTAAGTGCAACGTATGTCTTTTCTCATTATATCTATTCTAACCTCAAAATGCACGTGCTTGTATCTGGTTTTGACCGTGTCCGATTTCGATTTAGTTAAGAGCAGAATTGATTGTATCCATTTTATTTATAAAAAGGTTCAATGTAATAACAAATTTCCAGTTGTCTTTACCGATTGCCGAAAAATTTTCGTCGGGAAAATATTTACACGCTCGAGATTTTTTAAATTTCCCGCCTAGACTGAATCGAATTATTTTATGGACATACAGTTTACTAGGAACTTAATTCAAGCAACATGGAGCGACGAGTCACTGTCACCTCTGGGCGATTGTACTATAGGTGAAATTTAAGATGGTCACTGCGCAGGTTACTGGTAGAGCTCTACACACGTAGTAAATGTATTAACTATAATTTTAAGAAAGTTTATATTTATAATAGACAATATTTTCCCACACTTTTACTTTGTACAACTTCTTCTTTCTTTTGCTCTACAACTCTCTGTGGCTAAAATCTTGCACCATTCCTCAGCAACTCTCCTCCAATTCCTGATTCCTATTTTTGTAGGTCTCTTATGGTATTTATCCATGACTTTGGAGGTCTCCTGTGACGGATCGCGGGGTCACTTATGGTACGGCTTATGTAGCAGCGATGGTAATACAGATGGGTGCGGACAGACCGCCAGCCCGCTCTACAACCGACGCTTCCTATCTGTATTGCCACCTCTATCTACAGTACCTTGAGTCACCCCGCGTGTCGTCCATGGGGGTCTCCCTCTTGACATAGGACATCTTGAATCCTATTCTGTAATTTTCTTTGTGCATCTTGTGCATCCTGCCACCTTCGTGATCTAATATGCTTTACTATGTTTGCGGAGTTTATTATGGTTTCTACTTCAAAGTTCATTCTTATAATGTATGACACGAACTACAGTCTTATGGGTCTGAATGTCTCAAAACGTTTCAATTCCGCATTGTGCCTCTTCAATAAGGTCCATATTTCACTGCCATATGTTACCACGTTATAACACTTAACTTGATAATTGGTTAGTTAAGTCGCCGAATCTATAGTCAATGAATAAATAAAATAACTGTTATACACTGTGTTCAACATTGTTTGATAGGCATTTGAATTTGGCGCGTTGTTTTTCATATTGCAATGTTGGTGCCTTGCGTGCGAGAGTGTCAAATCGATCATTAGTGCCCGCAGAATTAACTGTCAGTGCGATCGTGTGTGCGTGTGCTTTATAGATAGTTAGTTTTACATTTACGTTTTATACCATCTCATCTTACTGCAGATATTTGATTGGCAAGTTTAAAAATAACCACATTAACACATGCAAATCTTAATTATAAAATGTGATTTTTGGTTAAGAATGCCGTTCGAAGATCACCACAACAGGTTTATCCTTGAAGCATATTTTCGAACAGGGACACGCAACGCAGAAGGGAGTTGGAATTATTCCTATCAAAATTGCGAGGAACAATTTCATGAGCAGTTTCCTGATGTTGAGTTTGGTCACAATTGCTTTGTGCAATATGTTCGCCGTATTCCATGAAACCGGCAGCATTTCCAAAGGAAAATCTACAGGCCGACCTACTGTCCTTACAGAAGCAGTCGTTGCAGATATTCAACAAAGACTAGATGTGAGTCCGAAGAAATCGCTACGATGTTTGTCTGCTCAGACAAATTTATCGCTCGGTACATGTCAGAAGGCTTGCAAAAAATTTTTACATTTACATCCGTACAAGGTAACTGCAACTCAACAGTTGCCGCCGTCTGATTATTCTCGCCGAATGCAGTATTGCAATTGGTTTAACCAGTTCCTGAATGATGACGATTTGTTAGATTTAACGTTCTACAGTGACGAAGCTTGGTTTCACCTTAGCGGCTATGTGAACTCGCAAAGCCATAGAGTGTGGGCTGCAGAAAACCCCCATATATTTGTTGAGGTTCCGTTACATCCTCAGAAGGTTGATGTATGGCTGGCAATGTCCCGAAGGAGAATCTATGGCCCTATTTTTTTTAATGACAATATTAACGCAGCTCGCTATCGGGAATTACTCTTGAATCCTTTTATCGAACAACTTCAAGATGATGAATTGCAGCAAGGATACTTTCAGCAGGACGGAGCTACTGCGCATACTGCAAATACAACGTTAAATCACCTGCGGCAGTTCTTCGGAGATAGGTTAATTAGCAAAGATCCATGGCCACCTCGCTCACCAGATTTGACACCGCTGGACTATTTTATGTTCGGATATTTAAAAAATAAAGTGTATACGGATCGACTCCACACTTTACAAGAACTGCGCAATACAATAACAGAAGCGGTGCACAATGTTACACCTGAAATTCTACAAAATGTCTTCAACAACATGAAGAGGCGGGTAAATTTGTGTTTGGATCAAAATGGGCAACACTTTGAACATCTGTTATAGTTTAGTTCAAAATAAATTCCCTAATAGTCCTGCCACTGGTAAGTACCAACATTAAATTTTTTTTATGAGCGGTAAATTTAAACAGCTATCAAACAATAACGAACACAGTGTACAAAGTAAAAGTATTTTCATATATTATGACATTTATGAAACATGTATAAACAGTATATTCCTATTGTTAAATTTTATAGCATCTTACTAAATAAAAATTATTATTATTAATAATAAATTTTATAGCATCTTACTAAATAAAGATTATTATTATTATAATAAAAAAACTTACATTGAATCAACGACGATGTTAGGATCACTGCACCTCCTAACATGTCCCCCATTGCTGACTTCGGACGCGTGCGGCAAGTCACCGTAGGACCTAGTTTTCGTCATGTGGTTAGATAAAGCTTCGGGTGGACCGGGACAAGCCACGGTTCCGCCTTCGCTGCTCGTGGAGCCACTAGACTGCATTTCCAAAGAACCCAAATACACCTCGGACCACAGCTCTAGGTCACGTACATTGTATTGAGGCCAAAGAACCTGTAAAATTTGTCATTCATCAGATATTACCATAACCTCAAACTTAGTGCACAGTAACTTATATCAAATATTTTCGATTTACTATTTTCAACCGATCATTACACATACCTGAGAGTTGCTGCCAGAAGGAGAGGAATACAGATGATTTTTGAAATTGGGTGTATTCAAAAAGAGCCACACCGAAAATGTGGTGTCGTAAACTCTCTCGCGTTCCTGCTTGGTGTTGCACAAGAAGGTGCCGAAGAGATTGGAATAAGTATGCTGTGCAAGCTTGACCTGTAAAGGGAAACGGTTTGGTTGAAAGAAAGTAAGAGAATGACCACAAGAATGGTGGTTAAAAATTCACTATGTTTTAACAACATTTTTGTGAAGAGGATGTTTGCGTTTAATCCATATTTAAACAGAATTGAAATGTTTTCAACACAACTAATTATTGTAAAGGGTGACCGACGGGAATCTGACGTTTTTGGGACGGCTAGTACTCTGTCGGTAGGAGGAGTAGGGAGCCGAATTAACAAGCATTAATCTCGCCATTCGATGCTGTTTCAGTAGCCATGGAGCGGTGGACAGTTGAACATCGCATGTTTGCGTATGACACATATGTGCAGAATGGTGGGTCTGTTATTACTGTGCAGCGACTTTTTCGTATACATTTCAACCGTGGGCGTCGTGGTAACATTCCCAGCCGCAACACGATTCTCAGTTGGGTTAATAATCTACGGACAACAGGATCTATTGTGAAAAAGAAGCCACCAGGTCCGACTAGGTCAGCAAGAACACCAGAAAACATTGAACGTGTGAGCCGCGCTGACTCGTAGCCCTGGGCGCTCTGCACGTACACATGCGCGCAAACAAAGAATGAGCCGTGAATCTGTGCGAACAATTTACAGAAAGACCTAAAATTTCACCCTTACAAGATGTGTGTTACTCAGAAACACTTGAGGAAAGAGATTATGCGCAGCAGCAGGAGTTTGTTTGTCGAATGCAAGTGCTTTTGGAAGACAATGAGAATGCAGTCATTATCATGAGTGACGAGGCGCATTTCCATTTGGATGGGAATGTTAATAGACAGAATTTACGCTACTTGTCCTCTGAAAATCCCTGTATCATTCACGAGAAACCTCTCCACGCAGAGCGTGTAACGGTTTGGTGCGCAACTACTCCATTCGGCATCATTGGTCCCTATTTTTTCAAGGGCGAGAATGGTGCAACTGTTACAGTGAATGCCAAACGTTACTGCCACATGCTGAATGCTTTCTTGCGTCCCGAACTGCGCAGACTGCAACTGGATTTGGAAAATGTTTTTTTCCAACAGGATGGTGCCACCGCACACACTGCTCGTGTGTCCATGCAAGTGCTTCAAGGCATGTTACCCGGAAGTTTAATTTCACGTTTTGGCGACATCCCATGATCCCCGAGATCACCTGACTTAACCACTTGTGATTTTTTTTTGTGGGGGTATCTAAAATCACATGTATACTGTCACAGACCCCACACATTGGCAGAACTGAAGGAGGCAATCAGGGAAGAAGTGGCTACAATCGGTGGTGAACTGATGACTCGTGTGATGGATTTTCTGTGAAGGCTGGAAAATTGCATTCAGGAAGATGGACACCACTTAACCGACATAATCTTTTACAAGTGATAATCAACTTCAAATGGCATGTAATGACAAACAATTTTGTGTATTAATAAAATTTTCCGTTAAAAATAACTGTGTACTGTTCATTTCAAAAACGTCACATTCCCGTTGGTCACCCTGTACAAAAAAATTATATGTAAATCTATACAAAAAAATCAAGACTTGAGCTTTGACTTGTTATAAAGATTTAACATTTCTATGGTTAAAACATAATGGATTTGTTAATGTATGCTAGATAACTAACCAGGTAGGTATGAGAGAACTCAAAAGCGCACGGAAACTGCCGAAGCAATTGGTGGACACAATCCAGCCACTGTAGGAACACTGGACACCTCTCGTTCTGATCTTCACTTCCGGTGGCGTGACCACATCTGTCAGCGAATTTATGGCCGAATGCCAACCATTCTCGCTCGATCAAGATACGGAATCCCTAATAACAAATAACCATTATTAGATGAAAAAAATAAAATGTGACAAAATTTAAACTTAACCCTAAATAACTACTAAACTTAAATCAGTGTTACTCTGTAACTAATCATTCGACTCATAGACTACGAAATAAAATCAAGTATATTTTTAAATGTTCTTGAATTATTTTGAGCAAATTAGACGAAGAGAGAAATACTTCAATAAAAATTAGTGTTTGCACTCCAGGCAGATGGTAAAAGTGTGCTCTCTTCACAAAACCATCAGAAGTTGGTAGTCCATTAACCCTTTCGGCCCTGGTGGTGGCAATTGCCACCGCAACATTTACATGTCTCTACTTCCTTTGACAATCCATATTTTTGCTGTTTATCACTAGATGTCACTTCAACAAAGCCTCACTAATTAATTTCTATACTAATTAATCAAATCAGTTCAAATTTGGTATTTATGGTCTTAAGAAGCTCCCCATCAATAATAATTAACAAAACATTTTTTTTTTTTCAAATTTAAAAATCCAGGGCTGAAAGGGTTAAACGAATGTTTAGTTATCTAGGGTTAATGGCATACATTCTTTTGTATTTGAATTGAAGAGGGAAGCACTAATTCTTAGCCGCTCAGTGCACACCTCCGCGACGTACACACCCACGATTTATTTATGTATTGTGTAAATCGTGAATGCCACAGACAACCAGTTTTTATAGAAAGCAAATCTATTCCATATTGAAATTGTGAAGTACATTGCTTTAGAAAAGATTGAAAGGGCGTCAAATTTTAAAGAAAAAGAGATTCTGATGCGACTGGAGAATAATTAAAAAATGTGCAATAAATGGTTAAGGAAGTAGGTAGAGCCATCCCAAAATATTGTGACACCTGGGGGTAAAGTTTGCGCCGAGTGAGAAACTGATAACAAATCTACTCGTGGCTGCATTACTGAATTGAACATGAATCATCACTTTGCCACCGATTTGGTGTCTATATTCACATTATGTTCACGCAGCGCTTGATGAATACTTATGAGCTTCTGGCATACCCTCCCTTGAAGTTTAAAATGTCCACTGTGCAATGTGACACAAGATTTTGGGATGGCTCTACTCGAGAGCAAAGGTGCTAACGCTAACGTTTTCTAAAAGTCCTAAATTTAAACTCACAAATAATTACACTTACATCAATGGTTCTGTAATAAGGATCTAGAAGTAGCTCAGCTAGAGCCACTATTTGTGGAGTACGATCCCAGCCATCCGAGCAATGTACCAAAACGGGCCTTGCATCCCGTTCAACAGCAGTGACCAGAGTCACTGCTGATCTCATTAATCCGGACATGTGCTGCAACCAGCGTGTCCCATCTAAGAGATTGAACCAACTGGAAAAAATTTATTGACTTAATTAACTCACCACAAAGTCAATAAAGAAAATAAAACATGATATAGATCAGGGGTGGCCAAAGTGTTGACCGTGTAACTACTCCTAGTCGCCCGCCTGTTTGATATGTAAAAATAGTTACTTTTTAGCTTTAACTTACTACTTTTCTTAACACGTTCGCTGCCACCGCAATTGGGATTGCACATACGCAAGTTTAAAGTCGGACGCACTAGCGCATCGGTGGCAGCGAACGTGTTAACAAATACGATGTTGGTAGACCGCCGCCTATAATTTAAAAAACAGGTCGCCCTTAGTGATCAAAAGTTTGGCCACTCCTGATATAGATTACACATGGTAATTAACTTAACTTAACACAACACAACGTCAATTTATCAAGTGGGGAGCATAAAAACACAATTTACTTACTTTGGTTGATCAGCTGAAGAAGTACATAGCTGCCGAAGAGCATGAAAGCTCTTCCGGATTGAGTGGATGTTGGCAAGATTCATGAACTGGATCTCGCAGCTGGGGTAATACTCGGGACACTCACAGCCACCACCTCTGGCCCGGTTCGCAACGGCTGTTGTGTAAGACCTGGCATCCATTATAAGGACTTTCTGTAATCAAATTAAAAATCCAAATGAAAAATGCATAGAGAATGATAAAGTATGTTCATTAAAAAAAAACCTCCAGTGTGCCATGATTTTTTATTTAAAAAAATTTAAGTTGGTAACACATATTGAGGTTATGTTACTTGCGGCATGTTCGTACCGATAATTTCATTTGCGGTGACAAACGATGCAGAGAAATCGTAGGCTCATCTTCCAAAATTTCTTGGGCTGTGTTAATAGCATCCTAAGTACGTTTGACTGGTCTACCACTTCCTAGTTTACGGAGACATAACAGATCATGATAAGGTATTTTCAAATTAATCATAAATAACGGGAACGTTAGGAAATTCTTCCTGAAACTCAGCCAAAGGTGCGTCGAACGAATACACCCCATTTCCGTCCCATTTCGAAAATAACTTTCAACTACTATCCGTTTCAAAAGTTCTGGCCCCTGTGTTTGAACATTCATAAAATAAAAACCATTCACTCAAACAATGTAAATCGAAAAGGAATATCAACATTATTTATTTCTGTGTAACGTGTTTTAATTTCATAATTTTCAGTATTACAATTATTTATGTATTGAAGATTATATTAAAAAATGTACCGTTTTTTTGCCTTAATTTTGGAATATGCCACTTTACTAATTAATTTCTCTTAATCCATGAGATAGAAAAAATTGAATTTTTTTCAGGCCATACAGGACACTGTATGATATATATGTCAGAATTTTTTTAAGTTGTATTTGTTTATAACCTGCAGTAAAATCGGGATGTTATTATCAAGTAATATTTTTCCTGTTAATAGGATTATCAATTAAATTTTTACGGCATTACAATATAATACCTTAATTTAAAGTATTTCATGTATAAAATCAAAATTACCATTAACGATGAAATTACTACAGCAATAATTAAAGTTTAGAAGAGGACAGACGATGCGTGCCAAGGGACGAAGCGACGAGGCGGGAGGCTCGCTGAGGCACAGTGCGGTAGGGTCTCCATATGCGAAGATAGTCCAATATTCTACTATTGCGGAGTAAGAGCACGGCCGGGGCGAGACGCCTTGCGTCCCGAATCTTGTATCTCTTTTTACCGCATCTCTCCAGCAATTGTTTAAATAGTGTTAATGTTTGACGTGCTTTGTTTAAAAAACATTATGTATTAATTTTGTTACTTCACATTCTTCGTAATTTTCGAAAAACCTAAACTCCCTTTTTCTTATTAAATGAGATTGCACGTCATCATAAAAATATTAATAATAAATAAAGTTACAATAATTTGGGCAAAATATGTACATCATCCGAGAGCTAATACATTCCTCTATACATGTTTTCATTTGTATTATATTTTTTTAATTAATAAAAAAGCTACAGCAGGTTAATTTACAGTATATCGTCAAAACTCGTCAAAAACCGGACTTTTCGCGATACTTTTCATAATCACTATTTAATGAGTTGCCTAATGCTATTGAAACTTAAGTATGTTATTTACAATTGTCTCAAATATTCTATATATATTTTGTAATTTTTTTGGCCCCTCTGTTTTTTTCCTATCCCCTGTTAAACACAGGGGCCAGAACTTTTGAAACGGATAGTAGTAACGTTTCTTGCTTGTTGCTGTAAATGTGACCATGGAATAATTGTGACTTTTAGAAAGATCTGACGTTGTTTAGTTTACATCATTCCTAACATGTGTGTCAACATAAATTTAAAAAAATAAAAAATCATGGCACACTTGAGGTTTTTTTTAAATGAATATACGATAGTTTAGCTGACTATCCTGAGTTAACTGGATTAACTTGATTTTACTGGCAAATCATTATTATGATGAGTTTACTCGTACGTACATTAAATTACACAATCGATTTAAATGTGTACTAATTATTTCGTGTATCTAGTTTACGATTTATTGTTTTATTTTAATATTATTTATGGAAAATATTACAAAAATGGATTTATTTAAAAGACTGTTTTACAGCAGAAAGGCAGTTAAGCTAGCAACACATTGTTGGTAGATCAATAAATCATCAAAGTATATTAAGGTGAAAGATGTTGAGGAACAACCTACTTAAATTCCAATTTCTAGAACGATAACTAATCTTTGGTTTGGAAGGAAAATATTAAATTTGTTGAGATTATATTATACGAGCAAGAAAATTCTGAGCTTTTTTTTTGCAAAATTCAATCTTTTTTCAAAAACAAATGAAAACATACTTATCAGCGAAATATTCCAATATTTCAATAGATGATTTGTTTATTGTAGTCTTTTCATTGTAGAAGATAAAAATAATTTTATTTCTCATTTTAATTTATAAATACTTCCTGTTGCTGACCTTTTGCCATCTTTTAGTAAGCTTGTAACTTCCTTGATGATACAAATTCATCGATCTCTAAGCAATATACTATATCTTCAAGTCTCGCAAACTGTGTATCGGCTAAGTAACACTACAGGAATGTGAATAGGTAGTAATCGGAAGGCGCAATGTCTTGCCCTGTGTTGGATAAATTCCCAGGCTATTGCAAAAATATGGTTCCGAGTCGTTTTGCAACATGTGGTCGGGCATTGTCATGAAACTGCCTCACTTTACAACATCCCTGGCTAGTAATTGGCGTAAAAGTAGATGGAAAATTGAATATGTTCTTTTGTATTGCTTCTTCTAACGTAATTAATGGCCTTGTCATTGGCCCTGTTGACCAGTTACAGTAAATAAATAATAACAAATAATTAAATAATTAGGAGTGTGGACTGAATTGACTTAAGGGGGCAGGATGGTTTCGCAACTTCGAAAAATCACTTTTTTCGATAATTTTTTATATGAAAGTACAACATCTCAGGAATATCCTGTGAAAATTTCAAGTTGATCGGAGTGAAACTCGCTGAAATATCGGTTATTTCATAATCGTGTTCGGAGGCTGTCGAAAGCGCTCGACACAGGTATTCGTCTCCCCGTTTTCTCCCTCTCTCCGAAACTATTGTTCGCATTCCGATGTATAGCATTTAAAGGGCCTTTCTTTGGAAGTATTTGCTTACATTGCCAGGTATCCTCAGCACGAGAAATGCCCGAGCGGCGAAAACTCCTGGTGTTCTTGGCAGCAAGCTTCTGCGACAGGCACTTCGGCATCCTACAAACACGATTATAAAGCACTCCCGGAAGATGCTTTACAAGCTATTTACTCAATTTACGAAGAATTAAGTTCAGATGTTTTATTAGAACGATGTGTTGGTGGTTTTACTCAAAACTCCAATGAAAGTTTTAATCAAATTGTGTGGAAAATCGCTCAGAAACATCTTCAAGCTGCCTTCTTGGTGGTCGAACTGGCTGCACACATTACTGCATGCACATTCAATGCCACGGCTCATTTGAGCATCTTACATTCCATGGAAGTCAACATCGGCCATTCTGCCCACGAATATACCCGGAATGAGGACGAGTCTCGAATTGTACAAGCAGAACGAAAATCGTTGCAAAGCTCTAAGGAGGGAAGAACAGCTCGCAGACAACAACAAAAAGATTCTGCAGACTCTATAACTGCCTCAGAGGGTCCCTACTATGGCCCTGGAATAGATGATTCGATGTAAGTTTGAAAAAAAAAATCATTATTATACTTTTAATTGCTTCTAAAACTTTAAACGCGTTTTTCTCAAAACTACTTTTTCGAAGTCGGTGCGTAACATAATTAAAAAAATAATGCACCGATCTTAATGAGCTTTTGCAGACATCTTTTATATGATAAATACTGGCGGATGAACGAACGTTTTTATAAAAAAAAAATTTTACTATTTTTTACGGGCAGTAATAGGCTGATTTTTTATGTGAAAATGGTACCTCCAAATTCAAAACTGCGCCAAAAATCGAAAATCGCATATTTTTCAATATAATTTCGTTCATTCGCCCAAAAAACTAATATATTAAATAAATCACTTCGATTTTTTTATTTCAGGTAACTCCACGAGGCCAGGAATTACGCACTGCACGACGCCTTTTTTTTGCAGCGCCTCCGACGAACCGCCACCACCACGGGAAAAATAATGAATATTTATTTACAAAAAAATTCTAATATACTGTTCAAAGATAGTTCTTTAATGTACAAAAAGAATTAAATAATTGTAATCACTCAGAACTGAGAAAAAAAAAATCGCAAAAATCTGCCTTTTTTTGGCCTCTGAAACCATCCTGCCCCCTTAAATTAATTCGATTTCACATTTTTTTTTCCAAAGTATAACAAGTATCGATGTCAGACCAATCGCAGACCTCCCAAGAGAAAAGAAATTGGTAAGTACACGACGCTATGCAAGGACAGGTTAAAATTAAAGGAAAATACCGGAAAAGGAAGTGATGACATGGATTAATATGGATAGGACACTGTTTGTGGTGGAAACTTTTTTTAGTTTAACGCATCCAGCCTACTCGGAATCTCAAAGACTCTAATATTTGAGGTTATGTGCATCAAACGCCAAACTGCAACGCACTTTAAAAGACCAAAGAGAACTTTAGACACTTTAGAACTTAAAAAGGGAGAAAGTTAAGTAAAATTTAAATTGTTGCGTCGGTTGCTTGAAATCTTAAGCTCAGAACTTCTTTTTTTGCTCATCTAATTAATTTGCTTGATACTATAATGAATTAACGTATTCTGGATTAATTTGAGAATTATTTTCTGTTGCTTTGGGAGAATGATATTATTTTCCTGTTAATCTGTCATAATTGTGTGTCTTGCGGTAAGAACTACTGTTCAATATAAAACCCTACAGAAATGATTTATCGTAATCATAAAACACTCAGGTGCTAATTTAAGTAAAATCAATATAAGTGGCATTGTTGATTGAATATGTTTTCAAGTTTTAAGACATTATAAAAGCTTTATCATTACAATATGTCAAAACAATACTCGTTAATAATCAATAAGGTGTTCGATACAAACAAAGCCACTAATTTTTTTATAATGTACTGCATGCACATTAAGACCTGTTTACCTTTTATTGCTGGGATTATGTTCAATAAATTGGACACAAATTGTGACATATTTTTTGATACACTAAGGGTGTTTAAAACAAGAATTAAAGAGTCCTTAATTTTAGTTTAATTTAATTTGGTTTTGTTTTAATTTAATTCAATTTAATTTGATTTAATTCAATTCAATATTTATAATCGTTATTAATTACTGTTATTAGTATCAGTTATCAATTTTAGCAAAAGTTTTGCTTTCGATTGTAATTTTTTTTGTACGTTACTATTTTTATTTACTTTAGTTTAAATATTATGTGATGGAGACATAGTTTGGATTTTGTAAATCTGTTTTGTTTCCTAAATAAAAATAAATAAAACTAATATTGCATGTAAAAATTACCTTTTTCTCTGTAATATCAATGTCAGTCTGAATGTGCGTTGATTCCTCCGAGTTTGAATTAACAGAACCCGGCGAGTGTGAAACGTACAAGGTGTGAGGTCCCCTGTCCTGGGTGCAGGCTTCTGATATGGCCTTGATCAGCTCCTCATCTTCTGTCGACCTCCAACCCAGCCATCCCACTTCGGGCTGGCTGCACCTCGCAATAACGGCTCCATTTCCCACATGCCTAAATTAAAATTCATACTTAGAAACAGAATCTATCACCCATTCAGAAATTTCCTACACTTTCAAGTTTTGAACAAAATTTAGTTTTATATTTATGTTAACCGATTATACAGGGTGTCCCAATAGTCTGAGCTCGAAAGATTGTGCCCACACTAAAAGCTGTAAGAAGGTTCAGTATTACAGTTATTGTATATTATTTTTTTGAGTAAACACATACAAACTTGGTGTTAAATGCAAGCTTATAAAAAAAAATGAATTCAATGTCACAATATACAGGGTGCCCGTTTTTCGAGCGGCACCATGGGGATTTCAGTTATCTTAAGAGATACAAGGTTGGTTAAATTAGGGCAAAGTTGTGTATTATAACGTTGATTAATAATCTGTTGAGAAATTTGAGTTACCTTTTTTGTTTTAAAAAAATCGCGAAAAAATAAAAATATTCAATTTTCATTTTTAATTTTTTATTCGAAAACTATTACTTTTACGCATTTTGCACTAAGACATTATTAGAGCACTTTTTAATTGAGGATCTAAATATGTTATTAGATTTATTGTAGCTTTCAAGATGGCGGAGAAACAATAGACAACTTTTGTTTTTCTTATGGGCGCCATATTGGGTTTTTACATTTTCTAATGCAAGATTTTTTTCTGTTTACGATGATATATCACACATTATGTTTTAATTTTACATTTGAACCAAAATTTGAAATGTATTATTTTTGTAAAGAGTTAATAAAAAAACCCTTTTTTCTCGAAAACGGCTGAATAGTGCGCCCTATTACTTGCACCTGTTATACTTCTAGTCATGACCTACACGTACACTAAAGATGGATCAAATCGGTGAGTCACACATCTGATCCTCCCCTTGTCAGACACGATCTATGATAATCCATCAACAAATTTTTCTTAAAGCTTTTAGTGTGGGCACAATCTTCCAAGCTCAGGCTGTTGAGGCACCCTGTATATTTTTGATTTGATTGTAATTGTTTCATTAATACAAATTAGCTTAAAATTTGCATCCTTTTCTTATTCGTCGATTTCATCTTTACTCCAATAAATAACTAATTTTTATATAAAGTTTAGTTTACCCTTCCTGAGTTAAATTTTGTTTTTAATTACCTCCAAACCACAGCAGGAATCCTCCTCGAACTTCTGAATTTTGCGACTGTCTCCAGAACATCATCGGTAATGTATGCGGGAACGAGGAGGTGTGGTGGGTAACTACCACAGAGCTTGTAGTTCTTGTTTATGGAACTTATACGCCAAGTACCATGCAGGTTAAACTTCAAACGATCCACCTAAAACACAAATTCATGGAACTATAATCTTGTTCGTGTTTATTAAATAATACATTTAAAAAAAACCTATATATCTAGTAAGTAAAAAAAAAACCTGACTTTTTAATGAAACAATCATGTTCTTGGAGGTTATAAAAAAGAACATCACCAATTACTAACTCTAGAACATTTTTGATGTGAAGACGAATATGGAGGATGTAAGTGAATTTTAAAATCCTATTGTTAAGTGGAGAATTTCATTTGACAAAAATTTCTTATTTTCTTTCAGTTTCAATTAGAGATGGGTAACTAATCAGTAAATCGATTAATAAAGTCGACTCTTAGAAATGAACCGAGAGTCATTTTTTGACTAATACTTTTTAATTTTTCAAGTGTCATGAGTCACTTTAAGAATCGATTCACAAAAAAGAGTCGTTCCGCCCATCTCTACTTTGAATAGGTTTTTCATTCAATGAAATTGAACGGTCATATACCAGTTTTTTAACAACAAAAATATATTGTAAATACAGGGTGTTTCAGAGCTCTGGGAACGGTCAATCACGTGCTTATTTTTCAAAATTTCGAAAAAAATTTAAAACAAAAGTTGTGTATAATAGTGAGCTGCACGCCCTAAAAATATTTAAATTTATACAGGGTGTCTCATAACAAAGTTAGAGACCAAACTTATGTTTTTTTAAATGGAACACCCTGTATTTTTTGTCATTTTTGAACTACATGGAGCAAATAAAGGTGAGTTACTTCTAAACTCCCTATACCTATTGTTTGCCGTTTTCGAAATATTTGAAGATTTGTTGAAATACATGGTCTGGGTGAAATTTTATTTCTGCCCCAGTGATTGACGTTGAACGATTAAAATCATTTCTATTATTTGGTTGAAGGTTCGAACTATAGAGCCAACCATAATTTCATAAATTATACAGGGTGATAAAAACAATGTGGTAGAAAAACCCAACTTATAAAGTTGAATAACTTCGTTTTTTCAAATGGCACACCCTGTATTTAGTAACGTATTCTTAAGTAGAATCCAATTATCTTTCAGATTGTGTAAGGGTTCCCTGTTCCTAATCTCAATAGTTTTCTTGTATTGGGCAATTATCAT
The DNA here is from genome assembly GCA_910593695.2 of Ocypus olens. Taxonomy (NCBI): domain Eukaryota; kingdom Metazoa; phylum Arthropoda; class Insecta; order Coleoptera; family Staphylinidae; genus Ocypus; species Ocypus olens. Next base: position 11,053,838 of record OU343061.1, read on the forward strand.
ATTACGGAATAATTATTATAATCTGAAAGATAATTGGATTCTACTTGAGAATACGTTACTACATACAGGGTGTGCCATTTGAAAAAACGAAGTTATTCAACTTTTTAAGTTGGGTTTTTCTACCACATTGTTTTTATCACCCTGTATAATTTTTTGTATGAAATAATGGTTGGCTCTATAGTTCGAACCTTCAACCAAATAATAGAAATGATTTTAATCGTTCAACGTCAATCACTGGGGCAAAAATAAAATTTCACCCAGACCATGCATTTCAACAAATCTTTAAATATTTCGAAAACGGCAAACAATAGGTATAGGAAGTATTGAAGTAACTCACCTTTATTTGCTCCATATAATTCAAAAATGACAAAAAATACAGGGTGTTCCATTAAAAAAAAAACATAAGTTTGGTCTGTAACTTTGTTATGAGACACCCTGTATAAATTTAAATATTTTTAGGACATGCAGGTCACTATTCTGCACAACTTTTGTATAAAACATTTTTCAAAATTTTAACAAATAAGCACGTGATTGACCGTTCCCAGAGCTCTGAAACACCCTGTATATTACAAAATGTAATATAAATATGCACATAAAATAATTTTATTGTATGTCTGAAAGACGCCAGGTGAATTGTCTTTTAGGAATATGTAAATATGCTTAATTAATTTTTGTGGAGTGGAGAATTTTATCTTCCAAAAACTTATTTGTTTTTTTCAGTTTTGACTCGATTTTCCTTACAATTGAATTGAATTATGTATTATAATTTAACAACGGAAACATAAGTTTCTTGCCGTATGCGATATATTACTTACTTCACTATTGAAAGTTTTCTCATCGTAAACTAATGCCCGCTGCAACTCCAGTTTAGCAGTTATTTCTTGCTGAGGCCGTTCCTGTTTGCTCCAAACGAAAAAGAAGAACGCAAATAGTTCTTCCAGGTGACTTGGCGGCGCAGACGCTTTCATTAACCGTCCAAACCAATCTAAACACGTTTCATTGTTATCAAATGTTAACCTGAAAATTGATTGCAGCCGTTTAGAATGGGGTATAATTTTCCCACACTAGAATATGATTAGGTAAAGACATAAAAAATGGCGATGTGGTCGTCACGTAACTTTCGCCAAACTGATGGTATAATCAGGGTTTATTGTAATATTGTTTTAATCGATTTTTGAAAAATGATTATTGTTTTATAAATCGTTAATTTTAGCACGCTGTAGTTAGTGTTAATGCAAATTTCTATTAAAATTTCATGAATGACATAATTATTTTTTTCAATGCAAAATATTGTTAACCCCTTACTGCATGATTTTTTATTTTTATGAAACAAAAATATTTATGAATACCTTTAGTGATACAGTAATTGGGAATATTATTTTAAAAATTTAATATTTATTTTTTACAAAAATAAAAAGTGATACAGTAATTGGGAATATTATTTTAAAAATTTAATATTTATTTTTTACAAAAATACAGGTTGTGCCATATCTGGAACGCAATGCAGTAATGGAACCTTATTTCGTATGACATAATAGAAAACAATTTCTGTCTTTATTTAACTCTTTGCTGCATACGGGACTACAATTTGAACCACCAAATTTAGGCAAGCTGTGACACATCGGCCTGCAAAATAGACCACAAAGTTTGCGGTTTAATGACTGTTAGTACACATAACGCAAATGCTAATTCTGGCAAAAATCTCTTGTTTCCAGATGCCTATGAAAACTAGATAATTTCTTGCAGGCAACCCTATTAGTCTCTAAAATATATCTAAAAATAAATTTTTACCACTAGCCGCTAAATAAAGCTAAAAATATATGCAAAGTGCTTTGTGCCATATATGGCATGTTATGCGGAAAGGGGTTAAGATTTCATGAATGACATAATTCTTTTTTTCAATGCAAAATATTTTTAACATAAAAGTTTTTAGTAGTTAACTTCAAAAAAATTTGTATTCCAGTGTTATTATTAAATATTGAATCTAAAAAAAAAAAAACATTAATAAATACCTGTAAGTTCTAGCATCCTTACAACCAATGTGGAGATAAAACAAATCCCTGTGCTCGGTCATCTCCAGCAAACCCAACGGAATGTGGTGCTGAGTGTCGCACAGCTGTATGAACAGCCGGTAGTTGGTGAGCACGAGCGCCCCGTAAACGGAATGTCCCGAGAACACGACCCCCTCCCCGCTCAGCAGAGGAAAAGGGGGCGCGGAGGCGTTCTCGCCCGTCGGTATGGGGTACATCTGCAGCTGGTTGACGTGCAGGATCGAGTTGGGCTGGTCGGAGTTGTCCATTTTCTGGAAGCACAGAAAACACAGCACGCTCATTTTAACCATTCGATGCAAATAAAACCACCAAAAAGCACAACTTTTATGTAGCTTTATTGATTATATACATTTAATGAGGCCAAAATATATAATTCGGTCTTGACACACTTTCCAGCAACAAAAGTTCCATTTCACAAATGAAATAATAAGGGTTGTTTCTTAATACTTTAGATTACGGTTTGTGAAAGAAAACTTATATAGAATTAATACAAGTTACTACGTGGTAATTTATAATTAATTCAAATAATATTTGTGGTTAAAATATAGTAAAAAAAACATATGAATTAAGTTGAATGAAAAGATTTCATAAATTATGGATTACACAAACATCCTCATTATATAGTGTAAACATCGAAGCAAGTTATTTATGATATGAGGATGATGTATTAATGTAAATAAATAAAAGTGCAAAAAAGGTTTTGTTGTTTTCAATAGAAAAGATTGTGACTGCATTGCTGAATATAATAATAATATTTATTTTATCGTATATTCTACATTACAAAGTACTGGATAATATTACATTTACGTTTCATATGTTGTTAACATTAAAATTCTGATAAATTGTACAGCTTTTTGTTGGGGATGAACAAATTTAATTTTTATTAGTAGTTTATTGAACAGTTTTATCATGGAGCTTAATGGAATCTTCATTTCTCCACGACCACCATAGAATTTAAGCATTCTGAAATCAATTTTGATTATAGAACGTTCACATTCTCACTCTTGTTATGGAACAAAACACTATGCGCTTATGCTTTTGCATGTAATTCATTCCATAACAAGGTATAGAATGAATATTCTCACATCGTTTCGAATAAAACAATTAGCCTTGGATATCACAATTGTCAAAATACTATGAACATAACCACAAACGTGATAATAAAACGTAAGTTCTTTGTGTTCATTATTTTATTAGTCTATTTTATCTGGTCGAGGAGAAAGTATAGTCTGGTACTCGGTAAGAATGGAAATTCAGATGCTCGTGTGGTTCCTAGCGCTCGCCTCACGGCTTGCGCTTGAAATATTCCACTCGCATCGAATTTCCATTCTAACCTTGTTACAGAATATACTATTCTGTACTTTGACAAATGAATCATTGTTACCTTTATAGTTGTATTATAATCCATCCCATTTGTTTGGAACACATTAATTTTTCAATTATAAACTGACAGAATAGTATATTGTATAACGAGCATGGAATGACATACATTTCTCGCGAGTATGAATTCATACGAGCGAAAAATAGTCATTCCATGCGAGTTGTACACTATGCTTTACCTACGACAACTTTGTTGAGCTTCATTGTGATAGTTAAGATAATTAAAAACCGACAGCGGACAATTCGTACGCGATAACTTTTATCAGAGGCACCTGCTTAACGTTACCGCGGAAACAAATGTCACTCAAAAACCAAGCCTCCAGCCGCAACATTATTTATGGTTTATATCATTTCTCGAGTTTATACATTCTTAGTATTTAAAAGTATATATAAATAGTATGGAGACAAACATCGAAAACAACAAATTTGCCGAGGTACTACAACTAACGCCCCATGCATGTAGAAGCGGCGAAGCAAACATCTTTAAATCTACTCCGTCATTTTGACACATTGAAGGTTAGGCTTCACAAACATGTAACGAGCATATATCCAAGTTGTCGTAGGTAAATTTATTGGTAGTTATAAAATTATTATAAAAGAATTTGGTGTTTTATATTACATGACATTATTCTAATGGAACAATTGCAATAGATTAATTAAAGTCAGATCATTATAATACAAAGTTTATATTACATTTATTACAATTCAAAATCCTATATGATTAATTAATTTCTCACTTAACACGTGGTGAAACATAATTATATAATTTGATTAATTAAAACACTGGGTTTTGTTTCACTGCTTTTATTTGTCTCTCCGACTAGTTTCGACCTTAGGTCATTCTCAAGGAGATATGTACAAAATTAACAGGGCCTGGCATTTATACAGGAATTATTACATTTAAAAATCAGGTAATAAGGGCCGTCGAAATGGGGGAGCTCCAGATTTCTTCGCTTAATAACATCGAGTAACATTAGACTATGAGCAGCGAATATGTAGCTGTTCAAAATAAGTCTATCCATGTTATGTTATTTATAGAAATTTTTAATACTTTTATTCAATATTTAAATTTTATGCATACAATTCAAATTTTGCCTGTAGGTGTAGGTGTAGTTATGTTCAATACGGTGCGTCAAATAAATAAAATTATTGATTTTATGCCAGAGACAAGTAAAGGTCAAATGACACATATTTCAGGAGATAAGGAAAGGCAATTTCCAGTTGAAACGTATTTAGCGTAATACAATTTTTAATATTTGCGCCGAATAAGTAAGCGTCTTTATTTGACAAAAAAACACGTCTGCTAATGATTCCAAAAAAGTAGCAAATTCGAGATAACATTTGCAACTTAATTTGAATTATTTACACTTAAATAATTTACATTTTTAGATGCATAGAATATTACGCCAGTTTGTTTGCGAAAGGATCTTTTTAAGCTAAACAATTGAATTGTATAAAAGAAAAATGAGGTTTCAATTTCTTTTTTTTTTTTGACTTAGGCATGAGCCATTCAGTCACATCGACTATTTTATTATTATTTATTAATTTTTGGATGAATAAATGAACAAATGAATAAATGAATAATGTCAGACGTATACACAACAACCATGGACCCGACCGAATACTTCTCGATCCTCAAAAAATCTTTCGCCCGGGCTGGGAATCGAACCCACAAGGCACGCGGTGCAACCGACACAGGCGCTTGCCTGTACCCACTACACCAACGGGCTGCCTAGGTGTTTCAATTGATTATTACATTTCTAAATGCCAAATTAATTTATTTCAAAACAAAATTGCAAAAAACTGACAAAATGAATTTGTATAAAAATTAAAATGCACAGATGTTTGGTTTGTATCTTGGATATAATAATGCACTAGATGAAAATCAAGGAAACCGACTTACTGAAACACTTACTATGTTTTTTACCACAATTTATTTGATGTATGTACAAATATTTCATATACATACATATCACAACTTAGTGTTTTATTCAGTGATTTTATAATGAATTACCACGTAGTAACGGTCACAACCATCACCATGATTAGTTTAGTTTTTGTTTTTTTCTCAACTAAATCCAATTGTTTGGAAAAAGGACATGTTTGGTTCGTATCTGAGCTAAATCTTACCAAAAGTTTCTTATCACGAAATTATTTGGAAAATATATAAAAATGGTAATGTGGCGATCACGTTACATTTTCCAAGTTTATGCTATAATGGTTATTTCTATTTATACTTTCAAGGTTTATTTCAAATTTAAATCATATTTTAAATGTACTTTGGCATTCTCTACAATTATTATTAATATAAATTTGATGTAACTATCATCATTTCATAATTATAAATCAAAAATGAATTTTTTTTTAATAAATTTCTTTTTCGAAAAACAATTATTTTATGAAAAAATATTTTCAAACAAAAGATGCTCACTTCTTTGTTGTCTTCGATATTTGTTTGAATGTTTTTGTAATATATTTTTCATATTTAAAAAAACAAAAAACTGCTAAGGCAAACACCCATTTCCGATGAAACTTTACAGAAAGCTTTTCAGTTTTTTGGATTGTCAAATAAGACTTATGTTCAAAGTTTTAGTTTTTGAGACTAATACAGATACACACACACACACGTGCGCACCTGCAAATACGCAGAGACACACAGAGAGCTGTTTATCATTTGACAATGATGAAAAGTATATGTTAGTCATGAACTTCCTTGAAAAGAATAAAATAAGTTTAACAGAATTCCGATATCTTCATTAATATGAAAGTTATGACATGAAGTTGTTTTTTTTTAAAATACCATATGTATAATAGTTATTTAAGCAACAAGGAACGTAAGGCCGTATGTTAATTGTCATTACGTTCCGTGTTGCCTATTTTTTTTTTCCGCTACCGGAAATATAAAACTTAAAAAAGATCAGAAAACATTCTAAAATACGGCTTGTAATTGCTTGGGATTCAAATTTTTATAGTCACCTATGCGTCCTATGGCAACCCAGCAACCGAGAAAACAATGTCGAATTTTGTTTGTGTCAATCAAGTGAAACTTTCTGCGGGCATGGATGCAAACGAAACTGCGAATATTGCGTGTTAGAACCTGTTACCGACAAAATCGAAAAAGGTATGTGCCCTGTTACGACTCTTTTAAGCAGTGGTTATGTAGAAAGGATGCCGATGCTATAGGTATAGACGAAAATGAGTTGCTCGCCTATATGTTGGAGCGTTACGTTTCTGTTTATTATTTTCCTAGGTCCGTAAGTAAAAATTAAGTTCCGTCGCCAAGGACAACAAACACCACGAATGTTATCAGCCACTTACGGTACCTGTAACCATGGATGCAATGCTTATTTAGGCTGCCGGTAGCGGAAAAAAATTATTTAGATAAAGGGTGGCTTTGTATTTCGGAACGTACGTTGCAGGTTTGATATGTTGCATCACGTCTTCGCCGTCAGTTGCAAAAAGTAAGGTTAAGCTAATCTAAGATACAGGAATTTGCTGTGCGAGTCGTCGCAATTATGTAATAGGTGCTTTATTAACAATCTCCCGAACATTTTGAATATTTTCCTCACATTAAAAAAGTCTGCTTCCATGAACACAAAATCAGAAAACTGTTGTCGAAATTCAACCAGGCATAGACGAGTATTATAAATCCATTGCCCATTTTCAAGATATCTATTACGGAAATATTATTCAATGATGAAACGCTTGTGAAGTTGTGAGAATACCATGATTAAATCAAAACTGACTTTTAATTGACATAACGTCAACAACGTGCTGAACTAATCTAAGACCGTGATTTTGTTTGATCATCATAGGTTATGGTTCTGTCAGAATTCCAAACGTTAAAATGGACTAACAAATCGTCGAGGTATAGTTCAGCAGTACAATCAGTGAAACCGTAAAAAGTGCGACGCCACACCGTGAGGAATCACAATAGTGGCAGTCTACGGAGTTTTTGTGCTGCATAAAACCACAAACTTAATCAAAACACTGCAATTTGTAAGTTGACATCAATATTACAAAACTGTGGTCATTCTATTCTCTCGCTAAATGTAACTCGTGTTACGATTGTTTATATCTGTCATATTTAGTGTAGAAATCAAAGCAGTACAGACGCACTAGTTGAATCTGCAGCACAGTTTCAACTTCAAAATATCATCGATAATAATCATACCAATTGTAATATTGTGGCTTATAATAAATTAGACTTTCAAAACGAAATGAAATAAAAAATCGTATGCAACATGGAGATCAAGCTAAGTTTAAATCTTCGGAGAAGCATGAAGCATCATTTTCACTCGTACAAATACCAGTGCCACCAAAAAATATTACGTGATGACCCGCACTTCACGAAAACTGCTACTTGCATAGCACCACTTCACAATTTGAACTTTTTCTTGAATAGAATACATTTTTAATGAAAAAACTTGCAAACAGTTATGAAGTGATCAATACATTTGACAGAAGCCAACAAATCAACAGCGCACCGTTTTTGTTTAATTTCATGGCAACCATTATTTTCGTGAAAATGATCATTTTTATTTTATCATTTTTTTGGGTTTCAATTAATACTAAAAAATAAATAATAGCATGACTGCATGCAGGAATTTTTACTCTACAAAACATTTATTTACATGTTTGTTCTAAAATGATCAGGGAAGATAATATTTCAGTATAAAGAAATTAACATTGAAAATCCTATGTTCCGTTTTGTTCCACTACACCCTGTATATAGGACTTACCTTAGGCCTATTTTATTGGGTAATTTTATTTTTCCGTTTTCAACGATATACAGGGTTAGTCAAAATGAATAGGACAATAAGAAAACTATTTTTAGACGAATGTATGTTTATTGTAACCAAACTACAGCTACGTATGGACAGATAAACTATCAAAGTTTTTTCTAATCTTCACAGATGTTCGATATGGCCGCCCCTTGTGACACGACAGACGTCCAGGCGATAGACACGTGGTCGTCCTGTGCTTTTACCCTTGCAAAAGCAGCACGTCTCCTCAAATTGCTTTACCCACCTCGCAATGGAATGTCGATGAGGTGGTTCTTTGGCATACTTGGCTCGAAATTGTTGCTGGACCGTAATTACTGACATTGTTTTAGCAAATGTCATCACACAAAACGCCTTCTCCTTGCCTGATTGCGTCATTTTGAAAACAGCGTCTCCTAGCGGCATTAACGTACATGTGTGTTGCCAAATAAAACTTTGATAGTTTATCTGTAGCTGTAGTTTGGTTACAATAAACATACATTCGTCTAAAAATAGTTTTCTTATTGTCCTATTCATTTTGACTAACCCTGTATAACATGTGGGGTTGTATCTGTAATTTCATTAAAACCATAGAAACTTTGAATTTTGCCCACCCTTTTTTTGTCATACTAGAGTCACTTTACTCACTTGACTCTTTGAGTCGGCTCACTCAAGAGTTGCCCACCTCTATTACAAAGTACAGAAGAAAGTATTATTTTTGAGATTATTTCGTTCCAACACAAAATAGACTTATTAGCTATTTCAATCTAATATGGATGCAAAATGACATATGTCATAATATTACATAAACATCAGTTTTTAAATAAAATAAAAATTCCCTGTGGATAAATACAATAAAATGAGAAATACTATACTTTTCGTCTTCTACAATTCAAGAGTCTCTTTATTTTGTGCAGTAATAAATACATTTAACCTTGTGTTAATTTGATATCTTTGATATTTTTAACACACAAAATATCTACTGTATCATTCAATATTCGTCATGATACTAGCCAGGAAAGTAGTTGTTTCGGTACATGATTTGTTAATTTTAGTCTCTTCGAGACTCGACGAAAAGTATAGTATTTCTCATTTAATCAGTTTTTGAAATGAATGAATTATTAAATTGTATAATTCTTCACAAAATAACCTCAACAAATACAACTCGTGTTGAAATAAAATATTTTGTTTTAGGAAACCACACGATTCCATTACACAAAATCGATTGAATTTGTATTTCGGCAATTAATACACTTGTTTTTTTTTCTGAAAATTTTCAAAGGATTCTCGTGAGATGTTTCTGACTATTTTAAAAATGTATGTGGGTGCATGTCTATCTATAGGAGCATGAATCTTGCAAAACTTAACAACGCAAAAATGACTTGATACAATAAGACAAACCCACTTTTACATGAAAGTCAAAATACTGCGAGTACCATCAGTTTACAGGTGGATAACTCATGAGTTAGTCGACTGTTAGAAATGAGTCGCGGAGTCAAGTGACTCCCGTGTAAATTTTCAGCTCAATTTGAGTCATGAAAAACAATGTTTTCAGGACGAATGGGAAATTTTGAGGTGAGGACTCAACTTTCCCAACTTTCAAATTATGAGTCGACTCCTTGAAATTATTACTCGACTCTTTACGATTATGAGACAACGCTTTCATGTTGGTGAGGACCTTTTTTTTCAAATATTTTCTCACTTTTTCAACAGTCATGAGCCGCCTTTCGGAGTTGTCGCCTTTCACTGGACTCTCTTCACTGAGGCAGCTGATAAAAAAGGGTCATTTCGGCCACCTCTAGTTCAGTTGGTATGAGAGTAGGCTCTAATACTATTTGATGGGAGTCACGCGATGTTAACCGATGGATAATTTAGAGGCCTGGTTGGTTTAAATTTTATTCTAATCTAGAAGGTGATGATAGCTGGATGGATTTTGTTTATTTGTTTTGTTTTAACAGTTAATCAATTTATCATAACAATGATAAAATTTGAACAAACATTAACTTACGATAACCGAACGGGAAAAGATCATCATTACAAACGCATTCCAATTATGTAGACATTTCGTATTTTAATAATAATGAAGAAAATGCTCCTATATACACAGTGGGCCAAAAAAAACGGTACAAATTTTAAATATTCATATTTTCAATAATAATTAACGCATTGAATATTGCTTTGAAAAACAAAATATTCACACTACGAGATGACAAAAATCATTAATTGCATTTTTGAAAAGTTTTCTTATCGAGGATCTTTCACATTAATGAAGGCGCTGCAAAGATGGGAGTTTATAATGTACAACCGCGTCACATTTGTAGGTATCAAAATGAGTGGGCCATGATTAGTTTTTGTTATCAAATGAATCTCAAACATTAGCTAACACTTCTATCAGTCATTTTAGTTGTTGTCACAAAAATTGTTTGCCCAAGTAAAGAAGATAAAATATTCATTAAACATTTGTTTCAATATGACAATTTATCTGCACGAAAGATTGTGAACAAATACCGACAAAAAGGTTGGTCGGTTACAAGTATTCAGTGGACCAGAACTTACGGTAACTGAATCAGAACTTACGGTAACAATAATCGCAAACAAATAGTGTACCATGTACAGTAAAGGAATTCGTGCATTATAAACTCCCATTTTTGCAGAGCCTTTATTAATGTGAAATATCCTCGATACAAAAACTATTCAAAAATGCAATTAATCATTATTGCAATCCACAAAGTGTAGATATTTTGTTTTTCAAAGCAATATTTAATGCCGCGGTCGTGGGTTCGAATCCCATCTGGATGGTCACATTTTCAAAATGAAGAAGTGGCCGTTTGATGTCCAGTGTATGTCCCCCCCCCATTCATTATATAATTAATAATAATTATTAATTAAATAAATATTCAGAAATCAATATAAAAAATTAAATGATACCTTTGGCAGAATGGACCAGCTTCCCATGCAAAAAAAAAATATTTAATGCGTTAATTATTATTGAAAAATTTGAAAATATGAATATTTACAATTTGTACCGTTTTTTTGGCCCACTCTGTATAATTCTACAACATAAATCTTAAATTTACAAATTTATTATTGACACTTGATTAATACAATACAAGAAATTTGTAAATTAAAATTCATGTTGTAGAATTATGAAAAGAATTGTTTCTTCATATTATTGACTTACATTTCTAGCAGGGTGTAATAATATTGTAATAAAAAATTTGGCATTGAAAATTCAAATTGTTATAGAAAATTGAAAAAAAAAATTGGACAATTTTGCAATTAAAGTTTGATTAATAAATGTGAATAAAATAAATCAAAACCCTCACTATTTTAAATTTCTTCAAGTTCCAAGAATCCCATTTGCATTAGTCCTTCACCTTCACAATATTTTCAAATTTTATTATATTTTTATCTTTTTTTATTATTATTATTATACTCTTATTTCTTCTTTCTGCTACCCTTCCGGGTGTAGAATATTAAAATTGCTCAGTTTTCTGTATTTTCTTTTATTATTAGGTTCCAATTCTTCTTGTTTCTTGTGCTTTCCTTCATCTGGGCGTTTATCTTTTTTATAGCGTATAATTCCCTATCATTAAGTTATTAACGTAAATATTTACTATTCTTAAGAAAATGATATTATCGTGTATGTTTACTTACATAGATCAAATAAAAAGTGTTTATTAACTGCAACAAATGTGCAGGGAAACACCAAGAGGCCGAGGGTGTTTTTCTCACTTGATTAAAATGCCTGGTGTATATTCTCTGGGCGAGCATTTCGACGAACTAACAAACCACCCCACAGTTATTGCACACTTCGCATCTTTGTACACAATCAACACTGATAACACTGAATAAATAATTCGTCCATCGAGTGCCACTGTTGACTGCATAATTATGGAATTAAAGTCCACTGTATATGAGATTTAATCAATTCTAATGTTATCAGTGCACGTGATTTGTCAGCCGGTCATGTGTTTACTTTTGTGACTATAAATAGATCCTTTAGTTCGACATGTCATTTATTATTAGAAACGCACGTATGAATTGTATAGAAAAAAAAAATTAATGATCATGTTTTTTTTTTAATATGTATGTAGTGTAATAAAATGACGTACGTCCCAGTAATTAGTTAAAATTTTATTTTTCTGAACTAGTTTAGGATATTAACCCATCTTCAGCAGAAAAAACGTCTGAAAAAGCTCACCAGATTTGACACCGCTGGACTATTCTATGTTCGGATATTTAAAAAATAACGTGTATACTGATCGACTCCACACTTTACAAGAACTGCGCAATACAATAACAGAAGCGGTGCACCTGAAATTCTACAAAATGTCTTCAACAACATGAAACGCCCGGTAAATTTGTGTTTGGATCAAAATGGGCAACAGTTTGAACATCTATTATAGTTTAGTTCAAAATAAATTCCCTAATAGTCCTGCCACTGGTAAGTACCAACATTAAAAGTTCTTTTTAGGAGCGGGAAATTCAAACAGCTATCAAATAATAACGAACACAGTGTAAAATAACATTAAATAATGAAACGTAACTTCACATAACTGACAAATACATAATAATTGTATTTTGACATGTTTACTGCCACGATTAAACTAAATTGGTTTTTCAAATAAACGAAGTCAAATATTGTTATTTCCTTGATTTGGCCCAAATAAACAGCAGTAGCAATTGAGTAGTGGTCCAACTAATCTACTGTATTTTAATTACCTTTATTCTTCTTCTTGAATAATTAATGGCCTTGGCTCTAGTCCCTGTCGACCAGTCACAGTGATTGAATTATCTTTACTTGGTAGTAACACATTCCTAACCCACAATTAACAAATAACAGAAATCCAAATCTGCTATAATTGGCTCATCCTATAATATTACACAGCAAATTCAGCAAAAGAACTTAATATAGCCTACACGATAATAAAAATTCCACTCTTCTGGCAGCCAATGATTTTTTTCCCCGAGTTGCATCAAAAATAACAGAAACATGTGCCAAAATATTTCTACACCAACAAAACGCATTACATTTAATTTCCAATACAATCTGATATCACGGGATTTAAGTGGTTCTCGCATATATTTACAAACTGTCATTGCATATTAATGTATTTGTAGAAAGTTTTCTCTAATTAGATAGTACTCGTCCGTTTGAATGTTAAGTATTGACAATCAATACCAATGCATGTATAATAAGTGATATTTAGAGAGTAATGAAAGTGTATTAATATTAATCACGGGTTATTAGCATGGAAACAAGCTTTGATTTGGGATACAGATTTTTACTTGTAATAGAAACTGCAATTGAAGTATCCCGTTATGTTTGTGTTATATTTTCAACGTGTAAATGACTATTGATTAGTGGTTAACCTGTTTTGTTTTTAATGTAAATACTTACAATCTATTTATAAGTAGCGGCAAGAAGTAATTGGGTTTATGTTTCAATCGATCCAATAACATAATAGACGAAAAAAATATTAAGTATCTCATTTGTGTTGCATACTAAACCAGTGGTTAAGTTCGTTTGCACGGCTCATCGGTTAATTAAATTATGGTTAAGATGTGGTGACAGGAAATACAATTGGCAATTTATGGATTTAAGTAATAAAGACATCTTTATTACTTGTATTTAATAAATCTGCAATAAGTGAGGTTGTCTCAAGTTAATTTAAGGATTTTTAATTATTAATAACCAACGATTTACTTTGTGACCAAAATGTACATCTAGTTTGAGTGAGGAAATCACTGTTTTATTTAAATAACCTGTGATTAAAATTTCAAACTAACCCAAGTGTTCCCCTCCGATTTGAATGAAATTTGGTGGATTTGTAGAGGGGACCAAAATATTTGATACATATTGTTTTGTTTCGGCTAAAAAAACATGCACTCGCCCCTCGAAAAATCAGCCATATTTTTGTTCTTTCGCAATAACTTCTAAACAAATCATGATAGCGTGGTACAAATTGGTTTATTGATTGAGTCACCTTATAAAACATATGGTATGTTCATTAAAAAAAAAACTCAAGTGTGCCATGACTTTTTCGTTTTAAAAATTTCAGTTGGCACACTTGACACTTGTTGGGAATTGACATATAAACAAATTGGTTTATTGATTGAGTCACCTTATAAAACATATGGTATGTTCATTAAAAAAAAAACCTCAAGTGTGCCATGACTTTTTCGTTTTAAAAATTTCAGTTGGCACCCTTGACACTTGTTTGGAATTGACATATAAACGTCAGATCTTTCTAGAAGTCACAATTATTCCGTGCTCACAATGGTTTACAGCAACCAGCAAAATACGTTTCTAATTGAAAGTTATTTCCGAAATGGGATTAAAGTGGACGGAAATTGGGTGTATTCATTCGACGCACCTTTAGGAGAGTTTCAGGAAGAATTTCCTAACGTGCCCATTATTTATGATGAATTTAAAAATACCTTATCACGATCTGTTGTATTATTTCGTGAAACGGGTAGTATTCTCCGTAAACCAGGAAGTGGTAGACCAGTTAAACGAACTCAAGATGCTATTAACACAGCCCAAGAAATTTTGGAAGATGAACCTACGACTTCTCTGCGTCATTTGTCACAGCAAATGAATTTATCGGTAGGAACATGCCACAAGCTTCTACGAAAAGTTTTGCAAGTATACCCTTATAACATAACATCGGTGCAAGAGTTATTACCTGTTGATTACCCCAGACGACTGGAATTTTGTCAGTGGCTTTTACAAAATGTAAACGAGGATGTTTTACAAATTACTTTTTTTACCGATGAAGCTTGGTTTTACAAGGATGGGTACAATACTTCCCAAACTATGAGAATTTGGTCAGATGAAAATCCTCGTATATATCGAGAGAAACCACTACATCCAGAGAAAGTTGGCGTTTGGGCAGCAATTAGTGGGAGAAGATTAGTTGGACCGATATTCTTTGAAAGTAAAATCCTATTTTTATTATTAATAATAAAAATTCAATAACCGTGCATTCATTTTAGGTACGATAACAGCAAATCGTTATCGTACAGAAATTTTATTGCCTTTTATAAATGAATTAAATGATGACGAACTGCAAAGTGGATATTTTCATCAAGACGGGAGCAACTCCTCATTGCACAGTGGATAATTTGGCCATTTTGGAGGAATAATAAGTCGAAATGTACGGATTCCTTGGCCGCCCAAGGAGCGTAATGGAGGGTGTGCGACGAAGATGTTAGGCTTGTGTTCAAGAAGAAGGCACATACAACATTTAATATAATTTTATAGTGAAAAGTTTAACATATCTATAAATTGACAGTTTGTTTAATTTTGAGAAGTAACATAACCTCAATATGTGTAACCAACTTAAATTTTTTAAATTAAAAAATCATGGCACACTTGAGGTTTTTTTTAATGAACATACTTTACTATTATAATACAGGCAATGCGCCGGTAAATGCTCACTTTTTGAGTGCACCCTAGTTTCACAAAAGTCTTTACATCACGAGAAAGGCTTACTGGTGGGTTAGTTGAGCTTCAGAGCTGATAGAAATATGAAAATAATAATATTAGACATTAATACTCACATCAACTTATTAAACAAAAATGGAATCCACTAACTACCTCCAAGTGAATTCATTTTATACTAGAATTACTTGTTGAACAAATTAATACAGCAATCATCATCACACTACACTAACTACTAGAATAGTGAACTGTGTATTTATACCAAGAAATAATTACAGCGGAGAACATGAGAAGTTGTTATCTGATTCTTTTATTGAATACACAAACTCTCGATTGCAAATATAATTGGAGAGTTTGTTGATTCAATAAAAAATTAAAGATAACAATGCAATATGAGGTTCTCAAGTTTCTCAGGATAAATCACACTTCTAATAGAGTAAACAGGTTAATGCAAAATTGCTTAAACATGTAAACAATCTGTCAATCTTGTTGAAGATCACGTGTACAAAACGTTACAAGTTAGTTATGTGCACGAATAAATTTATTATAATTATATCTGAAAGACCAGGTGGTTGACAGCCTGACTCAATCACTGCTACGAAAAACGCTGCAGCATAAACGATCCGTCAATCTCAATAAAATAAATAAAAAGGAAATATAGCCTAAACGTATGAATATTCAAGCTGTTCGTAAATATTCCTATGTTTTGGCTATACATATTTTGTGTTTATTAAATTTATTTAAGGCATCTGGAACAAGTGAGGATTTCTAACTGAAGGATTTCGTGCAAAAAGGCACGAAGTGATGTTTTCAACACCATCTGTTGTAAGAATGCATGTACTTTCGTTTGCTGTTGTCAAAATACAGGGTCCGGCAGCGTAATGTGACGTTTTTCGCTACACTGTAGTGATTAGATATTTTGTTGGAAGTAAAAATCTGAAAAATAATACTCATTGAATGCAGTTTTTAACAGTTTTATCATTGTTTAGATTAGACGGGGTCGATTGGCTGTGGTGAGCCTTACAGCACTGCGACCCGTTTAGATCTTTTGTACTAATTATCATTGTTTAAAAATCACAGAATTTAAATGTCCACCATTAAACTCTATACATTTTTCAATATTTTCTCGGACGTGGTTCATAACTGCGCCTCGAAGTCCCCCATCAATTCTTCTTATCTCCTCAGTTATGTTGTTGTCATCCAGTGTGCGGGGCTTGTTTAGATACACTTTAGACTTTAAGTGCGCCCATAAGAAACAATCTGGAGCCGTTAAGTCAGGAGAACGTGCTGGCCAGGCAAGGTCTCCATTTCGGGAAATTAATCTCCCAGGAAACTTATTCCTTAAAAACTACATAACTATTCTAGCCCCATCCTGTTAAAACCATAGTTCGTGATCTTCAACTCTCAATCTATGTAATTCGGCAGTAAGAAATGTTTGAAGCATTTGCAAATATCGCTCCAAGGTAAAGGTTACAGTTCGATTGTTCTCTTCAAAAAAATACGGTCCAATAATCCCAAAGGTTGCAATACCGCACCAAACCGTAATTTTTTCAGCATGTAAAGGTTTCTCATGCAATTGCATTGGTTGTTCTGCACACCAATATCTATAGTTTTGTTTATTAACAAAACTCGATAAATGAAAATGAGCTTCACCCGACATAATTAAATTATCCATCAGATCTGGTCTTTCGCCCAACAATCTTACAAATTCCCTTCAAAATGCAAGTCTGTTAGGTGGATCTTGTGGGGATAATTGATGAACAATCTGTATTTTATAAGGATGAAACTTAAGATCATCATGCACTGTACGATCTGATAGGTTTAGAGCCCTTGCATGTTTATTCGCTGAATGTGTTGGTCTGGTTGTTACCGCTTCCGCAACTCTTTGAATATTTTCAGGCGTTCGCATAGTACGGGAAGAACCAGCAAACCTATCACAGACAATTCCATGCGCATTCCACTTCCTAAAACCATTGCAAAATAATGTTCCGCGATGGAATGCGACCATGTCTTGGGATATTAAACTCAGCCCGAAATCGTCTTTGGACCGTAATAACAGACTTCGTTTCAATGTAAGCCGTCACGGCGAACACGCGTTGATTTAACGGCCAATTCTCCATAGCTACTAAACTGCATACAATAACAAACACATCAGTCATAAACAGAACTCCCCCACCCATTCATGTGTCGCGTTAAAATGTGTCACATTCCAGTGCCGGACCCTGTATAATCTATGAAGTCCCTAAGTACTTCATATGTCACTTTCTTTGCTTTTACTGCAAATTTTGTTAAAAAGTCCAGATGCTGCAAAAAGTGCAAAAGTGTCTCTTTTCGTACATTTTTCATTGTGTGGTGCAGCATTAGAAATTCTTCTGTGTTGTCTTAAACCGGCAAAAAATGAGCAACAGTGATGACAGCATTCCTGGTAGGCTGATAAATTAGGATTTCATAACGTGATGATAATAATAAATGATTTTCATAAAACCATTTCCAGCTAGCGACGAAGTCGAATAGCAGCCGTCTGAAAATAAGGTTACGAAAAATGCCAGACGTAAATCTACTGATGATGAACAAGAAAAACATAATGTGGAAGGAACTACCCTTAAAAAGACGAAATCACTAAGCACCAAGTGCAAGAATAAGTTTGCTGAAGCTTCTCGTTAGCAGTTTTCAAAATCTAAACCACAGTGAACAAAATTTGTTCACATTTTATTCTCGCCGCAGTCGGGGAGTTTTTTGGTCCGTATATGGGCATGTTGTATTTTTCACAGTATTGATTGAAGCATGTAGTTAACCTATAATTTCAATAAAACGTCAAATAAAATTTTTACATGTTAATGAAGGATATTATAAAATGCAACATTGCACTACACATAACCAAAAAAAAAATGCAATGACAACAAATAATACAATACAATACTAACAAATTGTTAGTAACTTTCTTACTACCAACAAAAATTTCACCCTAACAAAGCCTACTCCGATGAGAATAAAATGTGAACAGAGTATATGAATTATTAGTTATGTGATCCATTTAATTGGTTGAATATTTGTGATGGGGTATATAATGTACTTCCAATTAAAGATAAATAACACAACTCCCAGACGATTACTTAATATTTCCAATTTCCATTATTTTTTATTTTGACATAGGTTGTTGTACATCGTTGAAAAGAGAAAAAAAAAGTCTATTTATGCGTGTAAAAATCAAATATAGCGGCCATTTGAATTAAGATAGTTGGTATTAATATCTCGGAAACCGCCATCTTGAATTTTATTTTGACTTGATTTCTATGTTTGCCTAATTAAACCAAGTAACTTTTATTTAAAACTTTTTTCGCATCTTTAATAATTATTGAGATATTTGATTTTTTTGAAAAATTTTGAAAATTTCTCAACATAATCTGAATCAGCATAGAAAACTGCACAACATTGCCCATTTAACCAGATCTCTAGCTTTAAGAATAAGAAAGATACCCATACAATCCTACTCTATTTAGGACACCCTGTATACTTTTTAATTTTATATTTTAAAATCTAAATAAAATCTTTATAATATTTATTATAAGTTTTTCACAATAATAACTTTATTTTAACAGTATACTAAAATAATATAAAATGTACATATCTTTTAATAATTTTTGTAGTTTCCACCGATGATGATTCATCAGATGAATCGAAACTAGTCCGGAAATAAAATCTAATATTTTCTTTAATTGGAAGTACATTGGAAGTACATTATATACCTCATCACAAAGAGTATAGGAAGCTGTATAAATTCAAAACTGGCAGTACGACACCGTAATAAAAATAAAAAGCAAGTTTTTGAGCACACAGTTATAACTAACTAAACACCTGTTACTGTGGTATAAACGAGATTTTTAATGTTCAAGTATTAGCTCTCCAATACTGTAAATCAGCGTTTCCCAAACTTTTCAGACTGCGGCCCGGTACAAAGTCTTAACATTTTTCGCGACCCACCTTACATTTATTTACAAAACAAATTTTATTTTTTCATAAAAATCAAGTTATTTGTTTGTTTATTTCATACACAAAAATTGCAAAATAATTATATGTATAAGAAAAATATAAGTAATTCAAAAATTAACAATTATATCCATTTAAAACCTTAGTAAATGAAGTAAACTTTTTTTTTTAATAAAAAGAAGGATGTTTGACTCAATAGCGGGTTAAGGAGAGTGAATGGTTAAGGGAATTGGCGTAAGTGATTAGCTATTCGGAATTTGAAAATTCATTTTTATAATGAATGGGACAAATACTGAACAACCATGGACCCGAACGATAACTTCTCATTAATAAAAGCTATCGCCCGAGCATGGGACTCGAACCCACGACGCCTCGCACCGAAAGCGGGAGCCAAACCGCTCCGAAGTAAACTTTGTTTTACATATTTTGTCCTTAGTGCGAAGGATGATGTTGTTCGTCATCAAATAACAATTTCAAATTAGGAGGTAATGGTGTTAATTTTATTCCCAAATTAGGTTCGACATCCAATCTATTTCGATACTTTTTTTAAAGTACACCAAGGCTGTAAATGCAGCTTCACACGTATAAGTGGTGACAAGGCATTAAAAATTGTATCGCTTTTTCGCTTACGCTTGGATACTCCTTTTGACACCGCAACCAAAAATAAAGTAGTGGTACAGTTTCAAACACTTTTTTTAAGATCGGTGTCGCATGAAATTTCAATCAAATTATCAACTTCTTGTTCACTAAGATTAAATATTTCTTCCTTTTCAATTCCACAAATATTTCGTTGCTGTTTCGATCAAATTTTCTTCCGTTGCCTCACCGCCGAACATCCACAAGCCGCCACTGGTCGATCGTCCACGTTGAGAAACACTAATGCTTTCAAAATTGTTTGAGTTAAAATTTCGGTAAAACTAGCCCAAATGATTTTTTTGATTATTTACTTGTTTTATTACTGGAAGTCTGCAGAGTGTACCTTTAAAGTTTTAAGATAATTCACTAAGGGACTTTCTTGAAAATAAAGAAAATCTAGGTGAATGCATAATTTTACACTTTCAAAAATGTTTGAGTTGAAATTTCGGAAAAACTAGCTCAAATTATTTTTTTGGTTATTTACTTGTTTTATTACTGTGAATCTATAGAATGTGGTTGTAAAATTTAAAGATATTCCACTAAAGCGTTTTCTAGAAAACTAAGAAAATCTAGGCGAATGCATGATTTTGCATTTTCAAAAATTTTGGAAAAACTAGCCCAAATTATTTTTTGATTATTTACTTGTTTTATTGCTAGAAGTGTACAGAGTGTGGTTTTAAAGTTTAAAGATAATCCACTAAGGGACTTCCATGGAAATTAAGAAAATCTAGCCAAATGCATATTTTTCACTTTCAAAAATGTTTCGAGTTGAAATTTTGGAAAAATTAGCTTAAACTACTTTGGGATTATTTACTTGATTTATTCCTAGAAGTCTACAGAGTGTGCTTTTACAATTTAAAGATAATCTATTAAAGGATTTTCTAGGAAATTAAGAACTTCTAGGTGGATGCATAATTTTGCGCTTTCAAAAATATTTGAGTTGAAATTTCGGAAAAACCAGCTCACATTATTTTTTTATCACTTACTTGTTTTATTACTACGAATCTATAGAATATGCTTGTAAAATTTGAAGAGAATCCACTAAGTTGTTGGAAATTAAGAAAATCTAGACGATTTTGCGTTGAAACCGAAAATTCATATGTTTTGAGTAAATTTAAGTAGAAAAATGCTTTTTCAATGTACGAGTGGTTATTTTAAAATTTGGGATGTTTGCCGATTTTATTATAGAAATGAAAATTAATCCGTTTTGAGTAAATTTGAATTTTTTGCAAGACAACTTGAAAATGTCCAATCTCAAAATTGAATTCAGTGTTTAAGGGTGAATATTTCAAAATTGTGGCTAAAAGCGTTAATAGATTTTAATAGAATCCATTTTGATTAAATTGGAAAAGGTTCGAGAATGCTGCAACTGTTTTTGTGTTTTTTTTTTGTGGCTTGTAAAATGTTCGACCTCAGAATTGAACAGGAGTGTGATTATTTCAAAATCTAGGGTAGGAATGTTTGCAAATTTCATATAGAAAAGTGAAGTTGCAATGCATTTTCAGTAAATTTAAAAATTCCAATTGGTTTTATATTTTTTGGCGATTTAGAAAATTCTTGACTTCAGAGTGTTCAAGTGTGATTATTTCGAATCCTAGCTTAGTAACGCAGAAAAAATAAGTGCAATATATTTTAAGTGAATTAAAAAAAAAATTGAGAGGTTGTTTCAATGATTTTTTTCATTTTTTAGCGGTTTCGAAAAAACCTCAGAATGTTGAAATGTCATTATTTTGAATGTTTCCAAAATTAAGTAGATATTTAAAGTGTAATCTATTTTAGAGGAATGTCGAAAGTTTAAGGTTTGTTTCAATTGCATTTTTGCGGTTGGTAAAAAGGTTATCACAATTGAACCGGGAGTTGTTCAAGTGTGATTATTTTAAAATCTAAGGTAGGAATGTTTTCCAATTTTTATAGAACTATGGAACAGTTGAATCTACAGGGTGTTCTACAAGCTCTATGACAGGCTTTGCTAGATGATAGCTCTCATAATTCTAAAAAAAATTTTGTTAATGAACAGGGGTCCGATTCGTTTTTGTTTAAAAGTTACAAGCATTTAAAGAATCATAATTTTTAATAAAATGTCGACAAACCGTGAATTGGTTCGACAAAAGGTATTTTATAAATCATTTCTACAAGATTTCATTTTGTAAATTTTAAATATGTTTTACGATTTTGTATTTGATGGTACTTAATAGTGAATAGGAAAGTAGCAGTAGTTGTAGCAGCAGTTGTTAATTGTTAATAAAGGTTTATTGTCATAGCAACTGTCATTTTTATTTATCAGCCTAGTTGTGATTGAAGCTGGTTGACTGGAAAAATTATGATTCTTTAAATGCTTGTAACTTTTAAACAAAAACGAATCGGACCCATGTTCATTAACAAATTTTTTTTTAGAATTATGAGAGCTATGATCTGGCAAAGTCTGTCATAGAGCTTGTAGAACACCTTGTATATTTAGCTCAGACATTTTAAAACGTTTCTCTTTGAAATCCATCGTGAATTACAATACAAAAGGAGATGTTTATGATCACATAATTTGGTAAAAAGTCTGCTATACGAAAAACTACACACTTTGCCACCGTTCCTAGTGACCAACTGTTATAAAACAAATAACATGTAAAAAACATTTTTTTTGTGTTTTTACAATATTTTTTAGCGACCCGGTGCCAGGTCGCGACCCACACTTTGGGAAACGCTGCTGTAAATAATTTGTGGAGCCAATTTTTGAACATTAAGAATTTAACATGAAAATCCCTTTAACATGGTGCGTGAACCAATTCTACACCCTGTATAGATAGTTAAACTTTTTTGATTTATTAAAGTAAAAAATATGTACTGCTAATATATGGACATTAAAACAAATAATTTTCCTTCTTAATAATCTGGCAAATAAATCTGTGTACTCATATTTTGTAATTAGGAAAGAGAGAATACACAAAATGTGAATAATAACAAGCTAAATTTGTTAAAGCACGACCTTCACTGTCCGACCTTTGAGGCCGTGAAATATGAATGCCGCAACACGATTTCAAATGAAACCTCGAAGAAACTTAATCACTCTCTATAGTAATTAAGTATTTATTATGCGTTTAAATACATGTTAAATACTTCAATTTGATGGATTCGTAGCTATGATAAAATTATGTATGTTTTATTGGTTAATCACAAGAGATTTGTGTAATTTATTACAAATATAAATGTTTGGTTTACATGTTTTAAAAAACAATATATTGCTTACTAGAAAAAAAAAATGAAATTTCTTGTAAGCACTTATTGTACAGGGTGGGCAAAATTTGATGTTTGTATAGATCTCGATAACTATAATAGATAGAAAAAAACAGATGGCGTATCCTCGATCTCTTTTTTCGAGAAAAACTCAATGGTGAAAGCTAAATTTATTTATCTTCTTTTGTTTTCGAGTCATAGCCAACAAGTAAATTGATTGAACAAATTTAAGAATCCGTATCCTTAAATTTGTTCAATCAATGTACTCACTGAAGTGTTAATCTACTAAGATACCATTGCGATGGAAGTACCAATAAGGCATAACGTGGAGTTTATTGTGCCGGTTATTGTCTTAACCAATAAGTTGTAACCTGACGTTTAAATGTCACTGTCACTTTTGATATTTAAAGGCGAACAGACGAATGCAGGGGGACTCGGCGGACGTTAATTGCAATTGGCTAATACGTATATAATATAGCGGTGTACATAAGTGGTAATAATACATGTTACAAATTTATGTACAACATTTAACATTTATGTACGCTCTATATATTCGTAATGGGTCGCTTACGATTGGTGAAAACAGTTCGGTAATTCATCAATTACAAAGTGGGGTAAAATACATTTTTATTAACACACAAAATCCATCATTACCTGATCGATAAACCTGAACGAAACCAATTTCAATTCCCGCACTAGATTAACTAACCACAAACACAAATACGAGGTGTGAAAACGTAAAACCACAGAAAAACAACGCCACAGTTGTAAATTGGTGTCGGCACAGCACAATATCCTTAGGGAGTTTCCATTTCCACAAACGGCACATAACTCTCTCTCGAAAAATTCATCACAAAGCGCTAATCATTAATTAATTGTTCCTTATTAGAGAATGGACTAATTTAAGGTGATCGACTCGAGTGCTCGGTGAAATCCAAAGAATGCGACCTCTCATGCACGGCTCACCGGGCAAGGATTTGTTCGTGTTGTAATCACGCATTACACAGCGCCACTGTTTGTCAATGGCTATCGAATTCTTTTATCTCGGACGGTCGAACGTGATATCTGTTATTGCATAAGGTGATTAATACTATCTTGCGGTGACAAACATATCAGACTATTAAGATTTGTTACTTTTTTTTCTGTGAACATTATGGTGTTGGATTTCTTAGTTATGATTGTGTAAGGATGATTCATGAGGTTATTTTAGAAGGTTAATAAAGAATATGATTCCGTTGTTATTTATACTACATATCAGGGTGTTTAATAAATTGTATTATGTAAAATTACAAAATATAATGGTCGATAGCCCTTGACGATTTATCATAAATGTTTTTATCCAAAATCGGGTGTAATAATCGAATTACAGTGGTCATTTGAGCCATGTAATGTTGCTCATTACTCCCTAGTGAGGGAATAACTTTTTCTCACGGAATGCATTGTTCCTTCATAGGATTTTGAAATATTTCAAATTGACATGGTGTCCAAAATTTTATAAACATTATTTCAATATTTAATGCAATTAGAGGCGATTTTGGATAAAATGTTGTATTATACTCATGTGGAATTCCTCATTAGTCCTTTAAGAAAATTACCCGTTCGCTCCATGGCGGGACTAATTAGGACATTCCACATTCATATAATAAATAACTATTTTTATGTTAAATGAAAAATCGAAAAATTTTGTATGTAAGTCTGTCAATAAAGATGTTTAATAATAGTAGAAAATATTAAACAGAGAGAATGATAGAGAGAGTGGGGGGAAAAAGAGGTGGATGCAGAGAGAATGAGAGAGAAAGAGGAAAAAGAGTTGGATAAAGACAGAACAAGATAAAAAGGCTTCGCGGTGGAGCGGTTTGCATCTGCTATCGGAACGTGCAGTGTATCGATCGCCACTCTGAGCAATAAATTTCATTAACAAAAATTAGTTGTTTTTGTACCATATAGATTTGCATCAGAGGTAAAAAAAGAACAAAGTTGTTTGTGTCTATAAATTTACAATTGCAAACATTCGTCTGTGGCACAATTATCTTACAATTCTCATACAAGGGTGGTTTGAAAAGTCCGTGCAAAGTCCGAGAGATGGCGCCACCGGCGCGTATCGAGGTCCTGTTTAGTTAGTAGCACACCAAGTTTCAGCCATATTGGTCTATTTCTTTGTGTTTGGCATTCGTGTGAATCAAGGAAGTCGAGTGATTTTCAAGAAATGGACGAAAAAGAATTTCGTGTGGTGATTAAACATTACTTTATGAAAGGCAAAACGCCTCAGGAGACTAAAGAGAAGCTTGATAAACATTATGGTGACTCTGCACCTTCGATTAGAACAGTTTATAAGTGGTTTCAAAATTTTAGGACTGGCCAAAAAAGGCGAAGACCGTTCCTTCGGCCAGAAAGGTTATGGCGACTGTCTTTTGGGATTCGCAAGGAGTAATCCTCATCGACTATCTGGAAAAGGGTAAAACTATCACAGGTAAATGTTATTTATCGTTATTGGACTGTTTGAAAACCGAGCTGCAAGAAAAACGCCCGCGATTGGCCCACAAGAAAGTCCTTTTCCATCACGACAACGCACCAGCACACACCTCAGCAGTTGTGGTCGCAAAATTAATGGAAATTGGATTCCATCTCGTTTCACATCCCCCCCCCCCTATTCTCCAGACTTGGCTCCCTCAGACTACTCTATTTGTTCCCCAATTTGAAGAAATGGCTGGCGGGACAAAGATTTTATTCAAACGAGGAGGTGATTGCAGACACTAATGGATATTTTGCACAAATCCTATTATTCGGAAGGGATCAACAAACTAGAACATTGTTGGACGAAGTGTATAAGCCTAAAAGGAGACTATGTCGAAAAATAAAAAAGGTTTACCCCACACACGTTAGTAGTTTTTATTTTTGCACGGACTTTTCAAACGCCCCTCGTATATCATTTGCTAACCTGCATTCCCTTTAAATAGCTTTCCTGGGAACGGTCAATCACGTGCTTATTTTTTAAAATTTCGAAAAATGTTTCATACAAAAGTTGTGTATAATAGTGAGCTGCACGCCTTAAAAATATTTAAACTTATACAGTGTGCCTCATAACAAAGTTACAGACCAAACTTATGTTTTTTTAAATAGAACACCCTGTATATTTTAGCATTTTTGAATTATATGGAGAAAATAAAGGTGAGTTACTTCAATACTCCCTATACCTATTGTTTGCCGTTTTCGAAATATTTGAAGATTTGTTGAAATGCATGGTCTGGGTGAAATTTTATTTTTGCCCCAGTGATTGACGTTGAACGATTAAAATCATTTCTATTATTTGGTTGAAGGTTCGAACTATAGAGCCAACCATGATTTCATACAAAAAATTATACAGGGTGATAAAAAAATGCGGTAGAAAAACCAAACTTATAAAGTTAAATAACTTCGTTTTTTCAAATCGCACACCCTGTATTTATATTTGTTTGTTTATGTCTATCCATGTTGTAAACAATCACTGTGATTACATAATGATAAATGGAGGTCCATCCTTACGTTGACATTGATCACAACATCCAATTATCTTTCAGATTGTATAAGGGTTCCCTGTTCCTAATCTCAATAGTTTTCTTGTATTCGGCGATTATTATATCAGGAATAATTCACGTGACTGACCGTTCCCAGAGCTCTGAAACACCCTGTATATATAAAAAAAAAGAGTAGAGCATAAAGAGATAAAATAGAGGAAAATCGAGAGTGAAAGAGAGTTATTTAGATGTTTCCCAAATTTAGTAATTAAACTGAAAATGCAGAGCATAACTTTTGGATAGTAACAAAACAATTTTGATAACTATATCCCGCCAAACAAAGCATGCCAAAATATCAATGAATTAGAACCAATTTCCAATGCACTTGTGCAATTACTATTGAAAATTGTAGGTTAAATCAAAATTTTTCTTGAATCTCAGTAACCTTTTAAAATAGAAAACTTTCTCAGCGTAAATCTATTTGTAATGATAAATTACTATAATTATTTCTATTATTATCTTATTTTTGCTCACTCATAACTTTTAATATAAGTTTAATTATTGCAATGACATATCTGTTGAGAAATAAACTATTATTATTATTATTGTGCAGTGTTTGATAATAAAACTTACCACTTAGTTGAATTTTTTTGAGATATGAATAAAATCTATGATGACTGAATCCCTTTCTGCATTAAATGTAATCGATGAAACACTTCACAGATACTATGGAAATCCATAACACTGAAACAAAAAAAAAAACAAAGAGGATTATCGTTTGGTCATTTTGTCTTGTGTAAATATTTTCTTGGACAGCATTGCGATATTTATAGATAGTTGAGTTATAAATTTATTGTTAATTCATGAATCTATTATTATTTTATAAATTACTAACTGAACAACAGCCTTGTATGGGGTATTTCTAATTTATGTGGTAAGTAAAGTGTGTTGAGAATTTTCACAAATTTTTAATGTCAAAACACTGCCACACAGTGGCTTCATCAGGCAGATGATCAAAAATTTGTGAAAATTCTCAACACACGTGTTTTATTTACCACATATATTATGGAATTTCCCCAAGTAACAGCCTCATCAATCCAATATTTCTAATTTAATTTTGAAAATAATAATAAACTCTATTAAGGAGAGGGTATTGATATACAGTGAGCATATTCTAAGGCTATACATAGATTAGTAAAATCACCTTTCTATGGAAACTGTGATAATAGCTTCCAGCTTTAGTGAGTCGATTTTGAAAATTCATAAATACGAACGAGAAAGTTTAATCGAGATAAACACTTGGCTTTGAGGGTGTGATGAAGAAAACGTATTTTTTGTTTGGGGGTGAGGTTACATGGACGACTGTACATCTGGGAAAAAATTTAAATACACGACAAATCAAAAGTACATATAAATAATATTTTCCAAAAGGAGACGGGGGGATACGAGTCGTATAGATGCAAAACTCACTATTTGACAAAAATTTAAAAATTGAGATTTCAGGCGATTTGAATGCCGAATTCTTCAACGGATATGATATTTAACATGAAAAACTAGTTTTAAAATTCAGTGATGGGTGCAAAACTCACTATCTGCATGAACAATTCAGATGCAGAATTCACTATCTGCTCTTCCACCAATAAAATTAAAGACATTTAATCATGTGATGCGTCGACAATCATGGCGCCTATTGTGTTTTTAGTGGATGCAGTATTAATATTGTTTAGTTTGTTTATATTTATCCTGTATGTACGTGGTGTATCTAAAGTATGTTCATTAATAAAAAACCTCAAGTGTGCCATGATTTTTTATATTTTAAAATTTAAGTTGGTGACACATATTGAGGTTATGTTACTTGTTATGTTCCTACCGATAAATTAATTTGCTGTGATAAACGACGCGGAGAAATCGTAGATTCATCTTCCAAAATTTCTTGGGCTGTGTTAATAGCATCCTGAGTATGTTTGACTGGTCTACCACTTCCTGGTTTACGGAGACATAACAGATCATGATAAGGTATTTTTAAATTCATCATAAATAATGGGAACGTTAGGAAATTCTTCCTGAAACTCTGCCAAAGGTGTATAGAATGAATACACCCAATTTCCGTCCACTTTAGTCCTATTTCTGAAATAACTTTCAACTGGTAACATTTTTTGCTGGTTGCTGTAAACCATTGTGACCACGGAATAATTGTGACTTTTAGAAAGATTCTGACGTTTTGTACGTCAATATGCGTGCCAACTAAAATTTAAAAAAATAAAAAATCATGGCACACGAGGTTTTTTTTAATGAACATATGATAAGTCACCAATAGTTTGAAAATGGAATTAAATAAAGAGATTAAATCTTGTGCTGTAGGACAAGGCCGAAAGAAATTACAACAGCCCAATCAAGAGATAATGAAAATAGCAAGGTAAGATTCACTTAAACAAGAACACAAGCTACATAGGTACTACAGTAATTGCTATTTATTCTTCAGACACTGTCCAAAACATTCACCTACATTTCCTAGCTGTGCTCATAATGGCAAGCCGGGATTCCCCTACTTCTGTTCTACTTTGAGAATGAGCCAAATAAAACAGTTTCACGAACTTCTTTACTCATCAACGGACAAGATCAAACAGGACACGTTAATTCTTACTTGTTGTAAGAACCTGCCAAACGACCTAATACGATGAACCGCAAAAGAGACACTAAAATTTCTATTTGTTATCAAATTCCAGATGGTGATGGAGGTTTTAAACGTGTTTGTCAAAAAGCATTTATATAAATATCCGGAATAAGTAGATTTGGGATAGAAAACGTAGTAAAGGAATTTGTGCATAATGATCACCTTCCCAAAGAAAGACGACGAAGTGATCGTGAGGGTGATATTGACCGTAAAAATGAGATAAAAACGTTCATAAAAACACTCAAGTGCGTAGAGTCCCACTACTGCAGAACCAAAACAGCTGCGTGTCTGTATTTACAATGTGACATGAATTTAAAGAAATTGTATTCAATGTATTGCTCGAAGGTGAGTTATTTTCGTGAATTTGTGAATAGAAATTATAATACAGGTTTCGGCACACTAAAAACTGATGTTTGCTCTACGTGTCTGAGTACCAATTTACAAGAGAATGAACGACACAAAGTAGAGCTTGAATATAAAATACATAAAAAGAAATCTAAAGCCTTTTTTACGCTACTACAGACTGAAGAACTGCACATAGAAATTTTTTCATTAGATTGCCAAAAAAATTTGGCCTTACCTAAACTACCAGACCAAGCATCCTATAGTCGGGCCACTGAGCTGCCTGTGACTCATCGCTTAAAATCGCATGAATCAAGATTTAAGTAAACGTATGTCCGTAAGAAAATTTGGTGCCGCGCTGATTTTCATTAGCGGGATATTTAAAAATTCTCGCGCAAACTTTTTACGGTTATGTTATTTGACGTGGCGCTCGCGTGTTTTGTGCGTTTATATGAAGCGTGCCAATGCGATGCAAGAGTCATGCGTGAGCTTAGACCTACGTTTACGCTGCCCTATTCTTTAACACGCAGACACACGTTTCGTCTTATTTCATACTGTTTCGTACATGATAGAAAAAGATAGATATAAAATGCAAAGCAATTCTTAGTTCGAAAATGTATGAGTCATCGTCAGCTCTCAACGGATGAACTATATTTAAGCCAGCAGCTAAATTATTATCATTTTGCAATTGTAAATGGCAGTTCTAAAGGAAAATTAGATCCTTCCAATGTCTTTTCATACCTGTAGCTAGAAACGGATGCACCAAAAGATTCGAATGCGATAGCCTCTGCAATCCATCATTTACTAAAATTGTACGTTTATTTGCAGATGGCTATGGAGGCCAAAACAAAAATAGTTCTATGATGGCTATGTTTTCGTCTTGGCTGCTTCAAGATGCACCAAAAACGATCAATACTATAGAATTCATTTTTCCTATAGTAGGCCACTCGTTCATGCCTCCCTCCAGATCGAGTTTTTGGTGT
This sequence comes from Ocypus olens, assembly GCA_910593695.2. Taxonomy (NCBI): domain Eukaryota; kingdom Metazoa; phylum Arthropoda; class Insecta; order Coleoptera; family Staphylinidae; genus Ocypus; species Ocypus olens. The sequence goes on from OU343061.1 coordinate 11,084,823, forward strand.
AATTGAAAAACAGCCGAGAAAAAGTCTGTTATTGTAAATCCAGTCGAATATGAACAAGAAGATCCAAGACTGGAAAATCTTCGACTTGAGCACAGTAGCTACCTGAGTTTGGAAAAGGACTTTCCGGTTTAATCTACAAGAAAAATTGCAAAGATAATGTTCTTTTGGAGCCCAATTACTTTGCAGATATTGGAATGGCTAAAGGACTATGCAAAATACGTGGTAAAATTTCTTTTTTGTCACCAAAATATCTTTCGTATGGAAGGAAACTCAAAGGAGACAAATACTCAATTAATAAACTATTAATTAAACATTGGTAACAAAATTCAAATCTAGAATTGTACAAAACAAAACCAGCAGACAATGTTATTAATGAATATGAATCTATGTGTATCATTCTTACTACTCCATTAGGTTTTATCACAATTGTAACTAGTATCTATATATATTATAGCGAACATCTAAGGCAAAATTCATACGACCACGCACAAGTTTTTACTTTAGTGGTATTTATTTTCTCTTTATTGCTACATTACTCATATATTCTTGTTGTAAGCTGTATATTGTATATGCCAAATTGTTTGCAATAAATTTATTATTATTATTATTAATTGGTTAGAGTTGAGGAGCCTGAAGTTACGGCAAACGATGAGGAACAGTACACCAACGCAGAAGACTACGATCAACAATAACAATAGTTTTTTATACTTATTACAAATAACTATAATGTTATGTTCTTTGTTTATTGGGTTCCATTAAGTTAATAAATGTAATCTTTAATAACAGCAACAATATTTTATTATTTTCCTATTGTATATGATCACGGAGGTACATACAAATCTAACTAATTGAATTTAAGCTGCAAGAGTATCTATTTGTATATTTTATATCTAAATAACGCGGTTTGTATGAACTTAAGCTGTATGAAAATATTGTTCCACAATTTAAAACAAGTATTGTTATCTAGTGATAAAATTTTATCACCAATATTCAATTATAACCAGCAAAAACAGTTTTTTGTGAATATCTTGGAACCTAAAATTTGCAAATAATCATCTTTGCATCTATACGCCTCATATATTGTATGCTAAGTGGTTCTACCATCAAAATATTCCACGAGCCACCACTGCACATGGTATCTAGGGACCCTAAAACGGATATTTCGGTAAAAAAAAAATCGTAACGGAGAAAGTAAAAATTTCTGCACAATGGATCTCCAAATGCTTGATGCTGATCAGACACAAGAGTGGAAGGATTAAGATCAATCTGTGCCTGGTTCTAACAAGATGTCGATTTCTTATTACTGTGGATGAAACCTGGGTTCACTTCTGTAGTTTAGACACAAAACAGCAATCGATGGAATGAATGCACTCTGGTTCTCCAAGGCCTGAAAAGTTCCTGCATCTGTTTTTGGAACAACCGAGATTTTCTGGATACGGGTAAAACAATAACCAGTGTACATTATTCTACGTTGTTGGAAAAAGACGGATAAGGGTCTTCTTTTTACAGGACGACAATTCATAATCTAGGTTTTGATGACTTGACCTCATCAACTCTTGAAAACCCACTATTGTTGCAAAAGCATAAAGTAAATTAAATAAAAACGAAAAGTAGCTTAAATATAAGAATATTCCCAGTTTGTAATTCTGCAAAATTAAGTCTTACAACAACTAAGTTACTTGCTTTTAGTCTTTGTAAGACTTAATTTTGAGTATTACCAACAGGTTGAATATTTGTATATTCAGACTATTTTTTGTCTTTATTTAATGTATCACCTTTCATCTCAACTAAAAAAAGAAAAGGTGTTAATTTGCTTGTAATGAAGACACTAGTGGCTGGTTTGGAGAGAATGAAGAAAGAGATGTTGCGGATAGGGGTCCTAATAAAACTTTGAAGAAACGAAGAGAACTTCGAATATCGAAGTATTCGAATTTTTTTAAGTTGCGAAGATTCCAAGTTGCACAGTTTTCGAAGAATCGAAACTGTGAAGTTTGCCAAACAGCCACTCAAGACTATCTTTTGGCAAAGTTTTCGGATATAAATCTCCGGAGCCAAACACACTCTACGAACATTAATTAATCTTTTATTTGGTATCTAATTTTCCGGGCTATCTACATTTGACTTAAATGAACCAAAGAACTATCTTTCCTGTGCTCGGTACTGTGAGACTAGCTTTCTGACAAATCAGAATTCAAAACTTCTAAACTTAAAAAATTGGAAGCTTCAAATGTTTGAATATACAGTCGAAAATAGTTGGCAGCACATTTTCTGAAAATCCCTATATTCATTCAAGCAAAATTGTATTGGTTGTCTGGAAATCTCCAATGCAGTGTACATTTTGACGTGATTTTTTAAGGTTACTTGTTTTAAAAATAATTTTGTGTTTATCTACTAATTTTGCCTATTTTAAACATTAGCAGTTATTTCAAGAACTGATCATTACTATTAATAATACATTCAGTATTCATGATCCAGATGTTTTATTTAAATTTCAGCGTTTTCCATGCCAAAATTCCCATTCGTAGTGATGCCACTGAACTTCTGTTAGTTAAATCATGGTGATGGTTGTGACCGTTACTATGTGGTAATTCATTATAGGAACACTGAATAAAACACTTACTTAAACTTAAGTCGTGATATGTATGTATATGTAATATTTGTACATACATCAAATAAATTGTGGTAAAAAACATAGTAAGTGTTTTATTCAGTGTTTCTACTTCTGTTAGTTAGGTTATGTTTTAAGGGCTGCCAGCTAGTATCGACTTTTTGATCTCGCGGTATCTGAATAAATATTTATAATCTATACGGGTCTTATACAGCCTAAAACATTTGAAAAATGTGGCTATGATGACTCTAATTTGATGGTACAAAAGGGAATATTTGATATTTTACGTATTTATCAATTTTTTACATTTACTAATGGGACTTCGTTATCTTTAACATTTGTTGAAATGATTTTGTAGTATTTATCATATTAAAAAAAAAAAACGACTTTTCCCTGGCCACTCAAACCACGACAAAATGAAGTGAAGCCGAACACACGGACCAGCTACGGTGTCAAATTCAAAGGATCTGGCCTCGACGAAGAATTGATGATTTTTAGCAAGCGCGAAATAGATTGCCAATAAAAGTGTTTTAAATGATTATATGTTCATTTATGAAATTAAATGTATGTTGTGTTATATTGTTGTCATCACAAAAAATTGAGTATAGAGATGCGATAAAAAATGAATATGGCGTCCATAAGAAATAAGAAAGTTGATGATGGTTCCAAAGAAACGAAACATGTTACAACTAAAAATCTTATACCAACTATTAGATAATAAAAAAGTGGTATAAGAATGTCTTTACCATTTTAAAATATCTCCTTAAATAACGGAGATATAAAGAAAAACGAAAATCAGGTTTTTCAGTTTTTTGAACTAGAAAACAAAATAATTTATGTATTTTTTTTCAGTGGATTATTAATCAGCATAAAATTCTGCAATAATGCCAAATTTAAACATACCCTCCACCTCTTCTGATAAGCGAGATCCCGATGGTGAGCCTCGAATTTGAAACACCCTGTATAGTTCATATGACTATACAGGGTCTTTTTTTAACTCCGAATATATGTTTGTTAATATCTATGTTCTATGTCATAATAATCACCGCAACGCATTGGAATGTATTGACAAGTATTGTATTTAAATTCTTTTAATGTCTTGTAAACGGAAGCTAAACTTATTTAAAACTGTGCTGCGATAACTCTTAATGATTATATGGGGTTCTGCTCTACGTAACATAAAATATTGAGTTTCATCTCTTCCGTTAAAATGTGATTTCCTTTAGCCCTTCTAATAGGAAAATTACTCATGCAGCTAGTATTGTCAAAATGATGAACAATATTACAAATTGTTGAGATCGATGGAACTTGTCTGCTCGGATACTCAACCGAAAACAAATCTCTAACACGTCGAATGCTGTTCCCACTCTTGTACCAATTAATTATCTGTATTCTTTCTGCGGTGATGTAATGCATTTTTATTAATAACACAATTTTGACAATTAAATAAAACTGAGTGTAAGTATGGTTGCCTACATTGCAATGCGTTGAGGTGATTATTATGACATAGAACATAGACATTAACAATCATATGTTCTGAGTTTAAAAAAAGACCCTGTATGGTCTTTCACCCATATATCCCCATTTTCTGTTGACAGGAAAAGTCTTCTTAAAAATGCATATTATTTCAGGCATTGTTCCCATCCTATTGAAGACGGACACGGACTTTTGTATTTATAATACAAGGTGGCGCAAAATTAATCACCCTATCTGAAGATGTTATAATTTTTGCTGTGATAAACGACGCAGAGAAGACGTAGGTTCACCTTTTAAAATTCCTTGGGCTGTGTTAATAGCATCCTGAGTACGTTTGACCGGTCTACCACTTCCTGTTTTACGGAGAATACTGCCCGTTTCATGAAATAATACAACAGATCGTGATAAGGCATTTTTAAATTTATCATAAATAATGGGAACGTTGGGAAATTCTTCCTGAAACTCTGCCAAAGGTGCGTCGAATGAATTCACCCAATTTCTGTCCACTTTAGTCCCATTTCGGAAATAACTTTCAACTAGAAACGTTTTTTGCTGGTTGCTGTAAACCATTGTGACCACGGAATAATTGTGTCAATTCCTAACATGTGTGCCAACTTAAATTTAAAAAAAATAAAAAACCATGGCACACCTGAGGTTTTTTTTAAATGAACATACGATATTTTGTTCAAGGAAAGAAACTATACTTTAGCTGCGCTCGCTCGTGCGCCAATAACTAAGGGGTGTTAAAACGTTTCTTCCCGCGGGATACACGCTATTGTTCCGCCTATCAACGATATTGTGGAAGAAATAAGATGTGAAGTATCAATTATTATTATTCAATAACAACTTTGTATTGTATTGCAATAAACGGGCGTACTCACTTTTGTGTTTATTTTCGTATTCGGTATCGACTCACATCGAGACACATGTTCGTTGAATAATAATATAGATTTAACACTGGCACAGAGAGATTGTATTTCCAATTAGTAAAACAAGGGTTGACGAATTTTAAAGTTGTACTACAGTTCGATGTACGAACGTAATCTGTCTGTTTGCTGTGTGTCATGGCATCGAAAGATCAGTTCTGTAACATAGACGCGAACGTTCTTATTGGTCGTTGCTCGGAATCGACGATAACACTAAGGAAGTGTACACGCTAATTCGTTGTTTTCCTCGGCGTTACTAATGCATCAGCGTTGTATACAGTACAGTGGCGGCTCGTGGAAAGTAATCTGTCTGTTTGAGGTGTGTCATGGCATCGAAAGATCAGTTCTGTAACATAGACGCGAACGTTCTTATTGGTCGTTGCTCGTAATCGACGCTAACAATAAGGAAGTGTACACGCTAATTCGTTGTTTTCCTCGGCGTTGTATACAGTACAGTGGCGGCTCGTGGAACATGTTGATGGTAAAGCCACTTATACAATATACCCCCTCCCTCCATTTTTCAAAAAAGGAAGAACGATTTATCTTCCTAGACCAAAGTAACTGGCAAAAAAGTGTTTTAAGAATTAGTTAAAAATTCTTGCTGGGCTTGAAACCACTTGGCTCTATATAACGAGCCGCCCCTGATACAGTATACGCGTTATATTCTAATAAGTATATGGGCTACAGATATTTATTTTAACAAGTATGGCGCCCTCCATTGCAAAATGTATGAAACATTTTTTAATCCCCTGGATTTTTCAGCATGTTGGGGCCGAAAAATGAGCATTCAGGACAGGTAGGCGGAAAAATAAATTTAATATTCGTGTTTTGAAATTTTATATTAGCAACAAATTATCGTGAAAGTGGGTATTTACTTACTTTATCAATTAGCGACAAGAGATATTAATTTCATAGTTGTTTAAATGCGAGAGGTGCAATTCCCAATTGAGAGGCTAGAGACACGACAAGGCGAGGGAGACAAACAAAAGAGCATGTTGCATTCAAAGTTCGTTCGACAGGATCAAGTTCTTTTGTTCCTTTGATATAACAACGGAATTAATCGATCTTCTTCGGTAGTGTATGCACAATAAGAAGCTCCGTTCAAAATAAATTATTGATTATACAAATATTTTAATCATAATTAGCATTAAGCTACTGCAAACAAACTAATGCTTGTGAACTTTATAAGAAGACTATTGAATACGTTTATCTTGGAATGAAATTAGGGTTGGTTAAGATTAAGCATTAATTATATCATATCAATCCCGTTCAACGACAAATTACAAACGGATTTATTATTAATCCTGATGAGCGCGACTCTACTGTCCCGATGATGACTAATAATCCAAATCCAAATTTGTCATTTTTGAGGAATCAGAATTACTAGAGTAGAGATTATTAACTCATGGGTGAGTCGATGAGGAGTCGACTCTTAGAAATGAGCGTAGTGCTCTCCACTGTTTTCGGAGTATAGGGTGGGCCATCTAGTGGTTTCTTTTTAAAAATGCAATAAAATGAACAAAATTAAATTTTTTTACATGTTATTATTAAAACTTCTTTTCAACAAACGCACTGTTTTGGCTACACAGCAATCACTTTGGAAATAAATTTGCAATATTTCCCAACGTTGTTCAAGCGTAAAGCGACTCATTTCGTACCACGGAGGAATGATACCGACTTTCTGTCAAGATTTTGAGCGGGAAAAAGATGTCAGTGTCAAAATAACCTATGATTTAAAAAGAAACCACAAGATGGCCCACCCTATACATTACAATATTTTCCAAGCGAGGCCTTTTTTTGGTCTCTATTACGTCTTCGGGGTAAATTGGAAAATTTTCGAAGTAAGGACCTTTTTTTCATGTATTTTCTTTACTCGCAAAGAGTAATTTCGCCCAGTGAGTGATATGACCCACTCAGGTATCAAACGTTTTCAGCGCTAGACACGAGTTGGCGGTAAAACGTTTTAATCGACCGATTGTTCATGAAATAATTTCGATGTAATCCGTATACAAATGTAAAAATAAATTGTATACAATTAACGTTTGTCGCCGACACGTTTTATGCATTTTGTAGCGATTCGGAATGTAAATTATTTATGGAACGCTCGTTAGTTGGAACGTGAGTGCACTCACGACATCCAGCACTTTCTCCGCATTTTGCAACCGCATCACTCGGAAGTGTGTAGCATGTGGTTACATTTTTCCGTTTGTCATTAATTCTTTGGGAAAGCAGAGTATTGCATTCCAATATCGGGTTGATACATATAATCCATTCACGATCAACTTTTCGTAAGGTAGGCCGTGTTAGGGTGATATTTTTATTGGCACGATTTAGTTACGCACCAGGTAATTTTGTTTTGAGGTTATAATTTATGAACATCAGTGCCAGCAGCAATATGGTCTGACAGAATAGTCGTTTTCCCGTTGAATATTTCACACTAATTCAAAAAGTGTGCTTTCTGTAAGTTTTGGCCCTAACTAGTATCTTCGTTCGGTTGACATTCCCTATAATAGACATGTTTGTGTAAGTAGTGTTTATTTTTTTCAATATAGCGAATTGTTTGTTTTGCTATAGCATGCCCAAATTGAATCTTATATTTCTGTGCTGTTAGGATAAAGAGTATATGTCAATTTTTTTTTTTTTTTTTTTTTTGAAAGGGAGGTCCGCTGCCACCTGGGAAACCTGATTGCCGTAACAATCCCGACAAAACCCGAAACTCTGAAACGTGATTCACATCATGTCAATTTTTTTTTGAAAATGGGTAAAAGTCATAACTGGCTTTAGATAGGTGATCTCTATGTTGGGGTAAAGAGAAATAAGTCACTGAAAAAAAAGGAAGTGAAAAGGGGGACAACTGAGAAACATGGGAGTTCGGTTTGGGTAGAGTTGAACCTCTTTGCCCGCCATGACTTGAGTCAGCTGATGCTGGTAAAAGGATACATGTCAAGAAGGTTGTAAAGGACAGGTTATTATTTCTTTTGTTTGTTTGAATTTCATTTGATTTACTGCTTTTAAATAAAAGAAAATAAATAATAATTAATTCTTGAATCTTGGAGGCGTTCACTTAGTGGTACATTTTCAATTTCGATATAAAGAAAACACTTAACTTTTTTTCCATCCTCAACGACCAGGTTGACCCTCTTTTTGAAGCGTTCTAGTTTTAGTATATATACCTTTGTATTTCGTATTTTAAGTACTCAGTTTGATAATTATTACCGTGTAATTGAAACTAGTCACCTAAAGTAAAATAAAAGTGGTATAAAAAAGTTAAGTGTTTTCTTCATATCGAAATAATAATTAAGGTTTTATAATAATTTTAGCTTTAAATAATAATATTATTAGTTAGTGTTTTGTATTAAGTAGCTATGGTGAAATAATTCTTATTCTTTCCCAAGAAGAGCGGATAAGATTATGTGTTGTTTGGAAAAGAAGGTTAGTTTTCTTAAATAAATAAAAATATATTAAAATATAGCTATTATTTTGTTATCAGACTTGTGCTTAGTTGTCCGCATGTCATATTTTTTTGTTAGGTATATCTGTTTTATCATCACTAAGAAAAACAGATGAATGTTTTTAGTATTTACCTGAAGTCTTTGAACCAAGAGGTACATTACTTAGGCCTCATTTACCTGAAGTATCTGAACCAGGTCTCAGTACTTCGCCAACTGTTTTTAATGAAGGTACCTACCTAAGCACTTAAGTTTAAAAAGACACGTATTTATTAGAGATGGGGAAAACTGCTACTTTTGAATCACGTTGCTACCTGTGATTGCTACTTTTGAATATCAGTGATTTTAAACTGTGACTACGACCACAAAAACATTGCAGAAAAAAATATAAAAAAAATTCCATAAATAATGATTCCTCAATGGTCGAAGTATCACTTATTCAGAATCAATTTGGTTTTTGTAAATTCAACAATTTTCGACAGAGATATGGATTTTTGAAAATTGTTATTTTAATTTCTTGAGCACCTAAACAAAAACATCGCAGAAAAAAATATAAAAAACGCAGGAAAAATTCCATAAATAATGATTCCTCAATGGTCGAAGTATCGCTTATTCAGAATCAATTTGGTTTTTGTAAATTCAATAATTTTCAACAGAGATATGGATTTTTGAAAATTGTTATTTTAATTTTTTGAGCACCTAAACAAAAACATCGCAGAAAAAAATATAAAAAAACGCAGAAAAAATTCCATAAAAAATCATCCTCAATGGCCGAAGTATCGCTTATTCAGAATCAATTTGGTTTTTGTAAATTCAACAATTATCAACAGAGATATGGATTTTTGAAAATTTTAATTTTAATTTTTTGAGCACCTGAATAAAAACATCGCAGAAAAAATATAAAAAACGCAGAAAAAATTCCATAAAAAATCATGCTTAATGGCCAAAGTATCACTTATTCAGAATCAAATTGGTTTTTGTAAATTCAACAATTATCAACAGTGATATGGATTTAAAAAAAAAAATATTTTAATTTTTTGAGCACCTAAACAAAAACATCGCAGAAAAAAATATAAAAAACGCAGGAAAAATTCCACAAAAAATCATCCTTAATGGCCAAAGTATCGCTTATTCAGAATCAATTTGGTTTTTGTAAATTCAACAATTTTCAACAGAGATATGAATTTTTAAAAATTGTTATTTTAATTTTTTGAGCACCTAAACAAAAACATCGCAGAAAAAATATAAAAAACGCAGGAAAAATTCCATAAAAATCATCCTCAATGCCCGAAGTATCGCTTATTCAGAATCAATTTGGTTTTTGTAAATTCAACAATTTTCAACAGAGATATGGATTTTTGAAAATTTTTGTTTTAATTTTTTGAGCACTTGAACAAAAACAACGCAGAAAAAAATATAAAAAAACGCAGGAAAAATTCCACAAAAAATCATCCTCAATGACCGAAGTATCGCTTATTCAAAATCAATTTGGTTTTTGTAAATTCAATAATTTTCAATAGAGATATGGATTTTTGAAAATTTTTGTCTTAATTTTTTGAGCACCTAAACAAAAACATCGCAGAAAAGAATATAAAAAACGCAGGAAAAATTCCAGAAAAAATCATCCTCAATGACCGAAGTATCGCTTATTCAAAATCAATTTGGTTTTTGTAAATTCAACAATTTTCAACAGAGATATGGATTTTTGAAAATTTTTGTTTTAATTTTTTGAGCACCTAAACAAAAACATCGCAGAAAAAAATATAAAAAACGCAAGAAAAATTCCATAAAAAATCATCCTCAATGCCCGAAGTATCGCTTATTCAAAATCAATTTGGTTTTTGTAAATTCAATAATCTTCAATAGAGATATGGATTTTTGAAAATTTTTGTTCTAATTTTTTGAGCATCTGAACAAAAACATCGCAGAAAAAAATATAAAAAACGCAGGAAAAATTCCATAAAAAATCATCCTCAATGGCTAAAGTATCGCTTATTCAGAATCAATTTGGTTTTTGTAAATTCAACAATTTTCAACAGAGATATGGATTTTTGAAAATTTTAATTTTAATTTTTTGAGCACCTAAACAAAAACATCGCAGAAAAAAATATAAAAAACGCAAGAAAAATTCCATAAAAAATCATCCTCAATGGCCGAAGTATCGCTTATTCAAAATCAATTTGGTTTTTGTAAATTCAACAATTTTCAACAGAGATATGGATTTTTGAAAATTTTAATTTTAATTTTTTGAGCATCTAAACAAAAACATCGCAGAAAAAAATATAAAAAACGCAAGAAAAATTCCATAAAAAATCATCCTCAATGGCTGAAGTATCGCTTATTCAAAATCAATTTGGTTTTTGTAAATTCAATAATCTTCAATAGAGATATGGATTTTTGAAAATGTTTGTTCTAATTTTTTGAGCACCTGAACAAAAACATCGCAGAAAAAAATATAAAAAACGCAGGAAAAATTCCATAAAAAATCATCCTCAATGGTCGAAGTACCGTTTATTCAAAATCAATTTGGTTTTTGTAAATTCAATAATCTTCAATAGAGATATGGATTTTTGAAAATGTTTGTTCTAATTTTTTGAGCACCTGAACAAAAACATCGCAGAAAAAAATATAAAAAACGCAGGAAAAATTCAAAAAAAAAATCATCCTCAATGGTCGAAGTGCCGCTTATTCAAAATCAATTTGGTTTTTGTAAATTCAATAATTTTCAATAGAGATATGGATTTTTGAAAATTTTTGTTTCAATTTTCTGAGCACCTGAACAAAAATATCGCAGAAAAAAATATAAAAAAAGGCAGGAAAAATTCCATAAAAAGTCATCCTTAATGGCCAAAGTATCGCTTATTCAGAATCAATTTGGTTTTTGTAAATTCAGTAATTTTCAATAGAGATATGGATTTTTGAAAATTGTTATTTTAATTTTTTGAACACCTAAACAAAAACATCGCAGAAAAAAACTATAAAAAACGCAGAAAAAATTCCACAAAAAATCATCCTCAATGGCCGAAGTATCGCTTATTCAAAATCAATTTGGTTTTTGTAAATTCAATAATTTTCAATAGAGATTTGGATTTTTGAACATTTTTGTTTTAATTTTTTGAGCACCTGAACAAAAACATCGCAGAAAAAAATATAAAAAACGCAGGAAAAATTCCACAAAAAATCATCCTCAGTGGCCGAAGTATCGCTTATTCAAAATCAAATTGGTTTTTGTAAATTCAATAATTTTCAATAGAGATATGGATTTTTGAAAATTTTTGTTCTAATTTTTTGAGCACCTGAACAAAAACATCGCATAAAAAAATATAAAAAACGCAGGAAAAACTCCACAAAAAATCATCTTCAATGGCCGAAGTATCACTTATTCAGAATTAATTTGGTTTTTGTAAATTCAATAATTTTCAATAGAGATATGGATATTTGATTTTTTTTAATAATTATTCCTAATATGATAATTGCCGAATACAAGAAAACTATTGAGATTGGAAACAGAGAATCCTTATACAATCTGAAAGATAATTGGATTCTACTTAAGAATACGTTAGTAAATACAGGGTGTACCATTTGAAAAAAAAACGAAGTTATTTAACTTTATAAGTTAGGTTTTTCTACAGCATTTTTTTATCACCCTGTATAATATTTTTGTATGAAATCATGGTTGGCTCTATAGTTCGAATCTTCAACCAAGTAATAGAAATGATTTTAATCGTTCGATGTCAATCACTGGGGCAAAAATAAAATCTCACCCAGACCATGCATTTCAACAAATCTTCAAATATTTCGAAAACGGTAAACAATAGGTATAGGGAGTATTGAAGTAACTCACCTTTATTTGCTGCATATAATTCAAAAATGACAAAAATACAGGGTGTTCCATTAAAAAAAAAATAAGTTTGGTCTGTAACTTTGTTATGAGACACCCTGTATAAATTTAAATATTTTCAGGGCGTGCAGCTCACTATTATACACAACTTTTGTATAAAACATTTTTCGAAATTTTGAAAAATAAACACGTGATTGACCGTTCCCAGGGCTCTGAAACACCCTTTACTCCAACACCACAGATTTTATTGTCACATTTTGTCTGTTTTCGAAACAAAATTTCAATATTTCAAAAATAACATTTGCGATGAAATTTCACTGCTGCGGTCAGATGAATATTTATGCGTTAAATTTTCGTTGCAATGACCTTTCTTGCGATGTATTTTCCCTGCGATGAATTGTCTTACAATCAATTTTTTGCGATGAATTTTTGACTATGAATTTGCTGGACTCGGTTCATATTGACATTATTTTATTTTATCACAGCGGAACTTATGAATCCGCAAATGTACGTGTTCCCTTCAAGTCCATTGTCTTATTTTTTTCACCGAGTCCGTTTTTATTACATAATGGTCAGTGACAATGGTGTGTAATTAATTTAAATTTAGCAAGCACTCGAGCTTTGTGTGCAAATTTTTCAAAAGCAATTAGCGTGCTCTCTTTCTCGCCGACCTAATCGATTCCGTACGGAAACATCCACAATAGGCCTCCCTAAAGTGGCCACATCATGTAGCCCTAGTTCAGCCGCGAGAACACGACAGAACTAATTACCGAATATCGAACATCCATTAACGAAGCCAATTAAGCGCTCTTGGCCGAAAACATCGTTCAATTATTGAGATATATATAGGTCTTCCGAATTGATAATGTTACTGCGTCGAAAGTTTTCCGGACTGGGTTATTTATAATCGGGTATAATTTCGGTTATTGCTTTCGAATTGAGAAAAAAAACAACAACTCGATTTATCAATGGAGTGGTTTATGTAAACAAGTAGATAATTTGTTGTCATTAATGAAGGAGCAGCGATCAAATCAATAAAGGCGGCGAAGATAAAGCGATGACATTGAAATTAGCTGATAAGATGATGCAATTTCATAGAATGGTTATTTATTTCCTTTATTATTTAATATAAATTATAAGACATAATTAAAATTTTGATCATAAATAAAGCTGGTGTTGATAGCAGAGAGTTGAGCAAACATCAATTCACGGTTCAAAGATGGAAAATTCAACAATACGAAATTGTGACAAGATAAGCACTCCCAAACTATTGAAGTTTGATCAACTGTAAGGAAATTACTTTCATAGGTGTGTGATAATTATTACAATAGGCGTCCTGACCGGCGATATCTCGGAAATTATTAAGACTGCAGCTTCGGGAACGAATTAAGAATTCATTATTCTTTTGATTAATAAACAAAATAATGTTATCGAGTACCACGAATGCCCTATTTTGGTAAAAATTCGAGAACGAATACAGATATCGGTATGTGGTTTGCGCCAAAAGTTAAGTCACTTTGTATTCTTTAAAACTGGCGAGAAAAAGGATATCGTTCCATTTAAATGTTTTGAGAAAATCGGCAATTTTGGCTGTGTTGCAAAAAGCGCTTCAATCAGGGGCGGCTCGTCATGTAGAGCCAAGGAGCCATGGCACTACCTCTAATTTCGAGGTTGGCAAGAAATTTTTCCGTTCTGGAACTGCATTAGGAACCAAATAATTTCTGGCTCCGCCCATGCGCACGACGACGACGTGCACTTGTCAGTCGTATTTCCGCGCCATCCACGATGAATGAAAATAGTTCATTACTAATAGTTTACATAGAGGGCACTTGAAGATTGTCAATTTTAGCACTTGAAAATGTCTTTTTCGGCACTTTGCATAGTTGAAAATTGTCATTTATGGCACTCGAAAATGATAATTTTTGATAGTTAAAAACTCGTTTCTGACACTTGGAAAATATATTTTTTCTGCACATAAAAATGCTTATTTTGCACAGTTGTAAATGGTAATTTTTGACATTGAAAAAAAAACTGTTTTTTTTGACACTTGAAAATGGGCATTTTTGACAGATGATAATTGTATTTGTTGGCAGTTAAAAATTGTCATTTTTGGCACTTGAAAATTGTCAAATTGAGAATGGTCATTTTTCAAACTTGAAAATTTTAATTTATGGCACTCGAAAATGATAATTTTTGACAGTTGAAATGATCGTTTGACAGTTGGAAAATGTTATTTTTTGCACTTAAAATTGTCAATTTTAGTACTTGAAAATGTCTTTTTCGGCACTTGAAAATGGTCAGTTTTGCACAATTGAAAATTGCCTTTTTGACACTTAAAAATGTCCATTTTACACATTTGGTAATTGCCCTTTTTAACAGTTCAAAATTGCGACATTTGGCAATTAAATTTCTAATTCTTGGCACTTGAAAATTGTCATTTTTGGCAGTTGACAATGGTAATTTTTTAACCATTTATGGCATTTGAAAATGACAAATTTTAACAGTTGTAAAATGTCATTTTTGGGCACTTGAAGATTGTCAATTTTGGCACTTGAAAATGTATTTTTTTGCACTTGATGATTGTCAAGTTTGGCACTTGAAAATGTCTTTTTTGGCACTTTGTACAGTTGAAAATTATCATTCTTGACACCTGAAAGTTGTCTTTTATGACAGTTGAAAATGGTCATTTTGGAACCTGGAAAATTGTCATTTATGGCACTCGTAAATGATAATTTTTGACAGTTTAAAACTATCGCCCTTGACGCTTGGAAAATGTAATTTTTGGCCCTTGAACATTGTGAATTTTGACTTTTTTTGCACATGAAAATGGTTATTTTGCATTGTTAAAAATGGTCGTTTTTTAAACCTAAAAATTTTAATTTATGGCACTCTAAAATGATAATTTTTGAAAATTGAAATGATCGTTTTTTTTTACAGTTGGAAAATGTCATTATTTGCACTTGAAAATTCTTAATTTTGGTACTTGAAAATGTCTTTTTCGGCACTTGAAAATGGTCAGTTTTGCACAATTGAAAATTGCCTTTTTAACACTTTAAAATGTTCATTTTACACTTTTGGTAATTGCCTTTTTTAACAGTTGAAAATTGCGACATTTGGCCATTAAATTTGTAATTTTTGGCACTTAAAAATTGTCATTTTTGGCAGTTGACAATGGTAATTTTTTAACCATTTATGGAATTTGAAAATGACAAATTTTGACAGTTGTAAAATGCCATTTTTGGGCACTTGAAGATTGTCAATTTTGGCACTTGAAAATGTATTTTTTTGCACTTGATGATTGTCAAGTTTGGCATTTGAAAATGTCTTTTTTGGCACTTTGTACAGTTGAAAATTATCATTCTTGACACCTGAAAGTTGTCTTTTATGACAGTTGAAAATGGTCATTTATGGCACTCGTAAATGATAATTTTTGACAGTTTAAAACTATCGTTCTTGACGCTTGGAAAATGTAATTTTTGGCCCTTGAAAATTGTGAATTTTGACTTTTTTTGCACATGAAAATGGTTATTTTGCATTGTTAAAAATGGTCGTTTTTTAAACCTAAAAATTTTAATTTATGGCACTCTAAAATGATAATTTTTGAAAATTGAAATGATCGTTTTTTTTACAGTTGGAAAATGTCATTATTTGCACTTGAAAATTCTCAATTTTGGTACTTGAAAATGTCTTTTTCGGCACTTGAAAATGGTCAGTTTTGCACAATTGAAAATTGCCTTTTTGACACTTTGAAATGTTCATTTTACACTTTTGGTAATTGCCTTTTTTAATAGTTGAAAATTGCGACATTTGGCCATTAAATTTGTAATTTTTGGCACTTAAAAATTGTCATTTTTGGCAGTTGACAATGGTAATTTTTTAACCATTTATGGAATTTGAAAATGACAAATTTTGACAGTTGTAAAATGCCATTTTTGGGCACTTGAAGATTGTCAATTTTGGCACTTGAAAATGTATTTTTTTGCACTTGATGATTGTCAAGTTTGGCACTTGAAAATGTCTTTTTTGGCACTTTGTACAGTTGAAAATTATCATTCTTGACACCTGAAAGTTGTCTTTTATGACAGTTGAAAATGGTCATTTTGGAACCTGGAAAATTGTCATTTATGGCACTCGTAAATGATAATTTTTGACAGTTTAAAACTATCGTTCTTGACGCTTGGAAAATGTAATTTTTGGCCCTTGAACATTGTGAATTTTGACTTTTTTTGCACATGAAAATGGTTATTTCTGAAATTTAAAAATTTGAATTTACGGCACTAGAAAATGATAATTTTTGAAAGTTGAAATGATCGTTTTTTGACAGTTGGAAAATGTCAATATTTGCACTTGAAAATTGTCAATTTAGGTACTTGAAAATGTATTTTTAGGCACTTGAAAATGGCCGGTTTGTACAGTTAAAAATTGCCTTTTTAACACCTAAAAACGTTGTTTTTTAGACTGTTGCCCTTTTTAACAGTTAGAAATTGTGACATCTGGTATTTAAAAATTTTCATTTTTGGCACCTAAAAATTGTCGCGTTTAGCTGTTGACAATGGTAATATTTGAACCATTTATGGAAATTCGAAAATGATAATTTTTGGCAGTTGGAAAATGTCGTCAATTTTGGCACTTAATAATTGTCAAGTTTGGTCTTTTGAAAATGTCTTTTTCAGCACTTTGCACGGATGAAAATTGTCATTTTTTGATACTTGAAAATTGTGAATTTTAACAGCTGAAAAATCGTCATTTTTGAACCTTGAAAATTATCATTTATAGCACTCAAAAATGATAATTTTTGACAGTTGACAACTATCGTTTTTGACACTTGGAAAATGCCATTTTTGGGACTTGAAAATTGTGAATTTTGACTTTTTGCACACGAAAATGGTTATTTTGCACGGTTGAAAATGGGCATTTTTGGCAGTTAAAAATTGTCATTTTTGGCACTTGAAAATTGTCGTTTTTGGCAGTTGAGAATGGTCATTTTTAAAACTTGAAAGTTGTCATTTATGACACTCGAAAATGATCATTTTTGACAGTTGAAATGATCGTTTTTGGCAGTTAGAAAATGTAATTTTTTGCATTTGAAAATTGTCAATTTTGGTACTTGAAAATGTCTTTTTTGGCACTTGAAAATGGTCAGTTTATAGTTTTAATGTAATATTTATTCATGTTAATACTTGCAAAATAAGTTTACACTCGTCAATACAAATAAATCAAAAACCAAAAACACCTAAAATCCTAATAAAAATACATAAAGTAGAAGTACAAATTATAATGAATGAGCACTTAAAAATGTTCATTTTAGACTGTTGTTAATTACTTTTTTTAACAGTTGAAAATTGCGAAATTTGGCAATTAAAATTTTTCATTTTTGACACCTGAAAATTGTCGTTTTTCGCAGTTGACAATGGTAATATTTTGAACCATTCAAAAATGATAATTTTTGGCAGTTGGAAAATGTCATTGTCAATTTTGGCACTTGAAAATATCTTGTTTGGCACTTAAAAAGGAGGTAATGTTACAAAATACAGTTCGTCGTTTAATTGATTTTCGTGGACGAAGAACGATGTTACATATTAAATGTGGGTTATTTTTCGTCTTTATTTAATTCTTTTAGTGCTTCTGCAACAAGTAAACGTTTTTAATGGTCGATTTTTCTTTCCTCAAAAAGGAGGCGGTGAGATATATTGTGTATGCTAAGTGGCTCTACCATCAAAATTTTCCACGAGGCGCCACTGGCTTCAATAATTGTATTCATGTTCACCAAAGCTGGTACAATTGTGTTAGGCCACACGTCAAACTTGGAAGAGTTCAAATGGTTCCTACCACGGAGAAAACAAAAAAAAATGCAAAAACACGTTTAGTTTACGACGTGTATATTTTAAACGGGCATTTAAAAACAAATTTTAGACATAATATTTTCTAACCGTAGATGCGCCAATCTAGGAAGTTGGAAAATATTTCAGTCACTTTTACCAAAAGAATATCTTTCCCGAAGCAGTAGGATTTATAGTTTCCGAGATATCGTCTAAACCCCATAGTTATTGAGATATTCAATATTTTTCACAAAAGTAACCATTTAATTACATTTCTATGCACTGAAGTAGGCCATGCTGAGACACCAATAACTTTTTGTACGAAACTTTTTTTTCACGAAAGTCAGACGCACTGTTGCAGGACCCTGTATAAAAGAATTACTGAACTCATTAATTAGGTCCATAAAATGAACTTTTTTTTTGCTTTTGCGGCTTAAAAAATATATTTTGGATAGTTCTAATTGGCATTTCCTATAATTTTTTTACATTTATAATTGCTGTTGGTATCCAATATGTAGTTTCTTAAATCCAATATTATTTGAAAAATTCGAATTAATTAAAAACATTGTTATCTCTGGAATTTCAACAGAACTCGTCCTCGAAAGTATTAGAAACTATAGCACTAATCTATACACATCTAAAAACCATTCGATTAAAAAGTTTTTCAAAACATTCTGACAAAATTCTTTTTTAAATTTGGCAGATAGATCAAAATGAATTGAGAACTTTATTCAGAACTACCAGAACTCTACATTGGGGGTGCCAACTTGACACACCCATTGATATGGACAATAAAGACGATTATTATTACTACTGCAAATTTCAATTTCTGCACGGTTAAATATTGAAAAGGATTCTTAAGCTACGCGCACACTTATCGGAATCGGACGGACGGCACGCATCGCATAAAATTGCGTAACACAGTTGTAAACGAGTCTACGCGCATTTATCCGTACCGATCAATTTGCGATGACTCGTTTACAACTGTGTTAAGCAATTTTATCCGATGCGTGCCGTCCGTCCGATTCAGATAAGTGTGCGCTTAGCTTTAATCGTTGCAACTTGCACCTATTGTTGATTCCGCCTATGGTCGAAAAAAGTAATGTTCGGCAGGCCCTGATTGGAATATACCATAAAATAAACTTCAAACTCGTGATTGCGTTATACTATGTTAATTGTGTGACATACTTTGTACAAATTCAATGCATCCCAAAATATCGGTATTAATATTTTACGTCCCTGAACGTTCCACTTGCCTAATTGAAACGTGGTGGGCCACTGTTCCAATTCAGTATTTACGACGTTAATAATAAATTAAAGATCAATACCTATGTAGCGACCTATTTGGGGTGAAAGTAAAACAAAGAAAAAACTCTGTGAATAATATGACAAGCAAAACAACATTAGCATCTAAAAAAAAACTCATAATAAACCTAATGACGCATAAACAGTATTCATTCAGTACATTATTGTAGAGATCTGTTGCTGCTGACAATAAATTTAAAAAAAAATGATGATGGTTGCGACCGTTACTACATGGTAATAACTGTAACATGTCGAAACTCGAGTTGTGATTATTTGTATAGGTTATCTTTGCATATTATACAGGGTGTTTAAAAATAAATAAGATTTTATTTTAACCTATTCACGCCCAGGTCGCCACATGTGGCGACAAACAAAAAAATGAAAACAAAAATATTTTACAAAAAAAAATTACACCTTTAGCGCCATCTATGGAATATTTTTTCATATTTCTTTGCATAAATGAGTAAATTTGTGACAGTGTCGTAGAAAAAGGTAACAACAAGAAAAAAGTAATTTTTCAGGATTATCCTATAGCCCAATCCAAGCTACATGGGCGCGAAGTAGTTAACAAATAACCAATCTGTGATATGTCAAATGGGTCTGAGTGTTATTTTATTTTTTTGTGATCAAATTAACAATTTTAGGAGAAAATATCAAGAGACAAAAAAGTTGCAGATTGAATCCCTCCATTTGAATCAATTTTGAAATAGTAAAATGTAGACGCGTTAAAAAGTTCTGATGCAAACTATTATGAGTGTGTCAAGTGTGCGCCCCAATGAAGAGTTCTGAATAGAGTTCTCAATTCCTTTTGATGTATCTAGAAGTACTATCAACTTTTTAAAAAGAGTTCTGTAAAATTGGGCTGTCAGAAATTTTTTGAAAAATGCCAACTTGACACCGCACTCCAACATTGTTATCGTATAGTTCTGAACTAGTTTTAAGATGTGTTTGGGTTAGTACTATAGTTCCTAATAGTTTTGAAAAAGTGTTCTGTTGAATTTCCAGAGATAAAAATTTTCAAAGTTGGAAATTCAAAATATTCAAATTCATATTACTCACTTAATATTCGTCGAATCTAAATATTTCATGGCAGCTATGGATAGAACTCACAAAGAACTACAGGAAACACCAATTAGAACTATCGGGAACTATCAAAAATATTTTTTTGAAAAAAGTCGCAAAGTAAAAAAAAAATAGAGTTCTAGGAGTTCTGAGTTAATTTTCTATTTCCACTCATTGTGTACAATAATTCTTTCCTATAAACAAATTCGATACAATCACGATTTATGGCATTTTTAAATAAATTTAAAATTTGATAATAGAAAATTTAATTTTGAAAATACCCATTTCTTATCATTTAATCGCAATTTTCCATTTTAGCATTTAAATGCGCTCTAGTTGCTAATATTTTTTAATATTTTTAATTGTTTATTTTCATTAATTATGTTTTAATATGGATGTTATGTATACTTTAACTTTTTCTCCCCAATCAGTGCATACTTCTCTTTTTTGTCGTTTGCTCTTTAAATTCATTTATATTGTATACATTATACTTTATTAGCATTGTATTCATATAAATATTATTATATACAGCCCAGGCTGTAGTTCTTTTCTGACTTATGTAAACTTATGGTAATGACATCAATAAATTATTATTATTATTATTATTATTAGAGTTTTCGTTAGAACTCCTTGAGTACAAACCTTAAGTCAAATCAGAACTCCTAGAACTGTTAAAAAAATCAACATTTTGAAAAAAAAGTCCGAAAAAAAAATCAGAGTTCTAGGTGTTCTGAGTTAATTTTCTATATCTACTCATTGAGTACAATAATTCTTTCTTATAAACAAATTCGATACAATCACGATTTATGGCATTTTTAAATAAATTTAAAATTCGATAATAGAAAATTTAATTTTGAAAATGTTGATTGTTTTTTAAGAAAGAATTATTGTACTCAATGAGTAGAAATAGAAAATTAACTCAGAACTCCTAGAACTCTCTTTTTTTTTCGTTCGGACTTTTCGGAATTTTTTTCAAAATGTTGATTTTTTTTAATAGTTATGGGAGTTCTGATTTGACCTATGGATTGTACTTGAGGAATTCTAACGAAAACTCTAATGGCAAATTGCGATTAAATGACAGGAAATGGGTATTTTCAAAATTAAATTTTCTATTATCGAATTTTAAATTTATTTAAAAATGCCATAAATGATTGTATCGAATTTGTTTACAAGAAATAATTATTGTACGCAATGAGTAGATATAGAAAAGTAACTCAGAACTCCTAGAAGTTTCTTTTTTTTCTTTTCTTTCGGACTTGGAATTTTTCTCAAAATGTTGATTTTTTTTTTAATAGTTCTGGGAGTTCTGATTTGACTTATGGGTTGTACTCGAGGAGTTCTAACGAAAACTCTAACGGCAAATTGCGATTACATGACAGGAAATGGCTATTTCCAAAATTAAATTTTCTATTATCGAATTTTAAATTGATTTAAAATGCCATAAATCGTGATTGTATCGAATTTGTTTATGAGAAAGAATTATTGTACTCAATGAGTAGAAATAGAAAATTAACTCAGAACTCCTAGAGCTTTCTTTTTTTCCGGACTTGGAATTTTTTTTCAAAATGTTGATTTTTTTAAAAGTTCTGGGAGTTCTGATTTGACTTAAGGGTTGTACTCAAGGAGTTCGAACGAAAACTCTAACGGCAAATTGCGATTAAATGACAGGAAATGGGTATTTCCAAAATTACATTTTCTATTATTGAATTTTAAATTTATTTAAAAATGCCATAAATCGTGATTGTATCGAATTTGTTTATAAGAAAGAATTATTGTACTCAATGAGTAGATATAGAAAATTACCTCAGAACTCCTAGAACTTTTTTTTTCCGGACTTGGAATTTTTTTCAAAATGTTGATTTTTTTTAATAGTTTTGGGAGTTCTGATTTGACTTATGGGTTGTAGTCGAGGAGTTCTAATGAAAACTCTAATGACAAATTGCGATTAAATGACAGGTAATAGGTATTTTCGAAATTAAATTGTCCATTTTCGAATTTAAACTTTATTTAAAAGTGCTATAAATCGGAATTGTATCGAATTTGTTTATAAGAAATAATTATCGTACTCAATGAGTAGAAATAGAAAATTAACTCAGAACTCTTGAAACTCTCAATTTTTTTTATCATACTTTGCGACTTAAAAAAAAATTGTTTGATAGTTCCGGATTGTTCCGATTGGTGTTTCCTGTAGTTCTTTGTGAGTTGTTATGAAATATTTAGATTCGACCAATATTAAGTGAGTAATATGAATTTGAATATTTTGAATTTCCAACTTTGAAAATTTTTATCTCTGGAAATTCAACAGTACTCTTTCTTAAAAGTATCAGGAACTATAGTACTAACCCAAACACATCTTAAAACTAGTTCAGAACTATTTGATAACAATGTTGGGGTGCGGTGTCAAGTTGGCACCCCATTTTTCAAAAAAAATCCTGACATACCAATTTTACAGAACTCTTTTTAAAAAGATGATAGTACTTCTAGATACATCAAAAGCAATTGAGAACTCTATTCAGAGCTATCAGAACTCTTCATTGGGGAGCCAACTTGACACACACAACTATTATAGAGGTTGATATTTTCACCCCCTTGTAATAACATTTTAGGGTTACAAAAAGTGCCATTTTATTATGAACAGTTATCTGCCAAATTTCATTATTCTAAATTCTTCCATAGTGGATGATATATGAAATAATAAACATTTTTTTCCCTTAACTTTAGGGGGCTGCAACTTGGAGAGGAAGAGGTTTTGAACAAACAAATTATATGAGACCTCGCTTAATTTTTACCCTTTAAGATCTTTCGCATCAATTTAACCCTTTCAGCCCTGGATTTTTAAATTTGAAAATTTTTTTTTGCTGATTATTATTGATGGGGAGCTTCTTAAGACCATAAATACCAAATTTGAACTCATTTGCCTTATTAGTATAGGAATTAATTATAAAGCTTTCTTGAAGTGACATCTAGTGATAAACAGCAAAAATATGGATTGTTAAAGGAAGTAGAGACATGTAAATTTTGCGGTGGCAATTGCCACCACCAGGACCGAAAGGGTTAAAAACACGCTGTATAATATTTTAACAATAATTATTTGGTGAATATTTCAATTCGGTTTAGTTAATGATTCAATTAATTTAGGGATGAATTCGAGATAAATACTAGTGTTCAATATCCACAGCAAAAGCAATTCAACCAATTTCGTTAAATTAAAGGCAATTAATCAATCCGTTTATTCAATTTGTAAAGCATAAACCACAAATATTCCACATTTCAACAACAATGCTAATTAATAGGCTACACGCAAAATAACACTCATATTCTAAATACCATTTATATCGGACATTATCAACATTAGTAGTGATAAATAAATGTAGCAAATACATTTACCGCCAGATCCACTTTTCGATAATTGGAACTTTATCTTGGGGATTTAATCAAGGAAGTGCATCTTGATAAACGCCGCGCTGTCCGAGTAAATGCTTCAAATGTTTGTTCTCAAATTAGTTACGATTTATTGCACTTAAAGTTAATTTAAAAGACTAAGAACATTATAGTAATCACACAGAGGTGACAGTGACTCATGCTGTTTCGATCTAATAATCGCGTCGGGATAAATATCTATACTCGTTCGCATGCTTAAGAAAAACGAAACGTACGTCGATAGGTAAATTCAAGGGCTAAGTGCAACGTATGTCTTTTCTCATTTTATCTATTCTAACCTCAAAATTCACGTGCTTGTATCTGGTTTTGACCGTCTCCGATTTCGATTTAGTTAAGAGCAGAATTGATTGTATCCATTTCATTAATAAAAAGGTTAAATTTAATGACCAATTTCCAGTTGTCTTTACCGATTGCCGAAAAATGCACTTGCAATGTTTCGTCGGGAAGATATTTGCACGCTCAAGAATTTTTAAATTTCCCGCCTAGACAGAATCGAATTATTTTATAGACATACATTTACTAGAAACTTAATTCAGGCAACATGGAGCGATGAGTCACTGTCACCTCTGCGCGATTGTACTATATTGAATCGAAATCATTATGAAATGTTAATTGCAATTGGAAACCCATATGTAATCAACTAAATTTATACACGTTCAAAATAGATAAAATATGAATTAAGAATAAAAGCAGTTATGGTGCATTAAGGCAACGCACATCAACCCAATAACCTCAATTCGAAAATAAACCGAAGGATTTGACAAGGTGCATTCAGTTCGAAATGACATTGGATGCAACACACGTTCCAGTAAAAAACATATTTTTTTTTAAATGAAATGCATTTCTGTAAATGCTATTTTTTGATTAATTTGCATTACAAAAAATGTACCTTGAAAACTTGATTTCAGGTGATAAAATAAAGTAGTGGAATATACTAACCTCGTGACCAGATGAAAAAGTACATGTATTACACATGAGACAATTTGAATACTTGGATACATACGTATGTACAAAGTGTCTAGATATAATGTGATAATATTATCTAATACCATCTGTAGATATGTGAAATTCTCAGAATCAAGCATGTCGTAGTATAGCCCCATCTTGTAGCAAGGATGCAACCAGTGCCGGCGGAACGTACAGGCAAGGCAGGCAGCCGCCTGTAGCGGCCAAATTCAGTGGCGGCGGCCGGTCGGACGTTGATCAATGATAATTTTGATTGTGAAGCAAACAAGAACCTTATGGAAGATTTATCACAAAAGTTTAAAGCTGATGTTAATTTTAATTCACTCGATATTGCGTAGGAGCAATTTCAACAATTTGGATTTTTACACAATCTTTCAGTCATCGAAAAAAAGAGGATATTTTAAAACATCGTTAGGATCTTAAAGATACACTCAGCCAATATAACAATACATATGTTAATTTAATTCAGCTCTCAGAAGCAATGATATTTATATCAAAATTTCTAGAAAAGTTTAGATCAACAATGATTCAAAATCGGTTTTATCCATTGAAAATAATATAGCAAGATCCATAGATAAAACAGAATGAGCATTCGAATGAATAATCGATTTTCGAATCATTCGAATGATCATTCAAATGAATAATCGATTTTTTCAAAACTACGAAACTCCGAAAAGTGCTGACTTCTAACCTTTTTTTAAATAACTCAAAAATAAAGTATGGAATAAATTCAGTAAAACCGAAATAAAATATTTGTGGAAAAAATCCTCCAACAGGTCGATTTTCAATGGTCATTTGTTTTTGAGAAATGACGTCATCCATTTTGTTTTTAAAAAGCAACTCCCTATTTTTATTCTTGATTTTAACAGATCTTTTCATTGTCCAACTGGCAGTATAAAAATGTTCTTACATAAAAGGTTTTTCGAGTAAATGACAATTGAAGGTGAGAACCCGACATTTAGAGTTTTTGCAAAATGACCTTGTTATAGAGCTTATAGCAATTTTTCCAAACAACAATGATCTCGACCTTCCGTATACTACAATATGGTTTCAGCAAGAGGGCGCACCCCCTCACTATGCTAGTTTTTTTGACAACTGCTTTACGAATAGGTGACGGGTGTGAAGTTAGCATTAGATCTAGCAATAGATTTTAAAAAATCGTATCTCGGAGAAAAGAAAAGCAATTCGAAAAAAAAATGAACCATACCATTAGGGAAGGTCTAAATTATTAACATAAAAAGAATCAACCCTTAATTTTAACCCTTTATTTATTTTTTTTTCACCCCTTTCAAAAAAGTTATTTTTTTTCTAAGTTTGCAATCTGCCATAAATAAATAAAAATGCTTATTCTTATCACTAATATAAGTACTTTAATAATCAAGAGTCAAAAAAACGTTACGGGCCCTCCTTCAACAAAAAAAAAATCTCCATAGGTCGCAGAAATCCACACCTCGCGATATAAATCTCCATTTTTGACAAAGTTTGCAATCAGCCATTACTAAATAAAAATTCTTATTCTTATCACTAACAAAGGTACTTTCATAATAAAAAGTCAAAAAAACGTTACCGGCGCTCCTTCAACCCAGAAAAAAATAATTTTTCCGTAAGTCATAGAAATCCACATTTCGGGATATTAATGTTCATTTTTGACAAAGTTTGCAATCAGCCATAACTAAATACAAATCCTTATTCTTATCACTGATAAAGGTACTTTCATATAATCAAAAGTCAAAAAAACGTTACGGGCACTCTTTCAACCAAGAAAAAAATAATTTCTCCGTTTTTTTGACTTTTGATTATGAAAGCACCTTTATCAGTGATAAGAATAAGAATTTTTATTTAGTTATGGCTGATTGCAAACTTTGTCAAAAATCGAGATTTATATCGCGAGGTGTAGATTTCTGCGACTTACGGAGAATTTTTTTTTTGTTGAATGAGTGCCCGTAACGTTTTTTTGACTCTTGATTATTAAAATACTTGCATTAGTGTTAAGAATAAGCATTTTTATTTATTTATGGCAGATTGCAAACTTAGAAAAACAAAAAAAACTTTTTTGAAAGGGGTGAAAAAATATAAAGGGTTAAAATTAAGGGTTGATTCTTTTTGTGTTATTAACTTAGACCTTCCCTAATAGTATGGTTCACTTTTTTTCGAATTAGAATAGAATATCGTTTGCTTTTCTTTTCTCCGAGATATGAATTTTTTAAATCTATTGCTGGATCTATTGCTAACTTCACAATCGTGAATAGGTGGATTGGCAGCCGAGGACCAATAGACTAGAAAGCAAGAAAGATGAAATGCGCAGAATTAGCCAAGAAAATATTCAAAATGTTCAAGAAGAATTTCCACATGTTCGAACTGTGGATGGTAGTTCAAACATTTAATTTAATAATTGCATTTGGCTGCTAAAGAAGTTTCTGTTTATTTTGAGTTAACAATAAAATTTAGAGTTTCTCGCTTTCAGTTGTCATTTAGTCGAAACTTTCCTTATGTACGAGGGCCGTTCAATAAGTAATACCCTATATTTTTTTCTCCACAATGAGCAAACACTGAAAGTTGTACTTCTAGGTACTTCAAGTTCAGTGTTTCTCCTCCGGGTGGACGAAGTTTCAAATCATTCCAACAGATGGCAGAGTTATAGTGAATTTTCAAAATGGTGTCTGTTAGTGATCCACGTTACAAACAGCGAGCAGTGATTGAGTTCTTGATTGCAGAGAAAGAAATATCCATAAACGTTTGTGTGCAGTGTATGGAGATTGTGCTGTCGATAGGAGCACTGTCGGGAGGTGGGCAAAGAGAGTTAAGGCGTCAGAAAGTCCAACAACTCAACTCCAAGATCTGCCACATTCCGGGCGTCTCGTCAGTGCCACCACTCCAGACATGGTGAGGCGTGTGGATGTTATTATTCAGACCGCCGCATCACAATGCAATAATTGGCCTCACAGCTGTCAGTCAGCAGTGGAAGTTTGTGTGCAATGATCGGGACTCTCAGATATTCAAAAGTTTGCGCAAAATGGGTCCCAAGAAGTCTCACAGTATAGCACAGGATGTAAAGAACAACCATGTCATCTGATTTGTTGGCGAGGTTTGATGCTGAGGGGGAAGCGTTTCTGTCCCAGATTGTGAAGGGTGATGAAACCTGGGTGCACCGAACTTTGAGCCGGAAACCAAAAGACAGTCAATGGAATGGCACCATCCTCAGTCACCAAGGACGAAAAAATTCAAGACAACTCCCTCTGCTGGAAAAGTCATGGTTACTGTTTTTTGGGAGAATGAAGGGGTCATTCTTTTTGATGTGATGCCAAGAGGGATAACCATTAATTCCGAAGCATACGTGAACCCCTTGGACAAACTCAAGAAACATGTGGGGACACCTTGAGCATAGGAGCAGTAGAAATCCGAGGCACCATTGTTGCCGTAACTTTAGAAACGAGTAAAATAAAGATATGAAAAAAATATCAGAGACTGAAAGTACTTAATTTAATTAGTACGTGTTTTCTTAGTCATAATAAACCAGCAAAAGAAGGATGAGCAGTTATTTTATATCATACCGTAATTCTAATGTAACGTACTAAGTGGCAGAGTCATTAGTTGAGTTTTGTCCTGCCAACCCCCAAACGTTACAAACGTTTCCGGCATGACAAGAATCCGGCTGAAATCTTGATCCTGCACGCTCGCACACAAGTCTCAGAATCTGGGAACACCCCATCCAAATTGGGTTGGACAACATTGCCCCATCCACCACATAGCCCAGATCTGGCACCGTCAGACTTCCATCTCTTCGGACCTCTTAAAGACGGTCTGCGTGGAAGACACTTCGATGATGATGAGAGCGTAATTAAAGCGGTGAAAACATGGCTTCATGCACAGGTCAAGAGTTGGTACCGGCAGGGAATACAGGAATACAGGGTTTCACGCTGGCGTAAGACCGTACAAGTTGATGGAGACCATGTTGAAAAATAGTACGAAATAGTAGAAGAAACATGTAGCTATATTGTCACCAAAATGTAATACTTTTAAATAAATAGTTACTAAAAAAATATTTATATTTTATTAATTATTTTATTAATATATTTTATTACTTATTGAACGACCCTCATACCTAAGATAGCAACGTTTTCATACTGCCAGTTCGACAATGAAAAGATCTCTCAAAATCAAGAATGAAACTAGGGGTTGCCATTTAAAAACAAAATCTACTTTCATGCAAAAATGTGTATTTTTATCAATACGAGGATTTTGTCCAAAAATATTTTATTTTCGTTTTACTGAATTTATCCCATACTTTAGGTGTGCACTGTATATCATCCGAACCCTTTTTATGTATAATGAGTAGTCTATCGCACAAACAAATTCCAGTTTTAATAACATTATCAACACAAGGTATTTTAATGTTCGATTGACTCACTTTGGTCATTGCAACGGTTTTTAATATAACAACAGATAAATAATCCCGAAACCACACACCACAAACACGAATACGTTAGAACATAACTTTTTCATAAGATTCTGCAGATATGGATTTAATCGGTGAACGAAATCATTATCTTATAGTTATCTTGTCGCATGGTTTAATTGCCTCTTTTGAGCTAAAATTGCAACTAGCAACGACTACTAGTCATTTCAAAAACACTACGTAAGATCGTACATTTGTAACAGCAACACTGTGGTTTAACCTCAACACAGCAACTTACTGTTTAGTGATGTATACAACTAAAAACAGGTAGTGCTAGGGCAATGGGAAAAACAAATACAACCAATGTTGCCAACAGGAGAAAAATTAAATTTACTGCAGAAACAGACTATGTCTTTGACTATATACTAATGGACTGCTAGTCC
This sequence comes from Ocypus olens, assembly GCA_910593695.2. Classification (NCBI taxonomy): domain Eukaryota; kingdom Metazoa; phylum Arthropoda; class Insecta; order Coleoptera; family Staphylinidae; genus Ocypus; species Ocypus olens. Next base: position 11,114,555 of record OU343061.1, read on the forward strand.
CCCTCCATTTCTCATATGATCAGTTGTCCACGAGCTGGAGCCCGATATAAGTCCCGCCCCGGAGCCGAAAACGGAGCGTAATTTAAAAACCGGAAAGCAAAAATATATTTCTCGATGTATTCATCAGCAACGTGGAGAATGCAAATGCGAGCATATTTCGGCAATTCGGGTCCACTTTCCTGCCTGTTCTTTACAAGCAAAGCATTAACCCATAATTTACGAAGTTCCGGATTTGATGGAAATCTAACACATAATTTTAGGTTATAAGTCAAAAGTCAACTGACGTGTACATCAGCTGACGAGTATTATAACCGCGTTGGCATATATACATGGACGTATTGCAGCCTTTCGCATAGCAATATTTTGATACAGTGTGAATATTTGACAATATAAGTGTTTATATATTCAAAGGTGTGAATAAATTGCAGGGTATAACAAAATGCAATGAGAGCTCATAGAATCATATGTCATAGACACAAAATAACTACCAATTTAGTAACATACCGCAACCGGTATGAGTATGTGATGTCGTTCATTGGGTTTCTGCACCAAAAGCGCTTATTCACTCTAAAAAATAACCCATAAAATGGAATGGAACGGGATTCTATAAAGTATGTGTCCACAATATTAGATACTGATTCCGTAACAAAAACTATTTCCATCGAAATGGTTCTGAAATAAAAGATTAAATTATACTCTCCGATGCCCACACCATGTAGGGTGCAGGAATATCGCATGACCAGTAAAGATAGTGATAATGATTTCATTTGAATTCTGAACAACTCTTGATTGGAATTGAATTTTTTTTTTAATAATTGTATATTAAGTAGACAATTAGTAGTATTAATTCCTCACACCCAATATTAATTCAACTAATAGTCAAGTAAAAAAAAAATAAGTTTTGAGATTTGTTTTTTCAGTTGTTATACCAAATAAAGGTTAGTCAAGTAAATGCTTAATTTTTTAACTCATGAATGAGTTCAAGGCTCAATTCCTTAATACCTGCTTACGTAATACGAAATAATTGCCTATATGTTTACTCATATTTAACCCCTTACTGCACGATTTATTTTTATTTTTATGAAACAAAAATAATTATGAATACCTTTAGTGATACAGTAATTGGAAAAAATATTTTAAAAATTTGATATTTATTTTTTACAAAAATACAGGTTGTGCCATCTGGCACGCAATGCAGTAACGGAACCTTATTTCGTATGACATAATAGAAAACAATTTCTGTCTTTATTTAACTCTTTGCTGCATACGGGACTACAATTTGAACCATCAAATTTAGGCAAGCTGTGACACATCGGCGTACAAAACAGACAACAAAGTTTGCGGTTTAATGACTGTCAGTACATATAACGCATATGCTAATTCTGGCAAAGATCTCATGTTTCCAGATGCCTATGAAAACTAGCTTTTCTTCTAGGCAACCCTATTAGTCTCTAAAATATATCTAAATATAAATTTTTACCACTAGCCGCTAAATAAAGCTAAAAATATATGCAAACTGCTTTGTGCCATATACAGCGTCTTTTTTTTAACTCCAAACATATGGTTGTTAATGTCTATGTTCTATGTCATAATAATCACCTCAACGCATTGGAATGTATTGACAATGTAGGCAACCAAGTACAGAAAGGTCCTGTCGACCTGTCACAGTACAGTGAAAGCTTAAAATTATTACAAATAAAGTGAGGTTAATGAAACAAGCAATGATAAATCGTAAGTAATTATAATAAATATTCAAAATGACCACCTTCACGTTCCAAGCAGATTATAAAATCCTTGAATAGCATTTCTAATGTGTTGCGGATTTCTTCTTAATTCATCGCAAACAGTAATTATACGATCTTTTAACTCTCAAGTATTGTTTATAATAATGTTATTATAAACATTGCTTTTTAGATACCCCCACAATAAAAAGTTGTTTGGAGACAAATCAGGCGACCGGGCTGGCCAAGGTATTGGACCAAATCTACCTATCCAGCGATCAGGAAGTAATTCACTTAAATAATTATTAATGGCAGCTGTAGAATGCGGAGGCACTCCATCCATCTGATATTAAGGAGCAGCAATGTTTAGTGTATGAATTTCTGGAATTATACGAGCTCGCAAAAGATCCAAGTAAACATTACTGTTTAGATTTCCATTAATAAAAAAAGGATCAATAAGAGTATCATTAATTAATCCACACATTAACTCTCTCATTGTATTGTGTGTGCGTCAAATTTTGTAAGCGCGGATTATTGCACGCCCAAAATCTAAAAGGTGAAGGAATGGGTATCGATAAGGAATGAAGAATACTAACCTATAATTTTGTAGATTAACTTCACCATTTAAGGAAAATGATGCCTCATCAGTAAATATTATTCTATGTAAAATTTCTTGATCAGTATTAATTAAATAGTATGTAAATACGGTTTCACAGAATTCTGTTCGTTTGCCTTTGTCCTCATTTGATAGTTGCTGATGATTTGAAAACTTGCAAACATTGTATTTAAATTCTTTTAATGCCTTGTAAACGGAAGTTGAACTTATTTGAAACTGTGCTGCGATAACTCTTAACGATGATATGGGGTTCTGCTCTATGTAACATAAAATGTTGAGTTTCATCTCTTCCGTTAAAATGTGATTTCCTTTAGCCCTTTTAATGTGAAAATTACTCACGCAGCCAGTATTGTCAAAATGATGGACAATATTAAAAATTGTTGAGATGGATGGAACTTGTCTGCTCGGATACTCAACCGAAAACAAATCTCTAACACGTCGAATGCTGTTCCCACTCTTGTACCAATTAATTATCTGTATTCATTCTTCGGTGGTGTAATACATTTTTATTAATAACACAATTTTGACAATTAAATAAAACTGAATGTAAGTATGGTTGCCTACATTGCAATGCGCTGAGGTGATTATTATGACATAGAACATAGATATTAACAATCATATGTTCTGAGTTAAAAAAAGACCCTGTATGGCACGTTATGCAGAAAGGGGTTAAAGAGAAGTTCAGGACAACTCAAGGAAGAAAATTCCATCAGTTTGGTTGCAGTTTCGTATTTTTAATTATTATAACTTAATAAGACATCAAGTAATCCAATTCCTCCTCATCGAATACATGACAGGTAAAACCCAAAATTCCAACCAGCAAGATACGAGCAACAACAAACTTTAGATACAAAAATACAATACAGTCTCGTTGATGTTGACGGTAATAAAAACTAATACCTAATGGCTCATTATGGTAAACGGCCGGTGTCCCAATTTCCACACCGCGCGGCAAAAGTGAATCGATAAAAAAATGAGTTTACTCGCGCGGAACACATGTTCCCCATTAAATGGGCGTAAATGCCTTTCAACTGGATAATTGGGGACAGAGCGGTCCGTTTTATTGGACGATGAAGTCGCCCCCTTTGTCCGATTCACCCACTTCGTCGGTTCCAGGGGGAGGAAAGGTCAAAGATCCTCAATCCCTAACCAGCGCACGCCACGCGGGCACCGGGTCCCACCCACGCTTCGCGACACAACAAAAACCCCACGGCGCGGCGGAGAGAAAATCGAACGGACATTGCCATCGCATCCGGACAAGACCATTGTTTCCGCCCAACGTCGCGAGGATGCGAACGAAAACGAATATGGATTAAATCTGATGATTTTTCGATATTTGAACCACCATGTATAGTATACATTAACACCAATTTAGCCCTCAACCACCCTATGTGGCATAAAAGTAACATCTTCTTATGGTAGGCTCTCCATTATTGAAGGTTAGCCACGATTTTGGCAAATTCATCTCTGTCCTGAGCGTTGTGAAAGTAACACCAAATTTAAATTAAATAAATATGAAAAGTTCTGGAATAAGTGAGGGTTTTGAATTTTAATTATACCAAATTTATCTCTATATCGGGTGTGTATAAATTGGCGGATAATCTACACGTGGCAATGTTATTCCTAAAATTCTGAATAGAAAAAGTCGATGAAAAAATGTTCTACCATGCCTCATAGGCCATTTAAAAGAAATTTATATTAGGCAACATAGCGTTCACGAGCTGTCCTGTTTATCAATAATCTCATGGTTCAGAGCAGAAGGTAATAGATAGATAGAGCGGGGTTTATTTACAGATGCAAGGTAAAACATATTATGAGTAAATAGTAAAATCCATTGTAATTGAACAAAACAAAATGAAAATAACAAATACACTGAAACCCGGGCACTAATACAAACCGACAATAATGAGAAAAGCAGAATTGGCACGAACATGGAACTAGCAAGTTTGAATGAATTATTTGTGTCAAACTGACATAAGCGGGTGTCACGTTGCTGAACGTATTTTTTATAAAAATAAGTTAATTAAGAAGTGTTAGAAATACAAGTTTGAGATAGAAAGATAGCACACACTGATAAATAATTTTCAATTATAATCATACTATCGAAATTGCAAGGTTTTCTGTAAATTAATAACGAATAATAATGCATATTTAATGACTGGATGTTCAAACTTAGAGGACCTCGTGAAGGATCAGGAAGCATGGTACAACATTTTAGAAGTAAGATAATATTGTCACGTGTAGATTATCCGCCAATTTATACACACCCGATATATCACTTAAAATTATGACTTTTGAATTGTATATATCGGAGGTTCACAAACTTTGATAGTTATGTAACACTAGAGATGAATTATAGTTATAATTATTCCATTTCTTTTTGAATGCAATAATTTGATGAATGCGGGGGAAATCTATTAAATATATTTTGACCCACCAAGAGTGACGTAATGAACTGATACCATAGTTTGAGAAACCCTGGTACAAAGAGTGCCTTCAAACAGTTTTTCTTTTAAATGTTAAATATTCTGGATGCCTCAGCAGTTATGGTGGCTAAATAAATTATTATAAAATATAAAGAGGATGAGTGCGACCATTCATACATGATAATTCAGTTTATTCTAAAATATAATAAACTGATACTAACTAAAAATATTTTTGTACAATTTAATGGTTGTCTGTGGATGTGGATGGTAAAATTCATTTTTGGCTACATATTAAGTCGAAGTTACAATTAACTTTCTTCCATTTTCAACAACACAATCCATCAATGTTTTTCGGGAAAAGTTCACAAACAACTCTAATGAAAAATTCATAGCGAATGGAAAACTACTAGCAAATACTTCCAAACAGAGAAATATCTATAGAAAGCTTAAAAAAGGTCTGTTTAGATAAACAAATTATGGCATTCAAGGATCATCATTCCATAAAACTTTACATGAAAGCATAGCGTAAAAAATGGGCATACAAAGATTTTATGTTATGTAGCTCTGCACAGTGGGGCCAAACCGAAAAAACGCGGACGAAAGTCGAAAAAATTAATATTTTTAATGGGGATTTTTCGACCTAAGATTGGCTTCAGCGGTCCCTATGGAAACCGAATTCACTCATAATAGGCCCCCCACTCGACTACAGCAGTGCATATATCTGTTAAAACATAACATTCGTGCGAGCAATCAGCGGTTTAGAATAGAGAAACGGAGACGTGTGTTTGGATAAGCCAGAATTTTTGGAAGTATCATCAATTCCATTAAAATAAAATGGAATCAACTCATATACGTAAGTCAAATATTATAACCATTTATAAATAGTATTGCATTAAGCAAAAAAATATGAGAAGGAGAGTAGCGCATGTGATTTTCAATCTAAAAAATTTAAAAAAATTGGTCTTTTTTAAAGTAAAATCGTAAAATGTTACGCATTGTTAAGTCTCAAAAAATATTACAGGCTGTAGATTGATGTATTACAAATGAAATATTCAAATTTTAGCTGCACATATTTGCCCCACTAATTTTAATCAATTTTTTTGTGAAAAAATATGTGTTGCGTGAATAACGCAAGTCGTCGTTGTTGTAGTATACTAGTATATCGAAATTCTTGGTTTCCTTTTTCCATGTACATGTATGTAGTGTGTAATAGTGTGCAGTAGAGATGGGTAACTCATGAGTGAGTCGATTCAAAGAATTGACTCATGGGAATGAGTCTATTAGTTAAGTGACTCGCGCTAAAGAAATTAAAAATCTTAATGAATTATATTAATACTATTATTATTATTATTCAAATTTTAGATTCCGATGCGCCAAATATAAATGGGCTGGCAAGGAAAGAAATATTTGTAATATTAAAACATAATTTGAAATCGAAAAAGTTATGTCAACGAAGGTCCATCCCTTGCGATTCACTTCAACAGATAAATATAAAGGAACTTTAAGGATATTGGCCACGCAAATTAGAAATAAATGGAGTGACTGTCATCGAATGGAAACACGATTTTATGAGGACAATGATGAATGGTTAAAGGTATTAATCAAGAGAAAAAAAAAACATATAAAATGTGTAAAAATCTTGGTATACACATAAAAAATGGTGATGTGGCCATCATGTTACTTTCTCCGGCTTGATGGTATCATAGCCATTTATATTTACATTTTCATGGTTTATTGAAATCATATTTTAAATGTACATCGAGCGTTGCGTAAACTCAGATGAAACTGACGTTTAAAACGTCAAAACATGATTAAACATGGAAAAATTATACTTCAAATTCAAAAACTCGGTTTACTCAAAAACTAACAAGATTTAAAAAAAAACTTATTCTTTGGAAGTTGTTCATTTTGGCATTCTCTACAATTATTATTCATATAAATTTGCTGTAACTATTAGCTGTTTCATAATTATAAATCAAAAATTAAAAAAATATTAATACATTTTTTTTTCGAATAGCAATGATTTTATGAAAAATATTTTCAAGCAAAAGATGTTCATTTCTTTGTCGTCTTCAAAGTTTGTTTACATGTTTTTGTGATATTTTTCATATTTAAGTAAATATTGGCAAAAAACAAAAAACAGTTAAGGTAAACACCCACTTCCGGTGTACGAAATTTTACCAAAAGCTTTTCGGTTCTTCAGATTATCAAATAAGACGTATGTTCAAAGTTTCATATCAATTGCTCTATTAGTTTTTGAGATACAGCGCACACAGACAGACACACACACACACACAGACACAAATTTTTTTTTCCAGAAATTGTTGAAATGGCATCTAGGGACCCCAAAACGGATATTTCCGTAAAAAAAATTTTTGGAAAAAAAATCACGATCACAATACTTTCTCGTACTTCGTAACGCAGAAAGTAAAAATTGAGAATCATAAATGTAACAACTTTACAGGTATTTGTTCTACTATATGAAGAGGAAAAAACAAATTTTTAACGAGCAAATAAATTGCCTACTTTAACTGAAAAGTCTGCTGCATTAGGCAGACCACGGTCTGCATTCAATGATATTTCGGATAGGAATAAACGAAGAAGAGTACAATACTTGCGCGATACTTCAACTGAAGAGCTCGCTTATGCAGCGCAGATGAATTTACGAAAAGAAGGAAAAACAGATGCTGCCCATGTTGTAAAGAACACTGTACTTGGCTCTCCTAGTAAAGGAACAAAATATCGAAAATCAATTAGATTACTGGATATTGAGCAAAAAAAAATTACACCTGACCAAGTAGTATCTTTATATATCGAACTAAACTTTTCTAGAAATAAGTATCAGCAGCTTCGTAATGCGAGCTTAGCTCAATCATCGAAACTGTTCCCGTCAGTTAAAAAAATTGAACAAAGCTCGAAAAGAATGCTAGCCGACTGAGAAACGTAAGGATAGCGTAGAAATAAAGTTACAGGCCCTGATTCATCATACGGTCGAGCGTATCATTCAAAGTCAAATTGATGTTATTGAACGTTTATCTGAGGAACAATTACAAAATTTAACTTTGTTCGGCAAGTTCGTTTGGACAGTAGTTCTGGTCATAGTATTTATAAGCAAGAGTTGGAGTTTGATAAATCAGATCAAAACCTTTTTTTTACTGCTTTCTTGCCATTGCAATTGACTTTCAAAAACCCATCAACAACAGGCGAGACGATTATTGTTTGGACAAACCGTAGATCATGTTCACCGAGATTCTGCAGACCTATTAAAATGCAATTCGAAAAGGAAAGCGATCAACTAACAAAAGATACGACAAGTTATGTACAGAAGCAAATAGACGAACTTGAGCCTTATAATTCTACAAATCACAGAAAAAAAAAATCAATGTTAAGTTTCAATTATGCTTATCTATGATTGATCAAAAAGTATGTAACTCACTTATGGACTGTAAATCTGCTCCAACGCTGTTTCATTTGTCTTGAATCGATTTCGAATTTCAATAAAGTAGATCATATTTTAGAAATGCCAATTCAAGAAGACGCTTTGAAATTTGGATTGGCACCTCTCCATGCTTGGATTAGATGTTTCGAATGCTTTTTACATATATCGTATAAATTAGATATTAAACGCTGGCAAGTTCGCCAAAAAAATGAAGATAAAAAAAATGTAGAATTGGCCAAACAAAAAGTACAGTTTGCTTTCAAACAACAATTGCACTTGACCGTCGATATGCCGAAAGTAGGAGAAGCTGGCAGTACAAATGACGGTAACACTGCACAAGCTTTTTTTCAGAATTCTGAAATAGCAGGACAAATAACTGGTTTAGATAAGTAACTTATTGATCGCTTTCATACTGCAAGCAATATGCGGTTTTGAAATTGATATTGAAGCTTACGAAAAATATGCTTTAAAAACATATCGTAAATACGTTGAGCTATACTGTTGGTATTATATGCCTAAGCTTTTGATGCATAGAAAAGATATAATCGGTAGCTCACTTTTGCCGATTGGTCAACTGTCTGAGGAAGCTCAGGAGGCTTGTAATAAATTATTTAGGAAATTTCGGCTACGCTTCGCATGCAAAAATTATAGAGAAAAGACAATGGAAGATGTATTCAAACGATTTCTGGAAATGAGCGATCCATTTATTTCAAATTGTAGACCGATCCCACAGAAACCATTAAAATCTCTATCACTGGACGTGTTACAGCTACTTAAACCCCCATCTCCACCAACATATGAAAATATTGCCGAGCAACTGCAAATGGACGATAGTAGTACAAGTGAATCAGATGTATCAAATGCTGAGTCTAATTATGATGAAGATTTTTTGTACTGAATTGCAAACCATTTACATATTAAATATATTCCTTTTGATGGTCGAATTTACTGAATAATTCTTATTTAATGTGTGAATTAAAAACTTTAACTAAAAGAAGCACTATAAATCTATTTTAATGAAATATTATTTAACTTTGTTTTGGTTTCAAATAAAATATAAATAAAAAAAATAATAAAAAGTGTCAAATAATGTCCAACATATTGAATTGTGCTGTTCAGATTCTTGATCAGCGACCGCAAAAACAACCCCATTATCCAATCTTGGGCAGAATCTATGTACATTTTAAAAATCGTGTCCACCATATTGGATCCGCCATTTTTAATTTTGCAATTCTGAAAAATCCCCGAATCATCAATTTGAAGACGATTACTTGACTTTTTCGACTTTCGTCCGCGTTTTTTCGGTGCTCTGGTGGAATTATAGAGGGTGGTAATTTGCAATAGGCAGCATAGATTCCAATGTTAAAATTTTTAATACTGAGAAATTTGATTTACTTTTCATTTTAGAGCTAGAGCGCAAATATTTTTACTTTCTCCGTTACGAAGTACGAGAAAGTATTGTGATCGTGATTTCTTTTTCAAAATTTTTTTTTACGGAAATATCCGTTTTGGGGTCCCTAGATGTCATTTCAACAATTTCTGGAAAAAAAATTGTGTGTGTGTGTCTGTCTGTGCGCGCTGTATCTCAAAAACTAATAGAGCAATTGGTATGAAACTTTGAACATACGTCTTATTTGATAATCCGAAGAACTGAAAAGCTTTTGGTAAAATTTCGTACACCAGAAATGGGCGTTTACCTCAACTGTTTTTTGTTTTTGCCAATATTTTCTTAAATATGAAAAAATCACAAAAACATTTAAACAAACTTTGAAGACATCAAAGAAATGAACATCTTTTGCTTGAAAACATTTTTCATAAAATCATTTTTATTCAAGAAAAAAATGTATTATTATTTTTTTAATTTTTGGTTTATAATTATAAAACGATAATAGTTACAGCAAATGTATGTTAATAATAATCGTAGAGAATTGCAGAATGAACAACTTACAAAGAATAAGTTTTTTTCGAAATCCCTTTAGTTTCTGAGTAAATTGAGTTTTTATATTTGAAGTATAATTTTTCTTTCATAATTTTGACGTTTTAAACGTCAGTTTCCTCTGAGTTTACAAAGGGCTCGATGTACATTTAATACATGATTCAAATTAAAAATAAACCATGAAAGCATAAATATAAATGATACCATCAAGTCGGAGAAAGTAACATGATGGCCACATCACCATTTTTTTGTCCGCACCTTTAACTGAATCTGTAAATTACTATATTTTTTGTCTTCCACAATCTGAGCCCTACAAAGACTACAATAAAAAACAAATTTATCTACATACAACTTTAAAGATTTGGCTCGAAAAATGACGGGTGTGAAGTTAGCAACAGATTTAAAAAATACATCTCTGAAAAAAGAAAAGTGAATCGAAAGAAAAAAATGCCATAGCAAGGTCTAAATTAATAGCACAAAAAAATCAACCCTTAATTTTAACCCTTTATATTTTTCGCCCCTTTCAAAAAAGTTTTTTTGTTTTTTTTTAAGTTTGCAATCAGCCTCAACTAAATAAAAATTCTTATTCTTACCACTAACGTAGGTACCTCCATAATCAAAAGTCAAAAAAATGTTACGGACACTTCTTCAACACAGAAAATTTACCTGAGTTTGGTGCATTTTCTAAGCCTAGAATACGTGTTCATAGGCCCAGCAGAAATTAAATGGAAATTTTACAAGTAGTGAGTAAAATGTTAAAACCTTCTGAAAAATAATAAACGGTTATAAATTTAATCCTTCATTAGATTCAAAATAATCCTTCTACTTTGACAAGGGCTATAGCAAAAGAAATTAATGTATCTCGTCAGGTAGTGTGGAGAATCTTGAAAAAACATAAGTATCGCCCCTTTAAAATTCATATCACGCAAGTTTTACATCCAGGAGACACTGAACGAAGAGCAACGTTTTGTAGGAACATCATGATGCTGTTATTGCAAAATCCCTATTTTCCAACGTGATATTCACGGATGAGTGCAAGTTTACCAACACAGGCATGTTCAATCGTCACAATGAACATGTATGGTCCGTTGAAAATCCACACGAACACCAAGGACGGCGACCACAAGCACGTGACCAATTACATCGATGACAACATTTGCCTCAACCCCTAAATAGCCTTCCAGCAAGATGGAGCTCCACCATATAACGTTGGAAGAGCGTCTGATTAATTGTCTCAAATATTTCCCGACAGAGTTATTTCAAATAGTGGGGATATACGTTGGCCGGCACGTTCGCCAGATCTTTCTTCATTAGATTTTTATTTATGGGGAGCTATGAAAAACATAATTTATAAATATGAAGAGGGTATTGGAAAGCTCATTCACAGGTACGACAAATGCCTTAATCTCCAAGGCGATTATGTCGATAAATAACCATAAGTGTACATAACTTTTGGTATAAAAATCATTGTTTATATACACTTGTCTTCTTATCATGGCCCATCGGAGGTTAAAAAAAAAAACGACCCTCGTACTATTAATGTTTTCCTAAAATTATTTCAAAGGCAAGCTACACCGATGAGAGGTATACCTCGAAAGCCATTTATAGATGGCCAATATTTACAACTCAATTCTGTCGTACTTATATCTTAATTAATTCTGTTTATTTCGTGTTTTTGTGCAGTAATAAATACATTCGATCTTGTGTTAATTCGATATCTTTGATATTTTTAACACACAAATTATCTACTGTATCATTCAATATTCGTCATGGTACTAGCCAGGAAAGTAGTTATTTCGGTAGATGATTTGTTAATTGCAGTCTCTTAAATTGTACAAGACAAAAAGTATAGTATTTCTCATTTTATTTTATTGTTACTAAACAGCTGTGTTGGTTTGGGTAACATATTGTATCAGTACAGATGTTTCAGTTGGTGTTATCAAACTTATAATTAGTGACAATCCACACAGATTTTGGAATAGATTTAATTTTGGGCTTGCCAAATAATCAAAATGAAAGGACCGTGAAAGTAAAAAAAAACAATGTAAACAAATTAACTTGGACAGCAAGAGGTGGGCATAATTGCACTGGAGAATAAACAACAAGGTGCGCGGTGATATTTCGGTTGCACTATCGAAATCTATTAAAGATAACAAGTAAAAGAAAAACATGGCCTAACCTTGAAATTTATTGACATTTACACCACCGCACAACTGTCAAAATGGAAACAATAAGGGAACGATTATCGATGTCGTGGTCCCAATTCCGCGGCAGGTTGACCCCAATAAAACACCGCGTTTTTTGCACCCAAGACGTGATATCCGTGAATTATGTAAGCGGAGGCGAAACGGACAAAAACAACGCCGACGACGGCTACCTGTCAGATGATCTCCATCCTTGGGCGCATTATTAGGGCAAGCTGTCTGTGGCGTCCGCGTGACCGTCCCGGTTTGTTGTCATGGGCATTCGGGCGGATTTAAGGGCGTGAGGGGTCCCGTCCGGGAAATGTCAACAGAAGAGAGTACGTCGGGATGCGATACGGCGGGCGGCGAGATTCGGGGCTTACCTGGTGCGCTTCCGGGGTGACGGTCTTCGATTCAGGTGCGGCGGCGGCAGGCGGTCGGCATTTTCGCAGGGGCTGAATTGTCGGTCCGTCGCGGCGATATGTTGGATTTCTTTAACCCAGAGATGGGAACACAGAAACGACCTTGGAGTCACAAAATGGTTGACAATGACGTAGCCGAGCGGCGAGAGAGCGGACTGACGGTGGCTGCGTTCGGCGCAGACTGACCGCGGGCAACTTCAGCGCTGTCTGCGCCCATGAGCGTCGCAGTGGGGCGGGCCCGAGGGAATCGATAACCGATTTAAATTCAACGCAGTTTCTCGCCGCTTTGCGGATTTCACATACGGAAGTGTGTCGATAAACTCGGATACCAAATGCATTTTTATTACCACTGCTGCTGCTTATAACTAGAGAACACGTGGGAAAATGTTTAAATAGATGTTTTAAAAAATATAATTGTGTTATGTAACACGTAGTACAATGGTTGTTTTTAAACAACTTAATTTTATATCAAAAGCCTAATCGGGAGATATATTATATTGAACTTGCTATGAATGCGGTGAAAAATATAGAAAATTTGAACATTATTGAGGCAAGCTATCTAAAACGTCCACGTGGTGATCCCGGTCTCGTCGTGGGAATTAGGGCGGGTATGGATTACGAATACCCAATGTTATTTTAAGTAAGTTCATTCGTAATAATGAAAGCTAAGATTATCCTACGTTAATAACAAAATAAGCACTAATTTAATCAAGAATAGTAATATTAAATAGATACTAGAGTCTATTAAATGTAAGAATATATTTGCCCCGCCCGGTCATTTTGTTAACTACCAATAAGATATAATAGAATAAAAAACAAGGTTCACATAAAAATGGTATATTGTACAACGAGCATATAATGATGGCTATTAATCACGAGAACAATGTTTGCGGAACGAGCCGTAGGCGAGTGGAGCAAATCGTACACTATACTTTGTTCACGAAAATTAAAATCAAAATAAAAAAAAAAAACGAAAACAATATCAAAATTAAAATCGAAATTAAAGCTGTAATTGCAATTACAATTGGAAAAAAATTAAAATCAGTATTAAACAGGGTAAACCTTTGACTATATACTATAATACTATATACTAATATATATATAGTATATAGTCAAAGGGGTAAACAAAATATTATCATAAATCGCGTTCTGTGAATTAAAGCGCGAATTCGCGTGTTTAATAACCATATTAAACACGCAAATGCGTGTGCGTGTTTAATAAGCATATTAATCACGCAAATGCGTGTTTAATGAAATTGAGTGTTAAATGTACCCCATTAATGCTACCCATAGAATTAAATAATGCATACATTATAACATTTTCGTGAACAAAAGCTTTTAAACATTTTACATTCACATTTCCACGCCTCGTCGCCATCTATTCGACGATGGCTGAACTACTAAGTGATGTTTTTGAACAGCGCCAAAATGCTCGAACTTTATCCTTATAATCAAAGTGTTAATATTCAGCAATGCTCTTTACACGAAATGATAGACTATTTAATTCCAAATCGAATGGTGTATAAAATAGCTAAGATAATTTAGCGGTTTTCTTGTAATTTGCGAATGAAAATTAAGCACGACACACTTACCGACATTTACAGTTCACTGTAACTTAAAACCTAAATGCACAACAATTTGCTATATTCTTCAGTGAAATACGGGTCCCAATACTTATTACTGATTATTCAATTAACTTTTTATATTATTAATGCATTACAATAAGAGAAATATATGAAGAATCCTAATCTTCATAGAGGGTACCCTCTGTTATCGTAGGGATAAACTACGTTTTCATTTGTGGATTTAATAATTGTTTTAATAATGAAAGAATATTTAAAAACTTAAGAAGACTGTTATCTTATAATAAAATAAATTTACTTGTAGATATTTTCGTATTTAAATTGAGGAAACAATACATTATAATATATCCGCCTAATCACAGGCAACCTGATAAACGCATAACTATTGTAAAAACTTCCAATTTTAAAGGTGACAGTGACAAAACCATAAGTGTAATCTCAGTAAAGCTTCAAAATAGTGCGAATATTTAAGTATTTAAATTGCAGAAATAATTATATTACATAAACGCCAACTTACAGACAATGTAACACACGCATACATAATATTAATTTATTACTAAAAACTTCCAATTTTAAACGTGACAGGGACAAAACCATAAGTGTAATCCTCCGTAAAGCTTAAAAAATAATGTGAATATTATAGTATTTAAATTGCAGAAAATATTATATTATATAAACGCCTGCTTACAGGCAACCCAATATACATATAACTAATAATGATTTATTATTTAAAACTTCAAATTTGAATCGTAACAGGGACAAAACCATAAGTGTAATATTTTTAAAGCGTTGCTAAGGATTACACTCATGCTTGTGTCCCTATTATATTTAAAATTAGAAGTTTTTAATAAAAAAATATTAATTATAGTATATTGGGTTGCCTGCAAGTAGGCGTTTATATAATACCATTGTTTCCGCAATTTAAATACTTAAATATTCCCACTATTTTTGAAGCTTTACTCAGGATTACACTTATGGTTTTGTCCCTGTTACGTATAAAATTAGAAGTTTTTAATAATAAATTAATTCGAGTTATGCGTATATCGGGTTGCTTGGGTTTAGGCGTGTATATTATAAAATATTGTTTCTGCAATTTAAGTACGTAAATATCCACAAGTGAATTTATTTAATCATGAGACAACATTCCTTTTAAGTTTTTAAATATTCTTTTATTATTACAACAATTATTACATCTACAAATTATTAAGTAGTTTATCCCCACGATAACAGGTAGAGCCCTCAACTTAGATTATGATTTCTCGTATATTTCTCTTATTGTAATGCATTAACAATATAAATAGTTGAATGATTAATCAGGAATAAGTATTGTAACCCGTATTTGATTGCAGAATATAGCAAATTCTTCTTTATTGAATTTTTATGTTACAGTGAGCTGTAAATGTCGGTAAGTGTGTCGTCCTTAATTTTGATTCGCAAATTACAGAAAAACGGGTAAATTTCCTTAGCTATTTTATACACCATTCAATTCAGAATTAAATCGTCTACCGTTTCATGCACAGCCCATTGCTAAATATTAACACTTGGACAATAAGTATAAAGTTCGAGCATTTTGGCGCTGTTCAAAAACATCACTTAGCAGTTCAGCCACCGTCCAATAGATGGCGACGAGGCGCCGAAATCCGAACGAAAAATGTTTAAAAGCTTCTAAATAGCAATTCTAAGGGATGATTTTGATAATGTAAGCATTAAATGATCGCCAAACATATAATCCTTTAATCTTTCGAAATAAAAGTGCTGTAAAAATCCTGCAATAATAAATATTGCCGCACCAATTTTTTAATGGTTAAATTGATTTTAATGATTCAAATTGTAATTTACACAGGTATTAATGGTTTAATAATAAACAATAATAGTATATTGTACAACGAGTATATAATGATGGCTATTAATCACGAGAACGAGCTTTGCGGAACGAGCCGTAGGCGAGTGGAGCAAATCGTTTGAGTGATTAATTGCCATTATATGCGAGTTGTACAATATACTTTGTTCACGAAAATAAAAATCAAAATTAAAATTTAATTTAAAATTACAATTAGAATCAAAATTAAAATCAAAATTAAAGTTGTAATCACAATTACAATTGAAAAAAATTTAAAATCAAAGTTACCTACTCGAAAACAGCCCTTGCAATTTTGGATCATTTTAATCCCAAGGAAACTAAAAATGCAAAAAGATACAGGGTGTTCCATAAAAACAAGTTTAGTCTGACACTGGCATAATTTTTAGGACTATTTTTGTATAAAACATATTTCGATATTTTGATAAATAAGCACTCGATTATCTGTTCTCTGAAATACCCTGTAGATTACTTAATTTCACATGTGAAATAAGTCACTGTAGATTTTTAAATAGAACCAGTTTCTAATCAAATTTAATAAATTGCAATATTTTAACTCTTGATATTTTTGTTTTTATTACTTTAATTTGAACTTATGTATAAAAATGTGTATTTTAAATAGCCGAGTAAGCGGTTTTGCAATTGGATAAAAAGATAGATAAAATTTGCAAGCGTATAAAAAGGTATAAACAAGTTTGCAAGTCGATAAATGTTCTTCACCTTCACTATATGACAACGTTCTAAACGACTTGAAATTATACTGGAGCTCAAAAGTAATGTAACACTTCTTAGATGTAGTTTAATTCAGCAACAAATACGTACGTTTTTGTTACCGTAGAGCTTTTAGATTGGCCTGTAAGATCCCCTGATTAATCGCCAATAGAACATGTATGGTGTTGTGGATTCTCTCAATATGCTTTAATTAGACACAGCCAGACAATTCGTAACGTCAGTTTTTTTATTTGACAGACAGGAATAACAAGTTAACAAAAGAAGGGGGAAGTTCAAGGTTGAATGTTTGATAAGTGTTCCAATTTAAATGAAAAACTATAATAGTTTACTTCAACATATGGGATAGCATTGAAACATAGGCTTGCCAGATCTAAATTTCGAAAAAGGGGTATATACTTTCGTAATATCGGTTTTCGACGAACAAATAAAAATGAAAATATACAGCTGAAAATTTTTGTATAACTTATTTAGGAGCGAAACATGTTCCATAAAAGGTATTTTAATTTTTTTTTTGTAATATTGTTTTTTATTTCATTTCCGCTTCCGCCGCCACCGCATCAATCGATTGTGATGAATCTTTGAGGGCGAAAAACTTTGAAGTGTCTTCTTTAAAGCCATGCATGCGAACTTAAGCGTAAACCCTTCCGCCCAAGCAACACTGTGAAAAAAAAAAGTTTTTCCAGTAAACCATGTCCAACTTTGACGATGTGTACGGAGTTGGAAAAAATTTGTCGACTCGATCAACCATAAAGGCATTAAAATTTGATCAATTCCCTATGTAGGACTCAAAGAACGAAGTTCCTACGATGATTTGGCACCAAGTTATGGGTTTTTTTGAGGGTTTTCGCACATAACTCAGCGACTTTGCAACCAAATTAGATGATGCTTCTTAAATTCAACAAACCTTACTTCATTGTTTATTATTAAACTTTCAAGCCCTCCATAAATTACCGTTTAAATCATTAAAATGCATGAAGAATTGCGACGACATGACTTTTTATTCCGGGATTTTTACATCACGTTTTTTTGAAAAAGATCAAAGGGTTACAAGTTTTTAGGTGATTTAACTTTAAAATTATCAAAATTATCCCTCAGAATTACTATTTACTAGCTTTTAAACATTTTACGTACCCATTTCTACGCCTCGTCGCCATCTATTCGACGATAGCCGAACTACTAAGTGATGTTTTTGAACAGCGCCAAAATGCTCGAACTTTATACCTATAATCAAAAAGTTAATATTTAGCAATGCGCTTTACACAAAACGATAGACGATTTAATTCCGAATCGAACGGTGTATAAAATAGCTGAGGCAATTCAGCGGTTTTCTTGTAATTTGCGAATGAAAATTAAGCACGACACACTTACCGACATTTACAGTTCACTGTAACTTAAAAGTTAAACACAGAACAATTTGTTATATTCTCCAATGAAATACGGGACCCAACACTTATTACTGATTATTAATTCAACTTTTTATTTCATTACTGCGCTACAATAAGAGACATCCTAATCTTCATAGAGGGTACCCTCTGTTATCGTGGGGATAAACTACGTTTTCATTTGTGGATTTAATACTTGTTTTAATAATGAAAGAATATTTAAAAACTTAAGAAGAATGTTATCTTATAATAAAATAAATTTACTTGTAGATATTTTCGAATTTAAATTGCAGAAACAATACATTATAATATATCCGCCTAACACAGGCAACCCGATATACGAATAAGTACTATTATTAAAAAACTTCCAATTTTAAACGTGACAGTGACAATACCTTAAGTGTAATCCTCAGTAAAGCTTTAAAAATTGTGCGAATATTTAAGTATTTAAGTTACAGAAATAATTATATTACATAAACGCCAACTTACAGACAACGCAATACGCCCATACCTAATATTAATTTATTATTAAAAACTTCCAATTCTAAACGTGACAGAGATAAAACCATAAGTATAATCCTTAATTAAGCTTCAAAAATAGTGGCAATATTTAAGTATTTAAATTGCAGAAATAATTATATTATATAAACGCCTACTTACTGGCAACCCAATACACGTGTAACTAATAATGATTTATTATTTAAAACTTCCAATTGTAAACGTAACAAGGACAAAACCATCAGTGTGTAACAAGGACAAAACCATAAGTGTAATATTTTTAAAGCGTTACCAAGAACTGCACTCATACTTGTGCCCGTATTATGTTTAAAATTAGAAGTGATTAACAATAAATTAATATCAGTTATACTATATTGGGTTGCCCGTAAGTAGGCGTTTATAAAATACCATTGTTTCCGCAATTTAAATAATTAAATATTCGCACTATTTCTGAAGCTTTACTCAGGATTACACTTATGGTTTTGTCCCTGTTACGTATAAAATTAGAAGTTTTTAATAATAAATTCATTAGAGTTATGCGTATATCGGGTTGCTTGTGATTAGGCGTGTATATTATAATATATTGTTTCTGGAATTTAAGTACGTAAATATCCACAAGTGAATTTATTTAATCATGAGACAACGTTCTTTTTAAGTTTTTAAATATTCTTTGATTATTACAACAATTATTACATCCACAAATTATTAAGTAGTTTATCCCCACGATAACAGGTAGAGCCCTCTACTTAGATTATGATTTCTCGTATAATTCTCTTATTGTAATGCATTAACAATATAAATAGTTGAATGATTATTCAGGAATAAGTATTGTAACCCGTATTTGATTGAACAATATAGCAAATTTTACTTTATTGAATTTTTATGTTACAGTGAGCTGTAAATGTCAGTAAGTGTGTCGTCCTTAATTTTCATTCGCAAATTACAGAAAAACCGCTAAATTTCCTCAGCTATTTTATATACCATTCGATTCAGAATTAAATCGTCTATCGTTTCATGCGCAGCCCATTGCTAAATATTAACACTTTGACAATAAGTATAAAGTTCGAGCATTTTGGCGCTGTTCAAAAACATCACTTAGCAGTTCAGCCACCGTCCAATAGATGGCAACGAGGCGCGTAAATCCGAACGAAAAATGTTTAAAAGCTTCTAAATAGCAATTCTAAGGGATGATTTTGATATTGTAAACATTAAATGACCGACAAACATGTAATCCTTTAATCTTTTGAAATAAAAGTGCTGTAAAAATCCTGCAATAATAAATATTTTTTTATATACGCGCTTCTTGAACGCTTTGATGGAATGGGGTATTTTTGGTACCCCTTTCGGATTTTTTGAAAAAGGGTATTTCTAAAATTCCATACAGGGAAAAGGGTATTGTACCCCTAAAAGGGGTACGTCTGGCAAGCCTATTGAAACAACACTTCAGCGGTAGCCACAGCTACCAAGGACTTTGGACCAATTGCGCATCTGTGTTTAACAGGCCTGGGACCGCTTGCCACAAGAAGACATCAACCACTTGATTCGGTCTATGCCTTGCCGAGTTAGAGAGTGCTACAACAACCGCGGCGGGCCAACACATTATTATTGAATTTTTGTCACTATTTTTTGTTCAACCTGCACCAAATTGCAATCTTTTGTTCTGACACGATAATTGAACATAAATTTAATACAAAAACATTTAAAACATTTTTCTTTCTGGGTGTTGCATTACTTTTGAGCTCCAGTGTATACGTACATAGTTTTGCTTCATACGATACATTATCTAAACAAATACCACTTGCGGTTATAATTTCTGCAGGATAAATTTTATTTCATCGCAAATTTCTCGAATGAATTGTCATTAGGCAAAAGTCTTCCATCTCAATTCATTCTCGAAATTTGTATCGATTCAACTCGACTCGTGCAAAATAAAATCTATCCGACCAAATTATAACTTCTTCTAGAATCATAAATTGCACCGGGTAGAAGTAACCCTCTGATCAAGTGTTCTGAATGTATAAAATTTACAATCCCGCTAATAAAAGAATCACATTTCACCTACCTGTTCTCGCCATCCTGATAAAAACTTCCAAATCATAAACAGGAGTACAATTCGTTCTCCGTCTGCTACTAAAATAAAGAGTGTAATTTTCTTGCATGATGATGGTTTGTGGAGGGCGACCAAATGGTCGTAGCACTTAGACCATTCGTTGGTCCTTTGTGCCACCTCCTGAGCCCTACTCCTCAAGCCAACCCAAACTTCTTATGAAGTCAAGTAGTTGGCCGTGTGGAGTGTTGCTCAGTTGAGTCCTCTCCGAATACGGACCACCTGAGTTATTTGAGTGACTCACATTCATACAGGATGTGTCTTAGGGTCTCCTCTTCTTGCTCGCATTTCCGACATAGGGGATCTTTTACCACCCCTATGTTATGGATAATATACAATGTATTATATTGGTAAAAAAAAAACACTGTATGCAACTAAACGTTTCTATCATCGTAAAAATGTAACAAAATAAATTATGTTTAAATATAAATCCGCTAGTGTGTTTTTAGACTAGAGTAATGGCTACAGTTTAAGTATAAAATCCCAAAAACAACACTAGCAATCTTAAATTTCTAATTGTACAAACTCCAAAGGGAAATAATTCCATCCCCGCTTGAAGCTGCGAGTATCTTATTATTCCACATTCGCACCGGCCTTTGAGAAAACTGCACATCCGATATGCCCTCCCTGTGTTCATTCAACACTGCTAATAACCGTAGACTTTTCCACGAAAACAACCTTAGTCTACCATCCCACCCTCCCGATACAAAGATTTTTCTGTCATCCCTCAACTTCACCACGTTACAACCCTCATTCGTTATGGTGATCTCGCATTTTAACGCAATATTAAATGACCTATCAATGGAAAAAATTTGCAGTATATTCGAGGCGTTTCCGCAGATCCCTCTTAAGTTTACGGTATCAAAAGTTATGGACGTGATACACTCGCGTAGCTTAATGTGGCTGACGGTTTCCTCCGAAATATAATTCCACAACAAAATGTCCCCACTCTCAAATCCGGCTAGTATGTAAACGTGTGAGTTTATTACAACCTTTTGTATGCACATGATCTGCCCCAGAGCGCCCTTATCGGCTTTGAATTGTTTGATTAGATCCATAGTCTCGACGTCTATAACATCTAATGTGCAGTTTTCTTGTGGCAGTATTAGTTTGTCTTCAAAGAGGACACCCTTGCAGAAACCTGATGCACACTGATAAGATTGCGTGAGGTTGTATTGAGATCCTTCTAGGGACCATGATTTGATGGTGCCTCCTTTTTCCTGAGTGAGTATTTTCGATTTGATTGAGTGGATTGCTTGGATGGATTTGCCCATTTGTTGTTTGAATTTTAGACGGTTGGTCTGAAAAATAAATCATTTAAATTAATAAAGTACTGCAAGGTTCGCTTCAAAAATTTGGGATGGCCGAAGGTAAAATTTAAAACTTGTTAGAACTTTATATTAATGTGCGTTTGTTATTTTAAATTTAATGTATATATTTAAGTTACTTATAAGTAATATGAAATTTGACTGGTCCCAATATCCTACATTTGTAATTTGGACCAATAAATCTATCTATCTATAAATGTAAACACAGTCCTACCAGTTGAACATATGACAGGATTTTTGGAAATGCACTAAATTATAAATAAAATGGCAGAAAGACTGATGGTCGATAGCCCAGACAGACTAACACCCTTCAGTTATTTATGTATTAAAATGTAATGTATGATTATTTGTTTGAATAAAGATCTTGATGTATTTATAAATAAAAAAAGAATCCTCATTTAATTCCTTTATTGATTACAACATTAAATCTAAAAAATAATAGTCGACTTTGTTCAAATGTTTGGACTGTACAATAGATACCATAGACACACCGCACTGGATTGTAGGATACCACCCACCCTTCAACCTTCCTATTCGCTTATTTCACATTTTACACCACATGATAGAGCCCCAAAAAACATTTTTGGACGTATTTTTTAAAATCTCAATCCGATTTGTATTTCACAAGATATTTGGGGTGTACAGGTGGTCTAAAACACCCTATATATAAACTACAAGTGGCTGATTTTTAGTTTTTTAGTTAAATCAACTTTATAAATATTGACTTATCTTTGCAAAAGACATTTTGGATATCTGATCACAAATATTAAGCTTTCAGTGCATATAATGATAAATGTAAAACTGTTGATACATCGAACTTTATAAATATACAGGGTGTTTCAGAGCTCTGGTAACGGTCAATGACGTGCTTATTTTTCAAAATATCGAAAAATGTTTTATACAAAAATTGTATATAATAGTGAGCTGCACGCCCTAAAAATATTTAAATGTATACAGGGTGTCTCATAACAAAGTTACAGACCAAACCTATGTTTTTTTAAATGGAACACCCTATATTTTTTGTCATTTCTGAATTATATGGAGCAAATAAAGGTGAGTTACTTCAATACACCCTATACCTATTGTTTGCCGTTTTCGAAATATTTGAAGATTTGTTGAAATACATGGTCTGGGTGAAATTTTATTTTTGACCCAGTGATTGACGTTGAACGATTAAAATCATTTCTATTATTTGGTTGAAGGTTCGAACTATAGAGTCAACCATTATTTCATGCAAAAAATTATACAGGGTGATAAAAAAAATGCGGTAGAAAAACCGAACTTATAAAGTTAAATAACTTCGTTTTTTTCAAATGGCACACCCTGTATTTAGTAACGTATTTTTAAGTAGAATCCAATTATCTTTCAGATTGTATAAGGGTTCTCTGTTCCTAATCTCAATAGTTTTCTTGTATTCGGCGATTATCATATCTGGAATAATTATTATAATCTGAAAGATTATTGGATTCTACTTGAGAAACTTTACTAAATACAGGGTGTGCCATTTGAAAAAACGAAGTTATTCAACTTTATAAGTTGGGTTTTTCTACCGCAATTTTTTTAACACCCTGTATAATTTTTTGCATGAAATCATGGTTGGCTCTATACTTCGAACCTTCAAGCAAATAATTAAAATGATTTTAATCGTTCAACGTCAATCACTGGGGTAAAAATAAAATTTCACCCAGACCATGCATTTCAACAAATCTTCAAATATTTCGAAAACGGCAAACAATAGGTATAGGTAGTATTGAAGTAACACTTTTATTTGCTCCATATAATTCAAAAATGACAAAAAATACAGGGTGCTCCATTTAAAAAAAACATAACTTTGGTCTGTAACTTTGTTATGAGACACCCTGTATAAAGTTAAATATGTTTAGGGCGTGCAGCTCACTATTATACACAACTTTTGTATAATTTTTTTTTCGAAATTTTGAAAAATAAGCACGTGATTGACCGTTCCCGGAGCTCTGAAACACCCTGTATATACCGACCTTTATAAAATTATTGATGCACCCAACATATTAAAATAAAGTTATCAATACATCCAATTTTATAAATATGAAATTTTGGTAGTCAAAACTTTATAAATGCATAGAATTTTCTATTTTCGATGCACCGAACTTTATAAATATAGAATTATCGATGCAGCCAATGTAATAAAATAAAGTTATCATTACATCCAATCTTATAAAGATGAAATTTTGATTGTCAAAACTTTAAAAATGCACAGAATTTTCCATTTTCGATGCACCGAACTTTATAAACATAAAATTATTGATCCAACTGAATAAAATCAAGTTATTATCACATTTAATTTTATAAATATGAAATTTTGGTTATCAAAACTTTATAAATGCATAGAATTTTCCATTTTCGATGCATCGGACTTTATAAATATTGAATTACCGATGCATCCAACGTAATAAAATAAAGTTATTAATACATCAAAATCTTATAAATATGAAATTTTGATTGTCAAAACTTTAAAAATGCATGGAATTTTCCATTTTCGATGCACCGAACTTTATAAACATAAAGTTATTGATCCAACTGAATAAAATCAAGTTATTATCACATTTAATTTTATAAATATGAAATTTTGGTTATCAAAACTTTATAAACGCATAGAATTTTTCATTTTCGATGCACCGGACTTTATAAATATTGAATTACCGATGCATCCAACGTAATAAAATAAAGTTATTAATACATCAAAATCTTATAAAGATGAAATTCTGGTTGTCAAAACTTTAAAAATGCATGGAATTTTCCATTCTCGATGCACTGAACTTTATAAACATAAAATTATTGATCCAACTGAATAAAATCAAGTTATTATCACATTTAATTTTATAAATATGAAATTTTGGTTATCAAAACTTTATAAATGCATAGAATTTTCCATTTTCGATGCACCGGTCTTTATAAATATTGAATTACCGATGCATACAACGTAATAAAATAAAGTTATTGATACATCAAAATCCTATAAAGATGAAATTTTGGTTGTCAAAATTTTAAAAATGCACAGAATTTTTCATTTTCGATGCACTGAACTTTATAAATATTGAATTATCGATGCATCCAACGTAATAAAATAAAGTTATCAATACATCCAATTTTTTTAAATAAAAAATTTCTATTGTCAAAAATTTATAAATGCATAGAATTTTACATGTTTGATATATAAATATAAAATTAACGATGAATTAATTAATTAATTAACACATTGTAAATTTTATTTGTAAAATTTAAAAAAAAAATTCTTTGTTTTTAAGTTTTATTTTATAAAATTAGTAAGAATATGCTTATTTAATTCATTTTGATGCATTTTTTTGACGAAATTACGGGTTTTTTAATTGTCAGTCACAGGTAATGTGTCAGTCACGTGCCTCACTCTCACAAACATTCTCTCAAAAAAATTCAACGGCCAAACTCGTGACCGACAGCTCTAAATAGTAAGTTTAAAGTAGGTACTCACTGTCGGTCATCCGTGACTGACGGCCCCATCGGATCACCGGTGACTGACAAAGTGGTCAACGGGTTAGTTACCAATACATCCAATCTTATAAAGATGAAATTTTGATTGTCAAAACTTTAAAAATGCATATAATTTTACATTTTCTATGCAGCGAACTTTAGAGAGGAATACAATGAGCCAGCGACCTAAGTCTTTCAGCCAACGAACTTTATTAACATAAAATTAATGATCCAACTTAATAAAATAAAGTTATCATCATATCCAATTTTATAAATATGAAATGTTGATTGTCAACACTTTATAAACGCACAGAATTTTTACATTTTCGTTGCACCGAACTTTATAAATATAAAATTATCGATGCATCCAGCTTAATAAAATAATATTATCAATACGTCCAATTTTATAAATATGAAATTTTGATTGTCAAAACCTTAAACCTTAAACAGAATTTTAGATTTTCGATGCGCCGAAATTTATAAATATAAAATTATAGATTCATCGAACTTGAAAAAATAAATTTTTGAATACATCCAATATGAGATATTAATAATCAAAACTTTATAAATGCATAGAATTTGACATTTTCGATGCACAGAAGTTTATAAACATAAAATTATCGATGCATTGAACTTGATAAAATAAAGTTATTAATACATATAATTTTATAAACAAGAAATTTTGATTCACAAAACTTAATAATTGCATAGAATTTTACATTTTCGATGCACCAAAATTTATAAATATAAAATTATCGCTGCATCGAATTTAATAAAATAAATTTTTGAATACATCCAATTTTATAAATTTGATATTTTATTTATTAAAACTTTATAAATGCATAGAATTTTACATTTTCGTTGCACCGAACTTTATAAATATAAAATAATCGCAGCATCGAACTTGATAAAATACATTTTTGAATACATACAATTTTTTATGAAATTTTGTTAATCAAAACTTTATAAATGCATAGAATTTTACATTTTCGACGCACCGAAATTTATAAATATAAAATTATCGCTGCATCAAACTTAATAAAATAAATTTTTGAATACATCCAATTTTATAAATATGAGATTTTGGTTATCAAAACTTTATAAATGCATAGAATTTTACATTTTCGATGCACCGAACTTTATAAATAAAAAATTATCGCTGCATCAAACTTGATAAAATAAATTTTTGAATACATCCCATTTTACAAATATGAGATTTTGGTTATCAAAACTTTATAAATGCATAGAATTTTACATTTTCGATGCACCGAACTTTATAAATATAAAGTTGTTGATGCATACAACTTAAAAAATAAAGTTATCAACACATCCGATTTTATAAATTTGAAATTTTGATTGTCAAAATTATATAAATGCCTGGAATTTTAATTTTATATTTTTGATGCACCAAACATAATAAATATAAAATTATCGATGCACCTAACTTTATAAATGCATAGACTTTTACATTTTCGATGCACCGAAATTTATAAATATAAAATTATCGCTGCATCGTATATAATAAAATAAATTTTTCAATGCAGCCAATTTTATAAATTTTATATTTTATTTATCAAAACTTTATAAATGCATAGAATTTTACATTTTCGATGCACCGAACTTTATAAATATAAAGTTGTTGATGCATCCAACTTAAAAAAAATAAAGTTATCAACACATCCATTTATAAATATGAAATTTTGATTGTCAAAATTTTATAAATGTCTGGAATTTGAATTTTATATTTTCGATGCACCGAATATAATAAATATAAAATTATCGATGCACGGAACTTAATAAATATAAAATGATCGATGCACCTAACGTTATAAATGCATAGAATTTTACATTTTCGATGCACCGAAATTTATAAATATAAAATTATCGCTGCTTCACAAATAAATAAATTTTTGAATACATCCAATTTTTTAAATATGAGATTTTGTTAATCAAAACTTTATAAATGCATAGAATTTTACATTTTTGATGCACCGAACTTTATAAATATAAAATTGTTGATGCATCCAACTTAAAAAAAATAAAGTTATCAACACATCCAATTTTATAAATATAAAATTTTGATTGTTAAAATTTTATAAATGCCTGGAATTTTAATTTTATATTTTCGATGCACCGAACATAATAAATATAAAATTATCGATGCACCGAACTTAATAAATATAAAATTATCGATGCAACTAACTTTATAAATGCATAGAATTTTACATTTTCGATGCACCGAACTTTATAAATATAAAATTATCGCTGCATCGAACTTGATAAAATAAATTTTTGAATACATCCAATTTTTTAAATATGAGATTTTGTTAATCAAAACTTTATAAATGCATAGAATTTTACATTTTCGATGCACCAAACTTTATAAATATAAAATTGTTGATGTATCCAACTAAAAAAAAAATAAAGCTATCAACACATCCAATTTTATAAAAATGAAATTTTTATTGTCAAAATTTTATAAATGCCTGGAATTTTAATTTTATATTTTAGATGCGCCGAACATAATAAATATAAAATTATCGATGCACCGAACTTAATAAATATAAAATTATCGATGCACCTAACTTTATAAATGCATAGAATTTTACATTTTCGATGCACCGAACTTTATAAATATAAAATTGTTGATGCATCCAACTTAAAAAAAATAAAGCTATCAACACATCAAATTTTATAAATACGAAATTTTGGTTACAAAAACTTTATAAATGCATAGAATTTTACATTTTCGATGCACCGAAATGTATACATTTAAAATTATCGCTGCATCAAACTTAATAAAATACATTTTTGAATACATCCAATTTTTAAAATACGAGATTTTGTTTATCAAAACTTTATAAATGGATAGAATTTTACATTTTCGGTGCACCGAACTTTATAAATATAAAATTGTTGATGCATCCAACTTAAAAAAAATAGTTATCCAATTTATTAAATATGATATTTTGATTGTCAAAACTTTATAAACGCATGGAATTTTACATTTTCGATGCACCGAACTTTATAAATATAAAATTATTGATGCATCCAACTTAATAAAATAAAGTTATCAATGCATGCAAAATCTATCTAAGAACAATGTAATTATAAACTCCTATTAAAACAATGATTGTAAACAAAACCACAACTGTCAAACATAACTAGGAAAATACAAAAATAGCATTCAACGAATGGAGAAGTCGTTCAAATTAATCACTGAACGAATTAGTTAAAAAAAAAATTAAAATCAATCTTAAAATAATGCAATTTAAAATTTTAAAATTTAAAAACAATTTTGAATCCAAATTGGAAACAAAACCACAACGGTCAATATCTGACTCGCACGAGACAATCATTTACGGTACAAGTAACAATGGTGTTTGTTAGGCTTAGCATAATTTTAACATTAAACTATATTTTAAGGCATGTGTGCTTAATCTAGACTAGTTTTCTCAGTCTTCTATTTATTATAAATTCTTTGAACATGTACGCGACACATCCGCTGTTTTATAAGTATGTATCTATTATTGTGGCCCAAGTGGTAATAAACTGAATTGAATTGAATTAATAGGCTATTAATCAAGGTACCCTTTTACGAGCAAATTTTTCTGTGTAACTGTGCTTATTTCAGAGTAAATCTTCGTCACCATTAATTGTATTCACATTGAAACGTTTCTTCTATATTTTACTGTAAAGAAGTTATAACAGCACCCAAAACCGTATCGTAATACCTTATTACTGTTACTGTAGAAGTCGAACGGTCGTCATACGCGATATAAACATGACTTTTTCTATTTTTTTTATAGTTAGTGTTGTAACCTAGGCAACCTAATATACATATAATACGGAACGTCTCTAGTAAAAGTAAAATTTATTCCTTCTTCTTGGTAACTTACCACAGCCCCCCATTTTTTCACATTTAAAAATCTAGGGCTGAAAGGGTTAAGCTATTTACACAAAAGCATGTATCCGCAATTCGTGCATTTTCTCAATATCAGTTGCATGATAAATTATATTGTTATCATAAGACTTTGGTAAATTCCATGACTTCGACAACTTGCAACACTTAATTCCAACATCAATCGGTCTAATTTGTATGCTTGAGAAAATGGCGACCGCTGGACGAACTTGTTCATGATCAGCAGTGCGTTCATCAGAAAATACCCCAATGGTTGGCAGTAAATTCCCAACTGTTGATGTTGTCTGATGAACGCGCCCATTGATTCAAGACTGACAGTGACGCATAAAGAACGTCTACACAGCTGAAAATACCGCCCCCCATGCACGCGGAATGTTGATACTTTACGAGCTCACCATCGATTAGGCAAAGCTATCGCGAAGTGTTAAAATTCAGGTTAAAGATTTCGTAACCGATTGGAGCCACCGGAATTGCCAATTCTGCGCCTGTGCGTTTGAGATGTGAATCTAACTGATATTTAATGTATTATTATCAAAATTGAACTTTTAATAAAGATTAGATTACGATTCAGGAGTTTGAACGTATGTAAGTGAAAGTAAGTAACAAGTCAGGATGGCCGAGTGGTCTAAGGCGCTGCGTTCAGGTCGCAGTCCACTCTGTGGGCGTGGGTTCGAATCCCACTTCTGACAATATCTTTTTAGCTTATAATTTTAAACATTTGTTTGATATAAAATTCAACAAGAGAGTGTACAAAATTAAGTACAAATTTTTTATTAAATTGAATAAATTAAAAATAGTTTTCTGAATTACAGCGGTTGCTCGTGGATTTTTAGAGAGGAGGCTACAGAAGAAAATAAATTTGAGCAAATTTGCTTCCTCTATAATAGTGCTGCACGAGCGACATCTCGATCTTAGCCTCCTCTGGAAAATCCACGAGCCGCCGCTGGTGAGTGAAACACCAGTCTATACAGTGAGATCATAAAGTCGGAAATAGTTGGCAGCACATTTTCTGAAAATGGGGATAATAATTCGCGCAGGCAGAAAGACCTTTGGTCGATAGATCAAAAATGACAAGACGTCAAAATAAATAAAATGCACATGCACTGCACTGAAATAATTCAGGCAGCCAATATCAGATTACTAAAATTATTATAGGGATTTTCAGAAAATGTGCTGCCAACTATTTTCGACTTTCTGATCTCACTGTATATACTTTGATCACTGGATCTTTGCGTGCACGTCATAGATAGCTGAACCTAGCTCCAACAACATTTTCATGCGTGTACTCTCTCTACCAGTGACGGTTCGCGGGTTTTTTTCTGGTACAGCCGAGGAACAAGAGGTGGTAATACAGATAGGTGCGGTCACGCAGCCAGCCGTCTCTGCAACTGACCCTACCTATCTATATTACCACCTCTTGTTCCTCGGCCGTACCAGAAAAAAACCCGCGAACCGTCACTGCTCTCTACGGTATGTTGAATTAGGCGCAGTCATATGCTATATACGTACGTCGTCCAAGGCGAGAAAACTCAAGTCTTCGGTAACGACGCACACGCAAAGATTCATTGATCAAACTATATCAGTTAAGGGGACATTTTTTCTGACTGTTATTTTCTTCTCAAACGAATTTTCATTTGATGTTAATTTTTCCTTAAAAAAAATTCTCGAATCCATTACACGTGCGGAAGACAATACAATTTATAATTTAGAACAAAAGTAACGGAATATAAGAGTATTTGCGTCTGCTAAATATTCATGCATATCTCGTGTCGCAATAACTGTATCAGTAAACAACAATAAACTTTGGGAGCTGATAAAAGGCTGCTCGAAATATGCGCACGCCGTTTATAAACAAACCAACACAAAAAATAAGGACACGACACCGAAAATTCCCATGCAGGTCACCTGAACTCGCGAAAGACATATTTTTAATGCCGGCCGCCGAGACGCTCCATTAACGCTAATTCGCACGTTTAAAATTACCTCCAGATCCCAGAAATAAACTGTTCCGTCCTCTGTCGCGGCCAAAAGGGTGTCCGTACAGGTTTCTTCATTATCCATGAAGCATATGCTGTGGATGTGGCCCATGTTGGATTTGAGGCAGAAGAGCGGGTCCGGCGGTAAAACGGCCATTGTCGGGGAATTTAAACACTTTGAACTGGTCGCGAATTGCCACTTTGAAAATCGCTCTTTGTATTAACATAACCTAGTTACTGGACCGGAGACGTAATAAACTTGAAGTTAGCAGTATATGCTTGTGTATGTTAGGTTGCCTAGTATGAAGTGAAACAGTGAATTTTACATGTTTACACGATGGTGATTTACGGAAACTTAAAATATCGGGGTTTATACAACACATCATAACAATTTTTTGTATTGTATTGATACTTACAAATATCACAAATTATGTAGAATAATTATAACTACTGAGTTGAAAATCGATACTGATATAAATAATAATAACGTATATTTTATTTTCAAATTTGATTTAACTTCATCTACAATATCTGTGGCTTCTTCAGGCAACAATTGGCCTCGAAACATACCGATGGGGGCGCTACTCTGGTGAATTGCACCCTCGTGGCAATGGCCAAATTTCTCACTCGTCTAATAATATACTATTAAACAATGAATTGATGGTAATATATCCAAATGTTTATATTACTTTGAAAATTCTCCTGACAACACCTGCTTGTGTAGCTAGTACAGAAAGAAGTTTTTCTAGCCTAAAGTTGTTTACAACTTACCTTCGGTCAACAAAAACAAAATTCACATACCGCGTGTCTCACGAAAAAGGCCGCAAGCTCTGGCGACTTTATTTTTGACTTGAATTGGAAAAAAAAAACAAATATAATACATTGCTACAATCTGCTTGTAACAGATTTTGGTAATTTTCCAGTTACTGATACTAAACAATACGCATGCGCGAAAATCATGCGGACGGTATGGTATGTTGTCAGGTCTCCTTATTTTAATCTGAGTATTTTCATTTACAATAATTTGCAACTATTGGTGCTTATGCTATATGCAAGTTAATGGTTGCAAATGGTAGGTGCTTATGCTTAGGTTAGGGTTAGTTTAAGTTACACCCCCTCCCCCTTAGACCGCCTGGTAGTTTAACCCCAGAAGTTTAATTATTTTTTATTTTATTTTACGTCAGTTATTAGTGAGACAAGAAATCCGGCAATGTCGCAAATATTGGTCTGAAGTTGTTGCGTTTACTTCAGTCCATTCATTAGTATCAGTAACTGGAAGATTACCCAGATTTTTTTAGAGAGCGGCCATCATTTCGTCACGACGTCAACGGCCGTGTTTTTAAATGACACAAAAAAAATTATTGAAACTATTTTAGAAAGAATTTTCTGTGTTATTCAACGATGTAATCATTTCATAGGTTTGAATTAAATTTTATTTGAGAAAAAACGCAAAACCGATTAAAAAAAGTTGGCCATGGATTTTTTTTTGTGATTTTTTCTGCAATTTATATTAATAATTAGTAAATTACTAGAGATGGGCAAAACCGTTACTTTTGAATTACGTTGCTACCTGTGATTGCTATTTTCTAATATCAGTGATTTTAAACTGTGACTGTGATCACGGTTAGTAAACGAAGTAACACCTTCTGAAATTGTTAATGTTTTCTCAAAAATGTTTTCGATACGATTATGCTAATATTTGTCCACCCGCTTACGTAAATAGTGTTCCTTTTGATATTCCACCTGTGACTGAAGGTCATATTTTGGTTATATTATCTGCTATACCAAATTGATTCAGTTCAAAATTCGAGAAGTATTTGGAGATTTTTGCAGAAAAACAGAATGTTTGTCCAGTAAATTTGAAAAGTTGGAAAGTTTTAGGTATGTGGCAAATGTTTTCCTATTTTCGTTTTACCTCTGAAAAAACGCATCTTTCGAAAGATTATTTGCTCGAAGGATTATTTTGAAATAAAAGCATTAACCCCAACAGAGATATGGATTTTTGAAAATTTTCGTTTTCATTTTTTGAGCACTTGGCCAAAAATATCGCAGAAAAAAATATAAAACGTGAGGGCAAAATTCCATTAAAAATTATCCTCAATGGCCGAAGTACCGCTTATTCGAAATCAATTTGGTTTTTGTAAATTCAACAATTTTCAATACAGAAAATCCTCTAAAATCCCTTTGAAGATTTTCGTTTTAATTAAAAAAAATATATAAAAATGCAGGCACAATTCCAATCGATTCAGTTTTTGTAAATCCAACAGTTTTCAATAGAGATATGGACTTTTAAAGATTTTCGTTTTATTTTTTTGAGCACTTGAATGAAAACATCCCAGAAAAAAAATATGAAACGCGTAGAAAAAATTCCTTAAAGAAATATTCTAAATTGTCGAAGTGTCGCTTATTCAAAATCAATTTGGTTTTTTTAATTCAACAATTTTTAACGGAGATATGGATTCTTAAAGATTTTCGTTTTAATTTTTTGAGCACTTGAATAAAAACATCGCAGAAAAAAATATAAAACGCGTAGAAAAAATTCCTTAAAACAATATTTTCAATGGCCGAAAAATTGTTTATCCAAAATTAATTTGGTTTTTGTAAATTCAACAATTTTTAATGGAGATATGAATTTTTGAAAATTTTAGTTTTATTTTTTTTGAGCACTTGAATGAAAACATCGCAGAAAAAATATAAAATGCGCAGACAAAATTCCATAAAAAATCATCCTCAATGACCGAAGTATAGCTAATTCAAAATCAATTAGATTTTTGTAAATTCAACAATTTTTAATAGAGATATGGATTTTTGAGGATTTTCGTTTTAATCTTTTGAGCACTTGAATGAAAACATCGTAGAAAAAAATATAAAACGCGTAGAAAAAATTCCTAAAAATAATATCTTCAATGGTAGAAGAATCGTTTATTCAAAATCAATTTGATTTTTGTAAATTCAACAATTTTCAATAGAGATATGGATTTTTGAAAATTTTCGTTTAATTTTTTTTGAGCACTTGAATAAAAACATCGCAGAAAAAAATATAAAACGCTAAGAAAAAATTCCTTAAAACAATATTTTCAATGGCCGAAGAATTGTTTATCCAAAATTAATTTGGTTTTTGTAAATTCAACAACTTTTAATGGAGATATGGATTTTTGAAAATTTTTGTTTTATTTTTTTGAGCACTTGAATGAAAACATCGAAGAAAAAATATAAAACGCGCAGACAAAATTCCATAAAAAATCATCCTCAATGGCCGAAATATAGCTAATTCAAAATCAATTTGGTTTTTGTAAATTCAACAATTTTCAATAGAGATACGGATTTTTGAGGATTTCCGTTTTCATTTTTTGAGCACTTGAATGAAAACATTGCAGAAAAAAATATAAAACGCGTAGAAAAAATTCATTAAAACAAATCTTCAATGGTAGAAGAATCGTTTATTCAAAATTAATTTGGTTTTTGTAAATTCAACAATTTTTAACGGAGATATGGATTTTTAAAGATTTTCGTTTTAATTTTTTGAGCACTTGAATAAAAACACCACAGAAAAAAATATAAAACGCGTAGAAAAAATTCATAAAAAAAATATCCTCCATGGTCGAAGTATCGCTTATACAAAATCAATTTGGTTTTTGTAAATTCAACAATTTTTAATGGAGATATAAATTTTTCAAAATTTTAGTTTAATTTTTTTGAGCACTTGAATGAAAACATCGCAGAAAAAATATAAAACGCGCAGACAAAATTCCATAAAAAATCATTATCAATGGCCGAAGTATAGCTAATTCAAAATCAATTTGGTTTTTGTAAACTCCACAATTTTCAATAGAGACATGGATTTTTGAGGATTTTCGTTTTAATTTTTTGAGCACTTCAATGAAAACATCGTATAAAAAAATATAAAACGCGTAGAAAAAAATCCTTAAAACAATATTTTCAATGGTAGAAGAATCGTTTATTCAAAATCAATTTGATTTTTGTAAATTCAACAATTTTTAATGGAGATATGAATTTTTCAAAATTTTCGTTTAATTTTTTTTGAGCACTTGAATAAAAACATCGCAGAAAAAAATATAAAACGCGTAGAAAAAATTCCTTAAAACAATATATTCAATGGTCGAAGAATCGTTTATTTAAAATTAATTTGGTTTTTGTAAATTCAACAATTTTTAACGGAGATATGGATTTTTCAAAATTTTAGTTTAATTTTTTTGGGCAACATCGCAGAAAAAATATAAAACGGGCAGACAAAATTCCATAAAAAATCATCCCTAATGGCCGAAGTATAGCTAATTCAAAATCAATTTGGTTTTTGTAAATTCAAAAATTTTCAAAAGCGATATGGATTTTCGTTTTCATTTTTTGAGCACTTGAATGAAAACATCGTAGAAAAAAAATATAAAACGCGTAGAAAAGAATCCTTAAAACAATATCTTTAATGGCAGAAGAATCGTTTATTCAAAATTGATTTGGTTTTTGTAAATTCAACAATTTTAAATGGAGATATGGATTTTTGAAAATTTTAGTTCTAATTTTTTGAGCACCTGAATGAAAACTTGTGGTTCAATTCCATGCCGGGCAAGATAATTTTTTCGTTTTTATCTCAATTAATGAATTATTAATTGTTAGTACATAAGTTATAATTTATTTCATTTTATATGGTATACTATGGCATTTTATAAATATCTGCTTTTTTATTAAATATTCACTAGTACTTCGTAACGGAGAAAGTAAAAATGGTGATGTGGCCATCATGTTACTTTCTCCGATTGAATGGTTATTTAATGGTTATAATAGTTATTTATATTTATATTTGCTATCGACTTAAGACGTTCCAATACTATTCAAAATTAGATCAAGATTGCTATTGTTGCGATTTCTCGTACGGAGAAAGTAAAAAATTTCAAATTTCTCATAAAAGCAATTACCAAAACAAAACAGCAACACTTGACCCCAGTGGCGGCTCGTGGAACATGTTGATGGTAGAGCCACTTGTACAATATACACTCCCCCCTCCTTTTTTGAAGAAAGAACGATTTATCTTCCTGGACTAAAGTAACTGGCGAAAATGTGTTTTAAGAAATAATTAAAAATTATTGCTTAGCTTGAAACTACTTGGCCCTATATAACGAGCCGCCCCTGGTTATAACCCATTAAAAAATTATTGGAATTTAAGAATTTGCTTATATTCTTAAAATATAATTATTTTTGAGTTGTATAGAATTATTTCTGAATTTTTAAACAATTTCTACCATTTTTATATCTGTTTTAGAAAACGCTCAATTTTGAACGCAATTAAAAAATGCACGTTTAACAACGAACAGTTATAACCCATTTAAAAATTATTGGAATTTAAGAAGTTGATTATATTTTTAAAATATAATAATGTGGGAGTTGTATAGAATTATTTCAGAATTTTTAAACAATTTCCACTATTTTTTATTTATTTTAGAAAATGCTCAATTTTAAACGCAATTGCCAGACTCTTGAAATAGTCCAAAGCCACTGAAACAATACTTTATTTTACTTTCGGTGAAAGCAAGAAATACAAGAAAATCAAAACTTACGAAAAAGGAAAATCCTTTCGAGGCGTTGTGGCGGTTAAGACGTAACCCAGATGACGATTCTTTGCTTCCCTCACGGATTGTTGGGGCGGAATGGAGCAAAAAACACAAACACCAACACACACACAAATCACAACACAGCGGGCACTGAAACTTTCGAAAAATCAAAATTCCGAACCGGAACAAACGTCTTCCGCGGCCGCGATTAACGAACTGAATTGATATCAACTCAACAGGTGAGCCGTGGATTGATGATAAGAATTTAATGTCGTTTCGAGCGGAGAAAAAAAATACGAATATTTTGATAATCTTCAATCGCCCGGGGCAAATTAAAAATTTGTTGAATTTTAACACGGAGGTCGAGATAAGATGTAGAATATTAGAAACACTGCCAATTATATACTTCACAAGGATCTTAAGAAGTTGATTATATTCTTAAAATGTAATGATTTTGGAGTTGTGTAGAATTATTTCAGAATTTTTAAACAAGTTCTACTATTTTTTATTTGTCTTAAAAATACTCGATTTTGAATGCAATTAAAAAATACATGCTTAACTACGAACAGTTATAACCCAGTAAAACATTGTTTAAGAAGTTGATTATGTTCTTAAAATATAAAAATGTGGGAGTTGAGTAGAATTATTTGAGAATTTTTAAACAATTTCTACTATTTTTTTATTTATTTTAGAAAATACTCAATTTTGAACGCAATTAAAAAAATGCATGTTTAACTACGAACAGTTATATCAGTAAAAAAAAATACTGTAATTCAAGAAGTTGATTATATTCTCATAATATGATAACTAAGGAGTTGTATAGAATTATTTTTTGAACTTTTAAACAATTTTTAATATTTTTTAGAAAATGCTCAATTTTAAACGCAATGTTTAACTACGAACAGTTATAACCCATTAAAAAATGGTTGGAGTTTAAGAAGTTGATTGTATTCTCAAAATATAATAATGTGGGAGCTATGAAGAATTATTTCAGAATTTTTAAACAATTTCTACTATTTTTTACTTATTTTAGAAAATGCTCAATTTTGAACGCAAATAAAAAATGCATGTTTAACTACGAACAGTTATAACCCAGTAAAAAATTATTGTAATTTAAGAAGTTGATTATATTCTCAAAATAAGATAATTAAGGGGTTGTATAGAATTATTTCTGAATTTTTAAAAAAATTTTAATATTTTTTTGTTTATTTTAGAAAATGCTCAATTTTGAACGCAATTTAAAAATGCTTGTTTAAGTACGAACAGATAACCCATTAAAAATTATTGGCACTTAAGACGTTGGTTATATTCTTTAAATATAATAATGTGGGAGTTGTGTAGAATTATTTCAGAATTTTTGAACAATTTCTACTATTTTTTATTTATTTTAGAAAATAATTTTGAACGCAATTAAAAAATGCATGTTTAACAACGTATAGTTATAACCAGTGACGTCTCGTGGAACATGTTGATGGTAGAGCCATTTATACAAAATACCCCACCCCCCTCCTTTTTTGAAGAAAGAAAGAACGATTTATCTTCCTAGACCAAAGTAACTGGCAAAAAAGTGTTTTATTAAGAATTAATTAAAAATTCTTGCTGAGCTTGAAACTACTGGTAGTGCCATGGCTCCTTGGCTCTATATAATGAGCCGCTCCTGCTCATATGTATTGATTTTTGCACGTAAGCTCCCGTTTAAAGATCCATAAATTGGAGGGTAAGATGGGGCTCACCCACCAACCCCGATTTTACTTTAACTTACACTACGTTTGGTGTAATTTATAAACTTTTAATTTCTCCAGTAAAGTGCCAAAGAAGTTTCTTCAACCGAAAAAGAAGTTGGTTAAAATACAATTGATACGCAGGGTGGTGGTTGGGCCCTATCCTATAATCCTACCTGCTGACCACGCGTCAAGGTTTCCGGCAAAGAATAAGTTATTCAAGAAGAGATAGCTTGTAGTATCTCTTTCTTATTTATATGTATTGATTTTCGCACGTAAACACCCGTTTAAAAATCCATAAATTGGCGGGTTAGATAGAGACCACCCACCGCCCCCGATTTCACTTTTACTCAAACCACATAACGTTTCGTGTAATTTCTAAATTCTTCGTGTAATCAGAGCGCGAAGTCGTGAAAATACTTAGATTTTCATTTTATGAATTTAGAAAGAAAGTTTTGAATTATTGTAATCATTTCGGAGATTTTTTTAAAACATAAAAAGCCATCAATTAAAAACTTTCCAAAATGACTCAATAGTACATTATTATACAAGTTTAATGAGAGAATAGATTGTGGCACGAGAGGGATTGTAATATAAGAGCTCAAAAAAATATAAAAACAATTGCCACGAACGTGAAAATTTCCAGATTTATTGAAAATCCTTTCTTCTATAAGATTCCACAAAAATCCGAAGACTTGCCTTCACCGGATTGCACGAGAACACAAATTGTTGAAATTCTGAAGTTGTTAATTTGCTAGAGCTCAAAAAAATATAAAAACAATTGCCACGAACGTGAAAATTTCCAGATTTATTGAAAATCCATTCTTCTATAAGATTCCTCAAAAATCCGAAGACTTGCCTTCACCGGATTGCACGAGAACACAAATTGTTGAAATTCTGAAGTTGTTAATTTGCCTAGAGCTCAAAAAAATATAAAAACAATTGCCACAAACGTGAAAATTTCCAGATTTATTGAAAATCCATTCTTCTGTAAGATTCCTCAAAAATCCGAAGACTTGCCTTCACCGGATTGCACGAGAACACAAATTGTTGAAATTCTGAAGTTGTTAATTTGCTAGAGCTCAAAAAAATATAAAAACAATTGCCACGAACGTGAAAATTTCCAGATTTATTGAAAATCCATTCTTCTATAAGATTTCTCAAAAATCCGAAGACTTGCCTTCACCGGATTGCACGAGAACACAAATTGTTGAAATTCTGAAGTTGTTAATTTGCTAGAGCTCAAAAAAATATAAAAACAATTGCCACGAACGTGAAAATTTCCAGATTTATTGAAAATCCATTCTTCTATAAGATTCCTCAAAAATCCAAAGACTTGCCTTCACCGGATTGCACGAGAACACAAATTGTTGAAATTCTGAAGTTGTTAATTTGCTAGAGCTCAAAAAAATATAAAAACAATTGCCACGAACGTGAAACTTTCCAGATTTATTGAAAATCCATTCTTCTATAAGATTTCTCAAAAATCCGAAGACTTGCCTTCACCGGATTGCACGAGAACACAAATTGTTGAAATTCTGAAGTTGTTAATTTGCTAGAGCTCAAAAAAATATAAAAACAATTGCCACGAACGTGAAAATTTCCAGATTTATTGAAAATCCTTTCTTCTATAAGATTTCTCAAAAACCGAAAACTTGTCTTCACCGGATTGCACGAGAACACAAATTGTTGAAATTCTGAAGTTGTTAATTTGCTAGAGCTCAAAAAAATATAAAAACAATTGCCACGAACGTGAAAATTTCCAGATTTATTGAAAATCCATTCTTCTATAAGATTCCTCAAAAATCCGAAGACTTGCCTTCACCGGATTGCACGAGAACACAAATTGTTGAAATTCTGAAGTTGTTAATTTGCTAGAGCTCAAAAAAATATAAAAACAATTGCCACGAACGTGAAAATTTCCAGATTTATTGAAAATCCTTTCTTCTATAAGATTTCTCAAAAATCCGAAGACTTGTCTTCACCGGATTGCACGAGAACACAAATTGTTGAAATTCTGAAGTTGTTAATTTGCTAGAGCTCAAAAAAATATAAAAACAATTGCCACGAACGTGAAAATTTCCAGATTTATTGAAAATCCATTCTTCTATAAGATTTCTCAAAAATCCGAAGACTTGCCTTCACCGGATTGCACGAGAACACAAATTGTTGAAATTCTGAAGTTGTTAATTTGCTAGAGCTCAAAAAAATATAAAAACAATTGCCACGAACGTGAAAATTTCCAGATTTATTGAAAATCTATTCTTCTATAAGATTCCTCAAAAATCCGAAGACTTGCCTTCACCGGATTGCACGAGAACACAAATTGTTGAAATTCTGAAGTTGTTAATTTGCTAGAGCTCAAAAAAATATAAAAACAATTGCCACGAACGTGAAAATTTCCAGATTTATTGAAAATCCATTCTTCTATAAGATTTCTCAAAAATCCGAAGACTTGCCTTCACCGGATTGCACGAGAACACAAATTGTTGAAATTCTGAAGTTGTTCATTTACCTTGAGCTCAAAAAATATAAAAACAATTGCCACAAACGTGAAAATTTCCAGATTTATTAAAAATCCATTCTTCCATAAGATTTCTCAAAAATCGGAAGACTTGCCTTCACCGGATTGCACGAGAACACAAATTGTTGAAATTCTGAAGTTGTTCGTTTACCAAGAGCTTAAAAAATATAAAAACAATTGCCACGAACGTGAAAATTTCTGGATTTATTGAAAATCCATTCTTCTATAAGATTACTCAAAAATCCGAAGACTTGCTTTCACCAGATTGCACGAGAACACAAATTGTTGAAATTCTGAAGTTGTTCGTTTACCTAGAGCTTAAAAAATATAAAAACAATTGCCACAAACGTGAAAATTTCCAGATTTATTAAAAATCCATTCTTCCATAAGATTCCTCAAAAATCGGAAGACTTGCCTTCACCAGATTGCACGAGAACACAAATTGTTGAAATTCTGAAGTTGTTCGTTTACCAAGAGCTTAAAAAATATAAAAACAATTGCCACGAACGTGAAAATTTCTGGATTTATTGAAAATCCATTCTTCTATAAGATTACTCAAAAATCCGAAGACTTGCCTTCACCGGACTGCACGAGAACACAAACTGTTGAAATTCTGAAGTTGTTAATTTGCTAGAGCTCAAAAAAATATAAAAACA
Source organism: Ocypus olens (assembly GCA_910593695.2). Classification (NCBI taxonomy): domain Eukaryota; kingdom Metazoa; phylum Arthropoda; class Insecta; order Coleoptera; family Staphylinidae; genus Ocypus; species Ocypus olens. The sequence continues at coordinate 11,156,635 of OU343061.1, forward strand.
ATTGCCACGAACGTGAAAATTTCCGGATTTATTGAAAATCCATTCTTCTATAAGATTCCTCAAAAATCCGAAGACTTGCCTTCACCAGATTGCACGAGAACACAAATTGTCGAAATTATGAAGTTGTTCAAATTGCCTAAAGCCTTTCGTTTTTATTTGATTTATTTATTGTTTCTGTAAAGGTTTTCAATTTCAATTACCGTTAGTTTCTTCGCTATCTCAAATTCCCTTTATTTTAAAAAAATCACGAAACTAATCGAATGATTATTAGAAAATAATCTTTTTCTACAGAACCATTTCGACTAATTTCCCGACGGTAACCACGTGCGAGGTGTTGATATTACCATCACCATGGAGGATATCCTCTGACAAATTGTCTTAGGAATGAACATTTGAGAACAAATTCATTAATTCAACATTTAAGATTGCGAAGGACATTATGAAATTTCTGCAAGGCATTTTTTTTTTTTTAATTTCAAGTATGTATTAAAAAAAACATACATTTTTCATGTCCGAGTTTATTGAATGGACCCAATCAATATCCATTTTGATTTTTAACGATTACGATTACGGGGAATTATGAAACGGATTTGCGGCCAGCATCAATCATCCCTCGTCCGATAATAAATCTCTACATTAAATGCGATCGCGGCGCTCGGGAGAAACCGGCGGGCGTCGCGACGCCCGCATCTGGACGCCGGCGGTTGTTCCACGGGCGTCGGCGTCGTCTCGCTCAGTAACGCTCCGCATCCCGCCGCCGGTCGCACGTAACCGAACGGACGTCGCGACGTCGTGTCTGCAAGCGCGTGTGTATGTTCGTGCGTGTGTGATGTAACAACCTGCCGACGACGGCGATGGTGATGCGTTAGCACAACAGAAACAAGGTAATCACTGGGAAATGTTAAGTAAATACGTCGTAAAAATCCGCACGGTTATCTCCGCTTCACTTCCAGCGATTTCGGTCAATTATTTACGAGCGTCGCCGGCATTTACCGTCCCTCGACAAATTTAATAGCTTTACGACACTTACACTCATTACATGGAAACGGCAAATCATGTTTTCACGTTTAATTCTTTATGAAAACTTTTAACGAACTTGCTAAGAACCAAAATGTTTCTTAACCTCAATTTGAAATAGTATACACTAGTACGAGTTACATGTTATTGTTTTAACCTTAACCAACCAACAATATTGTGACCGAGTACCATCTAAATTTTAATTCTATTTCTTTGCTGATTTAGGAAACTGCAAATCTCTATGAATACGTTTGAATATCCGAATTACAAGTCAAACTGATTTCGAGGGTTGTCATTGCATTTCGAACTATAATGTATCAATTGTTTTAACGTGGTTTCAAAAATGTGTTAATCTTTAATGGATTTTTAAATTTTGAAACTAATTACTCAAGCGATTAATTTTCCAGAAATTTTCTAATACTTCAATGCAAATTTTATTTCTTGCAAACAAGTTTCAAGCGTTGTTGTTTCATTTCGAACCACGATATATCAATTGTTTTAACGTGGTTTCAAAAATGTGTTAATCCTTCATTGATTTTTAAATTTTCAAACTAATTCCTCAAGTGATTAATTTTCCAGAAATTTTCTAATACTTCAATGCAAATTTTATTTCTTGCAAACAAGTTTCAAGCGTTGTTGTTTCATTTCGAACCACGATATATCAATTGTTTTAACGTGGTTTCAAAAATGTGTTAATCCTTCATTGATTTTTAAATTTTCAAACTAATTCCTCAAGTGATTAATTTTCCAGAAATTTTCTAATACTTCAATGCAAATTTTATTTCGTGCGATCAAGTTTCAAGCGTTATCTTTTCATTTTGAACCACGATATATCAATTGTTTTAACGTGGTTTCAAAAATGTGTTAATCCTTCATGGATTTTTAAATTTTCAAACTAATTCCTCAAGTGATTAATTTTCCAGAAATTTTCTAATACTTCAATGCAAATTTTATTTCTTGCGATCAAGTTTCAAGCGTTATCTTTTCATTTTGAACTACGATATATCAATTGTTTTAACGTGGTTTCAAAAATGTGTTAATCCTTCATGGATTTTTAAATTTTCAAACTAATTCCTCAAGTGATTAATTTTCCAGAAATTTTCTAATACTTCAATGCAAATTTTATTTCTTGCAAACAAGTTTCAAGCGTTGTTGTTTCATTTCGAACCACGATATATCAATTGTTTTAACGTGGTTTCAAAAATGTGTTAATCCTTCATTGATTTTTAAATTTTGAAACTAATTCCTCAAGTGATTAATTTTCCAGAAATTTTCTAATACTTCAATGCAAATTTTATTTCTTGCGATCAAGTTTCAAGCGTTATCTTTTCATTTTGAACCACGATATATCAATTGTTTTAACGAGGTTTCAAAAATGTGTTAATCCTTCATTAATTTTTAAATTTTGAAACTAATTCCTCAAGTGATTAATTTTCCAGAAATTTTCTAATACTTCAATGCAAATTTTATTTCTTGCGATCAAGTTTCAAGCGTTATCTTTTCATTTCGAACTACGATATATCAATTGTTTTAACGTGGTTTCAAAAATGTGTTAATCCTTCATGGATTTTTAAATTTTCAAACTAATTCCTCAAGTGATTAATTTTCCAGAAATTTTCTAATACTTCAATGCAAATTTTATTTCTTGCGAACAAGTTTCAAGCGTTGTCGTTTCATTTCGAACTACGATATATCAATTGTTTTAACGAGGTTTCAAAAATGTGTTATTCCTTCATTGATTTTTAAATTTTGAAACTAATTCCTCAAGTGATTAATTTTCCAGAAATTTTAATACTTCAATGCAAATTTTATTTCTTGCGAACAAGTTTCAAGCGTTATCTTTTCATTTCGAACTACGATATATCAATTGTTTTAACGTGGTTTCAAAAATGTGTTAATCCTTCATGGATTTTTAAATTTTCAAACTAATTCCTCAAGTGATTAATTTTCCAGAAATTTTCTAATACTTCAATGCAAATTTTATTTCTTGCAAACAAGTTTCAAGCGTTGTTGTTTCATTTCGAACCACGATATATCAATTGTTTTAACGTGGTTTCAAAAATGTGTTAATCCTTCATTGATTTTTAAATTTTGAAACTAATTCCTCAAGTGATTAATTTTCCAGAAATTTTCTAATACTTCAATGCAAATTTTATTTCGTGCGATCAAGTTTCAAGCGTTATCTTTTCATTTTGAACCACGATATATCAATTGTTTTAACGTGGTTTCAAAAATGTGTTAATCCTTCATGGATTTTTAAATTTTCAAACTAATTCCTCAAGTGATTAATTTTCCAGAAATTTTCTAATACTTCAATGCAAATTTTATTTCTTGCAAACAAGTTTCAAGCGTTGTTGTTTCATTTCGAACCACGATATATCAATTGTTTTAACGTGGTTTCAAAAATGTGTTAATCCTTCATTGATTTTTAAATTTTGAAACTAATTCCTCAAGTGATTAATTTTCCAGAAATTTTCTAATACTTCAATGCAAATTTTATTTCGTGCGATCAAGTTTCAAGCGTTATCTTTTCATTTCGAACCACGATATATCAATTGTTTTAACGTGGTTTCAAAAATGTGTTAATCCTTCATTGATTTTTAAATTTTCAAACTAATTCCTCAAGTGATTAATTTTCCAGAAATTTTCTAATACTTCAATGCAAATTTTATTTCGTGCGATCAAGTTTCAAGCGTTATCTTTTCATTTTGAACCACGATATATCAATTGTTTTAACGTGGTTTCAAAAATGTGTTAATCCTTCATGGATTTTTAAATTTTCAAACTAATTCCTCAAGTGATTAATTTTCCAGAAATTTTCTAATACTTCAATGCAAATTTTATTTCTTGCGATCAAGTTTCAAGCGTTATCTTTTCATTTTGAACTACGATATATCAATTGTTTTAACGTGGTTTCAAAAATGTGTTAATCCTTCATGGATTTTTAAATTTTCAAACTAATTCCTCAAGTGATTAATTTTCCAGAAATTTTCTAATACTTCAATGCAAATTTTATTTCTTGCAAACAAGTTTCAAGCGTTGTTGTTTCATTTCGAACCACGATATATCAATTGTTTTAACGTGGTTTCAAAAATGTGTTAATCCTTCATTGATTTTTAAATTTTGAAACTAATTCCTCAAGTGATTAATTTTCCAGAAATTTTCTAATACTTCAATGCAAATTTTATTTCTTGCGATCAAGTTTCAAGCGTTATCTTTTCATTTTGAACCACGATATATCAATTGTTTTAACGAGGTTTCAAAAATGTGTTAATCCTTCATTAATTTTTAAATTTTGAAACTAATTCCTCAAGTGATTAATTTTCCAGAAATTTTCTAATACTTCAATGCAAATTTTATTTCTTGCGATCAAGTTTCAAGCGTTATCTTTTCATTTCGAACTACGATATATCAATTGTTTTAACGTGGTTTCAAAAATGTGTTAATCCTTCATGGATTTTTAAATTTTCAAACTAATTCCTCAAGTGATTAATTTTCCAGAAATTTTCTAATACTTCAATGCAAATTTTATTTCTTGCGAACAAGTTTCAAGCGTTGTCGTTTCATTTCGAACTACGATATATCAATTGTTTTAACGAGGTTTCAAAAATGTGTTATTCCTTCATTGATTTTTAAATTTTGAAACTAATTCCTCAAGTGATTAATTTTCCAGAAATTTTAATACTTCAATGCAAATTTTATTTCTTGCGAACAAGTTTCAAGCGTTATCTTTTCATTTCGAACTACGATATATCAATTGTTTTAACGTGGTTTCAAAAATGTGTTAATCCTTCATGGATTTTTAAATTTTCAAACTAATTCCTCAAGTGATTAATTTTCCAGAAATTTTCTAATACTTCAATGCAAATTTTATTTCTTGCAAACAAGTTTCAAGCGTTATCTTTTCATTTCGAACTACGATATATCAATTGTTTTAACGTGGTTTCAAAAATGTGTTAATCCTTCATGGATTTTTAAATTTTCAAACTAATTCCTCAAGTGATTAATTTTCCAGAAATTTTCTAATACTTCAATGCAAATTTTATTTCTTGCGAACAAGTTTCAAGCGTTGTCGTTTCATTTCGAACTACGATATATCAATTGTTTTAACGTGGTTTCAAAAATGTGTTATTCCTTCATGAATTTTTAAATTTTGAAACTAATTCCTTAACACATTAATTTTCCAGAAGTTTTCTAATACTTCAATGCAAATTTGATTTCTTGCGAACAAGTTTCAAGCGTTGTCGTTTCATTTCGAACTACGATATATCAATTGTTTTAACGTAGTTTCAAAAATGTGTTAATCCTTCAGGGATTTTTAAATTTTGAAACTAATTCCTCGAGCGATTAATTTTCCAGAAATTTTCTAATAGCTTAATGCAAATTTTATTTCTTGCGAACAAGTTTCAAGCGTTGTCGTTTCATTTCAAACTACGATATATCAATTGTTTTAACGTAGTTTCAAAAATGTGTTAATCCTTCAGGGATTTTTAAATTTTGAAACTAATTCCTCGAGCGATTAATTTTCCAGAAATTTTCTAATACTTCAATGCAAATTTTATTTCTTGAGAACAAGTTTCAAGCGTTGTCGTTTCATTTCGAACCACGATATATCAATTGTTTTAACGTGGTTTCAAAAATGTGTTAATCCTTCATGGATTTTAAAATTTTGAAACTAATTCCTCAAGTGATTAATTTTCCAGAAATTTTCTAATACTTCAATGCAAATTTTATTTCTTGCGATCAAGTTTCAAGCGTTGTCGTTTCATTTCGAACCACGATATATCAATTGTTTTAACGAGGTTTCAAAAATGTGTTAATCCTCCATTAATTTTTAAATTTTAAAACTAATTCCTCAAGCGATTAATTTTCCAATAATTTTCTAATAGTTCAATGCAAATTTTACTTCTTGCGATCAAGTTTCAAGCGTTGTCGTTTCATTTCGAACTACAATATATCAATTGCTTTAACGTGGTTTCAAAAATGTGTCAATCCTTCATGGATTTTTGAATTTTGAAACTAATCCCTCAAGTGATTAATTTTCCAGAAATTTTCTAATACTTCAATGCAAGTTTTATTTCTTGCGATAAAGTTTCAAGCGTTGTCGTTTCATTTCGAACCACGATATATCAATTGTTTTAACGAGGTTTCAAAAATATGTTAATCTTTCATTGATTTTTAAATTTTAAAACTAATTCCTCAAGCGATTAATTTTCCAATAATTTTCTAATAGTTCAATGCAAATTTTATTTCTTGCGATCAAGTTTCAAGCGTTGTCGTTTCATTTCGAACTACGATATATCAATTGTTTTAAGGGGGTTTCAAAAATGTGCTAATCCTTCATGCATTTTTAAATTTTGAAACTAATTCCTCAAGCGATTAATTTTCCAGAAATTTTCTAATACGTCAATGCAAATTTTATTTCTTGCGAACAAGTTTCAAGCGTTGTCGTATCATTTTGAACTACGATATATTAATTGTTTTAACGTGGTTTCAAAAATGTGTTAATCCTTCATAGATTTTTAAATTTTTAAACTAATTCCTCAAGTGATTAATTTTCTAGAAATTTTCTAATACTTCAATGCAAATTTTATTTCTTGCGATCAAGTTTCAAGCGTTGTCATTTCATTTCGAACTACGATATACCAATTGTTTTAACTTGGTTTCAAAAATGTGTTAATCCTTCATTAATTTTTAAATTTTAAAACTAATTCCTCAAGTGATTAATTTTATAGAAATTTTCTAATACTCCAATGCAAATTTTATTTCTTGCGAAATAGTTTCAAGCGTTGTCGTTTCATTTTCAACTACGATATATCAATTGTTTTAACGTGGTTTCAAAAATGTGCTAATCCTTCATGAATTTTTAAATTTTTAAACTAATTCCTCAAGTGATTAATTTTCTAGAAATTTTCTAATACTTCAATGCAAATTTTATTTCTTGCGATCAAGTTTCAAGCGTTGTCATTTCATTTCGAACTACGATATACCAATTGTTTTAACTTGGTTTCAAAAATGTGTTAATCCTTCATTAATTTTTAAATTTTAAAACTAATTCCTCAAGTGATTAATTTTCTAGAAATTTTCTAATACTTCAATGCAAATTTTATTTCTTGCGATCAAGTTTTAAGCGTTGTCGTTTCATTTCGAACCATGATATATCAATTGTTTTAACGAGGTTTCAAAAATGTGTTATTCCTTCATTAATTTTTAAATTTTGAAACTAATTCCTCAAGCGATTAATTTTCCAGAAATTTTCTAATACGTCAATGCAAATTTTATTTCTTGCGAACAAGTTTCAAGCGTTGTCGTTTCATTTCGAACCACGATGTATCAATTGTTTTAACATGGTTTCAAAAATGTGTTAATCCTTCATGGATTTTTAAATTTTGAAACTAATTCTTCAAGAGATTAATTTTCCAGAAATTTTCTAATACTTCAATGCAAATTGTATTTCTTGCGATCAAGTTTCAAGCGTTGTCATTTCATTCCGAACTACGATATAACAATTGTTTTAACCGGGTTTCAAAAATGTGCTAATCCGCCATTGATATTTAAATTTTGAAACTAATTCCTCAAGCGATTAATTTTCCAGAAATTTTCTAATACTTCAATGCAAATTTTATTTCTTGCGATCAAGTTTCAAGCGTTGTCGTTTCATTTCGAACTACGATATATCAATTGTTTTAACGTGGTTTCAAAAATGTGTTAATCCTTCATGGATTTTTAAATTTTGAAACTAATTCCTCAAGCGATTAATTTTCCAGAAATTTTCTAATACTTCAATGCAAATTTTATTTCTTGCGAACAAGTTTCAAGCGTTGTCGTTTCATTTCGAACTACGATATAACAATTGTTTTAACCGGGTTTCAAAAATGTGTTAATCCCTCATGGATATTTAAATTTTGAAACTAATTTCTCAAGCGATTAATTTTCCAGAAACTTTCTAATACTTCAAAGCAAATTCTATTTCTTGCGATCAAGTTTCAAGCGTTGTTGTTTGATTTCGTACTACGATTTATCAATTGTTTTAACGTGGTTTCAAAAATGTGTTAATCCTTCATGGATTTTTGAATTTTGAAACTAATTCCTCAAGTGATTAATATTCCAGAAATTTTCTAATACTTCAATGCAAATTTTATTTCTTGCGAACAAGTTTCAAGCATTGTCGTTTCATTTCCAACGACGATATATCAATTGTTTTAACGTAGTTTAAAAAATGTGTTAATCCTCCATGGATTTTTAAATTTTGAAACTAATTCCTCAAGTGATTAATTTTCCAGAAATTTTCTAATACTTCAATGCAAATTTCATTTCTTGCGATCAAGTTTCAAGCGTTGTCGTTTCATTTCGAACTACGATATATCAATTGTTTTAACGTGGTTTCAAAAATGTGTTAATCCTTCATGGATTTTGAAATTTTTAAACTAATTCCTCAAGTGATTAATTTTCCAAAAAATTTCTAATACTTCAATGCAAATTTTATTTCTTGCGCTCAAGTTTCAAGCGTTGTCGTTTCATTTCGAACTACGATATATCAATTGTTTTAAGGGGGTTTCAAAAATGTGCTAATCCTTCATGCATTTTTAAATTTTGAAACTAATTCCTCAAGCGATTAATTTTCCAGAAATTTTCCAATAATTCAATGCAAATTTTATTTCTTGCGATCAAGTTTCAAGCGTTGTCGTATCATTTTCAACTACGATATATCAATTGTTTTAACGTGGTTTCAAAAATGTGTTAATCCTTCATAGATTTTTAAATTTTTAAACTAATTCCTCAAGTGATTAATTTTCTAGAAATTTTCTAATACTTCAATGCAAATTTTATTTCTTGCGATCAATTTTCAAGCGTTGTCGTTTCATTTCGAACTACGATTTATCAATTGTTTTAACTTGGTTTCAAAAATGTGTTAATCCTTCATTAATTTTTAAATTTTAAAACTAATTCCTCAAGTGATTAATTTTCTAGAAATTTTCTAATACTCCAATGCAAATTTTATTTCTTGCGATCAAGTTTCAAGCGTTGTCGTTTCATTTTCAACTACGATATATCAATTGTTTTAACGTGGTTTCAAAAATGTGCTAATCCTTCATGAATTTTTAAATTTTTAAACTAATTCCTCAAGTGATTAATTTTCTAGAAATTTTCTAATACTCCAATGCAAATTTGATTTCTTGCGATCAAGTTTCAAGCGTTGTCGTTTCATTTCGAACTACGATATATCAATTGTTTAAACGGAGTTTCAAAAATGTATTAATCCTGAATGGATTTCTAAATGTTAATGCTTAACAGTTTATAAACACGGGAATTTCATCGCTATTGAAATTTTCAACTGAAATTCCGTCACGTTGGACATTGCAAAGTTTTGGAATTCCATTACGCGGTTACCACACTGTATGATAATATTTTAAATTTTGTTTTCAAACAAAGATTATACATTCAATGTTTTTATTACGGCCCGGGTGGATAAGCAACATTTTAAAATTTATAAAAACAGAAATTCGCGATAACAACTTTTTGAATAAAATCGCGTTCCTCAAACAAACGATTTGATGTATTACATTGAATGTAATTTAGTTTTTCACAGTTTTTGTAATCATTGAATGTATTTTTTATTATCCCAGTTTAAGTCCAGATTGCTGTCGTTTTGTTTCTAGTTAGAATATTGCAATAGGTTTTATTGGAAATTAATTCTCTAAATTCTTTAGTTAATTATTTTTTTTACCGATGTGAAGAAAGCCACGGATTTTTTAGCCAATGATTTCCCGGCGCATCCACCATCGAATAAACTTTCTTCAATTTTAATGATTTTTAATAAATCAAACGCTGGAAATGTAATTAACATAAGCCTATAGATGATGTACAGTCAATCCACAATTTCAATTATTTTTTCTCGAGTTCAAGAGAACTCCCTTGTTAAAATGACAAGAATTCAAAGTCCAATATGGCACTGTTTGACGCGTTTCAAATTCAATTTTTTAACAACAACGTATAGATAAGAGTCTATTTAAACGATTTAAACGATAAAATTTTTGGTAAAATTGTTTATAACTTTTTTATGAATTTTTTTTCGCGGGTCCACCCAAACCATGTATATAATATGGCAAACTTTCAAAGGCCAAAATGGCACTGTTTGACGCGTTTCAAATTCAATTTTTTAACAACAAAGTGTAGATAAGAGTCTATTTAAACGATTTAAACGATAAAATTTTTGGTAAAATTGTTTATAACTTTTTTATGAATTTTTTTTCGCGGGTCCACCCAAACCATATATATAATATGGCAAACTTTCAAAGGCCAAAATGGCACTGTTTGATGCGTTTCAAATTTAATTTTTTAAGAACAACGTATAGATAAGAGTCTACCTAAACAATTTACATGATGAAATTTTTGGTAAAATTGTTTATAACTTTTTTATAATTTTTTTTTCGTGGCAAACTTTCAAAGTCCAAAATGGCATTGTTTGACGCATTTCACTCAAAATTTCATCGTTACTAGTTTATATTGTGATTGTTTTTTATGTATATTAAGCACTTGTAGCTAATTTCTCAGTTAATTATTTTTTTCCTATCTTTTTAATCATTGAATGCAATTTTCATTTACTTAATTTATAAATTAAATAATTACTAGTAGTACTAGTAATAACATGCAAATTTCTTTTGTATCATTCAATATCCGGCGTGGCATCAGCCAGGGAAGTAGTTGTTTCAATAAGTTATTTGTTTATAGTCTTAGTAAGACTTAATTTTGCTTGCAGAGTTACGAATAGGTTGAATATTTATATATTCAGGCTATATTTCGTTTTTTTTGAATTTACTTAATTTATTTGGATTATTGCCACTTCATTAGACCCTATCATATTATATTTCAGCATGCAGGGAAGACTAAAAATAATTTATTTAAAGAAAATGTGTATTAGCATATATATTTTCTCCAAAATAAATCCGCAAATATGTATTTTCAACTCACAATTCCACTGTATAAATCTGTTATATGTTAATAACTGGAAGTTATTTCCGGAAAACGACATCTAATTCTAAAGTGTGCGTATCGGTACATACAATCCCCAATAACCATACTCCATCAAAATATGTAAGCACAGCATGAACATCAAAGCCGATGGTTGATTCGACCATGCTTCATGCACATCGTGCAAAGTGTAGCTGTTTGTAAATTTCGAGTTGATACGTGCGTGGGGCTTGAACCATGTAATGGTTTAATTACACCGAGAGGACCAATTTATGTCCACATGAACAAGATCCATATTACAAATCTAGAGTTATTTGTGGGATAGATATTAAACATTATCAGTACTCGGATACGGAACATGCGGATGCAAAGTGTTGTTGATTAACAATTTGTCCGGTGGTAGATTACATGGATTTGATATTATATCTACGGTTACGACAAATATTTATTAATGGAGTGACGCAGTTCACATAATTTTTTATAATGTTGTAATTTGGATATTTGATTTTGATGATTTCTCTTATATATACAAGAACAATTTGCAAAATATATCGAAACGAGGATAGTAATATGATATATGGGGCAGAAAGACCCAAGGTCGATAGCCTTTTTTTTCTAAATGTACTGTAGATAGATTAATGATAAAAATAACATGAAATAGATTTAATTTTACCAAATAAAAAATTCTCGACTAGTTTCGCCTTATTATGGCATTTTCAAGAAAAAATATGCCATAATAAGGTGAAACCAGTAGGGAATTTTGAACATTCCGAATCCATCACTAAATGTAAGTACCCTTCTTTTTTAATGCCTTTCTAAAAACACCTAGTTCGCTAGGTTTATAAATAATAATAACTTTCAAAGTATTATTTATAAATCAAGAAAACTAGGTATTTTTAGAAAAAAAATCTATTAAAATATACTGGGTGTTCCATTAAAGAAAAGTTTATTTACATTTAGCGCAGGTTTTCTTAGTTCATAAAAAAATAACATTCAACTAATCATTCAACAGTATGCAACAATTCTATTGTTAAAAATGCTTCGGTAATTAACAACTTCTTATTTTTTGTGACTTTAAATATTGCTTGCTTTTGCTCTAAAAATCAGAATAACTCAGAAACGGTTAAATTTAATCCAACAATAGTACATTATTATACAAGTTTAATAAGAGGGTATATTGTGGCAATGTAACGAGTGCTCCACTAGTATAATATACTATTTTTCTACTATGGTTTTGGTGAAGGATTTATTTTTAAAATAAAATATATACTTAAACGTAGTGAGTTTTATTTTTTAACATGTGGCAGTACTAAAAACATTTGTTCCTTTCGAACAAACCTAATATTTGACATATATTTCTATGGCAATTTCAATAGTTCATTTTAAAACATATTAAATCAAGAATATTACTTACACACCTCCAGAAATAAGGGAAGTCGCTAAGGGTGCGATAAACAAACTATTTCCAAGTAAGTTGTAATCAATTTAAGCTTACAGAATGATGCAACGTACTTGCCTAAATATTACTCGAAATTTAAGGTTATGTTTACATTTGTTTCTCGTTTCTCGTGTCAGGCATCGATCGACGCTAATTAAAAATCCACACCGAATTAACACACCGACTCAAGCGGCTCTTTTTCGCCGCGAATGAAACATGCATTATACTCTCGCTGTTTCTTCCGTGATATTCGTTTTGCAAACAAAGTGATAATATAATAAATTTTAACCTTTCCTCTCTGTATGTTGTGTTGCCTAAAATTTCGCCGATTGCGGGATGCATTTATGCGTCCGGTCATAACAAACACAAAAATATGTTTAAACAAAATCCGTAAATATGATATTAAATAAAATTCTAGAAAGCACCTTTTTTCTTTTTGGCCAGGTTCGGTGGTTAACATCATCATTTAAATAATCGATTAATCAACTAATATATAATGTCATTATATGATTAATCGATTGTTTAATCATTTGATCATTTATTAATCGATTATTTCATTATTTGACTAATCGAACTTTTGAAAAAGAATAATGTTTTTATGTGTATATTTTCTGTTTACGAATTTCTTCTCTTCATGTTTCTTTCTCATTGTGACTGGGTAAATATGCCATTTTTAAATAATAAAATATGCATTTTTTGACTTAAACACTGACATTTTAGACTGGTAAAATATGCCTTTTTAACATGCCAATTTGGTAAAATATGCCAATTCTCATTGATAAAACGTGCCATTTTTGACTGGATAAATATGCCATTTTGAACAGGTGAAATATCCCTTTTTAACTTTTAAAATCTGCCACTATCGGCTTGTAAACCACTCTTGACCATTTAACTACGCCAATTTTGACTGGTTAAATATGCTATTGTTGACAGTTAAACTACGCCTGTTTTGGTTGGTTAAATATGCCATTTTTGACTGTTAACACATGGCATATTTGACTGGTAAATATGCCAGTTTTGACCATTTGAAAATATGTTATTTTTGTATACCAAAATGGGCCATTTTTTACTGTTAAAATGAAAAATATTTTTGCCTTTTAAATATGCTATTTTCAACATTTAAAGTGGCCGGTTTCGATTGGTAGAATATGCCATTTTTAGCAGGTATTATCCTTTTTTAGCATTTAAATAATTTGACTGTTAAACTATGCCAATTTTTCGTAGTAGAAGATGTCATTTTAAACTGTTAAAATATGCTATTTTTGACTGGTAAAATTTGACATTTTAATTTTTTATATGTATATGCCATTTTAACTATATAAAGAGTCACTTTTGTCTTTGAAATACCCCTTTTAAACTTATAAAATATGCCAGTTTTGACAGTTATAATACGCCAGTTTTGATTGGTAAATTATACTAATTTTGACTACTAACATATGCCAGTTTTGACTATTAAAATATGCCAGTTTTGACTATCAAAATATGCCAGTTTTGACTCGTAAAATATGTCAATTTTGACTAATAAAATATGCCATCTTAGATTGTTAAAATATGCCAGTTTTGACTGGTAAAATATGCTAATTTTGTTTATTAAAATATGCCAATTTTGACTGGTAAAATATGCCATTTTTGACTATCAAAATATGCCAGTTTTGACTCGTAAAATATGTCAATTTTGACTAATAAAATATGCCATCTTAGACTGTTAAAATATGCCAGTTTTGACTGGTAAAATATGCTAATTTTGTTTATTAAAATATGCCAATTTTGACTGGTAAAATATGCCATTTTTGACTATTAAAATATGCCAGTTTTGACTGTTAAAATATGCCAGTTTTGACTGGTAAAATATGTCAATTTTGACTATTTAAATATGCCAGTTGTGACAGTTAAAATATGCCAGTTTTGACTGGTAAAATATGTCAATTTTGACTATTTAAATATGCCAGTTGTGACAGTTAAAATATGCCAGTTTTGACTATTGAAATATGTCAGTTTTGACTCGTAAAATATGCCAATTTTGACTAATAAAATATGCCATCTTAAACTGTTAAAATATGCCAGGTTTGATTGGTAAAATATACTAATTTTGACTATTAAAATATGCCAATTTTGACTGGTAAAATATGCCATTTTTGACTATTAAAATATGCCAGTTTTGACTGTTAAAATATGCCAGTTTTGACTGGTAAAATATGTCAATTTTGACTATTTAAATATGCCAGTTGTGACAGTTAAAATATGCCAGTTTTGACTGGTAAAATATGTCAATTTTGACTATTTAAATATGCCAGTTGTGACAGTTAAAATATGCCAGTTTTGACTATTGAAATATGTCAGTTTTGACTCGTAAAATATGCCAATTTTGACTAATAAAATATGCCATCTTAAACTGTTAAAATATGCCAGGTTTGATTGGTAAAATATACTAATTTTGACTATTAAAATATGCCAATTTTGACTGGTAAAATATGCCATTTTTGACTATTAAAATATGCCAGTTTTGACTGTTAAAATATGCCAGTTTTGACTGGTAAAATATGTCAATTTTGACTATTTAAATATGCCAGTTGTGACAGTTAAAATATGCCAGTTTTGACTGGTAAAATATGTCAATTTTGACTATTTAAATATGCCAGTTGTGACAGTTAAAATATGCCAGTTTTGACTGGTAAAATATGTCAATTTTGACTATTTAAATATGCCAGTTGTGACAGTTAAAATATGCCAGTTTTGACTATTGAAATATGTCAGTTTTGACTCGTAAAATATGCCAATTTTGACTAATAAAATATGCCATCTTAAACTGTTAAAATATGCCAGGTTTGATTGGTAAAATATACTAATTTTGACTATTAAAATATGCCAATTTTGACTGGTAAAATATGCCATTTTTGACTATTAAAATATGCCCGTTTGACAGTTAAAATATGCCAGTTTTGACTGGTAAAATATGTCAATTTTGACTATTTAAATATGCCAGTTGCGACAGTTAAAATATGCCTGTTTTGACTATTGAAATATGTCAGTTTTGACTCGTAAAATATGCCAATTTTAACTAATAAAATATGCCATCTTAAACTGATAAAATATGCCAGGTTTGATTGGTAAAATATACTAATTTTGACTATTAAAATATGCCAATTTTGACTGGTAAAATATGCCATTTTTGACTATTAAAATATGCCCGTTTCGACAGTTAAAATATGCTAGTTTTGACAGGTAAAATATGCCAATTTTGACTAACATAATATGCCATCTTAGGCTGTTAAAATATGCCAGTTTTGACTGGTGAAATATGCTAATTTTGGCTATTAAATTATACCAGTTTTGACTGGTAACATATGCCATTTTTGACTATTAAAATATGCCCATTTTGACAGTTAAAATATGCCAGTTTTGACTGGTAACATATGCCATTTTTGACTATTAAAATATGCCCGTTTCGACAGTTAAAATATGCTAGTTTTGACAGGTAAAATATGCCAATTTTGACTAACATAATATGCCATCTTAGGCTGTTAAAATATGCCAGTTTTGACTGGTGAAATATGCTAATTTTGGCTATTAAATTATACCAGTTTTGACTGGTAACATATGCCATTTTTGACTATTAAAATATGCCCATTTTGACAGTTAAAATATGCCAGTTTTGACTGGTAACATATGCCATTTTTGACTATTAAAATATGCCCGTTTCGACAGTTAAAATATGCTAGTTTTGACAGGTAAAATATGCCAATTTTGACTAATGTAATATGCCATCTTAGGCTGTTAAAATATGCCAGTTTTGACTGGTGAAATATGCTAATTTTGGCTATTAAATTATACCAGTTTTGACTGGTAACATATGCCATTTTTGACTATTAAAATATGCCCGTTTTGACAATTAAAATATGCCAGTTTTGACATGTAAAATATGCCAATTTTGACTAATATAATATGCCATCTTAGGCTGTTAAAATATGCCAGTTTTGACTGGTAAAATATGCTAATTTTGACTATTAAAATATGCCAGTTTTGACTGGTAATATATGCCATTTTTGACTATTAAAATATGCCCGTTTTGACAGTTAAAATATGCCAATTTTGACTAATGTAATATGCCATCTTAGGCTGTTAAAATATGCCAGTTTTGACTGGTGAAATATGCTAATTTTGACTATTAAAATATGCCAGTTTTGACTGGTAATATATGCCATTTTTGACTATTAAAATATGCCCGTTTCGACAGTTAAAATATGCTAGTTTTGACAGGTAAAATATGCCAATTTTGACTAATGTAATATGCCATCTTAGGCTGTTAAAATATGCCAGTTTTGACTGGTGAAACATGCTAATTTTGGCTATTAAATTATACCAGTTTTGACTGGTAACATATGCCATTTTTGACTATTAAAATATGCCCGTTTGACAGTTAAAATATGCCAGTTTTGACAGGTAAAATATGCCAATTTTGACTAATATAATATGCCATCTTAGGCTGTTAAAATATGCCAGTTTTGACTGGTGAAATATGCTAATTTTGGCTATTAAATTATACCAGTTTTGACTGGTAACATATGGGATTTTTGACTATTAAAATATGCCCGTTTTGACAGTTAAAATATGCTAGTTTCGACTCGTAAAATATGATAATTTTTACTAATAAAATATGCCATCTTAGACTGTTAAAATATGCCAGTTTTGACTGGTGAAATATGCTAATTTTGACTATTAAAATGTGCCAGTTTTGACAGTTAAAGTACACCAGGTTTGATAGTTAAAATATGCCAGTTTTGACTATTAAAGTATGGCAGTTTCGCAGTTAAAATCTGCCGGTTTTGACTGATAAAATATGCCAATTTTGACTATTGAAATGTGCCAGTTTTGACAGTTAAAGTACGTCAGTTTTGACAGTTAAAATATGCCAGGTTTGCTTGGTAAAATATGCCAATTTTGACTATTAGAATATGCCAGTTTTGACAATTAAAATATGTCAGTTTTAACCGGTAAAATATGCTCATAGGGCTTATGCATATAATACCTCACACACAAATATATGTTGTACTGAACATCCGTGAATTTGTCATAAATAACAGTATAACATAGCAATGGCAATTACAATTAATTAAAATTCTTGGTATATAAATGGCTTGGCGGGGGGGCTCAAGCCCAATAGCCCCCCCCCCCCATTTTGCATTTTGATGTCGACACATGTCACGTTTAAGTACTATCAATCGTGACAACTAAAATGTTACCACAAATAGTTTAATAACTATTTTTGATATAACAAATGGTCGATTTAAACCAAAGTAGAAAAAGTTATTTTCAGTTTAATTAGTCCTAAAAACTACTCATTAAATGTAAAAATATACCTAGTGTTCCATAAAAAAAAATAAGTTTGTGTTGGCTCTCCGTTGTGGAACACCATGTATACATACCAATATTTTCCGATTATAGAGCCGATAATTATTTACAACTTTTATACAAATCATATTTATTAATCTTAAATATTTAAGGCCAAAAAGTTACTTTGACGCTTCAGTGAGACACATACGCTGTACATCAGGAAACATTGTTGAAATATTAATGCATTGAATAATTTAAAACTTGTATATATTTAAAATAACTCAAGGCTTCAATTTTCTTGATAAATAACACCCCCATTGTTTTTCTATTGCACATAATGTTGACGTATTTTTACACATATGTTAATATCTTAAAAACGAAAGAAGATAGAATGATAGTATAAATCAATACAGAATCAAATTTAGATTCAGAACATGTAAGAATATATAGGGTGTTTCGTTTAAAAAGATCGAGTTGACTAAATGCGGTATGAAATTTTGAAAACTTTGTATTTTATAATCCCTAAAATATTAGCTTTTTATAACCCTGCGATTTTCAGTTGTTGGAATGTACGTATTTTTTTTACATACATTTAAAACGAAAAATAGCCAGAATATATGAATATTCAAACTGTTTGTTTGTCTTTTATTGACATGTTTTCCATATTGTATACTCCAAATATTTAGATGTAATAAAAAAACTCATTAGGCGCAAGACGGACGACATACAGTACTTGACTACACCCTAAGAGAGAAATTCGCGTAGAGTATACCCATCCTTTTTGAACCAATATAATAAATCGAGTGTAATAATAATCTCAACTACACACTCGTTCGACAGTACATCATAAAGTTTTTTTTTTTGTGACATTAATGTTCTGGTCATTATATAGTTAAACCAACATAAAACTGCTAACCTGTTTGTCTTAGGAAATGCAAGCATTATAATAATTAAGTATCCCGGCGCATTCACCAGAAACATTAACGGTTACGAAAACACACCTCTCAGTTTAGTAATGCATGTCAAAATATACGGGGTATTCCATTTAAAATTGGAAAGTTAAGGTCAAACCGGCTTTTATTTAATGGAAACCCGTTCAGCTTTTATATGTACAATTTCACATAGGATTAGAAATTATAAATGAGGTTTATTTAAATCGATAAATATAAAGAGGAAGATACATATCTCTATGTACAGTTTTGGTAAAAGTTATTTTTATTTACTTAAGTTTTCGTTAATAAAGGTTTAATTTATTTACTACATAAATATGTGAATTAATTTTCAACACGACCTCATTAAAATTCAACATTTCCGCTGCCACGTAAAAATATGCGAACCCTCATTAATTGCATATAATCCCCCTCGTCTCCGATATTTCAACTCGTATATTTACATACACCTCAACCCATGAATATTTCATTTTTCATATATCAGATTTGCATATTTGCACAGTGCTGATGTACATTTTTTTCCGCAAAAAAAAACTGACTGCAGAAAAACTGGACAGCCCGCGATGAACGATTACCAATTAGAATGTAACCACTTGCAGGATTCCAGCAGCAACGAAAGTTCGTTTTATTGAGGTTGAGTGCATGCGCTTTAGTGCAATCCACGCATAATTAATTCCGTTAAGTAATTACATTTTAATGAACAGGGAAACTGGGAACATCTATTGAATGTGACGTGATTTATGAGTAGCACGTTTTCAATCGCATTATAATTGAGTTAACGGGTCTTGTTTTCATTCATCATTCTCGACGTACTTGAAATTTAATCAAATTGAAATCAGTTGTGTATTCGGTGTGTTAATATTCAACGTGTTGTGAAACAAATATACAATTCTTTGGTAGTTTTTACATGATTGCTAGGTATACCTCACACCTTTGACTATATATACTTATGGACTGCTAGCGCCACTTCATGTGTGTCTCCAAGCAACGGTGGCGCGGCGGTACCCTAAATGGTTGTGGTATGTTACCAAATTGGTAGCTATTTTTTGTCTATGACATATGACTCTATGAGCTCGCATTGCATATTATGATACCCTGCAATTTATTCACACCTTTGAACATATAAACATTTATATTGTCAAATATTCACACCATGTCAAAATATTGCTGCAATACGTCCACGTATATATGCCAACGCGGTTATAATACTCGTCAGCTGATGTAGACGTCAGTTGACTTTTGACTTATAACCTATAATTCTGAATTAGATTTCCATCAAATGCGGAACTTCGCAAATTAAGGGTTGATGCTTTGCTTGTAAAGAATAGGCAGGAAAGTGGACCCGAGTTGCCGAAATATGCTCGCATTTGCATTCTCCACGTTGCTGATGAATACATCGAGAAATATTTTTTTTTGCTTTCCGGTTTTTAAATTACGCTCCATTTTCGGCTCCGGGGCGGGACTTATATCGGGCTCCAGCTCGTGGACAACTTTTGGAGCAGTGATCATATGGGAAATGGAGGGGGAATAGCAGTCCATTAGTATACAGGGTGTCCTAAATAGTGTAGGATTGCATGGGTATCTTTCTTATTCTTAAAGCTATAGAGATCTGGTTAAATGGGTAATGTTGTGCAGTTTTCTATGCTGATTCAGATTATGTTGAGAAATTTTCAAAATTCCGAGCAGTTTAGAAAATATTTAAAAAAAACTGAAAATCGCAATTTTCAAAAAAATCAAATATCTCAATAATTATTAAAGATGCGAAAAAAAGTTTTAAATAAAAGTTATTTGGTTTAATTAGGCAAACATAGAAATCAAGTCAAAATAAAATTCAAGATGGCGGTTTCCGAGATATTAATACCAACTTTCTTATTTCAAATAGCCGCCACATTTGATTTTTACACGCATAAATAGACTTTTTTTTCTCTTTTCAATGATGTACAACAACCTATGTCAAAATAAAAAATAATGGAAATATTAATTGTTGTAAGTTTAAAACAAGTAGGCATAAATAAAAAATAAAACAAAATTTGTTATAACGACTAACTGTCATCTTACATTAGTTTATCAGTTGTATTAATCATTCATACCTGTGTATTGTCTTAAGTTGTTGTAATATCGATAAATATTAATTACTTGAAATGGCGAATTATTCAATATCTGAACAATACGATATGTTTTGTAATTACATCAAGTGTTACAAAAAACCCCATCTTGCAGCACCAACATACCAAGCAAACTTTCCTGAAAGAAGGCAGCCGGACATTAAGGTATTTAAAAGATTGGATGAAAATATGCAAATGTATGGAAGTTTAAAAACCTAAGAGAAATAGAAATATGATCGTTGATGATGAAGAATTAACATTGGCTTGTGTGGCAGCTAATCCTAACATTTTATGTCAGCAGATAGAAAATTAAGTTAACGTATCTAAGTCTAGAGCAGGGGTCTGCAAACTACGGTCCGAGGACCACATCCGGCCCGCGGACAGATTTTGTCCGGCCCGCGGAGAGCTAGCATACTTGAAAACTCCTTTTAGAGAACATATTTTTTATAGCAAATTAAATTTAGTTTACTGAAGTATTCTAATTTTATGTTGAATAATTATTAATATGACATCTACATTGATATGGTCATGGGCTAACTACTCATATCATTGTTGTAGGCTTATTGTTATTGTTTTTGTGATAAATTGGATAAAGAAACACAGAATTGTAATGAGTAAAGACATGTATAATATGCAGAAAATTTAACTTCAGTATATAATAACTAACAAATTATGTAAATGAATACAACTAACATTTTATACATTTTAAATAAAAACATAACTTATAACAAGCATAAAGACATATGAAATACTAATGAGATTTTCCACTGACAATAGTTTGTAGTTATGGACTAATTTTACTTGTAGCAATTATTAAAAGAGATTTAAGATGCTCATCAGTTAATTTAGATCTGTAAACATTTTTTGTGTACTTCATTTTGGAGAAGGTCTTCTCACACAAATAAGTAGTACCAAAAACAGAAAACAGCCCACGAGCAAATTTATGCAAATTATCAAACTGTGTCAGTGGAAGACTCTTATAAAATTCCAACAAAGATGAGTTTTGATATTTGTTCTTAATTATATCACTGCACAGTAGATCAATCATTTCCATTTGAAGTTCCGGGGCTAGGGTTTCAATGTCAGTATCAAAAGGATTCTGAAAAATCTTAATTTGATTCGCAATGGCATCAAAGTCCGAGAAACGAGTATCAAAATTTATTTTCAAAGCACTCAAAGTTTCGACTGCAAAATCGATAGGAAACTCAGTCTCAGTGGTGTGGCTGAATATTTCACATGTTTTAAAATGTGAAAAACATTCACTTCGTAGTTGTGATTGAAACAGTATCAATTTCTTCCGGAATAATTTGATATTAGTGTATAAATCAGGATGATGCTGGTTTTCTCCTTGCAATCTCAAAGTCAGTTCGTTCACATGTTTTGTCAAATCAACAGAGAATGCTAACTTCCACAGCCATGCGTTGTTTTGTAATTCAGTAAGAGGGCGATGCTTTTCATTCAAAAAAATTTCGATCACTGCTCGAAGTTTAAAAAAGCGCTGAAGGACTTTCCCACAACTAAGCCAACGTACGGCAGTATGATAAGGTAAGTCATTTTCTCCAATCTCTTCAATAAATTGTCGGAATTGTCGGTGATTCAGCCCAAAAGATCTGATAAAATTAACAGTTGATATGACTGGTTTCAGAACTTCAGACATATCCAAACATTTTCCGCACAAAGACTGTTGATGAATGATACAATGTAAGACTAATGGTTTTGAACCACAGCCTTTGACACAAGAGCGACCACTCCTTTATCCTTCCCACTTATGTTTTTGCCTCCATCAGTTGTAATACATTTCAAGTTTTTCCGTCGAAGGTTCTTTTGATTAATGGCCATTTCAACTCCTTTAAAAATATCTGTACCAGTAGTTGTGCCATGAATACTATACATATCAAGAAGTTCTTCATGCACTTCATAGCTTTTATCTACTCCTCGAATATAAATCAACACCTGAGCAGTATCTGACACATCCGTTGACTCATCCAAGGCCAAAGAAAACCACTCAACATGTCCATTTTTGTCAAACAGTTGAGAGGATATATTTTCAGCGATGTTTTCTACCCTTCGAGCCACAGTGTTTGCTGACATACTGACAGTTTTTAATAAATTTACCTTTTCAGGGCACATTTCTTCGGCTGCTGCAATTATGCATTCTTTGATCATTTCTCCATCGGTGAATGGTTTTCCACGTTTTGCAATTTCAAGAGCCACACGAAAGCTGGCACGAGTTGCAGCCTCTTGTTCGGTTTTGAGTTTTGTAAATGAAGATTGCTGCGATTTCAAACTGCGCTTCATAGCTTCGAATTTTTCTGTCCGCAAACTTCCTGTATATTTTGAGTAATTTTGAAAATGTTTTGTTTCATAATGACGTTTAATGTTATATTCCTTGAGAACGGCTATGCTTTCATTGCAAATCAAACATGGCGCCTTGTTACTGGACTCAATTACGAAATACTGAATGTTCCACTGATCTTTGAATTTTCAGCAATCACTATCAATTTTTCGCTTCTTTTCTATACTACTAAATCACACACAAAAGCAACAATTCAAATCAAAATACTGTTACAAAGATGTCTTAAACTTAAACACGCACAAACACGTTTTAAGGAGGTACGCACTATTTTATTTCACAACAGTGTCATAGGAACTGACTTGTGGTTGCGCCACTAGCCTCCTTATATATTCCAATTACTGCCATCTAGAAGTGAGTGGAAGACACCAGAACTTTCTCGAACCAACGAGATTATTCTGTACGTGCTATTAGCGCCATCTGTTAGCGATAGAAGGTACTACCTATTTCCGCTTGTGTCCACCAGATGTCGTGTCACGTTACTCCTCATGGCTCGTACTCTACGACTAATCTAGAAATTACAGATAATGACTGGAAAATTAATAATATGCAGTGTTGCCGTTTTGCGGACTTTAGTCCGATTTGCAGCCTTTTTTAAACGTTGCGTACTTTTTCGGACTTTTTTTTCATCAGTGGACTATTTCACTTTTGACCACCGGCAACAATGATAATATGGTTTTGGCCCTCGGAACTTACTGATGTAATCAGTATGGCCTTAAGGCTGGAAAGTTTGGAGACTCCTGGTCTAGAGCATCAACAATTTTAAAAAAGCACAAGTTTCACCCTTATAAATTGCACCTATCTCAGACTTTACAACCAAATGATAACATCCGTAGATTAACATTTTGCAGGTGGTTTATCAACAAAATTACGGAAAATGGTGATTTTATAAACACAATTTTATGGACTGACGAATCTTACTTATCTAATTGTGGATTATTTAATCGTCATAACGAGCACTATTGGGCTCAAGAAAATCCACACATAGTTATTCCACGGCGAAACCAATTACGGTTCGGGTTTAGTGTTTTTTGTGGCATAATGGGAAATCGTTTACTTGGTCCTATAATTTTTGATGGAACTCTAACTGCACAACGTTATTTGGAAATTCTTCAAACAACCTTAGAAGATTTATTGGATGATTTACCTTTGACACAAAATATGCAAATATGGTACCAGCAAGATGGCGCTCCAGCACACAATGCCAAAGATGTTATTACTTATCTAAATGGACGTTTTAATAATAAAGTAATAGCGACTAATACACCTGTACAGTGGCCAGCCAGATCTGCAGACTTGACGCCTCTTGACTTTTATTTGTGGGGCACTTTAAAAAACAAAGTTTATGGAAGTAACTTCAATTATAACAATGTGGATGAACTTCGCGAAGCAGTGACAGAGGCAATAAACGGCATTAATCGCAACACATTGCGAAAAGTAACTGGCAGTGTTGTAAAACGCTGTGAATTGTGTTTGGCCAATAACGGTCAACATTTTGAGCATTTTTTATAATTTATTGTTATTTTACTACTTGGTTGTATTACCTCTTTTTGTTTTGTTACATTTGCTTTAAAAATAATTTAAAAAATTAAAATTAAAATTTAAACAATTAATATTTCCATTATTTTTTATTTTGACATAGGTTGTTGTACATCGTTGAAAAGAGAAAAAAAGTCTATTTATGCGTGTAAAAATCAAATATGGCGGCCATTTGAAATAAGAAAGTTGGTATTAATATCTCGGAAACCGCCATCTTGAATTTTATTTTGACTTGATTTCTATGTTTGCCTGATTAAACCAAGTAACTTTTATTTAAAACTTTTTTTTGCATCTTTAATAATTATTGAGATATTTGATTTTCTTGAAAATCGCGATTTTCAGTTTTTTTTTAAATATTTTCTAAACTGCTCGGAATTTTGAAAATTTCTCAACATAATCTGAATCAGCATAGAAAACTGCACAATATTGCCCATTTAACCAGATCTCTAGCTTTAAGAATAAGAAAGATACCCATGCAATCCTACTCTATTTAGGATACCCTGTATAGTCAAAGCCTCACACACAATCGCCCACCAAAAGTTATATTTACAGGGAAGGCAAAATCTAGAAGGCTAGGTAAACTAGGAACTAAATAAAATTTAAAAAAAGAGTTGGAATCTGCTATGTAGAGTATCAGCAGATTTCTCTGGTTACATTACTGTAAGTCTCCAAAGGATTTTCACATTTTTCCTCCTTTCCAACATCTCTGGACTTCGGGGTGACGTTCACTTCAGGTTTTCTTTGGTTCGCAAAAACATTCATTGTTGATTTTGAATTACAGCATCAAAACAAATTTATTGGTTTCTTAAATGAATTGAGAACAAGTGTGGAAGCAAAATAATAAAGTACAATAACATTCCCTTTACAGTTGATTGTATTTAAGAGCCAGGAGTGTATAAATGAAAAGCAATTAGGGATTCATTGGCTGCAATTTACTTCCGCTGCAAGTGTCCATAAAGAACTCATCAAGCAAATGGCGCCAGGGGACAGA
Organism: Ocypus olens; assembly: GCA_910593695.2. Lineage (NCBI taxonomy): Eukaryota > Metazoa > Arthropoda > Insecta > Coleoptera > Staphylinidae > Ocypus > Ocypus olens. The sequence continues at coordinate 11,182,331 of OU343061.1, forward strand.
ATTAAGGCGAGTTTCATTTATTCCCAAGGAAAACGGTTAATTAAAAAATTTATCTTCGCAATATCCGTGACATGAGTCCTATAATTTCAGCCATCAGCCCTTAATGGACTTATTTAATTAAAACGAAAACGGTGGTAAGATTAATCAATTGTCACAGAAAATTATATAATTAAGCAAACTGCTCTAGTTACTGCAATAGTTAACAATCACCATTTGTTACGTTATGAGCGCCCATCGATTTCACTGATTTGAAAGCAAGCGAATAAGGGCTACTACTAAATTCTCCGCTCTAACAAAACAAAAAAAAAACTCGACAATTCGATAAAAGCGACTTTCTTCTGAAATATCCATTTAAAGCGCGAATAAACACGAATTATGTATTTTAACTCCCGAATTTACCTTTAATTTAATATTTTAACTGAAAACTAAAACGAATGAAAATCGCTTTACGTACGAAGCTTAAACATCCCACACGCCTGAAAATCATTTGCTATTTCTTTTTTAAGAAATAGGTAAAGGACTTCTCTGAATCAAATTATTTTTGCTAAATAAAGCTACAACTCGAATGAAAACCTTGGAATCAGGATGGATTGCCATCACTCTTCCCAAATGCCACTTCAGTAGAGGAGCTAATTCATAGCGCTCCGATCTTAATAGGATTTGCATTTAGTCTTAGTTGGAGGGTGTGAAAGTACTTTTTCGTATTTTTCCCGAATTTTGTGCGCATTTTTCTTGAAGTTTCGGTTGAAGTTTTCAATATTTCCCAATTTTCTTTGAGTGTAAACTTAACCATTTCATAAACCGCAAACCTTTTACTAAATATTTGACACATTGGCAAAGTCATTCGAACGGTCAAAGCCGAAATAATCGATAGTTCAAAAAGCAACCGATAGATGGGCCACCCTGTATAAGATAATCCCAATGGAACACTACTTGTGTTCATTTTCAAGTGGCATTTATTGAAATTCCGCTAAAAATTAAAAACCTTTGCTATAAGGATAAAACATCTATTCACATAGATGCTACTATATGCTTGCATAAAAATCCTAAAACATTCCATTCCTAAATTACAAGATAATCCCTCTGGAAAGACTTTTTGTTTATTCTAAAGGTACAAGTTTGTTAAATTCGTCTAATAAAATTGAAAAACATTTGTCACCTTTCTGAAGTTACGTTAAATACATGCTATTACGAGATTCCATAAAAATCTCAAAACATCCAATCCCTAAATTACAAGATATTCCCACTTGAACGTCCCAGCGTTCATTTTAAAGTTATAATTTTTGAAATTCGGTTAATATAGATTGAAGAACAATGACTGCAATCATGACTTTTCTAAAATTTCTCAGCATAGTGATTTCATGTAAATTCCAAACAATTTGAACAACGTATTCTTTTATCTTTTATGTAAAGGGTTTTTCAATAAGGACACAACAATTTTGTATTTAAATAAAACACAGAATAATTGAGATGTCGGCCTGAAATGTATTCCAGGTGTAGTACACATGTTACAATTATGTATGGAAGTCGACGTTACTCATATGACCACCACGAACACGACGGCAGTGATCAATTCTTTGGATCCAATTTTTAATCACTCACACATACAGGACGGCAAATATAAGTTGGCCAAACGCGCAGAGAGCAAGCGAACGCTCTCTCTCTCTCTCTACTGCTGGCCGAGTACAGTCTCTGTAATAAGCAAGCACATATTCTTCGCGTGCGCTATTCATTTACAACTCTATGGGGCGCTCTCCTCCACATAATTGAATGTACCAGGCGCGCGAACTCTTCACGAAATCTATCGAGAGCGCCCTTCGAAGGCTCCGCCCGCAATTTTGCCACTGCGCAACGGCAAGTTACGTTTGCCGTCCTGTATCAGCTGGTATGTTGGCAATTTCGCGTTCGATATTATTCCTGAGCTCCTCTAACATTATTGGATTGTTGGCATAAACCTTCGACTTGAGGTAACCCTATAAGAAAAAATACAACGACGTCAAATCGCATGAGCGAAGTGGACCATTTCTCGAGATTAAACGATTACCAAATTTTCCTTTCAATAAACCAATTGTTTGACCATCTGTGTGGCTTGTTGGAACCCCATATCACTGATGTCAAGTCCATCCAATTGTGGCCAAAAATAGTCTTCCAACGTGGCACGATAGCGAACTCCATTGGCCATAACATAGCGATTATTTTCATCGACGAAAAACTACGGCCCTATCACACGTCCGGCATGAAATCCATACCACACGCTCACTTTTTGTGGATGCAATGTAGTCTCATGAAGCACATGTGGGTTTGTTACTGTCCAACAACGCATATTCTGCTTATTGGCAAACAGCCAAAAATGAGCTTCATCACTATGATGAAATTCAGGATTTTCTCCAAACTTTTGTAGAACAAAATAGGATAAGTTTGGGCGGTTTAAATGATCCCGAGGTTTCAGTTCTTGGGTTAATTTGATCTCGTAAGGACTGTGAAATTACCAATTCTTGTGAACGGCGTGGAATCGACTTGTTTGGTTTATTTTGAACTGAAGCTCTTCCGGCTGCAATATTTTCAGTACTTCGACCGGTGCGTTGTCTCACTGGCATAGGAACATTCAATAGTGAATATGCTGATTCAAATTTAATTACCATCGCACGCAGAGCTTGTCTGGTGGGACGATCATTGCGACCAAAAATTGGAGTAAGCGCTCTTAAAGTTACGACTACCGACTCAGAATTTCAGTAGAAAGTTTCAACGATTTCCAAACGTTGCTCGTTCGTGAACTTCACCATGATAAAAATGTAAGCCTTGACTGACGTTTTGACTTTGACAGATCATAAAAAAATTTGTAGGTTGTGTTCCGTATTATAATAGTTATTTATGCAACAAGTGAGTAAAGTAATATTTTTTTTCACGAGTAGGAAAGATTGCCACACGAGCCAAAAGCGAGTGAGGCAATTCCTACAAGTGAAAAAAAGTTGCTTTACTCTCGAGTTTCATACAAAATTTTTTCTACGTCCGTAACTTTAAACAAATTCTATAAAACCTTAATACATTTTTATAAGCAATAATACTATTTTTAAATGAAGAAAATAAAAATCATCAAGTTTTCTTGATCGGTAACGAATGTTTGACATTTATCGGCGGAACTCGCGGCGTGTTGCGAAGCGTTCATGACACACTTTGCGCATACAATTTTTTAGTTGCGTTAAAAAATGAACCGCTACGGCACTTTTTTCCACGCAAAAGAGTGAAAAAATTAACCGTTATGGCACTTTTTTCACGCATGTTTGTAAGGTTCAGGAATCACATATTTTATGAACCCAAATTAAAGAAAAAAACTGTACATTTTATAACAGACATAGAAAAAATAAGATTGTTATGTCCCTGTTGAAAAACCCTTTATCTATTCGGTGAGTGTTTTTTGCTGGAAGAATGTTCGATATCTATTTATCCGTTCAAAAATAAAAAAAAAACAATTGAACAACGAAATTATTTGTTTGGTCATATATACATCTTTCGGATGAATGTAACACTTTGCTGAAATAATTTTCAAGATCCGTCCTTTCCGCCGTTCAAGAGTTATCCTCAAAAAATAGAAATTAATTAAATTATAAATTAAATGTTTTCGGTCGTATCTGCATCTGTTCGATGAGTAGTACACTTTGCTGGATGATTTTTTACTTTCTCCGTCACGAAGTACGAGAAAGTATTGTGATCGTGATTTTTTTTTCAAAAATTTTTTTTACGGAAATATCCGTTTTGGGGTCCCTAGATGCCATTTCAACAATTTCGGGAAAAAAAAAATTGTGTCTGTGTGTGTGTGTGTGTGTGTGTGTGTGTGTGTGTGTGTGCTGTGTGTGTGTGTGTGTCTGTGCGCGCTGTATCTCAAAAACTAATAGACCAATTGATATGAAACTTTGAACATAAGTTTTATTTGATAATCCGAAGAACTGAAAAGCTTTTGGTAAAATTTCGTACACCGGAAGTGGGTGTTTACCTTAACTGTTTTTTGTTTTTTGCCAATATTTTCTTAAATATGAAAAATATCACAAAAGCATTTAAACAAATATTGAAGACAATAAAGAAATGCGATTATTTTGTTTGAAAACATTTTTCATAAAATCATTTTTATTCGAGAAAAAAATTTATTAATTTTTTTTTCATTTTTGGTATACAATTATGGAACGCTAATAGTTACAGCAAATTTATATCAATAATAATTGTAGAGAATGCCAAAATGAACAATTTATGAAGAATAAGTTTTTTTCGAAATCTCTTTAGTTTTTGAGTAAACTGAGGTTTTGAATTTGAAGTACATTTTTACGTCTTTCATAATTTTGACGTTTTAAACGTCAGTTTTATCCGAGTCTACGAAACGTTCGATGCACACTTAAAATATGATTTAAATTGAAAATAAACCATGGAAGCGTAAATATAAATGATACCATCAAGTCGGAGAAAGTAACATGATGGCCACATCACCATTTTTTTTTTAATCTGGTCATCCGTTCCAGAGTTTTTAAAGTAATTTAAAATGACGAATCGGTGTTTTCAGAATTGAAATTGGGGGTAGTGCCATGGCTCCTAGGCTCTACGTAACGAGCCGCCCCTCAGTGTTGCCAGATTGGGGGGTTATTCCCCAAGATGGGGGTAAATTATTGCGTTGGGGTGTATTTTGGGGAACTTCAATCAATGGGGTATTTTTTGGGGTGATTTTTGGGGAAATTAACCCATTTAGAGTCGAAATATTTTTTTGGCCACGAATCTATAATTTTTGTTATATATTTATTTAAAATATGCTTACCAAAAATGATTCTATAAGATTTTCTGTAAATCAAAGAATTTTTTAAATTATTAATTTAGCTTGTCTACTGTTAGGTTGATCAGTAACATCTTAGAACATATAATCGAACTACGAAGTTTACAAGTTTTTACATATTGGCGTTTAAAAGGACGGTGGCGCCATCTGGGTTAATAAACATATTATTACATTTGCTAGAAATCATCATTATCAATAGAGCACAACCATAAAGAAGTCAGTAATTTTCCTCAGCGATGAGGAAAAACCTGTGACATCATTTATGGAAGTTGTCCTAGGGTTTCTATTATTGCCGTTTTCGTAATTTTGTGACCCCCAATGATGCACTTTCATTTAAAAAAATATGTATGTGCCGAAAAGAAGATGAAAATATTGCGGATGAAGATGAATAATAAATTTTATATTTATACTACTTTAATTTTGTATGTAAGTTTCCTATAAATTCCCACTGTATTTACGTTTTATTTTCAAATTTTATTATTTTGGAGGACAGCGGCGTAATTTAAGGGGATTTTTATTAAATATTTGGGGAAAATTAAAAATTACTACTGGCAATTCAATTCAATCTTTTTATTTTTAGGCCTGGATTTTGATTTTATTTTAGATTTTTGACCTGCAGTTTCGTTTTTTTTTTTTTGGTATAAATTTCTAATCTTCTGAACGAAATTTTCTTAGGAGCCGCGGTGGCGTAGTGGGTAGCGTTCCTGCTTCTGGGGCTTGTGGTCGTGGGTTCGAATCCCATCCGTGCAGTCACTTTTTCGGAACGAAGAAGTGACCGTGCGGGTCCATGGATGTCTAGTGTATGTCCGTCCCATTCATTATCAGAATGAAATCTCAAGTAATTATCGTTAGTGGCCGAATAGCTAGATGCTTACGCCAATTCCAAATCAGCCGCACTTCCTCAACCCGAAATCCCGTCAACCATCCTTCCTTTAAGAAAAACAAAATTTTTTTTTCTTCATTTTGTTCTAAATTTTCGATTTGTTTGTTAAAATTTTCGTATTTTGGTCGGCATTTTTTATTTTTAGGACCGGATTTTTCATTTTTTGCCCTTTATTTCAACCTGAATTATTCATTTTTATACGCGGTATTTTCGAGTTTTTGATTTTTTGTCCTTTATCCTTTTTTAAACATTTTCGCGTTTCTGGTTGGTAATTTATTTTGAGCTAGAGTTACTTTTGGAACTGAAAATGGCAAATTATTTTTCTTTTGCTTGATTTTTCAATTTTTTGGTCTGCATGGTTTTTTTTTAGGACAGGAATTTAATTTTTATTTTTTGCTTATAGATATTTTAGATGTTTGGTCTGCATTTTTTATTTCTTTGTTCTAATTTTTAGAGTTTTTGACCAAAATATTTTGATTTTGGGCATTTTTTTTAATGGTCTGTTGAAATTATTGTTTTTTTTGTCTAAATTTTCCATTTTTCGATTTTTTTAGTTTTTTTTTTATCTTAATAATTAATTTGAACGAGTGAATTTTTGATTGGTCTACACTCAATTTTTAACATGAATTGTTGATTTTTATGGGCGATTTTTTTTTGTTTTGAGGGTATTTTCGAGTTTTCGTACAAAGTTTTTGATTGTCTGCCTTTCATTTTAGATTTTTTTTAACCTGAATTATTGTTTCTATGGGCAATATTTTTTAATTACTTTCGAGTTTGAAGTTCTGGCAATTTATTTTGGGATAAAGTAATTTTTGAGGCCAAAAATTGCACTTTTCTTTTGCTTGAATTTTCAATTTTTTAGTCTGTATTTTTTTTATTTTTTTACATCAGGATATTTGATTGATTTTAGATGTTTGGTCTGTGTTTTTCATTTCTTTGTTTCAAATTTTAGAGTTTTTGGCCAATAAACCAAAGTTTTCGAAAATTTAGTTTTTTTCTGGTCTGCATTTTTCATTTTTGCCGAGAGTCTATTGTTGATTTTTTGTCTGTATTCTTAGTTTTTTTTACCTTAATTATCAATTTTAACGAGCGAATTTTTGATTGGTTTATACTTTAGATTTTTAACCTGAATTCTTGATTTTTGTGTGCGAACTTTTGGCCGGTATTTTCGGGTTTTTTTTGACCAAATTTTTTATTTGTTGCCTTTCATTTTAGATGTTTTAAGCTGAATTATTGTTTTTATGGGCGATTTTTTTAATTTGTTTAGAGTTTCGTCAATTTACTTTGAGGTAAAGATTTATTTTTCGAGCTGAAAATGGCAAATTATTTTTCTTTTGGTTGAATTTTCAATTTTTAGTCTGCATTTTAATTTGTTAGACCAGGGTTTTTGATTTTTTTGGCCTATATTTTAGATGTTTTTTTGGCATCTAAACCAAAATTTTCGAATATTTAGTTCTCTTTTTTCAATTTTTTTTACCAATGTTTTTAGTTCTGTTACCTTAGTTATTAATTTTAATGAGCGAATTTTTTTATTGGTCTTTACTTTAGATTTAAATGAATTGTTGATTTTCATGAGCGAATTTTTGGCTGATTTTTCAAGTTTTTGTTTTTTGTTTTGCCCTATAATTTAGATTTTGCAGACTAAATTTTTGATATTTTTAGCTTGTACATGGTTTTTGTATTAATTTTTGGTTATATTTGATTTTTTTAAATGTTTTTAATTTAATTATAGTGGTTGTTTTTCGATAAAACTAATGTACTTTGATTTTTAGCTAGAAAATACAGCCTGCGCGATTTGTGTTTGAGGATTTACTAAATTTTTAAATATTTCGATTCGATTTTTGATTTTTTTTTCGAAAATTTTTAAATCAAAAAATTATTTTTGCTGTCAATTTAGTTTTTTTAGTAATTGTTTAATATAATACGCTGGCCTGAAATGAAACTGATCACCCGGTATAACACGAACTGTTTGGAAATTATGAAAAAAATGCGAAGAATTTTAATTAGTTAATTAGCGAGGCTTTCCGAAAAAATAAAGAAATATTTTAATTATGTGGAGGATGTCACAGCACGATTAAATATTTTTCAAATGTTTTAAATGGCCTTTTAGTACTACCTACATAGTTTCGGAAAGACGGAGTTATAAAACTTTTTTTTGTGCAAATTCGCGCCTTCTCTAATCCCAGTATTGCCAGATTGGTGGGTTTTCCCTAAAATGGGAGTAAAAAAACTTATTATTTTTTGGGGTGGGTATTTTATGCGAGTGGTAATTTTGGGGTTTTTTTATGCAATATTTGGGGAAAATTAAAAATTACTCCTGGCAACACTGCCGCCCCTGCAAAATTTAGTTATAAAAAATAACGGGAGAAATTTTACGTAGACATTGATCTTCCTCTTATTCTGAAGGGCAAGTGTGCAAAATCTCATCAAAATTATTAGGTAATTATTTGGCTATTACCATTCACAGATCATCAACCCTAACATGGGGACAACTGTCGACTTACATTTTTTTCCGTTGCTCGTTGGCTAATGGCTAACTTTAATGTACCCAAATGTATCAAAAATCGTTCATTAATGACCCCTATTAATGAATGTTTTTTCATTAATGAAAGATGAAAATGTCTCGATCATTAATCGCTATCATTAACACACTTATTGGTTAAATAACTATTAATGGGAATAGGTCTTTAAAGTGGTGGTATTTTAAAGCCCGTTAAATTTGCTTTACAGTAGTATTTTAATTTTTTTTATTTTCGAACAATAATTTACAAGAAGCACCCTTTTGTTTTTAAATTAAAATTCAAGATCTTGTTGAAACACCCGTTTAAAAGTGGAACAGTCTGTTTAGCACTTCTAGCAGTCCTTAGGACTCGCTTTGATGAAAAAAAAATTCTCCGCATCATTCCTTTACTATTTATTATTCTATAATGAGACTTCTCGCTCGTTCTATAGTTCTCGGGGAGGAAAATGGGAAATGGTGTTAATTTAGTGCAGCGTAGGCGTCTGGTGCGCGTCGCGGCGCCTTGACAAAAAGTGTACCGAGATAATGAAATATTTAGTTTGGCTTATTTCAATTCTGCATCCGTGCCAACCGGAACTTTTTCGCAATAAATACACTGTGTCTAAAAATATTTCCCATCAGAGTAGTAAAATATAAACTTTGAACAATTTCATTTTCTCATTTAAAAATGTTGGAAATATCAGAAAATTCCTTTACATAATGACCATATATATTATTTATTATTTATCGATTTATTTGAAAACTTTTTCTTTTTAAGATGTTCATTTTGGCATTCTCTACAATTGTTTTTAAAGTTTATATAATATAATAATTTCATAATTATAGACCAAAAAGTTGATTTTTTTTAGAAAATTGCTTTTAGAAATATGTTCATTTTATAATATTTGCGAAAATGTTTTATTCACAACCGTACCATGAGTTTTTATAATAATAATAAAAATCCAGGTAAATTTTGTCCCTATAAGAATGTATTACATCTAGTTGGCAGTTTTTTTTATAGCATTCACGACAAATAAACGTCAGTTGATTAAATGCGGCTGGAAAATGAGACAGGAAAACAGCGGTCAGTAAAGTGATGATATCCGGGTGGAAAGTGAGGGCGGGAAGTAGCGGTCAGTAAAGTGATGATATCCGGGTGGAAAGTGAGGGCGGGAAGTAGCGGTCAGTAATGTGACACCAACTTACATTTTTTTTGTTGCTTAAATTTGGAGTGAGCCGCAAAACCGTTTTGTTTTGCATAATAATCTTGTGGCGTTAAGCATGCTCTCACATTTTCTGTCGGCATCGATCCGTTCGTAATTACTTCCGTTGGTGAACGTCGAATAATTTGATTTGCGCAAATTGCTTCCCGAAATTGCAAATCTAAATCAGAAATATCCGCCGCCGCCGTCCGTTACCAAATCTGCCGAATGCGTGACTTGTTTATCATTGGGAAGAGAAATACATTTACGCTTTGTTTATGCTTCGATTTGCTGGAGGAAACCATAAATAAAAAAATAGTTCAAAGGAATGTTATTTACAATGTGTCAATGTATGTTTTTTTTAAACGCCGGCCCGCGGTCAAATTTTACCGACTGTATATACGGAGACTGAAAACAAAATAATGAAATTAATGGAAATATTTTCAAGCTCAAAAACGAAATAAATAATTTTCTAATACTGATTTTTTTCTTGTTAATTCTTAAAAGTGTTTCAATTAAACACGAACACCTGGTAGTTTATGTTGGAAACTTGAAGTAAAAACAATTACGTAGTAGCGCATCTATTCTAAGTCATTATTGGTTTGTTGTCATTGCTTTCCAATTTTTTTAACGAAATTTAAAAAATATTACTTCGGCATGAACACTACGTCATTTACGTGAGATTATCTTGTAATTGAGGAAGGGGGTATTTTGGGATTTTTATGGAATTACGCAGTAGTAACTGTTTGAAGTAACTTCAGAAAGTTTTATTCTTGTAGCAAATAGTTTTCAATTTCTTTTATCCGAATTTCAAAAATGGAACTTTAAAATTAACATAAGAATGTTCCAATAGGATTATCTTGTAAATAAGGGAAGAAATATTTCGCGATTTTTATGAAATCGCGAAGTAGCGTATATTCTAAATAATGCTAGAAAGTTTCATTCTTAAGTCAGCCATACACGCTACGGTCTACCGAAGAGGTCTGCCTGTACAGGTATGCCTGCGCAGATAGACCGGAGCGTGTGTGGGAATAGACCTGTGCAGTTTTTATAACCTGCGCAGGCGACCGGCGCAAGATCGAAAATCAATTCTATCGAGTGACACCTGTGCGTGTATGCATGTACTCCGGTCACCTGCGCAGGTCGCATCAGTTGTTTTCCAGTGTCTGTCTCAGACGGTCGCCGCGTCGCAATCGTAATGTAATTCAACATGCGAAATTGGCGCCACCAGATTCAATTAAAACAAGTGCTTGAAGAGCACAGGTACCCTCTCCGGTAGACCGTAGCGTGTATGGCTGACTTTAAACTCCTCGGCATTTTTTACCGACTAGAAGTTAGTCATAAATTTCAGACACTAATCCGGCGCACCCACCATTTTTGTCTTTAGTAAATTGCCAAGTTATCTCTACTAATTTACAGAAAATGGATTAAAATTCATTAATAATCATTTGCTGTAGTGCCCTAGTAATAACAATAAGCTTTTAACTTAGGATCAACCCCGATTTTTTGATAAGACATCTATCGAAACATAGCCAATTTAAAAAAAAATCAAAAGTCATCGTTAGGCGTAGTTTTGGTTCGATATTTTTAGCCGCGAATGTTCCATATTGTTTATAATATTTAGGCTTAAGAAAATGACACATATTCTTCATTTTTGTTTAAATAATAATAATAATCTTTATTACCCAACAGGCAAAAGCCCAATTACAGAGTAAATACAGTGAGAAAAAAAAAACAAAATGATTACAAATTAAATAAAACTAAGGAACTAAAAATAATAAGTATGCTTGCATATATGTACATATGTATACAAGCACACATATATACATATATAGACAAGTTTATATACACACACAACAAATAAACAAAGCTACAGTGATCATATACATCAGAAATTAGATAGTGTTCAAAAACATTTTAAATTGGCTCAAGCTACAATTGAATATGTCGCACTCAGATCATCCCGTTATGAAATTTACATATTCTATAAACAGGGGATTTTTCAATAATATTAGAATTTGCACGGGAAGAATAAAAACAATTAAAATTTCTAATAGACAACCTAGGAATGTGAAACTTTACATTAATTAACAGTTCTGGACAATCAATTAAGTTGTATATGATTTTAAAGAGAAATATTTGCCCCTGTATTTGTCTGCGTTTAGCAAGTGGAACTCCATTAAATTCCTCCAAAAGTGCATCATGGTTAAAACCCTGAGGAGGATATACTCCAAATTTCCTGAACCAGACTGTTTTGTAAAATTTACGCTGAATGTTTTCCACTGATTTGATATGATTTTGATAAAACGGATCCCAAACAATTGCCCCGTATTCCAGAATAGGACGCACAAATGCATCGTACAGGGAAATCAAAGCCCTTTGATTTGTGAATAATTTACTATTACGAATGATAAAGCCAAGTGCTCGGCTAGCAGTGATAGAGACGATATGTTCCTTAAAAGTGAATTGTGAATCAAAAACTATTCCTAAATCTTTTGAGATAGAACATCTCTCTAAAGATTGAGCATTAATGTGGTAATCAAATAGAAGCGGATTATTTTTCCGTGAAAAGGTAACTGTCTTGCACTTAGTAACATTAAGATATAATTTATTGATACGACACCAATCAGATACGGTATTAAGTGCACTCTGTAGAGACAGACATGACGATATATCTAAAATCGGCGAAAATATTTTGAGATCGTCTGCGAAAAACAGGTGGGGATGATGTAAGGAGGTACTTAAATCATTAACAAGGAGAAGGAAAAGTAATGGTCCCAGATTTGATCCTTGGGGTATACCAGAATAGGCAAGAAATGTAGTTGAAGAGTGCCCATTTACAGATACTTGAAGGCGACGGTCGGATAAATATGATTTAATTAAAGTAATTAGATTAACGTGAAAGCCGAATTCAGTGAGTTTTTTAAGTAAAATACCATGGTCTACACGATCAAAGGCCTTGTTGAAGTCTGTGTAAATACAATCAACTTGACCTTTACGGTCAAGTTCGCTACGTACAAATTCGCTAAAGCAGCTGAGATTAGTTACCGTGGATCGTTTTTCCATAAAACCATGCTGACTTGGAGAAATAAGGTTTTTGACATTCGGGTAAATGGAATCGTAGACTGTCATCTCAAAAACTTTAGCAAAATTAGGCAACAAGGCAATAGGCCTATATTCGGCAATGTCACTAGGATCGCCTGATTTGAATACTGGACAGATTTTTGTTTGTTTCCAAATTAAAGGGAACTCGGAGTTTTTTAGAATGAGATTGAAAATTGTTTCTAGGGGTTTAACCAGGATATGTGCACAATCTTTTATAATGAAATTTGGAACACCATCTATACCACAAGACATGGAACTACTCAATCTATTTATGGCATTTAGAATATCAGCAGGGCTAATAGATGTTATGTTAATGGTTGGTAGATTATTATAGGTATCTCTAATGTCATTAAAACCTAAGCTCCTTGTATAAGCATTTTGAAAAAAGTCAGCAAACGCGTTGACAATTGATTCCGGAAAGACCAATTCCAAACCATTGTAGTGCATAACACCAGGAATTCGAGTAGTTTTCTTTTTATTGTTTATAAATGTCCAAAACTGCTTCGGATCTGTAGAAACATTGGAAGAGATTATATCTATATAATTCTTATACGCTGTTGATAAGTAGTTTACAATGAGTTCGAGTTACTTTAAAGTGGTTGTATGCCTCTTCAGTTTTATTGCGATTGTAATGTTTACGTGCTTTGTTCTTAATTTTAATACAATTTCTGATTTCTGATGTAAACCAGCTAGGAAATTGATTCTTAGAGGCTTTGCGTATCGGCACATATTTATCTAAGCAGGCATATAAAATGGTATAAAACGTATCAATTGCTTCATCAATATTGCTTGCTTTGTTGATTTGGTCCCAATTAATCGAAGTAAGCTCTGTGTAAAGACCAATGAAATTAGACTTTCTAAAATTATAGTTTCTCATATTGGAAACATTAGGTGAAAATTTAGTGGGTTTAGTAACCGATATATTTACATTGACTAATAATACAGGATGGTATAAGTCTTCTTTAATAAATGCGTTATTCTCGCGAACAATATGACACTTTAAATTAGTAAAAATTAGATCCAGAACTTTGTTCTGGCAATTTGGAATAAAATTATACTGTTTAAGATCGAGAAAGGCAGAAAAATTTTGAATTTTATTGCACAAAGTGTTATTTAAATTATTATAATCTTGAATGTAACCTGGAATGTTAAAATCTCCCATAATAAGAACATTATCCGCATCATTACATAATACACAAATATGATCAAGAAATGATTCAAGATGTTCCGTTGTGGGCGTTCGGGGAATGTAAATAACAAAAATAAAGACCTTAATACTACTCACAACTAATTTACAGGCAGTTACATCAAACAGAGGGAAATATTCAGTTAGGACGGATGTATCAATTTTGGACGAATCAAAATCCTTACGTGCAGCCAATAATACGCCTCCCCCGCGTGAAAGGTTGTTAGAACATTGATCACGATCTTGGCGATAGACATTATAGTTGGAATTAGGAAATAATTCATTATTTTCCACAGAGCTATTAAGCCATTTACCAGACACTTTTACGAAATTTCGTTTATTTAAAAAAAATCAAAAGTCATCGTTAGGCCTAGTTTAGGTTCGATATTTTTGGCCACAAATGTTCCACGGGGCTTTGTTTAAAATATTTAGGCTTAAGAGAATCGCACATATTCTTCATTTTTGTTTAAATAATTATTTACCCAGACACTTTTACGAAATTTCGTTTATTTTAAAAAAATTAAAAGTCATCGTTAGGCGTAGTTTAGGTTCGATATTTTCGGCCACAAATCTTCTATGAGGCTTTGTTTATAATATTTAGGCTTAAGAAAATGACACATATTCTTCATTTTTGTTTAAATAATTATTTACCAAGACACTTTTACGAAATTTCGTTTATTTAAAAAAAATCAAAAGTCATCGTTAGGCGTAGTTTAGGTTCGATATTTTTGGCCACAAATGTTCCACGGGGCTTTGTTTATAATATTTAGGCTTAAGAGAATCGCACATATTCTTCATTTTTGTTTAAATAATTATTTACCCAGACACTTTTACGAAATTTCGTTTATTTTCAAAAAATCAAAAGTCATCGTTAGGCGTAGTTTAGGTTCGATATTTTCGGCCACAAATCTTCTATGAGGCTTTGTTTATCATATTTAGGCTTGAAAAAATGACACATATTTTTCATTTTTGTTTAAGTTATTATTCACCCAGACACTTTTACGAAATTTCGTTTATTTTCAAAAAATCAAAAGTCATCGTTAGGCCTAGTTTACGTTCGATATTTTCGGCGACAAATGTTCCATGGGGCTTTGTTTATAATATTTAGGCTTAAGAAAATGACACATATTCTTCATTTTTGTTTAAATAATTATTTACCTAGACACTTTTAATTTGTTTTAAATAGACGAAATTTCATAATAGCGTTAAGTTAAAAAAATATTTAAACAAAAAAGAAGAATATGTGTCATTTTTTTAAGCCAAAATATTGCAAACAAAGCCCCATGGAATATTTGTGGCTGAAAATATCGAACCTAAACTACGCCTAACGATGATTTTTTGAAAATTGACTGTTTCGAAAAATGTTTTATCGAAAAATCGGGGTTAATCCTAAGTTAAAAGCTTATTGTTATTACTATGGCACAACAGCAATTTGATTAATTATGAATTTTAATCCATTTTCTGTAAATTAGTAGATTGATTAGTACTTGGAAATGTACTAAAAGCAAATATGGTGGAGGCGCCGGATTCGTGGCTGAAATTTATGGTTAACTTTTTTTCTCTTATTTTCTCTGCCGCATTTTCCTCCACCAATGTCACGGTAAAACCCTTCATCCATTCTTCTAATTCCCCGTACCACTGCCCCTTTTCCAATTTCTTCTTAGAACCCGCGACGTTCCAAAATGACACAGCCCCCCCCCCCTCTTATCAGCATTCCCTCCTCAACTACCCCTCTTCCCTGATCCTTGCGTTCGTGTTTTAATAAGAAAAACGCGGATGTCCAAATCTAATCCACAGATTTCAAAAAAAATGTACGATAAAGCTTTGAATATAACTAAAATATTTGCGATTCGTAATATTATCGGATCTAGTAACTTCATAGATTAATAGCTATTAAATTAATATATTAAGGACGAATTATTACATGTTCACAATTTGAAAAATACAGTCGACTCAAATTTCCAAATATTTCATGAAATCATTTCCAATGCGAAAAGGGAACAAAACAAATACCCTTTTTACGTTGTCGACTCGTCGGTATACGATCGAGCTTTGTGACACGGGGATAATATTTAATATTTACGTGCTTTTATCTCGAACAAATTTCGAAGCGAGCGCACCTCGCCGAGCATAAATATTTCTCTCTTTGCTCATTACGAATTGAATTGGCGACGGCCAGCAGCGGAATGGCTCAGTAAATTAATGAATTAATTAGGTTGCGAGAGAAGGGACTGAAGGGTCCGGTTATAGGGCATGGAATTGAGTGCATTGTTTGCTCGAACACGTTGTATCTAATGAAGTGTGCTTTACGAAAAGAAAGAAGAAATTGTATTATATTTAACAAGGAAATATATGGCCTGTCATTTAATAAATAATTGTTATTTTCTATTAAATAGAAAGCTTGGTGGGCAGAAAGATCCACGGTCGTTAGCCCTTTATCAAAAAGTTTCCTTAATGTATTAAAGGTAGAATAATTATTTTGTAAATACCTGATTGGTTTAGTAGTAGAAAGCTTGTTAAAATTGGTAATATATTTAAAAATGGTGGTGTGGCCTTCATGTTACTTTCTCCGATGGTATCATCATTTATATTTAGACTTTCATGGTTTATTTTCTATTTAAATCATATTTTAAATGTACAACGAGCGTTTGTAGAAACGTCAAAATTATAAAAGATGTAAAATGGTGATGTGGCCATCATATTACTTTCTCCGATTTGATGGTTTAATAGTTATTTATATTTGAAGATTCATTCATTATTTTCAATTTAAATCATATTTTAAATCGAGCGTTTTACATGATCGATCGATGGTGATGACGTTTGCAACGTCAAAATTATGAAAGGTAAAAATGTCAAATTATGTTACAAATTCTAATAATTTTTACCGTAAGTTTACTGAAAAATTAAAGAAAAGTCCTGAAAAAGATTTCTAAAAATAGTCCTGATTTAAAAGTCCTAAAAAACCTAATAAAAGCCCTGAACAAGAAAATCCTGAAAAAGATTTCTTAAAATAATCCCGATTAAAAAGTCCTAAAAAACCCAATAAAAGTCCTGAACAACAAAGTCTTGAAAAAAGTCCTGATAAAAAGTCCTGAAAAAGAGTCCCCACAAATAATGTCTTGAAAAAACAGGTCCTCCAACAGGATCAGAAATAAAGTCCTGATAAAACAGTTTTGGATATAATGTCTTGAAAAAAGGTTCCTGTTAGAAAGTTGTGAAAAAAGTCCTGAAAAAATTACTGCAAAAAAAATCCTAAAATCTTCGTATAAAACACCAGAAGTAAATGTCGTTTAAAAAATCATGTAGGACGTCCGCAAAAGAGTCCTAAAAAGTCCCAAAGGATAGTCCTAAAATAAGTCATACCAAAGTCCTGAAGAATGTCTTGAAAAAGTTCCAAAAATGAGTCCTGATTAAATATTCAGAAAAAATGTCCTGTAATAACAGTTTTGAAAAAGAATTATGGAGATAACATCGTAAACGAATTCTAAAAAAACATTTCTGAAAAAAAACCCTGTAAAAAGATCATTAAAAAAGACCTGAAAAAGTTCTGAAGAAATCGCAGAAAGAGTCTTGAAAAAAAAATCCCGAAACAAGAAGTCCTGAAAATTAATCCCATAAAAAATGTCCTGAATTATATGTAGTACTGAAAAAGTCCTGTAAAGAAGGTTTGAAAAAAATTCCCAAAAAAATAATACTGTATGTAAAATAATAAGTGCCGAGCAAGAGGTTCTTAAGAAAGTCTCGAAAAAGTCCCGAAAAAAAGTCCTGGAGGAACAGTCCTGGAAATAAAGTCTCGAAAACAAGTCCTGATAAAAGCCGTGAAAAAAAACTCCTGAAAAATAGTCTTCATACAAAATACCAGAAATAATTGTCCCTAAAAAGTCCTAAAATAAATCCTGAAGAAGGTTCAGAAAAAGAGCCCCGATGAAATATCATAAAAAAATTGTCCAGTAAAAACAGTCCCTGAAAAAATGCCCTGAAAATAACATCTATAAAAAATAAACAAAAAAAATCTGAAAAGAAATCATTGTAAAAAGTCCTTAAAAGGATCTAAAGAAATTGTCCTGAAAAAGAAATCTCAAAGAGTCCTGCAAAAAAGCCTAAAATAAGTCCTTAACAAAATTCCTGAAATAAAAAGTTTAGAAGTAGTTGTAAAAAAAGCTAAAAATATCTGAAAAAGGTCCAAAAATGGTTATGAAAAGAAAAATTCTAAAAAATTCTAAAATTTTTTTTCTGAAAAAATCCCGAACTCAACAAAGAGTTCTGAAAGTCCCTAGAAAAAATCCTGTTAATAAAATTTTGAAAAGAAATCCTGAAAATAAAGGTCCTGAAAGAAAAGTCCTAAAAAATAAGTCTTGAAAAAAATTTCTTAAAATGTTCTGAAAAAGAATCCTCGAAGCAAGGTCTTTTAAAAATGTCCTAAAAAAAAGTTCTTAAAACTTTGTTCTGAAGTCCCAAAAAGGCTAAAAGAACAAAAAACTGTTAAGGTAAAATATTTGGAAATACGAAATTTTACCAAAAGCTTTACAGTTTTTCGGATTCTCAAATAACACTTGTGTTCATGTTTCATGGTCATTTCTGTATTAGTTTTTGAGATACAGCGCGCACAGACTGTTATATAGAGAAAAAAATGGTGATGTGGCCATCATGTTACTTTCTCCGACTTGATGGTATCATTTATATTTACGCTTTCATGGTTTATTTTCAATTTGATTATTAAAAATTATGAAAGATGGAAAAATTATACTTCAAATATAAAAACTTAATTTACTCAAAAACTAAAGGGATTTCGAAAAAAACTTATTCTTTGTAAGTTGTTCATTTTATCATTTTCTACAATTATTATTAACATAAATTTGCTGTAACTATTATCGTTTAATAATTATAAACCAAAAATTAAAAAAATAATAATACATTTTTTTCTCGAATAAAAATGATTTTATGAAAAATATTTTAAAGCAAAAGATGTTCATTTATTTGTTGTCTTCAAAGTTTGTTTGAATGTTTTTGTGATATTTTTCAAATTTAAGAAAATATTGGCAGAAAAACAAAAAACAGTTGAGGTAAACGCCCACTTCCGGTGTACTAAATTTTACCAAAAGCTTTTCAGTTCTTCAGATTATCAAATAAGACGGATCTTCAAAGTTTCATATTAATTCCTCTATTAGTTTTTGAGATACAGCGCACACAGACAGACAGACACACACACACACACACACACACACACACACACACACACACACACACACACACACACACACACACACACACACACACACACACACACACAGACGCACACACCCACACAAACACATTTTTTTTTTCCAGAAATTGTTGAAATGGCATCTAGGGACCCCAAAACGGATATTAGCGTAAAAAAAAAATTTTGAAAAAAAAATCACGATCACAATACTTTCTCGTACTTAGTAACGGAGAAAGTAAAAAATGGTAATGTGGCCATCATGTCACTTTCTCCGACTTGATGGTATCATAGCCATTTATATTTACGTTTTCATTGTTTATTTTCAATTGAAATCATATTTTAAATGTACATCGAGCGTTGCGTAAACTCGGATGAAACTGACGTTTAAAATTATGAAAGATGGAAAAATTATACTTCAAATTCAAAAACTCGGTTTACTCAAAAACTAACAAGATTTCGGAAAAAACTTATTGTTTAGAAGTTGTTCATTTTGGCATTCTCTGCAATTATTATTCACATAAATTTGCTGTAACTATTATCGTTTCATAATTATAAACCAAAAATAAAATAAAAAATTAATAATTTTTTCTCTCGAATACCAATGATTTTATGAAAAATATTTTCAAGCAAAAGATGTTAATTTCTTTGCTGTCTTTAATGTTTGTTTAGATGTTTTTCTGATATTTTTCATATTTAAGAAAATATTGGTAAAAAACAAAAAACAGTTAAGGTAAACACCCACTTCCGGTGTATGAAATTTTACCAAAAGCTTTTCAGTTCTTCGGATTATCAAATAAGACGTATGTTCAAAGTTTCATATTAATTGGTCTATTAGTTTTTGAGATACAGCGCGCACAGACACACACACACACAAACACACACAGACACACACACACACACAGAGACACAATTTTTTTTTCCAGAAATTGTTGAAATGGCATCTAGGAACCCCAAAACGGATATTTCCGTAAAAAAAATTTGAAAAAAAAACCACGATCACAATACTTTCTAGTACTTCGTAACGGAGAAAGTAAAAAATCCACTTATATTTGTTTTAATAAACAACCAATAGACTATTTCACAGATTTCTAAACCGGTTAAGCTATCTGAATATCTAAGCTAATACGGTTCAAAAAAGTACATCAGGCTGGATCACGAAGTCCTCCTGAGCCTCATTGTAGTCATGCTACAGCACACGTGTTCTCGGATCAAGTACGTAGTTAATTCTGCCAAGAGTGTTGAAAGCGCAGATACTACACTTTAGAAGTGTCCCATTAAAAGCTCTCAGGTCGGAGGTGCGAATATAAGAGGTATTTACACCGATGAGGGTATTTATTTCCCTGCCTCCGCACTCTCATCCCGATCAATCCTCTCTGCGCCCATTCGGACATGGAAAACAGTTCACGTGCACCCTCGACTATAATGAAATTAGTTGGTAAATGGGTCGCCCCCTTACCACTTACCACTAGTTGAGCTCAACAGCAACGTCGCCCTCTTCGACGTCGACGTCGCGGCGCCCCTTCATTCTGGATCAGCTGTTCCGGTCCAGTTATATGCAATGTATGTATACGTGTGTGTTATCGCGAGGGGGGTTAAAGAGCGAGCGGGCGAGAGAGACGGCGAGAGAGGAGCGTCGGCCGTTGGGGGCGTCGTTGCCATGAAACGAGCGAGACGCTCTTTGATAATCAATATAATGTGGGTGGTTTTTGTGCACCCGCTCCGGCCTTCCTTCGTCCCCCTTCTTTCCGTCCTTTCGTACATTCGAAATGAGGCACGTAGCACGGAACAGCAGGAGGGCCACTTCCATCCCGCCGACCTAACCTGACCGAACGACGCTACTTAGATGGAAATAAATGGACGCCACTTCCGTTTCCGAGTATCAATCACTTACTGCACGGCGTATTAATGTCAGCGCCATAAGGTTTCATCGGAACATCACCGGCGAGAAGTGAAAATAATCGAGATGAGTCACAACACATGCGGCTACTGAATTGGCGCAGGGGGTAGGATTATAAAAGTTACGATAAACTAATATTAGGTTGCTGGCGTTTATGAATATAATTAAGCTTGTTACTTCAAGGCATTGCTTAATATAATTTTATTTTTTATAATAATTGCTAGCGTTTTTATAATAATTGCTAGCGTTAATCGGGCTATTGTCTGCATTGTATCGGTGCATTTAGGTTATTGAGTGGAAACATGTCTGCAATTGTACACACGAGGTGCTCACTCAGTCAGGGTAACTTTAAAACAAGAGTTTTATTTTAATTATTATGACCACGTAACAGTTGACCTAGTCCCAGTTATGGAGCTTCGCATCATCGACAAGACTCGAAATTATCTTCGCAACATTTTCTCTGTTACTCTAAACATTATTATGAGATATGAAGGAGGAGTGGCTGTGGCGTAACTTTAACAAATTAGGGCTGAGGTGAACCTATATTTTTCTCTTTTCATATAGATATACTTTTCACTTTCGCATATGATGTAATTCAAAATACACAGCAGATTTTTAAATGGAACTTTGAACTTGAAAGTTTTTTTAACAATATGAATAATAAAATTTTGTAAATTGGAAATGGGTAGTATACTCTTGGCATTGTTGCTTTTATTATATCGATTTTTCACAATTGTTAAAGATAATGAAAATCTGAACATTTTTTGACGTAGATACACTATTTTTATGTGGCGTTCTGCAGCCTGAGTGTGACATGGAAAACCTTAAAAGTTCGGTGTTATCAGGAATATCTATAATCATTTCACAAGATCTGCTTCAGTGATACTTTTACTCAATGGTGGTTCTATTACTTCAACAGATTGCCAACTAATTAGCTCCGTGTAATCACTAGCTTAAAAATGTATTTCTGGCACTTTAAAATCGCGAATTTCAGAATCTACATTTTGAAGTTCGACATTTTAAAATTCGACATAAGGCTAACTCTCGAATAGGTATCAAACAAAATATTTTGGGGACGACCGAAATAAGCATTTCTTTGAATAACTTTGTCTATGATGTTCTTAAATTGGGTCGGTAAATAGCGAGATGATTGAATTAAATGGAACAAATGCTGGGTCCATACTTACAAGATGATTTGTACTTAATAAGAAACCAGGTGGCAGCATATACTTTAATTACGTACTCTGTTAATAATTGCAATTCATACGATAGTTCTTCTGCAGCGATGTACAATCTTAGAAGTCTATTGGCTGTTGTTAACCATTTTGCATGTTGTGGGGAAACGTTGCCTCCTCCTATTGTCAGAAAATTTTCGTAAAGGTACTTTTGATCGGTACTCAAATCGCTGACATTTATTGGAGGCAATTCAACATTAGCTGTTATTTTTTTTAATAGCACAATAGGCATCGTTTCACATGTTTTAAGTTGATTTCCTATAGGTCTGGTAAAGCCCTTTGGATCATTAGTTTTTCCATCTAGCTGTGGTATTAAATTACAAAGAGGTAGCTCATTGGTATGCAACATGCATACAGGGTGTCCTAAATAGAATAGGATTGCATGGGTATCTTTCTTATTCTTAAAGCTAGAGATCTGGTTAAATGGGCAATGTTGTGCAGTTTTCTATTCTAATTCAGATTATGTTAAGAAATTTTCAAAATTCCGAGCAGTTTAGAAAATATTAAAAAAAAACTGAAAATCGCGATTTTCAAAAAAATCAAATATCTCAATAATTATTAAAGATGCAAAAAAAAGTTTTAAATAAAAGTTACTTGGGTTAATTAGGCAAACACAGAAATCAAGTCAAAATAAAATTCAAGATGGCGGTTTCCGAGATATTAATACCAACTTTTTATTTCAAATGGCCGCCATATTTGATTTTTACACGCATAAATAGACTTTTTTTTCTCTTTTCAACGATGTACAACAACCTGTGTCAAAATAAAAAATAATGGAAATATTAATTGTTGTAAGTTTAAAACAAGTAGGCATAAATAAAAATAAAACAAAATTTGTTATAACGACTAACTGTCATCTTACATTAGTTTATTAGTTGTATTAATCATTCATACATGTGTATTGTCTTAAGTTGTTGTAATATCGATAAATATTAATTACTTGAAATGGCGAATTATTCAATATCTGAACAATACTATATGTTTTGTAATTACATGAAGTGTTACAAAAACCCCCATCTTGCAGCACAAACATACCAAGCAAACTTTCCTGAAAGAATGGCAGCCGGACATTAAGGTATTTAAAAGCAGTGTTTAACACGTTTGGTCGCTATACGTTTTAAAGAACCAAACATTGAGGATTCGATTTTTAAAACGTATAACGACTTGACTTGAAAATCTTGATTTTCTAATCTTTTCTTTGCAGAGAAATTTTTGGAAAATCGTAATCCATAATCAAGATTTTATAGGTATTTTATTAACCTTTTCTCATTTTTTTTATTTCGACTTGAAATCGAATGATCAAAATCAACATTTTATTATCTTTTGATTAATTTATTCATTGGTGAAAAACTAAATGCGTGGGCAACAAGATATGGCCCACTCACCACGTAAAATAGCACCCACCCACCATTCACTCTACCAACTTTATTCTAACGTAAAATTCTGTATGGTTGAAGAAATGTGAAGAAATAAAAGTTTAAAAATAATGCGAAACGTATTTTGTAAATCTAAAATGCTTTATTAATTACTTTATACTCCATTTTTCTCTGCTCTCATGTTCAAATTACTATTTTCATGAACTGAAAAAATAAAAATAAAAACAAATGGTAAACTTCCCAAACGTACTCAAAATTCATTTAACTTTAATATTCGGTGCGAACAACTAGACATTCCATTCCTTTATTATAATTTTTGAAATAATACCACGGAACCAGCACTATAACAATTTTCAAATTACAAAATTTCACGAACCAAAAAAAAAATATATAAAAATTCTCTCAAATTTTAACCCTTTGCCTTCCAAAGGTACTCGTAAGTACCGGAAAATTAGTAATTCTTAAAATGCCACCCCTATAAGTAGTTTTAATTTGTATTATTTCGTGACTTATTTTTGTTTATTTAGGTAAATTTTAATAATCCAATTGAAAAAAATAAATAAAAAAATTACAATTTCATATATTTTTTTGATTGGTACTTATAAGTACCTTTGAGTGTAACTGAGTGGAAAAGAAAAAAATTGGAATGGGTTTATTTCCTGAAAATTTATTACAAACTTACAAACTTTTCTTAGGACTACATTATACAAAATTATGAAATTATTATTATGAAAAACTATATGTTATGATATTGTACAAAACAATTTTTTTTTTCATTCACACATAGAAAAACACCACATAAAGAGCAGGTCGAATGTGGTTTTGATTGGATGCCTTGAGCACTGCACATCTCACATCTTCCTCTCCTATCAACAAATTGGGGCCAATGATTTCCTCTGTTACCCAGCCTAATTTCGTCAGATACGCTGTAGTTGTAACGCCTTTTTTTGGAGGCTGGGCCCGAAGCTACAGATTTTCTTTTTACTTGCTCACGTTTCGGAGATCTGCTGCACAATCCAAGAGTTACTTCTCTTCTGAAGGCTAGTACGGTTATGGGTTCTTCTCTTATTTTCTTGTATACAACAAAAGCATTTATAAAAGCGATTTCCAAACAATCCCAAAATATTCTGTGCCACAATTTTTTTGAGCGCCTATCAATCCCATAGCATTGGCGTAGTTGGTCGTGGTAATCAACCCCTCCCATAATTGTAGTCATAAACAATTTCTGGTCCAGGAATATAAGAAATGGTACCATCACGCAGTTTTTGTTTGATCGGTACTCTTTTAGTTCCATGAAAATTGGAGGCTAGTGTCACTACTTTATTGTCTTTCCATTTGAAGAAAGTAATGCCAGTGTTCGATGTTTTGTGATCAAAGTCACCTCTCTTTAAATTTTTGTCAATTATCATTCCTTTTGGAAGCCCTTTTCGGTTTGATCGAATTGTCCCACAAGCTAGAGTGTTTTCTAGTTTTAATTTCTCCAAAAGTCTTACAGTTGTAAAGAAGTTATCAAAATACAAGACTTTGCCCTTATTCCAGTCTTGTTGTGTCAACTCTAGGACAATTCTTTCTCCCAAATTGAAATCTTTAAAATTTTCGTTCACTTTTTCGTTTTTACCTTGGTATATTTCAAACTTTTTAACAAAGCCAGACATAATAATAATAATAATAATAATAATAATTCATTTATTTCCCAACAGATACCTAAGATCTAATAACAGGGAAAAGTTATCAAACATAGCGACATTTATAATAACATTTCAGAGACTAAAATATTACATGAAATTGTACACAAGCATAATAACAATTTTAGGCAATTTTGTGGTTACTAAAACAAATTCATTATAGTATTTGTAAAATGGCGACTCATGGAGCTAAATATATCTATGGAGTCTTGTATGCTAGTATGCGTTCGAATCATTGTATTTATTGGCGAATTAAAATATAAATTAGTAAAACTTCGCTTACATATGAAAGTATTAACATTTCTACTACCACACCGCGGCACATATATGTTAATCAGGGAAAGAATATTCGGATCGTCAATTTCTCCATGCAATATTTGATACAACCATCTCATAGAAGTTATCTTTCTGCGTGATGCTAAAGATTTTAATTTAAACATTGACAAAATATGTTCGTATGTTACCGACTCATCTGGATAGGTTGACAGCACTTCAGTTATGCGACGAATAAAACCTAACATTCTATAAGCTGCATTTGTTACATTGTTATAATGTGGAATAAAAGTCAGTTCTCTATCGAACAGTACACAATTGATTCATCAACACACATATCTGATAACATCCAAAATTTGAAACCTCTTTTCACAGGCTTTATTGGATTATATTGTTTGATTGAAGAACGACCTTTGAATTTCACAATTGATTCATCAACACACATTTTCTGTTCTCCTACATAATTTGAAAATACCACATTGAGTGAGTCAACAAAGGGCCGAACTTTGTAAAGCTTATCTGTGTTATTGTTGGGAATGAGAGCATTGTCGTTAAGATGTAAGTTCGCAAGTATTGTTTGGAATCTATTTCTAGACATGGTTTCTGGTACAATTTCAAGTTTCAGATCATCTGCGGAAGACCAATAACTTTCTAGATTTGGCAGAACATGATATCCCATAAGGAAATTCAATCCGATGAAAGCTAACATTTCATTCTGTGTAATGTTTAGTGTCTTATTATTTTGAGTACCATACAAATTTGTTTGGAAAGTAATATCTGGAATTACAATACCCAAAAGCTTTACAAAGACCTCCGTAGCAGTTATGCAATCTCTAAAATAAGTTTCTTCCCAAGAACCAGGTTGATATTCAGGTAGGATAGTAGTTGATCTTTCAACTTTTTGCCATGTACGTGCAGGCTCCTCTCTAATCGGGTCTTCGGTTTCATTACCTTCTATTTCCTGCGTTGGTTCGGATTCAACCTCTTCACACAAATCCTTTGGTTCTCTTTGTTCAGAGTTATTTGTTTGACTAATAAAAACATGTTCATTTTGATCCTCATTGCCAGATTCAGCATCTGATTCAACATCTGTCTGTACATTATTATCCTCATCCAAATCAAACTCGGCAAAAAATTCGTCATCATCCACTATTTCCAGTAACTCCTTATCGGTCAAACGCTGTTTACTTTCCCAAGGAAATGGCATTCTGTAAAAATTTGAAAAATAATAAAATTCGATAAATTATACACTAACCGCCAAAGGTACTTATGAGTACCATATAGATAAAGATGTGTATCTTGTTTGAAATGGACTAAACATACAAATATTTTAATAGACAACATAAATAAAGGTCTTACTTACATTAATTGCTTGCTGGATTTCAATTGTAACAACAAATACCACGATATTTTCAATATAATTGAACACGTTGCTTTCTAACCACCAAGCTGTCACAACAAGCATGAAAACAGTGACAAAAATCAGTGTTACCAAATTTACCAAACAAACATTATGTTGTTTCTAGAGTCCTTAAAAGTACCCTTGGCGTTTTAAAGGAGTTTGATCAATAATAGTGGAGTATAGGGGGAACAAAACCTGCGGACTTAAAAGTACCGTTGGGAGATAAATAGGCCTACACAAAAAAACTGCCTGGAAGACAAAGGGTTAAAATATACTGGACGATTCGACGTTAATTATTTCATTTAAAAATAATCCCTCGAGAACAGAGCAAATCATTAATCTAAATATGCGCTTTCTCAGAAGCAAAACACAAATTAAAAAAAAAACGATTATCAAGTATTAGAATTGAAACTTTACAAAACGACTAAAAATTCATTCCATTTTACGATTCTGCAAAAATCTTTAAATGCTTCTCGTCTAGATTTTAAAACAACTCCCCGAGAACAAAGCAAATCGTTATTTTGAAGATGAGCTTTTTCAGAGACATAGAAAAACATTTGATACATACTTTACTCAAAATACATTCCACTTTACGTTTCCGCAGTCTAGAAATGCTTCTTCACTAATTTTGAAATAATCACAATTTCAAAAGGTATTACGATGTTTACTAACCGTGATCCTGGTTTAAAATCACTGATATTAAAAAGTAGCAATCACAGGTAGCAACGTGATTCAAAAGTAGCAGTTTTGCCTGTCTCTAATTATATTTAAAAGTGTTATCGTGTATTAATTTATTTCTATACATAATCATTTGTGTAATTTCAATTATATTTCACCGTCGACAATAACTGAGGACCGATTTGGACCTACATTAGTCTCACATCAGCACACTACGATCGTCGTTGATGGAGAAATAGAATTCGACTATGCCCTTATAAACCAATCAAGTAATCGTTAGAATAGAAAAACAATTAGGGCGACATCTATCGCCGAAAATGTTACAATGTTCTGAAATTATAATATATCGACGATAGATGTTTATAAGGGGCAAAAATTCAGAAAATTTGGTGTATTTTAAATTGATTGGTGTATTTAAAAAAATATAAAGAAATATTTATAAGCAGGTAGTGCCATGGCTCCTTGGCTCTATATAGTGAGCCTCCCCTGCATACAGTGCAGGATTTCTTCTTCGACTTCTCTTTAGATTTTTCAATTTTGTTTAAATGATCTGACAATAAGGGGTCAAATTTAGCTAACATTTCTGCTGCCTTTAAAAAAATCGGTATTTCTCCTATAGAGATTGGAACTACTTCGTCTAAAAGCAAGACATTGACTTGGTAAAAAGTGCACAATAGCAATCATTCTTTCAATGATAGGAAACAAAATCCGTAGCTTTGTCTTTCGTTTCGCCGGTTTCGCTGCCCCTCTAATCGCCGCCCACGTGCCATGCACGCTCTAGCCCTCCGGTAGGATCGGCCCTGTGCGTACATTCCGTACTCGTGTAATAAATAACTATAAATTTTATGTTCAAATTTCATGTAGTTGAAAGGAGAAACACACTCAAATGAGTATAATAAAGAAGTGCTTTGCCATTTAATAAATGTAAGTATTGCGCTTTTGTTAGCAAAAAATAAAATTGATATTTCCAAGGCGGTAGATAATTAAGTGATAAATAACTTCTATTTCAATTTTTTTTTCTCTAAAGTGGATATTTACTGAGCTGTATAGCTTATTCCATACTTTTCGGATACACTGTATGTAAAAGTTTGTCTACACTGCGAAGCCTTTCACGGCAACAATGATGAATATGGCGAACATACGGGAAGTTTAAATAAGATAGTTGAAAATAAAAAAAAACTTGCTCTAATCCAATGCCAATCCAATCACTATGTCCTATTTTAAGACTCAAATTTTCAATTATTTACTATTGTTAGTGTAGAAGAGACTTCTCAGAGAGCCAAGGATGCAACACGCCTGGAAGAAATACAGTATCGTATCGGAGTATGAAAAACCAATTACAATGATATTTGGTAGCTAGCTGTTAAAAATAAAAGTACGTCACTGAATAGAATAAATAAAACTGTACATATTTCTTCTAAGAGTAATAAAAATAAACACATTTGTTCCGACACATTCGCCCAACCCAACCCTGTATAATACATCGGTCGCTGGCTAAGCTAATTCCCAATCATCCGCGTTCCTAATCCGAATTGTTATAGTTTGATCAATGGATCTTTGCGAGTGCGTCATTACCGAAGACTGAGGTTCAGGTATCTATGACGTGCACGCAAAGATCCATTGGTCAAAGTATATCAACCAATCTTCCTAAAGAAAAAACCTTCTCTTCCACTCTGAATTATTATAATTAATAGTAATCATCTTTTCTTGAAAATTACTGATTTTATTGCTGCAAAAAATATTTTTACTGCAAAAAACTCGATACCTAATATTTGTTAATGCTCTCTATTAAACAAAGAACAAAACGATTTAACCGAAATGAATTCGCTGCCTTCTCATTTATAATTAAATATTTGTGTTTTCGAAATTTACTTTTTATGTTTACAACAAGCCGCCAGTATTTACATCATTGTAAACATAAAACCATCTTTATACTCGCGTTTCGTGTACAGCACATTTTAATGTTTACCCTCTCGTTTCAGCGGAATCGTTACATTCTCGTTCGGGGGATGATTGTTGCGAGAAAAGGGGTGGAACGGGACGAAGGTACTTCCGGTTTAGTAAACGGCCTGCGGTCCACTGGCCCAGAATTTCCTCATCCCTGTCCGCCTCAATCTTTCCTCTCTCTGAAATATTACTCCATCATCCCCCGCATCTCTCGCCCACACAAGAAGGAATATCCACCTATTTCCTGAATACAATTGCTTCTGTCTTGCTTTTGTTTTCCTCCCATTATATAATGCTGCGTGGGGAAACGTAAATATTGCTTTATTTTGTATTATTCCACGCGAAACGGAAATGGGTAAAATTGATAAATTAATGAAAGTATTATTAACCCGCCAATGGTGACCTGCTGATCTGTGAGACCGGGTGTGTCGAATAACTTTATTCTCCGCTATTGTTTTTTGTTGCAATTTCGAGTAGCTGCCGCATTGCAGAGCTTAAATTGATTCAATATCTTTGTTTTATTGATCAGAATTTTAGTTGATTTTTTTGTACAATTTGATGTTATGTAAATATAATAGGAATAAACAATAAATACATACATATAAAGGGTTTTCCAATAAGAGGTTTCATTTTGAATAGCCCGCTATCTGGGCAGCTGTCATCTTTTGACATTTGACAAGTAGAAACTATGCCATTGGTAAAAATGCAAGCGTGTATCGGCTTCAACAACGCATTGAAATTATTAAAATTCACTACAGAAATGGTGAAAATTTTGCAATCACAGTTCGCCAAACTAAAACACTTTTGGGTCGTCGTGAAGCACCTTCTCGGCCAGCAATAGTAAAACTGGTTAAAAAATTTGAACTGTTGGGACAACTAAGTGATGTGAAGCATCGAAACCGTGTGTGTCGCTCAAGAACAATTGAGAATATTGCTGCTGTAGCCAGTAGTGTTAACGAAAACCCAGGTTTGTCGATTCCTCATCGATCTTTGGAATTAGACATTCCAAAAACGACATTACACCGTATTTTGCATAAAGAGTTAGGTTTGAAGGCTTTTAAAGTTCAGTTAACGCAAGAATTCAAGGCGGTCGATCACCAGCAACGTCGTATCTTTGATGATTGGGTCCTTGAAATGCATCAAAATGATCCGGATTTTCATCGAAAAATCATCTTCAGTTATGAGGCCCATTTTCACCTCGGAGGCTACGTGAATAAGCAGAATTGCCGTATTTGGAGCTCGGAAAATCCAAGAATGCTTATCGAAAAGCCTCTCCATCCTCAACGTGTCACTGTTTGGTGCGGTTTTTTACTTACTACAATTTTTGAGAAATTCTATATCAGTCTTTTTTTTGTTCGACAACTTAAAACGTTAATTTTCAAAAATTCATAACTTACGGAAATAGTGACGCATTTTCAAAAATTACTGTAAGTTTTAAAGGGAGGTGTTTTATGAGCGTATTAAAAAATTGATTGTCTTCAACAACTTTAAATATTGATTTTTTAAAATTTTCAAAACTCAAAGTTAATTTTAAAGGTAAATATATTATGATTGCATTAAACGTTTTAAGTAATTCAATCATATCAGTATTTTTTTTCTATTTTTTCTTTGTTCAAATATTCGACAAATTAAAAAAAAACATTTTTAAACATTTATAACTCACAAATTTTCAAAAATGGATGATAATTCAGATGTTTTGTAAATATACTATTTTTCTTTTTTTTTTTTTATAAATTCTAGCATATCATGTAGTATATCAAGTGTCGGAAATGACCATTTATAACTGCCAAAAATGACAATTTTCAACTGCCAAAAAGGCCAATTTCTAACTGCTAAAAATGACAATGTCAACTACCAAAAAGGCCAATGTTTAACTGCCAAAAAGGCCAATTTTCAAGTGTCGGAAACGACCATTTTAAGCTGTCAAAAATGACAATTTTCAACTGCCAAAAATGACAATTTTCAACTGCCACAAAGGCCAATTTTCAACTGCCAAAAAGGAAATTTTTAAGTGTCGGAAACGACCATGTTAAGCTGCCAAAAATGACAATTTTTAACTGTCACAAAGGCCAATTTTCAACTGCCAAAAAGGAAATTTTTAAGTGTTGGAAACGACTATTTTAAGCTGCTACAAATGACAATTTTCAACTGCCACAAAGGCCAATTTTCAACTGCCAAAAAGAAAATTTTCAAGTGTCGGAAACGACCATTTTAAGCTGCTAAAAATGACAATTTTCAACTGGCAAAAATGACAATTTTCAACTGGCAAAAATGACAATTTTCAACTGCCACAAAGGCCAATTTTCAACTGCCAAAAAGAAAATTTTCAAGTGTCGAAAACGACCATTTTAAGCTGTTAAAAATGACAATTTTCAACTGGCAAAAATGACAATTTTCAACTGCCACAAAGGCCAATTTTCAACTGCCAAAAAGAAAATGTTCAAGTGTCGGAAACGACCATTTTAAGCTGTTAAAAATGACAATTTTCAACTGCCAAAAATGACAATTTTCAACTGCCAAAAATGACAATTTTCAACTGCCACAAAGGCCAATTTTCAACTGCCAAAAAGGAAATTTTTAAGTGTCGGAAACGACCATGTTAAGCTGCCAAAAATGACAATTTTTAACTGTCACAAAGGCCAATTTTCAACTGCCAAAAAGGCAATTTTTAAGTGTTGGAAACGACTATTTTAAGCTGCTACAAATGACAATTTTCAACTGCCACAAAGGCCAATTTTCAACTGCCAAAAAGAAAATTTTCAAGTGTCGGAAACCGCCATTTTAAGCTGCTAAAAATGACAATTTTCAACTGGCAAAAATAACAATTTTTAACTGGCAAAAATGACGATTTTCAACTGGCAAAAATGACAAATTTCAACTGCCACAAAGGCTAATTTTCAACTGCCAAAAAGAACATTTTCAAGTGTCGGAAACGACCATTTTAAGCTGCTAAAAATGACAATTTTCAACTGGCAAAAATGACAATTTTCAACTGGCAAAAATGACAATTTTCAACTGGCAAAAATGACAATTTTCAACTGCCACAAAGGCCAATTTTCAACTGCCAAAAAGAAAATTTTCAAGTGTCGGAAACGACCATTTTAAGCTGTTAAAAATGACAATTTTCAACTGGCAAAAATGACAATTTTCAACTGCCACAAAGGCCAATTTTTAACTGCCAAAAATGGAATTTTCAAGTGCCGGAAACGACCATTTTAAGCTGCCAAAAATGACAATTTTCAACTGGCAAAAATGACAATTTTCAACTGGCAAAAATGACAATTTTCAACTGGCAAAAATGACAATTTTCAACTGCCACAAAGGCCAATTTTCAACTGCCAAAAAGAAAATTTTCAAGTGTCGGAAACGACCATTTTAAGCTGCCAAAAATGACAATTTCTAACTGCTAAAAATGACAATTTCAACTGCCAAAGATGACAATTTCAACTGCCAAAACGCAATTTAAAACCCAAAAATGAACACATTTTGAAAAATTAAAGTTTTTTTTGAAGATACATAAATGTGTTATGATATGATAGCATCGGACTTTTTAAATAATTTAATCATATCGATATTATTTTATTTTTCTATTTTTTCTTGGTTCAAATATTTCGACCAATTTTCAAAAATTCATAACTCGCGCAAAAATCGACTCAATTTAAAAAATCAACGTTAATTTTAAAGGTAAATGTATTATGATTTATCAGAGTTTTTAAGGAATTCAATCATATCGATATGATTTTTGTGGATATATTAAAAATTTCGAGCATTTGAGTATGTATTTTCTCCAAATTTGTTCAATTGTTCGACAACTTACAAAAAATAATAAACTCGGGGAGAAATTGACGAATTTGCAAAAATTTAAGTTAGTTGTAAAGTAGTACTATCTTAAATAGTAGTTTGTGGAGTTCAATTATATTACTATTTATATGTTTTAGATTTTTTTGTTCGCCGCTAACAACTAAAAATATTATTTTTCAAAAATTCATTTAAATTTTTAGGAATTCAATCATATCTGTATTTATATTTCTTTGAATTTGTTCATTGTTTTACCTTCGAATATTAGGCAATTCGTACGCAAAACGTATGCTGAACATTATGTTAAAATAAGAGATACATTTATTTCGTTCTTTATATTTTCTAGCGGAATTCTAGTGAAATTAGGTTGGCTTTCTGGCAACGCTGGCAACGCTGCCCATAGATTAGAGCAATTATGCATTCCGACTCTAAGCACTCTAAAGCTACGCGCACACTTATCGGGCTCGGACGGACGGCACGCAACGGATAAAATTGCTTAACACAGTTGTAAACGACTCAACGCACATTTATCCGTTCCATGCCGTACCGATAAATGTGCGTTGACTCGTTTACAACTGTGTCAGGCAATTTTTGCCGATGCGTGCCGTCCGTCCGATTCCGATAAGTGTGCGCGTAGCTTTATGCGGTTAATATATACCACGCCGTGATGGATGTTGTACCTCTCACAATTCTATTCTCTCCACTACTCCTAACGCTCTTAATAGAACGGCCATTGCTACCGCGATAAAAATGCTTTTATACAGGGTGAAAATTATTGTACATTTGTGTACGGTTTTAACATTTGGACCGTATACCGTACTTTCGCTCAGGATACCGTACAAGTACGGTAAGTACCGTACGTATGGCAACACTGCCTGGATGTAAAGTTTGCGCAGAGAGAGAAAGCGTTCGGAGAGAACGCGATAACAAATCTACGAGTGGCCGCATCACCGAATTGAAGATTAATCATCTTCGTGGCAGATTCTATGTCTATATTTACATTGGGTTCACGCGGCGCTCGCTGAAAAAATGCTAGTTTCCGGCGTCCCCTCTCTTAAAATTCAAGATGTTCACTGCGCAATGTGTCACGACATTTTGGGAGGGCTATACTTGTATGTTGGTAAATAATTTTACTTAGCAAGGGAATTTTAAACAACGCTTAAATACTAGATTTATGGGCAGAAAGACCCTTTATCAAGTTCCTAAATATATTGTAGGTGGAATAATTTATTTGTAAAATACTTGATAAATAAAGATTATTTAGTAGTACTACATCTAAAATTAATTACAAGGATTGATTATAAAATTGGAGCTGTTTATAACTTCAAAACTACAGCACTGTCTACAGCGGACTATAAACTCCAAAGGTAGCTCGAAAACAAAATCGAAAAGACCAAACGATATTCGGGGGTAATACCACAAGAGGTTTAATTTGGCCGGATAAATTTTATTTGTTTGCACGAGCCATTGAATCGACACAAATTTCGAGAATGAATTGAGATGGAAAATGCTAATGGTAATCGCACTCTAGCGGCCGAAGTACGAAATGCAGTTCTGTCAGTGTCACCGGCTTTAATATCGAATGTACGAAACTAAATCTATAATTAATGAAAAGACGATATTTACCTCCCTGGCACATGGGTCGGAATGACAATTGTGAACAATTTTTCACGCAGAAGCGTGTCCGAAACGGATTTCAATTATATTTCACCGCAGAGGTATTCAGAACTGACACGAACGGCCACTGTTCAACTTAAGTTAGCTGTTTACTAAAATTGTTAATATAAAGATCGTTGTCATGGTGAAGGTAAATAAATTTTTAACCATTTGCAAATTTTGTTTGTCCGCCGTTTTAAATGCACCTTTTTATACATAAGTTGAAATATCATTTTAAATTAGTGTTTGAGCAAAAAAAAATCTTTATGAAAATGTTATATCGACCTTTCCAGATTCCAATCGTGACATTATAAGAACTTCATTACGTAAGGTTGCAGGGTCGGGGCTGGATATATTGAAAGGGAGTGTGAAAGGGGTTTGGGTGATGGGCGATCAATATGTAAAATCCGCGGGTGTGAGCTGATACTAGCACAAGGATTATGTTTCAAAGTGCCTCTAATATCCATAATATACTAAAGCTGTGTGGTTCGTGAAAATATTGAAAAGCCTCGCTAAAAATAGATACATTATACGTGAGAGCCACGCAGCTTTGGTAGTACAAAGAAATCTCCCATCTCATCCTATACAGGAATATTATAATAATTGTACAATGCTTACAATTTCAACACTGATAAAACTAAGTTTTATGGCATAAATTCACTCAATAGTACATATTAATAATGGGTTTGAGTGGAAGAACACATTGTGAACTCCGACTGCAAATCCTGCGTCCAAAATTTCTTGGGTGATTAACTTTATTTTTTGCATATATGGTATTAATAGGATATGTAAAGCTAGGATTCGCCAGCTGCCCTCGTCCGCATTTCGGAAAAGATTACATAGTTATCTCTTTCAAAAGGCATATTATAATTGGAATGACTATCTGGAATCAAGGCTTTTGAACATTTAGTGTGTTATATTTTCCAAACTGTATTTTGCAATTTTATGTATCAACTTTATATATTTTATGACACTAGGCTCTCCAATGGTATTCATGTTATGAAGCATGTTTTAATTATTTATATATTTTAATTTTATTTGTATAACGGCTTTTATTATATGAACTAGATTCTAAGTTTTTATCTATTTCGATTATAAGTTTTTATTTGATTTATATTTTTAAATTGTATCTCTTTGTTATTTATGTCTTTTATGTATACACGCGTTTTTCCAAGATTGTACTTTATCAGTAATTTCTATTTAATATAATTAACTAATCTAGAATTAATTATTATATTGACAAGTGTAAAGCTTCCAAGCTAGTAACACAATAAAGATTATTATTATTATTATAATAAATAAATAAATATTTGTATCCAGTGGCGGCTCGTTATATAGAGCCAAGGAGCCATGGCACTACTTGTAGTTTTAAGCTCAACAAGAATTTTTAATTAATTCTTAAAATACTTTTTCGCCAGTTACTTTGGTCTAGGAAGATAAATCTTCAAAAATATTGCATATGCTACCATCAATATGTTCTACGGGCCACCACTGATATTAGGTACGGCCTTAAGCAATGCGATTATGATAAAATATTTCTAAAACATCTGCACCGTATGTTCGAAAAAAAAAATTGTATTTTTAGCCCTTATATTGATAAGAGATTTTGAGTGACAGTCTCTTATGATTTCCTTTGATTTTAACCGAAATTTCAGCTTTTACTAATATTTGTTACAAAAAACTAATATTTTCGACTTTTTAGTTGAATAAATCAAAATCATTCTGCAGAATGTTTTGATCATCTGCAAAAATATTAAAGCTCTGATAACCATAAATGATTTTAAGGGACAGAACATTGTGCTTTGCTATGATTTTAACCGAAATTTCACTTTTCCTCAATATTGACATTTTCAAGTTTTTAGTTGAATAATTCTAAAACCAACTTCGGAATGTTTTGATCTTTTGTTTGAATATTAGAGTCTTGATAATGATAAATAATTTTGAGTGACAGCTTTTACTAATATTTGTTACAAAAAACTAACATTTTCGACTTTTTAGTTGAATAAATCAAAATCATTCTGCAGAATGTTTTGATCATCTGCAAAAATATTAAAGCTCTGATAACCATAAATGATTTTAAGGGACAAAACATTGTGATTTGCTTCGATTTTAACCAAAATTTAAGCTTTTCCAAACGTTTGTTCCAAAAAATTGATATTTTCGAGTTTTCGGTTGAATAACTCAAAAACCATCTGCAGAATGCTTGAATATTTTGCATAAATATTGAAGCCTTGGTATTGATAAGTGATTTTGAGTGACGCTTTGATTTTAAACAAAATTTCAATTTTTTTCAAGATTTATTACAAAAAAAATAACATTTTCTGGTTTCTAATTGAATAACTCAAAATCAAATCGCAGAACATTTTGATCTTCTATATAAATATTAAAGCCCTAATATTGATAAGTGATTTTGAGTAACAGTTTATTGTGATTTGCTTTAATTTTAACCGAAATTTCACTTTTTCCCAATATTTGTTACAAAAATTGACATTTTCGCGTTTTTAGTGAAATTACTCAAAAACCATCTTCAGAATGTTTTGATATATTGCATAAATATTCAAGTTCTGATATTAGTAGGTAATGTTGAGTGACAGTGACGATTTTAGCCGAAATATCACTTTTTCCCAATATTTGTTCCAAAAAAATAATATTTTCGAGTTTGTAGTTGAATAACTAAAAACCATTTACAGAATGTTTTGATATTTTGCTTGAATATTAAAGTCCTGATATTGATAAGTAATGTTAAGTGATAGTCCGTTGTGATTTGTTTTTGATTTTAGCCGAAATTTCACTTTTTCCCAATATTTGTTCAAAAAAATTGATATTTTCGAGTTTTCAGTTGAATAACTCAAAAACCACCTGCAGAATGATTAATAAGTGATTTTTAGTGACAGTTCATTGTGATTTGCTTTAATTTTAAACGAATTTTTACTTTTTATCAAGATTTAATATAAAAATGAACATTTTCGAGTTTCTAGTTGAAAAAAATCAATCTGCAGAATGTTTTGATATTCTGCATAAATATTAAAGCCCTGATATTAATAAGTGATTTTGATAACAGTTCATTGTGATTTGTTTGATATTAAACGAAATTTCACTTTTTCCCAATATTTGTACAAAAATTGACATTTTCGTGTTTTTAGTGAAATTACTCAAAAACCATCTTCAGAATGTTTTGATATATTGCATAAATATTCATGTTTTGATATTAGTAGGTAATGTTGAGTGACAGTGACGATTTTAGCCGAAATTTCACTTTTTCCCAATATTTGTTCCAAAAAAATAATATTATCGAGTTTCTAGTTGAATAACTAAAAACCATCTACAGAATGTTTTGATATTTTGCTTGAATATTAAAGTCCTGATATTGATAAAGTAATGTTAAGTGATAGTCCGTTGTGATTTGTTTTTGATTTTAGCCGAAATTTCACTTTTTCCCAATATTTGTTCAAAAAAATTGATATTTTCGAGTTTTCAGTTGAATAACTCAAAAACCACCTCCAGAATGATTAATAAGTGATTTTTAATGACAGTTCATTATGATTTGTTTTAATTTTAAACGAATTTTTACTTTTTATCAAGATTTAATATAAAAATGAACATTTTCGAGTTTCTAATTGAAAAAAATCAATCTGCAAAATGTTTTGATATTCTGCATGAATATTAAAACCCTGATATTAATAAGTTATTTGGAGTGACAGTTCATTGTGATTTGTTTTGATTTTAAACGAAATTTCACTTTTTCCCAATATTTGTTACAAAAAAACTGATATTTTCGAATGTTTAGTTAAATAATAAAAAAAAACATCTCCAGAATGTTTTGATATTTTGTTTGAATATTAATGTCCTGATAATGATACGGTTTGAGTGATAATCGTTGTGATTTTTTTCGATTTTAGCAGAAGTTTCAGCTTTTACAAATATTTAATTAAAAAAATTGACATTCTCGAGTTTTCAGTTGAATAACTCAAAAACCATTTCCAGAATATATTGATTTTTTGCTTAAATATTAAAGTCCTGATAATCAATTAATTTGAAATGATAGTCCGTTGTGATTTACTTCGATTTTAGCCGAATTTCATGTGGTCTCGTATTTTCTATTTTAAAGATGAAATGGGGTTGTTTTGGGGAATGTTTTTAACTTTTATGTTAGGCAGAGGCGGCTCGTTACACAAAGTCAAGGAGCCATGGCACTACCTGTAGTTTCAAGCTCAGCAAGAATTTTTAATTAATTCTTAAAACACTTTTTCGCCGGCTACTTTGATCTGGGAAGATAAATCGTTTTTTCTTTCTCCAAAATATTGTATATGTGGCTCTATCATCAATATGTTCCACGAGCCGCCGCTGTTTGTATCTGCATAGTTTGAAATTACCTAAAATGTAATGTATGTGCTAATTTGGTTTATTTTAATGACAAACAAGTGCATGAGTGTCTACGTCGGCCAATCCTCAATTTTTTTTCTTTCTTACACATGACTAAGAAGTAAACTGGCTACTACCCAATGTTCTTAGATTTTTTTTATAAACGTCGTGATTATTTTAACGTAGTTTAAAAAATCACAAATTTTTCATCATTTTACACCTCCTAACTTGCATTCCCTTCAAACACCTTTCCTGTTAAATAAAGAAGGGCGACGACAGTCACAAGACGAGTTAAAAGCTTGAGGATAAAAGATAAATTATTTTGTGCTAACATTTGTAGAGATAATTTTCCTAATATAATACAATACTATTATCTCTCCAGAACTGTAATAACTTCCTAACTCTTATCTTTGGAAGCAACGTTAGCCTGGCCTGAAATGATTGATCGTTATCTTTTATTACTGTTTCATGGGAATTATACACTAAGAGAAGACATTATGGATTATAAGCACTTTTACGATTTCCTCACGTATCGACGAAGTGCATGAGGGAGGCGAAACTTTCCGGCGAAGTGGAGATAATAGAAATAAAACTAGGGAAACTTTGCACGTACTCACTTCATATAAAATTTATTATTCGAGTGAATTTGTCTCGTTTATTTTCTACCTTCGCTTCCCGCCCTGTTTAGTTTATTTTGAAAGGATATTCTTTTATGAT
The DNA here is from genome assembly GCA_910593695.2 of Ocypus olens. Lineage (NCBI taxonomy): Eukaryota > Metazoa > Arthropoda > Insecta > Coleoptera > Staphylinidae > Ocypus > Ocypus olens. Next base: position 11,222,249 of record OU343061.1, read on the forward strand.
TTTCAAACGTGTCCGTTTGTACGTCTAAATAATCAGGGTTTCCCAAACTGTGGTCCACGGAATCCGCAAAGCCATGTTCAACAAAAGCGTATCGTAATTTGATTAACAAATTTAAAAGCACAGGGTTTGTGGGTTTGTTTGTTTTCTTTAGGGATAAAACCGATGCAATCCGACCAAAAATGTTGAATACTGCTGTATATCTATAAATTGGATGAACGATTGGTAATTTTACTACAAAATGGTGGTCATAGTGAAAACCAGTGGATATAAGAAATCCCATTATTTAGGCAATTAAATTTCTTCAACTTTTTGTCATTAGATTAATTTATTAAAAATATATAATAAGTTGAAGTATACTGAAGGAAAAAAATGAAACACCTGAAATTCGTGAAATTTCGACCATTTTCAAACCGCCATAACTCGGCGTATTTTCAATCGATTTTGATGAATCTTTGAGGGCGAAAAACTTTGAAATGTCTTCTTTAAAGTCATGCATACAAACTTAAGTGTAATCCCTTCCGCCTTCCTCAAGAGCCCCTGTAAAAAAACGTTTTTTTTTCTGGAAACGATGTCTACGGAGTTGGAAAAATTTTGTCGACTCGATCCATCATAAAGGCATTAAAATTTCATTAATTCCCTATACAGGACTCATATACTCAAAAAACGAAGACATGGCGAAAGTTGGACATGGTCTCCAGAATTTTTTTTTTTCACAAGGGCGCTAGAGGGAGCGGAAGGGGTTACGCTTAAGTTCGCATGCATATCTTTAAGGAAGACACTTCAAAGGTTTTCGCCCTCAAAGATTCATCAAAATCGATTGAAAATACGCCGAGTTATGGCAATTTAAAAATGGTCGAAATTTCACGAATTTCAAGTGTTTCATTTTTTTTCCACCAGTGTATAGCCCTTACTTTATGATAACCTTGTACATCGAGCATTTTACAGAATCTAACGATACTGACGTTTGAATCGTCAAAATTATGAAAGATGAAAATGACAAATTATAAATTATAAAGAAAAGTCGTGAAAAAAGTCCTTAAATAAGTTCTGAACAAAGGTCTTGGAATAAGTCCTGAATAAAAAGCCCTGAAAACAGAGTACTGAAAAAAGACCTGATTCAGAAGTACTAGAAAACCTGAAAAATGCCCTGAACAAAAATTTAATGAAAAAAAGGGCGTGAAAAAAGGTTTGATAAAAATGTCTTGATAAAAAGTTCCGATAAAAAATCCTAAAAAGACGTGGAAATAAATCCTGGAAAAGAGCCCTGACAAAACAAACGTCCTGAAAAAATATTCTAAAAAACCCGAAAAATTCCTAAAAAAAGTCTTGAAAATAAAAATCCTGATAAAAATTGTCCCCTGAAAAAAGTTCGTAAAAACTCATGAAAAAAGGCCTTAAATAAGTCCTGAAACAAGCCCTGAGAAACGTCCTGAAAAATGTCCTAAAAATAAAGTTTTGATATCCTAAAATGTCATTAAAAATGTTTGAAATAGTCCAGAAAAAATGTCCAAAAACAACCTTGAAAAAACCCTGAAACAAAGTCTTGAAATGAAGTATTTAACAATATCCCGAAAAAATGTCTTGAAAAAGACCTTAAAAAGTCCTGAAGATAGAAGTCCCGAAAATAGAGTCCTGAGAAAAAAAGCCCTGAAAAGAGTCCTGGTCTTGAAAAATAAATCCTGAAAAATGTGTCCTGAAGAAAAATTCCCTAAAAAAAGGTCGTAAAAAAGACCTAAAAAAAGTCATGTAAAATTATTATTTTTAAAAATTGTCTTAAAAAAATCCCAAATAGAGTTTTGGAGAAAAATTCTCGAAAGAGTTCTAAAAAAAACGGCCTGAAAAAGAGTCCTGCAAAAAATCCAGAAAATAGGGGCTTGGAAATCCTAAAAACAGGTTCCTGAAAAGAAAGTTTTGAAAAAAAGTTCTGAAAATAAAGCCTTGAAAATAGTCCTGAAGAAAATTCGTGAAAAAGAGTCCACAGTCTTCAAAAATTCAAAAAAATCTGAAAAAGAAATATCCGTTTTGGGGTCCCTAGATGCCATTTCAACAATTTCTGGAAAAAAAAATGTTGTGTCTGTGTGTGTGTGTGTGTCTGCCTGTGTGCGCTGTATCTCAAAAACCAATAGAGAAATTGATATGAAACTTTGAACATACGTCTTATTTTATAATTCGAAGAACTGAAAAGCTTTTGGTAAAATTTCGTACACCGAAAGTGGGTGTTTACCTTAACTGTTTTTGTTTTTTGCCAATATTTTCTTAAATATGAAAAATATAACAAAAACATTTAAACAAACATCGAAGACAACAAAGAAATGAATAGCTTTTGCTTGAAAATATTTTTCATAAAATCATTGCTATTCGAGAAAAAAATTTATTATTTTTTTTAAATTTTTGGTTTATAATTATGAAACGATAATAGTTACAGCAATTTTATGTGAATAATAATTGTAGAGACTGTAAAAATGAACAACTTATAGGAATAAGTTTTTTTCGAAATCTTGTTAGTTTTCGAGTAAACCTAGTTTTTTTTAATTTGAAGTATAATTTTTCCATCTTTCATGATTTTGACGTTTTAAACGTCAGTTTCATTCGAGTTTACGCAACGCTCGATGTACATTTAAAATATGATTACAATTGAAAATAAACCCATGAAAACGTAAATATAAAGTCGGAGAAAGTAACATGATGGCCACATCACCATTTTTTTTCTCTAATTGTTGCTAAAATCATGATAATACCCAACAATTACAGCTGGGCATAAAATTAGATCGAAATCGCGACAAGATGTTGTTTCCAATCGAGAGAGCTCATTTAACTTCAGCAGGATATCAACTTGTCGTTAATCTATTCCGGGTACACCCTTTTCGGCGATAATCAAAGCGCAATCATCGTTAGGGACTTCGAAACTTATTTTATTAAAGCGCGTGCCTCTCTCGTCCACATCGCGAAAACCGAGGAAAGTTTGTCCATAGCAAAAACTCGCCCTCTCCCTCTTGCCCGCGAGTGGTTTCATCTGCCGCCCAGCGGGAAATTTACATATCAAAGGTGGCATGATAAACGACACCAAATTTACCATATAAATGACTCCAATTCACTTCCAAGAGGACAATTCATTTCCCCGGCAATCAATCTCAATATCGACTGAATAACGGATTGCCGCCCAAAACGAATAAAATGTAAAATGTTAGTGTATCTACACGTTTCTAACTTTCTAATTGTAATAGATAATTTCTGTTTCTTATTACCTAATAAAATTTGTTAATTTGATGTCATGTTGGGTTAAAAGTAGCCAATCACCGTTTACTTAACGACGGGAGCTTATCGCATCCTGACGACGGGAGCTTATCAATTTAAATCTATTTAAATCAAGCTGTCTATCTACGTATCTCTGTTTGATAGTCAATAATCTGCATTATAATGAACCTCATTAAAGTACAGATTGTAGAGATTTAATGAGCACATCAAAGTACGACAGGAGAAATAAATATTACAAGGGTTGCATAAGATTAATTCTCTCAAAGTGCAGTCCCTAAATGCCAACTACAAGAATCTACTAATCCATCATATTTTAAAACGCAAGCACAATCGTTTCCGACAGCAGCCAGGGATGTGCGGCTTATAAAAACAGATTGGAATATAAAGAACCTTACGTCTCCCTCAAGCACAAATAAAATGCAAATACGAGCATGATAATAAAATTTCACAATCACCATACCACGCGGAATTAAATCCCGACCATAAAAATGGGGCGGCGTCTGAATAATAACGAATCGCGCGCGCCATCCCACCGGCATAATTTTCGTTAAATGAGTCGGGTCCCTCTGATTCCGAAACGCGTTTTATAGAAAGGAAAAAAAATGTACACCATAACGCAATTTACACCCCCTAATGAATGCACCGAGGGTCGCAACGGTTCCCCTTCCGTCTTCATTAAGGGCACGTTTCTTGTGGGACTTGCGTAATGCCGGTAATTAGCCAAGGGAAATTTATGGGAATTATTACATGAACATATTGGGGCATTATCAGGCAACCAAGGGGCTGCTTTATGGAGTCAGCTTGGAATTTAATAATACTTTGCATTATGAGATTTTGCGGCATGACGTCATAATTGATGGAAATAATTATAATTAGGGCTGTTCGATCCGTTCGAAAAATGAAGCGTTTTTGGCACTCCGCTCCTAACTGATTATGGCGTGATCGATAAAAAAAAATATGTAATAATAATTTATGTTCAACTGTACGTAAATAGTAACTTTGGCTGTTTGTTTTTAGGCCGAAATGTACGCCATTTCGTACTAGTACCATAATTGACAAAGTAAATTGGACTCTTATGTCGGTGTCAGAAATGACAGATTTCAATTTTGGTTAGAACTCCTAATAAATACAATACACATTACTAATGAAAAAGAGAGATCAACTATGGTAGTGGTTTATAGCGATAGTACTTACTATTATTCATTACACTTACTCCTGAAGAAGTTTGCAAGGTATGGACGTTTATTGTGCGAGTTAGATTGTTTAACCTCAGGAGCGGCTCGTTATATAGAGCCACGGAGCCATGGCACTACCTGTAGTTTCAAACTCAAAAATGTTTTGCAATTAAAAAAATTGGAAAATTATTTTGAGCAATATGGTGATTTTTGACACTTTTTTTTTTTTTAAAGGAAGTATGGTTGATGGGATTTCGGGTTAAGGAGAGTGAATGATTTTAGGGAAAATTTGGCGTAAGCTACTTGGCTATTCTGCCACAACCGATTGTTTGTAATAAATTCATATATTGATATGAAAGGACAACCACTAGACATCCATGGACCCGTACGGCCATTTTTCATTCAGAAAAAGTGACCGTCTGGATGGGATTCGAACCCACGACCACGACGCCCAGAAGCAGGAGCGCTACCCACTAGGCCACCGCGGCCCCCATTTTTGACACTAATTTACAATTTTCTTGCTAAAATATTCTGCATTTTTTATTATTAAGCCTGTATTTTCGATTTATTGGATTGGCCTAAATATTCTTTATTTTGACCTAATTGTTACAATTTTCAACGTTTTGTTCCGCATTTTTGATTTTTCCTGCCGAATTTTTAATTTTTAGATTTTTAACCTGTATTTTCAATTTTTTCTTTATTTTGACCTAAATTTTGAATTAATTCAATTCTTAAAATCCTTAATGTTTTGGTCCGCATTTTTGATTTTGCGGGGCAAATTTTTAATTATAGTTCCAAATTTTTGAATTGATTTTGGTTAAAATATCTATAACCTGAATATTTGATTTATGTGCGAGATTTATTTTTAATTTTTTTCCGTTATTTTCTAGTTTTGTTTTGCATTTATTATCTTTAGGGCCGAGATTTCATGTACCGTCTAAATTTTTGACTTTCTGACCAACATGACAGGTTTTTTTTAAATCTTTTCATCTAATTTTTTTTTTATTTTGACATAACTTTTCGATTTTATTGTTAAAATTTTCGATTTTTTGATCCGCATTTTTGATCTTTCGTTTAGTCTACATTTATTATCTAGGTCCGAGTTTCGATGTTTTTAAATTTTTGGCCAACATTGTACATTTTTATTTTTTGTATCTTTTGCCCTAAATTTTTATTAATTTTCTTTTATTTGTGTGTTAAAATTTTTCTTTTGTTTGTCCACCGTTTTTATTTTTAGGCCTGAATTTTAGATTTTTGGTCTAAATTTTTATCGTATATTTTAGATTTTTGGTCTATTTTTTATCCTGTATTTTAGATTTTTTTAACTTGGATTATTGATTTCATTTCGTATGTTCATTTTTTGGCTATTATTTTCTGGTCAGTAACTTATTTTTGGCGGCTGGCAAATTATTTTTCTTTTGCTTGTATTTTCAATTTTTCGGTCTGCATTTTTATTTTTAGATCAAGTTATTTTTTTGCCGATTTTTTAGATTTGTTCCAAATTTTTGATTTTTTGGTCAAAATATTCGATTTGTTTGTTGAAATTTTGGATCTGGGTCTGCATTTTTTATTTTTAGACTTGAATTTTTGACATTTTGTCTCAAATTTGGGCAAAATATCGAAAACTCGGGCCTAAAGGTGAAGAATGCAGACAAAAAAATCGAAAATTTCAACAAACAAAACTCGAAAATACCGGAAAAAGTCTCGTATATAAATCAATCAATTCTTTATTTTGGCATACATTTTTGATTGGTTTGTTGAAATTTTCGATATTTCCGCATTTGCGATTTTCCGTTTTGGTCAAAATTTTTGATTTTTTTTTCCTTCATATTAGATTTTTTAACCGGAATTATTTATTTTTACACGGAAATTTTTGATTTTTTTGCAGATTTCTTTTGGGGGGGTCAAAGTTTTTTATTTTTGTCCTTTATTTTAGATTTTGTCACTTACATTTTTTAATTTTTTGACCTGTATTTTCAAGGGTTTTGTATTCATTTCAGGTTATTTATTTAATTTTAATTTTTTTGTTTCCGTGGGTTTTAATTTAACTGGAAAATATAGACTTCGGGATTTATGTTAAGGAATTATTTAATTTTCAAATATTTGTAGGAATTTTGGATTTTTTGCATCAAACAATTAAATGTCTAATTTAGGTTTTTTTTTTATCTGATCTAAACTTATTTGCTAAGTACAATATTAGACTTCATTCATCATATGTTCAAGGCAGCGGCGGCTCGTGGATCTTTGTAGAGGAGGCTATGACAGAGATGTCGCTCGTGCTGCACTACTCACTCGTATAGAGGAAGAAAATATTACGCTGCTGTTTTGGTCTCTATTTTCTTCTGTAGAGTCGCCGCTGGTTCAAGGTTTATCCGAGAAAACCAAACAATTGAAAAACAACTGAAGGGCGAATTTAATTTCTGTATCTTATCCATATCAAATCTAGTCATCCATTCAAGAATTATTCTCGAAAGAAGATGGGTGTCAATTGTAAGCAATGCAGGAGCTTTATTATTGATTAGTTTATACAATGTGTTTTAAATAGAAAGTAATCGCAGTCAGGGGCGGCTCGTTATATATACAGCCAAGGAGCCATGGCACTACCTTTACTTTCAAGCTCATCAAGATTTTTTTTTCTTTTTTCTTTTTTTATTAAAACACTTACTTTGGTCTATGAAGATAAATCGTTATTTGATTCTTCAAAAAAGGGGGAGGGGGTATTGAGGAAGTGGCTCCACCATCAACATATTCCACGAGCCGCCACTGTTTAACCTAATCATCCATTCTCTATGAAATTTGCAATGTCTGACATTAGTGTGGCAGCAAATGCACACTATGATTAAAATATATATATATATATATATATATATATATATATATATATATAAATAAATTGCTTCAGCTTGTATTTTGCAAGTATTCCAAAAATGCCAAAAGCAGTCGAACATAAAGCTTTGTATGTAACTCGTCCACAATAGCACTTCATGGATTCGCCTCCGTTATTAGCCTATCTCGCTTCGCTCGCTCGGCCATAAAACGTCTCGTCCAAGAAAGTGCTATATTGTGGACTTGTTACATAAATAGCTATTACGATACAAGTAACGTTATGGAGGTTTTTACATTACGAGAGAAAAGTTTTAAATTCTCGAGTAATGTAAAAGCAGATAACGTTACGTGTGTCGTAACACCGTTTATTATATCCTTTTTTTTTACTTGGGCATGTGCCATTCAGTCACATCGAACATTTTAATTTTGTATTTTTAATTTTTGGGATGAATAAATGAACAAATGAATAAATGAATAATGTCAGACGTGTACACAACAACCATGGACCCGACCGAATACTTCTCAATCCCCGAAAAATCTTTCGGCCGGGCTGGGATTCGACCCCACATGGCACGCGATGCAACCGGCACAAGCGCTCGCCTGTACCTACTACACCTATCCTATTTATATATTTTTTATTTAAAAAAAATGTTGAATGAAAACCGTCAAAAAGCGAAACCATGTTTGTTTGCCAATATCTCCATAGCTTAACAAGTTGCGTTAAGATACATATAACAACACTAGTGTTGTTAAGAATTTCTTAACAACACTAGTTTTGTTAAAGGTACCTTAACGTTACTCGTTCCTAAACAGTTATTGGCATGTTAACATAAATAAAAATAATACTCCTAATATTTTACCTACTCCCTCTTTGTAATTGATGAATTACCAAACTGTTTTCACCAATCGTAAGCGACCTGTGGTGTAATTGTATATACAGTTACTATTTTATTTATCTCCAATTTATTAAAGGTTTTTGTACAAGAAGAATTAGCGTGTGTTCACAAGTAATATTTTTCTCGTCTCGTTGTTTATTTTCCACTCTTTAGTAACCGAACGTCACTCAGGGCCGATCCTGTACCCTTGGCCGCCCGCGTGCAAATGATGAGTTGGCCGCCCCCTCAAGTGCATTTCTTGGGGGTTGCGTGTTTACTATTTTAGTAATAAGACACCAAAAAGTATAAAGAAAAAGAATATGTATAATTTCAATTACATATAATACGTAACTTTTTGCTACAAAACGAAATATTCGCGATTTTTTGCATTTACGATTTTTTTAAATATTGTTTCAATTAAATAATTTGTGCAACGTTACGACAATAGAAGTCGCCCTAATAGTGTATCTATCTATTACGAATACGTGGGATTACAACTCCATAGTGAAAAACCGTTTCTCTGTCAGCGTCTATATTGACCTGATGAGATCTAATAAGATTGAAACTGGCGCTCGGTTGTCGCACGGGAAAACAATATTTCAATGTTTATTAATGATATTGTTGTAATTGTCGCTAGTTTATGGTTTCTTATTGTCTATGGATTTATCCACTCAGTCAAGGAAATTGTCGAATGTTAAGATAATAGATGTTGCCTTGATGTTGTATCTAGCTATTACGGTTTGAAATTCTAATTATTTACATTCAAGTTGACACAGTGCCACCGGAACATGTTGATGGTAGAGCCACTTATACAATATACCCTCCCCCCCCATCATTTTTTTAAAGAAAGAAAGAACGTTTTATCTTCCTAGACCAAAATAAATGTCGAAAAAGTGTTTTGCTAGGTAAAATTGTAATTGTAAACTGTGATTGTTAGCAAAAATCCTAATTTTTGACATTTTTCACCAATTTTATAGAAAATGTTCTTAACCATTTTTCAAAGCCCGTAAATTTTGGCACATTTTGGTTTTCAAATAATCGAGATCACCTGACACGTTTGGGTATTATAAATCTTAAAAAAGTTACTTAATATACGTTTCTAAATTTCTGGACTCAGAAACCTTGTTTTTGGACATTTTTTACACATTTTACAAACAAGTTTCTTAACAATTTTTTGTAGATATTTTAGTTTTCAATCAATCGAGATCATCCAACGCGTTTGCAAGTTACAAACTTCGAAAAAATCACCGGCAAAACTATCTAATAACAAAAAAAAAATAATATAAAAATCATTTATATTTTTTTCACATTTTAAAGCTTGCATTATTAAAATTGTCCAACATATTTAGTGTTATTAAGTGCTATTTTCAAAAATCGACAAACACCTTTTGCAAAAATTTAACACACAAATGTCTCGATTTTGACGTTTCAATGATCAAAAAAAATTCTCTAAAACGAGAAGAAAGGGTTAGAAAACAAGATTTGCAGTGTTTAACACGTTTCGTCGCTATACGTTTTAAAGAACCAAACATTGAGGATTCGATTTTTAAAACGTATAACGACTAGACTTGAAAATCTTGATTTTCTAATCTTTTCTTTGTAGAATTTTTTTTTGAAAATCGTAAATTTAGCACTATTCTGCTTATGAATGATTATAATTAAGATTTTATAGGTATTTTATTAACCTTTTCTCATTTTTTTTTTCGACTTGAAATCGAATGATCAAAATCAACATTTTATTATCTGTCGATTAATTTATTCATTGGTGAAAAACTAGGTGCGTGGGCAACAAGATATGGCCCACTCACCACGTAAAATAGCACCCACCCACCATTCACTCTACCAACTTTATTCTAACCTAAAAGTCTGTATGGTTGAAGAAATGTGAAGAAATGAAAGTTTAAAATAATGCGAAACGTATTTTGTAAATCTAAAACGCTTTATTAATTACTTTATACTCCATTTTTCTCTGCTCTCATGTTCAAATTACTATTTTCATGAACTGAAAAAATAAAAATAAAAACAAATGCTGAACTTCCCAAACGTACTCAAAATTCATTTAACTTTAATATTCGGTGCAAACAAGTAGACATTCCTTTATCATAATTTTTGAAATAATACCACGGAACCAGCACTATAACAATTTTCAAATTACAAATTTCACGAACTAAAAAAAATTATAAAAATTCTCTCAAATTTCAAAATATACTGGACGATTCGACGTCAATTATTTCATTTAAAAATAATCCCTCGAGAACAGAGGAAATCATCATTCTAAATGTGCGCTTTCTCAGAAGCAAAACATAAATTTAAAAAAAAAACGATTATCAAGTATTAGAATTGAAACTTTACAAAACGACTAAAAATTCATTCCATTTTACGATTCTGCAAAAATCTTTAAATGCTTCTCGTCTAGATTTTAAAACAACTCCCCGAGAACAAATCAAATCGTTATTTTGAAGATGAGCTTTTTCAGAGAAATAGAAAAACATTTGCAACATACTTTACTCAAAATACATTCAACTTTACGTTTCCGCAACAGTCTAGAAATGCTTCTTCACTAATTTTGAAATAATCACAATTTCAAAAGGTATTACGATGTTTACTAACCGTGATCACGGTTTAAAATCACTGATATTAAAAAGTAGCAATCACAGGTAGCAACGTCATTCAAAAGTAGCAGTTTTGCCTATCTCTAATTATATTTAAAAGTGTTATCGTGTATTAATTTATTTCTGTACATAATCATTTGTGTAATTTCGATTATATTTTACCGTCGACAATAACTGAGGACCGATTTGGACCTACATTAGTCTCACATCAGCACACTACGATCGTCGTTGATGGAGAAACAGAATTCGAGTATACCCTTATAAACCAATTAAGTAACCGGTAGAATAGAAAAACAATTAGGGCGACATCTATCGCCGAAAACGTTACAACGTTCTGAAATTATAATATATCGGCGATAGATGTCGCCCTAATTGTTTTTCTATCCTGACTGGTACTTGATTGGTTTATAAGGGGCCAAAAATCAGAAAATTTGATGTATTTAAAATTGATTAATGGTGTATTTAAAAAAAAATATAAAGAAATATTTATATGCAGGTAGTGCTCCTTGGCTCTATATAACGAGCCTCCCCTGCATACAGTGCAGGATTTTTTCGTCGAGTTCTCTTTAGATTTTTCAATTTTATTTAAATGATCTGATAATAAGGGGTCAATTTTAGCTAGCATTTCTGCTGCCTTTAAAAAAATCGTTATTTCTCCTATAGAGATTGGAACTACTTCGTCTAAAAGCAAGATATTGATTTGTTAAAAAGTGCACAATAGCAATCATTCTTTGTACAATAGCCCTCCATCGTTTTTTCTCGAATTCAAATTGTTGTTGTTGCTCTTTGTCTATGATTTTTATTTATTTAAATGGATTTTTAACTCCCGCCATGTTTGGAGACACTTAATATACTTTGCACTGTTCTTATGTTTTACAAATTGGTCAGCACAATTTCAATATTTCTTTTTCTAAATAATTTACATAGGAAACAAAATCCGCAGCTTTGTCTTTCGTTTCGCGGGTTTCGCCGGTTTCGCCGCTCCTCTAATCGCCGCCCATGTGCCATGCACGCTCTAGCCCTCCGGTAGGATCGGCCCTGACGTCACGGCTACCCGTAATCCTCATTTTCGTTTTCCTATTCCGGCCCAGGCAGTCACCACAGACCCATTACAAATATATGGAGCATATATTAATGTTAAATGTTGTACATAAATGTGCAACACGTACTATTACCACTTATGTACTTCGCTATATTATATACTTATCAGCCAATTACAATTAACGTCCGCCGAGTCCCTCTGCATTAGTCTGTCTTTAAATATCAAAAGTGACAGTGACATTTAAATATCAGATTACAACTTATTGGTTAAAACAATAACCGACACAATACACTTCACGCTATGCCTTATTGGTACTTCCATCGCAATAGTTTCTTAGTAGATTAACACTTCAGAGTGAGTACAACGATCGGTATCCTTAAATTTGTTCAATCAATGTATTGGATTATATATTATTCGACGGAAAATTGTTCGAACGGTAATTCGTTTGTTTAGTTGGTAGTCGTCCTATATTGCCACTACCGGCTAATTTATTACGAATTTAAACGTGACCCTGACAAGATTCAGTTTCAATGGCGAATAAATGTAAGGTCGAAGGTAAAGTATAGTACATAACGCGATTTGTAACGCAATTACGCGCTCGTGAAATTACGTTGCTCGTACGCAATTTCTTTCACTTGCGCGTAATTTGCTACTTACAACTTAGAACTCTAGCTATGTAATATACTATTACACAGGGTTACATAAAGGATGAATGTTGGTTTCTAAAGAATTATATTTTTTATAAGTGTAATTTAGTGTTAAAAAATAGGTATTTTCAACATTAAATAAAATTTAAATAAACGTTGAAAATCTAAAGCTTCTTATTCAACACATTCAGGTTATGCTGGAGCTGTGAATCGATCGATAAATTGCGGAATCTAATTTGTTCATTTACATTATTATTTTTCGAAAAAGCATAAAAAAGCATAAACTTTAAAAGCTTAGACAAATATACCATAGTAAAGCTGCACTTCGGTGTATAAACATTGCTCAACATCAGCTAGGGCCTCGGCATTATGCCTACATGATAATTCCTCCTGCCAAAGCTCGTAATTAAACTTTAAAAATTAATACATTCATAGCATCAGCCAAACATATGCAAACGCCAACCTCCGACGTAGATAATAATTGTAGGATCGCAAAACGGCGGAAGGGCGTAACGACCAATCGGAGTGCCATTATCATACCATTGGAACATTTTCGCCACCATAAACTAGCTCGACGGCAATGAATTTATCCGCGCCATAAAACAGTTTAAACGCCGTCCCCTAATTAACCTTTGGGTTTAATATAGACTAAAAAGCGAGATGGAAAAAGAGAATTATGCAATGTTTGCGGCTGACGTATGAAATTTGATAAGAAAAATTAGTTTGCCCGCGCCGAGTCGGGGATTAATGGTGTGTGCAGTTTACACGCCCTAATAGCATACTGCGTCTGAAATATCGCCCCCACACCCTTCAGGCCCGGACAGCCGGATAACAGTACATCACTAAATATCAACGGAAATGCTGATGTTGATGTTGGTGTTGCTTGCTTGCGTGTTTCTTACATTTCAACAAATCGATTGGCACAAATTTTTATCTATTTTTATTCTTAAAATTATTTATCAAAACAACTACTGAATTAAATTATACAACAAATAAATATAATGTTGCTATCAATAATTTGTAGTTTTTGTACAGTATTACCGACCACTCGAGACATGTGGGATTAGTGTTGCCATACGTACGGTAATTACCGTACTTGTACGGTATTCTGAGTGAAAGTACGGTATACGGTCCAAATGTTAAAACCGTACACAAATGTACAATAATTTTCACCCTGTATAAAAGCATTTTTACCGCGTTTTTAATTCGACAAATGTATCGCGCGGTGGCAATGGCCGCGTTGAAAGTAGTGGAGAGTAGTGTTCAGCAGTAGTTTTGCGTACGAATTGCCTAATATAAAAATATGGCAAATTTTAAGGAATTAAAATCTGAAACGTTTAATTTAATTGTAGGCATCGAGCCATATTCTGTTGCAGAATTTATAGAATTTTTTTCGAGTTAAAAATATTGTATGTGTAAATTAAATTACTGTAACCAATTGCTGTACAATTAATTACTTTAATGTACCTATTTCGCCACTGACCATTTCAATTTTGTCTCCATTTATTGTGTATAAACATGTAGATGTGCCATCTTTTGAATAAATTATTATTATTATTATTAATATTCAGAGTTAAAACAGTGAACAAATTCAAAGAAAAATAAATACAGATATGAATGATTTCCTAAAAATTTGAATTAATTTTTGAAAATTAATATTTTTGGTAGTAGAAGAAAAAAAAATCGAAAAAAATAAATAGTCATATTAAAGAATTCCACAAAAATTTTAAAATCTTTACAATACATCTACCTTTAAAACTAACTTACATTATTTTTTTTTTAATTTGCCAATTTCTTATGAATTTTTGAAAAGTAATATTTTAAGTTGTCGAACAATTGAACAAATAAAAATAAATACTTATATGATGGAATTACCTTAATATACACTTGAATTTTTGTAAATGTGTCATAAATTTTTAAAAACGAATTTTTAAGTGGTCGAATATTTAAACAAGGAAAAACTAGAAAAAAAATCAAATCAAATATGATTGAATTCCATAAAACAACTCGGATGCAATTTACCTTTAAAATTAACCTTGATTTTTCAAATTGAGTCGATTTTTGCGCGAGTTTGAAAATTAATATTTTGGCTAAGAAATAAATACTGATATAATATTAATTCCTCAAAAATGTTGATATCTTTACAAAACATTTACCTTTAAAATTAACCAACTCTGCCAATTTCTGCGTGAGTTATGAATTTTTGAAAATTGGTCGAAATATTTGAACAAAGAAAAAATAGAAAAAATAAAATAATATCGATATGATTGAATTCTTTAAAAAGTCCGATACACATTTATGTACCTTTAAAAAAAAAATGGGTTTTAAATTGTCGTTTTTGGCAGTTGAAATTGTCATTTTTGGCAGTTAAACATTGTCATTTTTGCCAGTTAAAAATGGTCGTTGCCGACACTTGAAAATTGGCCTTTTTTTGCAGTTGAAATTTATCATTTTTGGCAGTTGAAAATTGTCATGTTTGGCAGCTTAAAATGGTCGTTTCTGACACTTGAAAATTGGCCTTTTTGGCAGTTAAAAATTGTCATTTTTGGCAGTTAAAAATGGTCGTTTCCGGCACTTGAAAATTCGCCTACTGGCAGTTGAAAATTGTCATTTTTGGCAGTTAAAAATGGTCGCTGCCGACACTTGAAAATTCGCCTTTTTGGCAGTTAAAAATTGTCACTTTTGGCAGTTAAAAATGGTCGTTTCCGACACTTGAAAATTCACCTTTTTGGCAGTTAAAAATTGTCATTTTTGGCAGTTAAAAATGGTCGCTGCCGACACTTGAAAATTTGCCTTTTTGGCAGTTAAAAATTGTCATTTTTGGCAGTTAAAAATGGTCGTTTCAGACACTTGAACATTGGCCTTTTGGCAGTTAAAAATTGTCATTTTTGGCAGTTAAAAATGGTCGCTGCCGACACTTGAAAATTTGCCTTTTTCGCAGTTAAAAATTGTCATTTTTGGCAGTTAAAAATGGTCGTTTCAGACACTTGAAAATTGGCCTTTGTGGCAGTTAAAAATTGTCATTTTTGGCAGTTAAAAATGGTCGTTTCCGGCACTTGAGAATTCGCCTTTTTGGCAGTTAAAAATTGTCATTTTTGGCAGTTAAAAATGGTCGCTGCCGACACTTGAAAATTTGCCTTTTTGGCAGTTAAAAATTGTCATTTTTGGCAGTTCAAAATGGTCGTTTCAGACACTTGAACATTGGCCTTTTTGGCAGTAAAAAATTGTCATTTTTGTGCAGTTAGAAATGGTCGCTGCCGACACTTGAAAATTCGCCTTTTTGGCAGTTAAAAATTGTCATTTTTGGCAGTTAAAATGGTTGCTGTCGACACTTGAAAATTCGCCTTTTTGGTTAAAAATTATTATTTTTGGCAGGTAGAATTGTCATTTTTGGCAGTTAAAAATGGTCATTT
Organism: Ocypus olens; assembly: GCA_910593695.2. Classification (NCBI taxonomy): domain Eukaryota; kingdom Metazoa; phylum Arthropoda; class Insecta; order Coleoptera; family Staphylinidae; genus Ocypus; species Ocypus olens. The sequence goes on from OU343061.1 coordinate 11,238,094, forward strand.
CCGACACTTGAAAATTCGCCTTTTTGGCAGTTAAAAATTGTCATTTTTGGCAGTTCAAAATGGTCGTTTCGGACACTTGAAAATTGGCCTTTTTGGCCGTTAAAAATTGTCATTTTTGGCAGTTAAAAATGGTCATATCCGACACTTGAAAATTCGCCTTTTTGGCAGTTAAAAATTGTCATTTTTTGCAGTTAAAAATGGTCGCTGCCGACACTTGAAAATTCGCCTTTTTGGTAGTTAAAAATTGTCATTTTTGGCAGTTCAAAATGGTCGTTTCAGACACTTAAAAATTGGCCTACTGGCAGTTGAAAATTGTCATTTTTGGCAGTTAAAAATGGTCGCTGCCGCCACTTAAAAATTCGCCTTTTTGGCAGTTAAAAATTGTCACTTTTGGCAGTTAAAAATGGTCGTTTCCGACACTTGAAAATTCGCCTTTTTGGCAGTTAAAAATTGTCATTTTTGGCAGTTAAAAATGGTCGTTTCAGACACTTGAAAATTGGCCTTTGTGGCAGTTAAAAATTGTCATTTTTGGCAGTTAAACATCGTCGTTTCCGGCACTTGAAAATTCGCCTTTTTGGCAGTTAAAAATTGTCATTTTTGGCAGTTAAAAATGGTCGCTGCCGACACTTGAAAATTCGCCTTTTTGGCAGTTAAAAATTGTCATTTTTGGCAGTTAAAAATGGTCGTTTCAGACACTTGAACATTGGTCTTTTTGGCAGTTAAAAATGGTCATTTTTTGCAGTTAGAAATGGTCGCTGCCGACACTTGAAAATTCGTCTTTTTGGCAGTTAAAAATTGTCATTTTTGGCAGTTAAAAATGGTCGTTTCAGATACTTGAAAATTGGCCTTTTGGCAGTTGAAAATTGCCCTATTTGGCAGTTGAAAATTGTCATTTTGGCAGCTTGAAATGGCTGTTTCCGACACTTGAAAATTAGGTTTTTTGGTAGTTGAAATTGTCACTTTTGGCAGTTAAAATTTGTCATTTTTGGCAGTTGAAAATTGTCATTTTTGGCAGTTAAAAATGGTCGTTTCTGATACTTGAAAATTGGCCTTTTTGACAGTTGCAAATTGGCATTTTGGCAGTTGAAAATGGTCATTTCCGACACTTGATATATTACATGATATGCTAGAATTTATCAAAAATAAAAAAAATTTATAATATTCACAAAACATCAGAATTATCTTTAATTTTTGAAAATGCGTGTTATAAATGTTTAAAAATGATTTTTTTTTAATTTTTCGAATATTTGAACAAAAAACAACAACTGATATGATTGAATTCCTTAAAACCTTTAATGCAATCATAATATATTTAACTTTAAAATTAACTTTGAGTTTTGAAAATGCGTGTTATGAATTTTTAAAAGGGCGACCCGGTGTAGACACTCGGTCCGTGGTTGTTGTATGTCTGACATTATTCATTTCTTCATTTATTCATACAAAAATACAATTAAAAATATAGCCGTGTGTGACTGAATAACTCAGCCTAAATTAAAAAAAAGAAAATATATTTTTTTTTTTAATTAATATTTAAAGTTGTCGAAGACTTGAATGAAAAATCAATTTTTTTAATACACTCACAAAACATCACCCTTTAAAACTTACTTAATTTTTACTTTTTCCGTAAGTTATGAATTTTTGAAAATTAAGTTTTAAGTTGTCGAACAAAAAAAAAACTGATAGAATTTCTCAAAATTTTTTGTAAGTATATTCACAAAACATCTGCCTTTAGAATCAACTTAGACTTTTTCAATTTTTGCGTGAGATTAATTTTTGAAAATTAATATTTACAGTTGTTGGAGCCAACAAATCGTTTTTTTTTCATATATTCACAAAACATCAATTTAATTTAATTTATTTAATGTGCCAATAACAATCGGTTTATACAGGTATACAGGTATACATAATATAAATAAGTGGTTTCAATAAATAAAAGAAAAATATGAGTCATAACAGATTTAAAAAAAATTTAAACTTACTGGGTGTAGAAATATGCAAAAGATGCGTTCAGAAAGAAAACTGTAACATGGATAAGTAACAAATGTATCTTCCTTTAAAACTAGCTTTAATTTTTGAAAATGTGTCACTTTTTCAATTTTTAGAAACTAATTTTTAAACAAGGAAAAACTAGAAAAAAAAATCATATCGCTATGATTGAATTCCATAAAAAAACTCTGATGCAATCATTTACCTTTAAAATTAATCTTGATTTTTGAAACTTAGTCAATATTTGTGTTAGTTATGAATTTTTGAAAATTAATGTTTTAAGTTGTTGAACACTTAAACAAAACCAAAATCTAAAAGAAAATAAGGTTTATGATAAGAGTTCCTCAAATATTTTTTTATTCTCAGAACATCTACCTTTATTTTTCGAAAATGTATTAGTTTTTCCGTGAGTTATTTTTTTTAAATTAATGTTAGTGCTTTTTCTCTTGTAAAATATACGTTCCAAAAATAAAGTTCAAATTTAAATTGAATTACGCTAGCTTTCTCAACTATCCAACACAATTCCGTTAGAAAATCCGCCAGCCGCTAAAACGAAAATTACTGCGCAATGCGGATTCAAAATCCGCCAGATCTAGCGGATTTTCCGCTGACCTGGCAACACTGTCTATGGGATAGCAGATAGGACCATCTAGCGTCAATGTATGTAACAAATTCGTAGAAAAATGTGTAAATCCCCGAAATAATCCAATAGAACGAGGTTATAAAAGGGGGAAAATCGTTTTTTATGTGATATTTTCGGTAAAAAAAAAAATTTAGAAAACCTTCGCTTCACCTCTGAAATCGTAAGTTTACATCATTATAAATGTGTATTTCTCGTAGTCCACACCCTAATAAATTATCACATCTAACATGTATCTACGGTAATTTATTATATATTATTATATAAGTACGGTAATCCAGAGTACTCATGTACGGTAATTCGTTTTCGAACGTATGGCAACACTGTGTGGGATTAAAGTTTGCGCAGAGTGAGAAAGTATTCGAAGAACGCGACATCTCCGGAGCCAATTGAATTTAAGATGGTCACTGCGCAACACGCCTCAAGTACTTGGTACAACTCTACTTTGTAAGTATTTCACTACTACATGTATGTTAGTTTGCCTACGTTATAATGCTACTATATAAAAAAGACGAAAAGTGTCGTATTTTTCATTATATTTAACTTATAACTATTAAAATTTTGATCGCGTTGCCGGAAATACTCGATTTAATTCACGTAGGAAGTGTGCAATTTATAAGAAAATGCTTATATGTATCTAATTGATTTATGCCATTTGTTTATTCGTTCCGTGCTTGTAATTGATTTTGAATGAAGCAGAAACTTTTATAAACAAAATAAACAATTTTCTGAGAAATCACGAATAAAAAGTTTCCCCTTTGTTGCATACTTAAGTGGACACGTTATATACGTATACATAACAATAAATTATTAGTGGTAAAAACGTAGCGAGTGTTTTATTCCGTGTGGAAATATACATAAATTATTCGTTATAGCTCAGATTACTAATGATAGCAATTCGATATGTTGTTATCTAAATTATATTATTCTTGTTAAACTAAACTCGTTTAATAATTATTGGTGATTGATCGCTATCTCAAATACATGTGACTCGCTCGATAACTAAAGTTAATAGTGTTACAGTTCATGTCTCAGTTCGCCATTAATCACCAAACAGATTTCTGCCCTTTTCCTTAAATTTCTAATTGCTCTCACGTTGTTCCATCCTTCGTACTCCTTCCAAAACTTGTCCTTTTGAATGTTTTTGTAAACTTTGTTTTTCAATTGTTTCCCATAGAAACAAACAACACGCGCGCCATTGACAACGTACTTCACCGTTATTTGAAATAACTTCATTTGCGATGTATAAAAAGGTGCATTTAAAACAGCGGCCAAAAAAATTTGCAAGTGGTTAAAAATTGATTTACCTCTACCATGACAACGACCTCTATATTAACAATCTTAGTAAACAGCTGAGTTCAGTTGAACTCTGGCAGTTCGTGTCAGTTCTGAATACCTCTGCGGTCAAATATAATTTAAATCCGTTTCGCACATGCTTCTACGTGAAAATTATTTCACGATTTTCATCCCGATCCATGTATAAGTTGAGTAAGTATTGTCCGTTCACCAATTATACACATTTAGTTACGTACATTTGCAATTAAAGCCAGACACAGCATTTCGTACTTCGGCCTGGTGTCGTGAGATGTCGCAAGCGTACGGTAGCGCGTTAATTGTTGAATTTAATTGCATTTAATATCTATCTTGTTCTATCATGTTCTAATAGTATGAAATAAATATTTTTATACTAGTGCTTTTGGTGTCTTCTCTTTTATTTGTGTCGGAAATAAGTGCACCGGTGAGTAAACGATCAGCCGTTATTGGTCTCCTAACTTCATGTCGCTTGTAGTGTGTGTGTGTGAGAGAGAGAGGGTGAAAGAGTTATAACCATAATAAAATATATAAAAAACGCCAGATATGTATGGAGTAATATTTATTTATACAAAGCAATAATTATAAATATCATTTTAAGGGCTAGATCTCAGTATTGGTACCACTCGCAAACGCGCGGGCGTGAATTTCCGTGGCACTCAACCATTTTCATTTTACCCACACACGATTTTGATGATTGGTGCTTCATCCAATTCCATTATAAATAAACAATGCTCTTTCACCCATTGTACTTTTAATTAACATAAATTGCTAATATATATAGTTCTTATTCGTTCAATTATCTTAACAAATACCACTCGCCAGGGGCGGCTCGTTATATAGAGCGAAGGAGCCATGGCACTACCTGTAGTATCAAGCTCAGCAAGAATTTTTAATTAACTCTTAAAACACTTACTTTGGTCTAGGAAGATAAATCGTTCTTTCTTTCTTTTGTTGCCTAAAATTTTATTTTTTAGCTGACTAATGGTGTGTTGCAATTGTCAATAATGGTTTGTTGCAGTTGTCAAGAATGGTATGTTTCAGCTGTTAAAAATCGTAGTTTTCAGCTGTTAAGAAATGTATTATTCAAATGTCGAAAATTATAATTTTTAGTTGTCAAAAAGTTATTTTTCAGCTGTCAAAAACGGTATTTCTCAGCCATTAAAATGGTATTTTTCAGCTATCAAAAAAAAGTATTTTCGACATTTTTTATTTGTCAAAAATTGCATTTTTCAACTTCCAAAAATTGTACTTTTTGTTGTGAAAAAATGTATTTTTTAGCTAACAATAATGGTTTGTTACAGTTGTCAATAATGTTTTGTTGCAATTGTCAAGAATGGTATTCAGTTGTTAAAAATGGTATTTTTCAGCTGTTAAAAATGGTATTTTTAACAGCTGTTAAAAAGTGTATTATTCAAATGTCAAAAATGATATTTTTCAGTTGTCAAAAATGTGTTTTTTTTAATGTCAAAAAAGGTATTTCTCACCTATTAAAATGTATTCTTCCAGCTATCAAAAACAACATTTTTCGACATTTTTTTAAATTGTCAAAAATGTCATTTTTCGGCTGTCAAAAATGGACTTTTTGTAGTGAAAAATTGTATTTTTTACCAGGCAATAATGGTATGTTACAGTTGTCAATAGTGGTTTGTTGCAGTTGTCAACAATGGTATTTTTCAGCTGTTGAAAATGGTAGTTTTCAGCTGTTAGAAGTGTATTATTTAACTGTCAAAAATGATATTTTTCAGCTGTCAAAAATGCGATTTCCAACCTATAGAAATGTTATTTTTCAGCTATCAAAAGCACCATTTTTCGACATTTTTTTTTAACTGTAAAAATGGCATTTTTCCGCTGACAAAACTTGTATTTTTTTGTGTTTTCAAAAATTGTATTTTTCAGCTGACAATAATTTAGCTGGCAATAATGGTATGTTGTCAGTTGTCAATAATGGTTTGTTGCAGTTGTCAAGAATGTTCAGCTGTTAAAAATGGTAGTTTTCAGCTGTTAAGAAATATATTATTCAACTGTCGAAAATGATATTATCTGTCAAAAAACCTATATTTCTCACCTATAAAAATGGTATTTTTCAGCTATCAGAGGCAGGAGTTTTGGTCATTTTTTATTATCAAAATGGCATTTTTCCGCTGACAATAATAGTATGTTACAGTTGTCAATAATGGCTTGTCGCAGTTTTCAAGAGTGGTGTGTTTCAGCTGTTAAAAACGGTATATTTTTCAGCTGTCAGAAATGATGTTTATCAGCTGTCAAAAATGATATTTTTCAGCTGTCGACAATGGTATTTCCCACCTATAAAAATGGTATTTTTCAGCTATCAAAATCAGCATTTTTCAACATTTTTTTAAAAACGGCTATTTTCAGCTTTCAAAAATTGTACTTTTTGTTCTCAAAAATTGTATTTTTTAGCTGACAATAATGGTATGATACAGTTGTCAATAATAGTATGTTGCAATTATCAAGAATGGTAGTTTTCAGCTGTTAAGAAATGTATTATTCAACTGTCGAAAATGATATTTTTTAGCTGTCAAAAAGGTATTTGTCACCTATAAAATGGGTATTTTTCAGCAGCATTTTTTGTCTTTTTTTATTGTCAAAAATGGCATTTTTCAGCTGTCAAAACCTGTATATTTTGTTCACAAAAATTGTTTTTTTTTTTGTTGTCAAAAATTGTATTTTTTAACTGCCAATAACGGTATGTTTCAGTTATGATATTTTTCGGCTATCAAGAATGGTAATCCCCAGCTGTTGAAAATAGTATTTTTCAGCTGTCTCAAGTTGTATTTTACAGTTGTAGAAAATAGTATTCTTCAGTTACCAAATATGCTATGTTTCAGCTGCCAAAAACAGTATTTTTCACCTAATAAAAATAGTTTTTATCGACATTTTTGAATTGTTAAGAATTGTATTTTTCAGCTGTCAAAAGTAGTATATTTTGCTGTCAAAAGTAGTATTTTTTATTGTCAAAAATTGTATTTTTTTGTCAAAAATTGTATTTTTCGTGTGTCAGGAATGGTATATTTCAGCTGACAAAAATCGTATTTTTCAGCTGTTAAAAATTAGTATTTTTTTACTGTCAAAAATAGTATTTTTCGTATGTCAACAATGGTGTGTTTCAGTTGTCAAAAACAGTATTTTTCAGCTAATAAAAATAGTTTTTTTCAGCATTTTGGAATTATCAAAAATTGTATTTTTCAGCTGTCAAAAGTAGTATATTTCGCTGTCGAAAGCAGGGGCTTATATAGAGCCAAGGAGCCATGGCACTACCTGTAGTTTCAAGCTCAGCTAGAATTGTTAATTCATTCTTAAAACACTTTTTTGCCAGTTGCTTTGGTTTAAGAAGATAAATCGTTCTTTCTTTCTTCAAAGAAGGAGAGGGAAGGGGAGTATATTGTATAAGTGGCTCTACCATCAACATGTTCCACGAGCCGCCACTGCCACTCGCGGTTATAACTTCGGCAGGATAAATTTTATATTAAGCACTCATCATTTCATCACAAATTTCTTGAATGAATTGAGATTAGGCAAAAGATTTTTCCATCTTAATTCATTCTCGAAATTTATATCGATTCAATGGCTCGTGCAAACAAATAAAATGTATCCCGCCAAATTCTTGTAAAATACTTGTGGCATTACTCCCGAACATTTCCATCAAACCATTAGTTAACATTTGGCTATTGTGTGGAGGCGCACCATCTTGTTGAAACTACAAAGTGTGCGGATGAATGCAAATGTTCCGTTAAAGAATGTTCTTAAATTTTTGTCATAAATGTATGTTCATAAAATTGTTCATTATCTTTAATAGTTAAATAAAGATGTTTGTCATATTTTTACTATCAAAGAATTGTCAAATAACAAAATGGTTAAGGTAAATACCTACTTGCGCTTTTGAAAAAAAAAATCACCAATCAAAGAACTTACTTCGAAAGGTCATTAAGAACAAAATGCTCTTCTAACTTGTTATAAAAACAACTACAATATTGTAATTGGACACAAAACGGAAACAATCAAAACTTCAAGTGAGAAAATGAAAAATGCATTCAACGATTTGAGTAACTGTAAACAAAGAATCAATTAAGAAATTTGCTCCAAAAGCTTAAGATCTATAGAAAAACAATGCATTTGTAATGTTCCTTAAAAATAACTGCCACTTTCTAACCAGAAACAAAGTAGCAACAATCCAAACTTAAATTAATTGTAAGTAAATGAAGAATGCGATAAAAAAATTAGAAAAAAAACTGAGAAATTAGGTATAAATGCTCAGTATACGAGTACATAGAAAAACAATGTATTTCGTATTTCTTATAGAAATATTTGATATAGTCTTCCTGGTAATGCTTAACGAAATGCGAAAAATATATTGGGCGAATTAAAAAGTAAAACATGATTTAACTAAGGAATGGCTTAATTCCCAATAAAACCAATTGCAATATTCTAAATGATCTAAAGTTAAACTGGGATAACGATTTGAAAAACTATAAAAAAATCATCAGCCTTCAATTTGTTTCAAAAGCTAAAGATCCATTAAAAAATGCACTTCCAGCCTCCAACTGAAACATTTGTAATATTTTAACTGCAAACAAAGACCGATGTGAAGATAGCCACGGATTTTTCAGCCATGGGTTTCCCGGCGGAAAATTTCTTTAATATTAATGATTTATAATAAATCAAACTCTGAGAATGTAATTACCATAAGCCTATAGATGTACAGTCAATCCACAAGAGTCCACGCGAACTCTCTTTTTAAAATGACAAGAATTCAAAGTCCAATATGGCACTATTTGACGCGTTTCAAATTTTATTTTTTAACAACAACGTGTAGATGAGAGTCCACTTAAACGATTTGAAGGATGAAATTTTGGGTAAAATTGTTTACAATTTTTTTATGAATTTTTTTTCTCGGGTCCATTTTTTTTCTGTCTGTGCAATTTGTTTGTTTTTATTGGACGAATGGAAAAATGGACGAATGGTGGTGAGTTAGGTCCAAATTTTTTTCCGACCCTACAGAGATCGTTAAAGTGAGCCTTTTTACGTTCTCCGTTACGAAGTACGAGAAAGTATTGTGATCGTGATTTTTTTTTCAACATTTTTTTTTACGGAAATATCCGTTTTGGGGTCCCTAGATGCCATTTCAACAATTTCTGGAAAAAAAAATTTTGTGTCTGTGTGTGTGTGTGTCTGTCTGTGTGTGTGTGTGTGTGTGTGTGTGTGTGTCTGTCTGTGTGCGCTGTATCTCAAAAACTAATAGAGCAATTGATATGAAACTTTCAACATACGTCTTATTTGATAATCTGAAGAACTGAAAAGCTTTTGGTAAAATTTCGTACACCGGAAGTGGGTGTTTACCTGAACTGTTTTTTGTTTTTTGCCAATATTTTCTTAAATATAAAAATATCACAAAAATATTTAAACAAACATTGAAGACAACAAAGAAATGAACATCTTTTGCTTGAAAATATTTTTCATAAAATCATTGCTATTCGAGAAAAAAAATTATTAATTTTTTTTAACTTTTGGTTTATAATTATGAAACGATGACAGTTACAGCAAATTTGTGTGAATAATAATTGTAGAGAATAGCAAAATGAACAACTTCTAAAGAATAAGTTTTTCTCGAAATCTCGTTAGTTTTTGAGTAAACCGAGTTTTTGAATTTGAAGTATATTTTTTCCGTTCCATAATTTTGACGTTTTAAACGTCAGTTTCATCCAAGTTTACGCAACGCTCGATGTACATTTAAAATATGATTTCAATTGAAAATGAACCATGAAAACGTAAATATAAATGATACCATCAAGTCGGAGAAAGTAATATGATGGCCACATCACCATTTTTTGACTTAAAATAAAGTTTTTTGTTAATGGAGTTCTAAGGTACAAAATGCGATATTCATGATTTCGCGCGAACAATGAATTTTCGGGCGTACCTCAAAGAACATGCAAAGAAAATTTCAATGAAAAGGAAAACAATTTTGTCGAAAAACTTCGGACTCATGAGTCAAAAAAACACCCATAACTTTGTGAGAAATCGTCGTAGGAACTTCGTTCTTTAAGTCCTGCATAGGGAATTGATCAAATTTTAATGCCTTTATCGTCAAAGTTGCACATGGTTTCCTGAAAAAACTTTTTTTTTCACAGGGGCGTTAGAGGTTGGCGGAAGGGGTTACGCTTAATTTCATATGCATGACTTTAAAGAAAATACTTCAAAGTTTTTCGCTCTCAAAGATTCATCACAATCGATTGAAAATACGCCGAGTTGGGCGGTTTGAAAATGGTCGAAATTTCACGAATTTCATTTTTTTTTTCCTTCAGTATATGATGGAAAAGTAGAATGAATTGTAATTTTTTTCGCAATATTTTTAAGAATAACTATAACATCGTATTTGGAACACCGGCAACGGATGTTTGTTCTTTTTGCCTAATGCACAAAGGAAAATTTGAAACTTACTATTGACCCAGTAGAAAAATTAAACTGCAGACAGAATAGACAGTACATAAATTGCCGCAGATTTCTTTAACAATGAAAGCTAGAAAGTTTTGACTGTCAAAAAAATTTAATTCTGCCTAAACTCCCTGATCAATTTTCTTACTATTTGAGGCAGATGTATTTAACATTTGCGAGGGTTTATCTAAAAACCCGCGAACTTCAACAAATACTTTTTGTTACATCCGGCTGAAAAATAAATATCCCAAGGAATCATGGCAAATTTCGTCAGCCATATACCACCGGCTAAGTAGCACTAATCTCGAAGGCATAAATACTATTAAGCTTATAGCTGATGAATGCAGAGGCCAGAACAAAAATGCAACCATGGAGAAAACTATTATTCTTGAACAGGGTGGACCAAAAGTCCGTTTAAATTTAGCAACGGCGGGGTGGGGCAGAGGTATTACGAAGCGCAAAAGCGGGCAATGTAAATTCAGTACCATTGCGTCGTTTAGCGATAAACAACGTGCGTTCTGTGTACGCGAGTACTACCGCAACAACGATTCTTTTACTCTAGCACAGTGATGGGGAAACTACGGCCCGCGGGCCAGGTCCGGCCCGCGGAAAGGTTTAATCCGGCCCTTTTAAGAGTGCCGTCGTGAGAATGTTTGAACGCGTTCTTACTTCGTAATGTGACGACCCGCATAAAAAATACCTGCGGCGATATTCAAAACACAATAGTATTCTGGACAAATCCATCCGACCTAAACAGATGACTCATCTTCGCTCGAAACTTCCAGACACTCTCGCAGGTAAGTATAAATACAAGCGAGGCCGCCCGAAGATCAGTTAGTTAGCGACTTAGTCAGTCATCTGCAACGACCCGCTGTGACTCGAGTAATTGTTTGTGTAATCCCCCAAATTCCCAGTGCCTCAACAAACTCCCGCGTAAGAGCATTAGTTAGCAGTAAGCTTTCGTCAATTGCGTTTCTGTGTGTTGTTCTCCGTAGTAGGTAACGTCTAAAATTGGTGTTAAAAAAATAAAAGTGGATTCAGAATGTCGAGTTTTTAAAGAAGAATGGACGTGGAAATATTTCTTTACTTTATTTAAAGAAAAACCTGTGTGCTTACTTTGCAATACAACTGTTGCAGTTTTAAAAGAATATAACATTCAACCCCATTTCAAGAGCAAACATGAAAACCACTCCTACTCATCGTTAAGTGAAGAGGTGAAAAAAATTAAATCGAAAGATTTAATAAAAAATTTATCAAGTCAACAACAATTATTTCAGAGAGCTAATCATTCTCAAAGATGCGCTACGAAAGCCAGTTATGTGTTGGCTTATAATATTGCTAAATCTAATAAAGCATTTTCAGATGGTGAATTTATAAAGCAGTGCATGATAGATGTGTGCGATATTATGTGCCCTGACAAGAAAAAGGATTTTCAGTCAGTCACTGTCTCTCTCAAGAATAACAATCACCGAGAGAATTGAAAATATTGATAAAAATCTAATTTCACAACTGACAAACAAACTCAAAAATTTATTTTTTATTCAATTACCATGGATGAAAGTACAGATATCAGCGATACTGCGCAGTTACTCATATTTGTAAGAGGAAGCAACGCCCACTTTGAAATTACAGAAGAACTTGCAGGGCTGCAGTCAATGAAAGGAACAACGACTGGTGCCGATATATTTTGTGAATTTGAAAATTACATCGATAAACTTCGTTTACCTATTGCTATGTAATGTAACTACAGATGGTGCTCCTAATATGGTTGGAATCAATCAAGGATTTGTTGGGAAATTTAATTCTAAGTATCCGGAAAATGATGTTGTTTTTTTGCATTGCCTTATACATCAGGATGCTCTCTGTAAATCGGCTTTAGATATTGACCATATACTTAATATTGTTGTAAAACTAGTAAATATGATTCGTTCCAGAGGATTATTACATCGCCAGTTTCAACAGTTTTTGGAGTCCGTACATGCTGAGCATTCCGATATCCTGTATTATTCAAAAGTTCGTTGGTTAAGTGCTGGAAAAGTATTTGAAAGAATTTGGGATTTAAAAGACGATATTGTGAATTTTCTTCTTGATAAAGACATTTATAATCAATTTGACGTCTTAGAAAACGAAACGTGGCTTTCTGATTTCGCTTTTTTCACAGACCTCCTCGTACACATGAATAAACTTAATCTCAAATTGCAAGGAAAAAATCAGTTTCTTCACGATATTTGGCAATACCTGAAAAGTTTCAAATTACAGTTATTATTATTTGCTAATCAGATCTCTAAATCTGATTTTTCTCATTTTCCAAGAATACAATCTTTAAAATTCACGATATCAAACAATAAGATTTAAAAATACAAAATTAATTTGAGAAAACTATCTACAGAATTTGAAAGGAGATTTCAGGACTTTAGAAAAATAGAACCAGAGTTTAGTATTTTTGCGACCCCATTCAATGTTAATTACGAAGAAGTTGATGCAAAATTTCAACTTGAGTTAATAGAACTGAACTGTAATACTCTCCTGAAACAAACTTTTCATACAGTACCATTACTAGAATTTTATAAAAAATTAAGTCCAGATAATTTCCCAAATCTAATTACTCATGCAATGAAGATAATGACAATGTTCGGCTCATCTTATATATGCGAACAAATCTTTTCAACAATGAAGCTTAGGAAAACTTCTTTAAGAAACAGAATTACAGATGAGCACCTTTCATCAGTTTTAAGAATTTCTGCTTCGCAAATGGAACCGGACTATGATGAAATTTTGATGAAACAGTCTCAATTTCATTTTCCTCATGCACCATCAACCAGTAATGACACCAGAAAATAAAATGATAATACTTCACATCAAGAACTACACTAAATTCATTTTATATTTTGTGCTTATAATTTTGTTACCTTTTGCTTTTTTACTATTAAAATAATAAGTGTATGTAATAATATATGTATATGTTTATAGAACACATAAATTAGTTAACGATTAAGCATTATTCTTTGGCCCGCTACGATTGTCTAGTTATTACAAATGGCCCATCTTAAAAAAAGTTTCCCCACCACTGCTCTAGCACAGCGAACATTTTGCGCTCATACGGCGTAAATATGGGTACAGGAGTTCGAGGAGACAGGTTCAAGAATGAATCAACCACGATCCGGCCGACCTAGAACATCAAGAGATCCCGCAAACGTCGAGCGTCTATTCGTGAAAATCATGGACTCGGAAGCTGTCTAACGCCTTAGGTGTGTGAACATCTTTGATTCGTATTCTTCACAAAGATTTATATTTACATCCGTACAAAATCCAAATGGTACAGGAATTAAAGCCACAGGCTCCAATTTGCAAACGAAATGTTAGAGAGGTCCACCAGCTTAACCAACATTTTTTTCTCAGACGAGGCACACTTCCATCCAAATGGGCATGTGAATAGGCAAATTTGTAGGTATTGACACTAATCCTAAATTGAAGCATCAAAAACCTCTGCATTCACCAAAGGTTACTGTGAGGCATTATTGGTCCATACTTTTTTGAAGATCGCCGAAGAAATGCTGTTACAGTGAATATAGAGCAGTCTACAGATCTTTTTTTCACCAGCGCTACAGGATTTACTAACTCGAACTCACGGAATACATAGATCCTTCATAAGATTTTTGAAATAATTCAAATTGACACCACCTACGTCAAAATTTCTTGTCAAAATTTTATAAACATTATTTCAATATTTAATGCAATTGCAGATGATTTTGGATAAAATGTTATATTATACTCATGTGGAATTACTTAAAAAAATCAACTTTTCTTGCGCGATTATTTACGTACATAATAAATAACTCGTGCAATAAATAACTATTATTTTTAAATTTATTAATAAACGGTTACACCTTTTTTACAAAATATTTACAATGATATAATTATAACACCTAAACTACAATCTTAAGAATTAAACAATGTATGGTGCTTAAACATAATAAACTAATGGTCAACATAAAATATTTAAATTCACTCTGGAAACAGAAGCCTTAAATTTATAGAACAAAACAAATCAAAATTTGCGTTTGTATTAAGTAAATTAGCAAATCGCATCAATCTATTAATCGGATTATTTTCACTATAATTGTTAATCGAGGTACTTAATCTAAAAAGTGGCTTAGATTTTAAAGGTCCCATGTAATTAGAAATATGAAAATTAAAAAAAACCGCAGTATTTGACAACTTACTTACAAAACTTACAAATTATTTTAATGGTCACGGTTGACAACGTTTTTTTGTAAGTTAGGTTTTAAAAGCTAAAATAACCGGTTTGTTGTGCTTTATAATGAGTGTTTTAATTTCAATTTTGTAGCCGAGTAATCTAAAATAATAAAAGTTATTTGATATCCACTAAAAAAAAGTAATTGAGTTGTTCCGATACACAGTATCGATTCCATCGTATCTAAATATATTCCCAAGTTAATTGTTTGGAAAATATCCGAATTTCGTGCTGCCGAGCCCCGCAGAGGGCTTACTTTAAAAGCTGTGTGGCAATTTCGAACGTGTTGTGTACTGTGTGTATAGCCTGCACGGAGCGCATTTGATAGCCATTATTTCCTCATTTTTTTCCACTCCAAGTTCTCTAACAGAATCATTTCTTTCTATATGCCTGAGGTTTTCATAATAAAGCAATAATTGGAATTGTTCTATCTTCATAAAAACGAATTTGAATAGAACATAATTTTTTCGTAATTTTAAGAAAAAATGATTGACAGGAGTTCGAGGGAATCGAGGCCCATCACCCTCGAATTGGCTTAGCCAGCTAGGGCATTCAGCCACAATCGATGTATAGTAATAATATTCATATTTAAATGAAATAGGGACAAACACTAGACACCCAGAGACCCGTACGGCCATTTTTCGAGTTGAAAAAGTGACCGTCCGGACGGGACTCGAACCCGCACCAACGGCGTCCAAAGGCCGGACCTCTACTCACTAGACCACCTTTTCGTAATTTGATTCTTAATAAGTCTTTTTTTTCTTTAGAAGATTGGTTGATATTAATTCGGGTTGAGGAAGCGCGAACGGTATATAAAACTGACGGTCCCACCTAGGGCATTCAGACATAATTAATTTAGGGTCAGTTGTTCAATAACAGCTAAAAACGAATTTACCTTAAACAGTAGAGTGGTTCTTATTTTCGAAGTAGGTGAAAATCAACGGGACAACCCGGAAACTTGTTCGTATAGATAAAAAAACTAATAACTGTAAATTTTGAGCCATATCGAACATTGCGTAACCGGGCCCTAGCCCTCTGAAATTTGAAAAAGTCGGTTTTTTATTTATTTTTTTATTTTGGTTCATCCTAATATTCAACGGTCCACCTAAATGGCCAAAATATATATTTTGTGGATAAAGGACGTTAATATGTATAGAAAAAGTATTTATTTGTTGAAATTCGACAAAAATTGACGAAGTTATGAATTTTTTGATGCCCCTCTGTTCATTGAAATTGAAATTGCACTATAAGAAAGCCATGACTAAATGAACCAGACGCTTCACTTCAATTGGTAACCCCATCTTATTTTTATCTTTTGACATTTGGTAATATTAGTTTGATGCACCACAGCTCGCAAGAGATAATCCGTGCGTGCCCTTATGTGCGTAATTTTGGGTGATTTTCTTGCGGCCTGTGGCGCAGATTAACACCTGGTTAATCTAGTTTGATGTTTTCGGCGGCATTTTGTAACGATCATATAGTTAGTTGCTTTCAATACGAGTGGAAGAACCATATTTGCAGATGCAATTTATTTGATCGGAATACCGCATAGCCAAATACTTTGCTCAAAACTACCATCTAGGAAGCAGCACGCTTCAGTGAAATGCTAGCTGTGGAAGTATTGTCTGTTGGTCAAAGGCTCATATTCCGATTCAACGCAAATAACGTCGCATCGATAAAAAGTAGTTATGGCATAAAAATTGGCAAAATCTTAGTAAACGTTCTTCTCGAGAAACTGCAGCACATATAAATAAATAAAAATAATTTGTTAAAAGTTTCCATGATTTGTTCGTTTTTGCTTCTGAAAATGCATTGCAAACAATAACAATTAAAGAAGACAAACCATTTCTATTATTGCAGAGAGAGAATGGAAGATAAGGATCAATCAATGGCATTGAAAGTTTCGCAGTGCAAGTGTAAAGTGACGTTTGAAGCGGTTAAAAGTAGAGAAGGAAGAGAAAATCTGATCAGTCCAGCTGATTTGAATATTAATCCTACCTCAGATCTGGATCAGGACATAGAACCACAAACACAACGAGGAAAAATTGCATTTATCAATAAAAGGTTCTCATCTGCTTTAGATAAGTGTAAAATAAGTGACATAAATGCCGTTCATCTTACCGTCTGATTACCGTCTCTGAAGGATTAGGTCACAATGCAAACGATTTAATTATTATTACATATTATTCATCAGTGCGGGCTATGAAATTAAAATCCAACATTTGGCCCCAATGTCAGGATTATATTGCCGGCAGTGAGATTCTTAACAAAATTCTTGTTGTGAATGACATTTTAGAATGAAAAGTCAAATTAATCGAAGAATGTAATACTCTATTAACCAATGACAAGGAACAAAAGAAGTTTTTATTATTAAACTTTGAAGAGTATCACAAGAGATTTTAATAAAAATGCATTAATTGGTAATGAAAACATGAAATATCGAAATATACAACTAAAAAATCATAACTCCATTAATTTTTGTCCGATTTCAAAAAATAAATTAATTTTGGATTCGTATTAACCTCCTCTGTCGACACAATATATAATTTCACCATTAGGGTGGACTGTTTAATTTTAGGGGGGACAAAAATAAAATTAAAATAAAAAACCGACTTTTTCAAATTTGAGAGGGCTAGGGCCCAGTTACGCAATGTTCGATATGACTCAAAATTTACAGTTATTAGTTTTTTATCTATACGAACAAGTTTCCCGGTTGTCCCATTGATTTTCACATACTTTGAAACTCCACCATATATGCTAAAACCACTCTATTAAACAGTATAAATTATTTTAAGGCTATAAACTGCCGTTTTACGCGTTTAGATTACTTTTAAACTTTGATTGAATAACGCAGAAAGTAAACTGCACGTAAGGGAGTATTGTTGAAGTAATAATAAAAATAATCGCGGTGACATGGATTAACAAAACAAAACGTCAAACAAAAAATTGAAAACATTTCGTATCAAATGTTCGATGTCAAGTTGAGAATATATTCTGATTAAGTCAGTGTTGCCAGGAGTAATTTTTAATTTTCCCCAAATATTTCATAAAAACCCCCCAGAATACCCCTCGCATAAAATACCCACCCCGAAAAATAACCCATATATTGAAGTTCTCCAAAATACACACCAAACCCTTAATTTACCCCCATTTTGGAGAAAATCCCCCCAATATGACAACACTGGGATTAGAGAAGGCGCGCTGATAAGATTTCGGAATTTGCACAAAGAAAAGTTTTATAACTTCGTTTTTTCGAAAATATGTAGGTAGTACAAAAAGGCCATTTAAAAAATTAGAAAAATATTTAATCGTGCTATGGTTGCCTCCAAATAAATAAAATAATTCTTTAATTTTTCGGAAATCATCGCTAATTAAATACTGGTTTGCATTTTTTTTTTCATAATTTCCAAACAGTTCCAGTTATACCGGGTGATCAGTTTCATCCGTGCCAAAGTATTGTATTTAACAATTACTAAAAAAACTAAATTGACTGCAATTTTTTTTTTGATTTAAAAATTTTCGAAAAAAAAATCAAAAATCGAATCGAAATATTTGAAAATTAAGTCATTCCTTAAATACAAATCTCGCAGTCTGTATTTTCTATCTAAATATCAAAGTACATTAGTTTTATCTTAAAACAACCACTAAAACAAACAAATTCAAATGAAATAAATAACCTAAACTTAATACAAAAATCAAGTACAGGTCAAAAATATTAAAAATTCAGTCTGCAAAATCTAAATTATAGGGCAAAAAAATAAAAAACTTGGACCAAAAAAACTCAAAAATATCGACCAAAAATTCGCTCATTAAAATCTACAATTAAACAACATTAAAATTAATAATTAGGGTAACAGAACTAAAAACATTTAAAACTCTTGGGAAAAATAAAAATGCAGTTAAAAAACAGAAAATTTCAACTAAATCGAAAAGTTTGGTTTAGGTGCCAAAAACATCTAAAATATAGGCCGAAATAACAAAAACTCTGGTCAAAACAATAAAAATGCAGGCTAAAAATTGAAAATTAAAGCAAAAGCAAAATATGTCATATACTTGTTTCTCATTGATCACTTGGTGAAACATTATGTTAATATAGGTTTTAAAAATTAAAATTCAGTGAATTTTAATTTTTTAAACCTATAAAAGCAAAATAATTTGCCGTTCTCAGCCCCAAAACTCTTTACCTCAAAGTAAATTGCCGAAACTCTAAACTCAATAATAATTGTAAAAATTCGCCCATAAAAACAATAATTCAGATTAAAACATCTAAAATTTGGTTAAAAAACTCGAAAATACCGGCCAAAAGTTTGCACACAAAAATCAACAATTCAGGTTAAAAATCTAAAGTATTGACCAATCAAAAATTCGCTCGTTAAAATTTATAATCAAGGTAAAAAAAACTAAGAATATAGACCAAAAATCGTAAACTCTCGACAAAAATAAAAAATGCAGAAAAAAAACAAAATTTTAACTAAACATTCGAAAATTTTGGTTTATAGGTCAAAAACTCTAAAATTTGGAACAAAGAAATGAAAAACACAGACCAAACATCTGAAATATAAACAAACAATCAAATATCCTGATGCAAAAAATAAAAAAAAATGCTAAAAAATTGGAACTTTATCCCAAAATAAATTGCCGAAACTCAAAACTCGAAAGTAATTAAAAAAATTCACCCATAAAAACAATAAATAAAAAAATCTAAAATGAAGGACAAACAATCAAAAACTTAGTACAAAAAACTCGAAAATACCCCCTAAACAAAAAAAACGCACATAAAAATTAACAAGAGTGTAGACCAATCAAAAATTCGCTTATTAAAATTAATAATTAAGATAAAAAAATCTAAAAAAATCGAGAAATGAAAAATGTAGAAAATTTCAACAAACTATTAAAAACTTTTGACCAAAATCAAAAACTCTAAAAGTTAGAACAAATAAAGAAATAAAAAATGCAGACCAAACATCTAACTATAAGCAAAAATAAAAATAAAATTTCCGGTCTAAAAAATAAAAATATGAAAAATCAAGCAAAAGAAAAATAATTTGCTCTTTTCAGCTTCAAAAATAACTCTGGCTCAAAATAAATTGCCAACCAGAAACGGGAAAATGTTTAAAAAAAGATAAAGGACAAAAGGTCCAAAACTCGAAAATACCGGCAAAAAAATCACGCATAAAAGTGAATATTTCAGGTTGAAATATAGGGCAGAAAATAAAAAATTCGGGCCTAAAAAGAAACAAATGCCGATCAAAAAATCGAAAATTTTAACAAACAAATCAAAAATTTAGACCAAAATGAAGAAAAATTATTCAGTTATACAGAAACTGCAGGTCAAAAATCTAAATCCAGGCCTAACGATAAAAAATGTAAACAAAAAGATTGAATATTTAATATAATAATAATAATTTATATACGGGCAACGAGTGTTGCCAGTAGCAATTTTTAATTTCCCAAATATATAATAAAACTCTCCCAAAATTACGCCGATATCCCTTTCCAAAATAATAAATTTAAAAAAAATGTAAATACAGTGGAAAATATACAAAATTAAAGCATTATAATTATAAAATTTATTAAAATCTATTATTCATCTTCATCCTCAATAATTTCATCTTGTTTTCGGCACACATCCATATTTTTCAAATGAAAGTGCAGCATCTCATTGGGGGTAACAAAATACGAAAACGGTAATAACAGAATTCCTATGACAACTTCCATAAATGATATTACAGGTTTTTCCTCATTGCTGAGGAAAGTGACTGACTTCTGTATGGTAATGATGATTTCTATACTCGGCGCACCGAATCGGTGGTATCATGGGTTTGCGTGATTTTCGCGTGATGTCAGCACTAACGCATGTGAAGCGTGTGTGACGCAGCCGAAATTTTTAATCAGGGCCGTTGTATGCCATGTGTTCTCGTTTTTCTGTCTTATTTAAATGTAGTGATTACGTTCTATTCTTAAATCAGTCTTTTTCAATTACAATTAATTAGGAAGCGGTAAATACCTAGTTAGTATTTGAGGGTTAAAGTAGAAAGATTTATATTTTCGGCACAGAACTAAAATGTGGCAAGACTGTGTGAATCAGGCTTTTTATAACGTCTCGACGAACTATCACGAGGGCGCGGGGTGAACGCAACGTGATCATATCACCTGGTCGGCGCGCCGAGTATAGCAAATGTAATAACATGTTCATTAATTTCCCCAAAAATACACCTCGTATAAAATACCCACCCCAAAAAATACTCCACTGATTGAAGTTCCCCAAAATTTACCCCCATTTTGGGGAAAAAACCCCCAATCTGGCAACACTGGATTAAGTGTAAGTGATGCGTCCCATTTTTACGTATAACAAGTACGTCGATATGCTCCTTATCTATGGAGAATTCCTCAAAAACAGAAGACTCTCTTGAGTTAAATATCCGAATCGTCTAACGTCGAACAATAGTACCTTCGTCAAGTTAGAAGCAAGAAAGATTACGCAGAGGTTGTTTTCCGGTTAGAAAGCGAAAAGGCAATGATTTGGTGGTAACAGGATGGTGCATCCCCTCAGGATTCTCGACGAGTTGCTGAGTATATTATTTTCCAAGGACGCTGGATCGGATGAAATAGTACGATAAATTATCCAGCTCGATAAAATAAAAGAATACAAATTTTACATCTTATATCCTGCTACTTACAACTTTAACTGGTTTGTTATCTTTGTTCGTTGTTTTTTATATACATTGTTTTTTGTTTGTTTTTATAACAATAATATAAAAATAATACGGTATCCCCGTATTTGTCTTTTAATCACCTTTCCAAAATTCCATAAATATACAGGGTGTCCCATTTAAAATTCTGAAGTTGATGTAATTTTTCCGGAAATGGTGAAACAGAAATGATATCAATGTATTCAGAAATGGTCATCATTTCAAACCATTTAAAGCCACCAAATTTCATTTTCGTACTACTAACCGTTTTCGAGATATCGGCTGTCTACTACCTCGTGGGACACCCTGTATATAATATAATATATAAAAAATATTTTAGATATGCAGTGTTTGTCAGCACACTGGGTATCCATGGACCTATACGCCATTCTTCGTAAAAAAAAACGCGGGATTTTAACTCTGCCGACTAGGCCACCTCGGCTTGAAACTTCTTCCTGAATTTTATATTTTGTTTCCATCTGCCATTCCTGTATTGTAGCGTTATCGTACATAATCCATTATTGCTTTGATTTCCTGGTATTTCGTCTGGAGTCTTTTTTTCCGTATCACGATTACTTTAGCAATAAAGAACGAGGCACTCCAAAAAGAAACAAAACCAGCACCTAATGCACGCGATCAAGACATGTGATTTTTAGAAATGTTATGATGTAATCTAAATCGAGATGTGCATGCTGGTCACGACAACACTAGTGAAAAATGAGATTGCCAAGGATAGTTGTGCAAATATTGTTAAAGCAAATTAATGAGTACAATATACGTATGCATACATTAACCATCGAAAAATGCCATTTTTATACTTTGTAAGGAAATTTGTTCGTGGGAGCTTTTAATAGTGTCTAAAAATAATACAGGTTTACGAGAGCAGTGGCTTCATTATGAAAATTTGTTGACGTTTAAATACAAAGCAAATATTTTATTTCCTGGCTAGATCCGTATTGGATCAAACCTTCATTCCGTGCGATACCAAAGAAGTTGCTATAGTCTGTCCACGGTGCGCATAGAGTTGTAAAAACGCCCACAATCGCCAACGCATCATTCTTACTGGCCGATTCGAAAAATTGCGGGAAATCCGCACGTCCAAATCACGCAGTACTAATGCAAATGGTTGACGCGATCGTCAGATGATTGCCTCATAGTATTGTGTTAGCTGTTAGCGTCTGTTTGCGATCGAGTACCTTTCTGCTTGTTTCATTATAATGGCTCTATCTCCATCAAAACGACGCCGTTCGAAGCATTTTTCAGTGTCCACCAAGGAATCTATACTTAATATTTTTAAGGTGTGTTAGGAAAATTATCCTGAACGCACCAAAGTTGAAAATGTGGTATTCGCCGCAAATACAGGAGGTACGTTCTTAATTTCTAAATGTACTGGTTCCATGGGCTATATTAATATATTTGTAGGTGTTTGTGTGGCCAGCGTTTATAACATACCCAGGGAAAATCAATCGGCAAATAAATTTCAGCCTCCTAAAAACGTTCTACGAAACAATATACTAAGCAACATGCAGAGCACGACCAAGACAAAAACTGAACTTTTACAGTTTGGACTGTTCCTAACAGGTGGCGCCACCAGCTCTGTTTAAATAAATTTACATAGTGTAAATCAGACGTTTGCTCAGAACAAGTGGGCGTTTTTACAACTCTATGTGTACCGTGGACAGACTATAGTATTCCCGTACGAAAACCTCGTAGCAAGTTGCGCAGTAGCCATCTTAAATTTTAAGAGAGCGGGCGCCTATTCAATTCGTTGGTACGGCCGCGGGGATTTGTTATGGCGTTCCCTCACTCTGCGCAAACTTTACCCCCATGTGACACTAGGTTTTGGTTTGGTAATACCTAGGATGTTATTCCCTAATTTGATCTGGAGAAAAAAGTAAGTCCACGCAAAATAAAACAAGTAACTTAACCACGAACTATGGAATGAATTCACTTAAGGCTACAGTCTACTTTGCAGGCCCGAAAAAGGGTTATTTTATGTTTTTTTTTTGAGACGACTAATAAAGTTTTTAACTTGAATGTTTTTCCCAGAAATTTAATAAGCCTTTAAGTATAAATTGTGATTTTTTTGATAGTTTTATATAAAAATTAATTATGTTGTCACATCTTCGAAGTTGGGATGTCACACTGGTGGAAGTTCCTTGATCCGCAACAATAGTGTGAAATCAAAAAACGACATAACGTATTAAAGTTTATTACATTTGCCAGTATTATGGAGCATGGAATTTTAAAATTCGGAAAAAGAACAAACGATTGTTTGTAAAAAAAGTTCATTTTTTGACCTATTTGCGGCTCGTTTTTTTGCAATATAAAATCAATAAATATATTTTTTTTAAATTCATGCTACATAACCTTGCGGGTGTGTCCTTGGAGTATTTGGGAAACATTTCAGATCGATTGCTTCATCCGTCTGCGCGCAGCCACTTCCACCAATTTAAAAAACACTGTTCCGCGAAAAACGCGTTTGAAAATTCCCGCCACGCGGTGCTGCCTTGTACGTGCCGTTTATAAGCATTTCCATTTGAAATATCAACTTGCCGTTTGGACACAATATTTCATACACCTACAGCTTCAAAAAATGCAAAACAAAAAAGAAGATTTTTTTGAATCTAAAAAAGTGGACGGTACCCTTAAAACCAAAAACTACCGCTTTTGAATACATTTTTATGTTCGCATCTTTGATATGACATAATCTTTGTATCAGCAGTTGAAAAAACATAAAAGTAGTGGATTAGTAATAATAATAAATCAGGGTGAATTGCACTTTACGGATTTAACGTAAAAAGTCGTTTGAAATAGTTTTTTTAGGGAAGGTAACGTATAAGCTAAAATTTAAAGAAGTAAATGTGCGATAGTTCGAAAAACGAATGTTCGCATAAAACAGAATACTTCTATCCGGCAAACCAACTTTCAAACGGTTGGGACCAGAGAGCGCATTGGTACTTGCCGCTCTCTACTCAATACTGCCGAATATCTGGTAGAATGTAGAAGTAGTCTACAATGGGAAATATACAGGGTGGACCAAAAGTTCGTTTACATTTTAAATGATGATTTAAAAGAAACTAGTTATGTGAGATAAAAACTTTCTATTTATTATTATACTATTAGGGATTTTTTTTTTAATTACATCATCTATATGTGATCCTTGACTATTTTGACACTGCTGCAACCTGGAGCAGAAATTTCCAATGACGGCCTCACAAGTGTTTCGTGAAATGTTTTGCATTTCCTCTCGAATATTTTCCTTTAATTTCTCTAGGCACACTGGGTTGCTGTTGAAAACTTAAACTTTACTTTTAAGGTATCCCCAAAGAAAGAAGTCCAGTGAGAATAAGTCCGGGCTACGAGGTGGCCAGTTAATGGCACCTCTTTTGGATATCACTTTTTGCCCAAAAATTTCGCGAACAGCACTTAATGAGTCGTTGGAAGTGTGGCATGTTGCCCCATCTTGCTGAAATCACGATCGTTGATTAAAATCATCATCTCTCACTCAGTGGGGAATGAACAACATTACATCCCTCAAATGACCATAGTAATTCGCTTATTACACCCGATTTTGGATAAATAAATATCTTACGCATAGAAATATTTACTTCTTATCTTTATCTTAGGGAGACAACTGGGAATTCGAATTTCTCTCCCGTTTGTGAAAAAAATACAATGACTTCTGCTGAAATATGTGATTTTACGGGACTCGCAGGATTCCAGAACTCGTATACGGCTCGTCCCGGAAACTTTCTACTCATCCCGTAAAATATCACTTTCGGAACTTGTTACGTAAATTACTATTACGTAACAAGTTCCGAAAGTGATATTTTACGTCCTGCGAGTCCCGTAAAATCACTTTTGGAACGTGTTACGTATAGTATTTTTTCTGCAGCCGTTTTTTATGTTAAAAAAGACACACACGAATGTTATATGACAAGCACTGTCATAATTAAATACGAAGTTGATATTTTTGTCAAGGCCGTCTACATATATATGCAAAATCGTCCCGAAAGTAACACAAAAAGAGTGTCCCGAACGTAAAGAAATCGAAAATAATCACTTTCGGTAAGATTTACGTAAAGTGTTACTTTCGATTTAATAAATAATCCCGAAAGTTTTATTTTTTATTTTAAAGCTATCTACTGTTTTATTTCAGCCCTATGTGCAAAACTAAAAAAGGCATCCCTCGTATTAATCGGATGAACAGGTTTTAAAAATTCTTCCATAAATGGATTATAATTGAGGAGTTGAACTGCAAAACTCAACTAATCCATTTTGGGCCAAAATGAGCTTTGTATCGATTCTCACTGTCCAAACATAGATAAATCCGAATATGTGTAAATTACCTTTCAAAACAAATCATATTTAAAAATGCGGCTAAACATTCATTTTTTTAAGCAACAAATAGACTTCCTGAACGTTTTTCGCGGTTTCTGAACAAATTATAAACGTGGATTTGTTGAGTTTTGCAGTTCAACTCCTCAATTATCGAACACATGCAGATAAGGTGAAAAAGTCACTAGTTTTGATAATGGAAAGCTAAGTTGCCGAAACTACAGTCAAACGAATAAATCAAAGTGTTAAACAAACAAAGTAAAAAGTGTTTTACTCAACACTTTTGTTATAGTTAAAAAATGGTGATGTGGCCATCATGTCACTTTCTCCGACTTGATGGTATCATAGTCATATATATTTACGCTTTCATGGTTTATTTTCTATTTAAATCATATTTTAAATGTACATCGAGCGTTTTGTAGACTCGCATGCAACTGACGTTTAAAACGTCAAAATTATGAAAGGTGGAAAAATTATACTTTAAATTCAAAAACTCAGTTTACTCAAAAACTAAAGAGATTTCGAAAAAAAACTTATTCTTTGAAGTTATTCATTTTGGAATTCTCTGCAATTATTATTAATATAAATTTGCTGTAACTACTATCGTTTCAGAATTATAAACCAAAAATTAAAAAAAAAATGTTTTTCTCGAATAACAATGATTTTATGAAAAATTGCATCTAGGGACATCAAAACGGATATTTCCGTAAAAAAAATTTTTGAAGAAAAAATCACGATCACAATACTTTCTCGTACTTCGTCACGGAGAAAGTAAAAATGTGTCTTGTATTTACTATTTATTACTACTTATTAGTTTCAGTTTTTGATTTATAATTCCTTAAAAATTTATACTACAACAATCAGTTTAGAGCACCCATTTTTGGAGGTTTTTTAAACCCACTTTCATTGTAAGAGGCGCCAAAACTCATTCTTACACACACATAGCATTTTGTTCTTAGGCCGGCAGTGCTGTCATCTTTAAAGTACAACTTTCATTCACAGAATTTAAAGATCTTGCAAATGACAAATATTACATTATCAATGAAAAAATAAATGAATACTGCCAAAACGCAAGAATTGAAGAGAAAAAATAGAAATTAATATTTTCAAAAATCATGCCAGCTTTCAAGAAGTTTGTCCATACTGTATAAATTTTTCGGTAAACCTGTTTTCTCTATGCGTAGATTCAGGAAATTATTTCTTATTAAAATCGTATACATTATCTCATAATTTAAAAGTATTAAAATTTGCATAAAATTACAAACACCCATAAAACTTGACTCGATATAAATCAATTTTAATTAAACGACTCCACCGTCTGTTCGTGCATCCAAAGTAATTATTAATTTCGGTTTCCATCTCCTTATTTTCCCCCGGAGAGTAATTACATCCTCCTTACTTTAATTTTCCATTCTACTTGTTAAATTTCCATCCATTCCGTTCTCCTCGTCTCTCGGCTCCGTTCTATTTGCAGCGAATGCTTCAGATTTCAGATTTCCTTTTAATTATTTCTAAACACGAGCGCTCAAAGTTTTCATTGCTTCCAAAGCCGCCGAGCACTTACCTACTTTCCTTCGTGCACACGTTTCAATTATGTATTTACAAAATCAATACACACGATATGTAACGAAGCCAATTTCGAAAATTAAATATTGATGTTATGGGTGGATGCGAAACGTGTAAACACGTTTAATGGTAAATCAACAGACTTGGAAATTGAAAGCTGAGATAATTAAGGTATTAAAGATAGGTAAATTGTTATTCTTTAGTCAATATTTTTGTGGAAGTTGTAATTGTAATATTTTGCTGTTCGGTGACGTAATACACTGCCGAGCATCAGACTAGGGTCACTCGGTAATTTGATTTTTTTTGTTAAAATTTTTAGTTTTTTACAGTTTACTAACCGATTGCTTGAATAAAAAATGGTGATGTGGCCATCATGTTACTTTCTCGGATTTGATGGTATGGCCATTTATATTTACGTTTTCATGGTTTATTTTCAACTGAAATCATATTTTAAATGAACATGAAGCGTTGCGTAAACTGGGATGAAAATTATGAAAGATGGAAAAATTATACTTCAAATTTGAAAACTCACACGGTGGGCTTGAACATGATTTAAATGCGAAGTTTTAGCACCACCGGTTTTCTTTCGGCATTCGATTCCTGGAGTCATAAGAAGGCTAGAAAATTTCACCGTTAGCCTTAGAGCCGATTTTGAAAAAATCGACTTTTTTCTATGGATAATGCAAAGATAGAAAATTAGGCATTTTCCACGCGTCTCCTCTAGGAGGACTTCTCTTGGACTTGGAACACACTCAATTTGGTAAAAATGTGATATCCAAAAACTCCATAATGGAAGATCAAAGGAAGACAAACCTTTTCCTGGATCCACACCAAAATAAAAACTCTGCACGCTAGTTTCTGACGGGAAAAGGAATGATGAAAAATTGAAATTTTGATCACTAAACTGATAATTTTAATGAAAAATAATGTTTAAATAATTATTGTACAAGAATGAATAGTTTGATGATTGTGAATTAACGTCTGACGTAAAGAACAGGAATACATAAAACGAAATTCTTGGCTTTTTAAACAAATCTACTATTGAGCCACAAGTTATAAATGAACACTGTTATATTCTCGGAGTGCGGTCAGTAATTTACTTCCATAATCTGGATGACATTTTTTAATTTTATATTTATCCCACGTTATCCCAAAGTCATGGTGGACAGATTCCATGGTCTGCTCGCTAAAAAAACCCAACCCTTGTTTTGTTTTAGCGCAAAACTCTGGTACATGGAAAACACAGCATGAACCTTTGGAGTAACACTGATCTGTAGATCTAGATAACTTCTTTTGAATCTGTCTATTGCTTCTCTGTAGTCAGGTTCCAGAGTTATTAAAAAACAAGATTCCACCACTGCTCGAAATTCCCGGAAACATTTAACATAATTCAGACAACCAGGCCTGCATAAATTTTGCAAAACATCAGTTTTATCCAAAAGCAATTTTCATGAATTACTCGCGAATGCATGGGCCCCATGCACAAATTCGTGGCTGACATTGCACCTTTTGGCCTCCTCAAAAGCTTCAAATTCGAACTCCATTTTCATCCGATTATACAGCGTGTTCACTACTCCGAGAATTAAATGCAATTCAGGGGGTGCAATGATGTCAATAATCTGTCTGGAATCATTCGTGCCTCTAGAAAGAACAGGAATTTTTTCCAAGGGACTTTTTGAAGTTGGCTTTCTCCCATTCTAAATAATTTTCTTGGCAGTAAAGTCCTCCTCTCGCCACAAGTGTCCCAACTTTCTTTCGAGGCGAAGAACCAAATAAATGGAAAGTTACTGGCATGGGACATGATTCCTACCAATATGTTGGCGAGTTTAAAATCGGTCGCAATTGTGCCGGCAAAATCATTGATCTGTAAGAGAGACCATAACATTCTCACATTTTCGTGGTTTTCTTGTGTACATGCAATTATTGCCAAAACAAATAATTTTTTGACTCCCGAATCCTTGAATCTTTTTGCCCCTACGCCCTCTATATATCTTTGTCAACCGTTTATTATAGCGGAATCAGGTTCTTGCACTGAAAGGCAAATCTTGAGAAAACCTCCCCCACCATCAATGCCAAACTTCAGATGGGAATTATCATTGTTTCGAGTTGATTTTATACAATCGATTAAAGCCGGAACATGTGTACAAAATGCCAATATTTCTGTAGAGGTCGTTTTCTCTCCAGCTTTGGATGTTATTATGGGGCAACTTTTGAAATCAAAAAATTCATCTAGTCTGTGGCGGTGTGTAGATAGTTTCGTCTTCAGATGTGGTCAAACAGGTTTCTTTTTTGGGAGCCAACGGGTAAGTCTCTTGCTATGCCCTGAACGACATTGCTGGAGAGACCGTAATTTGTGGCTATTTTACAAACATCTCCCGCGGAAACCTGTTGCGGGCCTGTAGTTTGATTTTTTAGTTTCGGGGTGATTTCAACGTTGAGCTGCGAGAATTTGTGTCTTCATTTAAAACTATGTTCCTCATTAAAGAACACGCCAAATGTTCTCTGTTTCAGCGGAAGCGAGTTACTTACATGTTCTTTGAAACTCGGGAAGTGTTTTTCTGGGGTACAAAATTTTTTTTCCCTACCGAATAAGTTTCACCACATTTTTTGCACTTGTTGCTCTTCTTCTTTTTGTTCTTGTCGTTTTTTTTAGTGAAGTTATATGGCCCTGGATCTCGTACCAATTCACACAATGTGCAACTGCACAACGTTTGAGTTTTTGCCCGAGTATTCTTCTCCAAAATTTTGAACTTTGTATAGTCCGGTAGAGTTATTTTCTCGATAGTTTCACACTTCACTGACCGATATACGATAATTTTGCAAGCGCTACATAAAACATTAGGAAAACGTTCATCATGTTCAGCATAATTCACACATTTTTTTAGATTCACACATAAAGCACCACTGATTTTGACCATTTGTTTCTTCTTCTGTCTGGAAAATAAGTCACATGTCATAACCAATTTCATGGACTTGTCCAAAGCATTTGACTGCGTTTGTCATAGTACGCTGATTAAAAAGCTTTATTTTTAAAACTTTTTTATCCCATCTGGGCCCGCCGCTATTTGTACTGTATGTGAATGATTTTCCATATGCCTTTTCAGACAATAGCTTGAAAATTACACAGTTTGCAGATGACAACACGATCTCTATCGACAATACAAATATTAATGAAGTTATTGCAAAGGAACGCTGTGTTACCATGGAGGCAAAAAAACTGGTTTGCATGCAATAAATTAAGTATGAATGATGACAAAACAGTAAGAATGATATTCTCATTAAGAGAACATCATCTGTTATTAACACAACACACGAAATATCTAGGATTATTCATAGACACGAATTTAATATGGGATGTACATGTAGAAAATCTGGCAAACAAACTCAGCAAAAACATATACTTGCTACGAAACCTGAGTAACCGCCTGTCGCGTGAAGTAGTAAAAACAGCATATTTTGCTCTTGTATATTCTATTTTTTCATACGGTATCTTGTTGTGGGGTCATTCTACAGGTGCAAGTAGGATATTTGCTCTAAAAAGACGAGCTGTCAGAATAATATTTAACCTTGGTTATAGAGATGACTGCAAGCATGTATTTAGCAGGTTTTGTATTCTCACTGTACCTGGTCAATACATACCGGGTGACCCAGGGATCTGTAAAAGCCCCATAACTTATTTGCTATTTGAGATATCGACTTCTAGTTTTCTTGAACTGGTACCCACACGTATTCTACATATTTTAAAAATATGCATGATTTTGTACAGGGTGTCCCAATATACATAACAGAGCAAAGTTATGTTTTTTTTAAAGGAACACCCTATATTATATACTTTATTTTCAACCCTCTTGAGAAGCTGATAAAACTAATATAAGATAGTACGGGTCTATTATGGACGACTGGTTAGTTATGGGCAAATTTGTGGCAAAAACAAGGACACATCGAAAAAATTGCAGAAGCGCTCCTAGCAAAGCTATCGTCATTTTTTATACACTGAAGAATTTTCCACATCATGAAGAATAATACAAATCGGCTTTGGTTCTTTTTTGTTCATACTGCTATACAGGGTGTCAACATACGCAAAATATTGGATAACTATTCTTTTTCAAATGGAACACCCTATATATCTTGCCACCAGTGCATGTAATTTTTAATAAGCTTTCCAATGATGTACAATTTGTATAATGAAATATTAAGGATTCTTGAGATTTATCCATAAAAAACATTTTTCTTTTGTCACCTCCTGCTCATTTTTGGATTTTCAGCCAAAACTATGCATTTTCTGAAAAAATAATAAGAGACCAAAGTTGTAGAGCGGAAAATTTTCGATCGACGTAGGTCTTTCGACTTTTCTAATAATGTGTGCATTGCCCGCCAGAGTACGCAAAATCTTGACCGTATATGCATTTTAGCTTTTTTCTCAAATTTTTTGTTAATTAATTGCACTATACTTTATTCTCCACGTCCTCTAGCATAAAACCACGTAATTATAGAATTATTCAAATGACCTACATCGATTGAAAAAATTCCGCCCTACAACTCTTAAAAATACAAAAAACCATTGAAGAACGAAAAAATTGATACATACATTTTCAATTTGCATTTAGGGCAAAAATTGCTTCTATTAAGAGTTGTAGAGCGGAACATTTTCAATCGATATGGGCCATTTTAATTTCCCTATACTTTCCCGTTTTTCCGCTAGAGGGTGCGGAAAATAAAGTATAGTGCAATTTATTAATAAAAAATTTGAAAAGAAAACGCTAAAATGCATATACGGTCACGATTTTGCACGCTCTGGCGGGTAATGCACGCATTATCTTAAAAGTTGAAAGACCCACATCGATTGGAAATTTTTCGCTCTACAACTTTGGTCTCTTATAATTTTTCATGAAAATGTATAGTTTTGGCTGAAAATCCAAAAATCTGCAGAAGGTGGCAAAAGAAATATGTTTTTATTGATAAATCTCAAGAATCCTTAATATTTTGTTATACAAACTGTATATCATTGGAATGCTTATTAAAAATACCATAGATTGGTGGCAACTTATATAGGGTGTTCCATTTGAAAAAAAATAGTTATCCATTGTTTTGCGTATGTTGACACCCTGTATATCACTATGGTTAAAAGAGAACCAAAGCCGATGTGTATTATTCTTTATGATGCGGGATATTTTCTAGTGTATGGATAATGATGCTATCTTCGCTAGGAACGCTTCTGCAATGTTTTTAATGGGTACATGTTTTTGCCACAAATTTGCCCATAACTAGCCAACCGTCCATAATAGACCCATACTATCTTATACTATTTTCATCAGCTTTTCAAGAGGGTTGAAAATAAAGTATAAAATATAGGGTGTTCCATTTAAAAAAACATAACTTTGTTCTGTTATGTATATTGGGACACCCTGTACAAAAACATACATATTTTTAAAATATGTAGAATAAGTGTGGGTACCAGTTCAAGAAAACTAGAAGTCCATATCACAAATAGCAAACAAGTTACGGAGCTTTTACAGATCCCTGGGTCACCCGGTATATGAATGCTTAATATGGGCAAAACAAAACCAACAAAGATATCTATCAAACAATGCATTTCACAATTATAATACTCGTAATAATGAATATCTAAGACCCGAAACGTGTAGACTCACAAAGTCACAAAATGGACCGCGTCACTACGCACCCACTTTTTATAATTTGATTCCCGAACATATTCGAATTCTTGATACAAAATTGTTCAAACACAAAATTAGGCAATATTTAATAAGCAATTTTTTTTACTTTCTCCGTTACGAAGTACGAGAAAGTATTGATCGTGATTTTTTTTTCAAAAATTTTTTTTACGGAAATATCCGTTTTGGGGTCCCTAGATGCCATTTCAACAATTTCTGGAAAAAAAAATTTTGTGTCTGTGTGTGTGTGTGTCTGTGTGTATGTGTGTCTGTGCGCGCTGTATCTCGAAAACGAATAGACCAATTGATATGAAACTTTGAACATAAGTTTTATTTGATAATCCGGAGAACTGAAAAGCTTTTGGTAAAATTTCGTACACCGGAAGTGGGTGTTTACCTTAACTGTTTTTTGTTTTTTGCCAATATTTTGTTAAATATGAAAAATATCACAAAAACATTTAAACAAATTGTTGGTGTTGTAATCCATGATTACTGGGTAATGTTTAAATGGTAATAAAATGACGTACGTCCCAGTATTTAGTTGAAATTTTATTTTTCTGAACTAGTTATTACCTCATATCAAACACAACATGGAATATATCCAAAACCAAAACATATTTTACATTTATTAGACGTGTAAGTATATTCAGAATTTTGTATACATTTATTAGGATAACAACCCACACTACCAAATATATATATATATTTTTTTTTTTTTTCTAAATTACTAATGCCATAATATTTTTCAATATAAGACTATAAATGTACCCCTCTCACCCCCTGCGTTACAATTTTATATTTTTTATATTTTTATATTTTGTTTTTTAAACATGTATATATTTCGTATTTTTGTAGTTTTTCTGCTGAAGATGGATATTATCCGAAACTAGTTCAGAAAAATAAAATTTCAACTAAATACTGGGACGTACGTCATTTTATTACCATTTAAACAAATATTGAAGACAATAAATAAATGCGAATATTTTGTTTGAAAACATTTTTCATAAAATCATTGTTAATCGAGAAAAAAATTTATTAATTTTTTTTTCATTTTTGGTATACAATTATGAAATGCTAATAGTTACAGCAAATTTATGTTAATAATAATTGTAGAGAATGCCAAAATGAACAATTTATGAAGAATAAATTTTTTTCGAAATCTCTTTAGTTTTTGAGTAAACTGAGTTTTTCAATTTGAAGTACATTTTTCCATCTTTCATAATTTTGACGTTTTAAACGTCAGTTTTATCCGAGTCTACGAAACGTTCGATGCACACTTAAAATATGATTTAAATTGAAAATAAACCATGGAAGCTTAAATATAAATGATGCCATCAAGTCGGAGAAAGTAACATGATGGCCACATCACCATTTTTTCCAGAAATTGTTGAAATGGCATCTAGGGACCCCAAAACGAATATTTCCGTAAAAAAATTTTTGAAAAAAAAATCACGATCACAATACTTTCTCATACTTCGTAACGGAGAAAGTAAAAAAAAAGTTTTTGTTGTTCAAAGTGTTATCGGCGCTTAGTTTATCTACGCGTCTTAACAAATGCGTAATTATCTTAATTTGCATTTTATGAGCTAACCATTCCCCTTTTCAATATTAACATAAATTCCGCATTATTAAAATTTCCAAACGAGATAATTTTCGAAGAAGTACAGCTGCCAGTAACAATACAATGAAGGGATAAGCCTCCACCGCTGTGCATCTTCCCATCGAGGACATCGTTAGACCGTTTTCGTAGAACAATTTGCGAAATGTGCAGCTACCAGGACAATATAACGGACTGTTGATCCGCCTCCCGCAGCCTGCGTACGTGACGAAAACGGCTCGAACCCAAATTGTACTTGGAAGAGCAATTTGCCGGTTCGAACACGTGCGCCGACCTCGACGCTCCCGTCGCACCCTACCACCACCACCACCACCCGCAACCCGGAGCAGAGTAGGGCGTGAGCAGTTTAAAGCCCTTGGAGCGCTCCACTGACAGGAGATGAAACACAATCATTCGACTGACACAACGCAACAGTCGACGAGAGTTCTGCAGTCAGAACGCCCAAGTCGCCGCCACGCTAAGCCGAAACGCCGTCGATTCACCGCTTCCGACGCCGCCGCTTCCGATGCCACCGCTGCCGTTGCCGCCAAGCCGCCGGTTACCCATCCGCGAACTCGTCGGGCAGATGCCGTGCTTCACGAACATTTTAGTGAAGTGTTGGTGGCTTTACTTTTTCGTGACTGTTTATTTCTTCGTGACTTTATTTTACTGACTTATTTCCGAGTATATATTTTTGAACATTTCTGTAAATCATTATATATTCTTGAACATTGAACATTTTATGTCATTGTATCTCCGTGTGTAAATAACAGCGCTCGTTATCGCGCCTATAAGACTTCTTTCTTCTACCTGGCCCCATCTTTGTGTGTTTCTTGTGCTTCTTCATAGCTACACCGACTCCAAGAGCTATCTGGAGGTCAACGAGTGCGGGTTTTTCACCCCGCGCCGCGAATCCCCCCCCCCCTTTATTCAAGCATCAGTCAGTAAACTGTTACAACCGAAAAATACGTAAAATGACGGTGAAATGTCAAAATAAAAATTCAAATTACGGAGTGGCCCTAGTTTTATGCTCGGCGGTGTATTTAATACTAATAAACATTATTTACACTGGTCTACAAATTTAAAAAAAAAATTGACTTGAAAAGAGAAGGATGTTTTCAACAGTAATATAACGAGTGCCTATGATTTTGCCGGCAATTATTAGCGGCAGGATCACGATTGCTTGTTGCGACGAAGCAACAAGCAAGAGTGATCCAGACGCTAATAATTGCCTAGGAAAAATCAGTCACGAGTTAGATTCGAGAAGACAATTGGCCGAACAGAAAGTTCACACTGCATAATTTGAAAAGTTAAATTTAGTGACACCAGGTGTCAGACGTGTATTAATCTGCGCCACAATAATTGTAGTAAGAATGAGCTTACCAAGATTTTGAGAAATGCCTATGAATACCATCACTGATGAAAGCACTAACACTTCACCCGAAAATACAAACAGATCGAATTCAGGAGCAAACTGCTTAAAAGTCCAGCAATAACTGACGTTTTATATGCTATAGAACATGTACTAACGCGTTGCTAGGCAATACCAACATGAGGGATTATCTGATTAGATATCACCCAGGGTTAATTGCCATGCATAACATGGAGCGTGGTCTGTTACGCATCGTAATTAGAATTTTATTGGATCATCTCATCAACGTTATTCGATTTCATTGGTTAATAAGTAAATGAGGGCAATTGTCCAAGTAATTTGGGTGCGTAGAATTCAAATTTACCACCATAATGGCGCTATCAGGTCTAGTTCTTTTTATGTCGCATGGGTGGCGCTGCTGTAAAGTAATTTGCACGGGTGTGAAGCCGAGATACGAATATCGGCAACACGAAAGTATGTGGGCCACCCCAGGACAGTGGGGCAAGGGGGAATTTCAAATTTGCCGCTTTTGTAAAGATGGTTCCCTCGATGTTGCCAGATTTATCAAAGATCTTATTATGGGGATTACCGTTTTTAATAAACTTAAAATTTCACTACAAAGTGATAATTTTAACAATTAAAATTATGTTTTAAACATAATTAGACTCATTATCGCTTATATTTGTCATAATAACTCATGAAAGTATAATATTACTGTTTATTAGATATAATCATGTGCATTGTATATTTTATACTTCGATGTATATGCGGCAACGCTTAATAAGTCTCACCATTTTTATTAACTAACCCCAATAGTGCTGTGAGTGCATATAAATCATGTTTGAAGGTAAGTTATTATATATTCTGTCTTATAAACTCGTCAATTGTATTTATTAGTAATGGAAACATCAAATGGCCGTATTAAATATTCTTGTAAATATCCAGAATGTCAAAATTCTTTCTTTTCCGATACCTATAACTAATGTCGACTACAAAAATAAACATTTCTATAAATTTCCCAAAAATGAAGAATATCTTAAAACATGGAAAACCATTTGTGATATTGAACAGTCTTCATTGTTTAAATTTTCATTCATGTGAAGATCATTTTATTCATAAACATTTTGTTAACCATTTCCGCAAAAAACTAAATTGCAATGCTGTTCCGACACCAAGAAGTAAGACAATATAACTACACTAATTTACTTTTTTAACTATTTTAATGCCATGAATCCTGGATACGAGTAAACAACTGACCTGTTACGACGCCTGAAAGAAATATCCTAAGAAGAACGAAGAGACCTGATGGAACATTGCACCTGGACAAGACCCTAATACCAGATTGTTGTGATATTTTTATATTTGATAATTTTGTTAATAATAATGTATATAATTATTCTGTTAAATATATTTTTTCCATGTAGGCCTATTTTTATTTTTATTTTGTGAAATCCAATCTTTTTTCTTTTACCAAAACCAGTAACATCTTCATTTATGTACTATCTAAAAGTATAATCAATTATGTGCTCAAAAAACATAATTGATTATATTTTTAGTGTTATTAAATTGAAATTTATCGTGTAGACGAGTATAACATTTTTAAATATTGGCGCGGAAATCGTAGTAATTTGCCACCCCGACACCAGGCGGCGCCAAAAATCGTGTTTCCGAAATTTAACATGCAGGTTTCACTTCTAAAGGTATGTGTTCTGTGGGATAAGCCTTCACCGCTGTGCATCTTCCCATCGAGGACATCGTTAGGACATTTCGCAGAACTATTAGTGGAAATGTGCAGCTGCCAGGACAACATAATGGACTGTTGATCCGCCCTCAGCTGCCTGCGTACGTGACGAAATGGACTCGAACCGAAATAAAATTATTCTTGGAAGAGCAATTTGCCGGTTCGAACACATGCGCCGACCTCGATGCTCCCGTCGCACCCTACCACCACCACCCGCAACCCGGAGCAGAGTAGGGCATGAGCACTTTAACGCCCTTGGAGCGCTCCACTGATAGGAGATGCAACACAATCATTCGACTGACACAACGCAACAGTCGACGAGAGTTCTACAGTCAGAACGCCCAAGTCGCCGCCACGTTAAGCCGAAACGCCGTCGATCCACCGCTTCCGACGGCGCGGCTTTCGACGCCGCCACTTCCGACACCGCCGCTTCCAACGCCGCCGCTTCCGACGCCACCGCTGCCGTTGCCGCCAAGCCGCCGGTTACCCATCCGCGAACTCGTCGGGAAGATGCCGTGCTTCACGAACGTTTTATTGAAGTGTTGGTGACTATATTTTTTCGTGAGTGTTTATTTCTTCGTGACTATATTTTACTGACTTATTTTCGTGTATATATTTTTGAACTTTGAACATTTCTGTTAATAATTTTCCGTGTGTATACAGGGTGTATTTGAAATAACGAACAGGCTCGTAACCACAAAGAGATTATATTATTTTTAAACAATATTCGCAATTATTTTGTTTATAACTGTAACAAAAAGCCCGCAATTAATTATTAAAGGTAATGAGTGAAAATACGCAACATGTTTGGGGACAGTGGTAATGTGACTTAATTTTTAAACGGCATCGGCTTTAGATATCGAATTACAACAAGCGCGTAGGAAATATCTGAGTGCTCTTTAAGCATTAATGAACTTGAGGACTGTTTATCTTTTACAAAAAAAAACGTTGCGATAACACTTCAAATTTCGGAGGCAAGAAATCGTATCTCGCGTTTTAAATAAACAAACACACATTCCATGCACATCTAATTAAATGAGAAAAGCATCGGTTCTCAAAATATTTAAAAAACATCGAAAAAATAGGAAAATTAAAAAAAAAATTGGAATAAATTTTGACGGAAATGGGTTCACAAATATTTTGTGTATGTGCCCTTAAATTCCTGTTCGTTATTTCAAATACACCCTGTATATTCTTGAACATTGTACATTTTAAGTCATTGTATCTCCGTGTGTAAATAACAGCGATAGTTATCGCGCCTATAAGACATAGCTACACCGACTCCAAGAGCTATCTGGAGGTCAACGAGGGTGGGTTTTTCACCCCGCGCTGCAACCCCCCCCCCCCCCTTTTTTTATTCAAGCAATCAGTCAGTGAACCGAAAAATACGTAAAAAATTAGAAATGTCAAAATAAAAATTCAAATTACGGAGTGACCCTAGTTTTATGCTCGGCAGTGTATATAATACTAATAAACATTAATCCTATTAAAAACTACGGACCTTTTTCGGTCTCATGGGGAAACCAAATTTCACCGTGGTTTATAAATTAACCAAGTAATCATAAGAGTTACAACACCATTAAGGCGACATCTACTGCCCAAAACAGTAACTGTCAAATTAAAAATGTCATAGTGTGGTCTGACTGATGCCCAATTCCTGAGAACGCCGTGGAATCGACTGATTTGGATTGTTTGTGATGGACGCTTCAACGGCAGCAATATTCTCGTTGTCTCATTGGCACGGGAACATTCAACAGTGAATATGTTGACTCAAATTTTCTCACCAAATTGTGAACTGCTTGTCTACTCGGGAGAGAATGACGACCCAAAATTGGCGTAAGCGCTCTTTAAGTTGCAATCACTGACCCGGAATTTCAGTAGTAATTTTTAATTACTTGTAAACGTTCTTCGTTCGTAAGTCTTTGCATGATGAAAATGTTTGAGTTACTGTGTATTTTGGCAGTGACAGCGCACTAATTTGTTTAGGGGTGCGTTCACAATAATAAAACAAAAGTGCCAAGTTGCTATTAAAAAACCCTTTATTAAAACTATTTTGGTATAAAATTCAAATATTAAATAAATATCAAAGTAAAAAAACTGGAAAAATATGAAGATACACACACACAGTGCTCAAATTATCTACTGCTCCTAAATTATGCACAAACTGGACCAAAATTATATATTAAATTTTTTGTTAAACAAATTAGATCATCCAGTTCCACGCGTTTCTAGATTTATTTACAGAGTAATATAAAGTCCTCAACGTGTCACATTTTGTTTTTAATTTAGGTTTCAAAAAAGAAACATTGCTGTAATAAAGTTCTCGGAAAATGTTATTAATTAGCACCTTTAACGAATCCACTTGTACACCCGCTCGCAATTAATAAACGCGTTACGTGATTTGCGACAGTCCCCATTTCCAGCGTGCCTCATTATAATTTTTCTTTCATTATTTCTCCGGAACAAATTACGACTGGCCATCGCGTGAATAATACCCCCGGGGCGGTATTAAATCGGCCCGGATTAACGGCTCTATTTTTAAGTCGGGAGAAAAATTGTTTTCCCATCGTTCGATCGAGGCAAATTGCTCTGACCCAAATTCGCGATTGCTTTCGGCAAGTGCAAATGAAAATTTTCCAGATACTCAACTTACAATAAGATATTAATAAAAATCGAAAATAAAAAATTCAATCATTTTTGGCTATATCTTGTAAATAAAAGACGATAGATAATTTCTGTTTTCGTCAAAAAAGAGCTAGAGGATACGCCATCGATTTTTTCTATTTCTTTTAATAACCGAGATTCCCTATTGTAACATTCAATTTGCGCCACCCTGTACACTTTCTTGCAATAATTTTTTTTTTTTTTATTTATTTTTTTTTTAAGGAAGGATGGTCGACAGGAATTCGGATTGAGGATGCGCGGATGATTTGTGAATTGACGTAGCCAACTAGGGCATTCTGCCACAACCGATAATTTGTATAATAATCATTTATAATGATGAAAGGGACATACACTAAACATCCATGGACCCGTCACGAAAAAAGTGACCGCGCGGATGGGATTTGAACGCACGACCACGAGGGCCGCAAGCAGGAGCTCTACTCACTGGGCCACTGTGGCTCCTGCAATAAAAGTAAATTTCAGAATTTTTGCCCAGCAATATGCGAACTAATTACTTTCTGAACAATAATAAAAATAATAAATAAACAGATGAAAGGATTCTTTTAGAATTGTAGACAATTAATATTGAAAAAACTGACGTTAAAAAGCGTATAAAAAATATTTGTAAAGAAACATTTTTAAGGCAAATTTCTCGAATTTTAGGAACAATCTCAATCAATTTGAAACAAATTTTTGAAAATTATTTGAACCACTGTACAAAACTGAGTTTTTTTTTTAAATTAAATCAAATCTCTTCATTTACCACATAAAATACATTAGCATGAACAAAAACAGTGGCGTCAAATAATATTAATAATACAAAATTGAAAGAGAATGGCATGTAATTTTGGTAAATATTTTTTAGTGAATTTGGAAAGGTTCAAGCCGATTGCAATTGTTTTTATATTTTTCTCCAGTGGTCGACAATATTACATTTTTTCGAACTTTCTGCTCCATTCAAGTGGGATTATCTTAATTAGTTGGGACTGAGGCATTTGCAACATTTTGCAAATTTATGATCAAGAATGAATTTTTAGTGAGTTTGAAATTTTTGAAATTTTTCAACTTTTGCGCTCTGTTCAAAATTTAAAAAAAGAGACTGAGCGTTTGCAAATTTTTACAAAATTATAGCCTGAATGAATACCGAGTGAATTTGGAAAGTTTGAAGACGATGGTAAATGTTTTTATATTTTTCCTTAATCGCGGAAATAATTACGTTTTCTTTAACTTTGCTCAGTTTGAGTACTATTATGGGTTATTTGCAAGTTTTCGCACAATCGAAATCTACAATGAATTTTGAGTACATTTTGAAAGTTTTATGAGAATGGCATTTGTTTTATATTTTTTTCGAATCGCCAAAATTATGTTTTAACTTTCTCCGTTACGAAGTACGAGAAAGTATTATGATCATGATTTTTTTTTCAA
Source organism: Ocypus olens (assembly GCA_910593695.2). Classification (NCBI taxonomy): domain Eukaryota; kingdom Metazoa; phylum Arthropoda; class Insecta; order Coleoptera; family Staphylinidae; genus Ocypus; species Ocypus olens. The sequence continues at coordinate 11,279,812 of OU343061.1, forward strand.
ATTTTTTTTTACGAAAATATCCGTTTTGGGGTCCCTAGTTGCCATTTCAACAATTTCTGGAAAAAAAATGTTGTGGCTGTGTGTGTGTACGCTGTATCACAAAAACTAATCGAGCAATTGATACGAAACTTTGAACATTAGTCTTATTTAATAATCCGAAGAATTGAAAAGATTTGGTAAAATTTTGTACACCGGAAGTGGGTGTTTACCTTAACTGTTTTTTGTTCTTTTCCAATATTTTCTTAAATATGAAAAATATTACAAAAACATTTTAACAAATATTGAAGACATTAAAGAAATGAACATCTTTGGTTTAAAAATATTTTTTATAAAATCATTGTGATTCGAGAAAAAAATGTTTGTTTATTTTTGGTTTATAATTATGAAAAAATAATAGTTACAGCAAATTTATGTTAATAATAATTGTAGAGAATGTCAAATTGAACAACTTATTAACAATTTTTTTTTCGAAATCTCTTTAGTTTTTGAGTAAACTGAGCTTTAGAATTTGAAGTAATTTTTTTCAATTTTTCATAATTTTGACGTTTTAAACGTCAATTTCATCTGCATCCATAAACGTTCCATGTACATTTAAAATATGATTTAAATTGAAAATAAACCACAAAAGCGTAAATATAAATGATACCATCAAGTCGGAGAAAGTAACATGATGGCCACATCACCATTTTTTTAAATTTTGTGCTCGGTCCGCTACGTCAAAGTCGTAAAATATGAAAAATATTTTTCTTAATCTTTTGATAAATGTAAAAGATAACAAAGAACTGCACATATGTTGTTCATAAATGTATTTCGTGAACTCTTTGATTTTCGAGAAAAAAATTAAAAATAGAAAAATGTTGAGTACTGTCATCTATAATCACGAAATGATGATAGTTATATTAAATTTATACAGTGCGCGCCTAAAGTATGGAATAAATAAAACCGAAATTAAATATTTTTGGAAAAAATCCTCGAACAGGTCGATTTTCTTTTATAAAAATACACATTTTTGCATGAAAGTCGATTTTCAGTCGTCATTTGTTTTTGAGTTATGAAAAGATCTCTCAAAATCAAGAACAAAAATAGGGGGTTGCCATTTAAAAACAAAATGGCGGACGTCATAACTCAAAAACAAACGACGACTGAAAATCGACTTTCATGCAAAAATGTGTATTTTTATTAAAAAAAATCGACCTGCTCGAGGATTTTTTCCAAAAATATTTTATTTCGGTTTTACTGAACATATTCCATACTTTAGGCGCGCACTGTATAAACAAAAATTACAGTGAATACCAATATAAACCATTTATAAGGAATAAGTTATTTTCGAAAGATTTAAAAAAGTATAAAAAATACAAAACTACTTTGAAAATATGAACTCTAGACTAGAATTCCCTTATTTTCTCGAAAAGCAGTCGATGGATTTTAATCAATTCTTCAATAAAACATTCCAGAACAATGTAACTATAAAAACTATGCTGAACAATTGATCATTAGTTTTTCATCAAATTAAAATGCTTTTCAAAATTACTTGTATTTTTTCTTAATTTTTTCGAAAATCCGTTGATGGTTTTCATTAAATTCTTTAGAAGTAATTTCAGACATCGGGATCTACCTACAAAAACAGACAAATATCCAAAACTGTTAGTAATAAATGCTCCAAAAGACATTATAGAACGTTCAAAAGATTTAGAATGAAAATGGAACGATTTTAAGATGTGCTAAAAATTATTTCGAACAAAACAATTGAAAAGAAAATTCTTAAAATTAGTGGCTTTTGTGGGAACAAGAGAATATTTCTGAAAATATCATATTTTCCCCGAATTTCAAGGAGTTAATATTAAATGCTGACATTCTTTAAAAAAACTAATGCTAAAAGCGTACAAAAATATTCTAAAAGAACATTTTGGCTATTTAATTTAAGATGTACTAAAAGTAATTCTAAACAGAACAATTTCACATCAACTATTTAAAAAAGGGTGTTTTTAAGAAAATGTCTGTTTACAAAAGTGACAAAAAAAAATATCATTTGGAAGTAAATTTTTAATAATTTTTTAATTTTATTTAAAAAAACAAGAAAATATTTCTGAAAAAATAATTTGAGAGTGATTTTTTGCGGAATTTAAGGGCGTATACAGGGTGTCAATTTGAAAACTTTCAATCCGAATATCTGTGAAAATAAAAGAGTTAGAAAAACGCAATTTGGTACAAATGTTATACAGGTAGGGGGAACTAGAACCACCATATTTTGGTTATGGGGTGAGTGACCCCTTGGGCCCCATTCACCCCAACCCCAAAATTTTAAATGGCATCACCTCTTTTGTGATCCCTTAAATTAAACGTTTTTTTTGAGTAGTATTCACCAGTACAAGAATGTTTTTAAAATTTGATACAGGGCCGAACAAAAAGTATAATTAAAATAAAATAAACTCTGATTCTTTGAATTGCTATTTTATTTAATTAAATTCTTATAATGTATTCCATTTTGGGCTACAAAAAGGATAATATAATAACTAATAGAGCAATTGATATTATATATATTTCATCTTTCATATTTTTGACGTTTTAAACGTCAGTGTCATACGATTCAACAAAACGCTGTATGTACATTTGAAATGTGATTTCAATTAAAAATAAACCATGAAAGTGTAAACATAAATAACTATACCATCAAATCGGAGAAAGTAACATGATGGCCACATCAGCATTTTTTAAATTAACGCTAATTAAGGCGTACAAAAATATACTTCTTAAAAACAGTAGATCATGAGATAATCTCTAAATCTGAATTTTTGTATTAATCAAATTATAAAGGGCGGTTATATCATTTTTGCACCTGGGCGCCCTACCACCCTGGAACGCACAATAATGACAATAAGTTACTGTCAAATATAACGTATAAACTAGATTACTGACAACTTTCGTTTAACTCGTTGTAAGGTGGTCATTTGCTAAGATACCATACCGAAGTAAGCTGTGATAGTGATATTTTGAGGCGAGGGACTTATTGTGTCAGTTAGTGCACTAATAACGTCACCTTTAGGGTAGATATACACTAGAGCATTTTTTCGAGCATCTCTATGTAATGTAACGTTCTAACGAATGGTACAATACAGGAAAATGCTCAGTTTCAAAAGCTGTCATCAAAAGACGTCTGGTTCGTGAGGGTGATACACTAGAACATATCATAGAGCGGCTCGTTGTTTTGTTACTAGTAAATGCTCTAGTCTATAGTCACCTTTAGCATTTACAGACGTACGTACTCGCATTGAAAATTAAATTATCGCTGTTGGCAGTTCCCTTGCTTATCAGTGGATAACTTTTACACAAGATTACGTACACAATACAAGAAGTATCTACGAAATAGTACATTAAATTTCGAAAACATCCCATGACTGTCGAAGCTTTCGGTGAATTTCTTACTCTCGTTTATTCATTAATTCATTGCCCTGCTGGAATGTTCAGCACGGTCCTACGCAAGACGTTTACATTATTAAAACCGACCTCCATTTCCCTCTTTATCCAAATTAAATCTTGAGCGATTCGTCTGCGTTGGTATGTGCACAAGACAAAATAATTGGAAATGTAATTGCGCATTCCACTCGGACGTAATATGTCGTCGGGCCGTGGAGCCAAAGTTGGAAAGTTCGAAGTAACCGACTCTTACCGAACATAACTTAACGCTTAACTCTCCTATAATTCCCGAACTTCTTCCCAATCACTAACTATTCAACTCCACTAACTCTAATTTAAAGCACCCTTTTCCGTCGAAATTCACTCGCATTCCGCCCGAGTTCGCTCGCAAATCAGGAATCCATGAGACGTGAATTAAGGGGATACACAAAATTACCCTCCAATGCCAATCACTTTGTATAAAGTATTCAGAGGTAGCAATGATATGCATATATCTACCAAGCGATTAATAATTACTTAGCGGCTATGATAGTGCCAGTATTTGATTTTTTGTATCTTTGATAAACGTCAAACAATTGTTTCTGTTAATCAAATTTTAACGCAAAACTAGTTTTTACTTAAGAACATAAAAGATCCATCTTAGTTTCGTAACGCTGTTTTCAAGTAAAATTATTATAAGTTGTTTAGAAATTTAATGATTATTGCAATAATTCAGCTGTTACTTATGTAAGAGGGAAAGTGGGCGAAGAATACAAACCAGAATGTGTCGTACAAACCATAAACACGTAGGAGGAATACCGGTGTTTGTATTAAAAAAAATACATCCAAGTACTGGAAACTGCGCTGACGCTGCCTTTTACGAAATGTTTGCTGATATCAAAATGGATAGCGTCCGTTTCCGGACACAAGTGACAATGAAGTGGTTTTCAGATAATAGAGTTGAGCTCCTGAGTTGGCCTCCTAATCATCGGACCTTAATCCCATTGAACATCTTTGGGGAATATCGAGGCGTAAGATTAGGCAGCACTCGTATCACATCAATCGAATCGTTGAACAATGTTTTAATTCAGGAGGACCATTCTCCTCAAGAATGTCGATGCTTAGTGTCGACTTTACCTGGTGTATGATTTTATTATAATAAATGTTTCCATTTTTATTAACTGGTATTTTTACTTTCTCCGTTACGAAGTACGAGAAAGTATTGTGATCGTGATTTTTTTTTCAAAAATTTTTTTTACGGAAATATCCGTTTTGGGGTCCCTAGATGCCATTTCAACAATTTCTGGAAAAAAAAATTTTGTGTCTGTGTGTGTGTGTGTGTGTCTGTGTGTGTGTATGTCCCCACATATTTGTGGCACTTTGTGTGTGCTACATCCTGAATTGTGGCGGAGGCGCGTTCTTGTGGCACCTTACCCTCCGTGCCACAAGTACATTCGGCTATTTCTCCATTGCTTCATATGTCACACTTACGACATTTAGTACCAATGTTAAAGAAGATCAGATTATTTCAGTTATCTATACGAAAATTCTCTAAAATCATTCTCACGAAAGTTATGATACCTTAAAAATAATTGTGTGTATGACGCCACATCATGGGTACCGATCATGTGTGCTACACACCAAATTGTGACAACCCTTGTTGGTAGCGCCACCTGGAACAAAATATGCTGCGTTGCCGACCTATCCCACATACCTACCGAGGGGATCGCATTGTTTGCTCAATTCTCGGGTTGGAAATAGATTTACAGTTGGCGTTAGGACTTGCAGTGTCCATTCATAAATATTTCAATTAAATAAATAACATAAATTATTAATAAATAAATATTGAAATATTAAAATATTAATGAAATAAGAAATTGTGAGTAGAGAAATTAATTAAATTAATAACAGTAATTATTAATAAATAAATAAAAATTGAATTATTTATGAAACATAAAATTGCAAACAGAGAAATAAAATGTACAATTAAATGTTAAAAATGCACGGAATTTCTTGTAATTGTCTAAATTATTATTGTTCTTGACAATTAATACCCAACTTAAATTGATTTTTTTGTTCCCACTTTACTTGAATTACAGTTAAAATTATGCATAAATTATGCAAATTCACCAAATTAAATAGCATTTATTTATATTAATTTATTGGATTCTGTTTTAAAGTTTAAACGGGTTCGGGATGATAAAATGATACAAATATTATTACAATCTTTATATGTATATAAAAAGTGCATGTAATATAATTTATTTCGTATTCAATTAACAAAATTTTCCCACTTTCTTTGAATTTTTAATTTTATCTATATGATTTTTAACACAAAATTTAATGTCAGTCCAACCGCGTGAAGATAATATAGAATTGCTATTCATACATTTTATGCAGTTTACTTTTCCTGGTACAGTATTTCTTTTTATGTGCGTTGCAAAAAACTTCAACACTGCTCCTTTCTCTGCACTAGAGCATTATACATCATATTAAGGATACAAATAGTTTATGATTAATTTTGAAATAGCACTAAACAATATTAATAAATATCATTACCTGAACATGTACGGGGAACAGGTACTTGAGTCGACACTTATATTAAAAAAAATATTTTTTTAATGGAATAAAACATGTTTAAATAATTCTAATTAATCCCATCATATAGAAAAATAATTGATTTATATTACTAACAAAAATTTGCTTCAAAATTATATGATAAAATATACATTAACACAAGGTAAAAGTTTTAGCATGTAAAATCCTATGGCCCACGATAAAAAACATACTGTATATCTAACGGTCAATCCATGTCAAATCAACCAATGATAGTCGCTAATTTTTTTTTATTTTCCAGAAGTTTTAGCTATTTTTTAAATTTCTAACCAAAAAGCTAATAAAGTCTCAGTGATGAAATTTTAACCACTTAGTATAACACCATTAAAGAACGTTTTGTGAAAATATTGGGTTTTTAAAGTGTGTCCCTTCCGAGATATTTCAGATCGAAAATACCTGATTTTAGGAAAATTGCAATATTTGAAGACCCTTTAAAAAAGGATGTAACTCTCTGGCCTGATACTTTTTAGGGAAGTAGTATACTATAGACACTATATCCACAAAAAATGAATTTGAGTCTTCGTTTTATCTTTAACACTTTTAATTTTTAAAGAGAAGCTTTTTATTTTGGAAACGTTAACATTTACCTATTTTCTGCTAATTTACAATTTAGTATAGGCCTATATATATATATATATATATATATATATATATATATATATATATATATATATATATATATATACTTAACAGAAAAAATTGTACATTTTATGTTCTTTAACATGGTTTCTTTTTGAACCAAATATCTCCAAAAACCGAGGAGCTACAGAGTTTAACGTAAATCTCTACAAAATGCAAAATAGGCTGACCCACCAATACAAAATGGCTGTTCACAAAAAAAACTGAACATCTGAAAAATTAATGCATAGCTGTTTTCAACTCTCTGAATATACTACAACATAGGTAAAAAAACGAAAATAAATAAATTTTGTCAGAGACCTTTTCAAATTAAATTGGTTGATTTGATTGACCCCTAAGAATTTTTAGTGACAATCTAAAGACAATAATCAAACAAACTGTTTTAAAAATATGTTTACTTCTTAAAAATAATATTTATTGTTTCAAAATTGTCTAACAATAAGTAAGAAGTTCGTTTGAAATGCATCTCCCTAAATATATGTTCATGAACGCTGGAATATTTAGGTTGGTTCATATACTTACATGTTTGTTTGCAAAATATTAGGAAAAGTTGATAAAAACCAAAGAAAATATGAGCGATTAGATTTTTCACCATAATTGCTTTGAATAGTATGAGAGTGCTGTCTTTATTCTGACAACAATTAAAATGTAACTCATTCTAATTTGGTTTCTGTATCGAATAGAAAATTCAGCAATGTACATTGGTGATTTACATTGTATTTATATGTTTATGCAAACTCCTGCTTCCCATACAGATGGCAAAAAAAGGCAATAGCATAACAAAAAACGTGTATTGTAACTTGTTACTCAAGAGTGAAAAAATAAAATTAAAATATTTGGGATTTCACACGAGTTACCGCGCTTGTCATCAATTGAAAATCTATAAATAGATTGTTAATAATTTTCTTAAAATACAATCCGGAATGAATTTTGAGTAAATTTTCAAATCGATGGTAATTATTATTACATTTTTTCACTTAAATTATTACAGATTTTCAAGAACTTATACTTTATTCTCATGGATTTATCCCACAACTTGCGGATGGGGTGTTTGCAGGTTTCTATGGATTAATAATTATAATTAATTTTTAGTAAATTTATAAAGTTTATAGGAGAGACATATTTCATTTCATTTTTTCATTTGAATGGCAAAAATATTGTTATTTTCAAATAACAACCTACCTTATTGTTTACTTTTTAGATAGAGCATTTTTAACTACAATACAATACTATTTTTTCTCCACGACCACTGTAGAATTTAAGCATTCTGAAATCAATTTTGATCATAGAACGTACACAATCTCACTCTTGTTATGGATCAAAATAAAATGCACTTATGCGTTTTGCATGTAATTCATTCCATAATAACTAATGGAATGAATATTCTCACACCGTTTCGAATAAAACAATTAGCCTTGGATATCACAATTGTCAAAATACTATAAACATAACCACAAACGTGATAATAAAACGTAAGTTCTTTGTGTTAATTATAATTAATATACTAATACAATAATTATTGTATTAGTCTATTTTATCTGGTCGAGGAGAAAGTATAGTCTACTACTAGGTAAGAATGGAAATTCTGATGCTAGTCCACTCGCATCGAATTTCCATTTTAACCTTGTTACAGAGTATACTATTATACCCTCGCCTAAGGCATTTTTCAAGTTAATTTGACTAAAATAAGCGCTGCGTGTCTAAAATTTGTCGCATAATAACATTTTTTTTTAAATTATTTACCAAATTCAGTATTGCATCAAACTAAAGTTGATTATTTTGTTGCTATAACAATACACTTTTTTATTCTTTATGGAGATTTTTCTCTAGTAATTTTTTTTAAGTTGCATTATTAGAAATTTTTTGAGTAATTTCGTTTTGAAAATAAAAGCAACAGTGCGTTGTCCTAGCAACAAAACGATAAGTTCCAACGAATATCCAACATCATCACTAAACGCATTATTAAATTCCAAAGAACTTGTATACAAATCATTTTCGGATTCGGTAAATAAAATAAAAGTAAAGTCATTACGCAAAACCCTGACCGCTTATTTAGTCGATTTTTTTTTGAAAATGTTATTGTATTTGCAACCACATTTAATTGATGAAAATAACATTTTCTCATACCAGATTTACATTCCTTCCTTACAATTAGTTCAGTGATTTTTTAATTAAATTACGTTCATAAAACTCACATAAATGGATATTTTGTATATGCTGCACTGTCAAATAAGCTCCAATTATGTGTCTAATATTAATTTCTTGGTTTATTTGATCCATTCTCATTTTACTGTAAATGTTGTTATGTGTTAATTGCTATTGTGTGTTAGTTTGGACCGGATATTGGGATGTGACGCATTCATTCGACGAATTCCTTTTAAAATTTAAAAGGACGGTCCAAAACAGGTAGAACACTTGGGGGTGACGAATGCTAACATCTGCGAAAGATAAATATTTGAGGCCTGGCTCCTACTTCTATACATATTTAAAAATAGACTTTTATTATTGCTATTTAAATTAATAACTTTCTGTAAATTTCTTGCTCTTTCAAACTGAATTTCAATGGCTATTGTAATGCACGCTAGAGAAATAAATCTTCGATTTTTTTATTACGTCCATTTTCTCAATAAAACTTTATTCATACATTTCTTATAGATTTTAATATAGAAATAAATACCAATCAATAATAATAACTTACTACAAAAAATAATGTTGGTAAAAATCAAACTATTATCTTTTAATTTTTATGCTATTAAGGAATTCATTATTTTTTGCTGCCCAAAACAGCGAATGGATAAAATAAACCATGAAATGAACATTAGATACATAATTTGCGAATATTTGAACGTGTGAAATACCCGAAATGTCCATTTATGTGACGTTTATAAATTCAAAACTTACTAAAGTAAGGAGATATTGTAAATCTAAAAAAAATATGACTTACATCTACATTCAAATCCTTATTTCGAATAACTCTATCGACTTTTTTCTGACTACATAGTTTCGACAAATAAGTGTGTCAGTTTCGGACATAATTATTTTTTAAATGAGAACCGAAACTTTCAAATGACGAGTGTATCCTAAAATAAGTTTTTCAAAGCAAAAATTTTGTAAATCAGGGCTTGACGTTACTAATATGGCGGAATCGTAAGTGGTTTTTTCTACCGTTTGTTTACTCATGACTTTACTAGTTTAGAGTTTTTCGAACAATTTTAAATTGTATATAACATTTACTAAATTAAAAATTGGTGGTTAAATAATAGCCTAAATTATACTATTTCAAGTAACGTTCGATGATTTTATAAACTTATATTTGCCTGAGCTATAAATCTGAGATATTTTTTCAGCTAAATCGCCGGAAATAAATAATGAATACCAATATAATATTTAATAAAAAATGTATTGGTTTTGATTTTCAAAAGTAAACTGATTTTTCTTCGAATAATGAATAATGCATAATTTACGGTATTAAACCTGTATTTGATAATCCTTTTGTGCCGTAAATTGTGTGTGTAATAGAGAAAAGTTAGACAGAACAACATAATGACAAATCTTTTTTTTTTCATTTTAAAATTTAATTTGAATTCATAAATTTTAGAATAATTTGCCTAATATTATAAACATAGTAAGATATGCTAAATTTGCGAAGTAAAAAAAATATAAATTGTGTTAATTGTGAGTTAAAATTATAAAACGTATCGGGAAGCAGCTGAAATATTTAATAAGAAACATCCAGACACAAATGTACATACAATAATTAATATTTTGAAATGAAAATAATTAAAACATATGGATATGTTAAAAATAAATTAAATAACAAACGTCGATAACTGAGGACTTTAAAGTGAGGACTTTAAATGTAATGTTATCTACAATAGAATATATTAAATATTAGCTGCGCAAAAGGGTAAAGATATGATGGCAAATATTTTGAAAGCACACAAATTCCACCCATATAAACCACATTAAAACCTAGAGATTATGTTAGTGGTTTCAATTTTTGTTCTCTTATCCAAGGAGAGTTAGAAGAGCATCCATTTTGGGTTAGAATAATCATGTTTGAAGATGAAGCTTCATTTAATTCAAATGGTACAGTGAGTTCCCAAAATTGTCGATGATGGAATGACCTTCAACCCTAACTAACTAACGAAATAAATATTCATTACTGTAGTATTGTGTACATTTTTATCTGGATGTTTGTTATAATATATTTCAGCTGCTTCCCGATACGTTTTATAAATCCATGCCCTGATTATCTGTATGGAAATAAAGTCTAAGTTACTTAATTTGCACTGGTAATTATTTTTTTAATTGTTCAATTAAAATTGAAACGAATTTGTTCGTGTGTCACATCGACGAAATCAGCAAAGAATGCCGTTGTAGTTGTGTACATATATGCGCCTATAAAAAATTAGAGTTGAACATAAAAAACAAAACGAATCATCCTCTGAATGAAAATCCTTCACCATTCGACGAGTAGCAAAAATTTGCTTTGGGAATGTTCTTTCGGATTAGACAAAAATAAATAAATAAAGATATGGCCAATGGAAAATCGCGAGTTAACTTTTCCAAGTTACTGAAAAACCGTTTAAGATAAATCTAATATTAAAGCAGATTATTCATGGACGCTAAAAATCACCCAGTACATGTCTCAATTCTTATTAATTTAGAAATTGAATTTCGATTAATAAATAGTTAATACATTATTTACTGAAACCTTGAAATCAATAAAATTTAAAATTGTACTTACACCCTAATTAATTAATTCTAACCCTCTCTAGCAAATGATATTTTTTTTTAAAGGTAAAGGCAAAAACAAGTTGTCTAACTTATTAGAAAATTAAAACATTTCGATTTTACACAAGTAATTTAGATAAATAGTTGAGAGTAATAATTTTTCCAATTTGATTTCAAATTTATAGAGTGTAAAGACAGTAGTAAAATATAGTTGTTTAAGAAACATAATTTAAATATTGTGTGCTTCTTGTTTGTTCGTTTATTAGATGGTTGCCAGATGCTTTACAGATAATCGTATCCTTCATCCCCATACGTTCTTTTCCAGGCCCTTTAAAATTCCAAGAAATGAATTTGTGCCGCCAACAACCCAATTTCTGTTTTAAATTAATAAAAATTAGACATACAATATGTAATTTCACTTGAAACATTTTTTTAAACTTATACTACTTTCATACTTACAAGGGAACGGTCGGGGGCGTCGTTCGCCGATTGCGACGGACCTTGTATATGTTGTAGAGCACCAAAAAGAAAGAGACCCGTATTTTTTCTATGTGCTTATCTCGAGGTTTAGGGGGTGAAACCACCTCTTGAAGAAAATGTTTTTTTCATTTATAGCATATATCTTCTAAAATACGAGGTATATGAAAAAATGTTTTATATAAAAGTTTGACATTATTTTATGCTCTTTGCAACGATATACTAAGTTTTAAAAAAAACCTCTTGAAAAAACGGCCTAGATTAAAAATTTTGATTTTTTTAAAACTTACTACATCGCTGCAAAGAGCATAAAATACTGTAAAACTCTTTTTCACATACCTCGTATTTTAGAAGATATATGCTACAAATGAAAAAAGAAACATTTTCTTCAAGAGGTGGTTTCACTCCCTAAACCTCGAGATAAGCACATAAAAAGATACGGGTCTCTTACTTTTTGGTGCTCTACAACATATACAAGGTTCGTCGCAATCGGTGAAGGGCGCCCCTGACCGTTCCCTTGTTAGTACTAACGCATGAATTTTCAAAATTAATCAAAAGTAAACGTATTATTAAAAAAAAGATTTATAACAAACAAAATGTGTAGTTTAAGAATGTAATTAACACTAGTTGGTAACCCGTTATTACTAACAGAAAACTGTTATTAAGAAGTACCCTTATAGAAATTAGGAAATATCAATAAACATTTATTACACGGAAATATTTACATTCTATATTTGGTAGGGGCCAATTCAATAATGTTTTAGTTCTTTCAATTAACATTATATATTCGTGAAGTCATACATAAACTAACGAAAATTTAAGATGATCAGCCTCTACTATAAACTGTTGCAAAAATTACTCGAGGCAATAATAATCTCAAAAGACTAGATCGTCTTAATCTCTGCTTAGCTATTCAGTGTCCTTTATTAAATTATGCTTGACTTGCGGCAATTTTTACAACCTCCTACTTAACCGTGTCATAAAGTAATTTCCATATACGATCCTCATCATACCTGCACGACTTCAATTTCAAACGGTATTTGTCCTTTCGTAAAATCGGCACACATTTTACAAAAGCACAAAGCCATTAATTTGAATTATTTCTAACTACATTTTTAATGTTATTATTAAAACAAATATTTCACAGGTCTTAAGGTAAGTCGCCTTATTATACTTATCGATTGCATATTCGAATTCTTGGGATTTGCATATGATTTAACAACTATCAGGATATAACTTTTATTTTAATTGAAACTGATATATTTTCACAATAAAATAATTCCCCGTTTCATTAGTGAACATCCACAACTTATTCATATTATTGCTGGTTACAAAGATTAAACGTTTAATGAATAATATACCGCAACGGATCTTTCTGACTGCTGGTACTTTTGAACGTAATTAAGATAAAATAGCAATAAATTTACACTCTGACATTTTCGTCAAAAAATTCTAAATGAATTTAGGGTCATTCCATGCTATTTCAACAAAAGGTTGTGCTGCACCATTTTAATTTTTTTTTATATTTTGCACAGTTATTTATACATGTTTCTGGAGTTCAAAACTTATTTAAGAAAAATAAAAATTCTTGCCATGTGGCAGCAATGTCCCCGGATGGAGCATGAAACATGTACATTTTTGTAAATGCAAGCGTTTGCGCAAAGTGGCATAACTTTCTTTCCAATTGTGCAAATTTAAAAATTTTAAAAACTCTTAACTCAGATTAAAGTGCCGAAGAGTTTAGTGTAATTTTCATTCATTATTTGTTTTATTTTTTCAAATATAATGGCCGTCAAAGTTTAGCATTGAGATTTGGATTTTTTTCATTTTTCGGCCTTGCTTTGGACTGAGAAGGGGGCAATACACTCAAACCAAAATTAGTTTCCAAGTACAACGGTAACAATAGATTTTATCTGAGGCAAAAAATCTAAAGTGTTTTAAACCCTTCTAATTTTTTTTCGCTGGAGAAAATTGGCATTTTCAAGAAAATCCGTAGTTTTCTAAAGCTGTATCTCCAGTGGGGCACACAGTAAAAATCTGAAATTTATAATACCAATGCTTCTATCTGGGAGCAACACCATTACAAAATTTGGTAACTTTGTTTTGCCTAGTAATAAAAATATTTAAGTTCAAATTTGTAATAATTTTTATGCAATCGGATTAAAAATTGAACTTTAAATATTAGAAGCCGGTACTAAAATGGAACTCACCAGTACTAGCAGTGATTATAATACACTTGTGAATATTATAATCTCTGGTACTAGGCATTAAAGTACTTACCAAGGGTTTCCGTACAACGAGGTGATTGGCGACTCATTAATGCAAATCATAGTCCTGGTGATGAAATTAAAAAAAAAGGTACCATGGATCCTGAATAGAAACTTATTATTATTATTAAAAATGATTAAAGAATAAAATTGAATAAAACCATAAAAGTCATTAGACAATTGTCTTAAATTTGCGGCTGTTGGGAGTCAAGCTGCTGATTACGTTCTAGAATTTCTGTGTTAATCATTTTATTACAATTCTGTTAATCCTGTTATTACTATTGAATTTAATTTAAACTATAATATTAATGAAAGGGCACTTTAGTGCTGAGGTAAATGTATTTTTTATGCAATCGAAAATACTCTATTTTCAGATTTAAAATTGTAATTACTTACGTTTTTCATCTAAATATGTTCTAGCGTTTCAGTGGTAGAACTTGCAGATGTAATTATAGGTTATGTTGATATTTGTTTAACGCAAGATCAGTAAATTCTTAAGGTTGGATTAGCATCGCGCGCATGGTTTAAACAATCACAGAAATTCTAGAACGTAATCAGCAGCTTGACTCCCGACAGCCGCAAATTTAAAACAATTGTCTAATAAATTTTACGGCTTTATTCAATTTTATTCTTTAATCATTTTGAATAATAATACGTCTATATTTAGGGTCCACGGTACCTTTTTAAATTTCATCACCAGGACTATGACGCATTAATGAGTCGCCAATCATCTCGTTGTACGGAAACCCTTGGTAGGTATTTTAATGCCTAGTACCAGTGATTATAATATTTACAAGTGTATTATAATCACTGCTAGTACTGGTGAGTTCCATTTTAGTGTCGGCTTCTAATATTTAAAGTTCGATTTTTACTCCGATTGCATAAAAATTATTACAAATTTGAACATAAATATTTTTGTTACTAGGCAAAACAAAGCTACCAAATTTTATAATGGTGTTGCTCCCGGATAGAAGCATTGGTAGTATAAATTTCAGATTTTTACTATGTACCCCACTGGAGATACAGCTTTAGACAAATACGGATTTTGTTGAAAATGTCTAATTTCACCAGCAAAAAAAATTAGAAGGGTTTAAAACACTTCAGATTTTTTGCCACAGGTAAAATCTATTGTTACCATTCTACTTGCAAACTAAATTTGGTTTGATTATATTGCCCCCTTCCCAGTCGAAAACAGGATCGAATAATGAAAAAAATGCAAATCTTGATGGTAAATTTGAGGGCCAATAAATTTGAAAAACATATCAAATTATGAAAGAAAATTAAACCAAAATATTCACCACTTTAATCTGCGTTAGGAGATTTTCTAATTTTTAAATTTGCTCAATTCGAAAAATTGTTATACCACTTTGCGCAAATGCTTGTAATCACAATAATGTACATGTTTCAAGCTCCATCTGGGAACATATCTGCCACGCGGCAACATTTTATTTTTTTCTAAAATTAGTTTTGTACTCTAGATACATGTATAAATATCTGTGCAATATATAAAACAAAATAAAAACGGTGCAGCACAACCTTTTGTTGAAATAGCATGGAATGACCCTTTATCCTCACATTCCGTTTTTAAAAACACAATAGAGTTTCTTCATGACATTCCCGTAAAGTAATTGTTCCGAGAAAACCCAAATTTATACACCCTTTGAAATTGTTCTCTTAATATATCCGCACGCGGCATGCTTATTGTATAGACTCGTCAGTCCATCTTCCTGTCAATAACACATGCCTTATTGTTACTAGCCCCATAAATCTGGTCACCCCCTTAGCGAATTCCTAATTTTTTCGTTTTTTCGTTTTTCGTATTCGGTCAAAGTAGTAATAGGAATCAACTGATTTTTAATTCTTCAAAAGCCTATATTTCGGGAATACTATGTTCCATTCTTCAGGACACTACACGTGAATAATAACAATTAGCATTAATGAACAGAGTTTTTACAAATTAAAATTAAACAACTTTCAAGAAAGGATGGTTGGTTGTTACCGATTTTGTCATTTGGAATTATTTGAGTACTGTTGTATGTTCCGTACATGTTTGACTACGTGGAATACAGCACTAGACGTTAAAATTATATAATGTTATCTTAATAATGTTTTTTTATTTCACAGTGAACACTAGTAATAACATCAATAATCTAATCGTTCGTTAGGTAATTATATGTCTTCAATAATTTATGTTATTTTGTGTAAATTTAATTTAAATTTAAACAAAAAACTAACAACCAAAAGGTCACTTATGATACATCTATGAACTCAGAATTTAGAGACGAATTAAATTATGTAAAAATATACAGATTGTTCCGTCTGAAATAGAAAAGTTGTGGTCATTGGAAATGGAAATGGAATTTTGATAAAAAATCCACATGTCGATACACTTTATTCCCTTAAAACACTAAACTAAATTTCATAAAGATATATGTAAAAATGCAAATTATAGGCATCAAATATCATTTGAATAGTGTTCTTAAGGAACAAAGTATGTCAATATGTAGACTTTTAATAACAATTCCATTTCCGGTTTAACTTTTCTATTTCAAATAAAAATAAAAATCAAAATTAAAATTACAATCAAAATCAAAATTTAAATTAAAATCAAAATCAAAATCAAAATCAAAATTAAAATCAAAGTCAAAATCAAAATCGAAATCGAAATCGAAATCGAAATCGAAATCGAAATCGAAATCGAAATCGAAATCGAAATCGAAATCGAAATCGAAATCGAAATCGAAATCGAAATCAAAATCAAAATCTAAATCAAAATTCAAATTGTAATTACAATTACAATTGAAAAAAAATTAAAATCAAAGCTAAAATCTGTATTATTATCATAAATCGCGTTCTGTGAATCAAAGAGCGAATTGGCGTGTTTAATAACCATATTAAAAACGCAAATGCGTGTTTAATGAAATTAAGGCTTGGTCGAATGTACTTAATATTTTATATGCAGCTATTTAATAAAGTATTATATAGAAAATGTACCCCATTTATGCTGCCCATACAATTTAATAATGCGCATATTATAACATTTTCGTGAACAAAGATATATATATATATATATATATATATATATATATATATATACATATATATATTTATATATATAAACATGCAAATGATATTTGGGGTCTACCAGAATTCAGTTACACCCGGTATATAAGATACAAATTGCAATATTGTGCTTAATGTTAAAAATCTTGAATCTGAATCTTTATGTTTTATTTTAATTCATTTAATTACTTATATTTTATTTATTTATTTATTTGGTATTACATTTTTATTTTATTATCTATTGGAAGCGTTGCGCGGGCAAGAAAATGCGTGACAAGGACTTTCTTTGCAAATTATAAGACGGTCACATCTCCACGGCAACATTGCTTTTCACACACTTACACACATTTTCATGGCATGCAATATTAGTGGCACCATAAATTGATACCAGTCATATTTGTGACACCATGTGTTAACTTTTCACGTTTCATAATATTTGTGGCACATTTGATTTTTTTGCAATAACTTTTGTTATATGGAGGGTATCGTAAAATTAACCACATATTCAGAAATAATGGAAAGAAGCGCAGCGGAACGACAGTATCTTAACAAAAGCGCCACAAATGGGGATATATCATGCGGTGCCACAAATATGTAGGGACGTGTAATGGTGTGTGTGTGTGTCTGTGCGCGCTGTATCTCAAAAACTAATAGACCAATTGATATGAAACTTTGAACATAAGTTTTATTTGATAATCCGGAGAACTGAAAAGCTTTTGGTAAAATTTCGTACACCGGAAGTGGGTGTTTACCTTAACTGTTTTTTGTTTTTTGCCAATATTTTGTTAAATATGAAAAATATCACAAAAACATTTAAACAAATATTGAAGACAATAAATAAATGCGAATATTTTGTTTGAAAACATTTTTCATAAAATCATTGTTAATCGAGAAAAAAAGTTATTAATTTTTTTTTCATTTTTGGTATACAATTATGAAATGCTAATAGTTACAGCAAATTTATGTTAATAATAATTGTAGAGAATGCCAAAATGAACAATTTATGGAGAATAAATTTTTTTCGAAATCTCTTTAGTTTTTGAGTAAACTGAGTTTTTCAATTTGAAGTACATTTTTCCATCTTTCATAATTTTTACGTTTTAAACGTCAGTTTTATCCGAGTCTACGAAACGTTCGATGCACACTTAAAATATGATTTAAATTGAAAATAAACCATGGAAGCTTAAATATAAATGATGCCATCAAGTCGGAGAAAGTAACATGATGGCCACATCACCATTTTTTATTTAGGTAACCTAAATGTGGAAAGGGTCCATTTGGTCGATTCTAGTTCCTGAGATATTTCAGCTGTTTTATCGAACCCGTGTGGGTTCGATTCCCATCCCGGGCGGAAGATTATTCGGCGATCGAGAAGTATTCGCTCGGTCCGTAGTTGTCGTATATGTCTGACATTATTCATTTCTTCATTTATTCCATTATTCATACAAATATACAATACAAAATTACAGCCGTGTGTGATTGAATGGCTCAGACAAGGTAAAAAAAAAATCGCGATACGTATACAGGGTGTTACAAATTCGATGCATTAACATTGCTATCTCGGTAACTATAAGAGATAGAGAGTTGGTTCAATTAAGACAAAGTTGTTAAAATATTTCGAATGCTTTCGGCGACATTCGTTAATAACTGAAAAAGTCAATTTATATTAACTGGTATTTTTTTAATACCAAAAAGTCAATTTTGGTTTTAATTTTTTTACGACTTTATTACTAGTTATTTTGAAAATCCAAGAGCGCTTTCTTAAGACACTTTTATAACTCTTCCATAAAATAATTTTAATTTTCAAATGCCGACCTGGATTTTTTATTTTATTTTTGAGTAGCTATTCACCTCCCAAAACTAATCATGTATCATACTAAATTGTTTGCTAGGAGTTATTTGGAAGTTTTTTTGAAAATTGAAGTGTAAGCATTGATTTTGAAACATAACATAGCAAAGTGAACTTTAATTTTGGTAAGAGATAATAGTATTTCTTATCAACAGTAATTGCACAAGTGCATTGGAAATTATCGGTAACAAGTTTGTGCGATTTCGACAAACGAAGTCGTATTGTTTGGCAACAGTCCCGAGCCCGGAAGGGCGAGGGGCTGTTGCCTAAAACAATGCGACTGAGTTTGTCGAAAGAGTGCAAACTTTCGATAATTTACATTGCACGAGAGCAATTTATCAGACTATATCCCAACAAAAATATTACAACAAAATTGAATGACATTTACTGTCATCGCGGGCGTGTCGTGCCGGTTTGAATATTACATTTTTAAATGGATCAAACAAAATTTAAAAATCAGAAACGTACTTCTGTTGCACTAACTTAGCACTGGTATTCCATATGGAGTTTACATTTTCTTTACAGTACGTACCGTTCGCGTTTCGCACGTTATGTGCCCCGTTTTCCAATATTGTAGAAATGACTTCCCGAGTACAGGTCATGTTAGTGACTCCGCCCAAACTTTTTGGTTGGGCCTCTTTCCCTTTTTCTTGAATTACTTCAAGAGAAACACTTCCAATGCGGAGTTTTCACTAATTTTAATAGCGTTCTACCCGCAAACTGACGTTTGACATTGAACATTGTTTTTCTTGAAACCAATCATGTGCCGAAACATAATGCGAGTAGAGAACTAATCACAAAGCCGCATTCGAACTCTACATGATATGTTTCCTGAAAATAGAAGTTATATAGAATCTGATTGGTTCTAATTAATTTGAATTTCGGCATGCTACGTTTGGCGGGATATAGTCTTTGACATTGACATTAGATTAATGTGACGGCGCACAATTTTCGGAGAGTGTGGCGGATTGTTTATTTTTTTTCAACGTGATCTTGGGCCCGGCACGTTTTATTTATTTAACTTATTGATAGGCCTGTATATCTAGATTATTTATAAATTTTTAACTTTTTATTGGCGGTCACCGAACTTTGAAAAAAACTTCAGTTAATGTGACGGCGCACACATTTTCGGAGAGTGTGGCGGATTGTTTATTTTCTTTCAACGTGATCTAGGGCCCGGCACTTTCTTTTTATTTATCCTATTATTAGGCCTATATATCTAGATTGTTTACAAATTTTTAACTTTTTATTGGCGGTCACCGAACTTTGAAAAAAACTTCAGTTAATGTGACGGCGCACATATTTTCGGAGAGTGTGGCGGATTGTCTATTTTTTTCCAACGTGATCTTGGGCCCGGCACGTTTTTTTATTTAACTTATTGATAGGCCTGTATATCTAGATTATTTATAAATTTTTAACTTTTTATTGGCGGTCACCGAACTTTGAAAAAAACTTCAGTTAATGTGACGGCGCACACATTTTCGGAGAGTGTGGCGGATTGTTTATTTTTTTTCAAAGTGATCCAGGGCCCGGCATGTTTCTTTATTTATCCTATTGTTAGGCCTGTATATCTAGATTGTTTATAAATGTTTAACTTTTTAATGGCGGTCACCGAACTTTGAAAAAAACTTCAGTTAATGTGACGGCGCATACATTTTCGGAAAGTGTGGCGGATTTTTTATTTTTTTTCAAAGTGATCCACGACCCGGCACGTTTTTTTTATTTATCCTGTTGTTAGGCCTATATATCTAGATTGTTTTTGTATTTTTTACTTTTTCGAAACGGACATCGAACATCGTAGAAAAGTTTAGTGTTTGTGGCCGCGCACCTCTTCACGGTGCAAGGGGCGGACAAGTATTTTTTTTTTTTTAGTGATCTAGGGGCCGGAACGTTTTTTTTTTATTTATTGTATTAGTAGGTCTAAGTATTTAGAATAATTACATGTTTTCAGCTTTTCCTTATCGGTCATCGAAGTTTGCGAAAAAGGAGTTTTTTTTTATATAGTGTGAAAAATTGTAGGGGGCTGAAATTTTGGGGTCATGTATATTCTTTAGTAATAACCTTACCCTGTTTATAGAAGGTTTTCGCAATTGTACATTTTTATAGCAAAAAAATGAATTTTAAAATCTATTGCTGAAATCTATTGCTAACTTCACACCCGTAATAGATTTTACGGAAAGTTTTCGTTTCATTTTATGTTTCAATAATTTCCCTCCTTCTAAGGAATTGAATTTCTATGTTCCCCTTAACTGAAAAAAAACTTCCTGCGATATTTCACGATCATGTTCCCCGTGCACATAATCTCGATTCAATCTGGCGAGAACCATAAAAAAAGGGAACAAACCACCATTGGAGAAACCCGGTGTCTGACACATTCCCAACACGTAACCCCTTACACCCTCGCACACAAGCACTATAAAGAATAAATATGGATTTTCCGGACCTTTACCTCAATGTTTACGTCTCCGAAACAGATTTCCTTCAGCAAACGCATTAGGGAAGTTCTCCAAAAGTATTCTTTACATATTTAATAAATAATTGTTTAACTCGATGGTTACAGGATTATTATTATCAAACTTTAACTGACCTATTCTATCCGCCACTACAAGATAATAAATCAGACATCAAGGTGGGCGGAATCTATTGCCTAATTGTTGTACTAATTCCAATAACAATTGGCATTTCTACGTTTAACGGTATCTGGAATATTTATATACCAATCGTAATTTCCGTTTCCCCATCAGCTTCTAACTGCGACGATGAGAACTGAAATGTCGAAACTGGTCCGTACTTGAACTGGTGGGAAAACAATATTTGATGTTTACATTATTATTGTTATATTTGCCGCCGTTTGACATCTGTCGATGGTAATGTCACTCGGATTGGGATTAGTACAACAATTAGGCAATAGATTCCGCTACTTTGGTATTTCTACTTTAGATATTTATATTCGAATAATAATTTCCGTTTCCCCATTAGCTTCTGATGAGTCCTGAAAGGTCGAAACCGGTCCGAAGGTGAAATGACGGGGGAAAAAATATTTGACAGATATCAGTTATTCGGACGGGCGGCGTTACATTGCGCCGAACGCAAATTCGACGTAGAAATTTATGACTCAATTTATCATCGGATTATAACGTATTACTGCTTAATAGCAGTACAGGAGCGGCGAATGTGCGGTTTCGGAGTGCGTCCTTTGACTTGTGCCATTGCAACCATAAAATACAGTTAATTACTCCATTTCGACGTAATTGTTAGTGTGAACGCGCCATTTACACCGAACAAAGACCAGAGCAGGGTAATTCTAATCCCATAGCATTCCGTTCGTCGTATTTTCAAAGAGCGTGGCTTATCAAAGATTCAAACGACCGATTTTCTGTCTTTTGGGATTTCTGTTGGCAGAATTATTTACTTGCTTCGTGCTTGTGGAGACGGCGGACGATCGGTTTATAGAGTTACAAGAATTTCTATTTTCTAAAAAAAACAGAGCATGTGTTAATTTAAGGAAAACTTAAGATGTATTACTGTACTTGTCCTATATTTAAAATAAACTGGAATACGTGTTGTATAAAATTTTGGTGATATTTAATATACATTTAGTATAAAGATTAATATTTTATGCATTTATCATCATTGCATTTAAAGTATTACTGCTCACCTATAATTAAAATTTTAGAAATAAATGTTATAACCATGAAACGAAATGAAATCATTTCGAAACTTAGATGGAGTATAATACATGTTTCAAAATTCATATTCATAAGTCTAAAGATAACATGAGAAAATACTAAATTCTTCTGATTAATCACCCTGTATATTATAACTAGTAAAGAATATTATTATATGTTAGATGACCATTGTGATTGTAGTTAATACTTGACAAAACAACTGTCAAAATGTAAGTACCCAAGTGGAAATGTCATGTTTGATTGAATTTTCTCATGTCGGTAGTCGAAACGTTAATTTTTGATTTGCAAAGTGATTCTCTCCGTTTTGTGGTAAAAATAGACCGCAAATTATCCAGAAGTATTATCTGTTTTTGTTCATCTCACATTGACTCTTACTTACATTTTGACAGTTGTTTTGTCTCAGCAAGGCGTACTTTAATGCATATAAATGTAATGAAATGGTTTGTGAAAAATATTGAATATCTCAACAACAATGGAGTTGCCCCATCAAATTGAAAAAAAGAAAAAGACCTTTCGAATTATGACATAAAATAGGGGGCAATCCATTTAAAAAAAATGGGATATACCGCTTTGAAATTTGCATAGTTTGGCATTTTTTTCTGAACACCCTGTATTACTAAATTCAAATTTCTCATTACCAAAATGTCGCCTATTAACCACACTGAAATTTCTGCTAAAACTTATAATTACCTTCAAAAAAATGAGGTAGCTACGATTTTTTAAAGTTGAGATTGCTTATGCATGATATTTGGAGAAAAAAATTGTAAATTGCCAACACTGTAACATAATCCAAATCTAAATTGACAACAATATAGAGGTTGTAAAATGACTGAATACAGGGTGCTTTATTTAAAAAAAAATGTTCGTTTTTGTTATACCGCAAAATTGGGACACCCTATATGTTATTATAATTTTACGGCATAAAAATTTTTAAACCAATAACTTTTTGTACGCAACATTTTTGTTTTTCTTTCACGGGAAAGCCTGACGCACTGTTGCATGACCCTGTATATTATGGATGATAATCATACCACTTGCGAATGTATTGTACTTACTTATTTTAATAAAGATCCTATAAAAAGTCGAATTTTATTCTACTTCTAGTTATGCCTCATTTTAAATATGGAAAAAGTGTTGTCGTCGTAATTTTTCGTAAGTATTGTAACCGATATGAAGATAGCTACGGATTTCCCGGCACCTCCACCTTATTAGAAAATAATTTCAATTTCTTTTTACTTTCTCCGTTACGAAGTACGAGAAAGTATTGTGATCGTGATTTTTTTTTCAAAAATTTTTTTTGCGGAAATATCCGTTTTGGGGTCCCTAGATGTCATTTCAACAATTTCTGGAAAAAAAATATTTGTGTCTGTGTGTGTGTGTGTGTGTGTGTGTGTGTGTGTGTGTGTGTGTGTGTGTGTGTGTCTGTCTGTCTGTCTGTGCGCGCTGTATCTCAAACACTAATAAAGCAATTGATATGAAACTTTGAACATACGTCTTATTTGATAATCTGAAGAACTGAAAAGCTTTTGGTAAAATTTCGTACACCGGAAGTGGGTGTTTACCTTAACTGTTTTTTGTTTTTTGCCAATATTTTCTTAAATATAAAAAATATTACAAACACATTTAAACAAATATTGAAGACAACAAAGAAATGAACATCTTTTGCTTGAAAACATTTTTCATAAAATCATTTTTATTCGAGAAAAAAATGTTTTATTATTTTTTAATTTTTTGTTGATAATTATAAAACGATAATAGTTACAACAAATTTATGTAAACAATAATTGTAGAGAATGCCAAAATGAACAACTTATATAGAATAAGTTTTTTGCGATATTCCTTTAGTTTTTGAATTTGCGGTATAATTTTTCCATCTTTCATAATTTTGACGTTTTAAACGTCAGTTTTATCCGAGTTTACGAAACGCTCGATGTACATTTAAAATATGATTTCAATTGAAAATAAACTATGAAAGCGTAAATATAAATGATACCATCAAGTCGGAGAAAGTAACATGATGGCCACATCACCATTTTTTAATTATGATTTATTAATGAGAATGTAAGTAACGTTTGCCTAAAAATTATAGATAATCTTAATAGAAATTATCGTGCTTAAATCAATTTCCGTTTATGGCACAATTAAAGCATTATTTAATACTTTTTAAATTAATTTTGTTTTACCAACGTGTAGATAAGAGTCTACTAAACTTTTGGATGAAGTTGTTAATAAATTTTAAAAAAAGAAGAAATTTCTCGAGTCTGCCCGTACTCCCATTATAACATTATATGATTTCAAACCCAAACAAAACAGTGTTTGACGCATTTTGAATTAATTTTTTTATCAAAAAGTAGATAAGACTTTTTACTTAGGGATATAAACAATAAAATTTTAAGTAAAATTGTTGACACCTTTTTACTTTCTCCGTTACGAAGTACGGGAAAGTATTGTGATCGTGATTTTTTTTTCAAATTTTTTTTTTAGGAAAATATCCGTTTTGGGGTTCCAAGATGCCATTTCAACAATTTCGGGGGAAAAAAAAAATTGTGTCTGTGGGTCTGTGTGTCTGTGCCCGCTGTATCTCAAAAACTAATAGGGCAATTAATATGAAACTTTGAACATACATTTTATTTGACAATCCGAAGAACTGAAAAGCTTTTGGTAAAATTTCGTACACCGGAAGTGGGTGTTTACCTTAACCGTTTTTTGTTTCTTTCCCATATTTTCTTAAATATGAAAAATAACACAAAAACATTTGAACAAATATAGAAAACAACAAAGAAATGAACATCTTTTAATTTAAAATATTTTTCATAAAATGATTTTTAATCGAGAAAAAAATGTATTATAATTTTTTTATTTTTAGTTTATATTATGAAACGATAATAGTTAGAGCAAATGTATGTCAATGATAATTATAGAGAATGCCAAAATGAACAACTTATAAAGAATAAGTTTTTTTTAAATCGCTTTAATTTTTGAGTAAACTGAGTTTTTGAATTTGAAGTATAATTTTTCCATCTTTCATAATTTTGACGTTTTAAACGTCAGTTTCATCCGAGTCTACAAAACGCTCGATGTACATTTAAAATATGATTTAAATTGAAAATGAACCATGAAAGCGTAAATATAAATGATACCATCAAGTCCGGGAAAGTAACATAATGGCCACATCACCATTTTTTTTTCAGAAATTGTTGAAATAGCATCTAGGGACCCCAAAACGGATATTTCCGTAAAAAAATTTGGAAAAAATTTTCACGATCATAATATTATCTCGTACTTCGTAACGGAGAAAATAATAAATTTCAAATTTCTCATAAAAGCAATTACCAAAACAAAACAGCCACACTTGACCCCAGTGGCGGCTCGTGGAACATGTTGATGGTAGAGCCACTTGTACAATATACCCCTCCTTTTTTGAAGAAAGAACGATTTGTCTTCCTAGACCAAAGTAACTGGCAAAAAAGTGTTTTAAGAATTAATAAATTAATTCTTGCTGAGATTGAAACTACTGGTAGTGCTACTTTATATAACGAGCTGCCCCTGGTTATAACCCATTAAAAAAAATTGGAATTTAAGAAGTTGCTTATATTCTTAAAATATAATTATTTTGGAGTTGTATATAATTATTTCAGAATTTTTAAACAATTTATTTTAAAAAATACTCAATTTTGAACGCAATTAAAAAATGCAAGTTTAACAACGAACAGTTATAACACATAAAAATATATTGGAATTTAAGAAGTTGATTATATTCTTAAAATATAATAGTTTGAGAGTTGTGTAGAATTATTTTTAAAATTTTAAACAATTTCTACTATTATTTTATTCATTTTAGAAAATGATCAATTTTGAACGCAACTAAAAAATGCATGTTTAACAACGAACAGTTATAACACATAAAAACATGATTGGAATTTATGAGGTTGATTATATTCTTAAAATAGAATAATTTGGGAATTGTATAAAATTATTTCAGAATTTTTAAACAATTTCTACTATTTTTTTATTTATTTTAAAAAATGGTCAATTTTAACGCAATTAAAAAATGCGTGTTTAACAACGAACTGTTATAACACATTAAAAAATGATTGGAATTTATGAGGTTGATTATATTCTTAAAATACAATAATTTGGGAGTTATATAGAATTATTTCAGAATTTTTAAACAATTTTCCCTTTTTTTAATTTATATTAAAAAATGCTTAATTTCGAAAGCAATTAAAAAAATGCATGTTTAACTATGAACAATTATAACCCATTAAAAAATTGTTTCAATTTAAGAAGTTGATTATATTCTTAAAATATAGCAGTTTTGGAGTTGTATGGAATTATTTCAGAATTTTTAAACAGTTTCTACTGTTTTTTATTTGTTTTAGATAATGTTCAATTTTAAACAGAATTGAAAAAGCAATTGCCAGACACTTTTCCACATTCGGTGAAAGAAAGAAATGCTAGAAAATCAAAACTTACAAAAAAAAGGAAAATCCTTTCGAGGCGTTTTGGCGGTTAAGATGTAACCTAGATGATGATTCGTTGCTTCCACACACACACACACACACACACACACACACACACACACAAATCCGGAAGATGTATCACAACACAACGGGCACTACAACTTTCGAAAAATAAATATTCCGAACCAGAACATACACATTCTTCGCGACCGCGAACTGCAGACTGAATTGTTATCAACAGGTCCGCCGCGGATTGGCGATAAGAATTTAATCTCGTTCCGGGCGAAAGAAAAAAACGAATATTTTGATTAAAAACTGGTCGAATTTTAACACGGAGGTCGAGATAAGATGTAGAACGTTAGAGACATTGCTAATTATATACTTCACGAGGATCTTAAGATGTTGATTATATTCTTAAAATATAATAATTTGGGAGTTCTGCAGAATTATTTCAAAATTTTTAAACAATTTCTACTATTTTTTATTTATTTTAGAAAATACTCAATTTTGAACGCAATTAAAAAAAATATATGTTTTACAACGAACAGTTATAACCAATCAAAACATTGTTGGAATTTAAGAAGTTGATTATATTCTCAAAATATAATAATTAAGGAGTTGTATAGAAATATTTCAGAATTTTTAAACAATTTTCAATATTTCTTATTTATTTTAAAATATGCTCAACAGTTATAACCAGTGGCGGCTCGTGGAACATGTTGATGGTAGGGTCACTTATACAATATACCCCCCACCTTCTTTTGAAGGAAAAAGAACGATTTATCTTCCTAGAGCAAAGTAACTGGCGAAAAAATGTTTTAAAAATTAATTTTAATTAATTAAAAATTCTTGCTGAGCTTGAAACTATAAGTAGTGCCATGGCTATTTGGCTCTATACAGGGTGTTTCAAATTCGATGCTCACCATGGGGATCTCGCTTATTAGAAGAGATAGAGGGTATGTTTAAATTTGGCACTTTTGCAGAATTTTATGCTGATTAATAATCCACTGAAAAAAATTACTCAAATTGTTTTGTTTTCGAGTCAAGTCACAAAAAAGAAAAACCTGATTTTCGTATTTTCTTTATATCTCCGTTATTTGAGGAGATATTTAAAAATTGTAAACACGTTCTTATAGCACTTTTTTTAATATCTAATAGATGGCATAAGAATTTTCTTTGTAACATATTTCGTTTCTTTTCAACCATCATCAACTTTCTTATTTCTTATGGACGCCATATTTATTTTCTATCACATCTGAATGCTCATTTTTTTGTGATGACAACAATATAACACAATACACCTTTAATTTCATAAATCGACATATAATCACTTTTATATAAACACTTTTATTGGCAATCTCTGTAGCGCTTACTAAAAATCATCCGTGCCATGGAATTAAAAACGATTCAAAATCTGAATACCTCTTTGTTTGTCAAACATTATTATTTTGTATGTACGTAGTTTTTATTCAGTAAACAGAAATACAGAATTTGCTAGTCAAAAATATTTACAAATGTATACAGAAAGAAGGCAACTGCATGGAACAATTTTTTATGCAAATGAACAATTATTTTGGACGATATAGATGATACAAAATTAAAAGTTCTTAATAAATAAAATAATATACAACACTAATAACTGTAAGACAAATGTGGAGATTATTAATTATAATTTATGTTTAAATAAAAAACCGTTTTCAGTAATACACAATTGAGCGCGTTTCTTAACATTATTTATTGCCCTATAAACACTTCTTCTGGGAATTGTATTAAATGCATTAGTAATACCATCTCTGAGTCGTTCAACATTCTCGTAAGTATGACGGTAGACTGTGTTTTTAATAAAACACCAGAAAAAATAAAATCGGGCGATCTAGCTGCTACAATTCCGCCGTTCCCAATCCACTGATTTGGATACATTTGATTTAAATAATTGCGAACATTTCTGGCATTGTGCGCTGATGCACCATCTTGCTGCCACCAGAACTTCTGAAGTTGAATTAGAGGAACATTATCCAAATAATTAGAAATGTTTGAAGAAGATGTAAATATCGTTCACTGGTTAGAGACCCTTCGTACATAATTGGCACTATTATATTTTCATCATATATACCTGCCCAAATATTTACTCCAAAACGATGCTGTGGTCTAACACTTCGGACTTGTCTGGGATTTTCTGTTGTCCAATAATGTTCATTGTTGCGATTAAATATGCCGCTATTTGTGAATTTATATTCATCGGTCCAAATAATGTTTTTTCACTGCACTTTTAAAGCAACCAATCACAAAATCCAAGATGTCTTAAATTATCACAAGGCACAAGTGTGTGCCCAAATGAATTTTATATGGCTTAAAATTGAATTTATTCAAAATTCTCCATACTTGCGTTGGTGGCAAATTTAATTCAGCTGCTACTTCGCGGCAAGAGGTTGATGGATTTTGATTTACCTAAAATATGTTTTGTAAGTAAACATAAAATTAAAGAATTAAGATACATTTAGTATTACCATTTCCAAAGTATGATTGCTATCTTCTTGGGTAATTTTGTTTTATTACCGTATGCTTTGCGATGTTAAATCAATGATCCAAACTGTCCATCCGTAGAAAAAATGTTCGATGGGTTCTTTCTGGATACATTTGTAAATATTTTTCACTGGCTAATAACGTATTTCTATTTACTGAATAAAAAATACGTAACATATCACACTTTTTAATTTTTCGAACGACATTTTTATTCATAAAGAATAATAATGTTTGACAAACAAAGAGCTATTCAGATGTTTCATTGTTTTTAATTCCATGGCACCGATGATTTTTAGTAAGCGCTACAGAGATTGCCAATAAAAGTGTTTTAGACGATTAATTGTTCATTTATGAAATTAAAAGTATGTTGTGTTATATTGTTGTTATTACAAAAAATTAAGCATTCAGATGTGACAAAAAATAAATACGGCGTCCATAAGAGAAATAAGAAAGTTGATGATGGTTCAAAAGAAACGAAACATGTTACAACTAAAAATCTTACGCCATCTATTCAGTAGTAGGTAGTTCAGTGTCGCAAAGTATAGAAGTATCGTCAGGGGTTCCACAGGGTTCCCATTGCGGTCCAGTTTTATTTTTAATATTTATTAATGACATCAGATACAGCATTGAGTACAGCAAGTTTCTTTTATTTGCCGACGATTTAAAGCTATATTCAGTAATAAATAATGAACTTGATCAGCATAACTTACAGTCAGATTTAGTGAAGTTGACTTCTTGGTGTAATACTAACTCGTTGCACCTAAACTTAAAGAAATGCTGCACCATCACATTTTATAAATCAAAGCGGCAAGAATTTGATTACTTCCTTAATAATATTAAGCTAAAGAGAGTGGAAAATGTTGTAGACCTTGGTGTGTTATTTGATACTCATTTGAATTTTTTTCTACATATTAATAATATCTGTAATAAAGCATGTCAAATTCTAGGGTTTGTCAAGCGCTTTTCTCGAAGTTTCAGTATTTCAACAATCAGGCATTTATATACGGCATTAATAGTGCCTCATTTAGAGTACGCTTCTAATGTGTGGTCACCCTATTATAAAAATGCAATAGCCGGAATTGAGAGAGTGCAGAACAAATTCTTAGAATATGTTTCACGAAACATGGGAAATTCTCGTATAGGATACAGTAGATCTCAAATGCTACTCGAAATGAACTTAAGCCAATTACACCAGAGGCGTATTTTGCACGATATTTATTTTGTATTTAAAATTGTTAATGGTTTTATAAATTCCCGCGAATTATTGGCGATGTTCAATTTTTTATTACCTCCAACCACTCGGACAAGATCAAGGAAGCTCTTCTGTATTCAACGCTGCACCTCTAATTTTGCGAAAAACTTGCCAATCAATCGCATGATGGCATTTATAAATATTTTATGCGGTCATTCAAACTGTGATCTATTTTCGGAGTCATTCTTAGAATTTAAGAACCGCATCAAACGCATGGACCTGGACTTGTTTTTAAAATTTTATCAATAATATTATTTATTTGTATATTATTTTAGCTGTGCAATTTTTACCCGTTTTATTTTAGTTTGTTTATATTTATTTTTTTTAACATGTTCTGTTCGTCATTGGTATTTATGTGATTTTTAGTGCGATTTATTTTTTCTATGTAAATTACCTTATTTCTGTAAAAATTCTCGCTACATTTACAATATGTTTTTATTTTTGTTTTAAGAAATTTTGTAAAAGGAGATTTTCCGTTAATAAATCTATTATTATTATTATTATTATCATTAGATAATAAAAAAGTGCTATAAGAATGTCTTTACCATTTTTAAATAACTCCTCAAATAACAGAGATATAAAGAAAAAACGAAATTTGTTTTTTTCAGTTTTTTGGACTTAACTCGAAAACAAACGAATGTAAGTAATTTTTTCCAGTGGATTATTAATCAGCATAAAATTCTGCAAAAGTGACAAATTCAAATACACCCTCTATCTCTTCTAATAAGCGAGATCCCCATGGTGAGCCTCGAATTTGAAAAACCGTGTATAACGAGCCGCCCCTGCTTGACCCCAAGAAATACGAAAGTAATCAAGATATTACTACTAAAACATCTTTATTGAATGAAAAATACATGTTATTATAATTTACGACTCTTCCCTCTTCTTCTTCTTCTTCTCTTCGTTGGCCATCGACCAAAAGTCTTTATTAACTCGAAAAGATCAGTATTCATAAAAATCAGTATATTTCTGATTATTTTGAATGTTTAAATTTTTCTGGTGTGTTTTTTCTCCTCTTGTTTGGATTCAATTTTATTTCACTTACTTAATTTTTCCGTTGTATTATTATATATAATATGTAAAAATGTGTATTTAAAGAATCATTTAGCGTCATGGAAACATATGCGATAAATTACATTAGAGGTGGGAGTAGAAAATTAGTATATTATGCAACAAGTGTTATAAACGGCACTTTAGTCACGAGTTAATTAGACACGAGCGGAGCGTAGCGGAGCGAGTGTTTAATAACGAGTGTCTAGAAAAGTTTATAACACGAATTGCATACTATACTTTTTCTACAACTAAATTGGTAAAATTTTGAAATTATTTTATTAACTTAAATGAACATGGTAATAGTACATTATTATTAAATTAGTCTACTTGGGTAAATATAACATTAACAGTTACGTTAGAGACATTATGACAATTGCTAAAATCTCTTGTTTCATTTATTATTTTTTTATTTTGACAGATTGTTGATAAGTGACAACTTGATTTTGAGTTTCAATTGATTTTAGCAATTTAAAAATCTGGAGCTAACTTCAGCCCATGACTAAAATGCACAAAGTCACAGTTTGTCAAGGTGTATTTAAAGAATTACTTAGCGCCATGGAAACATATGCGATAAATTACATTTTAGAGGTGGGAGTAGAAGAATAAATATATTTTCCATCAAAAAAATATCTAATATCTTAAGTGAAAACAAAACAGCAACACTCAAAACTTGAGCCAAGAAAAATGAAAATTGTATTTAGCGATTTTAATTGCTACACAAAATTGATAAATACTCGAAAAGTTTAATATTCGTAAAAATAAATAAAACTTTACGTGTAAACCTTGTGGAAATAAAACAGCAACACTCGAAACTTACATTCAACAATTTGAAAAATTCTAAAAAAATCACCAATCAGGAATTAAACTCCAAAAGCTCTATATTCATAACAAAATAAGTTATTTTTTGTCTCGTAAAAACAACTGCCATACCCTAGGAGAAAACAAAATGGCAACACTTCAAACTTGAAAATTACGTTCAACGTTCGAAGAAAATTGTACCCTCGCTGTTTCTTTCGTGGTATTCGTTTCACAAAGTGATAATACAGGGTGGGCCAAATAAGACTACCAATGTCAAATACAAATAACTTTTTTTTATTTTTTGATATAATTATTTTTCTTTTTGTAGGTTATAATTGAATTCTTGGAAATTTATTATGGAACCGTACAGTCAGTGACGGTTCGCGGGGTTTTTTCTGGTACGGCCGAGGAACAAGAGGTGGTAATACAGATAGGTGCTTACCGTCTCTGCAACTGACCCTACCTATCTGTATTGCCACCTTTGTTACCTCGGCCGTACCAGAAAAAAATCTGCGAATCTGCATACAGTACAAAACAACGCGTTAAAATTATCGAGTTTTTCTATTCTTGTCAACGATCAATTATTATGGCGCAGCGCAAATATCGGCAATATTTTAATTCAAGATCAGCTCCCACAGCTTTCATGATTAGGAGTTTGGTCGGTCGTTTTGAGGAACTGGGTTCAGTGGCCGA
Organism: Ocypus olens; assembly: GCA_910593695.2. Lineage (NCBI taxonomy): Eukaryota > Metazoa > Arthropoda > Insecta > Coleoptera > Staphylinidae > Ocypus > Ocypus olens. The sequence goes on from OU343061.1 coordinate 11,313,324, forward strand.
CCGTCCTGGAAGAGGTGACCATCGAAATATTCGCACTGAAGACAACGTGGAAACTGTGCAGCAGAGTGTTGCAGATGATCCATCTGTCTCAACTCGGCGCGGTTCCAGCCAATTGGGCATTTCCAGAACGACATTGAGTAGAATTTTAAAGTTGGATCTTAAGATCCCATACAAAATTCAAATTGTGTAAACACTGCTACCGCAAGACCACCAATAACGACTACAATACGCTAATCGTTTTACACAATTTGATTTTTTAAATAATGTTTTGATGTCGGATGAAGCGCATTTCCATTTAAATGGTTATGTCAACAAACAAAACTGTAGATTTTAGGGCTCTGAAAATCCAAGGGCAACACACCAGCATCAGTTGCACCCGTCTAAATGTACTGTTTGGTGCGGTGTTATGGCCAATAGAGTAATCGGCCCGTATTTCTTTGAGAATGAGAATAGAACTCCGGAAACAATTTCCGGAGCTTTTTGCTGATTGAAAACTTTTTGCGACCAATGGCGGAGCAGAATTCTTATTTGTGGTTTTAACAAGATGGAGCAATTGAGCATACTGCTAGACAAATTATGGACCTGCTGAGTGAAATTTTTGGCGAACGTCTCATTTAAAAAAATTCCGATTTAACTTTTTTATGGAGATATTTAAAAGACAAAGTGTCTGTTAATAAACCAGAGACTATTAGGCAGCTGAAGCAGAATATTCGAGACGAAGGTTGAGCCTTCAACCAGAAACATTACGTGGTGTAATGGAAAACGCGTTAAAAAGAGCCAATCTCTGTATCGAGAAAAATGGTGGGCATTTGTCTGATGCCATATTTCATACATAATTTCCATAATAGTACATTATTATACAAGTTTAATAAGAGGGTATATTGTGGCGCGAGTGGGATCGCTACGCAAGTCGTGCTCCAATGTAACGAGTGCCCCACAATGCCTCTTATTAAACAAGTAGAATATACTATTTTTTCTACTTTGGTTTTAGTTAAGGAATTATTTCTAAAATAAAATATATACTTAAACCTAGTGAGTTTTATCTTTTAACATTTGGCAGCACTAAAAACATTTGATCCTTTCGAATGAATTTAATATTTGACATACGTATTTCTACGGCGTTTTCAATAGTTAATTTTAAAACATATTAAATCAAGAATATTACTTACACACCTCTAAAAATAAGGGAGGTTGCCAAGGGTGCGATAAACAAATTATTTCCACGTAAGTTGTAACCAATTTAAGGTTATAAAATAATGCAACGCCTAAATGATAATCGAAATTTAAGGTAATGTTTACATTTGTTTCTCGTTCCTCGTGTCAGGTATCGACGGACGCTAATTAAAAATCCACACCGAATTAATACACCGACTCAAGCGGCTCTTTTTCGCCGCGAATGAAACATGCATTATACTCTCGCTGTTTCTTCCGTGATATTCGTTTTGCAAACAAGCTTTCCTCTGTGTTGTTGTGTTGCCTAAAAGTCGTCACCGAGAGCCAAGTAAATTCATGCGTCCGGCCATTGTCGTCGAGTTCCTACATTTTTCACGCGGGTAAAAAGTGAACAGCATGACGCCTCCGTTTTTTTAACCTTAACAGTGGTACTGGTGGCGAACTCCCCAATATGCGTTCGAACATATTTAGTGTGTAACGCATTGGACGGTTCCAATTATCCTATGAATTAACGGCAATTTTACATTTTGATGTCGACATATGTCACGTTTAAGTACTGCCAATCGCAACAACTAAAATGTTCCCACAAATAGTTTAATAATGAGCAAAACTGTAAAATAAAAAATCTCATTATTAAACTATTTTTGATATAACAAAAGGTCGATTGTTAAACCAAAGTAGAAAAAATATATTAAATGTATAAAAAAAAAATCAGTTATCAGTGTTTAGTAGGTCTTATTTGGCCCACAATAAATTACAAACTTTTCGCAAGAGTATGCTGCCGTAAAATGTCGCCGCGCGTTTTTGTGAATTCATGCCTCCGCCCGTTCAATTGTCACCGAGTTCCTACGTTTTCCGCGCCAGTAAAATTTTAACAATATTACACCTCCGTTTTTTTAACGCATTGGAGGGTTCCAATTATCCTATGAATTATCGTTAACGGCAATTTTACATTCTGTTGTCGACACCTGTCAAGTTTAAGTACTGCCAATCGCGGCAACTAAAATTTCACCACAAATAGTTACATAATGAACAAAAATCTAATTGTTTTACTGTTTTCGTTCTAACAATACTTCGATTATTAATCCAAATTAGAAAAAATATATTGATCAATTATTATTGTTTCAGGTTAATTTCGGAATCAAGAATTACACCAACTAAGGATTGGACGGAGAGATCTCCAAGGATCTAATGGTTGATTAAAGGGGTCCGCTTAGAATGGGTCTAAACAAATGCAGCTGACGCGGCCTAGGTTTTGGATACTAGGTTCTCTAATTGTGCTGTACTTGGCTGGTGTTCTTCTGCTGTCGGCGGTCACCCTGCACGAGCCCAAAGGAGGCAGTGTATTCTCTACTAAGGTACGTCACCGAAAAGTGTCTTACACTCTTGTTTGTATCTTACATAATGATTTAGGAATTTCGGAGTATACAGGGTTGTTCAAAAGTCTGGAAACGGCGAATTTATTTCGCGCACGGGTGGAAAATCGAAATTCTGATACTGGATTCTTTAGTAATTTTGCCCGGGGAATCGAATGGGTCTATCAGATTTTCGGCCCTATGGGGCCTAATAAGAGATATGAGGTCCAACTTTCAAATTTCAAATGCAAACCTATATTTTTTTATTGCGGATTCGGATTTAGCGGACAGTTTTACATCCAAATTGGCTAAACCCCAAAAATTTTTGGTCCATTTTTGGGCTCTATAGTGCGTTTTTTGTTCAAAAGTCAGATTCATTCAACCCAGTCGTGAAAAATCGAAAAACTGATCTTGGAGTCTCTAGGACACGGGGAAACCATTTGAGTCTCATAGGGCCATATGACAGGTATAGGGCCCAGCCCGGGAACTTTAAATGACACTCTACATATGATTAATTAATTTCTCACTTAACCCGTGGTGAAACATAATTATATATTTATATATTTGATAATTATATTATAATTATATATTTGATTAATTAAAACACTGATTTTATTTTTCTCTCCGACTAGTTTCGACCTTAGGTGTTTTAATTAATCAGACACTCTACATTTTATTGCGGATTTGTCATTAGGAAGCAGGGAATGTTTTCTCTCGCACAAACATGAAAATACAAAATAATTTGCGCGGACAAAAGTCGTAACTATTGTGGAACATTGTATTGAGCGTATTGATTTCAATATTGGATTTGATAACATGAATCTAATAACACCCAGGAATATATTTCCCGTGTTATGTATGGGTACGTGTGGGTCGAGTCTTATTGTATTTATCTTGCTTAGTGAGTGCGAGAAAAAACATCGCTTTGAGGCTTCCTAAGCCCAAACAACACAATCAGTCAGAAGTAGTAATTGGCGGGAAATTTAAATGTTAGTCTTCAAGGCATTCTGGCATGGTAGTCCCATAAGACCTGATAGAACCTAAAATCCGATGAGCCAATTTCATTCCCCAAGCAAAGTCTTACAGACTCCAAGATAAGTTTTTCGTTTTTTTCGACTGAAATGAACCAGACGTCTCCAGACTTTTGAGCAAAAAACGCACAATAGGGCCCAAAAATGGACCAAAAAATGTTGGGTTTTACCCAATTTGGATGTAAAATTTTATAATAATAATTATAATTATATTATGTTCGTAGCCGGGGCGTCTCCCTTCTGCTTCCTGTTTGTATTCAGCCGGCGCTTCCCAAATTCTTACGTTGAATCCCCTCGACTTGATTTAAGTAAGAAATCGGAAGATATTTTACATGACTCGGCGACGTCTACTTTGTTTTCCATTCTTACTCTGTCTAGGTGTGATTGATACTGATTAATACTTACAATTACACTTAATATATAAAAGGTGGGGGTAATTAATAAAATTAATCAGATAAGAATTATTATTATAATTATTTAAATATTCTCTTTATTTCGAAATCCATACACATTTTGTTGTAATATATATGCAAACATTCCAACATCAAGGATGAGTTTTGAGTGTGTGTATGTGAGGATATTATTGTTAATACATTCATATACAAATCTCCATCTAATTTTAAACATGACGATAAAATTAAATTATAGTATGAATAACAATCTAGAGCGTTTAACTCACTCAACTTATGATTAATCACTGTTTTCAAATCAAGCAAATTTCCAACAGTTTCTCCGACATTATAACACTCAATGCGCGTTGCTCGATCCATATCGCCGTGATGTCTCGATACTCGATCTTGTTCTTGGCGATGGGCTCCTGCATCTCTGTGATGTTGATTGCAGAAAACTGGTTTCATTCCTCCTCGGTAAAAAAAGTCGCATGTGTGAGCGCCCCATATTTTCACAATTGGGGTGAAGTTTGCTGCTAGACTGATTCCAATGCTCACCATCTTTGATCTATTGAGAGGATATGTTGATTGCCAGAAGACTGGCAATCAACATACAGACAGATTGACTGTCATATCGTAGTTTCGGATTTCCTTTTCTAGAGGATCCTGGAAGGTGACACTTTCAATTGTGGGGGAAGACATCTTGATTGCTCGACGGTGACTCAAATGATCGCTCTTTCGAGCGATCTTCAATTTATAGTAACCTCCCCACCCCCACACTTTTATAGATTCTGCGCACAAGTAGGATATAAGATTGTATTTTCTCCCGTAGATTACGATCCCGTAATAAAATATAGGGGATTCTATTTGAAAAATCAAAGTTGACCTTCGTTTGACCTTGAAAATTAATACCAAGGTCATTTACAAGGTCATCAACATATGCCCTCCTCCGAACCCTATAACTTTTATCTGAAACATTTTTTGCCATGTTGCTCAGGTTTCGAGATATTTGGGGTGACAATTTCAAATGGGACACCCTGTATATATTTATTGGTATAATTATAATAATTATTCTACCAATCCTCCTCCTCTGAATCTTCATTTGGAATCTCCAGGGCTGGTGATGGGGTGATGGACTGGGTAGCCCGGACCTCTCGTCACGGCGTCGCAGCGCCCTGAAATCCTGAAGCCAGGGATATGCTTCATCAATATCTAACTATGAAAGACGAAATGTAACAATTCATAATTTATATGAATAATTCCCACGACCACAAGAATTCAAATCAACCAAAGAAATATTGAGTCACGCTGAGAAGAAAAATGAACTACAATAATTAGATGCTTCACTATATCAAAACCGTATAAAAGGGCCCGAAGCACAGCAAACGTGATCAGAGTACCACCATGAATCCTTCCCGATTAATGGTACTGACAATAGGTAAACTTATTATTTTATCAAATACACTGAATTAGGAATGTACACATTTGTTAATAATCCGGCCCGTTTTCAAATGACACAATAGCACAAATAAAAGAGATAACAAAGTCCACCACTGAATAAAACAATTGTAAACAATCTGGATTTTCGTAAGCCTGGCCCGTTTCGAACGACAGTAATAGCAACAAACGCGATCGAATGCAATCCGGCTTTTCGTAAGCCTGGCCTGTTTTCAAATGACACAATAGCACAAATAAAAGAGATAACAAAGTCCACCACTGAATAAAACAATTGTAAACAATCTGGATTTTCGTAAGCCTGGCCCGTTTCGAACGACAGTAATAGCAACAAACGCGATCGAATGCAATCCGGCTTTTCGTATGCTCGGCCCGTTTTCAAATGACACAATAGCACAAATAAAATAGACAACAAAGTCCACCTCTGAATAAAACAATTGTAAACAATCCGGCTTTTCGTAAGCCTGGCCCGTTTCGAAAGACAGTAATAGCAACAAACGCGATCGAATGCAATCTGGCTTTTCGTAAGCCTGGCCTGTTTTCAAATGACACAATAGCACAAATAAAAAAAACAACAAAGTCCACCACTGAATAAAACAATTGTAAACAATCCGGCTTTTCGTAAGCCTGGCCCGTTTCGAAAGACAGTAATAGCAACAAACGCGATCGAATGCAATCCGGCTTTTCGTATACTCGGCCCGTTTTCAAATGACACAATAGCACAAATAAAATAGACAACAAAGTCCACCTCTGAATAAAACAATTGTAAACAATCCGGCTTTTCGTAAGCCTGGCCCGTTTCGAAAGACAGTAATAGCAACAAACGCGATCGAATGCAATCCGGCTTTTCGTATGCTCGGCCCGTTTTCAAATGACACAATAGCACAAATAAAATAGACAACAAAGTCCACCTCTGAATAAAACAATTGTAAACAATCCGGCTTTTCGTAAGCCTAGCCCGTTTCGAAAGACAGTAATAGCAACAAACGCGATCGAATGCAATCCGGCTTTTCGTATACTCGGCCCGTTTTCAAATGACACAATAGCACAAATAAAATAGACAACAAAGTCCACCTCTGAATAAAACAATTGTAAACAATCCGGCTTTTCGTAAGCCTGGCCCGTTTCGAAAGACAGTAATAGCAACAAACGCGATCGAATGCAATCCGGCTTTTCGTATACTCGGCCCGTTTTCAAATGACACAATAGCACAAATAAAATAGACAACAAAGTCCACCTCTGAATAAAACAATTGTAAACAATCCGGCTTTTCGTAAGCCTGGCCCGTTTCGAAAGACAGTAATAGCAACAAACGCGATCGAATGCAATCCGGCTTTTCGTATACTCGGCCCGTTTTCAAATGACACAATAGCACAAATAAAATAGACAACAAAGTCCACCTCTGAATAAAACAATTGTAAACAATCCGGCTTTTCGTAAGCCTGGCCCGTTTCGAAAGACAGTAATAGCAACAAACGCGATCGAATGCAATCCGGCTTTTCGTATGCTCGGCCCGTTTTCAAATGACACAATAGCACAAATAAAATAGACAACAAAGTCCACCTCTGAATAAAACAATTGTAAACAATCCGGCTTTTCGTAAGCCTAGCCCGTTTCGAAAGACAGTAATAGCAACAAACGCGATCGAATGCAATCCGGCTTTTCGTATGCTCGGCCCGTTTTCAAATGACACAATAGCACAAATAAAAAAAACAACAAAGTCCACCACTAAATAAAACAATTGTAAACAATCCGGCTTTTCGTAAGCCTGGCCCGTTTCGAAAGACAGTAATAGCAACAAACACGATCGAATGTACTCTGGCTTTTCGTAAGCTCGGCTCGTTTTCAAATGACACAATAGCACAAATAAAAAAAACAACAAAGTCCACCACTGAATAAAACAATTGTAAACAATCCGGCTTTTCGTAAGCCTGGCCCGTTTCGAAAGACAGTAATAGCAACAAACGCGATCGAATGCAATCCGGCTTTTCGTATGCTCGGCCCGTTTTCAAATGACACAATAGCACAAATAAAAGAGACAACAAAATCCACCACTGAATAAAACAATTGTAAACAATCCGGCTTTTCGTAAGCCTGGCCCGTTTCGAACGACAGTAATAGCAACAAACGCGATCGAATGCAATCCGGCTTTTCGTATGCTCGGCCCGTTTTCAAATGACACAATAGCACAAATAAAATAGACAACAAAGTCCACCTCTGAATAAAACAATTGTAAACAATCCGGCTTTTCGTAAGCCTGGCCCGTTTCGAAAGACAGTAATAGCAACAAACACGATCGAATGTACTCTGGCTTTTCGTAAGCTCGGCTCGTTTTCAAATGACACAATAGCACAAATAAAAAAAACAACAAAGTCCACCACTAAATAAAACAATTGTAAACAATCCGGCTTTTCGTAAGCCTGGCCCGTTTCGAAAGACAGTAATAGCAACAAACGCGATCGAATGCAATCCGGCTTTTCGTATGCTCGGCCCGTTTTCAAATGACACAATAGCACAAATAAAAAAAACAACAAAGTCCACCACTAAATAAAACAATTGTAAACAATCCGGCTTTTCGTAAGCCTGGCCCGTTTCGAAAGACAGTAATAGCAACAAACGCGATCGAATGCAATCCGGCTTTTCGTATGCTCGGCCCGTTTTCAAATGACACAATAGCACAAATAAAAAAAACAACAAAGTCCACCACTAAATAAAACAATTGTAAACAATCCGGCTTTTCGTAAGCCTGGCCCGTTTCGAAAGACAGTAATAGCAACAAACGCGATCGAATGCAATCCGGCTTTTCGTATGCTCGGCCCGTTTTCAAATGACACAATAGCACAAATAAAAGAGACAACAAAATCCACCACTGAATAAAACAATTGTAAACAATCCGGCTTTTCGTAAGCCTAGCCCGTTTCGAAAGACAGTAATAGCAACAAACGCGATCGAATGCAATCCGGCTTTTCGTATGCTCGGCCCGTTTTCAAATGACACAATAGCACAAATAAAAGAGACAACAAAATCCACCACTGAATAAAACAATTGTAAACAATCCGGCTTTTCGTAAGCCTAGCCCGTTTCGAAAGACAGTAATAGCAACAAACGCGATCGAATGCAATCCGGCTTTTCGTATACTCGGCCCGTTTTCAAATGACACAATAGCACAAATGAAATAGACAACAAAGTCCACCTCTGAATAAAACAATTGTAAACAATCCGGCTTTTCGTAAGCCTGGCCCGTTTCGAAAGACAGTAATAGCAACAAACGCGATCGAATGCAATCCGGCTTTTCGTATGCTCGGCCCGTTTTCAAATGACACAATAGCACAAATAAAAAAAACAACAAAGTCCACCACTAAATAAAACAATTGTAAACAATCCGGCTTTTCGTAAGCCTGGCCCGTTTCGAAAGACAGTAATAGCAACAAACACGATCGAATGTACTCTGGCTTTTCGTAAGCTCGGCTCGTTTTCAAATGACACAATAGCACAAATAAAAAAAACAACAAAGTCCACCACTGAATAAAACAATTGTAAACAATCCGGCTTTTCGTAAGCCTGGCCCGTTTCGAACGACAGTAATAGCAACAAACGCGATCGAATGCAATCCGGCTTTTCGTATGCTCGGCCCGTTTTCAAATGACACAATAGCACAAATAAAATAGACAACAAAGTCCACCTCTGAATAAAACAATTGTAAACAATCCGGCTTTTCGTAAGCCTGGCCCGTTTCGAAAGACAGTAATAGCAACAAACACGATCGAATGTACTCTGGCTTTTCGTAAGCTCGGCTCGTTTTCAAATGACACAATAGCACAAATAAAAAAAACAACAAAGTCCACCACTAAATAAAACAATTGTAAACAATCCGGCTTTTCGTAAGCCTGGCCCGTTTCGAAAGACAGTAATAGCAACAAACGCGATCGAATGCAATCCGGCTTTTCGTATGCTCGGCCCGTTTTCAAATGACACAATAGCACAAATAAAAAAAACAACAAAGTCCACCACTAAATAAAACAATTGTAAACAATCCGGCTTTTCGTAAGCCTGGCCCGTTTCGAAAGACAGTAATAGCAACAAACGCGATCGAATGCAATCCGGCTTTTCGTATGCTCGGCCCGTTTTCAAATGACACAATAGCACAAATAAAAAAAACAACAAAGTCCACCACTAAATAAAACAATTGTAAACAATCCGGCTTTTCGTAAGCCTGGCCCGTTTCGAAAGACAGTAATAGCAACAAACGCGATCGAATGCAATCCGGCTTTTCGTATACTCGGCCCGTTTTCAAATGACACAATAGCACAAATAAAATAGACAACAAAGTCCACCTCTGAATAAAACAATTGTAAACAATCCGGCTTTTCGTAAGCCTAGCCCGTTTCGAAAGACAGTAATAGCAACAAACGCGATCGAATGCAATCCGGCTTTTCGTATACTCGGCCCGTTTTCAAATGACACAATAGCACAAATAAAAAAAACAACAAAGTCCACCACTGAATAAAACAATTGTAAACAATCCGGCTTTTCGTAAGCCTGGCCCGTTTCGAAAGACAGTAATAGCAACAAACGCGATCGAATGCAATCCGGCTTTTCGTATACTCGGCCCGTTTTCAAATGACACAATAGCACAAATAAAAAAAACAACAAAGTCCACCACTGAATAAAACAATTGTAAACAATCCGGCTTTTCGTAAGCCTGGCCCATTTCGAAAGACAGTAATAGCAACAAACACGATCGAATGCAATCCGGCTTGTCGTAAGCCTAGCCCGTTTTCAAATGACACAATAGCACAAATAAAAGAGACAACAAAATCCACCACTGAATAAAACAATTGTAAACAATCCGGCTTTTCGTAAGCCTAGCCCGTTTCGAAAGACAGTAATAGCAACAAACGCGATCGAATGCAATCCGGCTTTTCGTATACTCGGCCCGTTTTCAAATGACACAATAGCACAAATAAAATAGACAACAAAGTCCACCTCTGAATAAAACAATTGTAAACAATCCGGCTTTTCGTAAGCCTGGCCCGTTTCGAAAGACAGTAATAGCAACAAACGCGATCGAATGCAATCCGGCTTTTCGTATACTCGGCCCGTTTTCAAATGACACAATAGCACAAATAAAATAGACAACAAAGTCCACCTCTGAATAAAACAATTGTAAACAATCCGGCTTTTCGTAAGCCTAGCCCGTTTCGAAAGACAGTAATAGCAACAAACGCGATCGAATGCAATCCGGCTTTTCGTATACTCGGCCCGTTTTCAAATGACACAATAGCACAAATAAAATAGACAACAAAGTCCACCTCTGAATAAAACAATTGTAAACAATCCGGCTTTTCGTAAGCCTGGCCCGTTTCGAAAGACAGTAATAGCAACAAACGCGATCGAATGCAATCCGGCTTTTCGTATACTCGGCCCGTTTTCAAATGACACAATAGCACAAATAAAATAGACAACAAAGTCCACCTCTGAATAAAACAATTGTAAACAATCCGGCTTTTCGTAAGCCTGGCCCGTTTCGAAAGACAGTAATAGCAACAAACGCGATCGAATGCAATCCGGCTTTTCGTATACTCGGCCCGTTTTCAAATGACACAATAGCACAAATAAAATAGACAACAAAGTCCACCTCTGAATAAAACAATTGTAAACAATCCGGCTTTTCGTAAGCCTAGCCCGTTTCGAAAGACAGTAATAGCAACAAACGCGATCGAATGCAATCCGGCTTTTCGTATACTCGGCCCGTTTTCAAATGACACAATAGCACAAATAAAATAGACAACAAAGTCCACCTCTGAATAAAACAATTGTAAACAATCCGGCTTTTCGTAAGCCTGGCCCGTTTCGAAAGACAGTAATAGCAACAAACGCGATCGAATGCAATCCGGCTTTTCGTATACTCGGCCCGTTTTCAAATGACACAATAGCACAAATAAAATAGACAACAAAGTCCACCTCTGAATAAAACAATTGTAAACAATCCGGCTTTTCGTAAGCCTAGCCCGTTTCGAAAGACAGTAATAGCAACAAACGCGATCGAATGCAATCCGGCTTTTCGTATACTCGGCCCGTTTTCAAATGACACAATAGCACAAATAAAATAGACAACAAAGTCCACCTCTGAATAAAACAATTGTAAACAATCCGGCTTTTCGTAAGCCTGGCCCGTTTCGAAAGACAGTAATAGCAACAAACGCGATCGAATGCAATCCGGCTTTTCGTATACTCGGCCCGTTTTCAAATGACACAATAGCACAAATAAAATAGACAACAAAGTCCACCACTGAATAAAACAATTGTAAACAATCCGGCTTTTCGTAAGCCTAGCCCGTTTCGAAAGACAGTAATAGCAACAAACGCGATCGAATGCAATCCGGCTTTTCGTATACTCGGCCCGTTTTCAAATGACACAATAGCACAAATAAAATAGACAACAAAGTCCACCTCTGAATAAAACAATTGTAAACAATCCGGCTTTTCGTAAGCCTGGCCCGTTTCGAAAGACAGTAATAGCAACAAACGCGATCGAATGCAATCCGGCTTTTCGTATACTCGGCCCGTTTTCAAATGACACAATAGCACAAATAAAATAGACAACAAAGTCCACCTCTGAATAAAACAATTGTAAACAATCCGGCTTTTCGTAAGCCTGGCCCGTTTCGAAAGACAGTAATAGCAACAAACGCGATCGAATGCAATCCGGCTTTTCGTATGCTCGGCCCGTTTTCAAATGACACAATAGCACAAATAAAAAAAACAACAAAGTCCACCACTGAATAAAACAATTGTAAACAATCCGGCTTTTCGTAAGCCTGGCCCGTTTCGAACGAGAGTAATAGCAACAAACGCGATCGAATGCAATCCGGCTTTTCGTATGCTCGGCCCGTTTTCAAATGACACAATAGCACAAATAAAATAGACAACAAAGTCCACCTCTGAATAAAACAATTGTAAACAATCCGGCTTTTCGTAAGCCTGGCCCGTTTCGAAAGACAGTAATAGCAACAAACACGATCGAATGTACTCTGGCTTTTCGTAAGCTCGGCTCGTTTTCAAATGACACAATAGCACAAATAAAAAAAACAACAAAGTCCACCACTAAATAAAACAATTGTAAACAATCCGGCTTTTCGTAAGCCTGGCCCGTTTCGAAAGACAGTAATAGCAACAAACGCGATCGAATGCAATCCGGCTTTTCGTATGCTCGGCCCGTTTTCAAATGACACAATAGCACAAATAAAAAAAACAACAAAGTCCACCACTAAATAAAACAATTGTAAACAATCCGGCTTTTCGTAAGCCTGGCCCGTTTCGAAAGACAGTAATAGCAACAAACGCGATCGAATGCAATCCGGCTTTTCGTATGCTCGGCCCGTTTTCAAATGACACAATAGCACAAATAAAAAAAACAACAAAGTCCACCACTAAATAAAACAATTGTAAACAATCCGGCTTTTCGTAAGCCTGGCCCGTTTCGAAAGACAGTAATAGCAACAAACGCGATCGAATGCAATCCGGCTTTTCGTATGCTCGGCCCGTTTTCAAATGACACAATAGCACAAATAAAAAAAACAACAAAGTCCACCACTAAATAAAACAATTGTAAACAATCCGGCTTTTCGTAAGCCTGGCCCGTTTCGAAAGACAGTAATAGCAACAAACGCGATCGAATGCAATCCGGCTTTTCGTAAGCTCGGCCCGTTTTCAAATGACACAATAGCACAAATAAAAAAAACAACAAAGTCCACCACTAAATAAAACAATTGTAAACAATCCGGCTTTTCGTAAGCCTGGCCCGTTTCGAAAGACAGTAATAGCAACAAACGCGATCGAATGCAATCCGGCTTTTCGTATGCTCGGCCCGTTTTCAAATGACACAATAGCACAAATAAAAGAGACAACAAAGTCCACCACTGAATAAAACAATTGTAAACAATCCGGCTTTTCGTAAGCCTGGCCCATTTCGAAAGACAGTAATAGCAACAAACACGATCGAATGCAATCCGGCTTTTCGTAAGCTCAGCCCGTTTTCAAATGACACAATAGCACAAATAAAAGAGACAACAAAATCCACCACTGAATAAAACAATTGTAAACAATCCGGCTTTTCGTGTGCACAGCCCGTTTTCAAATGACACAATAGTACAAATAAAAGAGACAACAAAGTCCACACTGAATAAAACAATTGTAAACAATCCGGCTTTTCATAAGCCTAGCCCGTTTCGAAAGACAGTAATAGCAACAAACACGATCGAATGCAATCCGGCTTGTCGTAAGCTCAGCCCGTTTTCAAATGGCACAATAGCACAAATAAAAGAGACAACAAAGTCCACCACTGAATAAAACAATTGTAAACAATCCGGCTTTTCGTGTGCACAGCCCGTTTTCAAATGACACAATAGTATAAATAAAAGAGACAACAAAGTCCACACTGAATAAAACAATTGTAAACAATCCGGCTTTTCGTGTGCACAGCCCGTTTTCAAATGACACAATAGTACAAATAAAAGAGACAACAAAGTCCACACTGAATAAAACAATTGTAAACAATCCGGCTTTTCGTAAGCCTAGCCCGTTTCGAAAGACAGTAATAGCAACAAACACGATCGAATGCAATCCGGCTTTTCGTAAGCCCGGCCCGCAATACACCCATCGTAACAATGTTCTATTGTTTCTGCGTACGCAAAGAGGGGAAAAGGGTGTGGGAGGGAGCGGGGGGGTGGCAGTTACCTTTAAGTCTACAAATAGAACATTGTTACTGGGTGATCAAAAATAATGTTTTTTTTTTTAGTTATAAAAAACGTTTTATGGTCACGGCATTAACATATATAAATGGTAAAATAATCGTTTATGTTAATGATTGTCAAATGAATAATAAACAATTTCGTTGCAGATTTAAAAATGAACCAAAAATAATAAACTGATTATTGGTTAAACTCACGCCCTCTTGCCTTATTTGTTATTTAATTCCCGTCCTTAAGCTATCCTAAACATAATTGAGTTCAGGAAGTGAAGTAAGACCATCATAAGTAGGTGAATCACCAAGTCAATAAAAGAAAGAAAGCATAGTAAAGATGATACGTATTAACATCCGTAACGAACATGTTAAATAATTAAGGGCTACTACACAACACAACACAACGCAAAAATAAGACAAATTGCAAATTTGTATAACACCGGGGTAAGAACCATGACAGTTGTATTCCCTGATTTTTCTTCGAAATTGTAAAATATTCTCCAGCAAGTACGACCGTTATTTCCCTATCAACTGTACATACGTGACCAAATAAAAATAAATCGAAGATATTCCACGTTACATCTCATGTCGACTACTCAAATCAATACGTCACCGCAATTTAAAGTTCCACGACAATGAAAAAGCGAGGGCACAGCAAAAAGAAAAACAAAATAGACCATCGGATCGGAAAACTGAGCGGAGGATAATCGCAACGCAAGAACGATTTCCCACGATAAACTCCAACTCTGCCCGCTTTTATTCATCCGCTTATTTATCACACAAAACGGATTGTTGTGGGTGGTGCATGCATGCTTTGTTGTAATCGCTCGGCCAGAAAATGAAAAGAAAAGCGGAATTGGAAACGCGGGCGGCCGGAAAATGTTAATGCGAAATTGATCCCGCGCCCCATTTCCATTCCTTGTTTTCCGTTTTTCGGCGCGCCGCGGGTGCAGAGAATGCCGAGAATGATGCTTCGGGAAATGTATGCATACAGGAGCGGATAACGCTAGGTGAGTGGAAATGGTGGTGAATTTATGGGCCGTTGTCGGGGGCTTTCCTTTCAGCCTTTTCAGCCGTTGCAAAAAGGGAGAAGTGCAGTTTCTGCACGATGGTTTTACGGATGATTTATGCGATGGCTCGTGAGGGTCATTCATAACGGTTTGTGACACCTGACGCGTGATGTTTCTATTGTGCGGCTGGCGGATACATTTATACTCTTACGTCAACTTGTGTTGAGTGATGGTGGTCATATTTCAGCTAAATACCACCGGTGTTTATGTAATGACAATTGAGAATAGTGTTATGCGAACACCCAGTAGTATAGGCTGTATTGATTAAGATTTGTTTTATAAAGTTGGCATTAAATTGGCAGTACAATGACGTAAGAAATGGGGCGCGTTCATCAACTTCAGAAAAAGCAAACGGGCGTTAAATTGAGATTATGTTACAATTGAAGAAACCTACTTTTTAGAATTTTTATGGTATCACATTGTAGCAACTGTTCTGAGTAACTTTGGAATTTTTTAAGCTTCTAGCAATTGTTTTTATATTTTTTTACCGAATTTGAAAAATACAACTTCAAAAAAAGCAAACGGGCGTTAAATTAAGATTATGTTACAATTGAAGAAACTGACTTTTTAGAATTTTTATGGTATCACGTAGTAGCAACTTTGGAATTTTTTAAGCTTGTAGCAATTGTTTTTATATTTTTTTACCGAATTTGAAAAATGCAACTTCAAAAAAAGCAAACGCGCGTTAAATTGAGATTATGTTACAATTGAAAAAACTGACTTTTAAGAATTTTTATGGTATCACATAGTAGCAACTATTCTGAGTAATTTTGGAATTTTTTAAGCTTGTAGCAATTGTTTTTATATTTTTTTACCGAATTTAAAAAAATGCAGCTTCACAAAAAGCAAACGGGCGTTAAATTAAGATTATGTTACAATTAAAGTAACTGACTTTTTAGAATTTTTATGGTATCACATAGTAGCAACTATTCTGAGTAATTTTGGAATTTTTTAAGCTTGTAGCAATTGTTTTCATATTTTTTTACCGAATTTGAAAAATGCAACTTCAGAAAAAGCAAACGGGCGTTAAATTTAGATTATGTTACAATTGAAGAAACTGACTTTTTATAATTTTTATGGTATCACATAGTAGCAACTATTCTGAGTAACTTTGGAAGTTTTTAAGCTTGTAGCAATTGTTTTCATATTTTTTTACCGAATTTGAAAAATGCAACTTCAGAAAAAGCAAACGGGCGTTAAATTGAGATTATGTTACAATTGAAGAAACTGACTTTTTATAATTTTTATGGTATCACATAGTAGCAACTATTCTGAGTAACTTTGAAATTTTTTAAGCTTGTAGCAATTGTTTTCATATTTTTTTACCGAATTTGAAAAATGCAACTTCAGAAAAATCAAACGGGCGTTAAATTGAGATTATGTTACAATTGAAGAAACTGACTTTTAAGAATTTTTATGGTATCACATAGTAACAACTATTCTGAGTAACTTTGGAATTTTTTAAGCTTGTAGCAATTGTTTTTATATTTTTTTACCGAATTTGAAAAATGCAACTTCAGAAAAAGCAAACGGGCGTTTAATTGAGATTATGTTACAATTGAAGAAACTGACTTTTAAGAATTTTTATGGTATCACATAGTAACAACTATTCTGAGTAACTTTGGAATTTTTTAAGCTTGTAGCAATTGTTTTTATATTTTTTACCGAATTTGAAAAATGCAACTTCAGAAAAAGCAAACGGGCGTTAAATTGAGATTATGTTACAATTGAAGAAACTGACTTTTTAACTTTGGAATTTTGTAAGCTTGTAGCAATTGTTTTTATATTTTTTTACCGAATTTGAAAAATGCAACTTCAGAAAAAGCAAACGCGCGTTAAATTGAGATTATGTTACAATTTATTGAAATAGTTTATAAATTTGGAGATAATCACATGAGAACAGAATATACCGTCATTCTGAAAATTCTAATTCTTCAAGTGAATAAAAAATATAAAAACAATTGTCACATACTTGAAACTTTCTAAATTTACTTAAAAATTATTATAATTTACAATTTGAACATTAAATATTGTTCCCCCATCAGAACACCTACAGACCGGTTTCGACCTTTCAGGTCTCATCAGTGTAGTTAGTTGCTGATGGGGAAACGGAGATTACTATTGGAATATAAATATTCCAAACACCGTTAAAGGTAGAAACGCCAAAGTGGCGGAATCTATTGCCTGAATGCTGTACTTGAACCAAATCCGGGTGGCTTTAACACCGACAAGATATGGACATTGCCAGCGGCGGCAAATATAACAATATAAATGTGAACATTAAATATTTGATGGGGGAACAATATTTAATGTTCACATTTATATTGTTATATTTGCCGCCGCTGGCAATGTCCATATCTTGTCGGTGTTAAAGCCACCCAGATTTGGTTCAAGTACAGCATTCAGGCAATAGATTCCGCCACTTTGGCGTTTCTACCTTTAATTTACAATTTAGTGAAAATATCAAAACGTTTCATCATAAAATTTGAAGATAATCACATGAGAACAGAAAATATTGTCATTCTGAAAATTCCAATTTTTCAAGTGAATAAAAAATATTAGAACAACTGTCACATACTTGAAACTTTCTAACTTTACTTGATAAATATTATACTTTACAATTTAGTAAAAATATCAAAACATTTCGTCACAAAATTTGGAGAAATCACATGAGAACAGAAAATATTGCCATTCTGAAAATTCGAATTTTTCAAGTGAATAAAGAATATTAAAAGAATTGTCAGATACTTGAAACTTTCTAAATTTACTTAACAATTATTATACTTTACAATTTAGTAAAAATATTAAAACATTTCATCACAAAATTTGGAGATAATCACATGAGAACAGAATATATCGTCATTCTGAAAATTCTAATTTTTCAAGTGAATAAAAAATATAAAAACAATTGTCACATACTTGAAACTTTCTAAATTTACTTAACAATTATTATACTTTACAATTTAGTAAAAATATCAAAACATTTCGTCACAAAATTTGGAGATAATCACATGAGAACAGAAAATATTGTCATTCTGAAAATTCTAATTTTTCAAGTGAATAAAAATTGTAAAAACAATTGTCACATACTTGAAACTTTCTAAATTTACTTAACAATTATTATAATTTATAATTTAGTAAAAATATCAAAACATTTCGTCATAAAATTTGAAGATAATCACATGAGAACAGAAAATATTGTCATTCTGAAAATTCTAATTTTTCAAGTGAATAAAAAATATTAGAACAATTGTCACATACTTGAAACTTTCTAACTTTACTTGATAAATATTATACTTTACAATTTAGTAAAAATATTAAAACATTTCGTCACAAAATTTGGAGATAATCACATGAGAACAGAATATATTGTCATTCTGAAAATTCTAATTTCTCAAGTGAATTAAAAATATAAAAACAATACAATACCTGAAACTTTCTAAATTTAATTAACAATTATTATAATTTACAATTTAGTAAAAATATCAAAATACTTCGTCACAAAATTTGGAGATAATCACATGAGAACAGAAAATATTGCCATTTTAAAAATTCGAATTTTTCAAGTGAATAAAAAATATTAAAAGAATTGTCACATACTTGAAACTTTCTAAATTTACTTAACAATTATTATAATTTATAATTTAGTAAAAATATCAAAACATTTCGTCACAAAATTTGAAGATAATCACATGAGAACAGAATATATTGTCATTCTGAAAATTCTAATTTCTCAAGTGAATTAAAAATATAAAAACAATTGTCACATACTTGAAACTTTTTAAATTTACTTAACAATTATTATACTTTACAATTTAGTAAAAATATCAAAACGTTTCGTCACAAAATTTGGAGATAATCACATGAGAACAGAAAATATTGTCATTCTGAAAATTCTAATTTTTCAAGTGAATAAAAAATATAAAAACAATTGTCACATACTTGAAACTTTCTAAATTTACTTAACAATTATTATAATTTACAATTTAGTAAAAATATCAAAACATTTCGTCACAAAATTTGGAGATAATCACATGAGAACAGAAAATATTGTCATTCTGAAAATTCTAATTTTTCAAGTGAATAAAAAATATAAAAACAATTGTCACATACTTGAAACTTTCTAAATTTACTTAACAATTATTATAATTTACAATTTAGTAAAAATATCAAAACATTTCGTCACAAAATTTGGAGATAATCACATGAGAACAGAAAATATTGTCATTCTGAAAATTCTAATTTTTCAAGTGAATTAAAAATATAAAAACAATTGTCACATACTTGAAACTTTCTAAATTTACTTAATAATTATTATACTTTACAATTTAGTAAAAATATTAAAACATTTCGTCACAAAATTTGGAGATAAACACATGAGAACAGAAAATATTGTCATTCTGAAAATTCTAATTTTTCAAGTGAATTAAAAATATAAAAACAATTGTCACATACTTGAAACTTTCTAAATTTACTTAATAATTATTATACTTTACAATTTAGTAAAAATATTAAAACATTTCGTCACAAAATTTGGAGATAAACACATGAGAATAGAAAATATTGTCATTCTGAAAATTCTAATTTTTCAAGTGAATTAAAAATATAAAAACAATTGTCACATACTTGAAACTTTCTAAATTTACTTAATAATTATTATACTTTACAATTTAGTAAAAATATTAAAACGTTTCATCACAAAATTTGGAGATAATCACATGAGTACAGAATGTATCGTCATTCTGAAAATTCTAATTCCTCAAGTGAATTAAAAATATAAAAACAATTGCCACATGGTTGAAACATTCTAAATGTACTTAATAATTATTATACTTCACAATTTAATAAAAATATCAAAACGTTTCATCACAAAATTTGGAGATAATCACATGAGAACAGAAAATATTGTCATTCTGAAAATTCTAATTTTTCAAGTGAATAAAAAATATAAAAACTATTGTCACATACTTGAAACTTTCTAAATTTACTTAATAATTATTATACTTTACAATTTAGTACAAATATTAAAACGTTTCATCACAAAATTTGGAGATAATCACATGAGAACAGAATGTATCGTCATTCTGAAAATTCTAATTCCTCAAGTGAATTAAAAATATAAAAACAATTGCCACATGGTTGAAACATTCTAAATGTACTTAATAATTATTATACTTCACAATTTAATAAAAATATCAAAACGTTTCATCACAAAATTTGGAGATAATCACATGAGAACAGAAAATATTGTCATTCTGAAAATTCTAATTTTTCAAGTGAATAAAAAATATAAAAACTATTGTCACATACTTGAAACTTTCTAAATTTACTTAATAATTATTATACTTTACAATTTAGTACAAATATTAAAACGTTTCATCACAAAATTTGGAGATAATCACATGAGAACAGAATGTATCGTCATTCTGAAAATTCTAATTCCTCAAGTGAATTAAAAATATAAAAACAATTGTCACATACTTGAAACTTTTTAAATTTACTTAACAATT
Source organism: Ocypus olens (assembly GCA_910593695.2). Lineage (NCBI taxonomy): Eukaryota > Metazoa > Arthropoda > Insecta > Coleoptera > Staphylinidae > Ocypus > Ocypus olens. The sequence goes on from OU343061.1 coordinate 11,334,053, forward strand.
ATTATACTTTACAATTTAGTAAAAATATCAAAACGTTTCGTCACAAAATTTGGAGATAATCACATGAGAACAGAATGTATCGTCATTCTGAAAATTCTAATTTTTCAAGTGAATAAAAAATATAAAAACAATTGTCACATACTTGAAACTTTCTAAATTTACTTAACAATTATTATACTTTACAATTTAGTAAAAATATCAAAACGTTTCGTCACAAAAATTGGAGATAATCACAGGAGAACAGAATATATTGTCATTCTGAAAATTATAATTTTTCAAGTGAATAAAAAATATAAAAATAATTGCCACATACTTAAAACTTTTTGAATTTACTTAATTATTATTGTACTTTACAATTTAGTAAAAATATCAAAACATTTCGCAACAAAATTTGGAGATAATCTTGCCGAGTAAACAATTTTAGGTACACAAACGATTCGTTGTAAGAAAAACGCAGAGGCGGCCGTGGGACGGCCACCTCTTGGTTCGGCCGTCCTGATACGGTTTTAACGTTTGCACCCTCGCCAGGAACGGCCCTGCCAATGACCCTATCCGCTCCTGAATATATTATAACTGTTGCGACAACAATTTTATTGTAGATTGTTTGACCAGTTTTAAAAACTTCGTTTTGCATGCGAGTACCACAAAGTACGAGCATGCAATGTAGCTTTCAAAATGTGTTAAACACTCTGCTTTTCCTACGACCAAACATTTCCTTAAGTATGTTTCCATCATAATTTTTCTCGAATTTACCAGCGTCTATTTCAATTAAATATGTGAGTATTATTAGTGTCAAAACATTCTTAACTTTTAATCTAAATTTGCTTATTGCTATTTTAAAATCGATTAATAAATAATGAATTGTTCTTCGTCACTTCCCATTTTATGTTAATGATTTTGACACAGTTTGAGGATTTTACTTTCAAAACTGTTTTGAAAATTCAATTTTCAAGCATGACGTTACTTCAAAAGTGACAAATATAAGGTGTGAGCCACAGAATTTTATTTCAGAGTTCACCATGCCCGAGAGAGAGAAACATAGCAGTCATGTCTGAGATTAATTCATTTTTTAAATCTAATTCAATTGAACTAATTGTAATAATATGCGACATACCTCATTTTTGTGGCTCACACGATACAATGCAAAGGTATTGCAACGATATATCTGTTTTCGGAAACGGTCGTAGAAAAATTTCTATTTTCTGATATTTAAAACACGAAAAATAAATGTAATTCTGCTATTTATTGGCAATTTACTCTATTTACTGTATATTCTCCCCGAATTAAAATATATTGATTGACATCATTAGTTCAATCCGTCCGTGTCAAAATCACAGTCCGCACCGGAAATATTGATCAGCAGGATGACCCACCGGAAAATAAAGCCCCCCCGCCGCATTATTAATCTCGTTCATTGTGGAAATTTTCGGTGTGATTTTCGGTAAGGGAAAAAAGGGGGTTAACGCGTCATTTGTCCACCATAAATTAATCACTTCCGCACATCTAAAGGGCCGTGACTGAATCGCTGTTTTTTTTTTAATTTCAGGTCACCGAGCAATCGCAGCCGGTAGTCAAGAACAACAAGTCCTTCCGCCGTTCCAGGATCCAGTGGTGTTCCGATCTCAAATTCCATCAACCTCCCAAGGAACCCGTCGCTTTGGCGTCGTTTCCCGGAAGCGGAAACACGTGGCTGAGATATCTGCTTCAGCAAGCTACAGGTATTTATTTTTTATTTCTCTTTTATGAAGTAAGGTAAAGTATTGTTTTCGTGTTTTTTTTTTTCGAAATTTTGCTAGTACAAAATTTATGAATGAGTACTACAGGGTGTGCATATATTTAACTAAATGTTATTTAAAATTCGAAAAATTCTCTATTCAAAAAGTGTAGGCCTTCGAAATATTTACTTTCGAAAAATTTGCTTCCAAAGAATTTGAAGAATTTACAATCGAAGAATTTACATTCGAAAAATTTGCATTTGAAGAATTTACATATAACCAGAAAAAAACTCGAATTCTAGGTTACATTACATTTGACGCGTATTTCAATCTTTAAAAAGTTTTCCTGTCAGAAACTCTTAAAACTGCAAAGAATATCAAGAAAAGAGAAGCTAATTTGATAATAATAATGCGGGAAGTCAATGATCTGTTGAAGAATGTAAACGTTAAAATTATAATCTCAAAATAAAAAACATGTTTGATATCAATAAAGTGCATTTTCATTTAAAGTTCCTGAGAAACTAATTTTATTTTTTATGTAGAAAACAGTTATATACAAGGTATGTGACAACTGTCAAAATTGTATTTCAACACCGTTTTTCCCTGACAAGTTCAGTTTTCCCCTAAAATTGCAAAGAATGTAAAGGAAGTGACCTGTCAAACGTACAAACTTTGACGCGTATTTTCACGAAGCATCTTTACTTTCCGTATTCCGTATTCCTATTTCTATTTATTGCTTTTTCTCACCCCAGAATTCATTTGTTGTAGGGATTCTAACAGGATCGGTGTACAAAGACTACGGCCTACTGAAAAACGGATTCCCGGCGGAAAGCGTGATCAACGGCACCGTGCTGGTGGTGAAGACCCACGAATGGGGCCCCGGCGCACGGAAACCCTTCGAGAAAGCCATACTTCTGGTGAGGGCCCCGTCGGCCGCCATCCAGGCGGAATTTAATAGGCAGTCCGGCGGACACGTGGGCTTCGCCTCGGTGGACCGTTACAGGCGTACGAAAGGAAAATGTAATCCCGCACAATCCCATCATCCCCAAACAAACTGCCCTACATGCGCCCTTAATCCTTTCGCAGATTGGCAGCAGTTCGTCCACGATAAGCTGCAGGCGTGGAAGAAGGCCAACCTCGACTGGCTGAACAATTTCACCGGACCCACGCACGTCATCTTCTACGAGCAGCTGGTGGAGAACCTGGAGAACACGCTCAGGTCCATCCTGGAGTTTCTCGAGTTTCCCATCGATCCCAAGCAGTTCAAATGCGCTTTGGAAAGACAAGAAGGTAATTTTGAAATGATCATTCGCGTGGGCTAGACTCATCTTCACCGTCAATACAGATGGATTCCAAAATTATTATTTAATTTATATTTGAGATACAAATACACTCCGCAAAAAAATTATGGCATCACAAATATTATTGTACAGTTCAGCTTGTAACTGCCTTGAGGTACAATGTCTGATACGCAGTACATCTAAACGTATAAATCGGTCATCTCTTGCTGTTGTTGCCATCTTACGACCTTGTCCTGCTCTTCGTGTGTATTTTCTGAATTTTCTTATTATTCTTGAAACCGTGGACTGCTGAATTCCTAATGCTGCAGCAACATATGTTTTTTCTCGACCATCGTCATCCAAGGACACGACACGAACGATTTTGTCTCTTGTTAAATTTCTAGAATTGCGAGCAGTAGCTTCAACGTTCATTTTAAAATCAAAAATACTAAAAATTTCATATAAATAAGCATTTAAATGTTAAAAAAAAATATATAAAAATACTCTTACCACAAATTCAAGAAAATCGAAGGAATATTCGTTGCGTTGTATTGTTATGTTTTTTATTCATAGAAACAGATATGTTATTACAATAAACAAATGTCCTAACAGGAAGAACATAGGTGATGCGATAATTTTTTTGCGGAGTTTAGTACTCGGTAATTATTATCAGCAAAGTTAAATTATGTTTCGTTTGATAGTGTCTTGGCTGTACTAGGTAAGAAGAAGTGGCGGCTGGTGGCGTGACTCATAATGGGGCCAGTGGAAGTAGAGATTGGTCAAGACAATACACTAATGGAATTCTATTCACTGAGTGAATGACTCAATCTGGAGTCTCTAAAGCTTCTAGACTAGCGCAGTCAGATGACGCAAGCATCGAAAAAACAGATCAAAACACCAATACATAATTATAATTATTAAGTCTGCTGTTATGGTGATGCTTCTTCAATTTGACGAATTTTGATTTATTTCTAAAAGTGAAGAACTAATGTATTTAAACCTCTAATTGTTAATAAGTTATGTTATTTGATACAACAAGATTTCCTATTAAATATAATCCTTAATAACCTATAAGAATCATGTTTATATTTATGCTATTTCCCCAGGAAATGCCCAAACCTCAAAGTGAATTCAAGGTTCACAAAGTAAATATTTGTGAAAGCTTCTAAATTAATTGTGTGGCTTCGAGCTTTGATAGAAGGAATGACTTTATTTAGGGTTCTGCTTAATTAATGTGTCTATTTCAGCTGCCCAATATACACATCGTAGCACGAGCCACGCTTGCTAACTAATCTGTTTGGAAAACAATATGTCTTTAAATCCTTTTTGCGACATCATTTTCATATTCCAGAGAGCAATTGAGACTTGTCTTCTGCCTTGCCTGCATCTGGTTGGTGGTTTCATGCGGCTTCTATCCCCTGATAAGTACGAAAATAGATTTTCTGCCACTTTAAGAAATTTACTCTAACCTCTTTTTGGGTCTGAGTATAAACGAGAAGTTAGCCATGAATTTCTAGCGATAGATGTCCTGGCGCATCCACCAAAACTGTAACACGGATTTTTAATTTTATTGAATCATCGAATCGCAGGCATTTAAAAGAATCATTCGAAAAAAATTTAAATTTTGTTTTTGCAGTGCCTTTCTGCAAGTATATTTAACAAATACAGTAAAAAACGGTATTATAATTGTTTTTATTATATTGAATAGAAATCCGTAAGTCAAGCGCTAAAATTGTTTTAATTTTATTTTTGCTGTACCTTTTTGCAAGTATATTGAACAAATACAAACTGACAAAAAACCGTGAAAATGATTATAAATATTTTCTTTTTAGAGCAGCTCATTGAACCGTCGCTGCCACTTAAAAAAATCGTAAATCCAAAAGGGCGCTAAAAAAATTAATTTTGTTTTTACAGTGCCTTTGTGCAAATATGTTTAACAAATACAAACTGTCAAAAAACCGTGTACGGTGTTATAATTTTTTTTTTTTATGTTGAATAGAAATCCGTGGCTGACTTATAAATCAAAAAGGGCACTAAAAATTGTTTTATTTTATTTTTGCTGCGCCTTTCTGCAAGTATACCGGGTGTAACTGAATTCTGATAGACCTTAAATATCATTTGCATTTTTACATATATCTTTATGAAATTTAGTATAATGTTTTTAGTAGTGATGGGCAAGATCGATCAAGAAAGATCGAGTACTCGATCTTTGCAAATGATCTTTTGATCGATCAACGCCGCTCGATCTTTTGATCGATCAGCGCGGCTCGATCTTTTCGAGTCGCTCGTTCTTTTGATCGATCAAAGCTGCTCGATCTTTACGAGCCGCTCGATCTTCACAAACCGCTCGAGCAGGTCGAGCAAAAGATTGATCGATCTTTGAGATACTCGAGTGCGCCAATATGTGGACTCAGTTTAGTGTTTTTAGGGAATAAAGTGTGTCTTTATGTAGATTTTTAATAAAAAATCCACTTCCGGTTTAACGTGAAATGACCTTAACTTTTCTATTTTAAATAGAACATATTATTATGAAATATATATTTTTACATAATTTAATTCATCTCTAAATTCTAAGTTTAGAGATATATCATAAGTGACCTTTTGGTTGTTAGTGTTTTGTTTAAATTTAAATTAAATTTACACAAAAAAGGCAAATTTAAATTAAATTTAAAGAAAAAATGAACAACCAAAAGTTCACTTGTGATACATCTATGAACTCAGAATTTAGAGACGAATTAAATTATGTAAAAATGTACAGGGTGTTCCGTTTGAAATACAAAAATTTAGGTAAAATCGGAAATTGATTTTTTTATTAGATTCCACTTTATTCTCTAAAAACACAGATAACCGTGTGTTCGATGAAAAGCGCCCAACGCCATAACTCTGTTATTTATTGACCGATTTAAAACTAACTAAAAAAGAAAGTCAATGGCTATAAAATGACGGTAATTATATATTTTTTCAAAATAAACTTCATTGCCAAATGATAGTCAACTTTAAATTTTTAAATGGCTACATATACTTTTCTAATTTTATAATATTAGACATTATTTTTCTGAATCCAATTATGCCCGTTATGTTGGTTTTAAGTTAATATTTATGCCAGAAAAAGATAATAATAAATCTTGTTCGCATGATTTTTTTTGGTAATAAATGTAGTGTGCCTTGAAAAAAATTCGAATCGACAAATGTCATTTATTGAATAAGTAATATCAACCATTTGTTACTAGTGTGTGTTTCACGCATAATCATGAATAATAGCAAATTAACAGACATGTTACAAATTTATTTTCTATGTAATAGAAATCGAAGAGCTGCGGCACGAATTTATCACGGTTTCCAGAGCGGTGAATAACAGAACATAAATTTAGAAGGTTAGAAGGAAATTTGAGACGATATGGAAGAGCGTGGATCGACAATTTCGTGAACTTGCAGAGTTGGACGTTCTACTTAATGTTTACAATACTCACAGAACATCTAAATCGCAAGTGAATTAATACTTGCACTACTTATTTATTCTATTCTACATTGAGTTGCAACATAGGTACTTAATTATTGGGTCCTTATTATTCATGTTTGACATAACCTTACAACAAATGACATTTGTCACTTTTTTTTCTAAGGCACGCTAATTTAAATGTTTGAAAAATATAATTTTAAATGGAAGATTTATTTTAATTTTTTTCGACCAAAATATTGAACGAAAAACAACATATTGGGCATTATTGGATTCAGAAAAATAGTGTCGAATGTAAAAAAATTAAAACATTATATGCTGCCATTTAAAAATTTTAAGTTGGCTATCATTTGACAATGAAGTTATTATTGAAAAAAATCATGTCATTCGTTAGTATTTAAACCACCATTGACTTTGGTTTTTGGTTCACTCATATCGGTCAATAGATAACAGAGTTATGGCGTTGGGCGTTTTTTGTCGAACACACAGTATGTAAAAATGAAAATGATATTTGGAGTCTACCAGAATTCAGTTACAATTTACCAAAAAAATATTATAAATTATTATGTTTTTTATCGAGCAGCTCATTAATACGTCACTGGCACTCGTAAGTTCGTAAATCGTAAGTGCCTTTCTGCAGGTATATTTAACAAATTGAAACTATCAAAAAACCATGCTCGGCATTATTATTTTTTGGGTTTACTATAGTTAACATGTAATGTCGTCTACGTGGACATCATCCGTATAAATATTTAAATTAACTTTATTTTTCAAATTTTCTAATTGCATATTTGGATTCAGAATTAAAATTAAAACTTCTCAAATGATACCTCGCACAAAGTCCTACTATTATTATTACTTTATTTATCAATAAATAACGATGTGTGATTGTTTCAACAATTCAACATTCTAGTGTGCGTTTTACAATAACGTGTTGGTAGTAGAGGTGGACGAAATTACTCTCATCGAGAAGAGTCGACTGAAAAGAGTTGATTCTTGAAGTGAGTCATGACCCTTTTGACAAAAAAAGGTCCTCACTTCCAAAATTTTAATGTGCCCCGTACTTCTGCGATTTCATGAGTCACGAACTTTACACGAGTCACTTGACTCTCGACATATTTCTAAGAGTCGACTCTTTTTATCGACTCGCTCATGAGTTACACACCTTTAGCTTGGTATAACGGTAAAACCACCGACTAGTAATCTGAACTACGTACCAGACCCGCGATCGAATACGCGCTTCAAAATATATAATTGAATAAATAATATATAATTTAATAAGAAACGAATATGCATTTTTTCTTCTCCTATCCTTTGCTTTTGTTTATCAAATTTTCTCATATTGTAGAAACACCCTGTATATATTATTTCAAATTTAGCGCCATTTTATCCATTTGACGGCCGTCTATTCATTGTATCTATAGGCATTTCTAAACATGGAATGTCTTAGATTTTGAATTTGTAGCGAGCTATCAATTTGGTGGAGGGTATTTTATGACGCCTTATGGGGAATTTTGAGAATTCCTGGCGTAGAACCCGCCAATCGCCTCTTTTTGCCAGATTAAGACCGTTTGAAAATGGGTTTTGGGTTTTTATATACAAATCTTGAAAACAAAAGAAATCTCATTAAAAATTCGATGTAATGGGGGAATTGATGGCTCACTAGATGCATATGGAAAAAATCGACACCTTCGGATCAGCCCACAGTGAGACGAACTAAAGAAATTAGTGGACATATCAGAATATTTTATTGATCTTATTAGTTTCACATTGAGTAGTATTGCTAAGGTCAAGGCAAGGTCACCTTACATTTTTTAAATAAAACACCCTATTTTTTATTGCCTAGTTTTATAGGTTTTTTCGAGTCCTTTTCTAAACACTATAAATTTCATTTATGTTCGACTGTACGAAAATAGTAACTTTGGCGGTTTCTTTTTAGGCCAAAATGGCTAAAGTAAATTGGACTTAAATGACAGATTTTAATTTTCATTCATTTTCACCCTCTGTTTCTGAGAAATAAAAAATACTCTAATCAATTTACAGAAAAAAAACCCTGTAATATTTGTATCGCCAAATTTTTCCCTTTGCTGTCCCTTTAACGAGATATGATTTTTTCAAAATGTGACCAAAATGCTTACACCTATCTTGATGCTTCTTTCAATGACGTATTTTTTGCATTTAAAGAAAATAATCCCTTTCACCTCCTTTCCCGTCGCTAAATGAGATGACGTTTTGGGGTTGGCTATGGCTCTGAAGTGACGTGGTTTAAGCAAATTTGATCGTCCCTGTGGCCCTATTGGCCTTCTCCAGAAATTATACAAGAAAAATCACCCTTCTTTCCCTATACATGGTAAATGATATGAAACTATTCTATCGCCTCCACAAAAGACCTCTCTATAATATTTATTCTTGTAATTTCTTTTGATTTTTTATTCATCCACAAGGTATAAATTTTTATGTGGGTTCAATCGAAATTTAAAAAAGCATATATTTACGATCAAAAATTAAAATAATTCAAACAAATTCATTACTTGTTATCACCTGGTTTTGATATTTTGTGACAATTTGAAGATTGGCAAATAATCAGTGGCGTAGTTGATGCGGTACTTTAACATTAATAGTGCTATTCCGAAAAACTGTTATTAACAGCGATGTTTTTAATATTGCAATGTTATGTGAAATTGAACAGCCCGATTTACACAAATTGGCAACAGTGCAACGTCTACAGCGCATACATACGTTTTTGAGGATATTTTTAGAAATAAAATGAGTGTTTCATAAAGCATGTATATGAATTACAGGAATATCACCAGCGGAGGCTCGTGGATTTCCGTAGGTGAGGCAAAGACAAAGATTCCGCTCATGCTGCACTACTTATCTAAGGGAAGCAAATATTCAGTTGCTTTTTCGGTCAAATTTTCTTCCATTGCCTCACCGCCGAACATCCACGAGCCGCTGCTGAATATTACTATCCATTTGAGTTTTTTGTTGACGAAAAACACAAACCATGAAATAACCTCAAAATATGTATATCACTATTAACAACCTCGTAACGTCAAACGTTTTGACAAGTCTTGTTTAACATCGAAAATGTTAATATACATCGATGTTGATAGACATTGAATACAGAATCGTATATCATAACATCTGTCGATGTTAGCAAATAACACCGCTGTTAACGCTAACATTTTTGTTCAGAATAACACCATAATTATGAAATAATCACCAGAGAACGAAGCAAATAATTATTACTTTCGGAATAAAATCAACAATGGAAGAACAATTGTCATATACTTTCCAAATCCACTCAAAATATATTCTACTTCAGAATTCTATAAAAATTTCCAAATGTTTCTTGAGAAGATTAAAAAAATCCTCCAAGAATAGAGCAAATCGCCATTCTAAAGATGCGTCTTTTCAGAGGCAAAACAAAAATAGAAAAACATTTGCCACATACTTGAAACTTTCCAAATTTTCTAACCAGGCATTCTATTAGGTTGGTGCATAATTATCAGGCGTTTTTACTTTCTCCATTATGAGAAAGTATTGTGGTCGTGATTTTTTTTCGAATTTTTTTTACGGAAATATCTGTTTTGGGGTCCCTAGATGCCATTTCAACAATTTCTGGAAAAAAAAAATTATGTGTGTGTGTGTGTGTGTGTCTGTGTGTGTAGGTGTGTGTGTGTGTGTGTGTGTGTGTGTGTGTGTGTGTGTCTGTGCGCGCTGTATCTCAAAAACTAATAGACCCATTGATATGAAACTTTGAACATAAGTTTTATTTGATAATCCGAAGAAATGAAAAGGTTTTGGTAAAATTTCGTACACCGGAAGTGGGTGTTTACCTTAACTGTTTTTTGCTTTTTTCCAATATTTTCTTAAATATGAAAAATATCACAAAAATATTTAAGCAAATATTGAAGACAACAAAGAAATGAACATCTTTTGCTTGAAAATATTTTTCATAAAATCATTGTTATTCGAGAGAAAAATTTTCATTTCATTTTTGGTATACAATTATGAAACGCTAATAGTTACAGCAAATTTATGTTAATAATAATTGTAGAGAATGTCAAAATGAACAACTTATAAACAATAAGTTTTTGTCGAAATCTCTTTAGTTTTTGAATAAACTGAGTTTTTGAATTTGAAGTACATTTTTCCATTTTTCATAATTTTGACGTTTTAAACGTCAGTTTTATTCCAGTCTACGAAACGTTCGATGCACACTTAAAATATGATTTAAATTGAAAATAAACCATGGAAGCGTAAATATAAATGATATCATCAAGTCAGAGAAAGTAACATGATGACCACATCACCATTTTTTAAGGTTTTTTTATAATAACAATTGCTGTATTGTTTACTTTTTTATATAAAACTATTATTTTATTTTCAAGTTATAAAAATGTGTGTCGATAATCATTGTCATATTTGTCATATTATGATACCACTTCGAAAAAAATGGTGATGTGGCCATCATGTTACTTTCTCCGACTTGATGCTATCATAGCTATTTATATTTACGTTTTCATTGTTTATTTTCAATTGAAATCATATTTTAAATGTACATCGAGCATTGCGTAAACTCGGATGAAACTGACGTTTAAAACGTCAAAATTATGAAAGATGTAAAAAATACCCTGCAAATTTTACTTCAAATTCAAAAACTCGGTTTACTCAAAAACTATCGAGATTTCGAAGAAAACTTATTCTTTAGAAGTTGTTCATTTTGGCATTCTCTACAATTATTATTCACTTAAATTTGCTGTAACTATTATCGTTTTATAATTATAAACCAAAAATTAAAAAAATAATAATACATTTTTTTCTCGAATAAAAATGATTTTATGAAAAATGTTTTCAAGCAAAAGATGTTTAAATAAAACACACTTTTACTTAGTTAATATCACACTGTTTATTTTATTAGTGACTGCAGTTTCGATCAAACAATGATCATTATCAAACTATAAGTAACAGAAACTGCAGTCACTAATAAAATAAACAGTGTGATATTAACTAAGTAAAAGTGTGTTTTATTTAATTAAAAATGTATCACGAAGTAAGTGCCGCCAACCTCAATCAGTCAAAAGATGTTTATTTCTTTATTGACTTCAATGTTTGTTTAAATGTGTTTGTGACATTTTTCATATTTAAGAAAATATTGGAAAAAAACAAAAAAACAGTTAAGGTAAACGCCCACTTCCGGTGTACGAAATTTTACCAAAAGCTTTTCAGTTCTTCAGATTATCAAATAAGACGGATGTATAAAGTTTCATATTAATTGCTCTATTAGTTTTTGAGATACAGCGCACACAGACAGACACACACACAGACAGACACACACACACACACACAGACACAAAAAAAAAATCCAGAAATTGTTGAAATGGCATCTAGGGACCCCAAAACGGATATTTCCGTAAAAAAAAAATTTTGAAAAAAAAATCACGATCACAATACTTTCTCGTACTTCGTAACGGAGAAAGTAAAAAATGGAAAAAGCTGCGCGGTTATTTCGCGATCTCAACGAACTTTTTGGCGAAGGAGCAATAAGTGAAAATCGATACAGGGAATGGTTTGCCCGTTTCAAATCTGGCGACACTAGCTTGGAAGCTAAGCCTGGAGGAGGTCGACCATCAAATTTCGACAACCAGGCAATTTTGGAAGCCGTGGAAAGAAAAACTGAATTCAATAAAAAACAAATTCAGGCGTTAATGGGCTAAGATGAAATATCGCACAAGAACAATGTTTATGCAAATTTTAAAACTACGAATTTCATAACTCGTATTTAAAGTATATTGTAAAGTAAAAATCTAAAAAACACCCATTCTTTAGACTTCAAATGAATTGTACGAAAACAAAATTGGTGTTCATTTTAAAATTGCACGCATATTTGGGATACTCTAGACATATAAAAACAATTGCTGCGAACCTGAACCGTCCAAATTTTAGATTCAAAAGACTATCAATTAATCCCTTTATATAACTTTTGAAATAATTGCAGGAGAACAGCAATTAGCTAATTCTAAAATTGCTACTTTCACGAATTAAAAATACATATAAAAAAAATTGGTGCAACTCTGAAAGTGAGAAAATATACTCAAAATACATTATACTTTAAGATTTAATAAGAATTCGTAAGAGCATCTTCTATAGATTTTAAAATAATCGTACGAGAACGACAGTTATGCCAATTTAAGAATTACGAATTTTATGAGCTGAAAAATAAAAACCGATGTGAAGATAGCCACGGATTTTTCACATAAAAATTTCTTCAATTTTAATGATTTATATTAAATCAAACGCTGAGAATGTAATTAACATTAGCCTATAGATGTGCAGTCAATCCACAATTTCAATTATTTTTTCTCGAATCCACGGGAACTCTCTTTTTAAAATGACAAGAAGTCCAATATGGCACTGTTTGACGCGTTTTAAATTAAATTTTTTAACAACAACGTGTAGATAAGAGTCTACTTAGACGATTTAACGCATTTAATTTTGGGTAAAATTGTTTATAACTTTTTTATGAATTTTTTTTCTCGGGTCTACCCGAAGTGTACATATAATATAGCAAACTTTCAAAATCCAACATGGCACTGTTTGACGCGTTTTAAATTTGATTTTTTAACATCAACGTGTAGATAAGAGTCTACTTGACCGATTTAACGCATTTAATTTTGGGTAAAATTGTTTATAACTTTTTTATGAATTTTTCTCTCGGGTCTACCCGAACTATACGTATAATATAGCAAACATTCAAAGTCCAATATGGCACAGTTTGACGCATTTTAAATTTGATTTTTTAACATCACATGTAGATAAGAGTCTACTTGACCGATTTAACGCATTTAATTTTGGGTAAAATTGTTTATAACTTTTTTATAAATTTTTTTTCTCGGGTCTACCCGAACTATACATATAATATAGCAAACATTCAAAGTCCAATATGGCACTGTTTGACGCATTTTAAATTTGATTTTTTAACATCAACATGTAGATAAGAGTCTACTTGACCAATTTAACGCATTTAATTTTGGGTAAAATTGTTTATAAATTTTTTATGAATTTTTTTTCTCGGGTCTACCCGAACTATACATATAATACAGCAAACTTTCAAAGTCCAATATGGCACTGTTTGACGCGTTTTAATTTTACAACATGTAGATAAGAGCCTACTTAAACGATTTAAAGCACGAAATTTTGGGTAAATTTGTGTCGACTCGATCCGACAAAAGGGCATTCAAATGTGCTCCTACAACGATTTGGCACAAAGTAATGGGTGTTTGAAAAGAAAAAGCGAATTTTGAGGTTTTTTGACTCATAAGTCCGAAGTTTTTCGACGAAATTGATTTCGTTTTCACGAATGAAATTTTCTTTGGATGTTCTTTGAGGTATGCACAAAAATTAATTGTTTGCGCGAAATCCTGAATATCGCATTTTGTACCTTAGAACCATAAAAAAAAAACTTTATTTTAGGTCAAAAAAGGCTTACTTTAACGATCTCTGTAGGCTCGGAAAAAAATTTGGGCCTAACTCGCCACCTTTCGTCCATTTTTCCATTCGTCCAATAAAAACGAACAAATTACACTGACGGAAAAAAATGAAACACGAGATTTGTAAAAATTTAGGTAATAACTTAGCTTCTATCTAACCGATTTCGACGATCTTTTGAGAAATAAAAAGCAAAATGTGTCCTCTTTGAGAGAGTTTATCCCCCACTTAAAGAGAAGGCTCTACGTCTCTCCAAACGAAAAAATAAAAAGACCACAAAATGCACTTTTTTTTTAAACACTCATAACTTTGTGCCAAATTGCCGTAGGAGCTTCGTTTTTGAGTCCTGCACAGGGAATTGATCAAAATTTAATGCCTTTATGGTGGATCGAGTCGACAAAACTTTTCCAACTCCATAGACACGTCAAAGTTGGACATGGTTTCCTGAAAAAAACGGTCGGACTTTAAAGAAGTCACTTCAATGTTTTTCGCCCTCAAAGATTCATCAAAATCAATTGAAAATACGCCGAGTTATGGCGGTTTGAAAATGGTCAAAATTTCAAGAATTTCAAGTGTTTCATTTTTTTCCTCCAGTGTATATAGTTTGGGTAGACCCGAGAAAAAAAAATCATAAGAAAGGTATAAACAATTTTACCCAAAATTTCACGCGTCAAATCGTTTCAGTAGACTCTTATCTACACGTTGTTGTTAAAAAATTAAATGTAAAACGCGTCAAACCATATTGGACTTTGAATGTTTGCTATATTATATGTATAGTTCGGGTGGACCCAAGAAAAAAAATTCATAAAAAAGTTATAAACAATTTTACCCAAAATTAAATGCGTTATATCGTTTAAGTAGACTCTTATCTACACGTTGATGTTAAAAAATCAAATTTAAAACGCGTCAAACAGTGCCATTTTGGACTTTGAAAATTTGCTATATTATATGTACACTTCGGGTAGACCCGAGAAAAAAATTCATAAAAAAGTTATAAACAATTTTACCCAAAATTAAATGCGTTAAATCGTTTAAGTAGACTCTTATCTACACGTTAATGTTAAAAAATCAAATTTAAAACGCGTCAAACAGTGCCATTTTGGACTTTGAAAGTTTGCTAGATTATCTATTTAGTTTGGGTGGACCCGAGAAAAAAATTCATAAAAAAGTAATAAACAATTTTACCCAAAATTAAATGCGTTAAATCGTTTAAGTAGACTCTTATCTACACGTTAATGTTAAAAAATCAAATTTAAAACGCGTCAAACAGTGCCATATTGGACTTTGAAGTTTGCTATATTATATGTACACTTCGGGTAGACCCGAGAAAAAAAATTCATAAAAAAGTTATAAACAATTTTACCCAAAATTAAATGCGTTAAATCGTTTAAGTAGACTCTTATCTACACGTTGATGTTAAAAAATCAAATTTAAAACGCGTCAAACAGTGCCATATTGGACTTTGAAAGTTTGCTACATTATATGTACACTTCGGGTAGACCCGAGAAAAAAAATTCATAAAAAAGTTATAAACAATTTTACCCAAAATTAAATGCGTTAAATCGTTTAAGTAGACTCTTATCTACACGTTGATGTTAAAAAATAAAATTTAAAATGCGTCAAACAGTGCCATTTTGGACTTTGAAAGTTTGCTAGATTATCTATTTAGATTGAGTGGACCCGAGAAAAAAATTCATAAAAAAGTTATAAACAATTTTACCCAAAATTAAATGCGTTAAATCGTTTAAGTAGACTCTTATCTACACGTTAATGTTAAAAAATCAAATTTAAAACGCGTCAAACAGTGCCATATTGGACTTTGAAGTTTGCTATATTATATGTACACTTTGGGTAGACCCGAGAAAAAAAAATCATAAAAAAGTTATAAACAATTTTACCCAAAATTAAATGCGTTAAATCGTTTAAGTAGACTCTTATCTACACGTTAATGTTAAAAAATCAAATTTAAAACGCGTCAAACAGTGCCATTTTGGACTTTGAAAGTTTGCTAGATTATCTATTTAGTTTGGGTGGACCCGAGAAAAAAATTCATAAAAAAGTTATAAACAATTTTACCCAAAATTAAATGCGTTAAATCGTTTAAGTAGACTCTTATCTACACGTTGATGTTAAAAAATCAAATTTAAAACGCGTCAAACAGTGCCATATTGGACTTTGAAAGTTTGCTATATTATATGTACACTTCGGGTAGACCCGAGAAAAAAAATTCATAAAAAAGTTATAAACAATTTTACCCAAAATTAAATGCGTTAAATCGTTTAAGTAGACTCTTATCTACACGTTAATGTTAAAAAATCAAATTTAAAACGCGTCAAACAGTGCCATTTTGGACTTTGAAAGTTTGCTAGATTATCTATTTAGTTTGGGTGGACCCGAGAAAAAAATTCATAAAAAAGTTATAAACAATTTTACCCAAAATTAAATGCGTTAAATCGTTTAAGTAGACTCTTATCTACACGTTGATGTTAAAAAATCAAATTTAAAACGCGTCAAACAGTGCCATATTGGACTTTGAAAGTTTGCTATATTATATGTACACTTCGGGTAGACCCGAGAAAAAAAATACATAAAAAAGTTATAAACAATTTTACCCAAAATTAAATGCGTTAAATCGTTTAAGTAGACTCTTATCTACACGTTAATGTTAAAAAATCAAATTTAAAACGCGTCAAACAGTGCCATTTTGGACTTTGAAAGTTTGCTAGATTATCTATTTAGTTTGGGTGGACCCGAGAAAAAAATTCATAAAAAAGTTATAAACAATTTTACCCAAAATTAAATGCGTTAAATCGTTTAAGTAGACTCTTATCTACACGTTGATGTTAAAAAATCAAATTTAAAACGCGTCAAACAGTGCCATTTTGGACTTTGAAAGTTTGCTAGATTATCTATTTAGATTGGGTGGACCCGAGAAAAAAATTCATAAAAAAGTTATAAACAATTTTACCCAAAATTAAATGCGTTAAATCGTTTAAGTAGACTCTTATCCACACGTTAATGTTAAAAAATCAAATTTAAAACGCGTCAAACAGTGCCATTTTGGACTTTGAAAGTTTGCTAGATTATCTATTTAGTTTGGGTGGACCCGAGAAAAAAATTCATAAAAAAGTTATAAACAATTTTACCCAAAATTAAATGCGTTAAATCGTTTAAGTAGACTCTTATCTACACGTTGATGTTAAAAAATCAAATTTAAAACGCGTCAAACAGTGCCATATTGGACTTTGAAAGTTTGCTATATTATATGTACACTTCGGGTAGACCCGAGAAAAAAAATTCATAAAAAAGTTATAAACAATTTTACCCAAAATTAAATGCGTTAAATCGTTTAAGTAGACTCTTATCTACACGTTAATGTTAAAAAATCAAATTTAAAACGCGTCAAACAGTGCCATTTTGGACTTTGAAAGTTTGCTAGATTATCTATTTAGTTTGGGTGGACCCGAGAAAAAAATTCATAAAAAAGTTATAAACAATTTTACCCAAAATTAAATGCGTTAAATCGTTTAAGTAGACTCTTATCTACACGTTGATGTTAAAAAATCAAATTTAAAACGCGTCAAACAGTGCCATTTTGGACTTTGAAAGTTTGCTAGATTATCTATTTAGATTGGGTGGACCCGAGAAAAAAATTCATAAAAAAGTTATAAACAATTTTACCCAAAATTAAATGCGTTAAATCGTTTAAGTAGACTCTTATCCACACGTTAATGTTAAAAAATCAAATTTAAAACGCGTCAAACAGTGCCATTTTGGACTTTGAAAGTTTGCTAGATTATCTATTTAGTTTGGGTGGACCCGAGAAAAAAATTCATAAAAAAGTTATAAACAATTTTACCCAAAATTAAATGCGTTAAATCGTTTAAGTAGACTCTTATCTACACGTTAATGTTAAAAAATCAAATTTAAAACGCGTCAAACAGTGCCATTTTGGACTTTGAAAGTTTGCTAGATTATCTATTTAGTTTGGGTGGACCCGAGAAAAAAATGCATAAAAAAGTTATAAACAATTTTACCCAAAATTAAATGCGTTAAATCGTTTAAGTAGACTCTTATCTACACGTTGATGTTAAAAAATCAAATTTAAAACGCGTCAAACAGTGCCATATTGGACTTTGAAAGTTTGCTAGATTATCTATTTAGTTTGAGTGGACCCGAGAAAAAAATTCATAAAAAAGTTATAAACAATTTTACCCAAAATTAAATGCATTAAATCGTTTAAGTAGACTCTTATCTACACGTTGATGTTAAAAAATCAAATTTAAAATGCGTCAAACAGTGCCATTTTGGACTTTGAAAGTTTGCTAGATTATCTATTTAGTTTGAGTGGACCCGAGAAAAAAATTCATAAAAAAGTTATAAACAATTTTACCCAAAATTAAATGCGTTAAATCGTTTAAGTAGACTCTTATCTACACGTTGATGTTAAAAAATCAAATTTAAAACGCGTCAAACAGTGCCATATTGGACTTTGAATTCTTGTCATTTTAAAAAGAGAGTTCCCGTGGATTCGAGAAAAAATAATTGAAATTGTGGATTGACTGCACATCTATAGGCTAATGTTAATTACATTCTCAGCGTTTGATTTAATATAAATCATTAAAATTGAAGAAATTTTTATGTGATGGCGGATGCGCCGGGAAATCCGTGGCTGAAAAATCCGTGGCTATCTTCACATCGGTAAAATAAAATAAAAACAATCAGAAGGAAAGTTGTAAACGACGGGAAAAACGGGAACTAGTGGTTTCAATAAGTTATTTGTTTATAGTCTTAGTAAGACTTAATTTTGTTTGCAGAGTTACGAACAGGTTGATATATTCAGGCTATATTTCGTTTCGTTTTATTGAATCAGTTTTACTGTGCCAGGAAATAAATGCGCTGGTCGTCGGCGTTTAAACGTCAATTGGCAGGCCACTAGGAGCCGGTCACGGCAAGCAAATTTCGATTTTTGTGTCCAGGCGGCTTCTATTGGTCGACGTGGCATCTCATCTGATTGGCGAAATAATATTACCTAGGCAGTGAAGACTCATTGCTTTATCTGCCTGGGCATTATTAAGTATTTTAAAAGCCTAATCCGTAAAAGTGATACTTTACGACCTACTAAAATAAAAATGTTACATTTTAAATCATCCGCGAAAAAAATAATTTCGGTTTTTTTTTACAGTTACTAAAAGTATTTTATAGAAATACATTGTGCGAAAAAAAATAATTTCAGTTTTTCAAAGTTACTAAAAGTATTATATAGAAATACATTGTTTTATTTTTTTATTTCAGGCATTTACAGGCGGAAGAAGCGGGTCCTGAACTTCGACCCCTTCACCACCGACATGAAAGCGAAGATGAAGAAGGAACAGGAAATCGTCTACGACGCCATTTACAAAATAGCCTCGCCGGCCAGATGATCGCCGGGCGGTTCGCACTCGTTACGCTCAAAGTGTGATCGCCGTTCCCATTCGATTTTTTTATCATCCATTTATACTTTCGTCTTCCTCCATCTGAATTACTTTTAAAAGAGCGCCGTTTTTACATTTTTATAAAGTACCCGCTAAACAAACAAAAAGGATAACTCTTAACATGGCCTAAAACGATGTCATTTATCACGGCTCTAAAAAAAGTTATTTTACTGTCATACTTCGTCTCCGTACGGTACGTCTAAACGAATTTCTTATCAAAGGCAGATTTGGATAAAGAAAGAGTTGTATTTATTTGTTATAGTGTAATTCGTGTTTATCTTAAGTGAAGATATTGCATTTATGTTTTAAAAATATATATTTTAAAGTTTTTAGCAGTTGCGAAAGACATCCGAACGATTTTACTTTGCAGATAGTTCTTCAAATATCAGTTTTATTTTGTGTTAACAGTTCGTTTTTAATTATCCAGAAAATGCTCTCATAAAGAAAAACTAGTCAATAATTTTAAACATCCTAACTCTAAACCAGCGGCGACTCGTGGATGTCCAGAAAATTTGACCAAAACAACCCAGGAATATTTACTTCCTCTATAAGTCTACAAGATGCACTAATCTTACGCATTAGTGGCGTCTCTGTCTGATCCTCCTTCAGGAAGATCCACGAGCAACCGCTACTCTATACTGTCTTTTAATTTGAGAGTATTAATATCTATTATACAGGGTGTTTTTAAATTGATGCGAAATATTTTAAACAGTGATTTTGCAGCAAAAACAAAAAATTATATGAAAGACCTCCCTTAATGTTTGCTGAAAATCACCCTTTAAAATCCTTCGCATCAATTTAGAAACACCCTGTATATTACTGTTCTTATCTAGTCATGATGATGGTTGCGGCCTTTACTACATGGTAGCCCATAATATATATTAAATATAATTTTTAATTACATTTACATAAATGTAAATTTGTTAAACCATTGTGGTCTATGTTTTTATTTTATAACTTCCCATCAAGAATCAGCCTCATCGATCCAAGATCTGAAAAAAAAATTATTGCCTCGTCTACTGAATAATTTACAAGACAAACTTTTCTTTATCCAAAATTGCCACGCATAAGAAATCCGTTTGAACGTACTGTATGTTACCCTCGTGTATAAACTTGCGAAGTTTAAAGTTTCGATTCGAGACTAAGACCGTGCCGTAAAAATTAATTTTATGGCTCCCCCTTAGGCTATAAATGAATATTACATTCATGATCCATGAAGTTAACTTACGTTAGAGACTGTACTAGAGAATACAATACGTAGGACCAAGAAAAATAAAGAAATTTATACAACACACTCAAGATAATAAATTTTAAGGTAGATATTTAAATTTAAAAAAACAGAAGTAAAGCCGTCGGTACAAACGTTTGAAGTAAAAGACAAAAACAAAACAGTATAGTCTTCCAAGTAAAAATGCGTTATGTGGTGAATTAGGTTTTACAACTTGAGTTCAAGTTTATACGAGGTGTGGTGGGTGGGCCTTATGTGACCCTTTAATCATTTGATCACTAAACAGAATTTTACAAATGGTCTAATTTTTATTTATTTGATATTCTGGATAAACCATCGTTTTGGTAGAACTGGTTGGATTGCAGGATAGAGCCCACCCACCACCCGCGAATTCAATTAAACTTTGATTACAAACATTGCTTCCATAAATGATGTCACAAGTTAAATTTTAACAAGGTGTCCACCATGTACCATTGATTTTAGTTTCAGAAAAACTGTTACAACAACAACAATTGAAGAAAGAAACAGACAAATAGACTTAAAAAGCAGACAAAATGACGAAATAAACAAAAAGCATGATTAAAGAAACAGAGGATTAAAGAAATAAACGACCACAAGAATTTAAGAAATATCAGACAACAAGAATTAGGAAACAAAACAAATAAAGAAGTGAACGGGCGACGAGAAGTAACAGACGGACAAATTGCAGAAATAAACAGAGAAAAAGAATTTATCAACAGCCGAATTGAAGAAATCAAGTGGCAAAATGAAGAAATAAATTTTAAAAAATTGACGAAAGTTAAAAAATCTGCATCTCCCATAACAGATACTGAAACTGAACCAACAGCAATAAGTAGTTTTGATAATAATGAAGAAATGATTCTGCCCAAAAGAAGAAATCGAAAAATTAAAACTACACCTCCTAAATTAATAATGAAGAAATGATTCTACCCAAAAGAAGAAATCTAAACATTAAAACTACACCTCCTAAATTAATAATGAAGAACTGATTCTACCCAAAAGAAGAAATCGAAACATTAAAACTACACCTCCTAAATTAATAATGAAGAAAAGATTCTACCCAAAAGTAGAAATCGAAAAATTAAAACTACACCTCCTAAATCAAAATCTAAACATCACACGCACAGAAAAACCAACTCCTCATGGAACAGGAGAAGAAAGAAATACCCCTATTAAAAGAGCTCATCTTCATAGAAGAAGAAAATTCGAAGAAACAAACAAAACAAGAAAGCAAATAATGAAGAAACAAACAGGAATAATGAAGAAATTAAAAGAAAACATGAATAAATAAACGTAAAAAATGAAGAAGAATAAAGAAATTTAATAAAATAAATCGACAAAAAGAATTGAAAAATACAATCACTTATACAAGAAGAAAAAGAAAAAAAGAAATTGCAGAACAAACCAAACAGCAGGTATTAAGAAACAGGGAAATTGAAGAAATAAACAGACGAAAATAATTGAAAAATAAATAAAATTCAACAATTCAGACAGAGAAGAGTCAGAAAATTGAAGATCAAAACAGATAACAGGAATTTAAAAATTGTGAAATTAAAGAAAGAATCGGAAAACAGAGAAAACGAAGAAATACTCCGACGAGAAGACCAAAAAATAAGAAAATTGAAGAAGAAAGCAGACAAAAAGGAGTGAAAAATAGAGAAAATGAAGAAATAATCAGACAGAAAGAATTAGGAAATAGAACGCATGAAGAAACAAACGTCAAAAATATAAAAATAAATTGTGATAATAAAGAAACATACAGAAAAATTGAAGAAATAAACAGGCAAAAGGAATTGAAAAATAAAGAAAATGAAGAACAATTCAGACAGGAAGAGTCAGAAAATTGAAGATCAAAACAGACAACAGGAATTAAAAAATTGAGAAATTAAAGAAAGAATCGAAAAACAGAGAAAATGAAGAAATGCTCCGACGAGAAGACTAAAAAATAGGAAAATTGAAAAAGAAAACAGACAAAAAGGAGTGAAAAAATAGAGAAAATGAAGAAATAATCAGACAGAAAGAATTAGGAAATAGAACGCATGAAGAAATAAACGTCAAAAATATAAAAATAAATAGTGACAATAAAGAAACTTACAGAAAAATTGAAGAAATAAACAGGCAAAAAAAATTAAAAAAAAATAAAATGAAGAACAATTGAGACAGGAAGAGTCAGAGAAATTAAAGATCAAAACAGACAACAGGAATTAAAAAATGAGAAATTAAAGAAAGAATCGAAAAACAGATAAAATGAAGAAATACTCCGACGAGAAGACTAGAAAATAGGGAAATTAAAGAAGAAACAGATAAAAAGGAGTGAAAAATAGAGAAAATTAAGAAATAATCAGACAGAAAGAATTAGGAAACGCATGAAGAAATAAACGTCAAAAATATAAAAATAAATACTGACAATAAAGAAACATACAGAAAAATTGAAGAAATAAACAGGCAAAAAGATTTAAAAAAATAAAGAAAATGAAGAACAATTCAGACAGGAAGAGTCAGAAAAATTGAAGATCAAAACAGACAACAGGAATTAGAAAATTGAGGAATTAAAAAAGAATCGAAAAACAGAGGAAACGAAGAAATACTCCCACGAGAAGACTAAAAAATAGGAAAATTGAAGAAGAAAACAGACAAAAAGGAGTGAAAAATAGAGAAAATGAAGAAATAATCAGACAGAAAGAATTCGGAAATAGAACGCATGAAGAAATAAACGTCAAAAATATAAAAATAAATAGTGATAATAAAGAAACATACAGAAAATTTGAAGAAATAAACAGGCAAAAAGAATTAAAAAATAAATAAAATGAAAAGCATTTCAGACGGAAAGAGTCAAAAAATTTAAAAGATCAAAATATATAACAGGAATTAAAAAATTGAGAAAATAAAGAAAGAATCGAAAAACAGAGAAAATGAAGAAATACTCCGACGAGAAGACTAAAAAATGGGGAAATTGAAGAAGAAAACAGACAAAAAGGAGTGAAAAATAGAGAAAATGAAGAAATAATCGCACAGAAAGAATTAGGAAATAGAACGTATGAAGAAATAAACTTCAAAAATATAAAAATAAATAGTGATAATAAAGAAACATACAGAAAATTTGAAAAAATAAACAGGCAAAAAAAATTTAAAAATAAATAATATGAAGAACAATTCAGACAGGAAGAGTCAGAGAAATTGAAGATCAAAACAGACAATAGAAATTAAAAAATAAGAAAATAAAGAAAGAATCGAAAAACAGAGAAAACGAAGAAATACTCCCACGAGAAGACTAAAAAATAGGAAAATTGAAGAAGAAAACAGACAAAAAGCATTGAAAAATAGAGAAAATTAAGAAATAATCAGACAGAAAGAATTAGGAAATAGAACGCATGAAGAAACAAACGTCAGAAATATAGAAAGAAATAGTGTCAATGAAGAAACATATAGAAACATTGAAGAAATAAACAGACAACAAGAATTACGAAACAGGCGAATTGAAAATGCAAACAGAGATATTGAAGAAACGACCAGGAAAGAAGAATAAACAAACAGACAGAATAGAGGCAAAGACAGAAAATGGCGAAATAAACAAGTAACAATTGAAGATATAAATCCTTGTGCAACAAACCTAAAATCAAAGCAAAAGAAAAGAGTAGATTTGATAAGAAGAAATTGAAAAAGAGAAAATGATTTAACAGACCTTTGAAAAAATGAAGAAATGCCCAACTTTATCGCAAACATAGGCTATATTCAAAACGAATAATTGACTGATGTGCGCTACATAGCAAAAACCAACAATCAAGAAGAAACATACAGGAAAATTGAAGAAATAAACAGACAATACGAATTACGAAACAGACAAATTAAAAATGCGAACAGAGACAATGAAGATATGAAGAATTATCGAACAGACAGAATAAAGAGGACAAGAAAAAAATAACAGCAACAACAGTAAATATAAATCCATATCTCGTGCAACAAACCTAGATGCTAAAATCAAACCATCGGAAAAGAGTAGTTTTGATAATAATGAAGAAACCGTTCTTTTCGGAGGAGGAGGAAATGATTCAACAGACCTTCCCAGAAATGAAGAAATGCCTTACCTTAACGCAAACCTAGGCTCCAGAAGATATATTTCGGAAGAAGAAATCGAAGAAGAGGATTTGATTAAACAGACCTTCCTAAAAATGAAGAAATGCCCTACCTTAACGAAGACCTAGGCTCCAGAAGATATATTTCGAAAGAAGAAATCGAAGAAGAGGATATGATTCAACAGACCTTCCCAGAAATGAAGAAATGCCCTACCTTAACGCAAACCTAGGCTCCAGATGATATATTTAAAAGGAACACGAAATAGAAGAAACAAACAATAAAGAAATAACGAATTTAAAGATTCCTCACAAACCCAAATTCTGCACGCAACAATCGGAATCGAAGAGTGTCACAAGTACGAAGAAGAAAGGGAGGACGGGAAATGGCAGCCTTACCAAAAATGAAGAAAACCCAGTTTCCTAGGTTATTCAAGCAATGATTAAAACAAACGTGACCCATGAGCGGAGAAGAAAGGGTGGGCGTGAAAGAACAGGCCTTACCAAAAATAAAGAAACTATTCCGCAGACAAGTACAATTTTTTTTGGGCGAAAATGAAAATGTAAAGTTACACCTTTGCGAAGAAGAAGAAAGGGAAGACTTCAAAATAATGAAGAAATATTTCTTCCTCCTTAAAGTGAGCAAGAAATGGAATCGGAAGAAAGAGAGGAAAAGCAGTCGAAGTTTTTTGGACGAAAATGAAAATGAAAAGTTACTCTTTTGCGAAGAAGAACAAATGAAAGACTTCAGAGTAATGAAGAAACACTTACTCCTCCTCAAAATGAACAAGAAATGGAATAGAAAGAAAGAGAGGAAAAGCAGTCAAAGTTTTTTGGACAAAAATGAAAATGAAAAGTTACTCTTTTGCGAAGAAGAAGAAAGGGAAGACTTCAAAGTAATGAAGAAATACTTATTCCTCTTCGAAATGAGCAAGAAATAGAATTGAAAGAAAGAGAGAAAAAGCAGCCGACGTTTTCTGGGCGAAAATGAAAATGAGAAGTTACTCTTTTGCGAAGAATAAGAAATGGAAGACTTCAAAGTAATGAAGAAACACTTACTCCTCCTCAAAATGAGCAAGAAATGGAATAGAAAGAAAGAGAAAAAACGCAGTCGAAGTTTTTTGGACGAAAATGAATAATGAAGAAACACTTACTCCTCCTCAAAAGTACAAGAAATTAAATCGAACGAAAGAGAAAAAAAGCAGCCGAAGTTTTTTGGTCGAAAGTGAAAATGAAAAGTTACTCTTTTTCTAAGAAGAAGAAGAAGAAGAAGAAGAAGAAGAAGAAAGGGAAGACTTCAAACTAATAAAGAAACACTTACTCTTCCTCAAAATGAGCAATAAAAGTAATCGAAAGAAAATGAGAAGACCAGATCACTAATCAAGAAAATAAGAAATCTTGATGCTTTTGAAGAAACAACCAGTCCTGCAAGCGAGAAAAAAAATAAAATACACTCATCTAAACAAAGAAGAACAGGGGGAAAAAAATCAACAGACAAAATGAAGAAATAAATAGACAACATTATTTGATAAACCTAGAAATAGACTAATTAAACAGAATAAATGAAGAAATGAACTGGCTAAATAAATTTAAAGAAAAACAGAGAAAATTAAAAGGTTGTCAGACCAGAAGAACTAAAGAACAGGGAAATTGAAGAAATCAATAGAAAGATAGAGTTGAAGAATAGAGAAAATGAAGAAATTGCCAGACTAGAAGAACTGAAAAACAGAGAAATTCAAGAAATAAACAAACAGGATTAAAAAAACCGAGAAAAAGCAGCCCAAGATCCACCCAAAAGTCAAGAAAATAAGAAATCTTGATACTCTTGAAGAAATAACCAGTCCTGCAAGCGAGAAAAAAAATAAAACAGACTCATCTAAACAAAGAACAACAGGGGGAAAGAAATCAATAGACAAAATGAAGAAATAAATAGACAACATTTTTTGGTAAACCCAGAAATAGACTAATTAAACAGAATAAATGAAGAAATGAACTGGCTAAAGGAATTAGAAAATCAGAGAAAATGAAGAGATCATCAGACCAGAGGAACTAAAAAATAGGGAAATTGAAGAAATCAACAGAAAGATAGAGTTGAAGAATAGAGAAAATGAAGAAATTGCCAGACTAGATGAACTGAAAAACAAAGAAATAAACAAACAGGGTTAAAAAAAACGAGAAAAGGCAGCCCAAGATCCATCCAAAAATCAAGAAAATAAGAAATCATGATACTCTTGAAGAAACAACCAGTCCTGCAAGTGAAAAACATAATAAAACAGACTCATCTAAACAAAGAAGAGCAGGGGAAAAGAAATCAATAGACAAAATGAAGAAATAAATAGACAATATTATTTGGTAAACCTAGAAATAGACTAATTAAACAGAATAAATGAACTGATCAAAGGAATTAAAAAAAACAGAGAAAATGAAGAGATCGTCAGACCACAAGAACGAAAAAAAGGGAAATTGAAGAAATCGACAGAAATATGGAGTTGAAGGGTAGAGAAAAAGAAGAAATCGCCAGTATAGAAGAACTGAAAAACAGATAAATTAAAGAAATAAACAAACTGCATAAAAACCGAGAAAAGCAGCCCAAGATCCACCTAAAACTCAAGAAAATAACAAATCTTGATACTCTTGAAGAAATAATCAGTCCTGCAAGCGAGAAACATAATAAAACAGACTCATCTAAACAGAGAAGAAAAGGGGGAAAGAAATCAACAGACAAAATGTAGAAATAAATAGACAATATTATTTGGTAAACCTAGAAATCGACAAATTAAACAGAATAAATGAAGAAATGAACTGGCTAATGAAATTAGAAAATCAGAGAAAATGAAGAGATCGTCAGACCGGAAGAACTAAAAAAAGGAAAATTGAAGAAATCGACAGAAAGATAGAGTTGAAGAATAGAGAAAAAGAAGAAATCGCCAGAATAGAAGAACTGAAAAACAGAGAAATTGAAGAAATAAACAAACAGGATTTAAAAAAAACAGAGAAAATGAAGAAAAAGTCAGACTTAACTCTTTGCTGCACGAGATTTCACACATTATAAAATGCCTAAATCACTTCTCTCAGTTGGCACTGGAAGTGGAAAAATGTTACATCATTTATGGAACCTGCTTAAGTGAATAATTACATTTGATTCAGCTTGAATTAAATTTAGTAAAAACGGCAATGAATGGGCCTTACATCACAAAACTGAGTTTATTCCAATTATTCCATTTTTAAAAGCATGGGTTGTTCACCATCCTACCCTCCAATCAGTAAACATAAATTACCTAACTAGCAAAAGGATCCTTTAATTAGTTATTAATAACGGGTGTCCGAAAAGATTTGTACTATTTAAAAAAAAAATATAACTCATTCAGTTTTATGTTGCATTAACATTTTTTATTTTTAAAATTTACTGCAAAATATGCAAATTTATTTGTGTAAATTATGCCGTCGAGATTGTGTCCCCCCACACGCACCATCTCCTCCAAACGCTCTCTGAAATTGGCGAACACGCGGACACAGACTTCTTGTGGAATTGCTCGAATTTCATCGCGAATTCTTTGCTTCAACTGATTCAGATTTGCAGCAACGTCAGTGTAAACCTTTCATTCAAGGAACCCCCACAAAAAAATCCATGACGGTTAAATCAGGACTTCTGGGAGGATAATTGATATCGCCATTTTTTTTATATGACTTTTCCTGGAAACATTCTTCGAACGACCTGCATGGTAAGATTCGCAGTATGAGCAGTCGCCCCATCCTGCTGAAACCAAGCGTCTTGGTTGAAGCCATCAAAATTTTGCAATTCTGGTTCAAGAAAATTTTAATTTTTTTTTTATTTAAAACGTGACTGGAAGAAACGTCCTTCACGGCCTTGTTAGAGGTGCATGGTGGCCAGGGTACTGACCCAGTTCCTCTTAAAACTCACACGTAAGCATGTGCTTGCTGTCAAAAAGTTAAAGTGAAATTACGTGTATTACTTATATTACGGCTGTTGCTTCAACGTTACAATACAATAACAAAAGAAAGAATCCGTATAACGTATTTTTATATGGTTGACTATACAACGGACCATTTACTTAGGTGTGCGTGTATATGTGCAAACCTAAACCGTTATACTCAGTTACAAAACAAAGCCCAATTGTTCCTTTACTTAATGTACAAATGTATTTATTAACGAGCATATACAATTTTATTTTGTTTATTTATTATAAATGTTATTTTTATAAAGTGTCTACAAACGCGCTAGGGATGGTGGTAATTGTTTTCGTTACTTTTTTATCCTAGCCGCATAAGAAGTATTGTAAATGTGAATTGATATTTGTTATAAAGAAAAATGTATGGAGAATAAATGTAAAACTGATATAAAATGTGTGTTCTTTATTTGCCCTAGTAGATGTCAAATTGGGTTGGTGATCAACGAAACATAGTTATTTATCGTAACAATCAAATAATTACTACAGAAGAGAATAATTCATTGATTACTTTTTTATGTGGAATTAATTTGTAATCATTTTAATATTACGATACAAGATAGGTGCGTTCAAAATATTCTTGCAAAACGAAGCCTGCAGGACCGAGTTTTGCTAATTTAGCACCTACCGATAAAGTATCGTATACCAGTGGCGATTCGTGGAAAATTTTGATGGTAGTCTCACCGCCTCCTTTTTGAAGAAAGGAAAAATCGATCATTAAAAACCTTAACTTGTTGCAGAAGCACTAAAAAAGACGAAAAATAGCCCGCACTAAATCTGTAATACCGTTCTTCGTCCGCGGAATTCAATTAAACGACGTATTGTATTTTGTAACCTTATCTACATCTCCTTTTTTTTCTCAAAACTTTATTTAAGGTTAGGGCGACAATTTTTTGTCGCCTGCAGCGGCGTATAAAAACTCACACACAAACATGCGTAAACTGAAAATCCGTGAATATGACATTAAATAAAAGTGTAACATTGTAATGGCATTACAATTAAATATTACTCTAAAAAGCACTATTTTCCTATGGCCAGGCTTGGTGGTTAACACTAGGTATATAACTGTCTTGGGGGGTTAAGGGTAGGGTACCCATTAAATTAGCCGCTCAAGAAATCGAATATATCGTTGTAAATATAAACTTTTTCGAAAAGTTTATTTTGATAACATATTATATAAAGATCGATTATTATTTCTGTGTTTACGTTTTGGTTTCATCGTTATTATTAACAAAGTTAGCAACATTTTACTTTAAACAGACAAACTGCAGAACCAAGTAAGCAACAACAGTGAAATTTGACTTGTAGCCAGCCAATACATACATCTAGGCAATGAAGTAATTTGAAGGCAAAATCATAGTTAATAAAAAAATTATGAACGAATTAGGAGACAAATGAATAATAAAATGATGTTTTTTGTATCTATTTCCATTAGTATTGGTCAAAACTTGATAAAATTTTGTTACTGTCTAGACAGGAACATAATTGACATATGTGCAAAATTTCAAAATAATCCTGTGGCAACTTTTTGAGATAGTCAATCAGAAAGAAATAAAAAAGTTATGTAGATAAAATCACTGAATAAAACACTTACTATGTTTTTTACCACAATTTATTTGCTGTATGTACAAATATTTCATATACATACATATCACGACTTAAGTTTGATAATGACAGTAAAACGTCGAAACTTAAGTCGTGATATGTATGTATATGAAATATTTGTACATACAGCAAATAAATTGTGGTAAAAAACATAGTAAGTGTTTTATTCAGTGATTTTATAATGAATTACCACGTAGTAACGGTCACAACCATCACCATGATTAGTTATGTAGATATTTCTTGCAGCGAGTCTGTTGCTCTTCATCCTAGTACGGGCATTCGGCCACTTGAGCGTGATGGTAGTGTGCGCGGGGATTAGGGGATACGTTATGATAGGGGAGTTTATTTAGCGCGACGTTCAAATCGTTCTTCCGTGCTAGATTTCGTATGCCATATGCATATTCACCTGCATGCCCAATAACATCGCATGTTATTCATATTTCTGCGTCACTCGCGACGTCGGCACTTACTCATATTAGTGTATCGAGTTACGGGTCCGTCAACTTGGCTCCCCACTTT
Source organism: Ocypus olens (assembly GCA_910593695.2). Classification (NCBI taxonomy): domain Eukaryota; kingdom Metazoa; phylum Arthropoda; class Insecta; order Coleoptera; family Staphylinidae; genus Ocypus; species Ocypus olens. The sequence continues at coordinate 11,364,884 of OU343061.1, forward strand.
CGATTTTTTGGAAAAAAAGTGTTGCTCCAGAAAGCCCTTAGCTAGCTCCAGCTAGCTCCACAAAAATTAGAGCTGGCTCCAAAAAGGTAAAAAAGTTATAGGGGTTTGAAATTTGGCGGGGCCAAGTTGACGTTTGCCCCCCACTTTTGATTTTTTAACTTTTTTTTAAAGATTCAGATTCCTCAGACCTAGCTCCAGCAGGCTCCATCAATTTTAAAGCTGGCTCCACCCCGCAACCCCTAAAAAATTACAAAAACAGTTTTCATCCTAGCCCCCCACTTCAATATTTTTTACTTAATTTTAAGTGATTTTATAGCTTAAAGCTAGCTCCAGCCGAATATGTAAAAAATTTTGGAAAAAAGAATACGGATAAAAAGATATAAGGGTTTTAATATAAGACGTGAGCTTTCCTGAATCCTGTATGCGCATTCCCAATTGTGTGATCATATTATAACGTTAAATGCGAATTTTCGGTTAAATCCAACGGATTTGGAGTTGGTGCCAATTACCAATTACATTATTATATACGGTAATAAGGGTTCCTTAAATATTGCATTACCATCATTTAGGCCTTAGGGCCGTCCTTGAAATAAATATTTAACTTATAAACAATTCGTTTATTTGATAAATTATTAATTAATTATTTGAAATATATATTGAAAATAAAATTTAGTTAAATGTCTGTGTTGAATCAAAAGGATGGCAAATATTGTAAATTAATAAGACAGTGGCGTAGTGAGTGATTAATTGAGACATGTGAAAATATTGCCAATTTCAACGAAACTTGGTACACGTGCTATTTATAATCTGGAAAAAAACAATGTGAGGGTAAAACAACCCTTGCATCTCTGGGGGTGGAGTGGGCTAAGGGTGGCATGCGAAAATATTGTCAAATTCAACGAAACTTAGTACACATACTATTTATAACTGGCAAAAAAATAATATGAGGGAAAAATAGCCCTAGCATCTCGGGGGTGGACTGGGCTAGGGATGGCATGCGAAAATATTGTCAAATTCAACGAAACTTAGAACACATACTACTTATAACCAGAAAAAGACAATGTAAGTGAAAAATAGCCCTAGCATCGTGGGGGGTGGAGTGGGCTAGGGTGGAGATTTATCCATAAAAACATTTTTCTTTCGTCACCCCCTGCTGATTTTTGGATTTTCAGCCAAAACTATGCCATTTTCTGAAAAAAATATAAGAGACCAAAGTTGTAGAGCGGAACATTTTCGATCGACATAGGTCTTTTGACTTTTCTAATAATGCGTGCATTGCCCGCCAGAGTGCGCAAAATCGTGACCGTGTATGCATTTTAGCGTTTTTTTCAAATTCTTTATTAATTAATTTTAAAAAAAACGGAAAATTATAGGAAAATTAAAATACCCTATATCGATTCAAACTTTTCCGCTCTACAACTCTTAATAAAAGCATATTTTGCCCAAAATGCATAGTTTTCGCTCAAAATGCAAAAAACCATGGAAAAACGCAAAAATTGGTACATACAGTTTCAATTTGCATTTTTAGCGAAAACTTTGCATTTTGGGCAAAAATTGCTTCTAATAAGAGTTGTAGAGCGGAACATTTTCAATTGGGGCTCGACGTTTACTCCGTTTTTCGTTTAAACGTTTAAACGTGTAAACGTTTACCGTTTATTTGTCACGAATAAAACACGTTTAGCTTAATAAATAAACGTTTACAACACGTTTAGCCTAATAAACGTTTACAACCCGTAAACTAGAAATGATTCCTCATATTTTTATAGTCCATTTGGGGGTCCAAAAGTCATATCTCGGTGTTTCGTAAGATTCCCAATAATTTTACACATTAGATTCAAAGAGGAACCAACTGGTCTATAGGGGGTTGAACCCTTCAAACTTCGAATGCCGACGTTTCGGACGGTTTTCGAGAAACTATTTACTTATTAAGGTGTACCAAATAATAATAATTTATTCATTTTTTTCCGCTACCGGAAATATTGTAAAACACGGCGAACGAACTTCGAAACAGATATTTGCAGGGTGGGTTATACGTTTCTATATTAAATGATTTTCGTCAACACGTTTAAACGAAAAAGTTCGTTTAAACCTATACACGTGTAAACGTGAATATCCGTTTAAACGCGAATATCCGTTTAAACGCGAATATCCGTTTAAACGTTTAGAAACCGCTTGCCAACTAAGAACACGTTTATCCGTGTACACGTGTATCCGTGTATTAACGAGCCCTATTTTCAATCGATATGGGTCATTCGAATTTTCGTATAATTTCCCATTTTTCCGCTAGAGGGTGCGGAAAATAAAGTATAGTGCAATTTTTAATGAAAAAAATTGAAAAAAAAAGTTAAATGCATATACGGTCTCGATTTAGCGCGCTCTGGCGGGCAATGCACGTATTATTTGAGTCGAGAGACCTATATCGATCGGAAATTTCCGCTCTACTATTTTGGTCTCTTATAAGTTTTCCAGGTAATGCATAGTTTTGGCTGAAAATCCAAAAATCAGCAGATTTGAAAAGAAAAATGCATTTATTGATAAATCTCAAGAATCCTTAATATTTTATTATACAAATTGTATATCATTGGAAAGCTTATCAAAAATGCCATAGATTGGTGGCAGCGTATATAGGGTGTTCTATTTGAAAAAAAATAGTTATCCATTGTTTTGCGTTTGTTAATATCCTGTATAGCAGTATGATCAAAAAAGGACCAAAGCCGATGTGTATTATTCTTCATGATGTGGAAATTATTTTTTTAGTAAAAAATGATGCTATCTTTGCTAGGAACGCTTCTGCAATGTTTTCAATGTGCACATGTTTTTGCCACAAAATTGCCCAAAACTAACCAACTCTCCATAATAGACCCATAGTATCTTGTACTATTTTTATCAGCTTCTTAAGAGGATTAAAAATAAAGTATAAAATATGGGGTGTTCCATTTAAAAAACATAACTTTGATCTGTTATTTATACTGGGACACCCGGTATAAGCGTGTACAGTGTTGCTTAAACTGTAGGCACAAGAAGAAATGTTAGTTGTTTAACTGTTGTTTCTAATAATTTCATTTCGTGTACATTTTCAACTGGTGATTTTTTCTTCAGATTTCTTTAACACAACTTTGTTTTGGGTCACAAACAAATGTAATACGCAATAACAACAAGTAGTATCGATTTAACTATTAGTGAATTTGTTTACATAACATACATAAAAAATATAAACAGCACTTTGCGATCATTGACAAAAATGACAAACTAAATTAAGACCCACTGCACGAGAATTTGATATAGGTATCTTATGAAATTCCCCACTGCTGGCTTCGTTTACGGTTAATCACGTTTTAAAGGCTGAAATTCTGAAATACCAAGATTTGTTTAAATGACAGGTAAATTTTCGTCAATCTTCGTAAAGTTATTTTTTTTAGTCCGCACTTTATGCCAATCAAACGTACCAAAAATTAAATAGATACTATTTGTAGTTGATTAAGTTATACATTTGATTATATCGGAAAACAGAGTTTTGTTTAGGAAATCATCGTTGAAAAGATTTTTCACTACTGCTTTGAAATATGAACGACAAGAATTAGTTTTTATGGCAAATACGATGAAATTATCGACTTCAGGAAATATTAGTAAGTATAATTCGCTCATCGGTTATCTACATATTCTTTGGATGAAAAGATGATTTCATGATAAAGCTATAAACCTTAAAAAATGTAATTTATATTTTTTAAATGCGACATAATTTTAATTTTTAATATTTAATGTTTTTATGTAATAATAGGTAGATTATAAATATTTTCTATTATTGTGATTTCTGCAGTTTGAATGAATGTTTATCAGTTTGTCATACTTAATATACTTTTTTGCCTGCCTCTATCGAAACCATTTATTTTGGCCATAAAAATCGGGCCGAAACTACGATTTAGCGTATCTAGGGCCGAAAAAATAATATGCATAATATAGACAACCTTCCACGGAATATGAGTAGGCTATGCAAAAATCTGACAGTGACATTTCAATGGTGCGCGATATAAAATTTCCTGAAACACTGTTTTTACTTAAGGCAGGCGAAAAAATAGCAAGTGTAACTCATGCCGAAATGCTTTAGCAACCCTTCACTTTTAGCTAAAAGCGGCGGGTTGCTAAAGATAATTTTCGGCCCTTGATACACTATATACTATATAGATCTCCTAAAATTCTAAAGCGATTATTTATATTTTGTTAGTTTTTAAATAATATACAGAGTCCTGCATCTCACCTCCCGTCTTCTATAGCTCAGTAGAATAATTAATAATCGATTTATAGTTATATGAAAAACAATAAAACAATTAAATTTTTATTTTACAATTTTTGCTCATTATTTAACTATTTTGGTGAAATTCTTGGTTGTCGCGATAGGAGATCGGTTTCGGACTAGTTTATCTCTTCTCTGCACTAGTTAGATAATGGAGTAAATCGACTTACCAATTTACTGTTTCACCCTCACTCAGTTTCTTGCCGGGTTATTTTTTTACAGCTTATAAATAGTACGTGTACAAAGTTTCGTTGAATTTGACAATATTTTGGCCCGCCACCTCTAGTCAACTCCACCCCCTGAGATGCTAGGGCTATTTTACCCTCACATTATTTTTTTCCAGGTTATAAATAGTACGTGTACCAAGTTTCGTTGAAACTCCACCCCCTGAGATCCAGGTTATAAATAGTACGTGTACGAAGTTTTCTTCAATTTGACAACAGTTTCGCATGCCACCCCTAGCACACACCAACCCCTAAGATTCTAGGGCTATTTTACTCTCACATTATTTTTTTCCAGGTTATAAATAGTACGTGTACCAAGTTTTCTTGAATTTGACAATATTTTCGCATGCCACTCCTAGCCCACTTCACCTCCCCCCCCCCGAAATGCTAGGGCTATTTTAGCCTTAAATTATTTTTTTCCTGGTTATAAATAGTACGTGTACCAAGTTTCGTTGAATTTGACAATATTTTTGCATGTCAACCCTAGCCTACTCCACCCCTCACTATGCTAGGGCCATTTTTCCCTAGCATTGTTTTTTTCAGGTTATAAATAGTATGTGATCTAAGTTTCGTTGAATTTGACAATATTTTCGCATGCCACCCCTAGCCCACTCCACCCCCAGAGATGCAAGGGCTGTTTTACCCTCACATTGTTTTTTTCCAGATTATAAATAGTACGTGTACCAAGTTTCGTTGAAATTGGCAATATTTTCACATGTCTCAATTAATCACTCACTACGCCACTGTCTTATTAATTTACAATATTTGCCATCCTTTTGATTCAACACACACATTTGACTAAATTTTATTTTCAATATATATTTCAAATAATTAATTAATAATTTATCAAATATACGAATTGTTTATAAGTTAAATATTTATTTCAAGGACGGCCCTAAGGCCTAAATGATAGTAATGCAATATTTAAGGAACCCTTATTACCGTATATAATAATGTAATTGGTAATTGGCACCAACTCCGTTGGATTTAACCGAAAATTCGCATTTAACGTTATAATATGATCACACAATTGGGAATGCGCATACAGGATTCAGGAAAGCTCACGTCTTATATTAAAACCCTTATATCTTTTTATCCGTATTCTTTTTTCCAAAAATTTTTACATATTCGGCTGGAGCTAGCTTTAAGCTATAAAATCACTTAAAATTAAGTAAAAAATATTGAAGTGGGGGGCTAGGGTGAAAACTGTTTTTGTAATTTTTTAGGGGTTGCGGGGTGGAGCCAGCTTTAAAATTGATGGAGCCTGCTGGAGCTAGGTCTGAGGAATCTGAATCTTAAAAAAAAAGTTAAAAAATTAAAAGTGGGGGGCAAACGTCAACTTGGCCCCGCCAAATTTCAAACCCTTATAACTTTTTTACCTTTTTGGAGCCAGCTCTAATTTTTGTGGAGCTAGCTGGAGCTAGCTAAGGGCTTTCTGGAGCAACACTTTTTTTCCAAAAAATCGAAAGTGGGGGCCAAGTTGACGGACCCTCGAGTTACAACTGCACTAAAAAAATAAACAAGGGACCGGAGGGCAGGGTACCTGCGACGATTCCGATTTATAACATGTACATACTAGTAATGCGTTCAATAGAATTTATAAATTAATTACGTCATGTATATTTTTGATAAATAGAAGTTGTTGATCCCCTCATCATTGCAGAGTACAAAACTAACTTGGAAAGTATACAAGCTAATAAGAATATACACATAATACATAATCGGGGAATTCCAGATATTTATTAGTAAATAATTTAAGACCGATACAGTGACGGCTCGCGGGGTGACTCATGGTACGGTCGAGGTAGCAATACAGATAGGTAGGGTCGGTTGCAAAGACGGCTGGCGGCGTGATCTATCTGTATTAACATCTCTGCTACCTCGGCCGTACCAGAGTCACCCCGCGAGCCGTCACTGGTCCGATAATTTATAGAGTATTAATTAGAAATTGTTTTTTTGTTTTGTTTGTTTTTGTTTAACGTTCGGCTGTTTATTATCTATTCCACAATTTTTTTTATAGAAAACATTTTTAGGTCTTCTTTTTAAAAAGTATTTACCCACTGGTATCCCACTATATTGCCAATTAAATACCGGTACCCCCAGCACAGTGGTCCAGCTACCCTAAAAAGCTGGCTAAAATCCCAAATGAACTTACATTCGTGCAGAAATTGGTATATAGGGATTTTTGACGTCGCTGATTACAAGTCCTAATTCAAAATTACTATAAACACATCGTCGGATCCAATATGGCGGCAAAATATGTGGAAATGACATAAAAAAATTGATGAAAATTAGTATGTGGGGGTTTTCGAAGTCGCAAATTACAAATCTAAAGTTAAAATTATTCTAAACAAAATAGCGGATCGATTATGGCGGCAACATATGTGGAAATGATATAAAAAGTGATGAAAATTAGTATATGGGGGTTTTCGAGGTCGCAGATTACGAATCTAAAGTCAAAATGAATTTAAACAAAATTGCTGATCCATTTTTCATTCAGCGCGTTTTTCAATTTTTTTAAACTTCAAATAACTCCTATAACAAACAATTTAGTGTTAAGTGTGATATTTCATTAATTTTGGGAGGTGAAAAGCTACTCAAAAATGAAATAAAAAATGGTGATTATTGTAATAACGAAACGTCGTATTTTAGAAATAAAATTATTTTTTGGAAGAGCTTAATATTGTAAGAAACATAATGCAATATAATTTTCCACATAGGCCTCCTGTATGCTTTGTACACAAATATGAAACATTTATATTCGCAAGCCGTATTATTATGCATTCAAAACACTCACTACATCTTACGACTTTAACGGCTAATCATGGATTATGGGGTACGACTTTATTTTAATTATTAATATTTTATAATGCTATCCAAGTTTATCTTTCAAACTACCTTAGTTTTGAAGCTTCTTTTCGACTTTGCAATTTAGGATTTTGGCCAGATTTTGAGTGCAGCTGGACCACTGTGCAGTGTGTGCAGTGGCGTAACTGTAATTAGCCAGAGGAGGGAACTGCATCCGAACCCCGGGTCTAGAGGGACCCCGGCCTGATTTCGGGGTATAATATCCCAGCCGCACTGTAGTTCATATTGAATTTCAATGCAGATGAGGTTATGTTATGTCGGCGAGGTTTTACTTTGCACACATTTTGTATTTTTTATTTGATTATTAATTGGCCGTGGAAAACATCCAAAAGCATGTTACAAAGAGACATTCCCGTCGAGTAGTTTCAGGGTGCCTTCCAGGTATGCTAGACACGTCTCCTCGAGTGTTTTGATGCAGGGGGAGAGTATTTTGAAGAATTGGAAGCATTTGTACCGGTACGATCAATAAATATATTTTTGCCAGAAAATGCGCATTACTTATATAATGGGCCCATACAACAGATATGGTTTCAAACTACATTATAAAATCTATTGGTAGCTTTTGGAGATTTGTTGTATGACAATAATGAAAATTTCAAGTTATAATCCCCAAGAGATTATTTCTTGGGAATTACTTGCTTACGATTATGTCGCCCTTCAATTGTGTTTGGACGACGTTCGCTAGACCGTGAAATGGTTGGGTTGGGCGGGGTTTGGTGTAAACGGTACAGCAGAAGTGTTTTTTTATAACTTCTCAGTCGCCACCGATGCAAAAAAAAAATAACCACAAAACATATTCTAATACGGTTCTCGCGCTCGCGCTGTAGCGGGGTGCAGACGTATAATATCCTCTCTCTTTTAGAATCGCAGGCGCAACCTTGAATGTATTAGATATACGGAAATAGCACCGAGTTAATTTACCCTCCCTGTAAGCTGGGTTGCCTACAGTCATACCAATTTGATTTAATCCCCCTCTCGCGGCCGTTTACCGTACTTTTGATGGGTACCCTACCGTTAAGCCCGCTAGCCAACCCCCTGGGTGTGCGCCTTCTATTATTCATATGTGTTTGCAGTGGACTGTAACTTTTTAAAACATAACCGCAACAATTTTCTTCCCAGCTCCAATCATGTAAACAAAACCAAAAACACTCACCTGATTTCAACGCCGCAATTCTCGACACCCGACGACCCGAGTCGTTTATCAAAGAAACCGACGGAGTTTCTAACAATATCGCACAACTAAACTTTTTCGAATTAAACACTTTGTTCGGTTTTGAAAAACCACCTGTTCACAGTTCGTGATGGCGACGGCCTTCTCTTGCGCGCGCTGTCTGTACCACGTAGTTGGTCTAAAAATATATAGAGCGCGACACCGAACGCCCTACAATATGAACGTTTAAATCAAATAAATTAATAATTAGCCCAAACAATATGAATGTGTATCTATTTTATTAAATGGTTTCTAGATTTAACCCCCTAACATACACACTCGAGTTAATTCGAGAGCGCTAAACGATAACGGCGAAAAGTGTGCGTTAAGGGGTTAATCTATTTGCGGCAATTTATTAAAATAAAATTATACGGAACTAACTTTATATTTCAAATATGTAACATTGACGCCAATTTCTTATTGGGCTGTAATCGAAATCGACGCAAACGCCAAGAAGCACACAGGTTATTTTGTCCTTGTCATATTGCACCTACTATTACATAAGCCTTCTGTACAGTGAGACCAGAAAGTCGAAAATAGTTGACAGCACATTTTCTGAAAATAGGAATAATAATTTAAGAAATCTGATATTGGCTGCCTGAATTATTTCAGTGCATGTGCATTTTATTTATTTTGACGTCTTGTCATTTTTGACATTACTTGTTTTAAAAACCAGAAACCTCAAAAAACCACAAGACGTCAAAATAGACAAAATTCTTATGTACTGCACTGATCCAGACAGACAACATAATATTACGTGAATTATTATCCTTATTTTCAGAAAATGTCAACTATTTTCGACTTTCTGATCTGTGCACTGTACAATAGTTATTAATTTTATTAATGGGTTAATGTTTCTCATCCATTCGTTTCGTACGCACAGGCAACTTTGCGATCTTATGGACTGCTAACGCCAACTTCATGTGTGTCATGTGGGAAATAGAGGAGGAATTGCCTCTCGCATAGCAATATTTTGACATGGTGTGAATATTTGACAATATAAATGTTTATATATTCAAAGGTGTGAATAAATTGCAGGGTATCACAATATGCAATGCGAGCTCATAGAGTCATATGTCATAGACACAATTTAGTAACATACCGCAACCATTTGGGATCCCGCCGCACCACCGTTGCTTGGAGACACACATGAAGTTGGCGTTAGCAGTCCATATGTATACACTAAACTCTTTGTATAGAGTTCAGTGTATGTATATAGTCAAAGGCTTTGACTATATACTAATGGACTGCTATTCCCCCTCCATTTCCCATATGATCAGTTGTCCACGAGCTGGAGCCCGATATAAGTCCCGCCCCGGAGCCGAAAATGGAGCGTAATTTAAAAACCGGAAAGCAAAAAAAATATTTCTCGATGTATTCATCAGCAACGTGGAGAATGCAAATGCGAGCATATTTCAGTAACTCGGGTTCACTTTCCTGCCTGTTTTTTACAAGCAAAGCATCAACCCATAATTTGCGAAGTTCCGGATTTGATGGAAATCTAATACAGAATTTCAGGTTATAAGTCAAAAGTCAACTGACGTGTACATCAGCTGACGAGTATTATAATCGCGTTGGCATATATACGTGGACGTATTGCAGCCTTTGGCATAGCAATATTTTGGCATAGTGTGAATATTTGGCAATATAAATGTTTATATATTCAAAGGTGTGAATAAATTGCAGGGTATCACAATATGCAATGAGAGCTCATAGAGTCATATGTCATAGACACAAAATAGCTACCAATTTAGTAATATATCGCAACCATTTAGGGTCCCGCCGCGCCACCGTTGTTTGGAGACACACATGAAGGGGCGTTAGCAGTCCAAAAGTATATAGTCAAAGATGTATATAGTCAAAGGTTAGGTCATTCTTACATTTCACTTGGTTGATTTCGCGCTCTCTCAGAATAAGCTAAGGTGCTGCAATCTATTGAATAATTTTTAAATCAACTATTAAACGAATTAAACGTCACCAGAGTGCACCACAGGCACCAAAACTATTTTATTCTGGGATTTTTAGTCTTTGCAAGTTAGGCCATTTTTACACTGATAGCCTTATATTTAAATATCTGTTTGTGTATCGGTAAGCACTCCGTAAATAGATTTATTTTGGACTTTAATCCAAAAAAAATTACGCATGCCGCAATCGTGCGAAGCATCCCGCAGTGTTGCCAACACGAGGAAATTTTCCTTTTCTAATCATTTTCGATCCTAAACAAGAAAAATATAGCCTTAAAAAGGTAATGATAGGGTTTTTAAACGCTCCTCTAGTGGTCACAAAAAGTTTAAGGGAATTTTTATCCAATAGTGCAGTATTAAGTTTTAAAAACTGGCGACACTGCTTATCACTCATAACTTCACAGCACTTTTAACTAATTGTCACAACATATGATATAACCTTATTAAGCGGTGGATTATTCAGAGTCACTAATTCACGAAACTACCTCTTCATCACGATGGGCGACAATAAGCAGGACGCGAAGAAACCCGAAGAAACCGACAAGGAACTTTCGGAGTTGTTGGACAGTAAGTGCGCCCCCATTTATTTTGAATATTACGGTTACATAAGCGGCCGGATATTAACTTCCGCATTACAGGCGCCCTCGCCGACTTCTCGAAAGACGCCACCAAAAAGGTCGAAACTGAGAAGCCCAAGGGGGAGAGCGAGGTGATGCAGGTGCCGGAGCAGGAGTGGTCGGAGGATTTCATAAGGCAAGCGGCCGAGCAATTCGAGACCAACATCTCGGCCCTGCTGGGTAATAACACTGATGACAGCAACAGTGCGATATCAGCTGATCAGGTAATTATTTTTACCTACTCTCAGTTTGTAATTAATAAATTACTCAGTGTTTTCATCTATCGTAAGTGAATCATTGCACGTTGAATAATTACTGTAATGTAATGTAAAAGATGTGTGGTAATAATATTATGTATGGTTTTCACGGAAACGTTGTCAACATCGTTCAACGTAGCCAATCATTCATCAGAACTTACCAGTAATCAAGTAGAGGCTTGAAAATGTAAACGTCACTTTGACAGGATTATATTTCAGTTTGCCTTTAATTTAAGGGTGTCTGAACAAAAATGTTAGCGTTAACAGCAATGTTATTTACTAACATCGACAGATGTTATGAATATACGATTCTGTACACAATGTCTGTCAACTAACATCGATGTATATTAACATTTTCGATGTTAAACAAACTTTGCAAAACGGTCGACATTACGAGATTGTTAATGGTGATATACATATTTTGAGGTTATTTCGTGGTTTGTGATTTTCGTCAACAAGAAACTCAAATGGATTAGTATATTCTGTAACAAGGTTAGAATGGAAATTCGATGCGAGTAGAATATTTCGAGCGCGAGCCGTTAGGCGAGCGCGAGGAACCACGAGCATCTGAATTTCCATTCTTACCGAGTATCAGACTATACTTTCTCCTCGACCAGATAAAATAGAATAATAAAATAATGAACACAAAGAACTTACGTTTTATTATCACGTTTGTGGTTATGTTTATAGTATTTTGACAATTGTGAAATCCAAGGCTAATTGTTTTATTCGAAACGATGTGAGAATATTCATTCTATCCCTTGTTATGGAATGAATTACATGCAAAACGCATAAGCGCATAGTGTTTTGTTCCATAACAAGAGTGAGAATGTGTACGTTCTATAATCAAAATTGATTTCAGAATGCTTAAATTCTACGGTGGTCGTGGAGAAAGTAATATTCCAATATTCATAAACATGTTTAAGGAAACACTCAAAATATCCTCAAAAACGTATTATTAATCTATTATAATATACATGAAGTTGGTTGCGCTGCAGACAATGCACTGTTGCCAATTTGTACATCGGATTGTGCAGAATACAGTTTTTAACAGCGCTGTTCAATTTCACATAACATTGCAATGTTAATAACATCGCTGTTAATAACAGTTGTTCAGAATAATACCATTAGGGAATAAAGTATTTTTTCACTTGTGCATAATTTCCTTTTTACAACTCTTGTTATGTCGTAATATAATTATAAATGTAAATGTGAAAATAGGTAGAGGTAGTAAACTAGCCAAGCTAATGAATTTGAAATACAAGGTGTCTAAAAAAGACACCACCAAAATGATATGGTGTATTTCTGAGACAAAAAACAAGCAAATTAACTAAATTTATCTTTATGAAAAATTACATACTTTCCAAGATACAGCATGTCAAAGTTTTAGATTTTTAAAATGTTTTAATCTATATCTCGAAAATGGCAGATGAGAATGATTTGTTTACTTTTTTCTGACAACTACATTAGGTGTACTACATTGTTTAAAAATTTCAAGAAATTTCTTCAAGTACAAAGGTGCTCCAGAGGACATGCTGTTTACATTATTACATAGAACTTTTTTGTTCTTCATATTTTTTACGATTTAATATTTTTTTCAATGCAACTCATCACTTTTAAAGAATTTATAACTCTTAAAGTTTTTTTGTTTACGCCTTATTTTTAACAAAAAAAAATAAAAAAGAACTTATTGTTCATTGTTTAACTGTGCTCGTCCTGCAAGAAAAGTCTTAAAAATAACTATAATCCAAAAACTGCTTTTATTTTAACATATTAAATTATTTAACAAATTACAAAAATTGTTCAAAATGACCCTCATAAAAAAAAAATCACAGTACACATTGTATGCGCCCGCGCGTCGCGTCGATGCGCTTCAACCACCGGCGATACTTCGGTTACCACCACTCAACGTGTTAACCAGTTTTACTTAAATTGAAAGTTTTAATTGTACTGACACACGTTTTCAACGAATTGACACCCGCCTACTTAGATTATTTCATTTTTAACACGAAATTTTCCAAAAACAATAAGTTCTTTTTTATTTATTTTTGTTAAAAATAAGGCGTAAACAAAAAAACTTTAAGAGTTATAAATTCCTTAAAAGTGACGAGTTGCATTGAAAAAAATATTGAATCGTAAAAAATGTGAAGAACAAAAAAGTTCTATGTAATAATGTAAACAGCATGTCCTCTGGAGCACCTTTGTACTTGAAGAAATTTCTTGAAATTTTTAAACAATGTAGTACACCTAATGTAGTTGTCGGAGAAAAATAAACAAATCATTCTCATCTGCCATTTTCGAGATATAGATTAAAACATTTAAAAAATCTAAAACTTTGACATGCTGTATCTTGGAAAGTATGTAATTTTTCATATAGATAAATTTAGTTAATTTGCTTGTTTTTTGTCTCAGGAATACACCATATCATTTTGGTGGTGTCTTTTTTAGACACCTTGTATACACAGGGTGTCCCAAGAGGTAGTAGACAGCCGATATCTCAAAAACAGTTAGTGGTATGAAAATGAAATTTGGTGCCTTTAAATGGTTTGAAATGACGCCCCTTTCTGAGTACATAGATTTCATTTCCATCTCTCCATTTCTGAGAAAATGACATCAACTTCAGAATTTCAAATGGGACCCCTGTATATTTATCGATTTTTGGAAAGGTTATTGAAAGGCAAATTCAGCAATACTATATTATTTCAGAGTTTTAATGTAAATTAAGGGAGTATTATTGAAGTAATAATCAAAATAAATAATCGCAGTGAAATGGATTAACAAAACAAAACGTTAAACAAAAAATTGAAAACACTTCGTATCAAATGTTCAATGTCAAGTTGAGAATATATTCTGATTAAGTGTAAGTAATTCGTCCCAATTTTACGTATAACAAGTCTGTCGATATGCTCCTTATCTATGGAGAATCCCGCAAAAACAGAAGACTCTCTCGAGTTCAATATCCGAATCATCTAACGTCAAATAATAGTACTTTCATCAATTTAAAAGCAAGAAAGATTAAGCAGAGGTTCTTTTCCGGTTGGAAAGCGAAAAGGCCAGTTCTAAATGAGAGAGCAATGATTTGGTGGTAACAGGATGGTGCAACCCCTCAGAATTCTTGACGAGTTACCGAGTAAATTGATTTCCAAGGATGCTGAATTGCATGAAATCGTACGATAAATTATCCAGATTTCAGATATAAATTCTTTTTATCTTCTGGCACACCTGATAAAGTAGTAATATTATGGTTATGTCCTGCTTGGAAAATAAATTGAAATCGAACACCAGTGGTTGGCGCATTCGATGTGCCCGAAGTGCAGCACCAATAATTGCGGTAATCAAGCAATGTTAGCCCGGATCTGATAGGATGGGTGCCTAGTACCAGTAGCCATAGGGATACATTTATTAGCGCTTTAGAGCGACAGGGGCTAGCCTTTGAAGTGTTAAGCTCAGTTACACACACACAAAACGCACCAACTCACACATCTAACAAGGGGAGGATCAGATGTATGACTCACCGATTTGATCCATCTTTGGTACACGTGTAGGTCATGACTAGGAGTGTAATAGGGCGCACTATTCAGCCATTTTTGAGGAAAAAGGTTTTTTTTTTATTTGCTGTATGTTTATGTACCATTTATGTAAACAGTACGACACCCACCTCCGTGGAGTATCGGTAAAATCTCTGGTTCGCAATCGCAAGGTCCGTGGATCGAGCCCCGATGAATAACGTTAGTAATTAAAAATGTTAATTTTATAATAAATTATATTATTTATAATAAATTTTATTTTTAGGAGTAGTATTAAGCAAATTAAATAGGAAATTGAAAAATCAATATTTTTATTTCCTTAATCACTTGTGCAAGATGTCGAAATAACTACTGTTTCACTTGATTTTATGACTAATTATAACATCATTCAAGTTCGTGCAATCCTTCATCGCCCGAATACCCGAATAGCGTATAGAACTTTTTTTATAAAAAAAGACTGGAAATACAAATATTGATTTTTCAAATTTATTTGTTTTGTTTTACACCTAAAAATGAAATTAATATAGTTGATTCTGAAATTAACATATTTAAATACACATGGATTTATAAAAACTATAAAAAAGAAAATTAACTAACAACTTTCATCAGCGGGGCCCGATCCTGCCGTTGCGAAGCAAAGATTGTAACAATATGCCACGGAGTCGGTAACTTTTATTGACGTTTTATTAACATAAAACGTACATAAATACACTGGAAATAAAGAAATCATGTTTTCTCGAAAATGGCTGAATAGTGCGCCCTATTACTTGCACCGATTACACTCCTAGTCATGACCTACAAGTGTGCCAAAAATGAATCAAATCGGTGAGTCACACATCTGATCCTCCCCTTGTAAGATTTCAGTGTCCAGTTAAACAAAGTACATAACAAATACTACTACTTCTGCTAAATTTATCAGTAGGATTTATTCTATTTGTTGAAAAATATTCTTTCAAATTGCATTTATACTTTAGAAAACAATGTAATTTTGGATTAATTTGTCAATTTAACTGTTTAAATTGAAATGATTGTAGCGTACTTGGATTTTTGGTTAGTATTGAACTATTAGTACACAAACGTAATGCATTTTTAATTCTGCTATACTTTATCTATAGTGTGGGATGTGTGTGGGTTTCTGCACTAGAAACCCTAGCCATGTGCATGGCTCACGCCTATTCCTAGTAGCACAATAGTATATTGTATAACGAGCATGGAATGACATACATTTCTCGCGAGTATGAAGTTTGCAATTCATAAGAGCGAGAAATAGTCATTCCATGCGAGTTGTACACTATGCTTTACCTACGACAACTTTGTTGAGCTTCATTGTGATAGTTAAGATAATTAAAAAACCGAGAGCGGACAATTCGTACGCGATGATAACTTTTATCAGAGGCACCTGCTTAGCGTTACAGCGGAAACAAATGTCAATCAAAAACCAAGTCGCCAGACGCAACATTATTTATGGTTCATATCATTTCTCGAATTTATACATTCTTAGTATTTAAAAGTATATATAAATAGTATGGAAACAAACATCGAAAACAACAAATTTGCCAAGGTACTACAACTAACGCCCCACGTATGTAGAAGCGGTGAAGCAAACATCTTTAAATCTACTCCGTCATTTTGACACATTGAAGGTTAGACTTCACGCGTGACAGTGCAGTGTTGGAATATATTCTCGCACAGATAATCGATGCGAGAATGAAATGCGTGAGCAATGCACTACATATACTAATCATTCACAAGCATGTAATGAGCATATATCCAAGTTGTCGTAGGTAAAATATTTTTTACATATTGGAAAACACATATTTGACATTATGATATATTTTTATACCGAGTGTCGGATAAGGGGCGAACATAGGGATTTAACATGTAAAATTAAATATGTGTAATTATTAGCTCCCCTATTAATTTTAGAGAAAAATCGTAAAGGAATATTTTTTAGAGAATTAAAAATTGTAAATGTATCATCCATTTAATTTACGTTTGTACTAGAACGCACCTCAGAAATAATAAATAGTATATAGTGTATCAAGGGCCGAAAATAGGCTTCGCTCGCTCGTGTTGCTAAAAGCGGCGGGTTGCTAAAGCATTTTGGCATGAGTTACACTCGATATTTTTTCACCTGCTTTAAGTAAAAACAGTGTTTCAGGAAATTTTATATCGCGCACCGTTGAATTCAAAGTGAACTGTCACTCTCAAATTTTTGCATAGCCTACTCATATTCCGCACAAGGTTGTCTAGACTATGCATATTATTTTTTCGGCCCTAGATACACTAAACCGTAGTTTCGGCCCGATTTTTATGGCCGAAATATATGGTTTCGGTAGAAGCAGGCGAAAAAATAAGTTTTATGTCCTATCTACAAATTAATTGATAATAATGAATTAAATTTATGGCATATTACAGAACTTATAATAGCTTAGTGCGACATTATTTTTTATAATGCCTGGGCATTAACGTTACATATACTACTTATTATTTCTTATATTAAATGTGCAGTTTGTGAAGGTTCCTGTAACGGACGGGGCTAAACACGTAGCTATGTTTAAAATATTATCGTCGCTTAGTGTTCTTGAAGTCATCGGTATTGAAATCTCACTGGACGAGGAAAGTACATCTTTAGAGGACCCAACAATTAACGTAGCATTGTTTATCTTTGCTTGCATACTCTTATCTACGTAACTTTGTGCAATGCTCCGGCTTTTTCAGCCTCCCAAACGTTGTAAATTTTCTATGCTGCCGCCTGCATTAGAGTGCAAAGTTGCAGCAGTGCGTCGGAAACAATGTCCAGTATATTTATATGCCTCAGGCAAACCTAAATATTCTGCAATCCTTGATGGTATACTACCAAACTTATTTTTTCCTACATGCTGTACCGTACATTTTTTATTTTGGTAATTCAAAAAAAATCTGTACTACAATTTTTTGGTCGCAACAACTTGTATCTTCTCACAAGACTTATAGCATTAATTTTTTCATCCTGTACGATGACAAAGCTTCTCGGTTGACCGTTTTTGCAATGTGGAATTGTGATTTCAATGTTCGCACCAGTATCCTTAATATCTCCGATTTTCATTTGCACAAATTCATGCCCCAAAAATGCCTATCACTAATATTACCATATCCAAAAGAAATTCTTCTACAGGGGCGGTGTTCAAAAATAATACCACTTGTTCTCGCGTCAAAACTTTTGATTTTTTTGGTACATAATTTCTGGATAATTGTTTTAAAAATACTTCTCCATAAATTATCAACTCTTTCTTTAGAACCGAGTATTTTGTCCACAAAGAATTTGGAGCAAATGTTTCAGAAAGTTCCTGAAAATAACCTAGTAGGACTGTTTCATTTACTACCTTAAATTCATGGACGTTCAACCAATGTTGGAAGCTATTGAATTCCTTTTCGTATATAGCTCTTGATCTTGCTGGCACTAACGCTTCTCTTGCTTTTGCCACTCTATTTAATATTTCTTGGGGTAACTTAATACTTCTTGATGAAACCATTTCATCGACTTATGATCAACAGCAATAACTGATAGATGTCAATGTGACACCTACATTTATTTACACACCAACTTATAAAACAAAACTTGTCGTCATTTTGAAATTTATTGTTCACATATAGGTAGGACATAAAACGTTGAAGGCACCACAGGCGTTATAGTTATTTACGTATTAAGGGCTATTAGGATAGCCGTAACAACCAAGGGAGCCGTTTGGGGCCCGACGAAGGAGGGCCCTAAAGCGACCGCGGTTGTTACGGCCCTAACTGCACGTGGTACGTACAACGTTTTTCGTCGTACTGCTAATTTTATAAGAAGTGAAACTTAAATGTGACTAATTGACAATACTAAAATCGCCGATGACGTCGATTTAATTTTGGTTACCGTCAACATAAAAATCGCACATGTCGTTGTTTCCTTAGCAACCAATAACAAATAGCATTTTATTTGTCAAAGTGCAGAAAATGGAAAAAGAGGCTTCCAGCGAAAATATTAGCCCGAGCTAAGCAAGCGAATGGTAAATTAGTACCAGAAAAATCGAGGGATAGGTACCAAAACGAAGGAAATTTATTTAAAAGATGGCAGCAAGAAAATCATATTGAAAGTGTGTGCGAAAGCGTAATAAACGTAATAATGGCCTATATTGATGAACTGGTTTGTTAATTTTCATCCCGTGTAGCAAATTATAACCATTTTTGATTTGATTGCAGAGCGAAAAGTATGCTCCCAATTCTAATCTACATGAAATGTTTCAACAAATGTACACGTTGAAAATAGAAATTTGTCTCGAGAAGCCACACCAACTTCTACCCGAGGAAATGTGAGCTTTCACAATTGCACAATAACAAATTTTTTTAACTTTAAGTCAGGGTTCGGACGACATATATCATCGGATATATATCATGGATATTTATGAAACACACAATACCAAAAAATTCCCTGGTTTCTCAAATATTTCCATTTGCAGCAATATGAATAGTAAGCATGTGTTCTAATATAAACTAGAGATGAGTGAAATGACTCTTTTTTGTCGGAAAGAGTCGATTTTTGAAGTGACTCACGACTGAAAAAGTAAGTGTGACCAAAAAAAAAAAACAAAAAAAAGGTCCTCACTTTGAAAATTCTTCAATTTATCGCTGAAAACATAGTGAAGAGCAAAAAAGTCCTCATTTCAAAAAATTTTTAATTTGGTGTGAAATATTTTAACAATTTAAATGTTATTTGTTTACTATATGGTAAGCAACTGTGTTTGTTTATGTGAATTAAATAATTAATAAGTCAAATAAACATTAATATTAATAACCAAGAATAAATATCAAGAAGTTGATATATATCGGATATATATCCGATATATTGATATTTATATAAATATCGGATATTTTCCGAACCCTGCTTTAAGTAGACTTTTTACAATTTGTATTATTTCGTTCAATTTCCTGTAGTTAACAAAATTTATTTAATTTCATAACGGTCTAACACTGTTTTCAAATTGATAATATTGTTTTAATAATTTGTTGATTGAGAGCGGGCTGTTAACAAAAAGCGGGCTGTTAAAAGCTCTTAACAGCCCGCGTTTTCGTTGCCAGGGAAATATGAATAGCTTAACGTTTGTCAAAAGTGACACGTTATTAACAACATAACAATATAGTGCGACGAAAAGAACATAACGCCCACGATCGATGTACATCCCTCGGGCCAGAGGCCCTCGGGTTGTACACCGTCGACCTGGGGCGTTATACTCATAACACCCTAGATACCTTAATTACTATAACCATTTACCATTTAATAAAAACCCTTGCCATGACTTTGACAAATGTCATGGTATGGTGAGAATAATTTTGCTAGTCAAATATCAATTCACGCATTGTAATTTGATTACACGAACATGGTTTTGAGTTAAGGTTTATATAAAGGGTGGTGGGTGGTCACTGTCCTACGATCCAACCAGTTGAACACCAACGAGAATTGCACAGGTGTAGAACAATAACAAAAATAACATTTTTTTTTTTTATTTGTTTCTATAAATTAATTCATTTGCAACTAATCTTTCCATAGACTTATTATATAAATATTTACTTTGGCCTTTTAATATTTCCGAAACATAAAAATGTAAAATCAATATTTAGAAAATATTTCTAAGATATAATCTACGCGCTGCTCTTGCTCATTAAAACGTATCCCACTTTCACTGTTGTGGCCCTTGCACAATAATTTGTGTTTAATTTTGGCCTGCTTCTCATCACTGAACAGTTTCATCTTTAGCTATTATTAACTATTTTGGTGGAAACGGGTGTAAAAGAGGTTCATTAATGTAATTAAAACAACAGTTTCTGTGCCAGGTCCACTACTTTATTAATAGGTGGCCATATAAATATAAGAGCAAGCATGTTAAAATTCAAAGTTTGTGGACAGAACTCTTACACTGAGGAGTTAAAATCTAAACCAATTATTATATAACTAAACATAAAATCAATGGTAAGTTTGAGCACAATCGTAGTAGATCTTTTGAGAAACTTTAGGTTATCCGACTTTTTGTTTTATTCCCATTCTTTCAGAAAATGTGTGAATTGTGTTTTAAATTTTTATTATAGTGTTATTTAGTATCGAGTAAGTACAGTAGAGTCTTACTTATTGAACATAAACGAGCAGGAAGAATTGATTGATTACAATCCACATTTTCAGAAGCCATTGGTATGATTAATTTTGTTACAGATAGCACGCTATGTATGAATCATACATCATGTTTTATGCGTTTTAAACAGGAATTTTCTAAATTCTTATTGTACGCTGTCATGTATGTGTCGTCACTTTATTCATTTATCTGTATAAACTTCAATACAATAAGAAAAGGATGGTTGAGACCATTACTATGTTGTAATCCTTAATTAAACCGTTTTGAAATTTATTCACAAATAATTTACAAACCATATTATTTTAAAACCACTGAGTTGCTTAATACTCACTCACTCAACTGTTACTACGTGATAATCCACTGAATTAAAAAAATCACTATGTTTTACTATATCATGAGCCATCACTGTCTTAGTGTAAGACAGTGATGGCTCATGGTACAGCAGAGGTGGTAATACAGGTAGGTGCAGTTGCACCGCCAGCCGTCTCTGCTACCTCGGGGCTGTACCATGTGTAAGTAAAACAATCCTTAAGTATTTATATTGATGCTATTTAAGATTGGGCTTTATAAAATGTTGTGTAAGATTAGAATGTGTAAAATTGTTTTCTGAAGGTCAGAAGAAATTACCAGCAAAATATATGTAAGTACAAAATAGTGAATTCTATCAACCTTTTCAGATTCAAGCCAGTTTCCAGAAGATGGCCGAGGCAGCCCAGCAGGCCCTCCTGAATCCGGGCATAACCGACCCCGTTCCCAACGACTTTGCGTCGGCAATATCGCAAACGATCCAGGGCCTAAATCAAGGAGCCGAAAATTTACAAAACCCCTTCTCAGAGCAGGACATAATGAGCATGTTCTCGAACGTGTCCGGCGCCGGCGACCAGAACGGTTTCCTGCCGTTCATGCAGGGAATGATGCAGAGCCTGCTGAGCAAGGAAGTGCTCTATCCAAGCCTGAAGGATATATTGGAGAAGTACCCCGGATGGTTGCAAGAGAACGACGCCAAGTTGTCGCCCGAAGAAAAGGAAAGGTTTGTCGTACTTTTTCTATATTTATAATTCATAATTAATAAGCACAACATATAATCTGGATATATGAATATTCAATCTGTGTTTGCTGAATACTGAATATTCATATATTTCGGGTTTATTGAATTTATTTAGGTATCTGCAACAGGTGAAGGTTTTTAATTTCATTTCATAATTAATGCTGCACACTTGATAAAACGTTATACGATATAAACGTTATATCCGAATTTAAACTATTGCATTTTATATGGATATATTCAGTTGTCTAGTACGTGTTTCGGCATTTACTTGTTAAAAGAGTACTAAATACTTACTTTAAATTAAAAAATCCAGTTACAGAATTAAAAACCTTGTTGATGTCGCTCGTTTTGGAACTCATAACTCCCTCGGGAGATATAATTCATATCTCCCGAAGGTGTTATGAGTACGTTTCCAGGTCTAAATTTATCATACTACTAAAAATAAGCAACTTTTTTGTACTGTGCTGATAACATCCTGAAAATCTGGTGCCGATACAAAAAATTTCCGTTGACAAGATCGTTGGCTAAACTTTCACCATAATAACAAAATCCAAAAGTGATTTAAACAAATGTTGAAATTCTAGATAAATAATGAAAACATCTGTAAGAGTAATAAAGTAACCTTATTGATCAATAAAAGAGCCAAACATGAGTTACAAATATATTCACAAACTGCGTAATATGATTAATACAAGTTTCCTTGTCACCCTATTAAGACAATTTGGCAAACTTTCAATATCCCGTTAATTAGCCAATTAAGTTTTAACATCTATTGACATTGAAGTTGTGCTGTAAATAAATCTATTTTTATCACGTATATTATAATTATGGCATTAAAAATAATATTTAGTGTAGGAATAATTTCATGTATCATAAAGGGTAGTCAAAAATCTATTGAGCCTTTTTAAGTCAGAATTGAGACAATTGTATTTAAAAAAAACTTTATTTAATTAAATAAGTGCTATTTTATTCTCGATTTTTATTTTCTGGCAACACAGCAATCTCATCACGAGTGGTTTCTGTGCAAAAAATGTGACAAGTGGTTTTTGCAGGCCTCTTTTGAAACTAATCGTTTAGGGACTCTGTAGATACTGAAAAAATGGTAGTCTGATAATGATTGCAATAATACAGGTTACTATAAAAAAAAATGGTGATGTGGCCATCATGTTACTTTCTCGGATGAAACTGACGTTTAAAACGTCAAAATTATGAAAGATGGAAAAATTATACTTCAAATTAAAAAACTAGGTTTACTCGAAAACTAACAAGATTTCGAAAAAAACTTATTCTTTAGAGGTTGTTCATTTTGGCATTCTCTACAATTATTATTCACATAAAATTGCTGTAACTATTATCGTTTCATAATTATAAACCAAAAATTAAAAAAAATTAATTAATTTTTTTCTCGAATAGCAATGATTTTATGAAAAATATTTTCAAGCAAAAGCTATTCATTTCTTTGTTTTCTTCGATGTTTGTTTAAATGTTTTTGTGATATTTTTTATACTTAAGAAAATATTGGCAAAAAACAAAAAACAATTAAGGTAAACACCCACTTCCGGTGTACGAAATTTTACCAAAAGCTTTTCAGTTCTTCGGATTATCAAATAAGACTTATGTTCAAAATTTCATATCAATTGCTCTATTGGTTTTTGAGATACAGCGCACACAGACAGACACACACACACACACACAGACACACACACACACAGACACACACACACACACAGACACAAAAAAAAAATTCCAGAAATTGTTGAAATGGCATCTAGGGACCCCAAAACGGATATTTCCGTAAAAAAAATTTTTGAAAAAAAAATTACGATCACAATACTTTCTCGTACTTCGTAACGGAGAAAGTAAAAATAGACACCTTTGGTATTGTATTGTGGTGACTGCCTGGACCGAAGGAAAACGAAAATGAGGATCATGGGTAGCCATGACGTTCGGTTACTATAGAGAGGAAAATAAACAACGAGACGAGAAAAATATTACTTGTGAACACACGCTAATTCTTCTTGTACAAAAACCTTTAATAAATTGGAGACAAATAAAGTAATAACTGTATATACATACAATTACACTACAGTATAAAACAAAAGTTATTTGTGATATTGACATGCATTTGACGTACAGATTGAGGAACTGTAGAAGTTTC
The DNA here is from genome assembly GCA_910593695.2 of Ocypus olens. Lineage (NCBI taxonomy): Eukaryota > Metazoa > Arthropoda > Insecta > Coleoptera > Staphylinidae > Ocypus > Ocypus olens. The sequence goes on from OU343061.1 coordinate 11,389,194, forward strand.
GGTAGTACAGTTGGTAGTTCTGCGCAAGCTAATAGCTACGATGGCTGCAAACTACTGAGAAAGCATATTGCGTCCTTGAATTTGCCAAAACGAACTTCCTAACTGTTGTCCAACACGTTTTGGAAAATCACCACCTACTAGACAGCCGATCTACGATTGGTACAATAAATTTGAAACGACAATGTGTTTATGTAAAGGCAAAAGTCCGGGAAGACCTCATGTGTCAGAAGAAGAAACAGTGGAACGTGTTCGTACTATTTACCAACAAAGTCCACAACAAGTGCAAGTTTGGAACTATACATTCCACAACCAACTGTTAACGACTAAAACTGACGCCTTACAGATTGCAGTTGGTACAGCATCTACGTGAAGATGACAAGCTTAAACATAAAGATTTCTGCGATGAAATGCTGCAACGTACAGGACGGCAAACGTAACTTGCCGTTGTGCACTGGCAAAATTGTGGGCGGAACCTTTGGAGGGCGCTCTCGATAGATTTCGTGAAGAGTTCGCGCGCCTGGTACATTCAATTATGTGGAGGAGAGCGCCCGATAGAGTTGTAAATGAATAGTGCATGCGAAGATTATGTGCTTGCTTATTACAGAGACTGTACTTGGCCGGCTGTAGAGAGAGAGCTTTCGCTTGCTCTCTGGCCAGACAACTTACATTAGCCGTCCTGTAATGAAGATGAGTTTTGTGAGCGGATAATTTTCAGTGACGAGTCAACGTTCCACATAAGTGGCAAGGTGAATAAACACAACGTCCGAACATGGGGGACCGAACCTCCGAGAGTGTTGGTGGAGCATTTGCGTGATTCTCCAAAAGTGAATGTGTTCTGTGCTATATCTCGCACAAAGGTGTATGGTCCTTTTTTTTTTAAGAAAACACAGTAACGAGAGCTACATATCATCAAATGTTAATCAATTGGTTGATGCCTCAACTGCATGAGGACGGGGGGAGCTTTATCTTCCAACAAGATGGAGCACCTCCTCACTAGCACCGTGTAGTTAGAAATTATCTGGACGAAACACTTCCACAGCGCTGGATAGGCCGTGCAACAGCCGACAACCGCGTTCTCGCCACCAAAGAGCCCCGATCTTACACCGTGCGATTTTTTTCTATGGGATTAGTGAAAGGCCTGGTTTACGTCCCTTCACTTCCTAATGATTTAAATGAGTTAAAACAACGTGTCACGAGAGCTATGAAAAGTGTCAATGCAGATATGTTATGTGCCCATATTGAGCACCTATGTGTTCCCAAAGTAAACTTTAAGAATCACTGTATAAAATAGTTTAAACGAATCCATAATAACTTATAATAGTAAGAATCAGAAATATATTTTTTTAAACCACCTATAGTCTATTTTTTTTAAGATTACAGTAACTAGAAGACTGATATACACCATTCAAATATGTGAATCTGGTGACGAATATTGGTGCCAAATTCAAATCTAGTGGATTACATGTATAATGTAAAAACTATGACCTTTATAAGGGATATAGAAAAAATTATTTGTTTTGAAGTTGATAAATTTGATTAAAAAATGCAACACTAATTTCATGTCATACACATGTATGAATATCAAATTAATTTACAGTGATATGAGTTGTGTTGACATGATAAAAGCAAAAACGTACTTACCTTTTAAAATTTCATTTAATGAAAGTGTTTTTCAAGTGTTATACTTCTTATACTGTGTACTATGATGAAATGGTAATAAAAAATGCAGTGATGTTTAATTTTGGAATTTAATGAAAATAATACACATTTTAAATATATATTTATTACACAAAATTTTTAATTCTGTATCAGAAAAATCTTCTTCATTAGATGAGCTGGTGTTCCCATTGAATTGTAATTGCATTTCTTCAACAATATTGTCTAATATATGTACAATTCTATCTCTTCTTTTTTTATGTGTTCAACACATTTACCCCATTTTTCTGGTGTTACTTGCCTCAAACCTTGAAATGAACCCATGAAAAAGATTTTGTAGACCTGGCAATTTAAAAGTTTTATTATTTTTTGCCACATACCCTTTTACTTGTGCCCATACGAGCTCAGTGGGATTTAATTGGCAGTGGGTGGCAATCGTAAAATTTGTCGGTTTGTGTTTTTAATAATTTCATCAATTCTATAGGGCACAGGATGGTTACTAACATATTTTTTGGCAGAAATTAACAATTGAATTTTTAACATGTCATCATCTATTTTGACCCCTTTTTCCAGCAAATATGTTTTTATATTATTTTTGGTCCAAGCACTTGTTGGAACCTTCTCAAATTTAACGGAGTGGTATGGCGCATTGTCCATTATCAATAACAATAATCGCATTATCCTCTAAACGTGGCAAAATATTTATTAGCCTTTCGTCGAATTGTGTTGGAATTCATTTCATCGTGGTAGTCGTCTGTGATTTTGGATTGAAATAATAATAACCCACCTTCTACAAACCCATTTTCATTCCCGATGTGGCAAATTATTAGACGACTACCCTTTCCTGACAGGCTTTTTAATCCTACAGATAAATTTTCCACAAATGCCTGACGTGTGCTATGTACTGTAGTATCCTTCCAAATGTTATTTGTGGTATGGCCTGCATTCACCCGAGTCTCGTCTAAATAATAGATGATGCGTCCCTTTTGTCTAAATTGTTTTATTTTAGTTAAATACTTTCTTCTCCAATCAATAATTTCATCCTTTTCAATTAGTTAGCATACTATTTTTACCTCTGCCCCTTTTCTCCCAAACAAATTGTGAGATTTCAGAATTCCCGTCTTATCCATTTTAGAAACAATTTGAAACATGGTTTTCTCTGAAATTCCTACATCTGCAGAGGCAAGTCGTATGGCTTCAGTTTTCATTGAACCGGATTTATATTTTAAATAAATGTCGTAGGCCATTAATTGCTGCCCACTTCGAATAGATTTTCCCTGCGGGTTTTTAATAACTTTTGGTGCACTCGTCGACGGAACCTCGTTATCGGACATGGTACAAATATAAAAGTCAACAAACAACACAGAACAATAAGAAAAAACACGAAACAACACAAAACAATAAGAAAAAACACGAAACAACACAAAACAGCAACACGTGAACGGATATAATGATGGACGCAGACAAACAGAATGTTACACTTATGCCAACTATCAAAATGACAAAGATCACTAGACAAAATAAAGATGGAGAATAGAATGTGACCGGTGTGAGTTTTCCCACAATTTCAACCAATCACTGAACATATCAAATTGGTCCCATCTTTCCTTGACTGTAATTTTACAAAAAATAGACTATAGAGGTAAAACTATAAATCAATATAAAATATTAATATAAAAAATGAATATTATGGTTTTCTTTCTAATCTAATACTTTCATTGATTTTTTTTAAACATTACCGTTTTCCGTTTTTAAAACGAAAAATAATTTAAATCTCAGAAGTTTCCACTGGTTCCTAGCGCTCCTCCAGTATTATGGTTGGTGACATTTTACAAATAATTCACTCTATCCAAAGCTGTTTTTTGAATTGTAAGGGCCCTAAGCCAGGCCATGGGCATTTAACAGCCCCTCTCCCACGAGGAGTCTAGTCAAATTAAGAAAAACATCGCAAAATTGGCGATTATGAGTGACTTCGAGACCGAAAATTTTGACGGTTCGACGTCGAAACAGTTGCACTAGATTTTCCTAAAGTGAGGGGGGGGACAGGGCACCCTCATTCTACTCCCCCCGATGGTTTTTGTCATTTCTCATCAGAAAACGCGTCACATCGGTGACAAAAACCACCGGTGACACGAGTCTCGGGTATATAGGTAGAATTGACCCAGTGGTTATGAGCGCACATTTGACCGTAGCCTCTTGGATCCAAGCACCGCCGCCCACTACCGATTACTCTTGAATTCTATAACAGGGTAGATCGCTTCACCCGGGCGGACTGCGAAAGTAGGCAATCACCCACGGGACGACCTTTGCCCTTCTAAAAATTTGAGGCTAGGTTAGCCTAGCATGAAAGCCAAGCGTTACCAAGGCTCGTATATTTTCCTTACTCATTAGTTTAAGGCACGAAGAGTACTGGATTTTCTCAGGGTTATAAAAGCCACGGAATGTATAACGCAAATAGAAGGATTATGGCGACATCTATGTTAGGATAGGTACATCAAACAAGAAAATCAATAAAGTAATCTACAATCTGCCAGAATATAATGAATATTTAGTATTAACATATTAATCTCGTGTATTTTATTGTTTATTTATATGTGCAAAAGGTGATAATGAAAATAATAATAATAATTAACTTTATTTAGAACTATTCCTACAAAATATATATTTTGATAAAAATTATGCATAAAAATATAACACGGTATCAATATAATATATGTTTTGCTTTTAAACCAATAAAAGGATAAAAAATATACAGGGTGTCTCGTTTCGGATGTGCCAAACGAAAACCGGAAGTAAATAATGTTATTCTGTACAGAAAAGTTCAAATAACATACCGGGTGACCCAGGGATCGGTAGAAGCCCCATAACTTATTTGCTATTTGAGATATCGACTTCTATTTTTTTTTATAAACTGCTACCCACACCTATTCTGCATATTTTAAAAATGTGTATGTTTTTGTACAGGGTGTCCCAGTATAAGTAACAAAACAAAGTTATGTTTTTTTAAATGGAACACCCTATGTTTTATTCTTTATTTTAAACCCTATTCAGAAGCCGATAAAAATAGTATAAGATAGTATGGGTCTGTCATGGACGGTTGGTTAGTTATTGGCAATTTTGTGGCAAAAACGTGTACACATAATTCAAAAAATATCATTTCTTGCATAATGGGGAGGTGCTCCATCATGTTGGAACCACATCCTAAGCCGTTGTGCAAGCGGCAAATCATCTAAAATTTCTTTAAATTAATTTTGAAGAAAATTAAGGCGGGGATTTAAAAAAACAATTAGTAATACAGTGTTATTAAAAATTCCAGTTTAGACGTTAAACCGTTGCTGAAAATTTCTTATTCTAATATTGTGAGGGACCATGCATGCATGTTATGTGCCGTATTGATTCCGTCTCTGGTAAATGTGGCTTCATCCGACCAGAAGAAATACAGAAGAAACAAATGTATCATCTTGCGCTGTTTGGTTAAGACTTCAATTGCAAAATTCAACTCGTCTTTCATTGAGCCTGAACATACTGATAATTGTATGGATGCATTACATCACAACTAAGTGTGCTTTTAACTTTGTTTAAATTCATGCCAATCTAATAAATTTATACTGAAAATTTAAAGGATTTTTTTACAATAAAAAATTCTTTAAGATTATTTAACACTAAGAAATCAGACTTATGTTTATTCGAACTTTTCTGTTCAGAATAACATTATCTACTTCGTGTTTTCGTTTGGCACACTCGAAACGAGACACCCTGTATAACACACAACATAATATAAAATAATAAATTTTAAATATATCGGTTTTTATTTCTACTGCAGTCGGTATAAATTTTCAAATAAAGCCATAATTCCTCAATAAATCCCTCTTAACAAGCAAAAACGGCATAATTTTTTTTCCACTCTTTAATCTGACTCTATTTATTCATAATTCGTAAATTTGTGTTTCTAATGGATATTATATTTTCAGCTGTGTAAACGTTCTTTATGCGCCGAATTCCGGTATTGCTTAAATTAGAAATGTAGCCTCAGAGAAGGAATAAAGGTAAAAAATACTTAATACACATTAAAATATGTGTAATATAATTGCAGAACCTAACCTCAAATTATTCATTCCACTTACCATTTGAAAGATTGTTTACACAGCCGAAAATATAATACCAGTGTCATGTCAATTTAACCAGAGTTGTATTTATTATCACCTTTATGACATCCACTGTAAAAGGTTATCAACGGTTTAATTCGTTTTTAAACAAAATAAACAATTTTAATACGTACAGACAGGCAAACAAAGAAGGCTAGGGGAGCTTCGGTATAAATCAGAAAGAACATACAGTGTGTCTAGGAAAATCCCGGCCAATTTTCCAATAATGAACACCAGCTGTCGCTGTTTTCTGTGATGCTTCGGTTTTTTTAATTAAAATTGACTACACTGATTTCCACTGACAATTAAAAAAAAAATCGATGTTTGGTATGGGGATCTCGGAAACTACAAGAGATAGAGAAACGGTTAAATGGGTGCAGTTTCACAAGCCAAATAAAATTTTCAAAGGTTTCAATGATAACTGGATATTTTGAAAAAAAAAGGGCCGCTTTTTTTGATCAATTTTTTTCGATTTTTATAAGAGTGTCGTTATATTCGGCTTGTAAAACTGCAATTCTTTCCCCAGTTAATCATCTCTCCATCTCCGTTAGTTTCCGAGATACCCACACCAAACATTAATTAATACAAATCTCCAACTACATACTGCTACTTGTGAAGTGGTTTTATCAAGTGTAAATGGGTGATTCTACCAAAATGGCCGTACAAATAGTGCGAATCGAATATTTAATAGCATAAATACGATTATTGAACAATTTTAAGAGCATTGGGATGTTTCAAACCTGCAGAAAAAGATAAGTGGAAGTCTAAGGACTGTCATATTTATTGCAGAAATTCACAACCACCTATTACAAGAACCAACAACTTCGAAAAGACAAATTTCACAAGAATTTGGAATCGATCTACATACAGATTGGTGGCGGCAAGTAGGAACATAGGGCATGCACGACAGCCGTGTGTTTTTACTATGCACCTTGATAATTTGGTTTAAATAAGTGCGCTGTCAGTTTATTTAGTTGTCAAATTTATTTTTGTTACGATGAATACATATGAGTTTCTTGAGAAAATACAGGTTACTAAATGGATCTACATCGGCAATTTAGTATTTTGGTACCCAATTGTAATGTCTACGTGGGTTATGTCATAACCAACAACGAGCAATTGAAGGTATGTGTCGTTTATTTATTGGAAAAGTTGATTCGTCCGTAAAAAGAACGTTCCTTCGAAAATTCGGATTATTATTTGATTTCTCCATTACGTCTTTACAAGATTGCATTCGCCCTATTAATTCGGCGGGGTATATTTGTTTAGTTTTTGACAATTTATAGGAACGATATCCGTTCTGCTTCGAAATCTTTAATATGGTAGTACGGTGCAAATTAACCGGTTCTCTTTTTTCTTTATGGAAGACTGGCACGAATTATCTTTCTACAGCAGCACAAATTCTTAAGTCGTCAAGTTCTTGCTCCTCGTTTTTTGTGGTTTTTGGGAGACCAACATCTTTTTCTCAAAATTCTGCAGAATTCTGTGTATTGTGTATTCTTTTCCAAATAGTCCCATCCGAGGCACTATTTGGAAAAGCAACAGCAAATAGTAGATCCATTTAATAACCTGTATTTTCTCAAGCAATTTATTTGTATTCATTGTAAGAAAATTAAATTTGATAACTGAATAAACTGATGGCACATTTATTAAAACAAAATTATCAAGGTGCATAGTGTAAACGCATGACTGTCGTACACGCCCTATGTTCCTACTTGCCGCCACCAATCTATATACAAATTATTATACGTAAAATTGGTTTCAAACATTATCGGTCGAGACTTGTGTGTTCGTTGAATTATTGCTGTTTTGCAAAGAGTTTTGAACTTTATTGGAAGATTTAATTTTTTATTTGATCGACTGTTTGATTAGACGAAACCAAATTTCATTGCCATAACTGCGTTTATTACTCTGATGAAAATTCCCATGTTACTTCAAAAAGATTTTAGATTGCCTGGACTGCTATTGGGCCTGGGGGAATTATTGGCCCATTTTTTCTGGAAGAAAATATTACCGGTGTTTATCTTCATTAATTTTACGAAAAAATAACGCCGGCTATATAAAAACCTGTCCTCCAGATCATTACTCTATATAGTTCATCCGTTGAGAGCTGACGGTGACTCATGCATTTTCGTACTAAGAATTGCTTTGCATTTTATATCTATCTTTTTCTATCATGTACGAAACAGTACGAAACGTGTGTCTGTGTGTTAAAGAATAGGGCAGCGTAAACGTAGGTCTAAGCTCACGCATGACTCTTGCATCGCATTGGCACGCTTTATATAAACACATAAAACACGCGAGCGCTACATCAAATAACATAACCGTAAAAAGTTTCTTTGTATTGCGCTTTAGATTTCATTTCGATCGAGTTAATATTTAATTAATTCATCATGCTCAGAAGTAAATCGCTAAAAAGTCAGTCTCAACGTATGTTGATTAACGTGTTTAATTATTTTGAATGCAAATCGCCAAATGATAAACCGGTCTGAAAATATATAAGGTGGTGAGTGAGAATTTTTAAATCTCCCGCCAATGAAAATCAGCGCGGCACCAAATTTTCTTACGGACATACGTTTACTTAAATCTTGATTCATGCGATTTTAAGCGATGAGTCACAGGCAGCTCTCAGCGGCCCGACTATAGCAGTCCTACAATTTTTAGATGAACACTTCCATCAATCTTGGATTGGGGAAGGGCCTAATTGAGTGGCCTGCAAGATCATGTCACTTAACACCCATGGACTTTAATGTATGGGGAATTGTTCGACACACGGTCTATCCCAGCAACGTTTAAGAACACCTTGAGACCTTGAAAGTCTTCATTGAAGCAGTTTTCAAATCTCTCTCTCCTGAAATTTGTAGAAACATTTGTAAAACTGTCCAATGAAGAACTTAAATCTGTACAGAAAATCAGGGTCATAGTTCGAGCACTCGCTTTTTCAAAACTTTAATTTTGCTAGCATTCTGGTTGTTTTATTTTGTTGATGTTGGATTTATTAAATTTTCCTTGATCTTTTGCTATTTCATTTTGGGCGTGTGTCTTTAGTAGTTTCAGGCATTTTAATACAAATAAACTTATTTCAGTAGTCCACTTGAATTCTGCGTTGTTGCCAGTATTTTAATTTAATTTTTCTTTGCTGAAGCGCCATCTCTTGACTTTACTTGTGGCGAAAAGTGGCCGGGGTTTTCTTAGCTACTCTATTTGATTGAATGAATCTTTTGTATTCAAATATCGTACTACACTGATGGATCATATAACTTGTAACCGCTTCCACTTCTTGAACAATAAATAAAAAAAAACATTGTTTTACAAATGCGGAGGAGAATTGGTGAAGCAAATGTAATGGTGACGCCGGTCTCACGCACTGGGGTTTTCATCTGAAGATTTTTCGAAACGTGTTACTAATAGTTTTTTTTTTTTAATTGATGCTCTTTGACAATAAAACAAAGATATCAGTGACGGTTGCGGTCTCTGCAACTGACCCTACCTATCTGTATTACCACCTCTTGTTCCTCGGCCGTACCAGAAAAAAACCCGCGAACCGTCACTGAAAGATATTTAATCAATTTAAGCTCTGCAATGCAGCAGTTACGAAATTGCAACAAAAAACAATAACGGAGAATAAAGTTATGCGACACACCCGGTCTCACAGACCAGTAGGTCACCATTGGCGGGTTAAAAAATTTCCACCCAGCAGCTCAAATGAAGCAAACAGCTGTGATTACGTGTAATATATTTATTAAAACAAAACTCACATATTTTCAACCAATTTCTTAATTGTTGTTATGTTTGATAAAAATCCTAACTATTGAGAATGGGTTAACGAGTTTTAAGTTTTAGTGTTTAAGCAAAGTAGAACTAACGTATTAGTGCTAACACCTCCATACAAAGTTTTAGGATTTTAAGACTTAATATTTATGTTTAAGAGTTCGTTACTTTCTACTTTTCCTTTAACATAAACATAAATAAAAAAAAAAATTGTGCCAACATCATATGTAATATAAACAGCTGATCAGCACAGTGATGCCAGATTTACAAATTAAACCTGAATCATCATAAAAAATGGTGATGTGGCCATCATGTTACTTTCTCCGACTTGACGGTATCATTTATATTTACGCTTCCATGGTTTATTTTCAATTTAAATCATATTTTAAGTGTGCATCGAACGTTTCGTAGACTCGGATAAAACTGACGTTTAAAACGTCAAAATTATGAAAGAAAAATGTACTTCAAATTCAAAAACTAAAGAGATTTCGAAAAAAACTTATTCTTCATAAATTGTTCATTTTGGCATTCTCTTCAATTATTATTCATATAAATTTGCTGTAACTATTAGCGTTTCATAATTGTATACCAAAAATGAAAAAAAAATTAATACATTTCTTTCTCGAAAAATAATTTTATGAAAAATATTTTCAAACCAAAGATGTTCATTTATTTGTTGTCTTCAATATTTGCTTAAATATTTTCATGATATTTTTCATATTTAAGATAATATTGGAAAAAAATAAAAAACAGTTAAGGTAAACACCAACTTCCGGTGTACGAAATTTTACCAAAAGCTTTGTAGTTCTTCGGATTATCAAATAAAACTTATGTTTAAAGTTTCATATCAATTGGTCTATTTTTGAGATACAGCGCGCACAGACACACACACACACATACAGACACACACACACACACAATTTTTTTTTTCAGCAATTGTTGAAATGGCATCTAGGGACCCCAAAACGGATATTTCCGTAAAAGAAATTTTGAAAAAAAATCACGATCACAATACTTTCTCGTACTTCGTAACGAAGAAAGTAAAAATTTAAAATGTAGAATTGAAAATTATAAAGAAAAATTTTAAAAGTTATTTCTGTTAATTATACGAATTACCTATAAAATAGTATTTTTCAGGAATTTGTGATTAGAGATTTGGCAACACCGACACACAAGCGCATTATCTTAAAAAAAAGAACAAATAAAAAGACCTTTATTGGCATATCTAACAATAATTATACTTCAATCGACTAAAAATACAATACTATATCCTTATAAATCTCGTGCTCTCTCTCTCTCCTACATTCTTTTTCCCTCCCCAATTTCTGCAGCATCTTTAAAATTATCTTAAAATTTCTTCATTTTCATTTGAGCGACATCTTTTCCTTAACCATTAAACGCTAAATGATAATCACTAAACTTTGGACATTAAAAGATTTATAAACCCATCAATAGTGTCCGAAATGTACATTTAGCAAAAACAGATAAATCTGTGGAGAAAGTATTTTTATCAAGTGTAATTATCTGCAAGTAACTCAGGCCATTAACATTTGTTAAGTTCTTCAATTTGTTGTCATCAAATTTCTAATATGGTTGATAAAAATACTTCCATCTGTTCTATATCGTAATTGAAATATTTCTTTGCGTTTGTCCCACATATACAGGACGGCAAATGTAAGTTGGCCAGATGTGCAGAGAGCAAGTGAAAGCTCTCTCTCTCTCGCTACAGCCGGCCGAGTACAGTCTCTGTAATAAGCAAGCACATATTCTTCGCGTGCGCTATTCATTTACAACTCTATCGGGCGCTGTCACTTTTGAAAATGAATGTACCAGGCACGCGAACTCTTCACGAAATCTATCGAGAGCACCCTTCGAAGGTTCTGCCCACAATTTTGCCACTGCGCAACGGCAAGTTACGTTTGCCGTCCTGTATGTCATAATTCAAGGAATGAATTGTTGAAAATCATCTAAACAGGAAGTCTGTACATAATGGGCTAGTTTTGAGTAATTTGAAAATTCTCAGTCACATTTAAATTATTATTATTGTTGTGTGACTCAATCTATCAATAATAATTTTAATTTCAGATACTCAAAGCAACAGGAACTGATGCAAGAAGTGTGCAATCAACTGGAAAACGAAACGGAAAGCGATTCAGCGGAGGTGCGAAAGGAACGCTTCGACAAAATCTTGGAACTGATGCAGAAACTGCAGGACTACGGACAGCCCCCGACCGAAATCGTGTCGGACGTCGGCCCCACCGTGCCATTCGACCAACAAGGCAACCCCGACCAATGCTTGTTAATGTGATCAGTAGGTTAAGTGCATGCACATATTGTTTGTAATAAATAAGATGTAATCGGAAATTATAAGCGGCCGGTCTGAGGATCTTCATGTGTCAAAAAAGGCAGCTCGATTTTTTAAAGTTTGATATATTTTTTACAAATGATATTTGTACATATATATAAGTCGTCGTCGGACCCTGAGCGCCGGTGAATTTAACGCACCTATTTTTTCTTCTATTTATATTTTACTGGAAACCTGTTAGAATTCGTACAGTGTGTCTAAATGTATTTGTTTTTAAAATCACCTTATGATACAACCAGACGAATGTGATAATGAATTTTTATACGGATACCAAATTGTCGTAAAAGTGTGAAATGGATTTTCTGGTAGGTCCCTTTCTGTTCAATAAGTGCGTCGAAATGGGATTGGGTAATTTTGGTCGTTGGACCCCATTGGGTATTAGCAAAGAAATAATTTCCAAAGGAGGAACACCAAATTCACCCGTTTCACTCGCTCTCTTGCAGTTAAGAAAGGAAAGAATAATTCGGTCCCGCACACTTTATGGCTGCAGCCGTTACAACTTATAAAAATTCAACTATAGGAATGGGCTTGATATTTGAATTCTGCTTGATTAGTACACTTAATAGTAATGGTAGAAAATTGGCATAAAAATGATTATCAAAATAAAATCTTCCCCATCCGTCACTGCATGACATGCACCTGATATTTGGGTAAGTCCCGGTTCAACTCAAGAAAACAATTTAGACACACTGTATTTAATCTGGCGACCAGTATAAATTGGTATTACTGATTAATCCAGAGCATTTCCTATTAGTGTTTGTTGTTTTACATTTATGTATCTTAGTTTTCGATGCAAACACGTGATTTGTGGTTGGTTGAAATAATAGTAGGTTTTCATTTGCTTCAAGTGAAATTCGAATTATGTGTTATCTAGAGTTGTTGATTAGTGGTTAATGTATAACACACATTTTCTATAACAACGGTAAAATAATAAAAGTATACATTTTATTGACACAGTTATTCGTTTTATTGTGATTTGGCGGTAATATTGCTGAACTATTGTTAAACTAGAAAATAGAAATATTTATTCTAAATTTTTATATCTGTTTTATTTTATTTGGGTTTTTTGGCTTGGATACATCATTGTTCAGCCTCTAACGAAATTTCGTTTCTGATGATTAGTTTCGATGACAAACAGCACCCATGAATAATTTTAAAAGTGGTTACAAAAAGTTTTTATTGTAAAATCTCCCATTCCCTGACTCGCTTCTATCCACGCAACGTTTTTAGAAGGTCTTTTATCTCCGAAATATTATTTTAAATATTTTAATATTGATGGGTCGGAGCATGGAGAAATATTGGTATAGCCGGAGTCTCTGACCTAAAAGAATCTTGTGCGAAATAGGACTGAATATTTATTTAAAAATTTTGATTTTCAGTTTGCTTTTCATTTTTGTATTTCAATTTATGTCATATTTGGAACATCTTGAAAATAAATATCTTAACCAGCTGTGTGCTGAGTATACTCGTCATGAAGAATTGGTAATATTTTGTGTTATGTCGACTAGATACTTGTCATATTGCCACTTCTTCATGAATATACTGATCGAAAACAGTAAAAAAGAAGATATGGCAATATTTTGTGTTGCATGTCGAGTAGGTACTCGTTATAACAGCAATATTGCCATTTTTATGACAAATATAATCGTTTTACTCATTTTATAGCTATTATTACAACTAGGGAAATATGAATAGTATATTACCCAAGGTTGGCTAGTTACATCCCGAGGGCGGAGCCCGAGGGATGTATAGACAACCAAGGGAAATATACTATTCATATTTCTCATGTTGTAATCAATAGTTTTTTTCTGATTTTTCTGTAAATGGGAAAATATTGGATTGTACATTTTTGAATTTATAGGATTGGTAACGTTGCTAAGGGGCTTGTTTGTAAATATCATGGTTGACTTGTTTTGGTATTTGCGTTGTTTCATAAATTGGTGAAATGTCAAACTATGCGTTAACGCAAGCGACGAAAGACCGTGAATGTTTGGTTCCGGTAAAATCCAAAGCTGTAAAATCCATAAAGGATACCTTCCTAAGAAATCGGAGGTGTTATCCCGAGAGCAATTAAAACAATTCTTGCGAGAAACTCCTAATGACATTTTTTTGATGTTTATATTTTCCTAGGGAAATATGAGCATTTCATATTTCCCTAGTGAAATATAAGTGTGTTATGACATATCGTAACTAAGGCAATATCACTCGATATTATTTCAATCAGAAAAAATGGTGATGTTACTTTCTCCGACTTGATGGTATCATAGCCATTTATATTTACGTTTTCATGGTTTATTTTCAATTGAAATCATATTTTAAATGTACATCGAGCGTTGTGTAAACTCGGATGAAACTGACGTTTAAAACGTCAAAATTATGGAAGATGGAAAAATTATACTTCAAATTCAAAAACTCAGTTTACTCAAAACCTAAAGGGATTTCGAAAAAAACTTATTTTTTATAAGTTGTTCATTTTAGCATTCTCTCCAATTATTATTAACATAAATTTGCTGTAACTATTATCGTTTTATAATTATAAACCAAAAATTAAAAAACACACACAGACACAAATTTTTTTTTACAGAAATTGTTGAAATGGCATCTAGGGACCCCGAAACGGATATTTCCGTAAAAAAAAATTTTGAAAAAAAAATCACGATCACAATACTTTCTCGTACTTCGTAACGGAGAAAGTAAAAATAGAGGTAATCTGCTAGTAGCGAAGGAAGCTGGGATAGTGATAAGGCAAGGCGAAGAGTTTATTATGTTGGTTAGTATTACTGAAATCTGACACATCGCATTGTTTTTATTCCAGTTCATGCGTTGATATGATTCAATTGTTTTTTCTAATGTCGGTGTTTTGACATCACTGATAAGATGTTTGTGCAATAATTGTTCAATACTAAAGTTCAAATCTTCACACAAATTAAATTTTATGATCAGTTCACGTTAACAGTAGGAGTAAAGTTTCATTATTATGTAATGTGCAGTATGCACTTGCAAGTGAATTAGTGTGTGAAGTAATAAGACTGGGAGTAAATGTTAATTACTGTGTGTATGAAATGGGAGCAATAATGAAAGGTAAGGATTGCATGTACCCACACATTTCTAAGTGTTCTTGCCCTTAAATAGTTTAGCCAATAGAGTGAATCCACCAACGTTTTTAGAATTCCATTCATGTTGGGTAAAGTAAAACGCTTGTTTTGTTCCATAATTTTATTTTCAGTTGCCTGACACGTGTTTCGATCGGTTAGGATCATTTTCCTAACCGATCAAAATATGGTTCCATCAAGAAAGTAGCCACAACAAGTATTCAATAAATTCCATTCATGATGATAGTTGTGTTAAAGCCATCATCCTTTATTTAAAAACCTGCAACTTGAAAAGTGGATGAAAACAGTTTTATAACAACTGCATTGAGGAATGCTTTACCCAATTATAAAAGAATTTCATGGAAAGGGGACGGCGATTAAATCTTCTAGAATACATGAAGATTAAAAATGCCATTGAGAAGCGAGATCACCTAGTTAATAATATATCACATAAGTGGTGATGCTAAAAAACTAGAAATGTGTATATCGGGTGTGTATAAATTGGCGGACTATCTACTTGTGACGATATTCTTCCATAAATTCTAAGCAGCTTATCTTTATCCTAAAATGTTCTACAATGCTTCCTGAGCCTTCACGAGGTCCTCAAAGTTTGAACATCTAGTCGTTAAATATGCGTTATTATACGATATTAATTTACAGAAAACTCTGCACTCTCTCTCTCTCCCCCCGTCACTGCATTGATACGTTTAAACTTTGTGTGTTACTAAATTATTTTTGATCACGAAAATGTTACAATGTGCGCATTATTTAATTATATGGGCAGCATTAATGGGGTACATTTAACACTCAATTTCATTAAACACGCATTTGCGTGTTTAATATGCTTATTAAACACGCACACTCATTTGCGTGTTTAATATGGTCATTAAACACACTAATTCGCGCTTTGATTCACAGAACGCGATTTATGATAATATTTTGTTTACCCTATTTAATATTGAATTTACCTTTGATTTTAATTTTTTTTCAATTGTAATTGTAATTACAACTTTAATTTTGATTTTAATTTTGATTCTAATTGTAATTTTAAATTAAATTTTGATCTTGATTTTAATTTTCGTGAACAAAGTATAGTCTGGAACTCGCATATAATGGCTATTAATCATTAGAACGAGGTTTGCGGAACGAGCCGTAGGCGAGTGGAGCAAATCATTATATGCTCGTTGTACAATATACTATTATTGTTTATTATTAAACCATTAATACCTCTGTAAATTACAATTTGAATCATCAATTTAACCATTAAAAAAATGCTGCGGCAATATTTATTATTGCAGGATTTTTTCAGCACTTTTATTTCAAAGGATTAAAAGATTATATGTTTGGCGGTCATTTAATGCTTACATTATCAAAATCATCCCTTAGAATTGCTATTTAGAAGCTTTTAAACATTTTTCGTTCTGATTTCTGCGCCTCGTCGCCATCTATTAGACGGTGGCTGAACTGCTAAGTGATGTTTTTGAACAGCGCCAAAATGCTCGAACTTTATACTTATTGTCAAAGTGTTAATATTTAGGAATGGGCTGTACTTGAAACGGTAGACGATTTAATTCTGAATCGAATGGTGTATAAAATAGCTGAGGAAATTTAGCGGTTTTCCTGTAATTTGCGAATGAAAATAACGCCCGACACACTTACCGACATTTACAGTTCACTGTAATATAAAAATTCAATAAAGGCGGATTTGCTATATTCTTCAATCAAATACGTGTCACAATACTTATTCCTGATTAATCATTCAACTATTTATATTGTTAATGCATTATAATAAAAGAAATATACGAGAAATCATAATCTAAGTAGAGGGCTCTATCTGTTATCGTGGGGATAAACTACTTAATAATTTGTGGATGTAATAATTGTTGTAATAATAAAAGAATATTTAAGAACTTAAAAAGAATGTTGTCTCATGATTAAATAAATTCACTTGTGTATATTTACGTACTTAAATTGCAGAAACAATATTTTATAATATACACGCCTAATCTGAAGCAACCTGATATACGCATAACTCGAATTAATTTATTATTAAAAACTTCTAATTTTATACGTAACAGGGACAAAACCGTAAGTGTAATCCTGAGTAAAGCTTCAAAAATAGTGGGAATATTTAAGTATTTAAATTGCGGAAACAATGGTATTCAATAAACGCCTACTTGTAGGTAACCCAATCTACTATACCTAATATTATTTTTTGTTAAAAAACTTCTAATTTTAAATATAATAGGGACACAAGCATGAGTGTAATCCTTAGCAACGCTTTAAAAATATTACACTTATGGTTTTGTCCCTGTTACGATTAAAATTTGAAGTTTTAAATAATAAATCATTATTAGTTATACGTGTATTGGGTTGCCTGTAAACAGGCGTTTATATAATATAATTATTTCTGCAATTTAAATACTTTAATATTCACATTATTTTTTAAGCTTTACGGAGGATTACACTTATGGTTTTGTCCCTATCACGTTTAAAATTGGAAGTTTTTAGTAATAAATTAATATTATGTATGCGCGTATTGCATTGTCTGTAAGTAGGCGTTTATGTAATATAATTATTTCTGCAATTTAAATACTTCAATATTCGCACTATTTTTGAAGCTTTACTGAAGATTACACTTAGGTTTTGTCACTGTCACCTATAAAATTGGAAGTTTTTTATAGTATTTATGCGTTTATCGGGTTGCCTCTGAATAGGCGGATATATTATAATGTATTGTTTCTGCAATTTAAATACGAAAATATCTACAACTAAATTTATTTTATTATAAGATAACAGTCTTCTTAAGTTTTTAAATATTCTTTCATTATTAGAACAATTATTAAATCCACAAATCAAAACGTAGTTTATCCCCACGATAACAGAGGGCACCCTCTGTGAAGATTAGGATTCCTCACATATTTCTCTTATTGTAATGCATTAATAATATAAAAAGTTAATTGAATAATCAGTATTAAGTATTGGAACCCGTATTTCATTGAAGAATATAGCAAATTGTTGTGCATTTAGGTTTTAAGTTACAGTGAACTGTAAATGTCGGTAAGTGTGTCGTGCTTAATTTTCATTCGCAAATTACTAGAAAACCGCTAAATTTCCTCAGCTATTTTATACACCATTCGATTCGGAATTAAATAGTCTATTGTTTCGTGTACAGCGCATTACTGAATATTAACACTTTGATTATAAGGATAAAGTTCGAGCATTTTGGCGCTGTTCAAAAACATCACTTAGTAGTTCGGCCATCGTCGAATAGATGGCGACAAGACGTAAAAATGCGAACGTAAAATGTTTAAAAGCTTTTGTTCACGAAAATGTTATAATGTGTGGATTATAATTTCGATTTTAATTTTGGTTTTGTTTTTGTTTTTGTTTTTATTTTGATTTTGATTTTGATTTTGATTTTGATTTTAATTTTCGTGAACAAAGTATAGTGTACAACTTACATATAATGGCTATTAATAACTCAAACGATTTGCTCAACTCGCCTACGGCTCGTTCCGCAAACGTCGTTCTCGTGATTAATAGCCATCATTATATGCTCGTTGTACAATATACTATTTTCCGCTACCAACAACGTAAATAAGCATTGCATCCATGGCTACAGGCAGAGCCCTGCAGAAGCGGGTTTTTGAAAGCCCGGCCCGGCCCGGCTCGACATTGAAAATTTAAAACCCGGCCCGATGAAACGAAAATGTGTTTTGGGCCCGGAATATTCAAAGCCCGGCCCGGCCCGTCACCGAAAAATGTTGAATTTAATAAATAAAGTTACTGGACCCATGTACTCCCTAAAATTCCTAAAATACATTGAATTCATGTTAATATTTTTTTTTCATTTCACGTTGTTGTTTTCCAAATTATAATAAAATTAAATTTATCCAAGCCCGGCCCGGGTTAAATTATCCATCGGAAAGCCCGGCCCGGCCCGCAGTTTGAAAAATACGGTGCGGCCTGGCCCATGCAGGCCTCTGGTTACAGGTACTGTAGGTGGCTGATAACATTCGTGGTTTTTGTTGCCCTTGACGAGGGAACTTAATTTTTTCCTTACGGACCTAGGAAAATAATAAAATTTTACTTTTTACATAACCAATGCTTAAAAGCGTCGTAAGACGGCGCATACCTTTTTCGATTTTGTTGGTAACGGAAAAAAAGTAATAAGCAACACGGAACGTAATGACAATTAACAATTTCTGCAGGCGACGAGCCTCGGCTCGTATTCGCCTAGCTCAAATGTTAACACGTCCTTACGTTCCTTGTTGCTTAAATAACTATCAATAGTAGATTATACAACGAGTCAATAATGATAGCCATTATTCCCTAGGGTAAATTTACGACCTGAGCCGCGAAGCGGCAAGGGAGTAAACACCCGAGGCAATAATAGCCATTACTGCGAGTTGTATACGTTACTTTACCTACTAACTTTACCTACTAACAATTAATAGACTCTTCATTTTGATCCATCTTAACCCCTTCGCCGGGAATAACGTGTGTTGCTCGTGTTGAGTTAAATATGCCTTGACAGGCAATCACGTGATAAAGTCGCGCTCGCGATAGGTAGGCGTTTCGGTAGACGGCCGCTTCCAAATATTTTCGAAGCAGTAAAGAAATTATCCCACGTTTGCCGTTTTACTTTTGAATGGTCTTTATTAGCACTACCTAGCTTGATTAATTTCCCGGTCAAGGGGTTAAAACTAGGACAACACGGAACGGTGAGAATGATAGTGTTTGATAAATGGCGACTGGCGAGCAAACTTGTTTATCGTTACCATAGTTATTGATAATTGCAAAGCATTTTCTTTCAAGCCGGGAATAATGTATGGCATTATTTAGCCAAAATCAAGAATATAATACGCTCTTTATACATGGATAAAAATATTCATTTTACTTCGATTGTTATTATAACAAGGCAATCTTAACGATTTCAAATGAGCGCGTTCACTTATCGTTATCGACCTCTACGCGGTCTGTAGGTCATATAAGTCAGTGAGTGTCGTGTTCATCGTTGCTGCCGGTCGCTCCTCCTCGTCGTTTTTTCGTAGTTTCTCTAGCTTCTCCAATTTCCAGGAGTATTCTTGAAAATGGCCCTCAACAAGCTGAGTATCGACTGCCTGAATTTGGCCGGAAAACGCGTTCTCATGAGGTGAGTAGTTTTTCACATAAATTTGGAGACAGAAAAAGCAACAGGTAGTTTCTGTGCGAATTATTAGCGTTGATTAAATTAAGTAGTTTTGAAATAAACGTGTTCAGAAATTGATTAATAAGAATAAGTTTATTTTTGTAGGTTAACCCTATCAGATCTGAATGTTTTTTATATTATACAGTCCTTTTTTGTTATTAACAACTCAACAGCCAACTGTTTTTCTCCATAGTTAAAGAAACTAGAAAGTCGTTGCAAAGATAAAAATCATTAATAATAGAAATTTTTAATTCACTTTAAATAATAATTTAGCATCATTAACTTTTTAATTTAGATAAGTCTCAACTTTACAGCACTGCTAATCGCCATTTTTATAAATAAAAAGAAACAAAGCCGTGGTTATAGTTTGATCAATGGATCTTTGCGTGTGCGTCACTACCTAAGACTGGGTTTTCTTGCCTTGGTCGACATACATGAGTTCATCTAATTTAAGTTATCGTAGAGAGAGTAAACGCGATCACCCAGTTTGTCCTCCTATTTTTACACCCGGTGGTAGGGGGTCGTTTGCGGCCGACCACAAGAACCCATAAAAATTAGGAGGGATCATAAAGTTTTCAACACAGATTCGGGTGATTTATTGCGGTACGGTGGACGGCTGGGCATTTAAAAATTATGTTAATACAACTTGCCAATATTTTCTTAAATATGAAAAATATCCTCTATCAAGGACATTGAAGGCAACAAAGAAATGAAGATCTTTTGTTTGAAAATATTTTTCATAAAATCCTTATTCGAGAAAAAAATTAATTATTTTTTTTTTAATTTTTGGTTTATAATTAAGAAACGATAACAGTTACAGCAAATTTAATCTCTTTAGTTTTTGAGTAAACTGAGTTTTTGAATTTGGAGTATAACTTTTTTTAGAAACATGTACACATTAAAAAAATTGCAGAAGCGTTCCTAACAAGGATAGCGTCAATTTTTATACACTAAAGAATTATCCACATCATGAAGAATAATACACATCGGCTTTCGTTCTTTTTTGTTCATACTGCTATACAGGGTGTAAACATACGCAAAACAATGGATAACTACTTTTTTTTTCAAATGGAATACCCTATATATTTTGCCACTAATGCATGGCATTTTTGATAAGCTTTCCAATGATATCGGTTTTTACAATAAAATATTAAGAACTCTTGAGATTTATCTATAAGAACATTTTTGTTTTGTCACCCTCTGCTGATTTTTGGATTTTCACCCAAAACTATGAATTATCTGAAAAATCGATCGAAAATTTTCCGTTCTGCAACTTTGGTCTCTTATAATTTTTCCAGATAATGCATAGTTTTGGCTGAAAATCCAAAAATCAGCAGAAGGTGACAAAAGAAATGAGTTATATTAACATAATTTTCAAGATTCCTAAACGTTCTCCGTACCGCAATAAATCACCCGACAGAGAGAACCCAGTCATTGACAACTTGAAGAGCCGTCCTAATCTTTATGGCTTGTTGCGGTTGACTGTGAAAGACCCCGGGCCGCCTGGGTGCGATAATAGGAGGACAAACTGGATGCTCCTGAGTAAACACATAAACTAGGCTTAGGCTATTTATGATGCGCACGCAAAGATCCATTCATCAAAGTATATAAAATTATACATCATTTAGAGCAGTGTTTCTCAACGTGGGCGATATCGACCACTGGTGGGCGATTGACAATTAAATTGAGCGATTATCTGACAATCTGATTTTGGGGGAGATGACTATTTTGCGTGGGTAAACACGGAACCCGTAGGGAGTTAGACACTGTTTCTTTGTTTAAGTAAGTTGAAACCAAATTACTGCTATACACTTACCCCTCGATTTACATGGTAGATTGGTACCTAGAAGAACCATGTTAATCGAAAATCGTGTAAATCGAGACCAGCGTTTTACACAAAAAAATGTTAAAAATAAAGAGGGTTCGTTTTTTAAATGAATTATTATTTTTTATATTTATTTTCAGATATTTATTAGTAATATGTATATGTACATACATACATAGACAAGTCGTGTAAATAAAATTAAGAAGGTACAAAAATACAAAAAAAAAATGTGTCTTATACATACCGGGTGATCCAGGGACCTGTAAAAGCCCCATAACTTTTTGGCTATTTGAGATATCGACTTCCAGTTTTCTTGAACTGGTACCCACACTTATTCTACACATTTTAAAAATATGTGTGTTTTTGTACAGGGTGTCCCAATATACATAACAGAACAAAGTTAAGTTTTTTTTAAATGGAACACCCTATATTTTATACTTTATTTTCAACCCTCTTGAGAAGATGATAAAAATAGTATAAGATACTATGGGTCTATTATGGACGGTTGGTTAGTTATATTTGTGGCAAAAACAAGGACACATTGAAAACATTGCAGAAGCATTCCTAGCAAAGATAGCATCATTATTTATACACAAGAAAATTTCCCACATCATAAAGAATAATACACATCGGCTTTGGTTCTCTTTTATTCATAGTGCTATACAGGGTGTCAACATACGCAAAACAATGAATAACTTTCTTTCAAATGGAACACCTTGTATAAGTTGCCACCAATCCATGTAATTTTTAATAAGCTTTCCAATGATATACAGTTTGTATAACAAAATATTAAGGATTCTTGAGATTTATCAATAAAAACATATTTCTTTTGCCACCTTCTGCTGATTTTTGGATTTTCAGCCAAAACTATGCATTTTCAGGAAAAATTATAAGAGACCAAAGTTGTAGAGCAAAAAATTTCCGATCGATATAGGTCTTTCAACTTTTAAGATAAACTGTCATCATGTACAGTGTTGCAATTTCGATTTTTATTTTCATATTTCAAACCGTGTAAAAACCAAACCGTGTTAACCGAGTACCGTGTAAATCGAGGGATAAGTGTATATCTAGTTTTGGTTGTATAGCTTTTTACAAAATTCTGCATCAATTGATCACGCACCTATTTTAGCAATGATATCACAGCCGACACGGCCTGAATTTTCAATAAATTGAGTTTATTAATTATTTATTAATCGATTTTAAAATAGTAATAAGCAAATTTAGATTAGAAGTTAAGAATGTTTTGACACTAATAATACGCACATATTTAATTGAGATAGACGCGGGTAAATTCGAGAAAAATTATGATTGAAGTATACTTAAAGGAAAAGCAGTGTTAAACACGTTTTGAAAGCTCGTACCTTGGGGCTCTAAATGCAAATTGATTCGCATGCAAAACAAAGCTTTCAAAACTTGTCAAACAATCTACTATTTTACAATTTTGCTAATTGCCGAATGCAATTTGTTTTCTTTAGTTCAAGATTTGAGCATTGTTAATTTGTTTCTGGCTGAGATATGTCAATTATTTCACTGGAATTTAAAAAACTGGATTTTGATATATTAAAACCAGTGACGGTTCGCGGGGTTTTTTCTGTTACGGCCGAGGAAGAAGAGGTGGTAATACAGATAGGTGCGGTCACGCAGCCGTCTCTGCAACTGACCCTACCTATCTGTATTACCACCTTTTGTTCCTCAGCCGTGTCAGAAAAAATCCGGCGAACCGTCACTGATTAAAACTAATTCCAGCAGCAATTACTCTTTAGTAGTTCTTCTGAAATGTTTTATTCGTCAGTTCAAGTTTTTTCTAGAGCATTGTCATTTTAATTGCAGCAAATATTTTTTGGCGTTTTTGTTGGAGTAACGGTTTATGAACATTTGTAGAGGGAGCTAAGAGAGAGATATTTTTGTAGTTAATCACTTCGCGCCCAGGCTGCTTTGATTTAATCCCAGGTTTGATTAAAAATTACTTCTTTGTTGTTGTTCACTTTTTCTACGAAATATGATTTCACTGTCACAAACTTTCCCATTTATGCAAAAAAATATGAAAAAATATTCCATAGATAGCGCTAAAGAAGTAATTTTTTTTGTACAATGTTTTTGTTTTAATTTTTCGCTTGTTGCCACATGTGGCGAACCTGGGCGTGAAGAGGTTAACGCATCTCCATAACAACCATTCCTGATACACTACTTACTCTTACAAAGCAAGCTATTGTTTTATTTTAAAGCTTCCTCTGCCAAACATTCATAATCTGCTCCAGTTTGGCTCGTACCGGTGAATTTCTGAAATAGTTTCGGTCCAACATAAGACAACAACATTACTGTATGACTAAAAGAACAGAATTGCATGGGAACGATCTAATTTTACTCTTAACTGGAACAATCCATGTCAATGTCAAGAGGTTATCAGTAGAAAATGCTTTATTATTAGTACACGTTTTAGTCACTTCAACTGATCATGATTTCACATCTCCTATTTATATTAACATTTCATTTATATTAATTACTTTTTTTCTGATTGAAACAATATTGATTGATATTGCCTTAGTTACGATATGTCATAACACACTTATATTTCCCTAGGGAAATATGAAGTGCTCATATTTCCCTAGGGAAATATAGACATCAAACAATTGTCATTAGGAGCTTCTCGCAAGAATTGTTTTAATTGCTCTCGGGACAACACCTCCGATTTCTTAGGAAAGTATCCTTTATGGATTTTACAGCTTTGGATTTTACCGGAACCAAACATTCACGGTCTTTCGTCGCTTGCGTTAACACATAGTTTGACATTTCACCAATTTATGAAACAACGCAAATACCAAAACAAGTCAACCATGATATTTACAAACAAGGCCCTTAGCAACGTTACCAATCCGATAAATTAAAAAATTTACAATCCAATATTTTCCCATTTACAGAACAATATTCTTTCAATCAGAAAAAAAACTATTGATTACAACACAAGAAATATGAATACATTTCCCTTGGTTGTCTATACATCCCGCGGGCTCCGCCCTTGGGATGTAACTAGCCAACCTCGGGAAATATACTATTCATATTTCCCTAGTTGTAATAATAGCTATTGTTTATACTATCACAAAATGTAAACATCCTGGACTTTTAAATTCTCAACTGATATTTTTCCTTTATCTACATTTCTTTTCAGAGTTGACTTCAATGTGCCGCTCAAAGAGGGCATCATCACCAACAATCAAAGGATCGTCGCCGCTCTGGAGACCGTGAAGTACGCCATAAACCAGAATGCCAAGAGCATAGTGCTGATGTCCCATCTGGGAAGGCCCGACGGTAACAAAAACCCAAAGTTCACATTGAAACCGGTTGCCGACGAGTTGTCAAAACTGTTAGACAGGTATAAACGTAGGTGTGTCACCCCGTTTTGCTTTCTCCCACTTTTTCTACACACTTAGGTAACCGTAATTATTTATCCTGGTGATGGTTTTCTTTCGTGCGAAGCTTGATTTCTTATTTGAATAGTTAGTTTTCGTTTTGGTGATGGATTTTTGTTCTGTATACAATAATTAGTGGTTTGTCTAAAAACATTAAATTATATGAATTATTATTTTTTCTTTGAATAATGCAATTTGATATGAATAATTAAAATATGGGTAATCTTACAGTTACTGATACTAATGAATGGACTGAAGTAAACGCAACAACTTCAGACCAATATTTGCGACATTGCCGGATTTCTTGTCTCACTAATAACTGACGTAAAATAAAATAAAAAATAATTAAACTATTGGGGGTTAAACTACCAGTCGGTCAAAGGGGGGGGGGGGGGGGGCTTAAACTAACCCTAACCTAAGTATA
Organism: Ocypus olens; assembly: GCA_910593695.2. Classification (NCBI taxonomy): domain Eukaryota; kingdom Metazoa; phylum Arthropoda; class Insecta; order Coleoptera; family Staphylinidae; genus Ocypus; species Ocypus olens. Next base: position 11,415,073 of record OU343061.1, read on the forward strand.
AGCACCAGATTAAAATAAGCAGACCTGACTAACATACCATACCGTCCGCATGATTTTCGCGCACGCGTATTGTTTAGTATCAGTAACTGGAAAATTACCAAAATATGTAACAGACGGAGTTTGTTCTAGTGCAGGGGTGTGCCCCTATGCCAAGCTGGACCAACTTCCCCCCTTTCTCAGATTGTGACGTAATATATCTAATTTGTAGACTTGAAATTTTTCATAACAGGCCATGAAATCTTTTAAATTGTCGAAATTGTTATTGAATCTACTGTGAGATCAGAAAGTCAAAAACAGTTGGCAGCACGTTTTCTGAAAATCCCTATAATCATTCAAGTAGTATTTTATTGGCTGCATTGAATTCTCCAGTGCAGTGCATGCGCGTTTTGTTTATTTTGACATCTTGTGATTTTATGAGGTTACTTGTCTTAAAAATCTCAACACAATAGTACATTATTATAAGTTTAATAAGAGGGTATATTGTGGCACGAGTGGGATTGGAGCACGACTCACGCAGCGAGGAGTAACGAGTGCCCCACAATGCCTCTTATTAAACAAGTATAATATACTATTTTTTCTACTTTGGTTTTAGTTAAGGAATTATTTCTAAAACAAAATATATACTTAAACCTAGTGAGTTTTATCTTTTAACATTTGGCAGCACTAAAAACATTTGATCCTTTCGAACGAATTTAATATTTGACATACGTATTTCTACGGTGATTTCAATAATTAATTTTTAAACATATTAAATCAAGAATATTACTTACACACCTCCAAAAATAAGGGAGGTTGCCAAGGGTGCGATAAACAAACTATTTCCACGTAAGTTGTAACCAATTTAAGCTTATAAAATAATGCAATGCCTAAATGATAATCGAAATGTAAGGTTATGTTTATATTTGTTTCTCGTTCCTCGTGTCAGGCATCGATCGACGCTAATTAAAAATCCACACCGAATTAACACACCGACTCAAGCGGCTCTTTTTCGCCGCGAATGAAACATGCATTATACTCTCGCTGTTTCTTCCGTGATATTCGTTTTGCAAACAAAGTGATAATACATATAATAAATTACAAGCTTTCCTCTGCGTAAGTTGTGTTGCCTAAACGACGTCACTAAAAGCCAAGTGAATTCATGCGTCCGGCCATTGTCACCGAGTTCCTACATTTTCCATGCCAATAAAAAGTGAAGAATATGACACCTCCGCTTTCTTTAACCTTAGTGGTACTGGTGGCGAACTCCCCAATATGCATTCGAACATATTCAGTGTGTAACGCATTGGACGGTTCCAATTATCCTATTAATTAACGGCAATTTTACATTTTGATGTCGACATATGTCACATTTAAGTATTGCTAATCGCAACAACTAAAATGTTACCACAAATAGTTTAATAATGACCAAACTGTAAAATAAAAAAATCTCATTATTAAACAAAAGGTCGATTGTTATACCAAAGTAGAAAAAGCTATTTTTAAAACAAGGAACCTCAACAAACCACAAGATGTCAAAATAAACAAAATGCACTGGAGAATTCCAGACAGCCAACATAATATTAGTTGAATTGTTATTATGTGTTCTGTGATTATCCCTATTTTCAGAAAATGTGCTGCCAACTATTTTCGACATTTTAATCTCACGGTATAATCAAGCATGGAATTTTACAATATGAAGACATACCCCTGATTTAATTAACTTAATGTTGGTTTTGTCCATTAACATATATACACAGCTGAAACTTTTATTAGGTAATTGCGTAATTTGATTTTTGATGATGTTAGGGACATTATGTTCTTACCGGATTGTGTTGGTCCTGAAGTGGAGAAAGCTTGCCAAGATCCTAAACCGGGATCAATTTTCCTTTTGGAGAATCTGCGCTTCCATATTGAGGAGGAAGGAAAAGGATTAGACGCTTCTGGGAAGAAGGTCAAGGCCGATCCTGCCAAGGTGAAGGAATTCAGGGAGAATCTTAGGAAATTGGCTGATGTTTACGTGAATGATGCGTTCGGCACCGCTCACAGGGCACATTCTAGTATGTTAGGTAAGTTCTACTTTCAACTTTCAGTATATTTATACAGTGTGGAAATTAAGTAGCGGATAAATTCGGTAAACCCGAAATAAAATATTTTTGGAAAAAATCCTCGAACAGGTCGATTTTCTTTGATAAAAATACACATTTTTGCATAAAAGTTCATTTTCAGCCGTCATTTGTCTTTGAGTAATGACGTCATCCATTTTGTTTTTAAATGACAACCTCCTATTTTTGTGCTTGATTTTGATAGATCTTTTCATTGTCGAACTGGCAGTTTATAAATGTTGCCATCTTACATGAGAAATTCTTCGAGTAAATCACAATTGAAGGCGAGAACCCGATATTTAGAGTTTTTGCAATGTTTCAGCACTTGTAGCAACTTTCCCAAACAACAATGATTTTGACTTTCCATATAATACAATATGGTTTCAGCAAGACGGCGCATCCTCGCACTATGTGCATTTTTTGAACAATTGCTTTATTTATGAATAGGTGGATTGGCAGGCGAGGATGGATGGAAGGGCCCTCGAGAGAGATGAAATGTGCAGAATTAGCCCTGAAAATATTTAACATGTTCAAGAAGAATTTCTACATGGTCGAACTGTGGATGGCAGAACATTTAATTTAATAATTGCATTTGCTTTCTAAAGATCTTTTTGTTTATTTTGTGTTAACAATTCTCACTTTCAATTGTCATTTACTCGAAAAATTTCTTATGTAAGATGGCAACATTTTTACACTAGCAGATCGACAATGAAAAGATCTCTTAAAATCAAAAACAAAAATAGCGGGTTGTCATTAAAAAAAAATAATGGATGACGTCATTACTCAAAAACAAATGACGACTGAAAATCGACTTTTATGCCAAAATGTGTATTTTTATCAAAGAAAATCGACCTGTTCGAGGATTTTTTCGGTTTTCCGAATTTATCCGCTACTTAATTTCCACACTGTATATTTTTTAACGATATTTTATTCGGTTTTTCTGCCCAATGTTACAATTAATTATTTAGAGGTTAAGGGGTTGACCAATTTTTTTAAGCTTATTTTCAGATTTTATTTATTGTAAGAGAACCATAAATGATATTCAAACATGTTTTTTTTATTCTATTTGGTCATTCTTGAATTTTAAAAGTAAATTATTTAATATTGGAATTTTGTGTTCTTATATTTATTTGAGTGTACTAGTTTTGGTTGGTTAGACCATCATCAACAGCAAAACGTAGAAGATTAGGTTATGTTTGATCCACTGAATTTGTTCCTGAGATGGCCATGCCTGAGAGAGAGAGAAACATAGCAGTCATGTCTGAGATTAATTCTTTAATCTCTACCACTCTTGGGCCCATCCTCCACTCTTGGGCTCACCCGTCACTCTGGGACCCATTCGCCATTCTGGGGCCCACCCCCCATTCTGGGGCCACCCGCCAGTCTGGGGCCCACTCGAGACATTTTCAATCCAAACAGTTGAATAAGAGACACAGGTTGCATAAGTGTAAAGAATGAAATTAAACAAAGTAAGAAATGTAAATTTCTCGTTTCTATAATTGCCAATTTCTTTTGTAGAAAACTTGGCTTGTATTCAGGTGTTTGAATTGTGATATAGGGCCCACCCGTCACTCTGGGACCCAACTACCACTCTTGGGCCCATCCTCCACTCTTGGGCTCACCCATCACTCTGGGGCCCATCCGCCATTCTGGGGCTCACCCGCCATTCTGGGGCCCACCCGCCATTCTGGGGCCCACCCGCCAGTCTGGGGCACACCTGCCAGTCTGCGACCCACTCGAGACATTTTCAATCCAAACAGTTGAATAAGAGACACAGGTTGCACGAGTGTATAGAATTAAATGAAACAAAGTAAGAAATGTAAATTTCTCGTTTCTATAATTGCCAATTTCTTTTGTAGAAAACTTGGCTTGTATTCAGGTGTTTGAATTGTGATATAGGGCCCACCCGTCACTCTGGGGCCCAACTACCACTCTTGGGCCCATTCTCCACTCTTGGGCTCACCCATCACTCTGGGGCCCAGACCCGCCCTTCTGGGGCCCACTCGCCATTCTGGGGCCCACCCGCCATTCTGGGGCCCACCCGCCATTATGGGGCGCACCCGCCATTATGGGGCGCACCCGCCATAATGGGGCGCAACCGCCACTCTTCGTTTCGATTTAAATTCAAGTGGTTTACACTGTTTCTTTGTTATTTTTGTTGATCAAACTCGTACATTACATAAATAAAGTCAGCTTGACATAAACAACGATTTTAGCAAACATTCAAATAATGGAGAATGGTGGGTGGGCCCTATCCTACAATAAGTTGAACAGGTGATGGGTGGGCCCTATCCTACAATCCAATCAGTTGAACAGGAGACACAGGTTGCACAAGTGTAAAAAAATAAATAAAGCAAAGAAAAAAATGTAAATTTCTCGTTTCTGTCATTAGCAATTTCCTTTGTAGAAATTGTGGCTTGTGTTCATCTGATTGGATTGTGGGATAGGGCCCACCCTCGACTAGGGCCCATCCTCCACCCCACCCTCCACCTAGGGCCCATCCTCCACCCTTCGTTAAGTTGAAACTTTAAGCTAAAATTCAAATTTATGTCAAGAATGAAATAAACTGGATCAAATGGATTGTAGGATAGTGCCCACCCATACCCATCACTGTCATGAAACTTTAAGTTACAATCGCAGTTTATGTTAAATGGACGTTTTTGTTGCTACAAGAGTTTGCTAAATATAAATAACGAAAACCAGTGTTTGTAGCTTAAAGTTTAATGGGAACGAAAGGTGCTAGGTGGGCCCTATCCTAATATCCAAACAGTTGAATAAGATATGAGGGTTGCATAAATGTAAACGTTCAAATAGAAAAAAGAATTCAATTCTACTAAAACCTAGGCTTGTATTTAACAGATTGGATTGTGGGATACGGCCCACCCACCACCTTTCGTTGACGTGAAACTTTAAGCTAAAATTGTAGTTTATGTCAAACGGACTTTTTTATTTGCTACAAGTAATTGCTTAACCCGCCAATGGTGACCCTACAGGTCTGTGAGTCCGGGTGTGTCGAATAACTTTATTCTCCGTTATCGTTTTTTTTGTTGCAATTTCTGCCTCATTGCAGAGCTAAAATTGATTAAATATCTTTGTTTTATTGTCAAAGAGCATAAATTTAAAAAAAACATGAACTATTAGTAACAATTTCGAAAAATCTTTAGTTGAAAACCCCGGTGCGTGAGACCGGCGTCATCATTAAATTTGTGTCACCAATGGCAGGTTAATGGGAATAACAAAAAAAAAACAGTTTTGTGGTTTAAAATTAATGTGGTTAGAAATTAAGGGTGGTGGGTTTGTCGTATTCTACCATCCAATCAGTTGAATTAGGAACGAGGGTTGTGTAAAAATAAATGTTGAAATAGAACAAAGAAATAAATGTAATCATTTCAACTATTAAATAATGGCTTTCGCATTTAATAAAGTTCATAAGCGAAACATGGTAGAAATCTATTTAAGAAATGGCAGGAAAATCAATGACGAATGCCTCTAAATAAAAATAAAAATCTTGTGGCTCATAACGTATGTTCATTAAAAAAAAGTCTCGAGAGTGCCATGATTTATTATTTTTAAAAATTTAAGTTGGTAACACATCACATATTGAGGTTATGCTGGTTGTTGTAAACCATTGTGACCTAGAATAATTTTGACTTTTAGAAAGATCTGACGTTTTATATATCAATTCCCAACTTAAATTTAAAAAAATAAAAAATGGCATTTTGAGATTTTTTTTTAATGAACATACGGATTTTTTATTTGTTTTGTAGGAAGTTTCTACTTCATTATACATGTTTTTATATGATCAATTTTTAATTTTACTTGGGGGTATACAATAGCTTTATTATTCGCTATTTGCACTTAATAATGTATCGACGAGGCGTCTATCACTGAGAGGTTCGCTGCGTGATTTTTATTTTCATTAACTTGAAGAAATTTGCGAAGTAAATTGATGATGATAATAATAATAATAATAATCTTTATTGCTCTAAGGTTTTACAAAAAATTACATTCATTGTTTCAGGTGAAGGATTTGAATCCCGTGCCTCTGGTTTCCTTCTGAAAAAAGAGTTGCAGTACTTTGCCAAAGCCCTGGATAATCCAGAGAAGCCGTTCCTAGCCATTTTGGGCGGAGCCAAAGTAGCCGACAAGATACAATTGATTGAAAACTTGTTGGACAAAGTCGACGAGATGATCATCGGAGGCGGGATGAGTTACACCTTCCTCAAGGAATCACAAGGAATGCCGGTATGTGCACTTTGTACCAAATACATTCTTGAGTCATGAAATTTGTGACACACTTTTTTTGCTATTCAGAATATTTTCAGGGTAAAGTGTAAATTTTTTGAAGGACCTTTTTTTTGCTCATCACTTTTTGCAGATATACTTTTTCAGTTTTTAAAAAGAATTAGGAGTCACTTCAAAAGTCGACTCTTTTCAGCCGATTATTTAAGATTAGTTGACTCACAAAAAAAGAGCCATTTCGCCCATCTCTACTAGACAGGGTGTTTGAATTTAACCCTTTAACTACGGGCAAAATTATGTACGACTAGAACGCCAGCTTTTTCTTAAAATTAAACTTCCTAAAATATTGTTTCGCCTGCCTCTACCAAAACCATATATTTCGGCCATAAAAATTGGGCCGAAACTACGATTTAGCGTATCTAGGGCCGAAAAAATAATATGCATAATCTAGACAACCTTCTGCGGAATATGAGTAGGCTATGCAAAAATCTGACAGACAGTTCAATGGTGCGCGATATAAAATTTCCTGAAACACTGTTTTTACAGGCGAAAAAATATTGAGTGTAACTCATGCCAAAATGCTTTAGCAACCCTTCACTTTTAGCAACCCTGCTCGCTCGTGTTGCTAGAAGCGGCGGGTTGCTAAAGCCTATTTTCGGCCCTTGATACACTATACAGTATGTTTTTTTTATCGTGGGCCATAGGATTTTACATGCTAAAAATTATACCTTGTGTTAATGTATATTTTAACATATAATTTTAAAGCAAATTTTAGTTATAGCATATTCGGTGGAATGTGGCGGCCGAGGTCGTAAAACGGTCGGTCCGCCCTGGGGATCGACGCACCCTCAAAGAAAAGGTATTGGTGGTTCGTCTAATTGCATCCCATACATTTATTACTGTCCTTCGCTCCGATTGGTATACGCACTTTTACACCAGTACTTCTCAACAAAGATTGGTTTGAGATAAAAAATATTACGTCCACTACTTACCGAACTCAGACCCTCTTTTACGACCACAGCCGTCAGATTCCGGAGAACGGACTATAGTAATAAATCAATTACTTTTCCACATGATGCGCTTAATAAGATTAACTTAAACATGTTTTGTTCCATTAAAAAATGAAATTAATTCACTAATCAATCTGACATTTCAGAAATTCAAGGTACTTGGATTATGTTTGCTCAGTTATTTATTTCAAATAATTTCATTTTTTAATGAAATAAAACATGTTTAAATTAATCTGACTACGCACATCATGTAGAAAAATGATTGATTGATTACTAACTAAAATTTCCTCCAAAATTTTATGATAAAATATACATTAACACAAGGTATAATTTTTAGCATGTAAAATCCTATGGCCCACAACAAAAAAATACCCTGTATACTAATTAATGTCGTTTTACCATCTGTATGAAGCTTGAAAAGTAAATAAATTTATTCAAAATAATCATGTTACCTTTGCTTTTTTCATATACTTTATTAGATTCTCGTTTGTCTGTTTGACTTTTATTTTGATGTCAATTTATTTGCAATGAATAATAATGATTCTAACGAAGGAAGGGTTTTTGTGGTAATAACCTATTACAGTGAAGTTAGCTTACGCAGAGTGAGTAAATTGTTCTCGGGTATGTTTAACCGTCCAAAACCATCGGTAACAACAATGCATTGTCGTATAAGAAAATTTAAGGCAAAATCGAATGTGATAGTAGGATGTGTTGCAGCTAATTGTTCATTGATAAATTATTGTAACGAATTGTCTTACTGGTATTATTAATAGTCAAACATGTCCGAGCGAATAATAAAGTCGAATTGGAGAAAATGGTGGAAGGATTTAACCCTTTGGCCTACTTTCCTTACGTACGAATGCGTGCACTTTTAATAGCGACGCACGTGGACCGATTCAACCCATGCAGACGCGACGGAATAGCAGCAGAAACCAGTCCGACTGCATGCCTGGCGTGCCCAATTGTATGCGCACAAATTCATGCTTTTTTTCATTCTGTTTCGCAAGAAAATGCATTCATTGTGCAGCACTACTAACGCAAGCGGCGCGCCAGGAGTTGAGCTCGTGCTCGATGTGATTGGCCCAAGCGGCTCGCTGCGAGTTGAACTCGTGCTCGATTTAATTGGCCCAAGCGGCACGCCACGAGATATGCTCGTGGTCGTTGTGTTTGGCCCGAACATTTAAACACGAGGAGTACTCGTGGTTGTAGGTCAAAGGGTTAATTACTGTCGATATAACTGAGAGCATAATTTGTTTAGCCAAGGAATGCTATTGCTCATATACTTGCTGTGTTAACATACTCATAAATCCTAATTACCATCCTTATAAAACCCAATGCAATCAGGAGGTGTTCATAATAGATGAAGAGAGAGGGAGAATATTCTGTGTGTAAATGTCTGACAAACATCATACTACTGACGTACATCAAGTAAGACAGATACGCTGATTATTGTTAATAAATTAAATAACTTTTTAAGCTTCATACTGATGGTAAAGTAACGTTAATACACAATTGTATGGTACCATATGTATAATAAATTAACCTATGTAATGGTGGTATTGGATTCCTTTTATTTTAAATAGGGAAGCAGCAATCTAAAAAAAAACGTTTCCATATGTTAATTAGCCATGTTCCGTATTACACGGTATATGTCCCTTCATGGCAAATATATTTTATTTGAAACATTTTTTTCTCCCAATCTTCGTTTCCATAACGGCATCCTGTCTATTTATAAATTCAGTCTTCGGCTGTGATATATTTTTTAATTCAATTTAATTTTATTGCTCTGATTTCAATTCCCATTTGTGATTAAATATTCATTGACCAACTCTTTATAAAATTATCAAAATAGACAAGAAGTACAACAATAATATCGATTTTATATAAATATAACATTCATCAATTCCTAGTACAGCAAATCATGAGCAAGAGTACTTTAAATTTAATCCGCAAAATATGGTCATGAACATAAGGCCATAAACACAAGTTAGAAACTTGTCGTACTTGAAACTGTCCGGGGTGTATACCGCCAGATGCAAATTTGACTCGTTTACCATCTCACCCATCACTTCCTGCAAATCATTATCATCAAATTGTATACGTTTCGACGGCTGCCCCACTGTTTGAGTTACTACCTCGTGAAGAAGTTGCTTATCCGCCGTCTGAGTTACCACCTCGTGCAGATGTTCCTTAATATCCACCGTTTGAGTTACCTCCTCGCGCAGAAATTGCTTATCCATTTGAGTTACCACCTCGTGCGGAACCTTTTCAGTTACCATCTCGTGCAGATGTGGTTTATCCAATTGAGGTTTCATCAATTTCATCAATTCCAATCTTCTCTTGACCATTTCCGACAGCCTCTCATGATAATTCATTCGCCTCAAGCACTTGCGTGCAATCGGAGTCGCGCTTAAACTGGGCTCGGGCGAACTGGGAGTGGGCGAACTGTGCGCGGGGGTACTGTGTGCGGTCGAACTGTCAATATCAGAGTCCGCTTTTTGTAGGTTTAATTCAATATATGCCATTTTGTTGACGGGCGAACTGTCAATATCGAAGGAAGGTCTTTGCACGTTTAATTCATTGTATGCCATTTTATAGGTGCGCGAACGGTACGTGAGCGAACTGTCAATATCGGGTCCAGCTTTTTGCACGTTTAATTCAATATTTGCAGTTTTGTTAGCGGGCGAACTGTCAATATCCGAGTCCGGTTTTTGAACGATTAAGTCACTATCTATAAAATCCCTGTACTTCACTTGCATCATCTGTTTCGTTATGTAAAGTTCTGAAGCTACGAATTGTACGCTCGCCCTGTGCCGGAGTATTTCCGACGATGACCGGATGTGGCCCTTCTCCTTCATGAATTCGTAAAAATTTTCGTTGCCTTCCTCTTTACGGAATTTCTTGACGGCGTGCATGAACGGCGTCCAAAATTCTTCAGAGCGATTTTTTTCCATTTTTATATTTGTCTGGCTGCCACTGTTAACTTGTTGGGCGTTTATGTGAGCCAGATTCTGCACCTAAAATTTATAACCGTTAGCATTCTGGTAGTTCCAAATTGCAGAAATCAACACAATTTGGTCTGCTTGATAGTGTCACCAGAAGAGCTCAACAATGTGTATAAGTGAATTGAAGACAATTTAAACACATCTGATATTTTTTAATTATCATTTGAAATGCAAACTTTTAAAATAAGTTAGCAATGGAAAATTCAAATTTAATAACTTTTTCCGTTGCTCGTTGGTTAACGGCTAATTAGCCGTTAAAATTTTTAAATGTACCCAAAATGCTGTTCACGCTGGAGGAGTCATCGGGCCATTTTTTTTCGACAACGCCGCTGGTCAAACAACAACAGTGGACGGTGCGCGCTATAGGGCCATGTTAACCGAGGTTTTTCTGCCGCAATTGGACGAATTAGGATTGGAGGACATGTGGTTCCAACAGGACGGGGCAACGGCACACACTGCGCGAGCCACAATGGATATTGTGAAGGCGGCGTTCCCGGGTCGCCTCATCTCTCGTTTTGGCGATTTGCACTGGCCCACAAGATCGCCCGATTTAACCGTTCCAGACTTTTTTTTTTGGGGTTTTTTGAAGTCCCGTGTTTACGTGAACAAGGCCGAGACCCTGGAAGCCCTCAAGGACAACATTCGACACGAGTGCGAGAATCTGTCGCCCGAAGTTCTCGCCGAAGTGATGAAAAATGCCATAAAACGAGCCCATATGGCATTCAATTGTGACGGCGCCCATTTGGCCGATATCATCTTCTCGACTTGACCAATAAAATTCTAAAGGTTCAAATAAACATAATCAAAAAACAGAATCGAAGTTTTTCATTTAGAAAAAAAATGAGAGCCAAACAACATCGGATGACTTCTTTTGGCCCAGCTAGTACAAGGCTCAAAAGTTAAGACCCCCTGAACCTCCCGATAAGATTCTAGCTTATGAACCAGTGATTCCCAAAGTGGGCGCCACCGCCCCCTGGTGGGTGCTGCAGCAATTCAGGGGGCGCTGATGGCATGTAAACAGAGAAGAATTTCCGCAGTTACAAGAAGAACTGATGAAAGTAACTGCAAATGATTCAATAAATAGTTTCATAATTTCAAAGTTTAATGTTTCTATTTTACACAATTCTTTATAATTTGCGAAAAAGGTAGAAACATTAATACATATATATATATATATATATATATATATATATATATATATATATATATATATATATATATATATATATATATATTTCCTATTAATTGCTATTAAAGTTAAAAAAAAAATATAATTTCCAGGAGGCGCTAAATAATATTTTAAGGGGGCGGTAGAGCAAAGAAGTTTGGGAACCACTGTTATGAACTATCAATATAACCATGCAGACACAACGTAAAAAGTAAAATAAAAAGGCTGGCGTCACCGCGGGGTGACCATTACCTCATATTTATAACTCATTGTCAAAACACTTACTTATTGTCAAACAGACAGATTGTAAACTATTTTCGTGAAAATTTAGAAACAATTTTGTTAATGCGGTACCAGGTCTGTCTCGAAAATAAAAGGGCAAATTAGTTACTCACCTGAATGTCATGAACAACTTCATTTACATCGTTACACAATCCCTTACTCTCCTCATCAAGTGTTTTTTTCAACTCCGTCAAATGCTCTTCAGTGTCCATCTTCACAATACTTTCAATTTGTTTGTTAATAATAATTGGATCGGCTGTCACTGGTCTAATTTTAGGTGCACTGTCTAATTTCTGCAAGACCGGTTGTTCCAGCGTACACACCGTACACACTTCTTCCAAAATCTCCCTAATATCTGGTATTATTGTTTGATTCTGTTTTATTTCAATTATATTTGGTGTTAGATCCAAATCCTCCTGTTTTTTACAAGTTTTACTCACTTCCTGACTCGTCTGTTTTGAATCAATTTCAACCTTTTGGTTGGTTGTCGGTGTTATTGGATCTTTAATATCTTTAGTTATTGGATGATCTAAAATCTCTTTTATTTCAACCGTGGATACTTGGTTGGTTTGACATGGTACAATTATCGATACTTGGTTGTTTAGTTGAAGCATCGAAGGATGTTCCAAAGTTTGCCATTTATTGAGGATTTCAGAGGTTTTATTATTGCGGGGGGGTTCAGTAGGTTCCTTTTTTAGTTTAGATTTCTCTTTAGGTTCTTTTCCCAACACCTTTCTTTCCTGTTTTGCAACATCTTTGAGCTCCTTTTTCGGATTTTCTTTAAGCTCAACAGGCTTGTTCTTGTCATTTTTCGGAAATATTAAGTTCATTTCGTGGTTCGTTTTACTGCGAACTTCCTTAGGTATCGAAATATTTGTATGTGGAGTGGTGAATTTAATATTTGAAAAAGACTGTTCGCGTTCTCCTATTTTAGACTTTTTCGCACTATTGTAATCCCTCTCGGGTGCCATTATGACGTGCAATTCTGGAGCCTGCCTGGGTGGTGATTTGGGCGGTTTTTTCAATTCAATTATAGAATCCTCACGTTGGGCTTTTTCGAAATCCAATTGAATGGGCTTACGTTTCAACGGTTTAACCGTTTCATGTTGCATGGTTAACTGCTTCATTTTAAGCCTATCGGAAATAGGTTTTCTGTCCATCTTTGTCATTTTAATTTCGTTATTTCCGGATTTCGCTTGGAACTTTTGAGAGTCCTTGTAAGTCGAAGAATGGCTCGTCGACGATGTTGAGGCTGAATGCCTGGATTTTTTCGATTGCACGCCAGCGCTGGTGTTGGCAGGTAAAGGTGTGCCGTCTAAGTTCGTTTTGGATTTCAGTAGAGCCTTGCACCTCTCCAGGCCGAAGATTGAGCTGTTTGTTGAACTGCTTGCACTAAAATCAGGTGTGTCTACATCGATCTATAAAAAGAAATGAACACTAGATGAAAGAATTTGTTGTTTGTTCTGATTTAGCCTTAATCTTCATCAGTTTTAACCGGTGGTAAAAGTGAGAACTTGACGCTGTGTTGGCGTACTTGCTTCCAATTTGAAATAAAAGAAACAGTTTTGAGCTTTACCATATTATTGAATGGCTTGTTTAATGAACAATTGCTTACAAAAAAATAGGGAATACCAAATTTTAGACCATATCGTCGGTTTATAACCAAAACCAGATAAGTTACAATTCTACAGTTTTGAGATATTGAAGTTTTATGCCCATTTGCACCGCACTCGGTTAAAATCTATGATTACTAAATCAATGATTAAGTTAATCATGCCGCTCCGTTTGCACCACCCATCGGTTAGTACCCGATGATTAAATGGTTGTGAGCAAAAAATCTAGCGCTTGAATAAATAAAATCAATTGTTTTTGATCTCCGTAATGATTTTATATCACTTAACGTCGTCCTCAATGGAATAAACCTTCATGTTCCTTTATGTTTAACACGAATGCACATGTATTTCCTTAACAGGCTTCCTAACCGCCCAAACTGGCCGGTTAAAAATTGTGACTTTAACCCGATTTTAATCAATGATTAAATGGCGGTGCAAACGGATTAACTTATAATCCATGATTAAAGAGTTAACCGGGTGCGGTGCAAACGGGCATTACTGTGTTAACTATTGAATGTTTGTCAATTAATTACGGATTTCACTGATAAAATTTATTTATGTATTCAAAATGTCAAACTCATATTGTTGTTTCACCATAGGCAAAAATATCGTGTGAGCCACAAAATTTTGTTTCAGAGTTGGCTATGAGATAAGTGAGGTATGTCGCATATTATTACCTCACGAGACTAGATTAGTTCAATTGAATTAGATTTAAAAAAATGAATTAATCTCAGACAGCCTGATATGTTTCTCTCTCTAAGGCTTGGCCAACTCGGAAAGAAAATTCTCTGGCTCACACCTTAGTATCGATTGGCTTCAGAGTTTAATTAAATTACTTAACTCTGAACACCTCAACATGTGGTTTCATGCAGAATAATAATGTTGGAGTATTCAAAATGAAACCAAAAGACTTTTGTCTTATATAATTTTCAAACCTGCATATGAGAGAGTAGGCACTTCATTTCGTGTTGCATATTCTGCATGGCTGCCACGTTCCTCTTGTGTGGTTTGTCTATAATCTCTTTGAGTCTGTTCTCCATCCCATCAATGGCTGCCCTCAGGTCGGACTGTTTACTTATGAATCTACTCTTTATGCTTCTTTTCGGGGACATCGGTCCAGATGTAGAAGATTTTCTGCTTTGGGAGCTCTTTATTGGAGTGCGTGGTGCGTCCACCGAGCTCTGCTTCTCTTTGTTCACGATGAATGAAATCAACTGCGAACCCTCAGGTGATCTGCTGGGATGTTTCGATAATTGACTTCCTTTTGGCTAAATATTTAAAGAAAAACATTTTGTAAATGTTTCCAAAATTTAAAGTTTGTTAAAGCAATATATAGTAACTGAGCAGCTCTAGAAGAGGATGAAGGGGGTTTGAATATGTATGATACATTCAGCTTTAATGATCAACATTCCTTATCAGAGGTTTCCATTTTGAAACATGAAGAATACAGAAGTGAACTACGCCTTAATCAAAATTTCAAGTAAATTAATGTTTTCATGTAATGTATTTCAGAATTTTATGTTGTAGCACAAAGATATGAAGGTATATAAATAAAATAATTAATACAGTTTTTTGTACATTTGTAAGATAATAGTATATTATTAAACGAGTGAGAAAGTTGGCCATTGCCACGAGGGTGAAGTTTGCAACGCGAGCCGTAGGCGAGTGTTGCAATTCACCCGAGTGGCAATGGCCAACTTGTTCACGAGTTTAATACTATACTTTTTCGCATCATATTAAATAATTACCTAAAGATTTTTCTGTTTGTACTAAATTATAACGAATAATTTTTCTATTTGTAAATTGCGGCAGTTCGCTGACAAAAAATGAATCGTAACCATAGTAACTGTTGGGCAATGAAATCACTATCATTTGATTGGACGTCACCTGTTGGGTAATGAAACCGCTATCATTTGATTGGACATCACCTGTTGGGCAATGAAATTGCTATCATTTGATTGGAAGTCACCTGTGGAGAAAATGATTCGGCCGAATAATGGACAACTTTCTCATTTAAAAACGATTTAACAACGTTTATATTATTTAATAAGATGCGAAAAATAGTATTTTTACAATAAGCTTTTTAGACGTTATTTTCACTCTATTATGCAATTACAATTATTCAGAACCAATTTTTATCCCTTTTCAAAATATACAAGTATGAAAAAGTGTTACTGTGGTGAGATTTGTACTGGTGAACAATGTAATACGATCTCGTCTGTAACACTCATTGCTTTTTATGTACAAGTGTACTCAGCTGAGCTACCCACGATGGGTAGGAGATATTGTATACAAGCTATAGCTTGTGCAGGTTTAACTCTACTTATTAGTAGAGGCGTACCAGAATTTTTATTGCTAAAAAGAAAAAGAAATTTAAAATATTAAGTGTGAAAAATAATATCATTTAAATGACGACCCTCGCCTCAGTTGCAATGCACTCTTCCAGGCGGTCCGTGAAGTTTGTTCCTAGTTACTGTCCACAGTGAGTAGTCCGTTGTTTGTTCTTTCTGTCACAATTTTTCTTGGATCACAGAAAGGAAAAACTTGGAATGGAAGATGTACGCAAATGGTATCTATTTATTTATTTATTTATTTATTAACGTATCAACTTTTACAAGACTTACAAGCAGTTTATCTATAATCTAGGATTGTTAAATAGAAACAAATATATGCGTGCATAGCAACCAAAGATATAATATAAATACAAAAAAAAAAACAAAAAAACAAATAGGAAAAATGCTAAGTATAATATAACGCAAGCAAGAAAACTAAAATAGTAGGAGCCGCCTAATTAATAGAAAATTTAATAAAATTTGAAATTCAAAGAGGTGAGGAAAGGGCGCTTAGACATTTCTTGCGAAATAAGTACATAGATGAGTGAAATATATCAATATTATTGGGCGGGGGGGGGGTCAGAAGGTGGAGGGCAATTTGTTTGACCATATTAAAAGCGTAATCACACCGTAATGGCGGTTGTTTCTATTATCTCTGTTCTACCTTGCAGAAAACGATGAATCTGTCGATAAAATGATTGAAAACAACATGTCCGAATTCAATGAACATGAGAAAAAGTAGTGGTGGTAGTGGCCAGTGGCGGCTCGTGGTACATGTTGCTGGTAGAGCCACTTTTACAATTTATTAGATCGGATGATACTGGCGTTTGAAGCGTCAGAATTATGAAAGATGGAAATGACAAATTAAATACCGACACAAAAATCAAAAAATTGCACATAAAAATCGATCACACACGTTAAAAATCTAAAGTATAGACCAATACAAAATACACTCTTAATTAAAGTAAAAACTAAAATATACGCCCAAAAGATCGAAAATTTAGACATATTTCGAAAATTTGTTGTTAAAAAAATGCAGAAAATTTCCACAAAAAAAAAATTCAAAAAATGGAACGAAGAAATGAAAAATACAGGCCATCTAAAATATAGGCCAAAAAAATCAAAAATAAAAATTTCAAGCGAAAATAATTCGCCAGAAACTCGAAAACTCGATTTTAGTCAAAATGTAACGAAAGTAAAGTAAAAAAAAAACCACCCATAAAAAATAATAATTCAAGTTAAAAAATCTAAAATCAAGGGCAAGAAATCAAAAACCATCAAAGAAACTTGAAAATATCAACAAAAAAATAAAAAAGTCGCGTATAAAAATCAATCATTTAGGTTAAAAAAATCTAAAAAATGGGATAAATAATTCAAAATTTCGACCAAAACTTCGATCCTAAAAATCAAATTGCGGACCAAAAAATCGAAAATTTTAACCAACAAATCGAAAATTTAGAAAATAAAATAAGGCTGAAAGTTTAAAAATTGCGGACCAAAATATCAAAATCCGGAATACTTGTGCTACTTTCTTGATGGAACCATATTTTCTAGTTGGGTAAAGTAAAACGCTTAAGTTTAACTTTGAAAATGATCCTAACCAATCGAAACACATGTCAGGCAACTGAAAATAAAATTATGGAACAAAACAAGCGTTTTACTTTACCCAACATCAAAATCCGGGCTTAACGATAAAAAATGAAAACAAGAAGATTGAAAATTCAAGTACGAAAATTGCCATTTTCAGCACTCGGGGTGATTAGCCCCAGAAAACATGAAAAAACTCAAAATTTGCTCTGTAGCAAAGGAAATTTGCTCTCGGCGATTTGAAAATTTTTAAAAATTTATTATTTGAAGGTTTCGCTTCAAATAAACTCCAATTATTCAAAAATAGTCTACTTTTAATTTCCTGAAAACAACGACATGCTTCTGCAGAAAACAAGGGAATAAACTCAAAATTAAACTCACTTGCAGAATTTAGTAAAAAACTAAAATATAAGCACAAAAAATCGAAAATTTATACAAATATCAAAAATTTGCGGTTAAAACAACGCAGACCAAAAATCCGAAAATTTCAACAACAAAAAAATCAAAAAGTTTAACCAAAACAAAGAATGATGGGAAATTATATAGTGTACTTCCAATTAAAAAGTAATTTATTTTATTTAATAAAAATAAATTACTTTTTAATTGGAATTTTATTTAATTAAAATAAATTACTTTTTAATTGGAAGTACACTATATAATTCCCTATCACATTATTCAACCAATTAAATGGATCACTTAACCAAAACAAAGAATATTTCGGACAAAAACTCTAAATTTGGAACAAAGAAATGAAAAATACAGGTCAAATATCTACAATATAGGCCAAAAAAATAAAAAATGCAAACCAAAAAAATTGAAAAATCAAGGAAAACAAAATTAATTTGCAACTTTCAGCTCCTAAAATAGCTCTTTAGCTCAAAATTAGTTGCCGACCAGAAACTCGAAAACGGTAGTCAAAAAGTAACCAAAAAGTAGAAAAATTCGCCCATTTAAAATAATAATTCAAGTTATAAAATCTAAAATGAAGGGCTAGAAATCAGAAATTGTACTAAAATATCGGCAAATATAAAAAAGTTGCGTATAAATAGCAATCATTTAGGTTAAAAAAATCATAGGATAAAAATTAAAAACTCGATCATAAAAATCAAAATTTTAACAAAAAAATCGAAAATTTAGAAGAAAACTATTTTCTTTCGAAATTTGTAGACACATTATTCAAAATTAGTCTGTCAAAATTTCAACCATCTATGTGGAGTTCCCATGCAAATTTCTGAAAAATGCGCCTAGTTGGTCATCAAAATTTGCTTTTTAGTGCAACCATTTTTGTTGTGATAAACTTGCGATTATTTTCTTTGTACATTTGTAAAGACACATTATTCCGAATTAGTTTGTCAAAATTTTAACCATCTGTAGCAATAAATGTAGAATTGCCATGTGAATTTCTAAAAAATCCGCTTTTTTGTTATCAAAATTTGATTTTCTAGTGCAATCATTTTTGTTGTGATTATTTTTTGAAGAAATTTATAAAGGGACATTATTCAAAATTGGCCTGTCAAAATTTCAACCATCTGTCGAAAGAAATGTGGAATTCTTGAGTGAATTTCTGAAAAATTTGCCTTTTTGGTGATCAAAATTTGCTTTTTAGTGAAACCATTTTTATTGTTTATACTGGAGGCTTCTACTTCGTTATACATTTTAAATATTATACTAAAACACTTTCAACTTTGTTTTGTATATAAGTTATACAAAACAAAGTTGAAACCATTTTTGTTGTGGTAAACATGCGATGATTTTCTTTGAAAATTTGTAAAGACTATGAATATAATGCTATTCATAATTAGTCAAAGTTTAAACCATCTGTTAAAATAAATGTGCAATCCCTTGTATTTTGAAAAATGCGCCTTTTTGGTTATCAACATTTTCTTTTAAGTGCAACCATTTTTGTTGTGGTAAACTTGCGATTGCTTTCTTTGGAAATTTGTAAAAACACATTATTCAGAAATAGTCTGTCAAAATTTTAACCATCTGTAGAAATTAATGTGGAACTTCCACGCGGTGTTACAGGTGTTGTTTAACATTTAAAAAGTTTTTTTTAAGAATCAGTTAAAAATTCTTGCTGGGCTTGAGTCTACAGGTAGTGCCATGGCTCCGTGGCTCTATATAACGAGCCACCCCTGGTAGTGGCTACAAAAAGACTTCACTGAAAACGATTTAAAACATCATAGCAAAATTACTTTTGTATCTATTTCGGAAATCAAATAATCATATGTGGAAGTGAACAAATATAAACCTGTAACAATAACAATTTCAGTACTATTTCAACGTGTACCTCGTCTAATAATATATCCTTATAATTTTCAAGCACCATATTTTTCGTTTTTTTGCAAATTTACCTCGATATTATCATTGAAGAGCATTACACCTGATAAATATTTTGTACCTGGCGTGCAGAATGATCGACAGTGCAGGGGAAGATGACTTCACTTTATCGTAATGTTCAGCTTGATTGGATATTGAGACTGAAGTAAAAGTTTCATCTGCACTGACAATCACGTTGTCATTTAATTGGACACTGCACGCCGCTGCTCTGTACATACATACTACCGTGGACAAAAAAAATGACACCCCTAATTTTATTAATGTAAATATGACTTTTCATTCGACAAACCGGCA
Organism: Ocypus olens; assembly: GCA_910593695.2. NCBI lineage: Eukaryota > Metazoa > Arthropoda > Insecta > Coleoptera > Staphylinidae > Ocypus > Ocypus olens. The sequence continues at coordinate 11,435,028 of OU343061.1, forward strand.
AATGTCAATCTTGTCAGATATTTGTTAATCATATAGATATATGATCATAAATTGAATATGTCATACTTAAGTAACACACAGAAAGCACAAATTGCTATCCAGCTCAAATGTGGCAAATATATCAATTAATTGAATGTAAGTAGACGTACAGTGCAAAAAATTTCAAAAATGTGGAGGAATGAAAGCGATTGGAGCAGATTAAAGGTTTGGGCCGCCAAAAAGTTTCAAATAATGAATAAAATGATGCTGTTATAAACTATTTAATAGAAAATCCGTTTGAAAATGCTACAAATGCCGCATTCATAACAAATTTTTCCTGATAGTTCCCGAACAGCTCACAGACGTATAAAATTAAGTGCGTTATCTTGTCATGCCGCATCCAGAAAACCTCTATTCACTCAAATTAATAAGGACAGCAGAATTGGTTTTGCACTGGAATATCTTCCCCGGCAAGAAGACTTTTGGAGTAAAATTATATTTTCAGATCAAAAACGTTTCAATCATCCTATAATGGACGAACGAAAGTATATCGGCCACGAAATGCACGATTCGAAGAATCCTATCTCCACAAACTTATTAAGCTAATTATTACTGTCACTGTCAAATATTAAGGTTACAAAAGTCAAATTCACAACACTAAAAAATAAAAAATAATAGACACGTGACAAATTAGGGGTGACATTTTTTTTGTCCACGGTAGTATAGTCGGGCCACTGAGAGCTGCCTGTGACTCATCGCTTAAAGTCGCATGAATCAAGATTTAAGTAAACGTATGTCCGTAAGAAAATTTGGTGCCGCGCTGATTTTCATTGGCGGGATATTTAAAAATTCTCGCGCACCACCTTATATATTTTCAGACCGGTTTATCATTTGACGATTTGCGTTCAAAATAATTAAACACGTTAATCAACATATGTTAAGACCGACTTTTTAGCGATTTATTTCTGAGCATGATGAATTAATTAATTATTAACTGGATCGAAATAAAATCTAAAGCGCAATACAAACAAACTTTTTACGGTTATGTTATTTGACGTAGCGCTCGCGTGTTTTGTGTGTTTATATGAAGCGTGCCAATGCGATGCAAGAGTCATGCGTGAGCTTAGACCTACGTTCACGCAGCCCTATTCTTTAACACGCAGACACACGTTTCGTCATTTATTTCATACTGTTTCGTACATGATAGAAAAAGATAGATATAAAATGTAAAGCAATTCTTAGTACGAAAATGTATGAGTCACCGTCAGCTCTCAACGGATGAACTATACACATCATGAAATTAGAAAGGAAAAGTAAAACATAAATAGCAATACCGGTTTGCAATTGACCACCCGTTGCACCAGGACTGACGGTACACCAGTCGCCTTAACCACGGGCTTGTTAGGCTCAAGTAGTCTCTTATTCATCTCATCCATATTCGGAACGGTCACCGTCATAACGGCAGTCATGGCAGCCGGTACTCTAGTAACTTGACTCGAAATATCCGTGTAGATGTAGGGCTTTAAAATATCCTCTGGAACAACAGTTTCTTTGGAATTAACCTCTAAACAGAAACGAATTTTAGAACTGTTGTTAAACAAATGAAGGTGCCAAACATTTCTATGGTCGGCCTCTAGATTATAAGGTGATCACAGTTAAAACGTTATTTTGTTCGATACCTCGCTAGATGGTGAGTCTGCATCCATAGCTACCAGTGAGTGAAAGTTCCTCTTTCGCTTATTTTACTTTCGCTCGCTGTCTTTCACTCACTGATTTTCATGCACGCTTAATGATCTGTCATTGTGTAAATGTTTCCAATTCTTTCTGATGTGATTTTGATCTTTTATGCAACATTTGGTATCTTGCGGCATTTGCGACTTCCAGGACATCATCAGGAAACTCCTTAGAAACATATAATTCTTCATTATCATTTTCACCATTTCCACAATTTGCACGTAACCACTTTATTGACATTACAGAACTTTATTTTGTTTTGTTAGCAACAAATGACTTCATGTGATTTATTTAGAATTTTGAATACAAAGTTACAGATTTTCTGGGGAGGTATCGAACAAAACCAAATACAGCACTCGAGAGTAAGGCCGCTTTCGTTCACTTGAATTGCATTGTCCATGAAGCGCAATTCGCGTGAACGAAAGCTTTGCCTTCCTCACCCTTACTGTAAATAACTGTTACATGATGAAATTACGGAAATGTGTAAATCCAATTACTGACCATCTGAGCGGGTTGGAAAATGATGAAACAGGGATCATAATATAATTTGTGGTTCGTTAAAAAGAAAAATTAGTGCTTTTTTCAAAATAATAAATTTCAAAAAACCTGGATTGAGATAATGTTTAAGAAACTACAAGTCGCACACCCACCAAACCCTATATCATTGTAATTGTTGAAAGTTGTCTATTTGAAAATGTAAAAATATACAGGGTGATATCTCGAAAAATAGGGTAGCTATTGAAAATCGAAGTACGTCATTGAATAGAATAAATAAAACTATAAACGTTTCTTTTAAAAGTAATTAGAAAAACCAGATGGTTAGCCAGAAATTGTGTTCCAACACATTTGCCCAATCCTGACATCCTATAATTTCTGTTTCGTGTATTTAGCATCCCTGTATTTATTTTACTGAGGAATTCAGATCTGTATCCATTGCAAAATCACTTTTTCACTCGTGATAGAGCAGCTAGTGCCCCAAAATAGATAAACTTAAGTCATACTTATATTATTCAAACCTGAAATATCCGGCAATTGCACTTTATTATAATCCACAAAAACTGGCATCGCGATTATTTCCTGTTTGTAAGACCGCCTCGGGTCGGTCATGTACTTCTTCAGCCTGATCTTAGTATCATTCGTGGTCAACTTGTTGTACATCTGGTATTCCTTCATGCTGATCGTCGTCCTGTAGCTAATCTCGCTTCCCTTCTTGTCCTCCTTCAGAACCTTCACCTTCCTCTTCCGCTTCGCGTCCTTGTGCGATGTTGGCGGCGTCAGCCTCGTGAACCTTTTCAGGGAATCTTCCGGATCGATGATTACTTTTGAATTTTTTCCAGTCAGTAATGCGGACACTGTCCTTTTATTGAACTTATTCGACTGTAGATGATTGATGTCGACCAGCAATTCTAATGATTTGGTGTTCGCTTGGACGAGGCCGTAAAGCATGCTGTTTTCTCTTTTCATGACCGTTGTCTCCACGATGTGATCTTTTCTCGGGTATTCGGCTTTTAATGGTTCTAAATCCTGAAAGGGATATGTTTAGTGTGGGGTAGGTGGAAAGTGTGCAATCAGGGACCTTTAATGTAATAGTTTCTAGTATGTTGGCTATTCGGAATGGGTTTGTTTTGCATTCGGGCTTCGGTGTTTTCTGCGTGTGCATTATCACAGACCAGTCTTGCTTGTTGTCGCTTTGGATTTTGATTTTCTTGCCGCCGTATTGGTCTGAAATAAAGCATTGGTTATTAGCGAGCTTTAGATCAGATGATTCTTACTTACAAAATATTTTGTTATAAAAATGTTTAATATTGTTAGGCTCTGTGTTAATGTCATGTATATTTTTATTGCTGGAAAGAAAAATGACATCGTTTACAAATATTTTCTAACTTATTTCAAATTAGAGCACGGCGAAGAAAATAGTAACGAGAGAATTAAAAACATTACCCAAAATTTTTGTTCTTACGTTAAAAAAAAATCATTTAACCTGACAATTCAAAATAACTAAAAAACTATCCATCGTACAAAAAAAAGTTCCCGGACCAAAAATGAATCATCCTGTTTTAAATTGACCCCCCTGCTCCACCCCCATGGGGGTATTACAGAATCGGATTCTACAGAAAAAAATACATTAGTTTTTATTGAAACATTATTTTCATTCCGCAACAGATGGCGCTGTAATAGCAAAAATTAAATTTAATATAAATAAAAAGTTTTTGGAGTCTCGCCTCCCTCCATCGGGTTCTGTTAATTAAATTAAATGCTCAAAATTATGTCCTTCAATGGACTCGATTATACAGGGTGTTTCAGAGCTCTGGGAACGGTCAATCACGTGCTTATTTTTCAAAATTTCGAAAAATGTTTTATACAAAAGTTGTGTATAATACTGAGCTGCACGCCCTAAAAATATTTAAATTTATACAGGGTGTCTCATAACAAAGTTACAGAACAAACTTATGTTTTTTTTAAATGGAACACCCTGTATTTTTTGTCATTTTTGAATTATATGGAGCAAATAAAGGTGAGTTCCTTTAATACTCCCTATACCTATTGTTTGCCGTTTTCGAAATATTTGAAGATTTGTTGAAATGCATGGTCTGGGTGAAATTTTATTTTTGCCCCAGTGATTGACGTTGAACGATTAAAATCATTTAAATTATTTGCTTGAAGGTTCAAACTATAGAGCCAACCATGATTTCATACAAAAAATTATACAGGGTGATAAAAAAGATGCGGTAGAAAAACCCAACTTATAAAGTTGAATAACTTCGTTTTTTCAAATGGCACACCCTGTATTTAGTAACGTATTCTCAAGTAGAATCCAATTATCTTTCAGATTATAATAATTATTCCAGATATGATAATCGCCGAATACAAGAAAACTATTGAGATTAGGAACAGGGAACCCTTATACAATCTGAAAGATAATTGGATTCTACTTAAGAATTCGTTACTAAATACAGGGTGTGCCATTTGAAAAAACGAAGTTATTTAACTTTATGAGTTCGGTTTTTCTACCGCATTTTTTTTATCACCCTGTACAATTTTTTGTATGAAATCATGGTTGGCTCTATAGTTCGAACCTTCAACCAAATAATAGAAATGATTTGAATCGTTCAACGTTAATCACTGGGGCAAAAATAAAATTTCACCCAGACCATGCATTTCAACAAATCTTCAAATATTTCGAAAACGGCAAACAATAGGTATAGGGAGTATTGAAGGAACTCACCTTTATTTGCTCCATATAATTCAAAAATGACAAAAAATACAGGGTGTTCCATTAAAAAAAAAACATAAGTTTGGTCTGTAACTTTGTTAGACACCCTGTATAAATTTAAATATGTTTAGGGCGTGCAGCTTACTATTATAGACAACTTTTGTATAAAACATTTTGCGAAATTTTGAAAAATAATCACGTGATTGACCGTTCCCAGAGCTCTGAAACACCCTGTATAAAGGGGGAGTTTTTTTTAATTACGTTTTTAAGATTTCATTCTAATAATGAATGGGACACACACTAGACATCCATGGACCCGCACGGCCACTTCTTCGTTCCAAAAAAGTGACCGCACAGATGGGATTCGAACCCATGACCTCGAGGCCCGTGAGCAGGAGCTCTACTCACTAGGCCACCGCGGCCCCAAAAGGGGGAGTTTTTTTTATGTTCTCTATGGGAATCTCGGAAACTATAAGAGATGGAGAAACGGTTAAATGGGCAAAGAAGAGCAGTTTTACGAGCCCAATAATATAACACTTTTAAAGTTTTCAAAAAAGTGAAGGGTAACTGGATATTTTGAAAAACGTAAGTGTCAATTTTTTAAAATAAATGCAGCGTGTCTGCTTAAGTTCGCAGCATATGGACAATTTTTTTATTATTAATTTTACGAAAAAAAGTTATTCTTTATAAAAAGTTCTGCATGATCTTAAACTTAAAATGCAACCATCAGATATTAATTTTTTTTTAGTCTACGCGGTTTCTCAAAAAATATGAATTTGGCTCAAGAATAAATTACCTTTATTTTTGACAATATCGAAAATTGTTATTAAGAAAAGTTGATCAGAACTAAAAACTACGTTCAAATATGCAATTACATCCAATTACATGCAAAAAAATTTGTTTTTTAAAATCTAAAATAACAATGCAAATGTAACTGTAGTTGCGTGAAATCTAGGATGCACTGATAAACAAATGATTTCTTGATAGCAAGAATTGTTTGACAGTGAACGTCAAATAAAATTTGTTAACATGCCGGTGATATTAAGTGTAAAACAAAAAGTAGAAATTGTGTTAATCGTTGGTGATAATTATAAAACTTATCGTGAAGCAGCTGAAATATTTAACAACAGGCATCCAGAGAAATCATTTGTTTATCAAGGCATCCTAGATTTCACACAACTACAGTTACATTTGCATTGTTATTTTAGATAAAAAAATAATACATTTTTTTACACGTAATTGGATGTAATTGCATATTTGAAAGTAGTTTTTAGTTCTGATCAACTTTTCTTAATAACAATTTTCGATAGTGTCAAAAATAAAGGTAATTTATTCTTGAGCCAAATTCATATTTTTTGAGAAACCGCGTAGACGACTAAAAAAATAATATCTGATGGGTGCATTTTAAGTTTAAGATCATGCAGAACTTTTTAAAAAGAATAACTTTTTTTCGTAAAATTTATAATAAAAAGTTTTCTATATGGTGCGAACTTAAGCAGACACACTGTATATCTCGGTTATTATGACAGATAGAAAAAGAACTGTGAAGGACAAAGTTGTAGATAATTTTACGCAGCTTAATAAAATAAATTCAGAAAATTTTTAACGCCATTATTTTCTGAGATATGATGGAAACAATAGTTGGCTATGACCTCATTCGAAGGACTATTTTTTTCTCTTTAATCCGATATTACATATGACATAGTTATTTCTAAAAATAAGTGAGTTACAGTCATTTTTAACTTTTATTATAAATGAAAAAATAGTTGGCCTTGAAAAAGATGAAAGTAAAACAATCGCAGTTGTTCGTAACAACAATAAAATATTGTAATTATTATTTTTATAGAGATAAATCCTGTACGTATAGTGCAGGAGGTCAAACAGAGCCTGTCTTTAAAAATAAATGGAACATCGAGAAAATGTATAAACTCCAGCGCTGTTGTTCGTAACGTCGGGTTTTCAAGCAGTTACGCGCATGTGTTGGCGTGACGACGGGTGTTGAGCGGGTTGTGCTTGTCTATAGTACTGTTGTTTCGATTATATTATTTTTTTCTGATTGAAACAATATTGAGTGATATTGCCTTAGTTACGATACGTCATAACACACTTATATTTCCCTAGGGAGATATAGACATCAAATAATTGTCATTAGGAGCTTCTCGCAAGAATTGTTTTAATTGCTCTCGGGACAACACCTCCGATTTCTTAGGAAGGTATCCTTTATGGATATTACAGCATAGTAATATAGTTTGACATTTCACCAATTTATGAAACAACGCAAATACCAAAACAAGTCAACCATGATATTTACAAACAAGGCCCTTAGCAACGTTACCAATCCGATAAATTCAAAAATTTACAATCCAATATTTTCCCATTTACAGAACAATTCTTTCAATCAGAAAAAACTATTGATTACAACACGGGAAATATGAATACATTTCCCTTGGTTGTCTATACATGTAACTAGCCAACCTCGGGAAATATACTATTCATATTTCCCTAGTTGTAATAATATCTATATTACATCATTTAAAGTGTTGTGTTGGTAATTGTCCCAAGGGAAAACGTTGACAGGGCGAAACAAATATATTTTTTTATTTTTGTTCAATTTAATTAAAAAAAATTAAAACAATAACCATGGATTTTCATTATGTAATATTTAGTTTATAAAATATCCATTTCTAATGATTTGATTTCAATTTAAATTTCTTGTAGGAATACAATGACTTAACTAAGTTTTAACGGTATATTTTAGTTACTTACCTCCATCAGTAACAGGGACCAGATCCTTCGGCGCAAGGCTGTGAAAATTTTCATTGGCATATTTCCGCGATAACCTCGTGCACTTCACTCCCGTTTTAAGGTCCGCTTGCGAATCGTCTAATAGGATGTTCTCCTTCACATGCCTCCCAATTATTGGAAATTCTATCGCTTCATCGGCAACCTTTGCAGGTTTCCTCTTAACTTTCCGCTTGCTCCGTTTTTGCTTCGTTTTCGTCTTTACTTTACTCTCCAAAATTTCGGATGTGCTCTTACCGTCCAGTTCATCCTTACTTGGCTCTTTTTTCTCATTCGATGACAACAGTTTATGCTGCTTCTTTATATTTTCCATGACTGATTTTTCTTGATTGTACCTTCATATTAATACCTTATATAATAATTTATAAATTTATTTTATTAACACAAGGATAATATCAGGTAATAATGTTAATTTATAGTTTATTTAAAAATCCATCACTATTTTTTTTTTTAATTGTTAGTTGAATTTGGTTTTCGTTTAGCAAACATTTTTAATATTTAGGATTGTTAAAATTGTTTTTATTCTTAGATTATTACAATTTAAACTTTAGCACTGTTGGTTACATGTCAAGCATTTTTGTACTTTACTTTTTTATAATCATTATTTGCATAGTTACCTTAGTGACACCGAAGACTCGTTAGTTTTATTCCGTTTAATTTCCAAAAGTACAACCGATGCATTTTTTGGCACTCCACCAGCTTTCTTATTGTCACCTGATTGTTTCATGTCCTCTATCTGCCGTACTAGTTGTTGATTAATATTTTTCAACAACTGTAATTCTTCCGGTTTCGACAATGTTTGTACCAAGAGGGGTTTATTATTACACATGTTGTAAGCTGGCTCTGGGGCGTTGAAGTCTTGCCTCAGGACGTGTTTGTATTTAAGCAATGCTCCCTGTCAACAAAGCATACCTATTTTCAAAATTATATTACCAATAACAAAATGGTGAATTTTAAAAATACTTTGATATATTACATAAACCTAAATATATTATTACCCTGTCTCCTTTCTGATCTATATTTTGAGACTGGATGCACTGTTGGGTTGGATGTTTCGTTTTGATGTCGCAAACTCCGCGGACCATGAGGTTTAAACAGTCCATGTGCTCCACGTTGTCCCTCAAAATTTCACTCATCTCATTCGCAAATGTTGTCAAGGTTTTATTCGCCGTCTTACTGTATTTCTTATAAACATCTAATCGGCTGTTGGTGATCTACAAAGTTTAATATACAGAGTCTGCCAGAAAAATGTATTCACACTTTAAGGAACAAAAACCATTTATTATGTGTTTGTTTCACATTTAACTACTGATCACACATAAAATACTGTCTTCAGTTAAGTATATGGTGACTGTAGATGTTCAAAATGTCCTCCGTTGGTGGCCAGACATCTAAAAGAACAATGAGCGGTCAATTTTTCCAATGGAGATCACTGCAAACTTTCCACTTTACAACTTTCAGATTTTTGCGCACATATGTACTGCTAATCTCTACTTCACGTGCACATTGTGTAGCAGATTTCTGTGGAGAAGTAACAAACCTGTCCTACTAGAGCAGTGGTTCGTTAACCTTTTCAATATCATTACCCCTATGACCTATTAGGAAAACTGATTTTACCCCGACCTTACATTGTTATCAATACAAACACAATAATAACACAATGTTGACAATTAAATAATAACACAATGTTAACAATCAAATAAAACTGAGTTAATATGGTTGCCTACCTATTAATGTGTTGAGGTGATTGTTCTACGATTGAGCATAGGCGTTAGCGATCATATGTTCAGAGTTAAAATAAAAGCCCTGTATATAAGCTATGGCTTGTCGATTGTAACGCGTCTTATGTGGAGCAGGCCTAACCCACCAAGCGGCCGGTCGTGCTAGTCAACTGGGCGCAAATTTCAAACCACCTCGTTCAAACGCTTATCAAAATGTAGCGAGGCTTTAGCGGCGTCGTTAATAAATTTGGTTTTGTGACTAATGATGATCAATCCTAGTATTCTTCACCCGTCAGAAAATCCCATTTTTCCCCTCAGGGGGTAATTACCTCCAGGTTGGGAACCGCTGTACTAGAGAGTCAACGAAGCAGGACTTGTAACTGTACGCGCTCTTCCCGATATTCCTTTATGAGTATCACAAATCGTTACAATAGCCAAACTTGTCAATAACATTTTTAATTGTGAGGCGGGTTGGGGTTTCTGTTTGAAACTTCCACTTCCACCTTCAACGGCATTACCAAACCTGGTAAACCACTTCAAAAGCGTGCTCCAGCCATTTTGTTTTTTCTCTCGTGATGATGAAAGTACCTGTATCTGTTAGGCGAAAGATCGTACTACAAGATACTCAAAATTCAAATCAATTGACAATATAAATGTCCCGATACAGTCCGACAAAGAGTGTATACATTTTTCTGGCGGACTCTACAAGGTGTCATATACAATTAAATTGAGTAGGCAAATCTCTTCAAGGTTAAGATTGCAACTAAAGGTTTACAACATTGTTGACATATAAACATGTTGATCAGATATTTTCTAAAAGTACTAAATTATTAATTAAATGTTACATTCAAGGACAGAAGAGGTTATGTTTATATACTCACTGGTACTGCTTGATGTATAACTCAATTAATACGTGATGTAAATGAATACATTTTACGCTGTAGCTGAGAAACAGACGTGTGAGTAGTTTATGTTTGAAGGCAAAGAAAATGAAATTCTAATTAAGTCCATGCACGGAATAAGTTTACATAACCTCTAAATGTTACATTCACCGCCGGTTGCATAAAGCATTATTAACTGCGTGATCATTTAACAGGCCGTCAGTTTGACAACGTGATCAAATTTGGAATGGGTTGTATAGAACATATTTATCATCTTGTCAGCTGATTGTGTAGTTAACTATGCGTCGTCAATTTATTCTCAGATTTTAGTTAAGTTGGTATTACGCGATTACGTGTAGCAAACTTCATACACGAAAGTTTGTCATTGTCATATGTCAGTTCAGTTATCGTTTTTGAATGATGGGACGCACAGCAAATTTTTCACTCATTGATAAGGAAACTCTATTAAGTTTAGTAGATAAGTAAGTATATATTTTAATAGAATTAGCATATTCTAATTAGTTTTTCCATCTTATATCCCATTTAAGACACAAGTCCATAATAGAATGCAAAGCATCAAATTCGACATCTTTGCAATGCAAATTGGATGCATGGAAACAAATAGTTTTAGAATTTAATGCAAATAGTGAGACCAAGAGGAGTCTCAAGCAGATCAAAAATCTCTATTTTAATTTAAAAAGAAAAGTGAAGAAAGGGGTAGCCGAGGAACATGTAATTTGCTTTTATTGCACTGCTAAACTTTGATTCACTAATTAATTTTATCTGTAGAAACGAGAATATATGCGTGTTAAGAGTGCAGCTGCAAACGACAAGGTAAAATGCTTAAGGTAGTGAATATAATTATTAAAGATTATTAAAAATATTTGTAGAAAGAGATTATGAAAACTGGTGGTGGGTCTTTCACACCACAACTGGATGAGGAAGGTGCTCAATTGTTAGCAATTATGGGAGGGCAGATTGGGCCCCTGCCAAATTCATTTGATGATGCTGCAGTCTATTTCTCAGATGGTAAAAGCTTCACATTTGCGAATATTTTAATTTTCTAATATATTTTCTTATTATTTTTCACATGTCACAGAAAATGTACTTGAGAAACAACAGCTGGAACCAGAATATGAACCAGTATCAATATCTTCACCTCCACAACCTCAATCACGAGCAAACCCTTCCAAAAAAATAAAATTGCGGAAGCCCCTAAATTATAAGGAACTTTATTTCAAAAAAAATATGAATTAGCTTGCTTCGAGCTGAAATCAAAAAAAATACTACATCAGTTAGATGTGAAAATAAAAAAAAACAATTAATAAATTAAACATTTTGTTTTACTTTGTAGTACTTAAATAAAATTATGTAAAAACAGTATGTATTAGTGCTGCACGTACAGCTGTGTTATTGTCATCTTGGGGGATGAGTACCGGTTCATCTAATTCAACACCTTCTTCTTGCAGACCATTTGCGTTATCGTGAAATTCAATGCATATGTTATGCATAACAGCACATGCTACGATTACTGTTAAAGATGTTTGCAGCTGAATCTCCAGCCGTTTTGTAAGGCATGGAAATCGCCTTTTCCAAATCCCAAAGCAACGTTCGATAACATTTCTGGTTGCTATATGTGCAGCATTATAAGTTTCTTCGCTAATGTTTTGAGGATTTAATAGTGGTGTTAATAAAATTTTTTTGCAGGGATATCCGTTGTCTCCAAGTAAGTAGTCGCTTCCATATTCTCCAGCTTCAAATTCAGCGCACAATGGTGAATCATTGAAAATCGTGCTATCATGCACCGATCCAGGCCAACGAGCAATAATATGTCTTATTTTCAAAGAAGCATCACAAATGGCTTGAATATTTAGCGAAAAATAACCTTTCCGGTTTCTAAATGTCTCTGCGTTTGCACCACCGGGGGACTTAATCGGTATATGTGTGCAATCGAGTGCACGTACAACTTTAGGAAATCCACGTATCCCATGAAATTGTATTTTAACGCTGCGTTTTTCTGCATCTCTTGGCATTTTAATGAAATGGGGTTTTAGTTGTGCAATGCATCGGGATACTTTCGGAATTATTCTGCACACTGTTGACTTATGTACTCTAATATCGTCTCCTAAAAGCCTTTGAAATGCACCAGTTGCATAGAATCTCAGCGGCACTAATATTTGTAATTTTGCTGAAATAGACCGATTTCTATTTGTACGGGGCTCAAGGCCAGGCCCAATCAAATGTAATAGTTCCATAAAGGTATTCTTACCGATCCTGAAGCGATCCTTGAAATCATCATCGTTGTATAAATTAAACGGATCTTTCCTACCCAAGAACCGTCTTGGACGTCGAATCACTTCAATTTCTTCCAGATCATCATCAGAAAGGGATGATAAACTAGATATTGACATTTTTTCAATTCCAACTAAGTTTATGCAGCACAAATACTTTTAATAAACATAATAGTCGGTAATAGCACATTTTTCACTAAAACCAATGTTCAGAAACGATATACTGCACATTTAATCAAAGGCTGGTGTGTAATCACTTTTGACATATCGTTAACTATCTATTTAACAACACAATCACACTAACAACGCTTTATGCAACTCATATTAGAGTTAACGATGTAGTTAACAACGTGATCATGATTTTGACAGTACGATCAATTGATGATATGTCAAATACATTTCAGAAACAGTTAACTACATGATCACCCATGATCACGTAGTTAACTATGTGATCAAATTTAACAATGCTTTATGCAACCGGGCCTCAACCTTTAACTTGTTAACCACCGGCTTCGGACTTCGATACAATTTCCAACTGTTCCACATTTCAAAAAATTTTACCAGATAAAATTGGCACAAAGGACCAACGAATGGTCTAAGTGCTGCGACCATTTGGTCGCCCTCCACAAACCATCATCATCATCATCAGATAATTCTGCAGTAAATGTCACAAAAGCATATGTTTTAATATTCCCAAAGCCTAGGGCAGAGTTTCCCAAAGTGTGATCCGCGGAACCCTGGCGTCCCGACCCAAAAATTCAGAGGTTCCGTGAAAAAAAAGCTGACCTTTGCAATAACGTATTTCCCAAGTCTTGGATAGTTTTTACACCACCTTAATTCTACAAACAGAAGTTAGGTGGCTATCAAAATGTAAGGTTCTTGTTCGAGTATTTGAACCTCGGAAATTATTATTGGCGTATTTCAACAACCACAAGTTTGATTCATCAGATAGATTAAATAATACAACTAGGCTCTCTGGACTTGCGTACTTTGCTGATATATTTAGCAAATTAAATGAATCACGTTCGGTGTCAGTCGACTCATCATATCAGTGAGTCACAATGCCTAAATCAGTGGTTCCCATACTTTTTTGTCCTGGATTTTTTTTTTAATTTTAAAAGCAATTAATAGGATCACCAAGATTGACTATTTGCAATTGGTTTATTTTTTGTTTGTTAATAAATTGGTTACCGCACTGAACCCACGTTTCACTAAATCTTCTCTTCTTTCTTTTATATTATCACTGCCCCCTTACAGTTATTCATCGCCCTCAAATGCACCTGTGGCCATCAGCGCCCCCCTGAATCGCCGCAGCACCCACTAGGGGGCGGTGGCGCCTACTTTGGGAATCACTGGCCTAAATCAAGCAACGACCAAAAAAGATGTCTTCGCTTTCCAAAATGTATTATTACTTCAAAATTTCTACTACTTAAAGCGAAGACCAAAAAAGGTGTCCTCGCTTAATAATTTTATAAGTTAAGCTTTATAAATCATTACCTTCTTCATTACACATCAAGATCTGATTCATTTAAAAGAGTCGACTGAACTACACACTCAATGTTTACAAACCAACCAAAGAGCAAAAAAAAGATCCTCACTTTATAATTTCACCATTACAAATTTATAATTTAACAATTATAATTCTTTAAAAACCAAAGTCGGGACTGAGTCATAACCGACTCACTTCACTAAGTTGACTCTTTGAGTCGGCTCACTCAGGAGTTTCCCATCTCTAATTCTAATAAACTAGGTTTTTATATCGTCACAGACTTCTATATTCAAATCCACTTAGATTCTTTAAGAAAATCTCCAAGTGTTGAGTAAAACTCAGTTATTTTGCTCTACAGCTATTATAGTTTATGAAATAAGGCTACTAATTTATCCTTTGTTTGGAATTTATTGATTTCTTTCTGTTAATTCAAATTTGTGGTCATTGAAATTCGCCAACAGTTTTTACCGAAGTTAAACTCGCACAAGAATTTTACCTTGCTATAGCCATTCAATACGTAGACGTTAGGTGGTGTAAAGACTACCCATGTCTTCACAGAGGGCTCGGAAAATACTTGGTCAACATGATCGTTAGACCATCTCGCGAAACCCATAATTTTTTTAGCGAAACCCCAGGGTCCCAAGGAACAAGTTTTGGGAAACTCTAGCGTAGATAAAGGAGAGGAGCTGTTTCTTCTAGTAGGGCTTCTGCCTTTCTAAGAGTGTATATACTTTCTTGAGGATTGTAAAGATGCCATCGCTTGAAATCAAATGTCCTAGGTAATGGACCTTGGTGCAAAAAAGATGGCGTTTTGTACTGTTAGCTTTAGCTTGTACTTTGTTCTTGATCTCTCCTGAAATTCTCCAAGTAAAATCTGATGATAAAATTATCAGATCAGCCAGATGCCAAAGAAGTAGGGGAGATTAGGAATCTCCTGCTGGAAGTGATCCATCATTTTTTAGAAGGTGGTCAGTGCATTCCGTAGACCAAATCGCATGGTCCAATTGCTACGATCTGAATAGGTTCACGAATCCTGCCTTTTCTTAATCTCTTGGGGGCATCGATCTACCAATATCCAGTTTGTAGATCCATTGCCAAGTCATGACTGAGCTAAGACCACACGCTCACACGTAAAGTACTGGTTGTCATGTTGACATGTCAGATGTTAATAACCCCTAATTATAATATCTGACATGTCACCGTTTAACCGCAACCAGCATTTCGAGGATTAAATGTGAACAGAGTATAGCTACGCGTGGATTTTGTCGAGTTTCTTATTTTACTCCGTTTAATTAAAACTCTTTGTGTACGTCTTTTTCCCAGTTAAAAGTTATACAATAAATATTTCTGACAGTACTTTAATGAAACTTGCTTCACATATTCATTGCATCGTAGAACAGGGATGTGGAGTTAATTTGAATAGAGAAGAACCCCCAGGCTTCTCTAGATTAGCCAGTGGCGTGCGCATTTCACGGAAACGTAAACATTTTTAGAGAAAAAGTACAAAAAAAAGGGTCAATTGTCAAGTTTTTCTTTTAACAAATTTTCGGTGTTCAAAAATTATTGGTACTCTTTTTAACACCCCTTTCCAAGTGACGCCACTGATTAGTGACCCACGGGCTAGTATTAAAAAGAAATAATGAACAAAATTTTACCCTCTTCGATGACTGATTTAGCAGATGTAATGGCGATCTGGGAGGTTTAATTTGAAGCAAGCTGTACTTAAAATAGTTTTCTAATTTACCTAGAAAAAAACTCTCAATCTCTGTTGCTTCAAAGTTGCTTCTAAATTTTTGGTTGTATTACACATTACAACGACTAGTGCAGAACCATATTTTGCGTTAAACAACACTTTTTAACACTCAAACGATCATAATAAATTCGTAGAACTTTCATCTGGGCCCAGCAAGTTTTTTTACGCCTAAAATCTGCCCAAAGTCTGTTCATATCAAAGAGACAGTAAGTATAAACAACGCCGGGTGCGTGCTAGTCGCGTGATCACTTCATTAGACACATTCGATTGGTCGTTCGATGATGCGACTTCTCGCCTGGTTCAGTTGCGTCGATTGCAGAAGGCGCCTTGCATTTTGTAAATGGGCACGGCATGCTACTAAGCGACCCTGAGCAATCTCGCCGTTCACGTAATTGTGTTTGCACTTACTGCCTCTTGGATATGAACAGACGTTCATTTAGATTATGCCCGCGATGGTCACTGGTTTAGCAGCGGGCGTTACGCCCGCCGTGGTCGTTATAATAATATAATAATAATAATAAGAGTCTTTATTCCTCCATCAATATTTACAACATAAATACAAAATATCAAAATATTTTTAATATTTTAATATTAATTAAATTTACAAAATTAATTCAAAATTCGGTTGAAATAAGTAGCGTATTCATTTAAATTATATGGTTCTATAGTAAGCAACATTTCAAAAACGGCTTTCTTGTATGACTTAAAACATGTTTCTTGTTTTATTTGATTTGGGAGTATGTTATAGTTTTAGAGCACGATATTCTGCGCTCGTTTCCGTGCTTGTAAGTTTATGTATTGGGTATACCCAGTTGTTTTTATTTCGCGTGTGATACTGATGACTTAAGGTATTAGATGCAAACAAATGATTCTGCTTCCAGATAAATAACAAGCATTCCATACCAATTACTGTTAAAATTCTACTAGCGTAGAATAGTCCTCTGCAGGAACTTGATGGTTTCTTTCCTAGAATGCATCTGATAGCCTTTTTCTGCCATATCAGGACTCTATCAATTCGAGAAGAATAATACCAAATCTTAATTGAGATTTAAAGTTTGCAAAGTATACTATTTTCAATGTATCATATGTTATACTTTGTTTTAGAGTTCGTAGCATGTAACATGTTTTACCTAATGTTTTTGTTAAATAGTCTATATGGTTGTGCCAGCGTAATTTATCATCTACAATTACTCCTAAGAATTTGATCCACTCCGCCGTTTCTATGTTTGTGTTATTAATCTTTATCGTTTTAGGTGTTGATGTGTAATCACTTTTTTTTTAAATAACAAGCTGTATTTTTTCTGGATTCATTATAAGTTTATTCTTAGAGAACTAACCAGTAACTAGTGACATTTCCGTTTTTGCTTCGAACGATTATATTAGTATCATCAGCATAATTTGTTAGCAGGGTGTTGTTGTTTTGTATCAATTTGAATATATCATTTGTAAAAATGATATAAAGCAAGGGTCCTAAAATGCTGCCCTGTGGTACCCCCAAGTTTACATTTAATATATTTGACCGTGCCGATCCCATCTCGCAATCTCGTTCTACCAATTGATTTCTATTAGACAGATAGGATTTGAACCAGTCGTATGCTATGCCTCGGAAACCGTAGTCATACAACTTTGCTAATAGAAGTCTGTGATCGACACAGTCGAATGCTCTACTCAAATCAAGGAATATCCCGCATGACAACAAATCATCTTCCATTGCGTTGTGTATAAACTGTGCAAAATCAAAAATTGCTGTGTTTATGTTTTTGTTTTTTGTAAATCCGTGTTGGTGGCAAGAAAAAATGTTGTAATTTGTTAAAAATCGTTTAACTTGTTTGGTTATAGTATATTAACTTGTTTGACTATAGTATATTTATAGATCTTACTAAAAGTACTCAAAAGATTCACCGACCTATAATTTTTTTTGTTAGTGGCATCACCTTTTTTGTAAATGGGCTTAACAATTGCAAGTTTTAATTGCTCGGGAAAAATTCCCTTAGTAAATGAATGATTTATAAGTTCAGATAGAGGAACTGATATTGCTTTTGCACATCTCTTAAGGAGGAAGGATGATATTTCATCCACACCACTGCTTTTTTTACTTTGCATTGTTTTTATTTCCAACTCCACCTCGTTTGCAGTAGTTGGATGTAAGAAAAATGAATTCTCATTTTTGTAGTTATTTGTATTTTCACCATTTCCGGGAATAGAGTTTGTAAGATTTTCCGCCGATTCTATAAATGTTACGTTAAACTCATTTGCATCTATTTACGGACAGGAACTCACAAATTTTTTAGTGTCTTTTCTACCCGTTATTTCTTGTACCGCTGACCATGCAGCTTTATGTTTATTTTTCGCTGAATCGATTTTATCAGAGTAATGTCTCAATTTATCTTCCTTTAATGCTAAATTGTATAATTTTTTACTCTCTTTAAGAAATGGTATTGCTTCTTCAAAGTATTGACCTAGTATACTATAAAGGTCAACTTGGCTTTTATGATGCATAGTAGTTTCCGATAATTTGAAATGTTTCGTATTATTTTGTAACAAAAACGTTTTAATAGGGAACGTGTTGTTGAAATGCTGCGAAACTATTAACAAAAATTTATTATATTGTTCATCTATATCATGTAAATTCATTCCCATGATACCGATTTTATGCCATCTACGAATATTTTTATATTGTTCTCACACATATCTCGTGTATTTTTGTATTGTATTTTCGGCTTACTTAGATTTAGACTAGCCATTTGTGCTGAATGATCTGAGAACCCCGGTGTTATTATCTGACATTCTATTACTAGTTCCCGTTTATTTGTAATTATATTATCAATACAAGATTTACTCCTCGAAGTGACTCTTGTGTTCTCCCTTATTAGAAAATATTGGTTATATGAATTTGCTAGACTTTTAAATTCATTGCTAATTTTATACTCACTGAGATAATTGATGTTAAAATCACCAGTTATAAAATACTGATTGTTGTTATTTAAAAGTGTATTACAAAGGAGTTCGTATTTCTTGAAATAAATCTCGCATTGACTTACATTAGTTGTTGGCATTCTATAAATTACTACTAGTGTTAATTTTTCCTGTGTATTATTAATAACTAAGTCTATTCCTGCGCATTCAAAAATATCTTCTTGAGATAATGAGTTGCTGTCTTCGCGGATATGAAAGTTAAACATAGTTCTACAATAAATTGCTACTCCACCTTTGTATTTTATTGATCGGCAAAAATAGGCAGAAAGTTTAAAATTTGATATATGTATCGATAATAGTTTGTCATTATTCTGTTGGTGTTCACTTAGACATAATATATCTATATTATAACTATTTAATAGTACATTTAATTGGTCCACACAATTTCCTATTGATTGTATATTTAGATGCAGTATATTTATATTATTAACATTCGTTATTCAAAGTTTACTTTTTTCATTGCCCATTGAAAAAAAGGATTTACTCCTACTCCATGAGGCCACGTACTGGGATTTTTCACCTTTTCCACTTCTCCTAAGGGCACGCTTACTTTAAACGAGGAATATTCTTCGGGTCGTTTTAAATCCAGTTGTTGACACTGTACTTTATTAATATTTAGGCCATTCAGATAATTTATTATATCTTCTTTTGTTGTTTTTGGCTCGAGCCCATTTACATGGATATGTCCCATCCTCACTGCTGCTTTTAGTATAGACGACTCCACTGTACCATATACAGTGTTGTTGGGCCTTTTTCCCTGCCTCTTCTTATAAGTAACCACTTTAAATCCATCTTCTTTGTTTTTGATTACAGTTTCTTTATCATTTGGTTCTGCTGTTTCGGATGACAGCATGCTGTCCTTCCCTTGTTTTTGTAATAATTTCGGATCTATTCTCCTAGTGGGTTTTGATGTCTTAAGATTTCTTACATTTTCTGATCTAGACGTTCCGGCTCTTTGTCATCCTTTTCATATACAGCTTGTCCAGTAGTTTTCGAATTACAGTTTTCTACTTCATTAATTTGATTTTGTTGGTAGCTGATCATTTTACCAGTTTTCTTTGCGACGTTCGTATCTTTTTGAATACTTTGCTTCGCTCCCCTTTCAGAGATGTCGCCACTATTAGCAGAATTATTAATAAACTTTAAGGTTGTGAATTCGGTTTGCATAATTGCTATTATTTGATAGAGTTCATCCACTTTACCACTAGTGTGTTAGCATTGCTATTCACATCTACTGGTATTTCTAGTTTATAGGTAGACTTACGTTTTGGAACGGAGATGAGGCAAACATCACAAATCCATTTGAGGTTCTTACATTCCGGTACTGATGATGTCCTCTTTAATCCACACGAAACATGGGTCTTGCCCTCACATGTGAAACATTGTAGACTTTCTACACTTTCGCTTATGTTTAAATTACACTGTTTACAATCTGACGCACGTGCACTGTCCGTCATGGTTCAGTTTCATAGTGTGTTAAAGAGATTATGCTGTACACTAACGTTAGAAAATATAACATTTACAATATAGTCAGAGAACTGTATATGTTGAATATTCTAGTACGGCCCTTAACGACCAGAAGACCGCCACGCTTCTAGTTTTATGACATTTTATGGAAGGCCAACCCTTATCCACTTCAAAACATCATAAAGTTAATAGCTGTTGAATATTGAATGTTCACAATATGTCTGGGTGGACTCTAACTGTAGTAGAGTTTAGAAGCTTCAGCGCTGAAAGAAAGATCAGCAGCAATCACACTTAGGATTTTAATAACTGGTAACTGGAGGGATCGATGGGTTTGCTACATTTCACTTTCAATATATTCGTGACATCTCTTAAGCTACTGCTGGTAAAACTACTAGCCGGTCTACGGGAGGACTTTATCTTAACCCCAACCTTAATTCAAGCACCAACTGTTGCTAATTGAAGAGAGCTTATTATGGCGAGAGCTTAAACTAAGTACCTCTAGTGCCGCGAGCGAACCGTGTAAGCCAGCCAAATGTCAATATTATCTAGTTATACGTACAGGTGGAGGTGAAGAAGAATAGTCGTGGTCCTTTAGAAATTGCTCCCTCATGATCTGTTGGCTGGATGGTTCCAAATTTTTATTATACATTTTCTAAAAAATCATTCATCAGTTTGGCTCAAAAATCCAAAAAAGTAATCTCACTGTTCTGATTAATAGTTTGGGTTACTGCAAATTTCTATGGTATTATGCAATGGGCATGCTTTCTTCAGAGGATGCTATTCCACCACTTGCCGTTATTACATTAAATAAAAAACCATTTGAGGTAATTTTGATGTCTCACATGTCAAACTACTCGCTTTCTCAGATACTGTGATTCATTCAGTTTAGTTCATTGATCACTTGATAAAGACTGTACAATCACACCATTGCATGGGATGTAATAAATGACGTTTATCAGCCTGAAACGCCCGATCCTTTGAAGGAACAAGTTCAGTTACAAGCAACTACACTGTATAACTCCGATACGTAGTTTATAAACGCAATAATCAATAGAATTGTACTTGTATCTTACTTCTGTCAAAACCAGTATTTTTGTTTTTTAAGGAACAGAGGAGTGCTTTTCTTACTCTTTCTGGAAAATAGTTTGTCTCTTTGACTGTAGATACGAGTTTAATGATTCCTTGAGATTCCGAATGTCTCTCCTTAGCTACTAAATTTTATTGTTCAAGACAGACTTACTATTCTAGTGCTCAGATCTCAGCTGAGTAGTTTACTCCGTTTGTTAAGTGCTGTTATAAGCGCCTGTGTGAAGAATTTGTAGCTTCCTCCTCAAGTTGATGATGTTTACGTTGTTGTTCCGTTCATCAATTTTGAAGCTTTTTCAATAGGGGATTTTATTGACAAAAGGAAGCTTGGCTGCTGTTCTAATTATAGGGTAATCTGACCAGATGCAGGACTCCGTCCATTTTAAGAACACTTTTTAATAAACACTTCGTTTGCATGGTCTTGAATTTAATGCAATAATAAATTTACCCGGTATGTAATGTCACTCAAGTGTATGTTTTAATTCTGATTATTAAAGTGCTTTTGACACACAAACTGCTGCTAAACTATATGGAATAAAATCATTTGTTGAAACTTTGACTCGCCCGCCATCTGTTGTAAAATGGTTGTACTAATTTAGAAACTAAATAAAATACACTTAGTTAATTAATTAGTTAATATCATACTGTGTATTTATTAGTAAATAATAATAATAATAATTTATTGTCCATAATAAATAAACAGTATGATATTAACTACGTAACAGTGTGTTTTATTTAATTAAAAATGTATCACAAAATAAGTGCCACCACCTTCAATCAGTTAATTCGGAAACCTTCATGGGCGTGCGCACAACAACTCACCAAAGTTTCATCGCAATCGGATAAATGGTATGGGAAAGCATACGGGACAAACAAAGATGCATTCATTTTTACATGTATAGTTAAGTTAATAATCCCGTAATGTTTCTTTCAGATTGGAGATTCTTTGTATGATGCCGAAGGTGCTAAAATCGTTATGAAACTTATGGATAAAGCTAAAGCTAACAATGTGAAGATTCATCTTCCGATCGACTTCGTTACTGCTGATAAGTTTGCCGAGAATGCCGAGGTATTTATTATTACTTTCCAAGAATGCAAGAATTACTTTCATTTGATTCTTTCACAATTATTGCTTAAATTATTCGCATTGGGTGCAAACAATATATTAATTTAGGTAGGCCATGCTGAAGCGGCAGATGGTATTCCAGAGGGTAGAATGGGGTTGGATATTGGACCAAACTCTATTGAATTATTTAAGGAACCAATTGCCAGGGCTAAGGTCGTAGTTTGGAATGGGTAAGTGGACTACGAGAAGAGAAATAAATATATTAGTGTGTATATGTATATAAATTTTCGGACTATTATTTTGTATCAGATGGAATCAAATCTTTCAAGATGGTTGAAATTAGATGGCTGATTTTCTTCCACTGAAGTGTGGCATTTGGACGTGTGGTTTGTAGGGGGCAGTGAATTGGAACGCTTAGATAGAAATCTGTGTCGATAGATTGGGATTTGATACATATCGTATTCATGTTCTAACCCTTTGCACTCGAGGCATTTTTCGCTCGGGCGAACCAGCAACTGGAGACGAGTTGTTGGTTCGCCCGAGACGAGTTACAGGTACTTTAAAATCATTGGGTTAGGTTAGGTAGGGTTGGGTAAAGTTGGGTTAGGATGCATCGCACCTCCCGGGCGCCTTAGCAGCGCCGCTCGAGTGGACGCATCAAATCGCCGTAGCGGCGCCGCTCGATTGCAAAAGGTTAATAGTGCTTCATACAATTTGCCGAGAATAGGAAGTAGGATTATTGAGCGGTAACTCTGTGTTTTTTGAGGGATTTATGCTGTGCTTTCATTCATTGGGGAATTTTTGATGAGTGAAATTGACCTGAATGTAATATTCAGGTTATTTAAATTATTTCATGCATTCTTTTCAAACGGTGGGACTAATTAAACGACCATACTCTACTACAGATAACGTTGGTGTGAACCGCGGTTGAAAAATTATTCCGTTCACCACCCAAATCATAAGTTTACAACATTCTTCCACAATTGTGGTGTTTAACTAACGCATAAAAAATGGTGTCACGAGTCGCGGGAACTGTGTAATTCAACCGATTAATATTTGTATATGGAATGCCCACATTAATCATTTTTACTCACCTGTGAGTTGCCAGAATATATGTCACTTATGGAGGTGATAGGAAGACTTATGGTATTTGGAAAGCCTAGGTCAGACATGGCCGTAAAAATATGATTGCTTCGGAGAAGACATGTAGCAATTTTATACGCGCCTACAAAGAGTCCCTTCAAATTCTTTTGAATGACTTTAAATTTTCACATTGACTTCTGTAGGACAGCCGTAACCACGAGAGCTGTCCTATGATTCAATTGTTATGAATGGTTCAAATTTCCACAAACGTATATCGATACAATATGTACATTGTACACTGCTTCAAAGGGAGATACCCTTTGAAGCAGTGATACGAAGTCGGCCTGATATTTAATAGTGCTAATACCTCTCACGTCTATAAATTGAATGCATTTCATCCTTTCCGATCATGTTTTGTTCATAAATAATTGCACTGATTGCTTTTTAATGATTTCTTTACGAATGAACTTATTTTACTAGATTTCCACGAACGTGTCACTTTTGATTCACCCAAATGTCACGGTGAGAGATACTAACAATTAACTTTCATTTGAAACACACAGCAGCCGTATTTTCAAGTTTGCTATCTCAAACATTCTAATGGAATATAGACACAGGTATAGTTTAATATTGTGTGTAATAAATTCCTTCGGAATAAACCATAGGCCAACTCTCGTGGTTAAAGCTATACACGTGTCTACAATGAAGTCGTCATGTAGTGTTATAGGTTATGAGGACTTGGTAAGATCTGCTGTTTTTTTTATTGGTTGAATTGGCTTCATGGGGCAGTTGGGGCACTTGATGAGCCAGGCTCCCATGTATAGTGTCATCAAACAAAATGCATTTTGGTCGTACGGTGGTTAAGCGATGTGTTCCTGAACATTTCAGCACATTATTTCAGCGTGCATTTTAAGCAAGGGAGTCGTATAGGATGCAGTGTTGAGTTTTCTTCGATTTCATAAATCTAAATTAATTGATTGTATAAAACGTGAAGTTAATAAAAAAATGGTGATGTGGCCATCATGTCACTTTCTCCGACTAGATGGTATCATTTATTTTTACGTTTTCATGGTTTATTTTCAATTGAAATTATATTTTAAATGTATCGAGCGTTGCGTAAACTCGGATGAAACTGACGTTTAAAACGTCAAAATTATGAAAGATGGAAAAATTATACTTCAAATACAAAAACTCGGTTTACTCAAAAACTAACGATATTTCGAAAAAAACTTATTCTTCAGAAGTTGTTCATTTTGGCATTCTCTACAATTATTATTCACATAAATTTGCTGTAACTATTATCGTTTCATAATTATAAACCAAAAATGAAAAAAAAAATAAAACAAATTTTGCTCGAATAACAATGATTTTATGAAAAATGTTTTCAAACAAAATTAACTCATTTCTTTGTTGTCTTCAATATTTGCTTAAATGTTTTTGTGATATTTTTTATATTTAATAAAATATTGGCAAAAAACAAAAAACAGTTAAGGTAAACACCCACTTCCGATGTATGAAATTTTACCAAAAGCTTTCTAGTTCTTTGGATTATCAAATAAGATGTATGTTCAAAGGTCTATTAGTTTTTGAGATACAGCGCACACAGCAGACACACACACACACATCACAAAAAAGAAATTCCAGAAATTGTTGAAATGGTATCTAGGGACCCCAAAACGGATATTTCCGTAAAAAAAATTTTTGAAAAAAAAATCACGATCACAATACTTTCTCGTACTTCGTAACGGAGAAAGTAAAAAATTACATGTGAACGTTATGACTCTTATAGTAGTTTTTTGTCTGGGGGCTTTGACTGGTATTCTCTTGCAATATTGATGGTGAATTCCTAGAGAGTTATGTCAGGTCCTAATAGTTGCGTCTTCAAGTTCCAGTACTTCCCACAACAGTTAGATTGGTTGATGGTGGGATGGTGTTTTTCTCGAAGTAGGTTGTTATTACTTTTTTTCCGCTACCGACAACGTAAATACGCATTGCATCCATGGTTACAGGTACCGTAAGTGGCTGATAACATTCGTGGTGTTTGTTGTCCTTGACGCCGGAACTTAATTTTTTACTTACGGACCTAGGAAAATAATAAACAGAAACGTAACGCTCCAACATATAGGCGAGCAACACATTTTCGTCTATACCTATAGCATCGGCATTCTTTTTACATAGCCACTGCTTAAAAGAATCGTAACAGGACACATACCTTTTTCGATTTTGTCGGTAACAGTTTCTAACACGCAATATTCACAGCTTCGTTTGCATCCATGCCCGCAAAAACTGTCACTGGATTGACTCAAACAAACAAAATTCGACGTTGTTTTCTCGGTTGCTGGATTGCCATAGAACGCATAGGTGACTATAAACATTTGAATCCCAAATGTTACAAGGCGTATTTTAGAATATTTTCTGATCTTTTTTAAGTATTATATTTCCGGTAGCGGAAAAAAATTAATAAGCAACACGGAACGTAATGACAATTAACATTTTCGGCTGGCGACGAGCCTCGGCTCAGCCTCGGCTCGTATTCGCCCACCTCAAATGTTAATACGTCCTTACATTCCTTGTTGCTTAAATAACTATTTATTGAGCAAGAAATAATGCCATCCTCACACATGTGCATTCGTTTTAATTATGAATCCTTTTAATCATTACAACTTCTGGTTCACACTTGTTGTTCTGCCTTATTTGGCCAACTGGATGGTTAAATTGTAAATGTGTTGTAATTTTTATTATTAGTTGTACACAAGCCAGAGGCATGATCGCGCAATTTGGTAATGGTGAGGCGCACTCAGAAAGATTGAATCAAGAACTACAGAAAGTGTTGCTTATTTTCGTGCCTTACCACCCTTTTAAAAAAATATGTGTGGGATTAGAAATACATCTTGTTTATTAAACTGAATTGGAAAATTCTCTATATTTTAATCCAGTCCAATCACGAAATACCAAGTAGTAACAGTCTCAATCATCCTTTTCGTTTTCCAAAACTTCTTTAACAGGTTAAACTAGGCGTGACATCAACGCTGTGTCTCAGTTTCACCAGCCGTTCGGGCTGAGAGTTCCTGTATGGTGTCTCAAACAAAGTCTTACACAAAAACTATAAGGAATTTAAGTTTTCAGAAACCCACATATACGAGAGAAATTCAGTAATTAGGTCACAAACTGATGTGAAAAAACTGAAAATAGCAGTTAGTTATTTCCCTATGTGTCAATAGGTGGCAGTACAATCCTGCTTTATGATATTCAAGTGACAGTTGCCGTGTGCATGTGTAGGCAGTGTTAAAACGGCGACCGTGCTCAAAGAGTGTACTGTGGAAGAGCAGCGTGCTGTTGTGCGTTTTTTCTGGGAGTTATTTCCCTATGTGTCGATAGGTGGCTGCACAATCTTGCTTTATGATACTCAAGTGACAGTTGCCGTGCGCATGTGACAGTTGCCGTAGGCAGTGTTAAAATGGCGACCATGCTCGAAGAGTGTACTATGGAAGAGCAGAGTGCTGTTGTGCGTTTTTCTGGGCAAAAGGATTTCCTGCAAATCATATCCACAAGGAAATGTCTCCTCTTTACGGTGAACAGTGTTTGTCGTGTAAAGCAGTGTACAACTGGATCGAGAAATTCTCACAAGGGTGCCCAAAAATTGTTGCCGAACATCGAACTGGCTGCCCCATTTCGACAGATGCAACAATTTGACGGGTGGACGAGATGGTTCGAATTGACAGTCGGGTAACAATAAGCAGCATGGCAGCTGCCATAGTTCTCGTTGTTTGATTGCTTCGGGATGCAATTCGAAAAAAACGTCCTGGCCTACTGATGAGAGGAATATTGCTGCATCACGATAATGCTAGGCCGCGACCCAAGCGAGAATTGAAGAATTAGGGTGGCAACTTCTTGAACATCCGGCTTACATTCCCAAGCGACTATCATCTGTTTGGTCCACTCAAAAGGCAAATATTTCTAGGGTGATCATGATCTTCAACAAGAGGTACGCATGTGTTTCAGCCAGCAGCCCAAACAATTTTGTGCAGCAGGCATTGGGGCATTAATAAAGCGATGGGATAAGTTTATAAATGTTGGTGGAGAGTGGAAAGTAAATCTGGTTTTTATATTATTATTTTTTTATAACACCTTTTGTGACCTAATTACTGAATTCCCCTTGTATTATGTAGCAATGAAATAAAACAAAGCTTTTGCACCGCAAGACAAACAAATTTTCGACAACTTATTGTTACCTATATTTATTTATCCATTATTAACTAACATTTTAGACCCGCTGGAGTGTTTGAGTTTGAGAATTTTGCAAAAGGAACCAAAAGCCTGATGGATGGTGTTGTTGAAGCGACTAAGAAGGGAACTGTTACAATTATCGGAGGAGGTGATACGGCCACATGTGCTGCTAAATGGGGAACGGAAGATAAAGTATCACACGTCTCCACTGGAGGCGGAGCAAGCTTAGAGTTGCTTGAAGGTTAGTAAAATACTTATATTTTATACTTTTTATGGCGTTAAATAAATAAAAAATTTATGGTGACTTTAAATGAAACAACTTTCGACGTTTTATACCACAATTTATTGCATAATACAAACGCAATGTTTAATTGGTATTATAAACGATACTGACACAATTATAGTTTTTATTTCATTTCGTATCATAAACTTGCATTTATTGTACTAAAAATCATGTTATAAAGTATGTCTTTAATTTGTAAAACTTTACAAATACGAAATTCGAATGAATGTATTTTCAGCCAATGAGATGCAATGAAATCCATAGCAGCATGCGGTGATCATAGGTTATGGTCCTGTCAGAATTCCAAACGTTAAAATGAACTAACAAATCGTCGAGGTATAGTTTAGCAGTAAAATTAGTGAAACGGTAAAAAGTGCGACGCCACACCGCGAGGAATCACAATAGTGGCAGTCTATGGAGTTTTTGTGCTGCATAAAACCACAAACTTAATCAAAACAAGTTCAATTTGTAAGTCATCAATATTACAAAACTGTATTCATTCTATTCTCTCGCTAAATATAATTCGTGTTAAGATTGTTTATATCTGATATTTAGTGTTGAAATCAAAGCAGTTACAACTTCAAAATATCATCGATAATAATCATACCAATTGTAATATTGTGGCTTATAATAAATTAGACTTTCAAAACAAAATGAAATAAAAAACCGTATGCAACACGGAGATCAAGCTAAGTTTAAATCTTCGAAGATTTACAGTATCTCCTTAGATTTAAACTGCCGCATGATCTCCTAGTTACATAATATTTATTATAATACCAATTAAATATTATGCAATAAATAGTGGTATAAAACGTCAAAAATGAATGTTACCTGAAAATGGACTACCATATGCTAACGGTCGCAATCAACATCTTCATAAAACATCTATGATGTATTTGAAGGAGTGGATAAACTTGAGCAGATGGTGCTGCCTCTTACTGTGTAATTTCGAACTAAAAGTTCATCGCTCCTAACACAATTTACATAAGATAAAGACCCTTGACTGGCTAGTAGTTTCACCCGCAGGCAGCAAACCCATCACGAATGTATAAGAAGTAGTTTTACAGATTGGCCATGATCGGTCACTAAATATAGAGGAGCCATCGATAAATAAAACGCTATGTTTGATTGCCACTGACCTTTCTTGATATTGTTAGTGCTGCCCTCTGCAGTCAAACATTTCACCTTCTGCTCAAGTTTTACTGAATATTTTTATGAAATTAAATACAGTAGAATCCCAATTATATGAGCTATTGTGAACCAGGCCTCCCTCGGATAATGAAATAAAAACACATTTTAAAAGATAACAAAGTGTAATATTGTCATGTATTGTTACGTAATGTGCCTAATTTGCAAGGATATAGACTTCAAAAAAGCACACGTTTCATAAGTAAGTTTTTATTGCATTCGTCCAAGTTTGTGCTATGAAACCACTTATGAAATGGATATTTTATGCTATTTTCTTTTATTGTGCTGATTTGTTATTAAATGCTCCATTTATTTGATTAGTGTTTGAGCTTTGAATTTAAGTGAATACACCTATCCCTCGATTTACACTGAAGATAGGTTCAATATCTTGGATTTTGCTATGTAAATCCGTGTAAAACGAAAAAACGTAAAACAAAAGTAAGACATCTTGAAAAACTAGTAGAAGTAGACATTAAAATACTTAAGCTTTGCTGCCAAAATGATACTGCTCTGCTGAACTAGATAGCTAGATAGATCCATGTCCCAGTGTTACCAAAGGCATAAGATTAAAAATTACTTCAAGTATATTCGTACATGCAGAGTCCGCCAGAAAAATGTATACACACTTTAAGGAACGAAAACTATTTATTATGTGTTTCTTTACATTTAATTACTGATCACACATGTAGTACTGTCTTCAGTTAAGCACATGGTGACTGCAAATGTTCAAAATGTCCGCCGTTGGTGGCCAGACATATAAAAGAACGATGAGCGATCAATTTTTCAATGGAGATCGCTGCAAACTTTCCACTTTACAACTTTCAGATTTTGCGTACATATGTACTGCTAATATGTAGTTCATGTGCACATTTCGTAGCCGATTTCGAGTAACAAACCTTTCCTACTACAGAATCGATGAAGCAATACTTGTAGCTGTACACATTCTTCCCGATATTCCTTTCTGAATATCACAAATCGTTACATGTGCCTTAAACTTGTCAATAATACTTTTACTTATGAGGCGGATTGGGGTTTCTGTTTCAAAGTTCCGCTTCCACCTTCAAAGGCATTACCAGACCTGCTAAACCACTTCAAAATGCCTTTTTGCTGCCTGAACATATCATTTTACTAACTGGAGTATTTATACAAGCGCGTATTTGGTCAAAAAGGAAATATTTGTCTAGTCTATCTAGGCTAGGGTGACCAGATAAACACAATAGAAAATCTAGACGCAGAAAATTGATGAAATCAATATGTCGCCAAGAATTGACTTTTCCTAATTTGTAAATTCTATACATCATATTTAATTTAAAATTGCACAGGAAAATTACAATGGTCCCGAAAATACATCTCTGGGTTATCAAGACATCAAACCATAAATTGCAACAGATCCCAAATCTAGGCTGAATGAAATTTAAATTAATTCTATGTCTAGAATTAATCATCAGTAAACTTTATGTGATGTATCCAAAATCATTCATTCAATATATAGGTTTATTTACATAATTGGTAAATCACTTTATATTTTAGTGTTTCAATTTTTAGTGTTGTTATTGTTATTTTGTTTTTTTTTTATAGGTAAAACACTTCCTGGTGTTGCAGCTCTGACAGATGTCAAGTAAACAAAAAGTACATCTATATTAGTTACACGTACCCATAGATTCCGTACATTTCAGAGATTAAATACATTAACTGTACTTTCGTATATCATAAAATTATATATAAATTTAAAATAATGTGGATATATTTATTACATATGTTGTATTCTTATTTTACTTAAATCCTTACCTGTATACAGTGCGGGCCTAAAGTATGGAATATATTCAGTAAAACCGAAATAAAATATTTTTGGAAAAAATCCTCGAACAGGTCGATTTTAGCATGAAAGTCAATTTTCAGTCATCATTTGTTTTCGAGTAATGACGACATCCATTTTGTTTTTAAATGGCAACGCCCTGTTTTTGTTCTTGATTTTGAGAGATCTTTTCATTGTCGAACCAGCAGTATAAAAAATGTTGCCATCTTACTTAAGAAATTTTTCGAGTAAATGACAATTGAAGGTGAGAACTTGAGAAAATGACCTTGTTCCAGCGAAATTGAGGTTGTTAGAATGTATGAGAAGAAGTGGAGTGAGTGAGAGTATGGTAGAGTGTATAAGGAAACTTGGGTGTTGGCAAAAGTGGGAGTGGATGTGTCGGAGAGATTTAGGACATGGGTGGGATTGAGGCAGGGATGCCCGTTAACTCCTATATTATTCAACTTGTATTTAAGTGAACTGGAGGAGGCTATGAGGAAAGGGCAGGCGGGAGGGGTAGTAATTGGGAAGAATAAGGTGTGGATGCTGGTGTATGCGGATGACATGGTGTTGATGGCGAGAGATTGGTAAGGGATGAAAGACATGTTGAAGAGAACTGAGAGGTATATGGATAAGAGGGGACTGTGCGCGAATGTGGGGAAGACGAAATGGACGAGATTCAGGAATAAGGGAAGAGAGGGGAATGTGAAAAAGTTAGAGTGGAAGGAAGAGGTGATTGAGAAGGTATAAAGATTTGGGTATTTGGGGTTTATGTTTAAAGGGACAGCCCCCTGTAACATAAACCCCAAATACCTAAATCTTTATAAGGAGCATTTAAGATGGACGCAGGGAATGGCCAGAAAAGCTTGGGGTATCGCGTGGGAAAAATGGGGAGAATGGATAGGGAACAATTTCAGAGTGGCATGTAAAGTGTGGGATGCATGTGTGAAGTCAATTTTAATGTATGGAGTGGAAGAATGGGGGGTGAAGGGGTATGAGTGTGTGGAGAGGGAGCTGTTGTGGTTCCTCAAGCGTATGTTGGGAGTGGGAAGGTCAACGCATGTTACATACTGCTTCAGGAGACTAACAGAGGAAGTTTAGGATGTGAAGCAATGGAGAGAATAGCCAGGTACGAGATGAGGTTATCGGAGTTAGGGGCAAGGGCGTTTCAAGCCAACTAATCTAGGGGGGGGGTAATTAAAAAAAAAGATAAATAAACTGGTGCTTCCGCTCTCATACACCTGTTCGGAGAAATCTCTCTATTTTACCGTTTATATTATTTGTTTGGAATATGGAATATCGGTCATTTTTAACAATAAAAATTGATAAGCGGAAAATTCTTAGGGGGTAATTACCCGATTACCCCCCCTTTGAGACCGCCACTGGCGGACGTGCGTGAGTGTAGGAGGGTCAATAGAGGAAAGAACTAAGGAAAATGTATGAGAGAGTAGGACTGTCGGAAGTGAAAGTGAGGGAATGGTTGGAGAGAGGGGTGAATGTGGCAAAGTGGGTGAGAGAGAGGGAGAAGGAAGTAGAAGTACAGGAGAGACAGGGATGTATTGAGAGAAGTGAATACAATGACATGTATGGGAGTTGGCAGGTGCATGGAAGGAGGCCGAAGTACTTGGATGAGGACGAATGGAGCAGAGGAAAGGGTGACCTTGGCTAGGGCTAGGTGTGGGTCAGGAGAGAGGAGGAAGAAATGGATGGGAGAATAGTATACGAGATGTGTAATGTGTGAATAAGGGAGCGATACATGGAGGCATCTGGTGGAGGAATGTGAGGGATTGAATGAGGAATGGATGGGTGGCAGTGGTGTATTGGAGGGGGAATGTGGAGGAACGACGTTCCGGCACCTTTTTTCAGAAACGGAACGCGTTTGTATTTGTTAATATTTTGTATAGTAAGAATAAAAAAAATAATAAAGCTTACAAGGAAAACAAAGTTTGCTTAAAATAAGATGATCTCCGAAAGCAAGCTGCTTGTGGAAAGTCGCGGACTATTTTTTTGCTCTCACCATGCTTTCCCTTACTTCTTATTTTACCAATAAACCCTTGATGGGAGGGAAAAGGAATAAGAGGGTAGCGGAATGGATAAGAGAGGATGGGGCCGGGGTAAAGATGCTGCAGAAATTTGGGAGGGAAAAGGAGTGCAGGAGAAATAAAATATAAAGTAATATAATGATGTAAATATGTATGTGCCAATAAAGGTGTTTTTTTTTTAAGAAGAAATAAATGTCAATTTACAATGATGACAAACAATTTGTTAACACGTACTTAAAAATCCAAAACATTTCATTTGTTTGATGCAGTTACTATTGTTGTAATTAAAGTTGACTTCACAAGAGACCAGCGGCGACTCGTGGATCTTCATAGAGGAGGTGCTTGTGGTGCACTACTTACTTTTATAGAGGAAGCAAATATTTCGCTGCTCCTTTGCTCAAATTTTCTACCCAAGCCTCTTCGCCAAAATTCCACAAACCACCGCTGCAAGAGTATATACATAACGTGATCACACGTCCCGCCTTCAGGCAGTCCCACTGTTCCCAGCGATAAGAAAAATGTCCCGCTTTTGCAAATAGATCAAACGATAATGTAAATAAGTATAAGGTTTTGCCTTTGACGGTTGATTTGTGTATTAAACATTCAACGTCACTTTGCGTGTGATGCAAAATATACAAAAATCGTTTTTTCAAGAAAAACCCCTTACTTTTCACATTTTTGTGGTTGTAATATTGTTAGATTGACAACGATGAGTATAATAACGCCATCTGGTGGTTTTTAACGGCACTGCGATAACAATGAATTCGAGGATGTTCTCGAAGTTCCAGTACATTCTAGAAAAAGGTTTCATGCCATAATATTTTTTTTAACACAAAGTAGTATAATACTAATAATTCTTTTGGCGTCCCGCTTTGATGAAAAAAATAAATGATCACGTTATATACAGGGCGTTTCAAATTCCAGGCTCACCATGGGGATCTCGCTTATTAGAGGAGATAGAGGGAATGTTTGAATTTGGCAGTTTTGCAGAATTTTATGCTGATTAATAATCCATTGAAAAAAATTGCTTAAATTATTTTATAGAATAAAACACTTTTTTACTTTGTATAATACACAAAAGTTATACAAACAAAGTAAAAAAGTGTTTTATTCTATATAAAAAGCATGTATAACAAAGTAGAAGCTTCCTACATAACAAATATTAAATTAAGGCTGAAAGACCCCGGGTCGATAGCCAATAAAGAATCTTTACACATTTAATTATTATAGTTAAGCAAGATTTGTTTATATCATATACTAAATGTATGAATTCTTTAATAAAGATGATTTATATATATATTAAATTATTTTGTCAAAAAAACCGCAAAAACTGATTTTCGCCTTTTCTTTATATCTTCGTTATTTGAGGTGATACTTAAAAACAGTTTACGCCATCTATTAGATAATAAAAAGTACAATAACGTCATTACTAAATATCACCTCAAATAATGAAGATATGAAGAAAAAAAGAAAAACAATTTTTCGGTTTTTTGGACATAACTAATCAATTGATTATTATTCAAAATAAATTTCTGCTGAATTTACACATACCATCTATCTCTTCTAATAAGCAAGATCCCCATGGCGAGCCTCGAATTTGAAACACCCTAAATACATCTTTATTGAAGACACTTTTACAAAATATTACAATTTGAATTGTTTGTACTCATGTTAGTATGTCATCCGTTTGGGCTATCGACTATAGGTCTTTCTGATACTGTCTTGAAATTAAAATTGACTTGAATTTCAAAGCTAATCAGTAGAACTGTCCTGATGATATGAATGTGTTGTTTGTAGTTAGATATGATGTTGGGATTAGGAGGAATACAGAATTTATTTCAGAGGTTAAGTTGAATGTGTAAGTTGCGAATTATGTACGTTCATACAACACTTCATTGGATAGATTATGGGGATTATCTGTGTATCGCATTTTGGTTACGGCATTAAGTAAACAGGATTGAGCCGTAATCTAACAGGGGCTAGCAAATCAATTTGTAGGTGTTAGCATTAGTTATCCTAAAAATGCCTTGGCTCTTAAAAGTTAAGGGTCTTGTTGACTTTTGCTTTAATGAATTGGGCATAAAGTGTTAACTATGGTTTATAATCGAACAAAATTAAAAGGTATTTATAGATGTGGGATAATTGCAGAATCCCATGCAAAATTGCAAAAAATTGCCAGTTTTAGACATTTTCTTGTTGACGTTGATTATTAACATTACCAATTTTGTACTGGCCATCTATCATCTATAAAAATAAAAATGTTCGCTTAATAAATAAAACCATAGATGGAAAGCGGTTGCTATTAAAAATTAAAAGTTTTGGTGCACTAGGCACAGTAGTAGATTTGTTTACTAAATAATAGAACCCAAAAAGTAAAAATTGGAGACAAATTTTCTAAAACTCTACCATTGAAACAGGGGTACTACAAGGTAGCATCTTAGGGCCTCTACTTATTGTGTTATACATAAATGATATTGGAACCTGCTTGGATCATTGTAAGTTACATTTGTTTGCAGATGGTACTATTATACATGCAACATCGGTAGATATAACAGAAGCAACGAATCAAATAAATGATGATCTGATTAACATAAGCAACTGGCCAGAATAAAATAGTTTAAAAATTAATACCATGAAAACAAAAGCAATGATAACTTGTATTAAAGATTACCTAATAGATAATAATATAATTAATTTCAATTATGTCAATTTAATAAAGTATTTAGGAGTTCAATTAGATAAGAGGTTACAATTTAACAAACACATGATTACACTGCGAGAAAATAGGAAAAAAGTTGGTTGTGATAAAAAGAAGTAGTTACGTCGCAAAATGCTAAAAAAAATCATATATAATACCATCATACTGCCACTTTGCAGGGACTATTCTAAATATTGCAAATGGCGGTTCATTGAAAAGACTTCAAATAAAGTTATTATTATTGTTTGTTCAAAATCTTAAATCACAAATTGCTCTGAAACTTTGCATGTTTTTATATACGTACTATAAATGCACGCTTTCTCTTTTCTTTCTTTTCCATTTAACCAGACTGAGCCACATTAACGCGCAGCTGGGTACAGCTAGTTACTTAAAAAACAAAATGGGTACTGCTGATAAGTATAGCACTTTTGGAGATTGGAGTTATCTGCACCAACTTTGTGTACAAAAGCAGGTCGTAGGCATTAGCATCTACAATTTATTTACGTTTTTAACTAATAAGAACAGTACAAATTAGAGATGAGTAACTCAGTGTCGATTAAAAGAGGCGACTCTTAGTAATGAGTCACACTCCTGTGTAAATGTCCCGACTCATGTTGATTCATGAAATTGGAGAAGTAGGGATACAGTGGGAACCTTTTTTTCAGGCTATAAAGCAAAAATTTTTTTTCTACTCATGAAGAGTCATGAGTTTTCACGACGAATCGAATCATTTCTTACCGATTAGAGCATTGACTCCCTCCACGAAACCTCGTTACACTTAATAAGTTTTGCAATATTTTTATTAATTTCATATTTTCTATATTAACTATTTTAAATTATGATGAAAATGATAAATGATGAAACTCGTGAAACACAGAGAGCACTAGTCTCGTGAACCAAAATTTTGAGAAAGTTTTTCCAGTGCTTAGTATAACTTCCTCCACAGTGTAGACAACGCCGTTTAATTCCTTAAATGGCAATGGCCGAAATAAAAACAATGCCATAATGTTATGTGCTCCAGAAAAGAACGACATTACATTTCCTATCAAACCAAACCTCCTATGTTCTAACGTAACAACTTCTTCAGTGGGTTCTTCGGATATTCTTCTTAAATTTGTACAGAA
Organism: Ocypus olens; assembly: GCA_910593695.2. Taxonomy (NCBI): domain Eukaryota; kingdom Metazoa; phylum Arthropoda; class Insecta; order Coleoptera; family Staphylinidae; genus Ocypus; species Ocypus olens. The sequence continues at coordinate 11,471,927 of OU343061.1, forward strand.
CTTTTGCATCTTTAAATTGCGCACGTCAATGAGTAGATTCAGGGATTGATTATCGCTGTCGTTCAGTAAGTTCTCCAAAAAGAGGAAATTCATGTTTTCAGGAACACGTGGTAATTCATCTATTGTTGATGAGCTTGATGTTTTGGCGATCTGTAATATGAAAAATATATTAGTATTGTCTTGGGTTATTAAGTGAATCTCCATTTTGTTGGAATCTATTGAATTTCTTTCCAAATAGAAAGTGTAAATGAAAATATTGTGAGAAACCTTGGTTGTGATTGTCCTTAATGCATGCATACTGTTCGTCTTCCAATTTTTAAAATTATCAACCATTTGCGACATCAATTGACATTTGTCATTATTATAGGTATTCTTTTTCTTGTGTTGTTCTAAAATTAGAAGCATATAGTAAAGGTAATAATAAAATACTACAACTTAAAATAATTAATTAATTATTTGATCATTGGTCTTCTAATATTTAGTTTTATGAAATATTTATTTAAAAATACTAATTAATTCGTACACTGTCATTTAAATTTAATTGGCGATTAAATTTTAATTGTCATTTGTGCCACATGTCGTTTGCATAAAACCAAACTTCATTTAAATTTTAATCTTTGAATAAATTTAACCAGCCCTAAAACTTGTAATCGACAAAAAGGAAACGTTCTCCATTTCTTCAATTGTAATAGTATTAATACAGAGTGTGTAAAAAGTCCCGGATCAGTCAATTATTTCGGAAATTGTGCACAATACAAAAAAGCTTCCAATATAAAAGTTGTAGGACTTGAAGCAATCTATCAAGCTAGAACTCTTGCAATTATACAGGTTGTCCCAAAAAGTCGTGGTAAACAAAACTTCCGTTTTTTTAAATGGAATGACCCTTTTTCCTGATTCCGCTAAACATTATAAACAACAATTATTTAACATATCATATGGCTAAACTCATTAGTTTCAGAAATAAAAAATATTTAATAGCACGAATGCTATAGGAATGATATTACCAACATTTTGCATTGTTTCCAGTCGAATCAAAATGTTCCATGTTATACCTTAAAAAAAAACATTGAATCTGTGTTAAATGCACCTCAAGAATGATTCAACTAAATTATTAAATATTTACATTAAAATTAATCATAACTTTAAAACAGCAGTAAAAATTAATAAGAATAACCGATAATAAAAAATTGAGTGTATGAGGTTATTTAATTAAATGATGAAAATGTCCTCCTCCTACAGTTTGACAATGGGCTAGGTTATAATAAAATTTGTCGATGACGTTTTGTAACATTTCCTGGTTGATAGATGCACATTCGTTAATAATTCTTCTCCTCAATTCGTTCAGATCTGCAGGTTTTGTCGAAAACACTTTATTTTTCAGGTGTCCCCAAAGAAAATAATCAAGGGGCGTTAAGTCTGGCGACCTAGCGGGCCATTCTATGGGACCTCTTCACCCTATCCACCGGTTAGGAAAAGTGTTGTTTAAATAAACTCTAACAACTTGCCCAAAATGAGGAGGAGCTCCATCCTGCTGAAACCACGTATGGCGTAATAGTGGTCGTACAGCATTCGTTATTGCTGGTACAATTTCATTTTGCAGCATGTGAAGATACATTTCGGCATTCAAATTCCCCTCTATGAAGAAAGGTCCCACTAATCTGTTGCCAATAATGCCAGCCCAGACATTTACTTTCTGGGGGTGTTGAGTATGTGTTTCACTCATCCAATGTGGATTCTGATCAGCCCAGTAACGACAATTATGTCGATTCAAAGTCCCGTTCAACATAAAAGTTGCCTCATCCAAAAAAACTATTTGATTTAAAAAATTGTTGTTTTCTTCATGTTTTTGCATCATTACTTCGCAAAACTCCAATCTACGATCGAAATCATCTTCTGTTAATTCCTGGACAAGATTTATTTTATATGGGTGAAAATTACTGGTTTTCAAAATATTTTCAATTGATTTAAAGCAAACATCAACTTGGGTAGCAGCTTTCCTCAGTGATAAATGTGGATCCTGAACAAAATGTAGTAATGTATCCCATTTTTTTTCATCAGTTGTTGCCGACTTTGGTCTTCCTGAACGAACTTTATCACTGCAAGACCCAGTTTCCTGAAATCTTTGAACTGTCTTTACCACTGTAGATTTTCATATGGGCCGTCGGTTTGGAAAAGTAGTATTAAATAATTCCTTTGTTTCGCTAACTGTTCTTTGTCGGTCTCCAAAACCTCTCATCATTAAAAAAGTTATACGTTCCCTTTCGCTAAGAGACATTTTCAGACTTTTCTAATTTGACAGTGACGCAAAACATTTTGGTACCAGCTTGTCAAAATGCAAAATGTAAATAATATCGTTTATCACCAATCGGCACTAAACACATAGCTTTATGTCTTTCAATTCAAATTATTTCTGAAACTGATCGGTTTAGCCATATGATATGTTAAATAATTGTTGTTTATAACGTTTAGCGGAATCAGGAAATGCGATTTAAAAAGGGTCATTCCATTTAAAAAAACGGAAGTTTTGTTTACCACGACTTTTTGGGACACCCTGTATAATTGCAAGAGTTCTAGCTTGATAGATTGCTTCAAGTCCTACAACTTTTATATTGGAAGCTTTTTTGTATGGTGCACAATTTCCGAAATAATTGACTGATCCGGGACTTTTTACACACTCTGTATATGGGCTCTTACCTTTATCACTGAAGTGTTGTAGATGTTTATTTAGTGGCCTCGGATGTTTATCGTTATCCTCATTACAAATTGTTTCAATGACTGCAAATTTTGAATGTTTATTTCTATGTGTCGGGGCTTGTTTTCCAATTCTTTGATTCAACTTTTTGCTTCTTACTTGCAATGTATTCCACATATTACGATGCATTAGTGCCTTAAGTTTGTACCTTAAATAACATGTGATAATACAATTTTAATCAAAATAGTAACTGTTAACTAGATTATTCGATGATTTCCCGAATTACGGAGTATTAACATAATTAAATAAATAATAAACGAAGATTCTCCGTATATAGCTGAATCAAATCTGGAGGTTGCAGGTTCGATCCCTGTCGGAGGCATGTTCACACTTTTGATTCAGCTATATACGGATAATCTTCGTTTAATATTTATTTAATTATGTTAACTAGTTGTTAGGTGGAATAACTATCAATCAATTAAAAGACCAGATCTTCCATGAATGCCTTTGTTTTACATCAGGAGCGCACGCAGGGGGGTGGTTATCGGGCTTGAGCCCTCCGCAGACATTTATATAGCGAGCGGTTTTTAATGTCATATTCACGGATTTTCAGTTTACACATATGTTTGTGTGTTATTATATGTGTGAGCCCGCCCAAGCCAAATTTATGGGTGCGTGTCTGATCCACATTAAATTTAAAAGGAATTTTGTTTCAGAGTTGGCCTTGCCTGCAGGTGCGCACCCAGAAATTTGGCTTGGTGGGCTCACACATATAATAACACACAAATATATGTTGGACTGAAAATCTGTAAATTTGTCGTAAATAAAAATGTAACATAGCAACAATGGCATTACAATTAAAATAAAATAAAATTCTTAAAAGCACTATTTTGTTTTGGCCAGGTTTGGTGGTTAACACTCAGTATATATATATTTACACCAATTTATCAGTGATGGACACATGATTAATTTTGCAGATGACGCGTCAGTAGTAATTTCCGCACAAACACCTCAAGGTCTTAAGGATAAAATCAATATCATCCATTCCGAGGTTGCAAAATGGTGTACAATGAATAAATTAATTCTTAATACGGAAAAAACGGTCAACATCCAATTTTATAATAGGAAACCACCAAAAGATCCAATTTCAAATAATGCGCTAAATACTAAATTTCTTGGCAGTTTTATCGATGCAAGACTAACGTGGAATAGGAAAATTGATCATGTGTCCTCTAAGCTGAGTAGCGCATACTTCTCCATTTTAAAGTTAAAATTTAATCATTCAAAAGATTCATTATTAAATGTATATTATGCACTAGCCTATCCCCACATAGCGTACAATATAATATCTTGGGGCAGGGCAACCAATGTTCAAAGAATTTCAATTTCACAAAAACGAATCATTTGCCTCATTTTCAATCTGAAGAAAAGAAATTCATGTCGGGACTTTTTTAAAGATAACAAATTGTTAACTGTGACTGGAATATTTATATATAAATGCGCAATATACGCTGCCCAAAATTTAAGTTCGTTCACCACAAGTCAAGATGTCCATGATCACGACACTCGACATAAACACGACCTCAGAATTCAAGCCCATAACAGCGAGCTTTACAAAAAATCTCCCAAGTTTTCATGCATGCTTGTGTTCAATTTGATCCCACAACACTTGAAGATATCCGGAAACATAAAAAATTTTAAAAGAAACTTGAAACATTTTCTAATAGGTAAATGCTATTATACGTTTAGTGAATTTGTAGAGGATTGTAAGTCCGGCTAGGATTGAAAAGTAAATGCTTTGTATATGTTATTATAAGTGTGATTTATATATATTTTAGTTTTTTATACAAAATTTTATATTTTTTAGACTTAAATTATTGGACGTCTCACATCCGCTTGAATATTTCCTTATGTGTAAATATATCTATATGTAGTGGCTAATGTGAATAAAGTTTTATCTTATCTATAAATGTCTTGGGAGGTGGGCGCCTGCATGCCTGAGAGAGAGAAACATAGCAGTCATGTCTGAGATTAATTCATTTTTTATCTAATTCAGTTGAACTAATCTAGTCTCATGACGTAATTATATGCGACATACCTTATTTATCTCACAGATAACTCTGAAACAAAATTTTGTGGCTCACACAACACCATTCGGGTACCAAAAGAACAATCAAAACACCAGAAACCATTGTGCAAGCAATAGTATATCTATTACACAATTAAATATTAAAAATGGTACTGGTGCCCTTTTGGACTTAGTCATATGCCCAAAAAATATGGCCGGGACAGTTAAAGGCAGTGAAATGTCACTAGTACCCGAAGATGCTTACCATCCATCATTGTTAATTACATGCCAAGCGAGTTGTAAGCTACAACAAAAGCCATTTGTTCCAGACACCTACACATTTAATTTCAAGAAGGCAAACCTTAATGAACTACGACCTCATACTTCAAACAGACTGGACTGAGGTTCTATCTACGGATGATCCTGATACTGCCTGTGACATCCTAACATCAACCCTAGCAGAATATTTTAACTCAACGGTGGCTAAAACTAAGAAGAAATCATCTCGTTATCCTGTATGGTTTTCATCGGTAACGATTAACAGAATCAAAAGGAAGCATCATTATTGGAAACTGTTTAAACTTAGGAAGTCTCCTCTGTACAAAATGCGTCTTAATACCCATAGAAATATTGTTAGACAATCTATTAATAATGATTTTTCAAATTATGTAAAAACACAGAACAAAACGTCAAAAACAATCCGAAGCACCTCTGCGCATACATACAAAGTAAAAAGAACACAACTCGAATACTGGGTGTTTTAAAATTCAAGGACACATTATTGGACTCTCCGCTTCCTATAACAAACGCTTTTGCTACCTACTTCTCTAGTGTATTTTCTGTTCAAAAACATGTGTATGAAACTTTCAATCAAAAGGCATATAATATCATTATACAGTACGTTTTTTTTATTGTGGGCCATAGGATTTTACATGTTAAAAATTATACCTTGTTTTAATGCATATTTCAACATATAATTTTAAAGCAAATTTTAGTTAGTAATAAATCAATTACTTTTCCACATGATGCGATTAATTAGATTACCTTAAACATGTTTTATTCCATTAAAAAATGAAATTAATTCACTAATCAATCTGACATTTCAGAAATTCAAGGTACTTTGATTATGTTTGCTCAGTTATTTATTTTAAATAATTTCATTTTTTAATGGAATAAAACATGTTTAAATTATCCTGACTAGCGCATCATGTAGAAAAATAATTGATTTATATTACTAACTAAAATTTCCTTCAAAATTTTATGATAAAATATACATTAATAGAAGGTATAATTTTTAGCATATAAAATCCTATGGCCCACGATAAAAAAATACCCTGTATATATAATAATTACATTGTCGTGTAAATCTTTTGTCGAAGCCGGTTATTTAGAAGCTGTAAAATCGTTAAAACCGAACTTAAGCATGGGACCTGACAATATTCCAGCATTCATTGTTAAAGACTGCAGTAACTCTCTGTTAATACCTTCGCTGCATATATATAACTTAATATTGAAGCACTGTTCCTTTCCAAGTTGTTGGAAATGTACCCGTATTACACCTGTTTTAAAAAATGGTGATAAAATTGACGTATGTAATTACCGTCCTATATCAATTATATGTAATTTTGCAAAGATATTTGAAAAAATGTTATACAATATACTTTTCAAGCATATTAGCAACATGATTTCACCAAACCAGCATGGCTTTGTGTCTCATAGATCTACCACGACAAATCTGTGTAACTTTACTGAAACAGTTTCTAAGGCTCTGGATAGTAGACAACAGGTTGATGTCGTATATACGGATTTCAGTAAAGCGTTTGATCAAGTGAATCACAATATCTTATTGAAAAAATTACATACTTTTGGCCTTGACTCTAGACTTACTGCACTGATTGCATCATATTTGCATGATAGAGAGAATTATGTGTATTATCGTGGAGACACCTCTAAGAAGTATATCTCCTTAAGTGCAGTACCGCAAGGGTCTGAATTGGGACCACTGTTTTTTATTATGTTTATAAATGATCTGCCGGGCTGTTTACAAGATAACTGTCTGCTGTATGCGGATGATCTAAAGATGTTTAGAATAATTACATGTCAACTTGACTGTTTGGCTCTTCAAATTTCTATTAATCAATTATGTGTAGTGTAAACTAAATGGTCTTCACTTAAACATTAATAAATGCAAAGTAATGATTTTTTCTAGATTGCATACGCGCATTAATTTTACTTACAGTATTAACAATATGCTTCTTGAAAATGTTAACTCTCAACGTGACTTGGGCGTTATTTTCGACCCTAGACTATCATTTAACTGTCATATTACCAATTTATCGAAGGAATGCTATAAAATCCTAGGATATATCCTTAGAAACACCAAACAATTTACCAGCACTGACTATATTTTGACGTTTTATAAATCATTTATAAGAAGTAAACTTGAATATTCGTCTATAATATGGAATCCCCTTTACGACCGATACTCTGAAGAGGTAGAGAGAGTACAAAAGAAACTTTTGAGGGCTATGTATTTTCGCAAGTATGGTACATATCCCATGCGTGGCTATCCGTATACATCCTTACTGACTGATTTCAATATTCCTGCTCTTTCTAAGCGCCGAAGAATCAGTCAAATTATGTTTGTATTCAAACTAATCTCTGGTGAAATTAGTGATGCTAACTTGCTTAACAAGCTCAACTTTCTGGTTCCCCGTTTACATAGTAGATTAAACAATACATTTTACATTCATAGAATGAATACTAATCACCGTCTGAATTCGCCAATAATTTCAATGTTAATACTTATTGCGAACATATTGACATTTTCAACATACTACATCATCCCTAATCAAATATCTTTTGAATCATATAGTCTAAATTGTCTAATTAAGCTAAATGTTTCTTTTTTCCATGTAAACTATGTGTTATCATTTGCGCACCACTTAATGTAACTATTTTTGTTTTTGTTACCTAATTAATGTATTACTGATGAACTATTGAATCTTTTTTATTTTTCTCATATTATTTTTAATATTATCCTGTAATTAGTTTGTAAAACTGTTGGATAATAAATGAATTATTATTATTATAAAACCTACCTAGCGTGTCAAAACATCAATTTTCACTTTTGTGTACTTACAGATAGACAAATACGCGCTCTTTCACGTGAAAATCCTACCATGTTAAAAAATCGTCAAAAACGCGAAAAAAATGTCTCTATGCTAAAACCAACTTAGTGACAAATGCTAAAACCAACTTAGTGACAAAAACCCTTACTTGATTATACTCGAACAAATGATAAAACATTTTTTATTAGAAAAATAATTATAAAATGAATCTCTTCTGCTTCTTTGAAAGGCACGTTTTGGGGCTGCTTCCGATATCTGGATAAGCGCCATTTCTGAGAAAACATGTTTTGACATACTAGGTTGGTTATAATATTATAAATGTCTTCCGACATCAAATTATAAATATAACTTACTCAAGTATTGGAGATAATTCTGCACTCTCTTTCCGCCTTGAACGTAGCTTATAACTGGTTTTTGGATTTTCAATGGGGAGATCATTTTCCACATATTTGGATTTCAGATAAGTATCGTCTAAAAGTTCCCCCATTACAGAAATAAATTCATTTGTTAAGGGTTCGATGTTCGGTTCAGTTTTCATACTTATGTTACCAGTTTAAAAGTAACTCTTACAATGGATGAATAAATTTTTGTATCAAGCGGATTTGTGTACTTGGTGTGTGATGTGGAGTTGCTAAAATTTTTGCAGTATATTCTCACGGTTATAATGGATGAATAAATTTTTGTTTACTTGGTGTGCGATATAAAGTGATGAGGAGTTACTAAAATTTTTGCAGTATATTGTCACGGGGTCAGGCTGACACTGATTGACATTTTTATTTCAAGGAGTACCTGACGAAATGTTTTAGTTGTGGTCAACCGAGCTTGTTCGATACATTCACGTGAGCATGCACATACTTCTATGATTGGAAAATATTGCAATTATGCAAATTGAAGGGTTTTATAATGCCGAGAAAAGTGATGAATGAACTTTAGCTATAATGGTTCAATCTCAAATTGGCCAGTTGTGCTGTGGCAAATGGGTGGGCATAAAGTGGAAGAAGGCCATCGGTATAACACCGAGTTTGTTCGTTTCGATTACTGAATTTTTTGTGATAACAAAAATATAACACAACATATACCATATGTATAAAAATTATTTAGATAAGGCATGGCCATGATAAACAAAATCACGGTCTTAGATTAGTTCAGCACATTGTTGACTTTATGTCATATGAACAACTGGTGGCGAAGACGTGATCCGACATATCAAACCTGCAACGTACGTTCTGAAATACAAAGCCACCCTTTATCTAAATAATTTTTATACATATGGTATTTAATTTCATAAATGGACAGAAATCTTTTATTGGCAATCCATGAAGCGCTAAAAGCTACTTAAAATCATCCGTACCATGGAATTAAAAATCTGAATAACTCTTTGTTTGCCAAACACAATAAACTGTATAAAATGTTGAAAAATACTGAAAAAGTTTTTCTGAAAAAAAATACTGAGGAAAAAGTCCTGAACAAGGAGTACTTATGAAAGTCCCGAAAAATAATCCTGAAAAAGAAGTCCTGTTAATAAAAAAAAGTCTGGGAGAAACAGTGCTGGAAATAGAATCGTAAAAAAAGAGTCCTGATAATAAGTCATAAAAAATGTCCTGAAAAAAGTCCTGAAAAATAGTCTTCATGCAAAACAGCAGAAATAAATGACCTGAAAAAGTTGAAAAAAATTGAAAAAATGTTAGGAAAGAAATTCCTGAAATTAAATGTTTTTAAAATAAACTTGCAAAAGAAGTGCTAAGAAAGTTCTGATAAAAAAGGCCATAAAAAATTCAAAAATGGTCGGGAAAAACATTCTTGGAAAAGAAATATTGAAAAGAATTTCATAAAGAAAATATTGAAAAACTTGTTCTGAAAAAAATACTGAGAAAAACTCCTGAACAAGGAGCACTTAAGAAAGTCCTGAAAAAAAATCCTGAAAAAGAAGTCCTGTTAAAAAAATTGAAAAAATGTTGGAAAAGAAATTCCTGATATTTAATGTTTTTAAAATAAACTTGCAAAAGAAGTGCTAAGAAAGTTCTGATAAAAAAGGCCATAAAAAATTGAAAAATGGTCGGGAAAAACATTCTTGAAAAAGAAATATTGAAAAGAATTTCATATATTTCAAAATATTGAAAAACTTGTTCTGAAAAAAATACTGAGAAAAAGTCCTGAACAAGGAGTACTTAAGAAAGTCCCGAAAAAATCCTGAAAAAGAAGTCCCGTTAATAAAAAAAAGTCTGGAAATAGAATCTTAAAAAAAGAGTCCTGATAATAAGTCATAAAAAATGTCCTGCATAAAAGTCCTGAAAAATAGTCTTCATGCAAAACACCAGAAATAAATGACCCGAAAAAGTCCTCTAAAGAGTCCTAAATAAAAGTTCTTTACACAGACAGAATGTTACGTAAAGTAAAAATGGTGGCCATGATGTTACTTTCTTCAATTTCATGTTATAATACAGTGACGGCTCGCGGATGACTCATGGTACGGCCGTAGTAGCAATACAGATAGGTAGGATCGGTTGCAGAGACGGCTGGCGGCGGACCGCATCTATCTGTATTGCCACCTCTGCTACCTCGGCCATACCATGAGTCATCCCACGAGCTATCACTGTTTTTAGTTTTTTTTTTTATATCTATACTTTCATGGTTTATTTTCAATTTAAATAATATTTTAAATGTACATCGACGTTTTCAGAATCGGAAGAAACTGACGTTTAAAACGTCAACATTATGATGGATGACAAATTTTACTTCAAATTCTAATAGTCAGTTTACTCAAAAACCAAAGAGATTTCGAAAAAAACTTATTCTTTATAAGTTATTCATTTTGGCATTTTCTATAATTATTATTTGAATAATAAACCAAAAACGATAAAAAAATAAATATTTTTTTTTCTCGAATAACAACGATTTTATGAAAAATATTTTCAAATCAAAGATGTTCATTTCTTTGTTGTCTTTAATATGTGTTTAAATGTTTTTTGAAATTTTTCATATTTAAAAAAATATTGGAAAAAAACAAAAAACAGTTAAGGTAAACACCCAATTCCGGTGTACCAAATTTTACCAAAAGTTTTTCAGTTCTTTGGATTATCAAATACACAATTTTTTTTTCCAGAAATTGTTGAAATGTCATCTAGGGACCCAAAAACGGAAATTTCCGTAAAAAAAATTTTTGAAAAAATTTTCACGATCACAATTACAGAAATAAATTCATTTGTTAAGGGTTCGATGTTCGGTTCAGTTTTCATACTTATGTTACCAGTTTAAAAGTAACTCTTACAATACTTTCTCGTACTTCGTAACGGAGAAAGTAAAAACGGTATCATCATATATATTTACACTTTCATGGTTTATATTTAATTTAAATCATATTTTCAATGTACATCGAGTGTTTGGTAGACTCGCGTAAAACTGACGTTTAAAACGTCAAAATTATGAAAGATGGAAAAATTATCCTTTAAATTCAAAAACTCAGTTTACTCAAAAACTAAAGAGATTTCGAAAGAAACTTAGTCTTTATAAGTTGTTCATTTTGGCATTCTCTACAACTATTGTTAACATTAATTTGCTGTAACTATTATCGTTTCATAATTATAAACCAAAAATGAAAAGAAAAAAAAATGTCTCGAATAACAATGATTTTATGAAAAATGTTTTCAAACAAAATAATCTCATTTCTTTATTGTCTTCAATATTTGTTGGTGTTGTAATCCATGGTTACTGGGTAATGTTTAAATGGTAATAAAATGACGTACGTCCCAGTATTTAGTTGAAATTTTATTTTTCTGAACTAGTTTCGGATAATATCCATCTTCAGCAGAAAAACTACAAAAATACGAAATATATACATGTTTAAAAAACAAAATATAAAAATATAAAAAATATAAAATTGTAACGCAGGGGGTGAGAGGGGTACATTTATAGTCTTATATTGAAAAATATTATGGCATTAGTAATTTAGAAAAAAAAAAATATATATATATATATTTCTTCAATATTTGTTTAAATGTTTTTGTGGTATTTTTCATATTTAAGAAAATTTTGGCAAAAAACAAAAAACAGTTAAGGTAAACACCCGCTTCCGGTGTACGAAATTTTACCAAAAGCTTTTCAGTTCTTCAGACTATCAAATAAGACGTATGTTCAAAGTTTTATATCAAATGCTCTATTAGTTTTTGAGATACAGCGCGCACAGACACAATTTTTTTTTTCCAGAAATTGTTGAAATGGTATCTAGGGACCCCAAAACGGATATTTCCGTAAAAAAAAAATTTTGAAAAAAAAAATCACCATCTCAATACTTTCTCGTACTTCGTAACGGAGAAAGTAAAAATTTGGTTCTTTTGTTCCAGGTCATTCACGACCTACTTATCATGCACACAATTTCACCTTTTGAGAAAAACAACCTCCGACGAGATTATCGTTAATATTTTTCCAACTTTTTGTTTTTATTAGTCCAAAATATGATAAAATAAAGTGAAAAACCGGAACTGAAAGGGACCTTTACTTTACTTACTATCAGCATCTGAAAAACATTTATTTTTTCGGACCGTCACAGCCCTTAACCACTTCGCGCCCATGCTAGTTTGATTGGGTTATAGCATAATCCAGGGTTTATTGAAAAAATACTTTATTGTTGTATCTACGAAATATTATTCGTCATAAACTCATTTTTGCAAAAAAATATGAAAAAATATTCCATAGATGGCGCTAAAGCGGTAATTTTTTTTAAATTTGTAAAATATCTTTTTTTTGCTTGTCGCCGCATGTGGCGACCTGGGCGTGAAGAGGTTAAAGCATTTTTTAAATTCTCTTGCTCTAGTAAATATGTTAAATTAAATAAATAAATGCTAGGTTTTTTGCTTGCTCAGATATTTTCAAATTTGTATGGAATATTGTTGTTTGCTAGTGATGCAGAAGAACAATTAAGGCATTGCACAAATCCTGAGCGTTTTGATTAGGATTTTTGTAAAATTTGAAAATGTGATGTCGACTCGTGATTTTACCGTTTTTCGTACCTAAGCGATGTACTCCTACTTCTGTATTTGGGGAGTAGCACATTTCACTGTGAAAGAACAGTAAAGAGGAAGTAGGAGCTGTTGTCATACGTATTAGCATCCCTCTCTTGCCTCATCTACAAGCATCATCTCACTGTTGCTTCATTTACGAAGATTCACAGGCATGTCCCTGCAAGAATGAACTTTTTTAGCAAAACACCAGGAACATTGTTCGTCAACCATCTGCTTTAAACATACCATCTTGTCACTATTGTGCAGATTGTCAATTTTGTAGAGCATGTGCTGCAACTTACCAATCTGTTAATCCATGCAAAAATATATTAGATACTGAAAAAAATAAAATACATAAATGTGGTATAAATAAATAGACAGCAGAGACTTTTGAACATTTAATGAAAAAACGACTTCTTCAACAGAACTACTTATTACCACAACGTGATACCAACGTAAAATACAATAAACAAAAATATATTTATAAAACGTATAACTCCGCAATTTAAACTGTTACACATGGAAAACATTTCCAACGGAATATTTAAGACAGTGCTGCGGAAAGAAACTTACCCCTGAAAAATAACGTGAAACGCTCAATGCAGAACCAGAGACCAAGTCGAATGTACAAAAATGAAGGGTGCACCCGAGGCGACACTGAATTTGTTTCTCTTTGCATACAGCCGGATATCTAAAATTTATTTACACGAATTAGCGCGGCGGCGGGACTTAGAGCGGCGGTGACACTTGGCCCGTGTCGCCCCCGCTGTCGTTCTCCGAAGTCGCGTTGTTTGTGTCGATCGCGGGGCTGGTTTTCAAGACCTCATTATTGTCGATGTCGTTTCCTTCGGGTGGCGCTTGGGACTCTTCGCTGCTAGACGGGCCGTATGCCGTTTCGTTCGAGGACACTGGAACGAAAACACCGTTTAGTAGCCACATTCGGAGTTCCATAGGATCTAAAATCAAAAACAATAGAAAAAAACATATAGTATAATTCATTCAATAAAGGATAGCATACTATATTTTCCGATTAAATGTTTTACCACCCTAGAGAGAAGTTGGCGGCTAAATGTTTAATCAAATAATTTCGGTACGAGAATGGGTCATATCACTCATAGTAATTCCAATTCCCCATTAGCGACTTTACTGTACTATCTGAAACCAGTCTGTAGTTTGTCGTTGATGGGGAATAATAATTAATGCTTATGCGATGTGTTTCAAAATGAAATAAATCGCAGTCGCCTATGAATTGAATTGTGCATGTCCATGATTAACGCTTTTTTGCAGAATGCTCTCATGTACAGGGTGTCCTAAATAGAGTAGGATTGCATGGGTATCTTTCTTATCCTTAAAGCTAGAGATCTGGTTAAATGGGCAATGTTGTGCAGTTTTCTATGCTGATTCAGATTATGTTGAGAAATTTTCAAAATTCCGAGCAGGTTAGAAAATATTTAAAAAAAACTGAAAATCGCGATTTTCAAAAAAATCAAATATCTCAATAATTATTAAAGATGCGAAAAAAAGTTTTAAATAAAAGTTACTTGGTTTAATTAGGCAAACATAAAAATCAAGTCAAAATAAAATTGAACATGGCGGTTTCCGAGATATTAATACCAACTTTCTTATTTCAAATGGCCGCCATATTTGATTTTTACACGCATAAATAGACTTTTTTTTTCTCTTTTCAACGATGTACAACAACCTATGTCAAAATAAAAAATAATGGAAATATTAATTGTTGTAAGTTTAAAACAAGTAGGCATAAATAAAAATAAAACAAAATTTGTTATAACGACTAACTGTCATCTTACATTAGTTTATCAGTTGTATTAATCATTCATACATGTGTATTGTCTTAAGTTGTAATATCGATAAATATTAATTACTTGAAATGGCGAATTATTCAATATCTGAACAATACGATATGTTTTGTAATTACATCAAGTGTTACAAAAACCCCCATCTTGCAGCACAAACATACCAAGCAAACTTTCCTGAAAGAAGGCAGCCGGACATTAAGGTATTTAAAAGATTGGATGAAAATATGCAATTGTATGGAAGTTTAAAAAAACCTAAGAGAAATAGAAATATGATCGTTGATGATGAAGAATTAACATTGGCTTGTGTGGCAGCTAATCCGAACATTTCATGTCGGCAGATTAACATTTTGCAGGTGGTTAATCAACAAAATTACGGAAAATGGTGATTTTATAAACACAATTTTATGGACTGACGAATCTTACTTTTCTAATTGTGGATTATTTAATCGTCATAACGAGCACTATTGGGCTCAAGAAAATCCACACATAGTTATTCCACGGCGAAACCAATTACGGTTAGGCTTTAGTGTTTTTTGTGGCATAATGGGAAATCATTTACTTGGTCCTATAATTTTTGATGGAACTCTAACTGCACTAACTGTTATTTGGAAATTCTTCAAACAACCTTAGAAGATTTATTGGATGATTTACCTTTGGCACAAAATATGCAAATATGGTACCAGCAAGATAGCGCTCCAGCACACAATGCCAGAGATGTTATTACTTATCTAAATGGACGTTTTAATAATAAAGTAATAGCGACTAATACACCTGTACAGTGGCCAGCCAGATCTGCAGACTTGACGCCTCTTGACTTTTATTTGTGGGGCACTTTAAAAAACAAAGTTTATGGAAGTAACTTCAATTATAACAATGTGGATGAACTTCGCGAAGCAGTGACAGAGGCAATAAACGGCATTAATCGCAACACATTGCGAAAAGTAACTGGCAGTGTTGTAAAACGCTGTCAATTGTGTTTGGCCAATAACGGTCAACATTTTGAGCATTTTTTATAATTTATTGTTATTTTACTACTCTTTTTGTTTTGTTACATTTGCTTTAAAAATAATTTAAAAAATTAAAATTAAAATTTAAACAATTAATATTTCCATTATTTTTTATTTTGACATAGGTTGTTGTACATCGTTGAAAAGAGAAAAAAAAGTCTATTTATGTGTGTAAAAATCATATATGGCGGCCATTTGAAATAAGAAACTTGGTATTAATATCTCGGAAACCGCCATCTTGAATTTTATTTTGACTTGATTTCTATGTTTGCCTAATTAAACCAAGTAACTTTTATTTAAAACTTTTTTTCGCATCTTTAATAATTATTGAGATATTTGATTTTTTTGAAAATCGCGATTTTCAGTTTTTTTGAAATATTTTCTAAACTGCTCGGAATTTTGAAAATTTCTCAACACAATCTGAATCAGCATAGAAAACTGCACAACATTGCCCATTTAACCAGATCTCTAGCTTTAAGAATAAGAAAGATACCCATGCAATCCTACTCTATTTAAGACACCCTGTATAAAACTAGTGCAGCATGAATGGTTGTCATGGAGATGGTTAACATCTCTCTTTGCCTCACCCATAAGAGTTTACAAGCCTTATTTGAAAGATGGGGTTAAAAATTTTCAATCAAAGTGTACATTGTTGAATTTACAAATCGGGTTTTAATAATATCATTTTAGTTCTGTTACTCACCACTTTCTTCACCGCTTAAGAAATCATCAGCATCGATCTCGTTCTCGTAGTCATTGTCTTCGTCATCATCATCGTCGATTTCGTCCAACCAGGCGTCGTACTCGTCGCGAAAATAATTGAAGAGCGGCTCCACGTCCAGATTGTCGTTGTCGATGTTCTCCTCGTCCCCGTCACCGAACCACAGCACATCGCCGACTTCGTAGCCGTCATCGTACTCGAGTTCGTCGTCCGTGAACTCGACCTTGTTCGGATTGCCGAGAAAGTCTTCATTTTCGACACCCATTTTGATTAAAAGAGAGCGCGCACGCGCGACGAGATAAGAATAAATGTATTTTTAAAGTTAAACGCACTAATATTTTACACTATAGTATTTATTGTGTGCTGTATTGTTTCAGTCGTAATCTGAAAAAATAAATCAAATTTGTAACCAAATGTGGCGGACGCTACAACGCTATGTTAAAATTCATAAAGGCTGAGTACACTTATCAAAGCACTACATGGTCCGAGCCATTGATTCAATTTATAATTTCTTTTCATGTGTTAACCACTTTGCGCCCGTGTAGCTTTGATTGGGCTATAGCATAATCCTGAAAAATTACTATTTTGATGTTGTTACCTTTTCTATGAAATATTATTCCACCATCACAAATTTACTCATTTATGCAAAGAAATATAAAAAAAATATTCCATAGATGGCGCTAAAAGTGTATTTTTTTTGTAAAATGTTTTTTTTTTGTTTGTCACCACAAACCTGGGCGTGAAGAGGTTAACGGGGAAATTAAAAGTTCAAACTGAGCCAGCCAAACCAGGATCATTTTTTCCATTGGGTTGAGCTGGACCTTTAAAAACAACCTGTGCAGTATCACTAACGTCTATTTTATAAACAATCGTTACAATACGATTCGTTAGCTAACTATAATCGTTCGGAACGTCAGTTGCAATGTTGCGAACGATTTAGGTTAAAATGTTATTTTGTAACCAACATCGTTAGGCGTTGACCTTGAATGCTTATTCGTAACGATAAACTTGTGATTTTAGAAAGAATAGTACACTTGTAGCTCACTTCATTTCTAATTTCGTCAGCGTCGTGACAGTTGACGTTTACATTTCAAATCTAAACATTGTGGTTATTTTTGCGGATACTTTCAAAAATCAAATTATAATTGAACTGAATTAATTTAATTAAGTGATGAAGAGTTAATAATGACTGAAAGTGAAAGTCGAAGTAGTGTCGTGAAAAATCTTGCTCCAGAGATCACTGCACAGCAGTATCAAATATATCTAGAAGAGTTACAATGGAATGAAGCCCTTCGAAGGAATAAATAGTCCCAAAACCCGGATATTTTCGATGAATCATGGAGGTCATTAGCCCTACAATTAAATGCAGCAGGAGGATCAATAAAAAAAGTTGAGCAATGGATTATAGAAGTATTTCTTAGATTTGTCTATACATGTTTCTAAAGCTTTCTTCGAGAATAAAGAAGGACTTGTGTCTCATAAATACGAGTTCATGTGCCGACTTCTTCCTCGGAAAATATATTTTCTAGATATGTAAATAATTTTCTAGTAATATAGGAATAACAATTTTGCATTGTAACACAATGTACAATGATATTATGTAGTTACATAAAACAAACAACGGAACGATTTCATCGTTTCGTAACGATTATGAAAAGTTACAAAATTGAGTTTCATTGAAAAATCGTTATCGGAACGAGAATCGAATTACAACGACAACGTTACGAGTTATAAAATAGACCTGTAAGTGCTAGCAATAGGCAAATTACTTCCAGCGGAAACGCCTCCTGGCTCCTAGAGTTGATAGTAAACAAAGTGTCTTTTAATTTTTCTCTAACATGTTAAATACAATCCAACACTATGAATGAAAAATAACCAAGGGCACACGCTTATCAGGAAGCGCAAGTATTGCGTTTCTCGATTTCCTATTCAATCTGCCCTCTTGTGCTCCTGGTTCTGTAGGCGCAAACTTCAGCGTTCGAATATATTAAAATCAGGTTTTTTTTTACGGCAGTCACCGGCAGCACATCTTTTTCAAGAAAAAAAGTATGATTTTTTTACTTACTTGTGATTGTTTATTTGATAAGATCAAGTAATGATTCAGCTGGCTCAGGACGGACCTCAGTCTTCTTTTCTGATTTCTTAACCTTCTCTTTGGGAACCTTGACCTTCTTTCCCTTCTTGAAAGGTCGACAGAAAAGTTTCTTTCCGTTGATGATCTTCCCCTGGAGTTCTGAATTGGCCGTCTCTAAGGTTTCCTTGTTGGCAAAGGACACTATGCACCACTTAGCTGACTTCTGTAGGCAAGATTGTTATTATTAGTTTAGTTTAACATAAAATCTCCGTACAAAAAAAACCCTCAAATTTGGAAGGTACATAACTTTAACCCGCCATTGGTAACGCAAATTTAATGGTGACGCCGGTCTCACGCACCGGGGTTTTCAACTGAAGATTTTTCGAAACGTGTTACTAATAGTTCATGTTTTTTCTTAATTTATGCTCTTTGACAATAAAACAAAGATATTTAATCAATTTAAGCTCTGCAATGCAGCAGCTACTCGAAATTGCAACAAAAAACAATAACGGAGAATAAAGTTATTCGACACACCCGGTTTCACAGACCAGTAGGTCACCATTGGCGGGTTAATGATATAGGCGCCCACTAAGGAAGAATTTTTGGAACCTCCTACTTTTTTAGTAGTAGACTACCTTCATATCAAACACAGATGTTATGGTCGTAAAAATTGATATTCATAGGTACTTCTTTCAAAATAAAGATACCCGCCCTTTCCCATTTTACGAAAATCCAGTTCAAAGGAAAAAACTTTTCATAACCTTTATAGACCTGGAAAAAGCTTTTGACAAAGTGCCGAGGGAAAAAATGTGGGAAATACTGGAAAAACAGAAAGTGGAGGAAAGTCTAATAAGAGGAATAAAAAGTGTGTACAATAGAATGGCAAATTACATTAGAACTGGGAATAAGAGATCCGAGGACTTCACAAAGAATGTAATATATTAAAGACTAATTTTATGTATCGTATGTTCATTAAAAAAAAAACTCAAGTGTGCCATGACTTTTTCGTTTTAAAAATTTCAGTTGGCACACTTGACACTTGTTGGGAATTGATATATAAACGTCAGATCTTTCTAGAAGTCACAGTTATCCCGTGCTCACAATGGTTTACAGCAACCAGCAAAAAACATTTCTAATTGAAAGTTATTTCCGAAATGGGATTCAAGTGGACGGAAATTGGGTGTATTCATTCGACGCACCTTTAGCAGAGTTTCAGGAAGAATTTCCTAACGTGCCCATTATTTATGATGAATTTAATAATACCTTATCACGATCTGTTGTATGATTTCGTGAAACGGGTAGTATTCTCCGTAAACCAGGAAGTGGTAGACCAGTCAAACGTACTTAGGATGCTATTAACACAGCCCAAGAAATTTTGGAAGGTGAACCTACTTCTTCTCTGCGTCGTTTATCACAGCAAATTAATTTATCGGTAGGAACATGCCGCAAGTAACATAACCTCAATATGTCGTACCAACTTAAATTTTTAAAATTAAAAAATCATGGCACACTTGAAGTTCTTTTTTTAATGAACATACTTTATGTTACACATAACTTTTGCTCTACATTATAGGTATATAATAATACTTACAAGCTTAGACGAGAGAATAAATTAGTAATTCCTCAGCATAGATTAACCATGTACTCAATTGTGATGTGTATAAAAATATTTAATCATGTACTTGATGAAATCAAAGGAATAGATAACATAAAACAATTTAAAACGAAATTTAAAGGTATTTTATTATCAAAAACTTTCTATTCCGTAGATGAGTATCCAAATTTTAGAGTACTTGTAACTGACGTTATTTTAAGAATTGTACTGACACATTTCACATGAATGTTTATATTCATCATGAAATGAATTATTTGATGATGTATCGATTTGTTGTGGATTTTTTAATTTTGTTTTCAAAGCATTGAAAAAATATAAGGGAAAATACCGTTGAATTATATTTATTGCACAATATGTTGTTTTTGATTTTTGATAATACTCTGGTTTTCAAATGTAAAATTACGACAGTTCAGAGAAAAATCGAAAGGAATTAAAATGTGTGGATAAAGTTGCATTTAATTCAGAAAACATTACGTCAATAGACCCTTTTTTAATGTGATACATCAATTTTAAAGGCGAAAGTGACACTATTTTATACAATACCGAGCACTCAAGACATGTGGGGGTAAAGTTTTCCGCAGAGTGAGAAAGTATTCCAACAAAACTCCGGAGCCAATAGAATTTAAGATGGTAACTTAGTAGTCTCAAGTGCTTGGTACAACTCTAATTATTGATTTCTGACAATTTTAATTTACAACAATTTTTTTGTTGCCCAACTGACTGTATAAAATATCACGTGTGTAGGTCGCTATTGTCACACATGGAATATAAAACGCATCACGGGCTAAGCTCGTCATTCTCGGCCAAAGGATTAATGATGAAAATAAGAAATAAACCCTTGAGTTTGCAAATACATATATTAACCCGCCATTGGTGGCAAATTTAATGGTGATGCCGGTCTCACGCACCGGGGTTTTCAACTGACAATTATTCGAAACGTGTTCCTAATAATTCATATTTTTTTATAAATTTATGCTCTTTGACAATACAACAAAGATATTTAATCAATTTAAGCTCTGCAATGGGACAGCTACTATAAATTGCAACAAAAAACAATAACGAAGATTAAAGTTATTCGACACACCCAGTAGGTCACCATTCGCAGGTTAACAGAGATGGTGCATTTTGGAACAGTGCTGTCTTTATTGGCAAGAAGGTATTTTAGTCATGTCACAGTGGTTTTGTCAGAGTTCATCGACCAGTAAATACACGATATGATGCAAGATGTGTGCATGAAGTTAAAAGATGCGGTCATTTTGGAGTTAATATATGAGCTTAGATCAGTTCCAAAAGTCTGAGAATCGGCTGGGAAATTGGAAAAAGATTAACTGGACACGTTTTTGAAAATATTATGCTACCAACAGTGCAGCAAATGCACGAGGAATTTACATTCTATAGTCTGTTCATTCTACAGACAGAGTTGTAAAAAAAGCCCACAATTACACTATGTAAATTTATTTTGGCGGACACTGAAAAATGCCTCGCTTGGGGTAGGGCCATTTCAAACAAACAAGCAGAAACGTACTACATCGCAAACAGACGCTAACAGCTGACACACTACAATGAGACAATCGTGTCAACCATTTGTATTCCCTGATTTGGAAGTGCGGATTTCCTGTAAATTTTTAAATTGGCCTGTAAGAATGATGCTTTGGTGATTGTGGGGGTTTTTACAACTCTATCTGTAGAATGAATAATAATAATAATATTTATTCATGCCATTACCATTTACATGGTTTACACAAGTCAGGAAAAAATACATATAAATTCACAAATTAAAATCAGAATGTAGAAATGAAATAAATAATAAAATAGGTAAAACTGACACAATAAGTGAGACTAAAAAACAATACTCATATAAAAAAACAAATAATGAAGGTTAAAATTCTAATTACATTTTCACATATTAAAATCAGTGTACATAAGATAAAAGTTCGACAAGTTATACAACGTGATAAAATTGAGGGTATAAATAAATAAAATAGGGACAATACATGTACCAGTTAAAAATACAATTTAGGTAGTTAAACTAGTTGCTGGATAATAATTTGAAATCATTGGTTAGGCATTCATCTAGAGTGTAGGGGGCCAATTGTATCAAGTAGTTTTTGATGGAGTTTTTAAATGATATAATAACCAGAGATTTGATCGGATCCGGAAGCCGGTTAAATACTTTTGGCCCGTAGTAGTTAGTACCATTTTGAGATTTATTAAGGCGTACATGCCTTAGACAAATGTTGGTATTGTATCTGGTATTGTGATCGTGAACTTCTGTATGGATACTGTATGAGGTTATGTTTTTTCGAACATGTACAAGGCATTCAAGTATGTATAGCGCCGGAAGCGTAAGAATACCCAATTCCTTAAATGCTACTTTACAGTCCTCTCGATATTTAAGGTTCGATATCACTCGTACTGTACGTCTTTGTAACCAAAACATTCACTTCATAATTATCGAGTGACCCCACGCTAAGATGCCGTAGACTAGATGCGACTGACACACTGCAAAATACACGGTGTGCAACGCCGTTAACGGAAGGCTACATTTTAACTGTCGTAGTAAAAATATCGATCGACATACTTTTGTTGCCACTGTTCCAAGACAAATTATGATCAAGACATACACCTAGAAATTTTGCCGTAGTTTCTTTAGAGATATCTGATCGTAGTGAAAATGTCAGGTTGACTGTTTTAGTGGTATTTAAAGACAACCTGTTTGACTCAAACCAGCTAGTGTACAGACTATAGTATGATAATTCTCCAACTCACATAAGCAATGTTGTAGAAACTGGATCAGAGGAAAACAGAGAGATGGTCCTCAAAAACAGGGCCGCGCCAAGGTATGTTGCCGCCGGGATGCGAGGAAAAAATTGCCGCCCTTTCAATGTGAAAAGGGGGATAGAGAAAATGAATACCACCATTGATCGGCGAGTCTCCAAATTATTAAGAAAGAAAGAACTTCAGTATAAACAAAGAGATACATTGATAGATTTCGCGCTTGCATCCGTACGCAAAGAATAAACAATCGACTCCTATTTCATGAACCTACGTGTTACGAAAAAAAAGTATTTTAGGTGGATTTATTTTTTTTCAAGCGCCGATTTTAAATAAATTGTTTGCAAATTGTTGAAACCCAATAAGATTTGGTGCGCGCCAAGCTAAGAGGACTCTTAGCATCGATGCTTGGGGCTAATGACCTGCCGCCCGGGTGCTGAACACCCCTAACACTTTCCAAGGAAAATATCTGGACCTTAACCGCTTAATGCACTCAACCGTCTATACACAGGTTAAAGAAACTGAAAAGGTCCTGCTCATCCAGATTTGAATTTTGTTTTCATGGAGGAATTCAGCCGACTATATGAATTGAAAAGTTCCATATAGGTCAGCTCTTATTAACCCTTTGGCCTACTTTCCTTGCGTCCAAATGCATGCACCTTTAACAGCGCTCCAGTCGCGACGCACGTGTACCGATTCAGCCCATGCAGACGCGACGGAATAGCAGCAGAAACAAGTCCCACCGAGGCACGACTGGCGTGCCCAATTGTATGGGCACAAATTCATGCTTTTTTATGGCACAACTGAAAACGTCAAATATGGACTTAAAAAAATTCTGTTTCGCAAGAAAATGCATTCATTGTGCAGCACTACTAACGCAAGCACTGCGCCACGAGTTGAACTCGTGCTCGATGCGATTGGCCCAAGCGGGGCGCCACAAGATATGCTCGTGGTCGTTGTAATTGGCCCAAACATTTAAACACGGGGAGTACTCGTGGTTGTAGGTCAAAGGGTTAACCCTATAAAATTACATGAATATTTATTTGCATCCCCATCTGAAGTAAGCCCATCCACATCATAAGTCCTATTTAATTTGATATTTTAATGGTGCATTAAGCGGTTAATGGTTTTGAGAATGAATACACAACTTTCATCCAGAAACAGTGATGAACTCAACAGACGTGTATAGACCAAACCAATTTTTTTTGCTAAAAGTCTACAATACAAAACCTATTAGGACGGCCTAACTAATTTTTGGAAAAAAAAGAACTTTAATTATTTTTATCAAAGAAACAATGGATCTAAATACTCTGACCAATTGCAACAACTTAATCAAAAACCGCACATAATGTAGATTAAGGCCCATCAAGGTATTGAGGGTAATTAAACTGCAGATCAGCTTGCAAAAGCGGCGGCAACTTCTACAAACATAGAATACATACAAAATATTCTGCACAATGACTATTCTGCTGTTTTTAAAAAGTCTGTAAGATTAAAATGGGAAACTCTCTGGCTAAGTAGAGTTCCTCCACAAACTAACTACAAAATAATTCATCAAGTGCTCCCCAAGATATAATATACAGGGTGTCAATTTTAAAACTTTCAATGAGAATATCTCTGAAAATAAAGGAGTTAGAAAAGCGCAGTTTGGTACAAATGTTATACAGCCCCCTACCTGTATAACAATTGTACCAAACTGCGCTTTTCTAACTCCTTTATTTTCAGAGATATTCTCATTGAAAGTTTTCAAATTGACACCCTGTATATTATATCTTGGGGAACTAGAACTACTATATTTTGGTTATGGGGTGAGTGACCCCTTGGGTCCCATTCACCCTAGCCCCAAAATTTTAAATAGCATCACCCCTTTGTGATAAATTAAACGTTTTTTCGAGTAGTATTCACCAGTACAAGAATGTTTTTAAAATTTAATACAGGGCCGAACAAAAAGTATAATTAAAATAAAATAAACTCGAATTCTATAAATTGCTATTTTATTTAATTAGATTCTCAAAATGCATTCCATTTTGGGCTACAAATAAGGATAATAAATTTTTTTCTCCAAATACTAGAACCAGTGGGTCAGGTTTCACCTATTGCAGTCAGGTGTGTTAGATTGTACGTCAAATTCAAAAACGATCAAAGTGAAATAATTTCAGACGAATTCACTATTTAATTTTCTTTTTTATCCGGTATTAGACATGGTTTACAGTATGGCTGAAAGAATTGCGATTTAGACACCTGACTGAAATAGGTGATTATTATTTGTTGAAACCTGACCCACTGCTCCGAGTATTTGGAGCAAAAAATTTTATTATCCTTTTTTGTAGCCCAAAATGGAATGAATTATAAGAATCCAATAAAATAAAATAGCAATTCATAGAAACGGAATTTATTTTATTTTAATTATACTTTTTTGTTCGGCCCTGTATTGAATTTAAAAAAAATCTTGCGCTAGTGAATACTACTCAAAAAAACGTTTAATTTAAGGAATCACAAAAGGGGTGATGCCATTTAAAATTTTGGGGTTGGGGCCCAAGGGGTCACTCTCCCCATAACCAAAATATGGTGGTTCTAGTTCCCCCTACCTGTATAACATTTGTACCAAATTGCGTTTTTCTAACTCTTATTTTCACAGATATTCGCATTGAAAGTTTTCAAATTGACACCCTGTATAAAGTATGTTCATTAAAAGAAAACCTCAAGTGTGCCATGATTTTTTATTTTTTTAAATTTAAGTTGGTAACGCATATTGAGGTTATGTTACTTCCGGCATGTTCCCACCGATAAATTAATTTGCTGTGATAAACGACGCAGAGAAGACATAGGTTCACCTTCCAAAATACCTTGGGCTGTGTTAATAGCATCCTAAGTACGTTTGACTGGTCGACCACTTCCTGGTTTACGGAGACATAACAGATCAAGATAAGATATTTTTAAATTCATCATAAATAATGGGAAAGTTAGGAAATTCTTCCTGAAACTCTGCCATAGGTGCGTCAAATGAATACACCCTATTTCCGTCCACTTTAGTCCCATTTCGGAAATAACTTTCAACTAGAAACGTTTTTGCTGGTTGCTGTAAACCATTGTGACCATGGAATAATTGTGACTTTTAGAACGATCTGACGTTTTGTATGTCAATTCCTAACATATGTGCCAACTTAAACTTTTAAAAATAAAAAATCATGGCACACTTGAGGTTTTTTTTAAATGAACATACGATATAAATAGGCACATTGTACCAAAACGAGTTTCTTCCACTATATATCGCCTTAAAACAACACACTGCATGAGCCCCGCTCATCCACATTATATTAAGATTAAAGATCCTCTCTGCTTGTGTGGAATGTATGATGACATAAATCATTTATTTTTCGCAAACAATGAAGCCAGTATTAAGCAACTAGCAACTAAACAAGGATTTACAAAGACATAAATTAGAATATCCCAATAATATAAACTATTTATTAAGTAAAAATGACATTAACATCTTTTAATTACTGGATCGCTATGTGGAAACATCTGGTATAAACCTGTAACACTCTCTCCATTATAATCATTAATATTTTCCCCATTTTATCCTGCAAATACTATAACCGTTGGCTGAATGGCTTATAAGTCAAAGCAAAAAAAAAAAGAAAAAAAAAAACAATGGATCATCTGACTGAAGAAATAAAAAAAAAATACTAGGTGTTCTATTTAAAATTTCTTACAAAACCAAAGGTAAAACTAGAGTTCTGCTGACCTACTGTATAATTTACGGAGCAGTGGTGGATATAACAAGATCTCGCATCTGCTTTGGAATCAAGATTTTGGTCACCACTTGTAAAGGCTTACTTACTGTTAGCTGGTGAACATGTCACACTGTACTGATCAGGGCATTTATTAACACTATCTTCAGTCGATAAAATTTAATTCTATAATGATTCCAGTCGCTGTTGGTCACTTTCTTAATCACCCATAATTACTAACACCGCACATGTGCATTTGAATATTTCATGAGGCAAATTGTTTAAGAACATGAATCGCCATGATAAGGATTAAATTTATCAAGAATATACAAGTGTACAATCACAAAAGAATCTACATCGCTTGGCCTTGCATATACATTTATTTCTGTGCCACAAACAAAAATCAAAAAAAAAACTAAATTTTGAGAATACACAGAGTTTTCTCATTCGTTTTCCCCTTTTATCAATTGATATTAACAATGTTTATCCAAAATCAGGTGTAATAATTGAAGGGATGATGAAAACAACACACCCTGTATTTACGCTATATTTCATGTTTAGTAAATTTATAGTTATTAGTTTGTGATGAAACTGTTTTAAAAAAAAAATCTTATTAAACCACCATCTGCTGAAACAATTTCAAAACTTGCGCAACTGTGTTCTGTTATCATTACAGGAAGATAATATTTCACAATCGATCAAATTAAATTAACTTTAGCTCTTGATCTAAACCAATAAACAATTTTTAACTCGAGTAAATTACGAAACACATTCTTACAAAAGACCAGCCAATTATAACATGCAAGCAAAATTAACGACTAACCTGTCTCGGAAGATACACCTGAGTGATATCGGGATGCAAATCCCTAACTTGCAGCGGGTCTTCGATTTTAAACGGCAACCTAATGTACAGCTTCAGTTTTTGATCCACCTCATCACTGCGAAAACAAACAACAATCGAATAACACCGAGTAAACAGCTTCAAGTTAACTGTGGAGCATGCAAGTTTCTAATCCCATCGCGACCATAAGCTAAATTAAAATAAAGGGTTAGCTGAGAGTGCATTCGTGCACATAACCTCAAATATGAAACAATGCGCAATTGCAGTTGAAATCAAATTGGGGAGTTTGTGAATACGTAAATTCATGTCTGAGGCTCGGGATGCCGCATTGTATTATGTAAAATTAACGTCACTTACCCCATAATGCGGAAAATATGTCATAAATAGAACAAAAGGATGTTAGCATGTGACAGCTTTCGTTTACCGAGATCGTTCCTCTACTTTTGACAGCTGAACTGGTGGGAATTACTAGTTATTATTCCGTGATTACTGGTGGATTTTGGAAACGGCGCAGTGAATATTTTACTTGAGATTTTGGGTGATTTTACCTTCACGGTGCGATGAATGAAATGAAAATTAATTCAATGTTGCCAACAATGGGGATTAGGATTCTACCAAAAGTGTACATTCAGTTAATCGAGATCTATACTATAATTGTTCAATTTTGCAAACTCTATAATTCATGTTAGTGTAAATTTGATGAAACTATTATATTTTCATAATTATAAACCAAAGAGTAAAAAAGTATTTTGGACGTGATTGTTTTGAAATCGACATTTCAACGGAAATTTCCATTTTAAAGGTCCTCGAGACGATTCCAACCATCTTTAAATGTCTGTCTGACTGTCACAGTACTAAATATTTTCAAATTAAACTTTAAACAAGCTTAATTTGACATTCCGAAGAACTGAAAGGTTTCTGGTAAACACCGCAAGTGGGTGTTTAATTTAACCGTTTCTTGATGTTCTATATTTATACTAAAATAGTATAATTAATTTGCTTTTTAAAATAATAAACCGTTTTTAGCAATGACAATTTTGTCTGACATCTAGCGGTTAATGTCACTTTATATATTGGATAGAATTCTGTCACTGCCTTTAATTGAATTTTAATGAAAACCATAGAAATATTAGATGTTAGAGAGACAGATTATTTTCTAAATTGTGAAAGATTTGAATAACTAATTTCTAAATTAAAATTAGTTATTCAATATTCTGTTCATGACTTTGCAAAATTAAGTATTACATAGACTACAAACAAATAACTTATTGAAACAACTACTTCCCTTGCTAGTGCCACTCGGCACGGATATTGAATGATACAAAAGAAATTTGCATATTAAGTATAGTAGTCCTAATAAGACTTAATTTTGCAGAGTTGCAAACAGATTGAATATTCAGGCTACTTTCGTCTTTATCTAATGTATTTAATACTTTTGCAACAAGTGAGGTCTCAAATTTATTTAAAAATTGAATTAATTAATTCATTAAATTCGTATTTCTGCGCCTTTTCGCCATCTAACGGACGATAGATCAACTGCTCAGTGCGTTTTTACGGCAGCGCCAAAATGCTCGAACTTTATACCTATAATCAAAGTGTTAAAATTCAACAATCCGCCACACATAAAACGATAGACGATTTAATTCTGAATCGAATGATGTATAAAATAGCTGAGGAAATTAAGCGGTTTACCCGTAATTTGCGAATAAAAATTAAGCACGACACACTTACCGACATTTACAGTTCACTGTAACTTAAATACTAAATAAAGAACAATTAGGAATATTCTTCAATCAAATACGGGTCCCTATTCTTATTACTAATTAATCACTCAACTTTTTATTTTGTTAATGCATTACTATATGAGAAATACTAATCTCCATACCGGTGTACCCTCTGTTATCGTGGGCATAAACTACTAAACCATTATTGGATTTAATATTTGATTTAATAATAAAAGCCTGTTTAAAAACTTAAGAAGAATGCTATCTTAGAATAAATTAACTTGTAAAGAATAAATATTGAATTAATTAAACTACAGAAACAATAGTTTAAAATAAACGCCTAAGAACAGGCAACCCAATATACGGGTAATTGCAATTAATTTATTAATACTAAAAATTACCAATTTTAAAGGATTAAACTAAACTCTAAAATTAAATCTTAGGTGAGGGAATTATTAATAATTTATTTAACCCAATACTGGCATAATTGACACACCAACATCTTTTATTTTTCAATTTTAATGACATCTTCAACTAAATAAATTTAAACTATAATTAAACGTTTTAATGATGATTGAAATCAACAAATCAATTAAAAATGTAAAATATTTATATAATTCTGGTCATTACTGTGCTATCTGTCGGACAAGGTGTAAACTATTAAGCCTTGAACTATAGTCAAAATGTAAAAATCCAGCAATGAGTTATACATCAAATAATAAAGAATATTATTCTGAATCGAATTATGTGTAAAATGGTTTAGGAAACTCTGCGGTTTTTCAGTTATTTGCAAACGAAAATGTACCCGGTAATTCAGTTCACTGTAAAGCTTCCGCATATATTGGGTTGCCTGAAATTAGACGACTATGTACCATTGTTTTTCAATTTAAATATTTGAATATTTACAAGTAAAATCATTTTACAATTCTAAGATAAGATTCTTCTTAAGTTTTTAAATATTCTTAAAACATTAAAACAAATATTAAATCTACAAATGATTCACTATTTCATCCGTACAATAACAGAGGGCAACCTATATGAAGATTAGGATTTCTCATGAAGTAAGGCATTAACAAAATCAAAAGTTAAATAATTAATAAGTAATAAGTATTGGGACCCGTATTTGATTGAACAATATTGAAAATTAATCTTGATTAAATTTTTAAGTTACAGGGAACTGTAATTGTCGGTAAAGGGGTCATGCTTAATTTTCATTCGCAAATTACAAGAAAACCGCTAAATTTCCTCAGCTATTTTATACATCATTCGATTTAGAATTAAATCGTCTATCGTTTCATGTGTGGCGCATTGCTGAATTTTAACACTTAAATTATAGGTATAAAGTTCGAGCATTTTGGCGCTGCCGTAAAAACGCTATCTATCGTCCGGTAGATAGCGAAAACGCGCAAAAATGCGAATTTAATATGTTTGGCTTTTCAAGCCTTTAGATCGTAATTCTGGACAATTTTGATAATTGGAACGTTAAATCATCACTAAACTTATAATTTTTTGATATTTTTAAATAAACATGCTGTGAACATGCTGAAATAATAAATACTGCCGTCGCAATTATTTAATGATTCAAACGTTAATTTATGGGGAATTATTCGTTTAATAATAAACAATCAAGTAAGGTTTGTTGATGTTCGAAAATTATTGTTTATTTTTAAATTTCTTATGGAGATTTTTTTAAACTAAATAACTCCTCTGAACGTGTTCACCTAAAGATAATATAATTAGTGCAGAAAGTATTCATATACTTATTTAAGAATTTATTAAGAGTCAATGTAATGCATACGTAATTTTTCACAATTTGTATTAGAAACTTTATACATATTGGTTTAATAAAATAGGTACACATTCGTACTGTTTGAGCAAATTATTAATTTATTTGTTTTAAACGTTCACATTGTAGGTCGTTCGGTGCCGCGCTCTATATATTTTTGGTCTAACGTGATATCGTATCGATAGCGCACGCGCGTGCCAAAAAAGGCAGTCGCCGTCATCTCGAATTGTGAACAGGTGGTTTTTCAAAAACGAACAACGTGTTTAATACGCAAAAGTTTAGTTGTGCGATATTGTTAGAAATTCCGTCGGTTTCTTTGATAAACGGCTCGGGTCATCGGGTGTCGAGAAAGGCAGATTGTTTGCCAGGAAACGATTTCCGTCGATCGGTTTTGTGACGGTTGATTTCTGAACCCCCGCAGAGGAGAAGCTGTGCTTCGTGATGTGCCACTGTTTTCGACGTCGATCTGGAAAGAACTGCATACCCAGATATTCGGGTGATTCTATCCTCAGAATCCTCTCCAATTTTTAACCTAGATCTTCCCCCGAATTACACAGGGGACTGCCGGATGCGGCGTTGAAATCAGGTGAGTGTTTTTGGTTTTGTTTACTCGATTGATGCCGGGAAGCAAATTCCTCGGCGGATTCAGTTGCGATAATGTTTTAAAAAATACAGTCGACTGCCCATATAACACATATAAGCAATTGTAAATTTTGAAATGGTAAGTTTCCCTTGCACTATCATGTAGCCGTGACATCTGTGGAAAACGGTTTGCACGTGGATGGGCATTAGTACATCCTCTCGATTAATTTATATTCTTTTATGTAACTTTTTACAAAAACGAACGCGCGAGCAGAGAAAAACTTATCTTTTAAACACCGTCGACCGTCATATGTACAATCAACACATGCGCACTAATTTCTTGGCACACAGTTTTCTAGAGAGAGACAACACCAGCTTCACCTAATGTTCCATATACTCTAATAGTATAGTCTGTTCGCTGGAATCTGACGGCTATATTTGAGTGGAGGGTATTAGCCTTAGAACATGACAAGGAACAGGAATACCGTGTAACTTATGTGTACCGAAACTGTGTCCAATATCTGTGTGACAAGGATAGGTATAACATTTCGTTTGTTCACTGTGCCCATGTCCCCAATCGCGCGAAATCCCTATAAGAGTCCATGAGTGTGAGAGAGAACTTCCTGTGTTGAAAGAGTGGGATGCAGATAGTGTGTGACAGTGCTACCAACTCAATTCTTATCACACACACAAATTCACGCGCAACACACACACACGCAAAAAAATAGAATGAGACATCTGCATCTCACTTCTTAGACACATTTCTATGCGTTGTATTCCTGTTCCATAAGTATATGTTCTAACGTATTAGCAGGTACGGAGCCAAGATATGCTCCCGGATATAAAAATTGCAACATTGTACGCGCAACAGGCTGCCAACATAAAAATCTAACAGGTATCTTTTTCCCACGGGGATGAAGCCGAGATACGAATATCGGCAACACGAAAGTATGAGGGCCACCCCAGGACAGTGGGGCGAGGGGGAATTTCAAATTTGCCGCTTTTCCAAAGATGGTTCCCTCGATGTTGCCAGATTTATCAAAGAACTTATTATGGGGATTACCGTTTTTAATAATCTTTAAATTTCACTACAAAGTAATAATTTTAACAATTAAAATTATGTTTTAAACATAATTAGACTCATTATTCCTTATATTTGTCATAATAACTCATGAAAGTATAATATTACTGTTTATTAAATATAATCGTGTGCATTGTATATTTTATACTTCGATGTATATGCGGCAACGCTTAATGAGTCTCACCATTTTTATTAACTAACCTCAATAGTGCTGTGAGTGCTAATAATTAATGTTTGAAGGTAAGTTATTATATATTCTGTCTTATAAACTCGTCAATTGTATTTATTAGTAATGTAAACATCAAATGGCCGTATTAAATATTCTTGTAAATATCCAGAATGTCAAAATTCTTTCTTTTCCGATACCTATAATTAATGTCGACTACAAAAATAAACATTTCTATAAATTTCCCAAAAATGAAGAATATCTTAAAACATGGAAAACCATTTGTGATATTGAACAGTCTTCATTGTTTAAATTTTCATTCATGTGAAGATCATTTTATTCATAAACATTTTGTTAATCATTTCCGCAAAAAATTGAATTGCAATGCTGTTCCGACACCAAGAAGTAAGACAATATAACTACACTAATTTACTTTTTAACTATTTTAATGTCATGAATCCTGGATACGAGCAAACCACTGACCTGTTACGACGCCTGAAAGAAATATCCTAAGAAGAACGAAGAGACCTGATGGAACATTGCACCCGGACAAGACCCTAATACCCGATTGTTGTGATATTTTTATATTTGATAATTTTGTTAATAATAATGTATATAATTATTCTGTTAAATATATTTTTTCCATGTAGGCCTATTTTTATTTTTATTTTGTGAAATCCAATCTTTTTTCTTTTACCAAAACCAGTAACTTCTTCATTTATGTACTATCTAAAAGTATAATCAATTATGTGCTCAAAAAACATAATTGATTATATTTTTAGTGTTATTACATTGAAATATATCGTGAGACGAGTATAACATTTTTAAATTTTGGCGCGGAAATCGTAGTAATTTGCCACCCCGACACCAGGCGGCGCCAAAAATCGTGTTTCCGAAATTTAACATGCAGGTTTCACTTCTAAA
Source organism: Ocypus olens (assembly GCA_910593695.2). NCBI lineage: Eukaryota > Metazoa > Arthropoda > Insecta > Coleoptera > Staphylinidae > Ocypus > Ocypus olens. Next base: position 11,505,665 of record OU343061.1, read on the forward strand.
GGTATGTGTTCTGTGCTTTTTCCCAGAGACAGCTACCTGTCTTATAATAACAGCTACCTATCTGTGGGAAACGGCTAACTGTCAGATGTGTATGTTGGCAGCCATTTTGTGCGCACAGCGTTGCCATTTTTACTTCCGGAAGCACTTTCTGACCCCGTACCCACTAATACCCTCAACTTGTATGATTTATTCAATGACCGATGTGGAATAGGTGGAGCCAAAGAGGATTATATATATATATAATCCTCTTTGGTGGAGCTATCTATCACTATCTATGTTATAAGCTAGTCTGCAGGCCGGATATTTTCCAACTGAGGTTGTTTCTTACCAGTGACGGTTCACGGGGTTTTTTCTGGTACGGCCGAGGTGGTAATACAGATATAATAGGTAGGGTCAGTTGCAGAGACAGCTGGCTGCGTGACCGCACCTATCTGTATTACCACCTCTTGCCACCGTCACTGTTTCTTACTTTAAAAAAAAAACAAGGAAACCATAAAAAAAACATTTTGGATGCAAAGAAAATCAATAAACCAAGAGGTCACCGAACCAGTTTTATTTATTAGATTCGTGTGACTTGTCACTCGATATTTTCAACCGGGAATAGTAGAATCATTACGCCGTACCGCCTTTTAGCGGTGAAATTAGAAAATCCATTTACAAGAGTGTTAACCGTAAATGGTTTAAATAGGATTTCGCAGTGACATCTATAATAATAATAGTAACAATTTTATTTATTCAATTTTAGTAAATATACAACATTAATAATGAACACTATCCTAAAACAAATACGTTAAAACAAAACAAATATATTCCATAAACCAATAAGATTATTATTTATAGCAATCAGAGAGAACATAAACTGTATTTGCAAATTATTTCATACTTATTTTGTAAGCAATGCTAACAAAGATAAATAAACTAAACTAATTATGTCTTGTCAATAGATGTCACTGTCACTAATTATTGTAGCCGTAATTGGCTGTGATAAGAATACCTGGTGCCATCTAGTGAGGATGTATGTTATTGTAAAGTGTAGTATTTACCAAAAGAGGTCGCGTTTAACTTTAAAACTTTATTTTATTTTCTGACTCTCTTGCGTTACACATTTGTCGTGTCGGTTTAAATTTTATTTATTAGATTCATGTTACTTGTCACTCGATATTTTCAACCGTTAATGGTAGAATTATTACGTCGTACCGGCCTCTAGTAGGGAAATTAAAAAAAAAACATTTCTAATTGTAGTAACCGTAAATGGTTTAAATAAGACTTCGCATTGACATCTAGAGAACATAAATTATACTACTAAATATATCTTGTCAATAGATGTCACTGTCACTAATGATTTTAGCCGTAAATGGCTTTGATAAGAATTCCTGGTGCCATCTAGTGAGAATGTACGTTATTGTAAAGTGTAGTATTTCCTAAAAGAGGTCGCGTTTTACTTTAAAACTTTATTTTATTTTCCGACTCTCTTGCGTTAGGCCGCGCGCACTTTGGATGCGTTTTCGTACGAAGTTGATTCGTGCGGAAACGTAGGAATCAAATTCGTACAATCCTGATCTACCAAGTACTATAGGAGCGCGCAGATTACGTGGGATTTGTCGTACGTATACGTGCGTTTACTTACTTACGACGTCCGAAAACTATTCGAACTTGTTGGGATTTTACGCGATATCACCGGGACACTGCCTCTTTGACGCAGAAAGACGTATTTTGTGTGCGCACTCAATTCGTACAAACAGTATTCATTCGTTTACGCACGATACAATTCGTGTTCAAAGTGCGCCCGGTCTTACACATTTGTTGTGTCGGTTTGAATTTTATTTATTAGATTTGTGTGACTTGTCACTCGATATTTTCAAACGTGAATGGTAGAATTATTACGTCGTACTGCCCTCTAGCAGGGAAATAAAAAAAAACATATCTGATTGCAGTAACCGTAAATGGTTTATATAGGATTTCGCAGTGACATCTAGAGAACATAAATTGTACTACTAAATATATCTTGCCAATAGATGTCACTGTCACTAATGATTTTAGCCGTAAATGGTTGTAATAAGAATACCTAGTGCCATCTAGTGAGAATGCATGTTATTGTAAGGTGTAGTATTTTCCAAAAGAGGTCGCCTTTTACTTTAAAACTTGATTTTATTTTGACTCTCTTGCGTAATACCATTGTATATACATATCTAGTAGTGCAACGCTTATGGGAGAAAACGAGGCAAGTATTGGAAGCCTCTGAGATCCCTACTTTGGAAGCCTCCGTATGAGGCGCTGCCGCTGCGATATAAAATAGCTATTAAATTGATTTTACTATGCCCTCATAGATGGCTATGAATATAATATGCCTACTGAGTTGCCTGAATGCAATATGAAATTATTTGTTTTTGTGGAGAATGACTAATACCACGCGTACGTATTTACATTTTCGGTTGTAGCGCATTGACAGATTTATAGCTTTGGTAAATGCTCTCGGTTTGTTTAATTTTTTTATACCTAATCGGCGATTTACGATACTTCGTTATATTTGGAGTTCCACTGCACTCGCTGATCATTCATACATTTTCTGATGCATCAATTCTTTCTAACTAAAATTAAATAGACTAATTTTCTTAATAAATAAATTTAAAATAATCTTTAACATATTTAATGTGGTTCTTTTTAAAATAATAGACTATTTCAGGGCCGAAAGACCGCAGGTCGATAGCCCATTCGGACTCAGTTAATTACACTTTTATATGTTATATAGTTGTGTAATAAGAAACTGAATAAAGATGTATGTAGACTATTTCTGAAATACGATATAATAATTTAAAAGCGTGCTTTATATGCGCATTTCAGATTTGCAGTATAAAAGAACATGTTTTAAAACAGATGGAATTTCTGTTTAAGAAAACTATTGAGGCGTATATACGCTAAAAAGTCATTATTTTTTTATATGCGTTAAAAAAGGCATTATATTTTTTTATATGCGCTTAAAATTGTCCAATATATGCGACAAAATGATTAAAATATGGATTTTATATGCGGTTTAATTAAAAATAATGTTGCAAAATAAAAAAAAATACGAATAGCAGCTGATGATAATTTATTTATTGGAATTACAATGTAGAACCAAAATTTGATTTTGATTTTCATTTTAGGTAAAGTTAAATGACATGGGGTTCATGTTAAAATGTATTATGTCCTCCTCAGTCTCGCCTTTCAAAATTCCACAAATCATTTTAATATTTTCGTATCCCGGATTTCGATATAACACGCATCAAATTTTCGCAAAAGTTAGGGAACTAATTTTAAATTTTCGTGCAGTTCTTCAATAACTTTAAAAGCCTCAATTAAATGCATTTGAGCTGTTTGTAAATTCTTGATTGCAGTTATTAAGATGCAAAAATGAGCAATAAAAGCTAATAACAACAACATCAATTACAATTAATGTAAATATTGACTTTGAATGTTGTTATATGTGGATATATGCTCAAATAAGTTTAATGTTCAGAATATCTTTTTTCGAAACTACTACCGGTTTGTCCTACAATACACTATTGCATTCGGAACAAGAAATTTCATAAACACCTGATTTCTTTAAGGGATTGATTTTATCTTTTGAATTGAATAGTATATTTGATAATTTACAGCTAGGTTTAAACGCGATTTGATGGTTTCGTTTGCGGAGAATGTGAGCTATTTTTTCGCGCCTTTAGATTAAATCAAAATTCCAGTTCATTCTCTAACCATTCTTTAGAATGTAAACATTCATTCCCCGAAATCCAAAATATGAAAATTTTGCACAACTGTACAAAAGGTACAAAGCTTAACTTCCTTGAATCCGCCGAAATTTTCAGACTAAGCAATAATCCCCTCGCTAATCTGTTGAACGAGCAGACCGATTTAATGTACTCACCGCTTTTCAAAATTCTTTAATCTCTTAATTATGTTTAAATCTTTGCACCTGTTTACTGTAAACCATTTTGTTACATTCGCCCTATTCTCGTACTGATATAAATGTAACTTCTTCCATTAATTGTTTCACTTGATAATGACAGTAAAACGTCGAAATTTAAGTCGTGATATGTATGTATGTGTAAAATTTGTACATACATCAAATAAATTGTGGTAAAAAACATTGTAAGTTTTTTTATTCAGTGATTAGATAATGAATTACCACGTAGTAACGGTCGCAACCATCACCATGATTTTTATAGAACTTAATAGTTACAGTAGTTACATTACATATTTTAGTATTGTTACAAATAAAATGTTTGTGTTTATTTTCTGTCTTGATTGTTTATATTAAATACATATTTTTAATTTATATTATATATTATAATATAACAAAAAATATATTTGTTTGAAAAATATTAAAAACACCTCGGCACCCCACAAGGCATGTAAAGATTTAGAACACGTATTAAAAAAAAAGAAACCGCTGGAACCACAATAAAAAAAGTGGTCATTATTTTACTTTCTTTTCATATAATGATAATAGGGTTTTTCTTGTGATATTTTTTACATTCATTATTTTTTCAAAAACGCGTTATATTAAGAAAAATTTATTATTTATAAATCGTCCATTTTCGCATTCCCTACATATATTGTTTTGAAAATTTGATGTAAAGTTTATGATTTAATAATTATTGACAAAAACCTGAAAAATTTTAATTTGTATTTATTTAATATATCAAAGTAATAGTTGTGTATTTATATTTACAATATTTCTCAAAATAAAAGTTGAAAATATTTTCACGATCACATTACTTTTCCGAACTTTAATTAATTTCATCTACTCCAATTTCAATTTTGCAGTAGTTCATTTCCATGAAGAATATTTTCTGTATTACTGCCGCTATGGATTTTATGTTAAAATATATTATGCGGTGCGGTGTTTATTTATGTTCCTCGAATTTTGTTTACATTACAACGGAAGAGTTTCGGGACAGACGGCGGCCTTGAATTTCCTATACGGATCGAATAATTCAAAAATTCATTCTAAAACGAGTAATAATTTTCAAGTATGCAACACATATCACTTGAGTAGCGAGTTTTTCAATGTGTGAATGCTTACGCGCTCTCTTGGTGTATTCGGAAACCCAATTTTTAGCCACAAAAATTTACATTGCGTTGGCATACTAGATATATAAATACAATGGTAATACCTTAGGCACACGGTGCTATTTAATGAGCATTAAGTACTAATGATCATCAACTTCGCCGTGTGTCACAACACAATAATACTAATGATAATTAATAACGTCATATAAACTTATGATTATAAAAATCGGCGATCACGTTTAAAACAGGTCATCGCCGCTAATCGTGTAACATCGCCAGTCAATTCATAAACTGTATTTGCAAATTATTTTATACTTATTTTGTAAGCAATGCTAACAAAGATAAATAAACTAAACTAATTATATCTTGTCAATAGATGTCACTGTCACTAATGATTGTAGCCGTAATTGGCTGTGATATGAATACTTGGTGCCATCTAGTGAGAATGTATTGTAAAGTGTAGTATTTCCCAATAGATGTCGCGTTTAACTTTAAAACTTCATTGAAAGATTAAACGAACTTACCTTAAGTGAAGTTCTATCTTAATTATATGAATACCTCCTCCGAATAGATTAAATACGTAGTACCCTTACTTAATAAATAATAAATAAATAAAATTTTTCGACTCTTTTGCGTTACACATTTGTCCAGTCGGTTTGAATTTTATTTATTAGATTTGTGTGACTTGTCACTCGATATTTTCAACCGTGAATGGTAGAATTATTACGCCCTCTAGCCCAGAAATTAAAAAAAAAACAGTTCCAATTGTAGTAACCGTAAATAGTTCAAATAGGATCTCGACATCCAGAGAACATAAATTGGACTACTAAAAGTATCTTGTCAATAGATGTCATTGCGACTAATGATTTTAGCCGAATTGACTGTGATCACAGAACACTATACGTACTGGAAGGGATGCTATATGCCGAACGATTGAGGCAAATGTGAAAAGTATGCAACCCGCCGACGTTAGGGCTTGCTTTCTTGCTTATTACTTAATCTCGTATAAGGGACAAATATCGCGAAGTTCGCGCGATTCGCGTTATAGGTGGTCTCAAGGCAGTACAAACATATAAATTTTACAAGAGAGATAAAGAAAGGATATGAGCAGATTTATTAATAACAAAAAATAGCAAATGTAATTTCAAAATATAATTTTTACTACAAGTAGAAATAATATAATTTTTGTTATTAATATATCTGCTCATGTAGATTTTTTGTCTCCTGTAAAATTTGTTTTTTATGAGGCACTGCTTGATACCCTTGTTATACCTACTGATAATTCTGTCTATATGGAATTTCATATGGATAGGTAATCTACTCATCTCTGCTTTCACTCGATATTTTCAACCGTGAATAGTAGAATCATTACGCCGTATCGCCTTCTAGCGGTGAAATTAGAAAATCTATTTACAAGAGTGTCAACCGCAAATGGTTTAAATAGGATTTCGCAGTGACATCTAGAGAACAAATATTACCACGAAAAATATCTTGTCAATAGATGTCACTGTCTCCAATAATGTTAGCCGTAAATGGTACTTACAAGAGTACCTAGTGCCATCTAGTGAGAATGTATGTTATTGTAAGGTGCAGTATTTCCAGAAAGAGGTCGCCTTTTATTTATAACTACTTTATTTTCCGTCCCTCTTGCATTACACATTTGAGAATAGGATTCCATTTTAAAATTCCCTTTCCAGACTAAAGGCTATATTTCAGAAAGCTTGTTTACTCGCTAGTAGCGCACTAATTTATCCACTGATTGAAGTGGAATGGGTGTAGCTATTGTAACTACATTTTTGTAAGCTATAATCCATCAATCTCAACTAGAGTAGTTGCGCACTGGCAAATGGATGGGTGTAGGGCGGGAGAAGGCCATCGGTATAATACGAAGTGCGTTCGTTTAGGACATTCAATGACAAAAATTATCATAATCTGTTGAAAACGGTGTGCGTTCCCTGCGGGAGGCCCGCACGTGTCTGGTGGCAAGCGTACGAGCCGAATGACGACCTTCTCTAGACTGGTAATAAACCGCCCAATTTTTGTCTCTGATTATACTCGGGAAATTGTTTGTTCCTCTCGCTTGGATGCTCGGTGCGCGGCCCGCCTCCTCACCACTCAGATTGAAATTGACGGATAATAGTTTAATAGCGGTATTCATTTCATAAGGTGAGTTCAGCCGCTAGTAAACTAGCTCTCTACCAGGGCTGTGCAAAATAACAATCGATAGATAATCGATTAATCGATTGTTACTCGATAATTTGATTAATCGAGTATTTTATTAATCGATCATTTGATTAATCGATTAATCTACAATTTGAATATTTGATTAATCCATTATTTTATTATTTGATTAATCGATTCTTCGATAATTTGATTATTTAAAAATTTTTTATTTGATTAATCGAACTTTTAAATAGGATTAATGTTTCTATGTGTATATTTTTTGTTTATGAATAAATGTTCTATTCAAGGTCAACTTGATTTTTCTCCTTGTTTTTTTACTTAGGCATGAGCCATTCAGTCACGACAAGGTTTTTATTTTATGTATTCAATTTGGGATGAGTAAATGAACAAATGAACAAATGAATAATGTTAGACGTATACAACAACCATGGACCCGACTGAATACTTCTCGATCCCCGAAATTGTTTTCGCCCGGACTGGGAATCGAACCCACACGGCACGCGGTGCAACCGGCACAAGCGCTTGCCTGTTCCCACTACACTTTTTTCTCTTTGTGACTAGGTAAATATGCCATTTTTAAATGGAGAAATATGCAATTTTTGACTTGAAGAGTGGTAAAATATACCGTTTTAATATGTATTTCTAACAGGTAAAATATGCCATTTTTGATTGGACGAATATACTATTTTTAACAGGTGAAATATCCTTTTTCAACTTTTAAATTCTGCCACTTTTGGCCTGTAAAATATGTCACTTTTGACTATTAAACTAAGCCAGTTTAAACGGGTAAAATATGCTATTTTTGACTGGTTAAATATGACATATTTGACTGCTAACACATGCCATATTTGACTGGTAAATATGCCAGTTTTGACTATTTATATATATATGGCATTTTTGACTACCAAAATAGGCATTTTTTTACGGTTAAAATAAGAACTGTTGGCCTTTAAAAATGTGCTGTTTTCGACTTTAAAAGCTGTCGGTGTCGATTGGTACAATATGCCATTTTTAACTAGTAAAATATCCGTTTTAACTTTTAAAATATGTCACTTTTGAATTTTAAAATATCCCTTTTTAACTTATAAAATATGTCATATTTGACTGGTAAAATATACTTTTTACTTTCATCCGAGTTTACACAACGCTCGAAGTACATTTAAAACATGATTTCAATTAAAAATAAACCATGAAAACGTAAATATAAATGCCTATGATATCATCAAGTCGGAGAAGATGGCCACATCACCATGTTTTCATTTTATATTACGAAATCTTTCTTATCTCGCTATTCATCTTCTTTAAGGGATGGACAATAATAACGCGCGCAACAATTTTTCCTCATTTTTATTTATATCTCAAGCCAAATATAACAAAAATATTCACTTATTTCAACAATTCTGGTGGCTGTTTTTTTTTATTTATAACAATTTTCTCCACTCTTTACAAATGATAAAGCCTCACGATCTGTAGACCGAACGGAAACGCAAGAAGAAAACACACATAATAGTATTGTCGCCTTGAAGATGCCATTTTCGTACAATATACATACACATTTTTTTTTATAATAATAATAATTATTTAAATATTTACTTTTGGGTTATAAGAGACTATCACTTCATTTAGGCCAATTATACAATAATAATTTTTTTTTTCTTGCCACAACTTCGTCATTCACTCCTTGTCCTTGCCTTCCCACTTTTTCCTTATGAATGCAATATTTTACATCCAAAGCAGAAGATCTTTTCTCTTAATGTTATCGATCAGGGCCGCGCCATGCGGGGGTGTTAGGGGTGCCCAGCACCCGGGCGGCAGGTCTTGAGGGGCGGCGGGCCTTAACCACTTCACGCCCACGCTGATTTAATTTAATCCCAGGTTTGAAGAAAAATTACTTCTTTGTTGTTGTTACCTTTCTCTACGAAATATTATTTTACTGTCACAAACTTACCCATTTATGCAAAAAATAAGAAAAAAATAATCCATAGATGGCGTAAAGGAGTAATTTTTTTTGAACAATGTTTTCACTTTCTTTTTTTGTTTCTTGCCACATGTGTCGATCTGGGCATGAAGAGGTTAAGAGGCGCCGGTCATTAGCCCGAAATATCGATGCTAAGAGTTTTTACAATTTGCAAACAATTTATTTAAAATCGCCGCTCGTAAAAAATATCAATTCACCTAAAATACTTTTTTTCGAAATGGGAGATGGTTGTTTATTCTTTGCGTACGGATGCAAGCGCGAAATCCGCGAACGTATCTCTTTGTTTTATCGAAATTCTTTCTTTCTAAATAATTTAGAGATGTTCATTTTCTCTACCCCCCTCTTCACATTGAAAGGGGGCGGCAATTTTTTCCTTACACCCCGGCGGCAATATACCTTGGCGTGGCCCTGTTATCGAAAATAATAATAATATTTAAACACGTGATGTTGTACTATACTGTTCACAGAGAAGATGCAGTTGTTTAAACAATGTGAGAGCCGCGTGATCAGTTTGTATTTTGTGCGCGCCTTGCATTTTGTACATACCGATTGAAATCAGGTGGGCGCTGCGACCCTGTACAATCGCACCGCTCACGTGATTGTGTTTATACAGGACGGCAAATGTAAGTTGGCCAGACGCGCAGAGAGCAAGCGAAAGCTCTCTCTCTACAGCCGGCCAAGTACAGTGTGAGTAATAAGCAAGCGCTATTCATTTACAACTCTATCGGGCGCTCTTCTCCACATAATTGAATGTACCAGGCGCGCGAACTCTTCACGAAATCTATCGAGAGCGCCCTTCGAAGGTTCCGCCCACAATTTTGCCACTGCGCAACGGCAAGTTACGTTTGCCGTCCTGTACCTACTGCATCTTCTCTGTGAACAGACTTGTGATTATAATAGATCGGACATCCTCTATATTGACGAAATTAATAATAGTGGTCTTATAGAAATCGCTGTAAATCTAAAGCATAACATAACCAAAAGAAAAACGAGAGAGTACAGTGCATTACAATTTAAAAGACATTAAAAATACCATCAATAGTAATATCAGCGACAGGTGTATATCTCGCCGTCACGCAGTTGCATTAATACTGTATTGTTTAAATTGCGAATTAAATGAGCACAGCTGGGTGGGCGATCGGCGCAGAAAATTCTTGTAAATGCGAAATGAACTTGCGTGCTACCAGTGTCGGCTTGTGAAAATTCGGAGGTGAGGCTACGAATCAAAAACGGTGCACCCATCTTTGCTATCGTAGCTGTACCGCGAGTCACGTCACTGCCATTGTTTAAGGTATATCTGCCTTCAGCAGCGACGACTCCTGGATCTCTTTAGATTTAGAGGAAGCCAAAGGTGTGATTCCCATGAAGCGTCCGTCGCTGAGCGTCCGCGTCTCGACTGCTCTAGAAGCAGAACGGACGCGCGGTTGATGGTTGGTAGACAGAGGCATCAGCTCCATAAGTATATCATTGAAGCAGTGTCTCGCGACCGTCGCCTGCAACGGACGTGTCATAGAAATTACACCAGCGGTGGCTCGTGAATCTTCGTAGAGTAGGCTAGACAAAGATGGCGCTTGTGCTACCTCTTTAGAGGAAGCAAATATTCCGTTGCTATCCCGGTCAAATCTTCTTCCGTAGTCACCTCGACGCACATCCACGAACCGCCGCTGAATCACACCTTAAGGTATAGTACAATCGCGCAGAGGTGACAGTGACTCATCGCTCCATGTTGCCTGAATTAAGTTTCTAGTAAACGTATGTCCATAAAATAATTCGATTCAGTCTAGGCGGGAAATTTAAAAATTCTCGGGCGTGCAAATATTTTCCCCACGAACCTTTGCGAGTGCATTTTTCGGCAATCGGTAAAGACAACTGGAAATTTGTCATTTAACCTTTTTACTAATGAAATGGATACAATCAATTCTGCTCTTAATTAAATCGAAATCGGAGACGGTCAAAACCAGATACAAGCACGTGAATTTTGAGGTTAGAATAGATAGAATGAGAAAAGACATACGTGCACTTGGCCCTTGAATTTACATATCGACATACGTTTCGTATTTCATTTCATTTTTCTTAAGCATGCGAACGAGTATAGATATTTATCCAGACGCGATGATTAGATCGAAAAAGCATGAGTCACTGTCACTGTCGCTCTCTAGATTTCATCCGAGACCTCTTCACCGAATTTCCACGAGCCACCGCTGGCTTCCAGTATCAATCTATTCATATTGTACTCTTTTCTCCGTTTGCAAAATAAAAATGCTGCTTACAATTATAAACATCAAAATTTCTTGTACGAGGCAAATGAAGATATAATTAAATAAATGATTGTCTCTTATAAGTACATATAATAATTTTGTTATGGTATGAAAAACGAACATTATATATATATATTTATGTATGTTTACATGATATCTTTATGTTCTACATATACAATATACTTCGGGTCGCGCCGTCAAGTCCACCGGAATTTCTAGGTTATGTTTCGGAATCGTTTTGGGCTTTTTTGAAAATATATCGGGATTTCTTTGGCACTAATCCATAAATTTCTACACGGCGACCACGCCACGCCCCCCGAAGTAACATCTCGTAATTTCTTACAGTAATATACATATTTACTTAATAATTTTTGCGCATTTGCATATTTAAAAAATTAGTAATACTTTTATTTGTATCGTTTTACACGAGATGTTCAAAAAACGATTATATGTGTTTCCTCATTTCATCCATTCCACACATACATTCGAATTCTAAGCATCCCGGGTGGAAATGAAAAAAAATATGATTGAAAATTAGAGCACAAGTGTGTCGGCTTGGCAACCAAGCCGGAAAAACGGTGCACGCAGTGCGCGAAACAATTGAACTGTACTCACTACGTCTACAATTGTTCCATATTTAGGCTTTTGTTTTTGCTCCGCTATGGAAAAAAGGTAACAATCACAGATTCGGAAAGAGAAACGAGAAACGGGTGGGAGTTGGAATGAAAGGGAACAATCACGGGGGGGTGATTGAGGATGATCGGAGAAGGCCGTAGAAGCAAGTTTTGTTATTTTTTTTTTAATGTATTTATCCTAGAGTTGTGAGCCCGACTTCACTTGCGCCAGATGTTGGCGGAAATAAAGTCCTGTGCACTTAATTTTACTGAAACCGTTGGTATTTGCAGACAAAAGCAGCTATCGATTCGTCTTTTTTTTTGTTCGCACCGAGCCGTTGTGTGTGTATGTACGTGTGTGACTGACTGACTGTCTTTAAAGCTTCTTGTACCAGAAGAGGTAGTGGTCGCCCTCTTCGATCAAAAGGTCGTCCACTCCTGAAACAAATTAAAATCATCATACATGTGCTAACAACAAATAATTAATACAAAATATATAGTACCATTGGTTATCATTTTGATAGCTTTAAACCATGGTGCAAATATTACATGGTGTGCCTATAACTCCCGTACCACGCCCCTTTTGGTTATTTTTGATGCTGCAATTACCAACCATTAAAAATGAAACTATAAAAATCTACACTAACGAATATAAATTGCAAAACACGTTAAAATTCGATTTCGACATAAAAACACGACAAAACATTTAGTTTATACCACAATGATATATTAAAATATCACGAGAATTAAAGAATTTTTTTATTTGGAGCAATTAGGTTGGTAAGAAAATTACAAAATGTGGTTTTAGATGTTTAATTTGCCGTGTACACTAAACAGTACGAAAAAATATGATAAAATGTAAATTAAGTACGCGCAACAGTAATTTAAATTAGTTATATCGACTTTTTTATTTAGCTAAGCAAGTAATTTTACAAGGTTGTATCACTGAGCATCGGCCAAATGAGAGACGGGAAGATTTTAGAGAGAGAACGCGGCCGTCTAGGCACACCATGTAATCTTTGCACCATGCTTTAAACCAAATTTTGAAAACTCATATCCATCAGTCATTACAAACAATTCTCTTTTACACTTTTAGTTTTAGAATGACAAGTGTATTGACGAAACTATAGTCACAAGTCTTCAACACTATAAATTCAGCCTGCCAGCAATTTTTTCGATCTACCCTCTTTGTTGCGGCCAGTGTTGCCAACCCTAACGATATGTCGACAATTTATATCTTTCTACGATATTCTACCGATCTACTGATTTTCTCTCAGCTGACAAATCAACCGGAAATGTTGATTGGTAAAATTTGAATTTGCTTTCACATACTTATCACCAATCGAAACAAAATCGCAAATCTGTAAGTCGGTGAATCCCCTCGTTCTTTGTGCAAGCGCAAGTACCATACGCGAATTCATCGGCCTCGCGTCGTGGCATTCTAGATAACTAATATAGATAGGCCACTCTATGTACAAAACATTCACAGCATTATTCATCAAGCGCTACGACCTTGAATATAATTCGAATAAATAGTAATTTACGTAACAAGTTCCGAAAGTGATACTTTACGGGATGAGTAGGAAGTTTCGAGTCCCGTAAAATCACTTTTGGAACGAGTTACGTACAATATTTTTTCTGCAGCCGTTTTTTATGTTAAAATAGCAAAAACATACACGAATGGTTTATGACAGGCGTTGTCACAATTAAATACGAAGTTGATGTTTTTATCAAGGCCGCCTACATTTATACGCAAAATCGTCCCGAAAGTAACAAAAAGCGTCCCGAAAGTAAAGAAATCGTTCCGAAAGTGAAACAAAATCGTCCCGAAAATAACTACCTTCGTTACGATTTATGTAAAGTGGTACGGCTGCAGAAAAAATAATTAACTTTCTTGGTATCGCCCTTAATTTTCAATAACAAGGATAACGGATCAAATAATTTTGTCTAAATAGTTTAGAATTTCCCTATCTGTCTATTTTAAAAACTACCGATATCTACCGACATTTCGTTGAAAGTTCAACCGACAATTACTAAACACAGGATGGCAACACTGGTTGCGGCTATTTACTACATCCGCTCGGTACGCTGCAAATTCTCCGAAAAGGGGCATTTATGGATTAGCAGCTCAGGGCCAGTCGACCCGTTATTAAAGACGCCGTCCCAAGAAATTGTATTGCTGAACTCATAATATTCTAATCCGCATTCCTCGAATTAGGAGAAGACCAGATGTACGGATTCCAGGAAGATGCCACCTCAAGATTGCTCCAGCGTGGGGCAACTTTGTTAAATTTTAATGCCAATAAATTGTTTTTCAAAGCCACCTTCGATTTTTATTTACTAAAATAGCTATCGAAATGGTTGATAAAACGAGTTTTCTGCTTTTAATGCGTTAGGAATTGGGACAGGGTTGTTATTAGGAAAAATGTTTGTTTTTTAATCCTACATGGAATGAAATAAAAATATACAGGGGCTCCAATTTAAAATAAGAAAAATAAAGTGCTTTAAAGTTTGAAATGTTTGACACTAAATTTTGGACACCCTGTATAATTCATATCAATCAAACATAGTTAACGGGACTATCAGATCTTATTTAATAAGTACCTGGTATGATTTCATTAACACGGCACAATTTTTATTTTTTATTCATTTTTTAAAACAATAGTGCAAAACTGATTTTTTTTAGTTTTAATTTTGTTTTGCCGATGTCCCAGAATCGATTCCAATAAAATTATAGGAGTATGTAGGCAACCATAAAAGGTACCCAAATAAGTAATAAAATACATGGCATGTAATTTAAAAAAATATATCATCTTGACGTCACGATTTTTTGGGACACCCTGTATAATCAAAAATATTTTCCTGAAATGCATCATAGGATACAAATATATTCTACAAAATATCGAAATCCTAACTTAATTAGTAACTTAGCTATAGAAGACGGGAGGTGAGATGCAGGATCCTGTATAATCAGTATCATATAAATTAATAAGAGCAGAAATGGTGGTTAGCCTTCTGAACTTCGCCTGTTCTACTCATGTATTTATTTTAACTGCATTTTTCATTAAATAAAGACAATTTATTATTATTATTATTAATAATAATTAGAATAGAGACACCATCATGGCGACATCTATTGCCTCACTAGCTATACAAATTCGCCCTAATTCAATGGGGTTATCCATAGACAAAGGGAATTATCAACTAGCGACAATTACAAAACGATAATGTAAATATTATTATTGGGAAACAATAATCAATGTTTACATTATTATTATTATTTTCGCTTGTTGACTATTCCCTTTTATTGCCTAGCTGTCCTAACGGAAATTTAGAAATTTATAGCTGTATCGTAAACTGCCGTTTCTTCGTAAACAAATATACTGTGCTAATGAGATTAAATAAGATCGAAACCGGACTGCAGACGGGGAAACAATTAATTGATGCGTCAAACACGTTCGCTGCGGCTACGATTTTTATGTGACTTCGTAATAGACGGCATGGGTCATATAAATCTCGTACATTTTTTTTGAAAATTGTATTATTGCAAACCAAATGGTGTTAGTCACAATTTAATATTAATCTGTGATTAGTACCAATTAATTTTTAATCCCGTCAAAGTACGACGAAGTTGCAACGTAGGAAAGTTCGATAGAATTTTATTCCGCCAAATAAGTCCAAGGCGGGAAATATATGTCCCGTAACGCAGTGAACGTGTTAAGCTAAGCGCACACTTGTCGGAAGCGGACGGACGGCACGCATCGGATAAAATTGCTTAACACAGTTGTAAACGAGTCAACGCACATTTATCGTGGTACGGCATGGAACCGATAAATGTGCGTGGACTTGTTTACAACTGTGTTAAGCAATTTTATCCGATGCGTGCCGTCCGTCCGCTTCCGTCAAGTGTGCGCTTAGCTTTAAGGGGAAAGAACGTGATTTTGAGATACACTTTTCCAGAAAACTACTGCAGCGATTTCTTTGAAATTTTGCACACATGTTCTTACCTTCAAAATAAAAATTTATGGCTGAGGAATTAAAAAAAATATTAATTGGATTTAGAATTATGACATGATGAAAAAACATAAAAATTCTTCGAGTTCTTTCTATTAAAAAAAAAATTGTTCATTTTTGAGGAAGCGACCCCCTTAAGTATAGTTTTACCGAAAATTATTATTTTTGTTGTTTATGATTAATAGAGGTTTTTTATGTACTGGGTGCTGTAAAAATGGCGGATTAACTCAATGGTACGTTGTGGAGGATTACTTCGAGAGTATTGAAATAGTAATTTACGATACAAGTAAGGTTTTTACATTACGAGAGAAAAGTTTGAAAATACGAGCGACGTAGGAGCGAGTGATTTTACATTCTCGAGTAATGTAAAAGCAAATAACGCTACGTGTGTCGTAACATGGTTTATTTTATCGTATTTCAATTTTTTTTAATTTGAAAAATGTTTAATGAAAACCTTCAAAAAGCGAAGTCGTGTTTGTTTACCAATACCTCCATAGCAACGAGTTGCGTTAAGATACATATAACAACACTAGTGTTGTTAAGAATTTCTTAACAACACTAGTGTTGTTAAAGGTACCTTAACGTTACTCGTTGCTAAGGAGTTATTGACATGATAACAGTATAGGATAAAATAAAAATAATTTAAAAAATCGGTATTTTTGTAAATATTTGTGTAAATAATCATTGCTTAAAATCTACATAACATTATTTATTTACACTCCAGCTCATAAAATAAATTTTGCAGAGATACATACTTTCATGCTTGTCAATATTATATACAATTGGTATTTTCAAATGCGATAATTTAAATGCTAAATAATTGATTTTCCCATTCAAATAAATCCATTGATGACAGAGTTCGTGTTTGCACTTTACTAGTTCGTCATTTGGGGTGTAATTTTGTTTGCGATTATGTTTTATGGGTATAGTTTTTTTGGGGAAATATATTTCCATTCTTTTATTGAATAAATCGCTAAATACACTGGTGGAAAAAAAAGAAATTCCTGAAATTTCGACCATTTTTAAACCGCCATAACTCGATTTTTATGAATCGTTGAGGGCGAAAAACTTTGAAGTGCCTTCTTTGAAGTCATGCATGCGAACTTAAGCGTAACCCCTTCCGCTCCCTCTAGCACCGCTGTGAAAAAGAAGTTTTTTTTTCTGGAAACCATGTCCAACTTAGACGATGTCTACGGAGTTCGAAAATGTTTTTCGACTCGATCCTCTATAAAGGCATTAAAATTTGATTAATTCCCTATGCGAGACTCAAAGAACGAAGTTCCTACGACGATTTGGCACCAAGTTATGGGTGCATTTTGAGGTTTTTCGCACATAACTCAGTGACTTTTCAACCAAATTTGATTATACTTTCGGGAAAAAATCCCATTTTGGCTCTACTTTAAGGGGGTAAACTCGGATTGGAGTGATTTATTTTGGAACCCTTCAACCCCCGAACAAAAAAAAACACGTTTTTGGACAAAAAAGTCCTACTTTGGCAACGTGTACCGAGTTGGAAAAATGTGTCAACTCGATCCACCAAAAGGGCATTGAAATATGTTCAATTCCCTGTGCAGAACTCAAATAACGAAGTTCCTACGACGTTTTGGCACAAAGTTATGGGTGTTTGAAAAATAGCGAATTTAAGTTGATGCTAAGGTAAAGTTTTGAATATTGATGCATTTTAACTCAGCGGCGGATCGTAGAAACTTATAGAGGAGGTTAAGACAGAGATGCTGTTCGTGCTTGACTCCTCACTCTTATAGAAGAAGCAAATATTCTGCTACTACGTTGGTCATATTATTTTTTTCACGTGCTGCCGCTATTATAGTCTATTTGAGGAGCTTTTTTTCAATGCGCAACATATCCACAATATTTCGGAAATTATCTAAGAGATGTCGCTGCTAGTGCTGATTGAAATACACATTTTAAAAACCTCTTTTCTTTTCAAAATGCATCGAGTCCTTTAGACTTCGCGTATAAAAACTAACTTCCTTAGTTCAAACCGCAACATGACCAAAATTTTTTTTTTTCAAAGTGCATCATCGATTTCGCTGTATTCAAAGTGAAACAAGTCCACAAAATATCCATTAGAAGTTTATTGAAGTATTGGAATAGTCGGGAAGTGTTTGTGCTGCATGTTTTAAGTACGCAAAACCACAAATTTGTGCCAATAATGGATGGTGAGGGTGTTTTGGTAGCCGAAAGCAGTCGGGGCAGCAGACAAAGAAAAAGAGTAAAACAAGCATAACGGCTGATATCTAGAAATATCAAGTAAGTTGATTATTAGTTTTGAGGTTACGATTTCTGAATATTTTTATTTTCCGGTTTACTCAGATATCAACCTCAAGATTTAGACTTAACAAGATGGCGTATTCCTTGCAAGCATCCAAAAAATAATGTCCACCATTTTGATTGTTCGCATATTGACCGAAGCTTTGACTATATACTATTGGACTGCTAGCGCCGCTTCATGTGTGTCTCCAAGCAACGGTGGCGCGGCGGGACCCTAAATGGTTGCGGTATGTTACTAAATTGGTAGCTATTTTGTGTCTATGACATATGACTCTATGAGCTCGCATTGCATATTGTGATACCCTGCAATTTATTCACACCTTTGAATATATAAACATTTATATTGTCAAATATTGACACTATGTCAAAATATTACTATGCGAAAGGCTGCAATACGTCCACGTATATATGCCAACGTGGTTATAATACTCGTCAGCTGATTTACACGTCAGTTGACTTTTGACTTATAACCTAAAATTCTGTATTAGATTTCCATCAAATCCGGAACTTCGCAAATTATGGGTTGATGCTTTGCTTGTAAAGACCAGGCAGGAAAGTGTACCCGAGTTGCCGAAATATGCTCGCATTTGCATTCTCCACGTTGCTGATGAATACATCGAGAAATATTTTTTTTGCTTTCCGGTTTTTAAATTACGCTCCATTTTCGGCTCCGGGGCGGGACTTATATCGGGCTCCAGCTTGTGGACAACTTTTGGAGCAGTGGTCATATGGAAAATAGAGGGGGACTAGCAGTCCATTAGTCTATAGTCAAAGGACCGAAGAGTGTTACTTCTAGTAACTTCACAGAAAATTGTTTTCAACGACAATAACAAAATGAATCAAAACTACTCTAATAAGTGTTGCGCTGCCAAGAAGACATCGCGGGCGAGAAAATGTCAAGACTCATAAGCCACACAGCATTCAAAATATCTACAAAATTCCTTGTAAAACCAAACAGTTTACAGTGTGCAAAACTTTTTTTTCCAAATTATTTGAAGTTAGTCATCGAAGAATTTTGTGGGTTGCGAAACAAATTCAACAAGGCTACGAAATGCGCGAATCTCGAGGGGGTTGTGTTGGGGAGATACTCAGTTATCAAAACGCGAAAACGTTAGGAGTTTCATTGGTCATTTCAAGGCGCGAGAAAGTCATTATGGTAGAGGAATTTACTTACCCTCCGAGTTAAACATTTCTAAAATGTTAAAGATGTATAACGACAGTGTTGTTGAAGATCTTCAAGCCAATTACGCCTTCTTTCACAAGATATATTTTCAACGCAGTTTAACCTGGGATTTGCCACCTGCCACCGATATTTGCAGCTATTGTGAGAAGCTTAAGAATCAAATCAAACTTGCAACATGTGAATAATCCGCAGCTGAGCCTAAGAGATTTTTAAAAGTTCATCAAACGAGAGCCAAACAATTTTATTTAATTATGAAAGAAGAATCCGAAGAGACACTTTCATTGTGTTTTGACCTCCAGCAGGTTCACAACTTACCAAAACTTCCAATACAAGAAGCGTACTATTCACTTCAGATTGCTTTCTATGCGTTTTGTATTGTTGATATCTATTCAAGAAACCCACATTTTTACACCTAGACGGAAAATCTGTCCGGAAGGGGATCAAATGAAATTGGATCTGCACTTGTGCATTTTTTGCGTAACTGCGCTTTTACCGATGATAATACCCCGCGAAAGTTAAGACTCTTCTGCGACGGTTGCGGGGGGTGAAATAAAAATGCCCACGTAAGGCACCTGCTGTTGTGGTGGTTACGTAACGAGTCTCCAAAATATCTTCTTGAAATTGAAGTCATTTTGCCGGTACGTGGCGATTCGTATCTGCCGGCCGATAGGGTATTTGGTAGGGTAGAAAAAGAGCTAAAGAAACATTCTACTATAATACTACCTAAAGATTACGAAAATTTTTATAAACAGTTTGGTACTATTCACTCATTGCAAAATGATGAATGGGAAGTTTACAATCTGAAAGCTTTGGGAAATGAGCTGAAGAAAGTTGATGGAATATCATGTCAGAAACGATTTTTTTTTTACAAAACTTACGCTTATAGACAAGCGATTGTAAAAATGAAAACTGAAATGAATTACCGTATGAATGATGATAGCAAGGTACCTTCGTCTCTTCTTAAACGTGGAAAGAATATGACCCATGTTTCGTTGTCAAGAGTTCAAGACGTTCGAGGTATCACTCAAGATAAAAGACGGGCAGTTAATAAATTGCTCGGGCAACGATTTTGAGAGAACTGGTACCTTCATGACGACCTTGACTGGTACTTTGATATTTTACGAGATTTCATAATCGAGCGACCAGAGGAGCGCAGCGATACCGAAGAATGTAATTGTTTGCTAGAAGAAACGGAATTACAAGTTTAAAGATACTTTTTAAAATGTGTGCAACATCTACCAAAGTTCATTCCTTAAGAAAGACTATTTTTGTTCTTTTTTCAGTTGTTTATTAAGTTTTCTGTATTGTTAAAAAAGGAATAAAGCAAACCTTAAACACATTGTGCGCCTTTTTTTTTGAAAATGAAACATGTCCATTGCATATATACCGGGTGACCCAGCGATCTGTAAAAGCCCCATAACATATTTGCTATTTGAGATATCGACTTCTAGTTTTCTTGAACTGGTACTCACACTTATTCTGCATATTTTAAAAATATGTATGTTTTTGTACAGGGTGTCCCAATATACATAACAGACCAAAGTTATGTTTTTTTAAATGGAACACCCTATATTTTATACTTTATTTTCAACCCTCTTGAGAAGCTGATAAAAATAGTATAAGATAGTATGGGTCTATTATGGACGGTTGGTTAGTTATGGGCAAATTTGTGGCAAAAGATGTACACATTTAAAACATTGCAGAAGCGTTCCTGGCAAAGATAGCATCATTATTTATACACTAGAAAATTTCCCACATCATAAAGAATAATTCATATCGGCTTTGGTTCTCCTTTATTCATAGTGCTATACAGGGTGTCAACATACGCAAAACAATGGATAACTATTTTTTTTCAAATAGAACACCCTATATAAGTTGCCACCAATCTATGGCATTTTTAATAAGCTTTCTAATGATATACAGTTTGTATAACAAAATATTAAGGATTCTTGAGATCTATCAATAAAAATATATTTCTTTTGTCACCTTCTGCTCATTTTTGGATTTTCAGCCAAAACTATGCATTTTGAGGAAAAACTATAAGAGGCCAAAGTTGTAGAGCGAAAAATTTCCGATCGACATAGGTCTTTTAACTTATAAGATAATGCGTGCATTGCCAGCCAGAGCGCGCAAAATCGTGACCGTGTATGCATTTTAGCGTTTTCTTTTCAAATTTTTTATTAATAAATTGCACTATACTTTATTTTCTGCACCCTCTAGCGGAAAAACGGGAAATTATAGGGAAATTAAAATGGCCCTTATCGATTGAAAATGTTCCGCTCTACAACTCTTAATAAAAGCAATTTTTGTCAAAAATGCATAGTTTTCCCTAAAAACGCAAATTGAAAATGTATATATCAATTTTTGCGTTTTTCAATGTTTTTTTGCATTTTTAGAGAAAACTATGCATTTTGGGCAAAAATTGTTTTTTTTAAGAGTTGTAGAGCGGAATATTTTCAATCGATGTAGGTCATTTAAATAATTCTATAATTACCCGTTTTTCTGCTAGAGGACGTGGAAAATAAGGTATAGTGCAATTGATTAACAAAAAATTTGAGAAAAACTCTAAAATGCGAATACGGTCGTGATTTTGCGCACTCTGGCGGGCAATGCACGCATTATTGGAAAAGTCGAAAGACCTGTATCGATCGAAAATTTTCCGCTCTACAACTTTGGTCTCATATTATTTTTTCAGAAAATGCATAGTTTTGGCTGAAAATCCAAAAATGAGCAGGAGGTGACAAAAGAAAAACGTTTTTATGGATAAATATTAAGAATCCTTAATATTTCATTATACAAATTGTACATCATTGAAAAGCTTATTAAAAATTCCATGCATTGGTGGCAAGATATATAGGGTGTTCCATTTGAAAAAAAATAGTTATCCATTATTTTGCGTATGTTGACACCCTGTATAGCAGTATGAACAAAAAAGAACCAAAGCCGATTTATATTATTCTTCATGATGTGGAAAATTCTTTAGTGTATAAAAAACCACGCTAGCATTGCTAGGAGCGCTTCTGCAACTTTTTCAATGTGTCTTTGTTTTGCCACAAATTTGCCGATAACTAACCAATCGTCCATAATAGACCCATACTATCTTATACTATTTTTATCAGCTTCTCAAGAGGGTTGAAAATAAAGTATAAAATATAGGGTGTTCCATTAAAAAAACATAACTTTGGTCTGTTATGTATATTGGGACACTCTGTACAAAAACATACATATTTTTAAAATATGCAGAATAAGTGTCGGTACCAGTTCAAGAAAACTAGAAGTCGATATCTCAAATAGCAAATAAGTTATGGGGCTTTTACAGATCGCTGGGTAACCCGGTATATTTTTTTAAGCAGATAAATTGTGATAGATTTATTAAATACTCTTTTTTTTCATGGCTGTACACAACTTTATAACCAGTAAAATTTTCAGCGGATAGAGTTGAATGCTTTCCTTACCACAACATTTTCTTAAATATCGCACATTAAGTAATAATGGACATGTTGCGAATTAAAAAAAAGCTCCTTATTTATTCTACAGATAGAGTTGTAAAAATACCCACAATCGTCAATGCGTCATTCTTACTGGCCGATTCGAAAAATTTCGAAGTAGAAATGCAAATGGCTGACGCGATCGACAGCTGATTGCCTCCTTGTAATGTATCAGCGTCTGTCCTTTCTGCTTGTTTGATTGAAATGGCCATATTTCCTCCAAAACGTGTCTGCCGAGGAATGGATAGTTAATATTTTTAAGGTGTGTCAGGAAAATAATCGTATAAATCAGACTTTTGCGCAGAATACATGGCGATTGTGGGCGTTTTTAGAACTCTAAATATTCATGGACTTGACCGGTTATTTCTCGCACCGCCCGCATGGGAATCGAAAGCAGAAGCTTGGAATACAGAAGTAGACGCTCTACCACCTACTAGAGGTAGGCGAAAAGACTCTTTTTGGTGAGTTGCCTCAGTGAACTCACATGACTCCGTGACTCACTTCGAGGAGTTGTCTCTCTGAGCCGACTCGCTCATGAGTTTGTGGCAGGACAACTCGGCTCAGCGGCTTAGTGCAATCGATGGAGATCGCTTCTGGGATGATGTGACGTCTAATAAAAATCTGACGTTCTTGACGTAAGTTGCAAAAAATATCGAGGGAGTCATCCATCGTCCATTCAAGCCAGCAACTCGGTTGCGTCTTCTATCCCTCACGTTGGGATCACTAATTGTAACAGGAGGCTTTTATATATCCAAAAATATTACAACAATCTTCACTGTTACTTCAAAAATTCGTAATAACAAGAACATCAACTAGATCGAAGACTATCACGTACAGTATAAATTCAAGAGAAATTAACTAGGAAATTCGTATATTTTCTAATATTGTAAATACGTGTCTATTTACATATCAAGAAAATATTATTATTGGTTAATTTCTCCGACTGCTTCAATTTTCCTTTCCAAAATCAATGGTCATTCCTTCATCATTTGTTGTCTCTCTTGTATTCCATCTTCATCATCCTACACCAGTGATGGCGAACCTTTCGAGCATTTTGAAAAATCAAAACATAATTTTCGTGGCGTGTCCACATCACAAAAGTAAAGGTATTATAAAGGTCATTAAATTTAACTGAAGATTAAAATTTAAATGAAGTTTGATTATATGCAAAATACATGTAGGACAAATGTCAATTAAAATTTAATCGTCAATTAAATTTAAATGACCTTTATAATACCGGCCCTAAAAGATAGAAATATTTATATTTTTTGTATTAATTAATTATAATTTTGTTAATTATTAATTATTATTAACGTAAGTAATTAATATTAATAACTAACTTTGGCCGTTATAAAAGACAAATATTTGAATTATGAATTTTTTTTATCTTTGGTGTCACCAAAAATGAGCTCGAGTGTCAGCACTGACACGCGTGTCATAGGTTCGCCATCACTGTCCTACACCAACTTCAGGCGACACGACGCAAGTTATCCACCTGTACTACCAACCCCACGAAACATTTAAGATTACGAAATAATTCTACGATAAAAAAATAATTCACATTACTACAAAATGCTATTGAAACATACCAACAGGTGCCACCAGTTGATTAGCAGGCGGCGCCATGGGATCCGGAAGTTCCGGCAATCTGTACAAGAGCCAGTAATGATAACCCATCGGCTCCTCCTTGTACCCGGCCAGCGTGTGCACGTAGTGCCCGTTGGGCCACTCCGAAGACTCGAACGAGAAATGCGGATCCGTCTCCGAGGCCATCTGCATCACGCTGTAGAACGACGTATTCCTCAGCGCCGTGATCTGTATCATGTGGTTCTCCGAAACGTTCGTGCCGACCCAAAGGCTGTACGTTATCGTGATGTTCCTCGGCTCCGAATCGTTATACTGATGCGAGGATATGCTCTTCGTTAGACTGTAATCGACTGCGGGAAGAGATTCGAGCGTTAATATCTGCACAATTAGGAAATAGTCACGTCCCCGTCCTCACCGTGGTTATCGATGTCGTGATCCAGCCTTCCGCACTCTAAATTCCGCACGGACCCCAGACCCTTCGAACTGAGGGCGAGGATGACGTCGGCCGTTAGTCCGGGATCGGTGAAGGCGCCGTCCGGATCCTGTTTGGACTCTATGTACAACACGGCCGAGGTCTTGTTCCAGTAATTGCCGATGTCGGACACGTCCTGCAAAGCCTTTAAACGGAGACAAGTGTCAGGCGTGGATTCTTTCGTCTCGGACGGTTATACGCTTACCTGAAGGGCGAGGGCGGTATTGTAGACGTTTCCAAAGCTGCCGTCCGGTAATTGCTGGCGTCCTAAGCTGATGCTCGGCCTTCTTATCGAATGCTGCAGATTCCGGTGTCTGTGGTCCTTTACTATACACTTTAAGGCTATTATCGTCATGGAAACGGTGTCTGCAACAAATCAGGGTTGTTAGTTCGGGCGTAACATTCAGCAAGGATTTGTTTTTATTATTATATTTCTTATCGGAATTTAACACACAACTAACACGTTGTGTTGGCTGTAGTGACGCTTATAATTTGAGGCATGAGATTACGT
This sequence comes from Ocypus olens, assembly GCA_910593695.2. Classification (NCBI taxonomy): domain Eukaryota; kingdom Metazoa; phylum Arthropoda; class Insecta; order Coleoptera; family Staphylinidae; genus Ocypus; species Ocypus olens. The sequence continues at coordinate 11,531,295 of OU343061.1, forward strand.
CAATTTGTGGTTAAATATATTCAAAAAATATTATAATTTTGAACCCATAAGGTCAGGGGCAGCTCGTTATATAAAGCTAAGGAGACATGACACTACCTGTAGTTTCAAGCTCAGCAAGAATTTAATTAATTGTTAAAACACTTACTTCGGTCTAGGAAGATAAATCGTTCTTTGTTTTTTTTTTAATTGGGAGGGGAGGGAGGATATATTATATGTGGCTCTACCATCAACATGGTCCACGAGCCGCCACTGCATAAGGTTACACCACACAATTAGTTCAATAATAATAAAAAAAAAATAAGTTTTTGAAAGTGTTTAAAGAAAGACATTTTCGAAGGTGATGAAGGTAGAGCCGTCCCAAAATGTCGTGACACCCAGGGGTAAAGTTTACGCAGAGTGAGAAAGTATTCATCGAATTACAGATGAATCATCACTTCGCGACCGATTCTGTGTCTATATTTACAATATGTTCACTCGCTGAATAATTTTGAATTTCCGGCGTCCACTCTCTTGAAATTTACGATGTTCACTACGCAATGTGTCACGTCGTTTTGGGATGGCTATGGTAGCTATTTACAACACAAATAATGATCGCGTCTTGAAAGAAAAATAGCAAAGAGCAAAGCGGGTATTGAAATACGTTGAGCGAGTTTTACCTCTTCCATCACTTTTTTCATAGCACTAAATGATTTTAATTTGAAGGAATTAATTAATATTTACAAATTTAACCTTTTTAAACATTAAATATTGTTCCCCCATCAGAACACCTACAGACCGGTTTCGACCTTTCAGGTCTCATCAGTGTAGTTAGTTGCTGATGGGGAAACGGAGATTACTATTGGAATATAAGTATTCCAAACACCGTTATAGGTAGAAACGCCAAAGTGGCGGAATCTGTTGCCTGAATGCTGTACTGAACCAAATCCGGGTGGCTTTAACACCGACAAGATATGGACATTGCCAGCGACGGCAAATATAACAATAATAATGTAAACATTAAATATTCCATCTCTTGTCGGTGTTAAAGCCACCTGGATTTGGTTCAGTACAGCATTCAGGCAATAGATTCCGCCACTTTGGCGTTTCTACCTTTAACCTTTTTACTTTCTCCGTAACGGGAAATTGTGATCGAGAAATTTTTTTAACGCAAATATTAGTTTTGAGGTCCATAGAGATGATTTCATCGATTTATGGAAAAATTAAAATCTAAAAATGCACTTTTTTCGAGCGCCTTAAAATATAAAAACAATTTTCCAAATCTACTCAAACAATATTTTATTCCACGATAGTGTAAACATCTCCAAATACCCCTTCACTACATTTCGAAATGATCATTTTAAACAGAATATGTACTTATCTAAAGTTGCACTTTTTCTCGAGCACTCAAAAAATATAAAAAGAACTGCCCGATACTTGAAATTTCCCAAATTGTCACAAACAATATTTTACTTCACGATACTGTAGAAATCAGCAAACAACCTTTTACTACATTTTAAGATAATCCATCGAGAACACAGTTTGTAGTTACTTAAAAATGCACTTTTTTGAGCGCTTAAAAAATATAAAAACAATTGTCTGACACTTGAAATTTTCTAAATTTACTCAAACAATATATAACTTCACGGTACTGTCAAAATCTGCAAACATCCATTTACTACATTTCGAAATAATCCCTCGAAACAGAGTCTGTAACTATTTAAAGTTGCACTTTTTGTATTTTGACGTATGTAAAACAATTTTGTTACTAGCGTGAATAAATTCTATTAGCGCGTAGAATTGTAAATTTTGACACTAAATACAAAATTTATGTCCAACATTCGCGTTAAAGTACCAGTCAGAGAAAATACAAATGCGAAACTCGATCGGCGAGGGAATGCTGCCGCATGTCGGTGCTTAGTTCGGTCGAAACCCCTGCTTAAAATACAATTATGAGGTAATAAAGTTTACAAGCCTAGTTCACTTCTCGCCCTTAAGTGATCGACTGACGGAAAATTTTATTTCGTTATATGATTTCTATCAGTTAATGCCATATCTGTGATTTTTTCATCTTCCAATTTTTGGTGCGTCATCTTCAAAAATTCGAATAACTAAAATGTTTATTTTGATATTTTTTTAATATATTTATCAACAATTTAACAGTAATTTTATATAAAATTATTGGTAATATTTTAGTAGTAATTTTCTTTTCAGTTTCGTATAAATATGTTACCCCATTTTTGCCAAGATATGACCTTGAAACCCTCGAAAAATAAGATTTTATTTTTTTAATCACTAAAAATTATTATAATAATCTGAAAAATTCACATATATTTTTTACCCAAATAAAAGTTTATTTAGGGTATTATTTTTTTAAACTTTTTACCATTTTCTTTTTCGCCCTTTCTAAAAAATTTACTTAATTTGGTATTTGGGATAAAAATATTTATGTTTTTTTTCAGATTTTTATAGTGGTTAAAAACAAAAACCCATTTTTCGAGGGTTTCATGGTCATATCTTGACAAAAAATTGGGTTGTTTATACGAAACTGAAAAAAAATTAATACTGAAATACTAATAATAATTTTACATAAAATGACTTCAACTGTTGATAAATATACAAAAAATATCGTAAAAATATTAGTTATTCAAATTTTTGAAGTTGTCGCACCAAGACTTTTTAGCATTTTTTTGGGACAATTTTTTTTAGTACTCTTAAGACTCTTTGGCATTTTTTCCAAGACAATTTTTTTCTGTACTCTTTTTGGCATTTTTTCAGATAACTTTTTCAAGACTTTTTAGCATTTTGTTGGGACAATATTTTTTTGGACTCTTGAGTCTCTTTGGCATTTTTTCCAAGACAATTTTTTCCAGTACTTTTTTGGCATTTTTTTAGTTCACTTTATCAAGACTTTTTAGAATTTTTTGGGGACAATTTTTTTTAGTACTCTTAATACTCTTTGGCATTTTTTCCAAGACAATTTTTTCCAGTACTCTTTTTGGCATTTTCTTTAAACAAATTTTTTCAGTGCTCAATAGGCATTTTTTTCAGGACAATTTTTTCAGTACTCTTTTTCAAGACTACTATGGCATTTTTTCAGTACTCTTTTTCAAGGCTACTATGGCATTTTTTTCAAGACAACTTTCTTCAGTATTCTTTTGCAAAACTCTTTTTGGCATTTTTTTTTCAAGGCAATCTTTTAAGTACTCTTTCTCAAGACAAAATCGTTACTTTACTTCTACAGCAGGCTTTTTATAGCTTAGCATAATTCAAACATTATATAATTACGTAGCACCAAGAATAAGAGTCTCTTTTAACCAAGTTATTTTAAGTTGTTTCGTGAATACATGTCTGAATTTAACTTTATGTATTTTATACCTGACTTGTCCAATATTGTAAAGGCAATATAATGATCTAATAAAATTGTATTTTATTCTATTCTATTTTAAGACTCTTTTAGGAATTTTTTTTAGACAATTTTTTACGGTACTCTTTTTGGCATTTATTTTCAGTACTCTTTCAAGACTACTTTTGGCACTTTTTTTTTCAGGACAATTTTTTTTCAGTACAATTTTTTTAGTACTCTTTTCGGTATTTTTTTAGACAATTTTTTCCAGTACTCTTTTTTGTCATTTTTTTTCTGGACAATTTTTTTCAGTACTTTTTTCAAGACTTTTACTATCTCCGTTACGAAGGACGAGAAAGTATTGTGATCGTGAAAAAAATTTCAAAAATTTTTTTTACGGAAATATCCGTTTTGGGGTCCCTAGATGCCATTTTAACAATTTCTGGAAACAAAAATTGTGCTGCGTGTCTGTGTGTGTGCGTGTGTCTGTCGGTCTGTCTGTCTGTCTGTCAGTCTGTGCGCGCTGTATCTCAAAAACTAATGGAGCATTGGATATGAATCTTTAAACATAAGTCTTATTTGAGAATCTGAATGACTGAAAAGCTTTTGGTGAAATTTCATTAACCTTAACTGTTTTTTGTTTTTTCCCAATATTTTTTTTAAATATGAAAAATGTCACAAAATAATTTAAACAAATATTGGAGACAACAAATAAATTAACATCATTTGTTGGAAAATATTTTTCATAAAATCATTGTTATTCGAGAAAAAAATTTATTAATTTCTTTTTCATTTTTGGTTTATAATTAAGAAACGATAATAGTTACAGTAAATTTATGAATAATAAAATGAACAACTTATAAAGAATAAGTTTTTTTCGAAATCTCGTTTGAATTTGAAGTATAATTTTTCCATCTTTCATAACTTTGAGGTTTCTAACGTCAGTTTCATCCAAGTCGACAAAACGCTTGATGCACATTTAAATTGAAAATAAACCATGAAAGCGTAAATATAAATCTTACTACCAAGTCGGAGAAAGTAACATGATGGCCACATCACCATTTTTTTTCAGGACAATTTTTTTAGTACTCTTTTTCAAGACTCTTTTTGGTATTTTTTTTCAAGACAATTTTTTCCAGTACTCTTTTTGACAATTTTTTTCAGTACTCCTTTTGAAGACTACTTTTGGCATTTTTGTAGGCAAATTTTATTTTTTTATTTTCAAACATTTTTTTAATATTATAAATAACGTTCAATGACCTTAAAAAAATTCACCTAATTTGGTATTTGGGTCAATAATATATGTGATTTTTTCAGATTTTTAAAATATTTTTTTTGTGGTTAAAAAAATTATATTTGAAAGAATCATATTTTGGGGCTTCCCGGGTCATGCCGGGGGTTTTTGGATATACAGCTACTTTGGTTTAAGGGCACATCTAATGATATTTTCATATTTATTTAAAAAATCCGTGTCGGGTGGCATTTTGACCATCTTATCAAGGGATCCCTTTTATTACCTCATAAATGGATTTTAAGCAGGGACTGACTGGTTTCGACTGAACTAAGCACCGACATGCGGCAGCCGAGCGAGTTTCGCATTTGTATTTTCTCTGACTGAACATTGTAGAATTTCAGGTCCAAATTTACGATTATTCTGCTTCAGAATTTTTTTCATTGTGGCTCCCAAATTTCAGATTTTGAGTCTCAAATTTTGCGTTTAAGGGCACAAATAACTTTGATCTGAACAGACAAATATCGGATTTTTATTTTTGATGTTTGTGACAAAAGTGTAGATGTTAGAATTTTAAGTTTTAAATTTTGCGGTTTAGTAATCGAATTTCGGATTTTAGGGACTAAATTTTGGAACTTAAAGCGTGCATTTTAGATTTTACCATTAATTTTAGATTGCACCGACCAAATTTGATAAATGAGAGTTTGAAATTTGAATTTGCAGTCCAACATTTTGGGTTTAAGATGGAGTATTCGGATTTTAGAGCTTAAATTATGATTAAAAATGAAAACCCTCACCTACGGTCTAATTTCTGGAATATAATGTCTAAATAGGGGATTTTAAGATCTAAATTGACGAATTTATAATCTGTTAATTAAATGTTTAATTATAATAAAACACTTTTACTTTGTTGGTATAACACAAATTTTATTTTATTATTGACTATAGTTTCGGCAACTCAACTTGCCATTAACAAAACATAAAGTGACATATTTACAACATGTATAACGAAGTAGTAGCCTCCACCATAAACAAATGTTTAATTCCTTAACTTCAAAAATTAGACCTAAATTGACAAATTTGAATCCTTTAAATAAATATTTAATCCCTAACCTTGAAAAATGAGTTCTAAATTGACAAATATGAATCCTTTAATTAAATATTTAAGTCAAAAACTTCAAAAACTTCGCCCCCAATATTTTAAATTGGAGATTTTAAGACCTAAACTTACAACATTTAAATCCTTTAATTAAATAATTAAGTCCTTAACTTCAAAAATTAGACCCAATATTTAAAAAGTTCGCCCCCAATATCAAACTTTAAGTGCAATGTTTGCATTATGGAACATACTATACATTATGGTGCAAATTTAAATGCACAAATCTTTACGTTGGGTCAGCCAAAATTGACATTTTAGTCTTAAATTTTGCAACCTTTAATGTTTAGGGATTTTAAATACCAAATCTTGGAATTAAATGTTTAAATTTTTGTTTTTAAATTTTTTGATTTTAATAGTTTGCGCCTTATTTTAGCTTCAACTTTAATGCTTAGGTTCAAATATAGGATTTTGAAGACTGAATTTTGGAATTAAATGCGTTAAATGGGATTTTTCATGTTCAAGTTTTTTATTTTAATTCACACCCAATGTTTGCATTATAGAACATATACATTTGTTGTAACTATTATCGTTTCATAATTATAAACCAAAAACGAAAAACAAATTAATACATTATTTCTCGATTTTATGAAAAATATTTTTAAACAAAAGATGTTCATTCCTTTGTTGTCTTCAATATCAACATTTAAATGTTTTCGTGATATTTTTCATATTAAAAAAAATATTGGAAAATAGCTGTTAAGGTAAACATCCACTTCTGGTGTACGAAATTTTACCAAAAGTTTTTCAGTTCTTCGGATTATCAAATTAGACTTATGTTCAAAGTTTCGTATTAAATGCTCTATTAGTTTTTGAAATACAGCGCGCGCGCGCACACACACACAGACACATTTTTTTTCCAGAAATAGTTGAATCTAGGGACCCCAAAACGGATATTTAAAAAATAAAAATAAATTTGAAAAAATTTTCACGATCACAATACTTACTTCCTCGTACTTCGTAACGGAGAAAGTAAAAAATACTTATGAGAAACTGAGTGCTATACTTCAAAAGAACGGAAACAATTTGCCAAGAAATTGAAGTTTTAGGATTTGTTAAATTCTAAAAAATAATAGAGTTTTAAAAACTTGAATAGTGAAAAAAGTAAAAGTCGTAGCGAGTTGAAATTTTAACACCGTATAGAGGGCGCCAAAAGGTAAAAAAAAAATATTAGATTTTGGTAAGCAACCCCCACCCCCGCGGGGTGGACCCCACCCCAGAGGGCGAGGTTTAAAGTACGCTCGTTATTTTTCTTCTCAGTTTGTGTAAAATGGTCGATCGAGTCGATCCCGACCACTTCCACCCCTCTAGAAACAGCAGAGACCTCTGGGCGAATTTTTGAAAATCAAAAAAAAACATCAAAACGCGCCGGATCAGAAGTCGATAGGCGACCGAGCGGGAGGGTTGCGGCCGTATTTTTTAGAAACTAAAATCGATTTCAAAGGGACGCTCGGTGCCCGATTTTTGAATTTTTGCCCCAATCGGGCCACGCCCTCTTTTTTACTTTCTCCGTTACGAAGTACGAGAAAGTATTGTGATCGTGATTTTTTTTTCAAAAATTTTTTTTACGGAAATATCCGTTTTGGGGTCCCTAGATGCCATTTCAACAATTTCTGGAAAAATTTTTTTTGTGTCTGTGTGTGTGTGTGTGTGTGTGTCTGTCTGTCTGTGTGTGTGTGTGTGTGTGTGTCTGTCTGTGTGCGCTGTATCTCAAAAACTAATAGAGCAATTGATATGAAACTTTCAACATACGTCTTATTTGATAATCTGAAGAACTGAAAAGCTTTTGGTAAAATTTCGTACACCGGAAGTGGGTGTTTACCTTAACTGTTTTTTGTTTTTTGCCAATATTTTCTTAAATATGAAAAATATCACAAAAACATTTAAACAAACATTGAAGACAACAAAGAAATGAACATCTTTTGCTTGAAAATATTTTTCATAAAATCATTGCTATTCGAGAAAAAAATTTATTAATTTTTTTTAACTTTTGGTTTATAATTATGAAACGATGATAGTTACAGCAAATTTGTGTGAATAATAATTATAGAGAATAACAAAATGAACAACTTCTAAAGAATAAGTTTTTTTCGAAATCTCGTTAGTTTTTGAGTAAACCGAGTTTTTGAATTTGAAGTATATTTTTTCCGTTTCATAATTTTGACGTTTTAAACGTCAGTTTCATCCAAGTTTACGCAACGCTCGATGTACATTTAAAATATGATTTCAATTGAAAATGAACCATGAAAACGTAAATATAAATGATACCATCAAGTCGGAGAAAGTAACATGATGGCCACATCACCATTTTTACTCTTCGGCGTACTTTCGGGGACGTATTTTTTTCTATGGAAATCGAAGAGATGAAACTTTTAGAGTAGGCGGGAGGTGAGATGAGCCGTGATCTCTAATTTTTTCAGAACCTTCAGACCACACCCTGCCCCTCCAGAGCGCGTTATTCGGCCCACCCCGGACATTTTTCTGTTTCCTTTTTATTTCTTTCGAGGATGTATTTTTTGCTATTCATATCGGAGAGTTTAAACTTTTAGAGGGGTTCGGGGTAAGACGAGCCTTCTTCTGTATTTTTTTCAAAAATCTTCAAACATCCCCTACTTTTCCAGAGGGCGTCACCCGGTTTTTCGTTTTTTTTCTTTTAGTGATTTCTTTTTTTCTATTTATATCAAAGAGTTGAAACTTCCAGTGGGGGTGCGGGGTAAGACGAGCCTTCATCGGTATTTTTCTCAAGATTTTTAAAACACCCCCTACCCTTTCAGAGCGCGTCACCCAGTTTTTCGTTTTTCTTCTTTTAGTGCTTTATTTTTTTTTATTTATATCAGAGAGTTGAAACTTTCAGGGATGCCGGAGGGTATAACCGGCTTGCATTGGAAATTTTTTCAAAAATTTTTAAGCAACACAATTTTACCTAAAAGTAGTTTAAACTTGGAAAACTAGTTAAATTCTAAAAAATGAAATTCTATAGCTTTTTGGATACCTTCAAAATAAATGAAGGTCAATTAAAAGTTTTTTCAAATTTTAATACAATTATACCAGATCTCATAACCCTACGCATCTACATCCGTAACTAACTTAAAGAAAAAGGTTTATTTTGTAGGAGCTTTATTGCAAGGAACATAATTAGGTTAAAGAGTAAACGCGTCAAACAGTGCCGTTTTGGCCATTGAAATTTTGCCACATTATATATATGGTTTGGGTGGACCCGCGAAAAAAAATTCATAAAAAAGTTATAAACAATTTTACCAAAAATCTCATCATTTAAATCGTTTAAGTAGACTCTTATCTACACGTTGTTGTTAAAAAATTAAATTTGAAACGCGTCAAACAGTGCCATTTTGGCCTTTGAAAGTTTGTCATATTATATATATGGTTTGGGTGGACCCGCGAAAAAAAAATCATAAAAAACTTATAAACAATTTTACCAAAAATTTCATCGTTTAAATCGTTTAAGTAGACTCTTATCTACACGTTGTTGTTAAGAAATTAAATTTGAAACGCGTCAAACAGTGCCATTTTGGACTTTGAAAGTTTGCTATATTATCTATATAGTTTGGGCGGACCCGCGAAAAAAAATTCATAAAAAAATTATAAACAATTTTACCAAAAATTTCATCATTTAAATCGCTTAAGTAGACTCTTATCTACACGTTGTGGTTAAAAAAATAAATTTGAAACGCGTCAAACAGTGTCATATTGGACTTTGAATTCGCGTGGACTCGAGAAAAAATAATTGAAATTGTGGATTTACTGTACATCTATAGGTTTATTTTAATTACATTCTTAGCGTTTGATTTATCATAAATCATTAAAATTGAAGAAATTTTATTCGGTGGTGGCGGCGCCGGGAAATCTGTGGCTGAAAAATCTTCACATCGGTGTTGGTGTGTGTTCGCACTTGCATTTACAGCAATGCCATTGTAGACCTCGACTAAACTATCGCTCAACTAATAATAAGCCGTGTGCGGGCCCGCTTACGGACCAACTTGATGTCTATTCAAGGCTATAATCGGTGCGCCGAACCGGTGTTTTAATGGATTTGCGTGATCTTCGCGTGATATTCGCTGATTGGTTAGCGCAAACGCATGTGAAGCGTGTGTCACGTAGCCGAAAATCATCACGGTTTTTTGACGATTTGTAATTGTTAACTGTACTTGCAGAAAGGCATTGCGAAAATAAAATAATTTTTTTTGCAATGCCCTTTTTGAGTTACGATTTTTTTAAACGTCACCCGTGAATTAATGAGCTGTATAATAATTTTTGTTTTTTCGTTTTAATTTTCATGGCCTTTTGACAGTTTGTAGTTGTTAAATACACCCACAGAAAGGCACTACACAAATCAAATTGGTGGATGCGCCGGAAATCTATGGCTGAAATTTTTATGGCTGACTTCTCGTCGGTTTTTCAATTACAATTAAATAGGAAGTGGTAAATATATAGTGAGTATTTATGGGTTAAAGTAGTAAGATTTATATTTCCGGCACAAAACTAAAATGTGGCAAGGCAGTGTGAATCAGGCTTTTCATAACGTCTTGATGAACTATCACGAGGACACGGGGTGATCATACCACCGAGTCGGCGCGCTTAGTATAGCATAATCAGGAAATCATTAAAAGAAGAAGAAATTCAGATCATTATTTCGCCTTTTCTTTTGACATGCAAATCACCAAATTATTTTCATGACGATAAATTTTTTTTTTCAAATTTTATAACTAATCTAATTATTAATTTTGAAAGTGACACAACTCTATTTGGGGTAACAAAACTTAATAATTGCTGCTATTTGAATGGGAACTGTAAATTTAACTTAAGCAGTATATTTTTAATTTTATTGAAACTCAAACTCTTAAATATTTCAATTTAAATAAAAATGGTGATCATGTTATTTTCTCTGATTTGATTGTACAATAATTATTTTTTTTTTCTTAGGTATTCGAATTTTCTAGTCGATATTTAAAAAAAAAATAACTCGTGCGCAAATTACCATTAGATGTTTTTGAAATAACATGGGATAATGAATAAATTATTTTTTGTTTTGTAAAATTGTACCTTCTCCTTCATATGCATTTTTCGATTTTATCCGACGTCATCTCGAAAGTAAAAAAAATACTATTTTTTTTGTATTTGAACGAATGGTACTCTTTTCTTCATACATAATCGGTCGATATATAATTATATAATAATCCATACACTTACATACCTTACAGTGTAAGGTGAATGTAAAGTTCATAATTAAATAAATAACTTATTGGCGTAACGTGTTTTAAATATGAATGGAACACCTTTGTGTTGATATCTAGTGGTTTTAAGTCAAACAAATATAATCACTGCAGTAACTAATTCCTAGAATTAATGCACCAATAACAATAAAACAGGGCAGTAAACCGCCGATCGATAGTTCATTTACACGTTTACCCCTTTGTATTAAAGTTTTTTTTATACCTACTCCACATACCGTGTGATTGATCTACCACGGAACATGGCGAGTTAACATGGGAAAATTGTTTTTTCTAGATTGCGGCTTCCCTATTTAACCTAAAAGGAATCCAACTACCACCGTTGGATAGATTATGTTATTGCGTTTCGTATGGTATTGTACAGTTATGTACGAGGGTCGTTTTTTTTTTCAACCTCCGATGGGCCATAATAAAAAGACAAGTGTATATAAAACAATGATTTTTATACCAAAAGTTATGTACATTTATGGTTATTTATCGACATAATCACCTTGGAGATTTAGGTATTTGTCGTACCTGTGAACAATACCCTCTTCATAAAATGTTGCCGCCAATGAATTTAAATATGTCTTGGCGTTGTCTTGAAGCTCCTCGTTATTTTGGAAGCGAAAAGTGTGCCATGATTTTTTATTTTTTAAAATTTAAGTTGGTAACACAAATTGAGGTTTTGTTACTTGCGACATGTTCCTACCGATAAATTAATTTGCTGTGACAAACGACGCAGAGAAGATGTAGGTTCACCTTCCAAAATTCCTTGGGCTGTGTTAATAGCATCCTGAGTACGTTTGACTGGTCTACCACTTCCTGATTTACGGAGAATACTACTCGTTTCATGAAATAATACAACAGACTGTGATACGCTATTTTTAAATTGATCATAAATATTGAGAACGTTAGGAAATTCTTCCTGAAACTCTGCCATTGGTGCGTCGAATGAGTACACCGAATTTCCGTCCACTTTAGTCCCATTTCGGAAATAACTTTCAACTAGAAACGTGTTTGCTGGTTGCTGTAAACCATTGTGACCACGGAATAACTGTGACTTTTAGAATGATCTGACGTTTTGTATGTCAATTCCTAACATGTGTGCCAACTTAAAAACAATCAAGGCACACTTAAGTTTTTTTTTAAATGAACATACGATATTATATTATTATTATTATTATTATGGTTTTCGTGTGAAGTTCTTTGAATTCGTAATGACAATGAAAATGTCTATATTGGGGTACTGCAGAGACAAAACTGACTATCTTTTGAAATTCCTTAGAAACCATTAAAGATCTTTAAATGAAAGTTTAAACTTTAGATTATCTCTATAAAATGAAGACCTAAAAATGCTTTTTGTAAAATTTCGAGCATCGAAACTACTGTTATCGTTTTCGCGATATTTTTGTAATATGGCAAATATTACAAAAACATTTTAATACATATTAAAGATAATGAAAATTAACGCTTTTCGTACATAAACTAGTTTTTCCTAGGCTTAAGTTTGATGCATGTGAAATTGTGTTCTTTATGTGAAATTGTGAAATGTAAAAATGTAAGAAAAGTAACCGGTGACGAACGACGGCTCCGCTACGCTGCGCCGTCATCCAGTGGGGCCCATCAAAATTAAGCGATTAAATTGGTGACGGACGACGGCTCCGCTACGCTGCGTCGTCGTCCATGCGAAGCCCATTAAAATTAAGCGATTAAATTGGTAACGGACGACGGCACAGCGTGTCCCATTCAAATCACATTTTGGCCGCCTACTGATGTTGATTTGCGTCTAATACCAACTATTATAATGAATTAAGCAAAGTAATTGGTGAAGATAGACGGCTCCGCTGCGCTGCGCCATCAATAAAAAACATAATTTTCTTCTAAATTAATTTTAAATTTTCGTTTTTTATTTTTCATTTTCATTTTCATTTTCATTTTCAATTTTTCATTTTTCATTTTCAAGTTTTAATTTTCAATTTTTCATTTTCATTTTCTATTTTTTATTTTTCATTTATCTTTAAAATTTTTAATTTTTATTTTTATTTCTTTTATTTTTTTTAAAGCCAGTTGTATCCTCTGCGATTTCGACTTGAAAAGAAAAAAAAATTGTCCTTAAAAGAAGGAAAACGAACCCAGGGGGTGAAAATGGCGCGTAGGGGTAGTTCCAAAAATTTGGAAAAAATATCTTTTGCCATCCCTGAAAGTTTCAGCTTTTCGACTTTAAAAGAAAGAAAGGGTGCGTAAGGGTAGTTTAAAATTTTTTGAAAAATATCTTGTCATGCCTGAAAGTTTCAGTTTTCGGACTGTAAATGAAAAAAATACGTCCTGAAAAAAAGAAAAACGAACCCAGAGGGTGCAAATGGTGCGTAGGGGTGGTTCCAAAAATTTTACAAAAATTCCCAATGAAAACCAGTCATCGCTTCTGTCGTCCCTGAAAGTTTCAGTTTTTCGATTTTAAAAGAAAAAAATCCGTCCTTGAAAGAAGCAAAACGAACTCAGGGGTGCAAATGGAGCGAAGGGGTAGTTCAAAAAATGTTGACAAAATATCCTCTGCCATCCCTGAAAGTTTCAGTTTTCCGACTTTAAAGATAAAAAATCGTCCCTAAAAGAAGAAAAACGAACCCAGGGGGTGCGAATGGAGTGTAGGAATGGTTCCAAAAATTTTGAAAAAGTTTCTGTTGCCATCCCCGAAAATTTCAGCTTTTCGACTTTAAAAGAAAAAAAACACGTCTTTAAAAGAAAAGAAACGAACCCAGAGGGTGCAAATGGCGCATAGGGGTGGTTTCAAAAATTTTGAAAAATTTCGTAATGAAAGCCAGTCATTCCTTATGTCATCCCTGAAAGTTTTAGCTTTTCGACTTAAAAAGAAAAAAATTACATCCTTAAAAGACGTAAACCGAACCCTAAGGGTGAAAATGAAGCGTAGGGGTGATTCTAAAATTTTTGAAAAAATATCTTCTGCCATCGCTAAAAATTTCAGCTTTTCAACTTTAAAAGAAAAAAATACGTTTTTAAAAGAAAAAAACGAACCCAGAAGGTGCAAATGGCGCGTAGGGATGATTCCAAAATTTTTGAAAAAATTCCCAATGAAAGCTAGTCATCGCCTCTGTCATCCCTGAAAGTTTTAGCTTCTCGACTTGAAAAATACGTCCTTAAAAGAAGAAAACCGAACCACCCCCTGGGTTGGTGGCGTTGGTGGCGCGTAGGGGTGGTTCCAAGAATTTTGAAAAAAATCCCAATGAAAGCCAATTATCCCTTCTGCCATCCCTGAAGGTTTCAGCTTTTCTACTTGAAAAGAAAAAAATACGTCCTTAAAAGAAGAAAAATTTTTTTTTTTACCCGGTTTTTAAAAAATCATATCTCGGAAACGGGGCAAAAATTCAAAAAAGTGGCTCGATCAATTTTAGATATTTTCTTTAAGATTATTTTAAGACATACCGGGATCATCCAGCTCCAGCGGTTACGGAGGAAATGTGCAAAAATCGAAAATTTGCGTTTGAAAATTCGTGAAACGAAACGACGGGAACGGTTTTAAAAGCTTGCCCGGTTATCTGGGCGTCGATCTTCGCGCAAAAACTAACAAAATTTTACCGAATAAGGCCCCGATAAGGGGTGAGGTTTAACCCTACCCCCCGTTTTAAGGGTGTTTCGCGATTTTTAATATCCTCCTCATATTTTTGGGAGAATTTTTTGTGCCGGTCGGCCGACGCCCCTTTATAGCGGTTTTTTCTGGGCTGCTAAACTTTTCTTACGTAATTAGTATATATAACGTTTTTTTTTATATTTTGCGTCTACAATATAACTGTTTTAGAACCTAAAACCGTATCGTATTGCTTATTTATTACAGAACTCTTCAAATAAAGTAACGTTGGGGCAATTTATTTTTTTAAGTTAGCAGCATTGAAATGTCAATTTCAAATACGTAAAACGATTACAAGCCAAATGTTGACTTACAAAAATATTTCTAAAAGAACATTTTGTTCTCAAACGTACAAAGAAAATATATTCTGAAAACTATTTTCTGTAAGATGTGTTAAAAATAGCTTTAAAGCAACTTCTTAACAACAGTTGATTATAAAAAAATGTTTAATTCTATTTAAAAAAAAAATTTAAGAAAATATTTCTGAAGAAAAAAATCCAATTTTCTTGAAAAATAACCAAGCTCGAACACTTTAGTAATTACCAAAAGTCGAAGTTTAAATTCTGTTCTTAATGATGCTGTGAGGAATAATAATGAAACGGTTAGATTTTTCGACATAATTCAAGAATTATATAGCGGGCGGCCCGTTGGTGTACAGGCGAGCGCTTGTGCCGGCTGCACCGCGTACCGTGTGGGTTCGAATCCCAGCCTGGACGAAAGATTTTTCGGGGATCGAGAAGTATTCGCTCGGTCCATGGTTGTTGTGTATACGTCTGACATTATTCATTTATTCATTTGTTCATTTATTCACCTAAAATGTGTATATATAAATAGTAGCCGCCTTGAGCTGGCCATATGGTATACGTTTCCGAGACAAAAAAATAAAAATTAAATATTTAGCGTCAAAAAGTTACTTTGAGACACCCGGTATTTCATTATTTAATGTATCTATAATCAAGTACTTTCTATATGCACTTCGACTAATGGCAGATGGTGCTTTTTCTCCGAGCAAAGGTTAGCTTGAATCAACCTAAAATTAATTTAAAGTCAATATTGCAAGAGCGGCGAATTTCTTTCATGAAAGTAAAGCGGTGGCTCGGTCCGACGGGCTCGAGATTAGTTTAATTAAAAGCGGGCTGATGCGAGGAAAAAGTTCGTAAAATTAGCAATTTAGATAAATGGATTAAAGTGCCCGTTTAGAGTGTACCTATCATTTTTATAGTGATTAAGCTCATAATAAAAAAAAATAAGGCCACGTCCTTATTAAATCCGCCGATTGGCGTTTTAATCGCCGTGTTTCGTTTTTATCGTTATTTTTATTAAGTATTTCGCGCAAGAAGCTGTTAAAACTTTACTTACTTAAAATGTTAATGTTGTCATTTAAATTTTACTTTCGACAATTTCATCCGTTGGACATCATTTCAGGGATGAGAGCTGATGATTAAAATTGTATATTTTATTAAAAAGGTGAGTCCAACAAATCGATTAAATAGATGGCACCGTCTTATTGAAACCACATTTTCTAAACGTGCCTTTCGAATTCATCCCATAAAATATTTGTTCGTTCAATATCAAGCCCTATTTAAAATCCCAACATTGCCAACTTCATTTTGTAAGAAGTGGTCTTATCTCTAGGAAGTACTTTTACTTATCATTGAACGTGTACCTACGCGCCGGCTGGCTAGAAGCGAGCATATTGCGGACGCGGATCTTGACGCCACTGTGAACATACAGTCGAGCACTACACCGATCGCGGAACACAAACCGATGCCGAAAGCTGATTCAAATGTATACTCTCTGCTTATCTCCCCATCGCAACAAAAACCGCACTTTTTCTGGATGCAATGGTTATTTCAATATCTCTACTGGATTCTCTTCTCCCCAGATTTTATAATGGTTTGGTGATATATCCGTACAGGAAGACTGCTCACGCGAAAACTGCGCACAGAAAACTGCGCACAGCGAAAACTCCGCACACGAAAACTCCTCACACGGAATAATGCTCACACGGAATACTCCGCATACAGAAAATAAGAAAATAACGCACAGTGATAATTGCGCACACGAAAATTGCTCACACTGAAAAATGCTCACACGGAAAATTACTCACTTTTATCAATCCTCACAGGGTGCACACAACAAATATTTTTGCTATAATTATTACATTTCACATTAATTTAAAAGCAACAATGTACTCTGTTTTTAATTAAAAGTATAAATGTCTACTATATTAATTTGAATAAACAATTTAATGATAATGCCATCACAGGTATGCTAAATTTATTTTCTTTTTAGTTTTATTAAGGTTTGATCATTGAAGATCTAGATTAGAATTAAATTTTACTGGATCTATATGCATGTGTTTGGAAGATTCTAATAGAGGGTTGTAATACTCCAAAGCTTATACTACATTTACACTACAGAGCGTGTATTAATTAACAATGATTCTGCTGTTTTGTATATTTCAATTTTCACAACTTCTCCGACTGATCAAATAAAAATATTTTAAAATCCAGTGAAGGGGTTTAAATGGATTTTCACGAAATCATAATCGAGAATGCATTTCTAGTTATTTTAGAAAGTTTAACGTCGATGGCTATTATTTTTCTATTTTTTTCGAGCCGGCGAAATTTTCACAACTGATCAAATCAAAGTATTTCAAATTCCGGTAAATTCAAAACTTAAAATTTAAGAATAACACTCTGTCGCGCTGTTAAAATGTAAAACACCGAATAAACTCACCGGTGGAACTGGAAAATTTTGCCAGGTGCGAACCGCCGAATCATTTGACCTTTGCCCCGGAGGCAATTAGTATCCGGCGTAGATGTTTGCAAAAAACACATTCTTTCGTCTTTTGTTATCAATCCTTATCCACGATGCATGAACGCATTCCAGATTAAATCTCTCTTTAGTCATTGAAAACCGTTCGATTCGGCAGTTTACCTTCCTCCTAGTGAGTGAGTGTTCGCGTGTTTAATTGTGTGCAGAATATTGAAAATTACATTAATGGAAATGGATTATCAGTTATGAAGATAATTCCTACTGTTGGTAAGCGATTAAATGAAATTAATTAAACTTTATTGAATGAATCATTTATTGTGAATTTTTCAATGCGGTTTAATAATATCTGAATACATAAATAACGATATAGTAGGGACCATCAGATCAATAGCTCATTTATTTTATGCTACAATAATGTATACAAAAAATACGGCATTAGTAGAGAGACCATCAAGTCAATATCTCATTGACAAATCGTGCAGAATCTTATAATTACATTTACCTTCTTACCAAATACCACTTGCAGTTAGCTTTCTCACCATCGAATGTGTTTATTTTCTGGAGCTTAAATAACCAATTATAAAAAATTTATTCATTCAATGATTAATTTTTTAAATCGTACAATTTTCGATTTTGGTGTGTTGCTGTTTCTTTTCAATCTCGGATTTGGCACTCATTTTTATTCGAAATCCGAAATCTATAATTTTTTTAATTTTAAACTCCTAAAACGAATTTCTCCTTTGATTATTTCTTTCTATCCTAAGCAATTTTTGTTTTCCCATTTTCACTTTGGAAAATTGCTGTTTTGTTTTAACCTAAGATGAGAAATCAAAAATGTTTATTTTTTTACATAGAAGTTGAACTTTTAATAATTTTTTACAACTTTTAAATTCATAGATTGCATATTTCGTTTCCCCAGATAATGTTGTCATTTGTTTTCAGCTATAATTTGGCAATTGTTTTAACGGAAAATCAGAATTGTATTGTCCTGTTCATTGATCTTAATCTTTTAAAGCAAATTCGGCTCATCAATTCAATGAATAAACCAATGCAGAAATTAAATTTTGATTGGAATTTAAAATTCATTACACTTGTAGAATTTTACAAATTCCACTGCAATTCAATATATTTTTTGCTGATTTTTTATCATAGTGTACACATTTTAAAGTTTAAATGAATTTAAAATTCGTTACACTTGTAGGATTTTACAAATTTTATTACTTAACTTAAAATATTAATTTTCAAAAATTCATAACTCACGTAAAAATTGACTCGATTTCAATAGTCACATTGATTGCTCCTTTGTACTTAAACTGATTGGTTTTTTGCATCCTTATCACGGACTTTAAGAGTAGCGAATGGCCTGATAAGTAACGCCAATTTTAAACTGTTTTCAAATAATATTTAAATCTAATTTATCACGAATAGATAATTGCATCTTTCTTGCGGGGGTTTTCATTATTTTAATTATTTATGTCTTGCGTATTGCATTGTATTGTTTTTACTTGCTTTTGTTTGTTGTCGCAATTTCAAATTTTAAATTGAAATTTTAACTTTTGTATTTTTATATTTTATATTAATATTTTATTTTATATTTTGTTTTATATTTTATATTCTAATTCATTCTTAAATGTACGGGGTGAATCCTGTTAAATACAGGGTTTTAAAAAAAGTAGATATTTTGAAAAATGTAAAAAGTGTCAATTTTTTCAAATAAATATACCGGGTGACCCAGCGATCTGTAAAAGCCCCATAACTTATTTAATATTTGAGATATCGACTTCTAGTTTTTTTAAACTGGTACCCACACTTATTCTGCCTATTTTAAAAATATGTATGTTTTTGTACAGGGTGTCCCAATATACATAACAGAACAAAGTTATGTTTTTTTTAAATGGAACACCCTATATTTTATACTTTAGTTTCAACCCTCTTGAGAAGCTGATAAAAATAGTATACGATAGTATGGGTCTATTATGGACGATTGGTTAGTTATGGGCAAATTTGTGGCAAAAACAAGGACTCATTGAAAAATTGCAGAAGCGCTCCTAGCAAAGCTAGCGTAATTTTTTATACACTAAAGAATTTTCCACATCATGAAGAATAATCAAAATCGGCTTTGGTTATTTTTTGTTCATACAGGGTGTCAACATACGCAAAATAATGGATAATGTCTGGTCACGGACTCGTTCGTCAGTGAGCACAATTTGTTGCCATTCTTGTCTCCAATTCACCCGTTCTCTACACCTGGCATGTCAAACACGCGGCCCGCGGGCCGCATGCGGCCCGCTTGCAAGTTGTCTGCGGCCCGGCAAAGTTGGTATCAAATATTAAAAAAAAAAATTATATACAAGGTAAAAATAATTATTTTTTGTTTGGTTTCAATTGTAGTTTTTTTGGTAATGCGGCCCGCGGCTTGTGTGTAATACTTGATGTGGCTCTTGGTGGTAAACGAGTTTGACATGACTGCTCTAAAGACTTCAAAACGGATATTTCCGTAAAAAAAAATTGAAAAAATTTTCACAATCACAATAGAGACACACACACACAATTTTTTTTCCCAGAAATATTTAAAATGGACTTTAGGGACCGCAAAACGGATATTTCCGTTAAAAAAATTTTGAAAAAATTTTCACGGTCACAATACAAAAACACCCATAATTCTTTTTCCAGAAATATCTGAAATGGAATAGAGACCTCAAAACGTATATTTCCCTTAAGAAAAATTCAAGAATTTTTCACAATTACAATACAGACACACATAATTTTTCTTTTTAAGAAATATTTGAAATATATTGAAATGGGTCTGCGGCCCGGCAAAGTTGGTATCAAATATTAAAAAAAAAAATTATATACAAGGTAAAAATAATTATTTTTTGTTTGGTTTCAATTGTAGTTTTTTTGGTAATGCGGCCCGCGGCTTGTGTGTAAAACTTGATGTGGCTCTTGGTGGTAAACGAGTTTGACATGCCTGCTCTAAAGACTTCAAAACGGATATTTCCGTAAAAAAAAAATTGAAAAAATTTTCACAATCACAATAGAGACACACACACAACGTTTTTTCCCAGAAATATTTAAAATGGACTCTAGGGACATCAAAACGGATATTTCCGTTTAAAACATTTTTGGAAAAACTTTCACACTCACAGTATGTACACACACAGACACATATACACCACATTTGTTTTCCAGAAATATTTAAAATGTACGTCAGGGACCTCAAAACAGATATTTCCGTTAAAAAAAAAAATAGAAAGGATTTTCACAATCACAATACAGACACACACACAATTTTTCTTTTCCAGAAATATTTGAAATGGACTCTAGAGACTTCAAAACAGATATTTCCGTAAAAAAAATTTGAAAATTTTTTCGCAATGACAAGAGAGAAACACACTTTTTTTTCAGAAATGTTTGAAATGGACTATGGAGACCTCAAAATGAATATTTCCGTTAAAAAAATGTTTGGAAAAAATTTCACGGTAACATTACAGACATACATGTGATACACACACAATTATTTCTTCCAGAAATATTTGAAATGGACTCTAGGGCCGTCAAAACGGATATTACCGTTAAAATAATTTTTGACAGACACATAATTTTTTTTCCAGAAATATTTGAAATGGACTCAGAGACATCAAAACGGATATTTCCGTTAAAAAAATGTTTGAAGAAAATTTCACGATCACAATACAGACACAAAATTTTTCTTTTCCAGAAATATTTGAAATAGACTCTAGAGACTTCAAAACAGATATATTTCCGTAAAAAAAAATTTGAAAAATTTTCACAATCACAATAGAGACACTCAAATTTGTTTTTTCCAGAAATATTTGAAATGGACTCTAGAGAACTCACAACGAATATATCCGTTAAAAAAATGTTTGGAAAAAATTTCACGGTAACAATACAGACACACATACAATTTTTACAGAAACACATACAATTTTTCTTTTGCAGAAACATTTGAAATGGACTCTAGAGACCCGAAAACGGATATTTCCGTTCAAAAATTTTTGAAAACATTTTTACGATCACAATACAGAAAAATGGACTCAAGAGGCTAGGGCTAGGGATTAAAAAAAATTTAAAGAAATGTTCATGATCATAATACAGACACACACAATTTTTCTTTTTCCGAAATATTTGAAATGGACGCTAGAGACCTCAAAACGGGTATTTCCGTGAAAAAAATTTGCAAAAATTTTCACAATCACATTAGATACATAGAGAAACACACAGATACATTTTTTTTCCTATAAATATTTGAAATAGACTCTAGGGACCTCAAAACGGATATGAAAAAATTTTTGCGATCATAATACAGACCCACACACACAATTTTTCTTTTCCAGAAATATTTGAAATGAACTATAGAGACCTCAAAACGAATATTTCCGCAAAAAAAATTTGCAAAAATTTTCACAATCACATCAGATACATAGAGAAACACACAAACAGATACATTTTTTTTCCTAGAAATATTTGAAATAGACTCTAGGGACCTCAAAACGGATATTTCCGTAAAAAAAAATTCACGGTCACAATACAGACACACATTTTTTTTTTCCAGAAATGTTTGAAATGGACTCTAGGGACTTCAAAACGGATTTCCGTTAAAAAATGTTTGAAAAAGTTTTATGGCCACATTACAGACACACATATTTTTTTCCAGAAATATTTGAAATGGACTCTATGGACCTGAAAACGGATATTTCCGTTAAAAACAAATTTGACGAAATTTCACGGTCACAATACAGACACATATTTTTTTTTTCTACGACCAATATAAAAAGCAGGCGTTTGCGCTTGCGTTAGTCAACGCAAAGTAGACGTTTCCCGAGGAGCGAGCGACAAAGTACTTTGCCGCGCGTTGCCTATAGCAACGCGTGGCAAAGTATTCACAACAACTATCTAAACGTCACTTTGCACAATTTTTATTGACCCGTTACTATGGATACGACATTCCATGGCTGACCACGGTATAACAGACTTAAAATAAGCACACGCCACAGTCATGTATTATATATTTAATTATATTTATGTTTCTTTTTCAAAGCGGTCGTAGAAAATGTTTTATGTATAGTGCGAGCGCAAAGCTCATTGCCGCTTTCGAGAGGTTTCCGAAACTTCCTCTCTCAAACGACAATGTATCACTTTGCGCTCTTACCATACAAAAAACTATTTCCAGTAATATTTGAAATGGACTCTTAGAGACCTCAAAACGGATATTTCCGTTAAAAAAAATTTCCCGATCACAATACAGACACACAAAATTTTTCTTTTACAGAAATATTTGAAATGGACTCTAGAGCAGGCATGTCAAACACGCGGCCCGGCAAGGTTGGTATCAAATATTAAAAAAGAAAAATTATATACAAATAATTATTTTTTGTTTGGTTTCAATTGTAGTTTTTTTTTGTTAATGCGGCCCGCGGCTTGTGTGTAATACTTGATGTGGCCCTTGGTGGTAAATGAGTTTGACATGCCTGCTCTACACCATTCCAACCTAGAAGCTCTATGAGTTGGAGTCAGGGGAAGGCAACAAAAAGGACGATAACTACGCATTCCAAAACTCCGTATTCGATGATTTATCGATGCCATTGAGATTCTAACATTTAATGTATCCCTCCAAGTGTTTCCAATGGCCCGCGTAGTGGATAATCTTTCTCTTATCGCCAAAAGTCTCAACCTGCGTTCTTCGCGGTCTGTCGTTATTAGCTGTGGTCCAGATCTTCTCCGACGTCCATGAAAACCTTCCTCAGACCATTTTCGCCAGCACCTCATTACTGTGGTTGCATCACATTCCATTCTATTGGCAATTTCTCTAAACGAAAGACCAATAATACGACCTCGCTCGAAATCACTTAGTTGTACAAAATTTCGACAGTTACGAACTCTGGGCATTTTAAATGATGTTCTTCGCACTATTATCACGAGAAAACTAATCCAAATTGTTCCATGTTTATAAAAACACCATTTGATATTGCTATTTTTCGTATATAAAATCATCCTAAAAAGAGGTTTGACGAAGGAGTTTTTTATTGAAATTTTATTGAGTTACTTTTTATACCGAAAGCCATCAATTGTAGAAAAATTAAATAATTTCTGGCTGTTTTTCTTGGTGTTGCATTTTTCATTCAAACCAGTATATAACAAGGTCCTAATTAATTCAATTTCTAAGACGTGCAAGTTCCGATTCATATCACCATTGTCCCCGTTTGTTGCCGGCAAGTTACAGGCTTATTAAAGCGATTGTTTTATGCCTGTATTCAAACCGCGAAGTGCTTATGTTCGGTTTTCAGTTCTCCGCGGAGGATTCGAATGTGGCGCGGAAGTTTGCCGGATGTGTACAAGGGAAAGTTTCGCATTTCTGCTTTGTGTTGGCGAAGGAATTTCATTTCACGTCAAATAATTGGCATGGAAATAATTACACAAACACGCATGTGTCTGTGCGCGCATGTGTATTTTTGTCTACAAATATTGACTATGGTAATGCCAACGAGAGCTGGAAACGACGCATTGCTTTAAAGTTAATATTTAGAAGTAAACTCTTTTATAGATCGTATTGCGTATAGACAATCTTGTTCAAAATATTTATAAACGTTCATCAACATTGCCTGGGGTTTCGCTTTTAGAGATTTGTTTTTGAATGTAAAAATTGTACACACTACAAAATGTTACTCAATAAACATTCGTCACTCAAAATATGTTATATTACTTAATGTACATGCTAGATGGCGGCTGCGCTGCGATATTACAACACGACGCCGACGTACGTTTTTTATGTTCTCCGTTACGAAGTGCGAGAAAGTATTGTGATCGTGATTTTTTTTTCAATTTTTTTTTACGGAAATATTCGTTTTGGGGTCCCTAGATGCCATTTCAACAATTTCTGGATTTTTTACTTTCTCCGTTACGAAGTACAAGAAAGTATTGAGATCGTGATTTTTTTTCAAATTTTGTTTTTACGGAAATTTCCGTTTTGGGGTCCCTAGATGCCATTTCAACAATTTCTGGAAAAAAAAAAT
Organism: Ocypus olens; assembly: GCA_910593695.2. NCBI lineage: Eukaryota > Metazoa > Arthropoda > Insecta > Coleoptera > Staphylinidae > Ocypus > Ocypus olens. The sequence continues at coordinate 11,555,690 of OU343061.1, forward strand.
TGTGTCTGTGTGTGTGGTTCTGTGTGTGTGTGTCTGTCTGTGCGCGCTGTATCTCAAAAACTAATGCAGCAATTGATATTAAACTTTAAACATACGTCTTATTTGATAATCCGAAGAAATGAAAAGCTTTTGGTAAAATTTCATACAGTGGAAGTGGGTGTTTACCTTAACTGTTTTTGGTTTATTGCCAATATTTTCTTAAATATGAAAAATATCACAAAAACAATTAAACAAATATCGAAGACAACAAAGAAATGAGCTTATTCTGTTTGAAAATATTTTTCATAAAATCATTGTTATTCGAGAAAAAAATTTATAATTTTTTTTTTACTTTTTCCGCTACGAAGTACGAGAAAGTATTGTGATCGTGATTTTTTTTTCAAAAATTTTTTTTACGGAAATATCCGTTTTGGGGTCCCTAGATACCATTTCAACAATTTCTGGAAAAATTTTTTTTGTGTCTGTGTGTGTGTGTGTGTCTGTGTGTGTGTGTGTGTGTGTCTGTCTGCCTGTGTGCGCTGTATCTCAAAAACTAATAAAGCAATTGATATGAAACTTTGAACATCCATCTTATTTGATAATCTGAAGAACTGAAAAGCTTTTGGTAAAATTTCGTACACCGGAAGTGGGCGTTTACCTTAACTGTTTTTTGTTTTTTGCCAATATTTTCTTAAATATGAAAAATATCACAAAAACATTCAAACAAACTTTGAAGACAACAAAGAAATGAACATCTTTTGCTTGAAAATATTTTTTTATAAAATCATTGCTATTCGAGAAAAAAAAAAGATTAATTTTGTTTTAATTTTTGGTTTATAATTATAAAACGATAATAGTTATATAAATGTTATGTTAATAATAATTATACAGAATACCAAAATGAACAACTTCTAAAGAATAAGTTTTTTTCGAAATCTCGTTAGTTTTTGAGTAAACCGAGTTTTTGAATTTGAAGTATAATTTTTCCATCTTTCATGATTTTGACGTTTTAAACGTCAGTTTCATCCGAGTTTACGCAACGCTCGATGTACATTTAAAATATGATTTCAATTGAAAATAAACCCATGAAAACGTAAATATAAAGTCGGAGAAAGTAACATGATGGCCACATCACCATTTTTTTTATTGGCGTAGGTGATTAGCTATTCGGCCCCTAACGTTGATCTATGATTATAAATTAGATAAATTCAAAATTAAATGAAGAAATGAATAATATCAGACGAACACAACGGCCCGGGCGGATATTGCTCGGTGAGAAAAATGTTCCGCTCGGCGGGGAATCGAACCCACTCGACTCGTGATGTAGCAGGCAGATGCTCGCGCTCTACCCACTACATCACCGAGCCCCCCACGTTATTTTTACTTTCTCCATTACGAAGTACGAGAAAGTATTGTGATCGTGATTTTTTTTTCAAAATTTTTTTTTACGGAAATATCCGTTTTGGGGTCCCTAGATGCCATTTCAACAATTTCTGGATTTTTTTTTGTGTCTGTGTGTGTGTGTCTGTGTGTGTGTGTGTGTCTGTGTGTGTGCCTGTGTGTGTGTCTGTCTGTGCGCGCTGTATCTCAAAAACTTATAGAGCAATTGATATGAAACTTTGAACAACCATCTTATTTGATAATCTAAAGAACTGAAAAGCTTTTGGTAAAATTTCGTACACCGGAAATGGGTGTTTACCTTAACCGTTTTTTGTTTTTTTTTTCCAATATCTGCTTAAATATGAAAAATGTCACAAAAACATTTAAACAAATATTGAAGACAACAAATAAATGAACATCTTTTGTTTGAAAATATTTTTCATAAAATCATTGTTATTCGAGAAAAAAAATTATTATTTTTTTTTTCATTTCTGGTGTATAATTACGAAACGATAATAGTTACAACAAATTTATGTTAATAATAATTGTAGAGAATGTCAAAATGAACAACTTATAAAGAATAAGTTTTTTTCGAAATTAGTTTTTGAGTAAACTGAGTTTTTGAATTTGAAGTATAATTTTCCCGTCTTTCATAATTTTGACGTTTTAAACGTCAGTTTCATCCGAGTTTACAAATCGTTCGATGTGCATTTAAAATATGATTTAAATTGAAAATAAACCATGAAAGCGTAAATACAAATGATACCATCAAGTCGGAGAAAGTAACATGATGGCCACATCACCATTTTTCATATTTGGTTTATAATTATGAAACGATAATAGTTACACTTAGAATAGTTACAATTTATGTTAATAATAATTGTAGAGAATGCCAAAATGAACAACTTATAAAGAATACGTTTTTTTCGAAATCTCTTTAGTTTTTGGGTAAACTGAGTTTTTGAATTTGAAGTATAATTTTTCCATTTTTTATAATTTTGACGTTTTAAACGTCAATCTACAAAACGCTCGATGTACATTTAAAATATGATTTAAATTTAAAATAAAATATGAAAGCGTAAATATAAATGATACCATCAAGTCGGAGAAAGTAACATGATGGCCACATCACCATTTTTCTCTACATAACAGTCGGAAATATCCGTTTTGGGGTCCCTAGATGCCATTTCATCAATTTCTGGAATTTTTTTTTTTGTGACTGTGTGTGGGTTCTGTGTGTGTGGGTGTCTGTTGTGTGCGCTTTATCTCAAAAACTAATACAGACATGAAACCATGAAACTTTGAACACAAGTGTTATTTGAGAATTTGAAGAACTAAAAAGCTTTTGGTAAAATTCCGTATTTCCGAATATTTACCTTAACAGGTTTTTGTTCTTTTAGCCTTTTTTGTACTTCAGGAAAATGTTTTCAGAACTTTTTTAAGGGCATTTTTAGAGGACCTTTCTTCGAGGATTCTTTTTCAAGACTTATTTTTAGGACTTTTTCTTTCAGGACCGTTATTTTCAGGATTTCTTTTCAAAAAACGGGATTTTTTTCAGAACGTTTTCGGGACTTTTCGTTGAGGACTTCTTTTCGGGATTTTTTTTTAGAAAAAAATTTTCAGAATTTTCTTAATGACATTTTTTTGGATTTCTCTTTTCATGACCTTTTTTCGACCCTTTTAAAGACTTTTTCAGATATTTTTAGGTTTTTTTTCAACACTGTTTTCAAAACTTTTTATTTGAGGAATTTTGTTAAGGATTTATTTTAGGCCTCTTTTCAGGACATTTTTTCAAGGCTCTTTGGAATCTCTTTTTTTAGGAAAATTTCTTCAGATCTTTTCAAGCATTTTTAACAATGCTTTTTTTCAGAAATTATTTTGTTTATCTTTTAAACATGTCATTTTCAGGGCAATTTTTCAGTACAATAAGGAAATTTTCTTCATGACATTTTTAGAATTCTCCGTTTCATGACCTTTTTAAGGACATTTTCAGATATTTTTGGCATTTTTTTCAAGACTATTTTCAATTTTTTTTATTTCAGGAACTTATTTTAGGCCTTTTTGCAGGATTTTTTTCAAGACACTTTGGGATTTATTTTTCAAGATAATTTCTTCAAATCTTTTTAAGGACAATTTTAAGGATTTTTTACAATGCTTTTTTTCAGAATTTTTTTTGTTTATTTTTTAAACATGTTATTTTCAAGGACAATTTTTTATGATATTTCATCAAGACTCTATTTCTGAACTTTCTCCAGGACTTATTTTAGCTTTCTTTCAGGATTTTTTTTGGCTTTTTTTCGGGACATTTATTTCTGGTATTTTGTATGGAGATTATTTTTCAGGACTTTTCTTCGCGACTTTTATCCGCACTCTTTTTTCAAGACTTTATTTCCAGGACTGGGACTTTTTCGAGAATTTCTTAAGAACCTCTTGTTTAGGACTTCTTTTCAGGATTATTTTCTGAATTTTCTTAATTACATTTTTCGGGAATTTTTTTTGAAGCCTTCTTTACAGTACTTTTTTCAATATTATATTTCAGGACATTTTTTATAGAATCAATTATCAGGACTTCTTGTTCCGGACTTTTTTTCGAGACACTTTTTCGGACCTTTTTCTGGTGTTTTAAATAAAGACTTAATTTTTCAGGACTCTTCTTGCAGTACAATTATTAGTGCTACCAATCACCATACAATTTTCCAAACATGTATGGGCGATTTTTAAATTAAGAAATGGAATAAAAGGGGCAAAATAGAAAAAAATCTGTTAAAAACTCGTTCATAAGGCTTTTATTCGCATTTTTCCTTTAGAAAACGACGAGCGTGCGAAAAAAACGCGCTTATTGAAATCGTTTTTTAATATACTATTTTGGACAGTTGAAAATTGCTTTTTTTTGGCAATTTTGGTCATTTGAAAACTGTCATTTTAGGCAGTAAATATCGTCATTTTTTGGTAGTTCAAGAGTATTATTTTTGACAGTTGAAAATACCTTTGAACTCCCAAAAATGACAATATTTACTACCAAAAATGACAACTTGAACAGTTGAAAATTGTCTTTTGGCAAATTTGGACAGTTGCTATTTTAGGCAGTAAAAATTGTTATTTTTGGCAGTTGAATATTCTCATTTTTGGCAGCTGAAAATTGCCTTTTTGTGGAATATGAAATTTTGTATTTTTGACCGCTGAAAATTATCATAATTGGAAGTTGAAAATTGTCATTTATCGCAGTTAGAAATTTTTATTTTTGTCCGTTAAAATGGTCACTTGATTTTTTTTGTGGAATATGAATTTTTTTATTTTTGACCCCTGAAAATTATCATAAATGGAAGTTGAAAATTTTCTTTTCCGCCAGTTAAAAATTGCCATAATGTCTGTTATTAGCAGATGAATATTATCATTTTTTGAATGTCTGTTATTGGCAGATGAATATTATCATTTTTTGAAGCTGAAAATTGTTTTTTTTTTGAAAATCATCATTTTTGGCAGTTGAGAATGACCATTCTCGAGACTTGAAGTTGTCTCTTTTGGCACTTGAATGGGATAGAATAGAATTTTTATTGGTCTATCACATTTCCAGCATTAGACAAGTCAATTAAAATAGTCAGTTTTGATTGATTAAAATCGTTATTTTTAAAGTTGAAAAACAAGCCATTTTTAACTGTTGAAAAATGTCAATTTTGGCACTTGGAAATTGTCAATTTTGACAGGTAAAATAGTCTTATGTTTTTTGTTTCTTTTTTTGGTCAGAAAATGGTAATTTTAGAGAGTTGAAAATTATCATTTTTGGCAGTAAACATTGCCGTTAATGGCAGTTGTACACAGTTATTTTTGGAATGTGAAAATTTTCAATTTTTACAGTTAATAGTTGTTGAAAATGATCATTTTTCGTAGTTTAAAATTGTTTTTTGTCTGTTAGAATAGTCAATTTTCAAATTATTTTTTTTGTCAAATAGGTAATTTTGGACATTTTTGGCAGTAAACATTGTCATTATTGGCAGTTGAAAATAGTCATTTTTGGAATGTGAAAATTTTCAATTTTGACATTATTCACAGTTGAAAATTATCATTTTTCGTAGTTGAAAATTGTTATTTTTGTCTGTTAACATATTAATTTTTAGCACTTGAAAATTGTCTTTTTCAGTAGCTGGAAAATTATCATTTTGGCGGTTAAAAATTATTATTTTTGGCAGAATAAATTGTCAGTTTCGGCAGTCAAAATCGTCGTTTTTTAGCGTTTAAAAATTGTCATTTTTGGCAGTTGAAAATGATGAATTCTAATCGTCTCTGGCAGTTGGAAATTGTTATTTGTGGTCCTTGAAAATTGTCAATTTTGGCAGCTTAAATTGTCATTTTTGATACTTAAAAATTGTATTTTTCAGTAGCTGGAAAATTGTCATTTTTGGCAGTTGAAAATTATGAATTGTAATCGTTTTTAGCAGTTAGAAATTGGCACTTAAAAATTGTCAATTTTGGTAGTTGAAATTGTTATTGTCTACACTTGAAAATTGTCTTTTTCTTGTCCTTTGACAAACGATTTTATTTATAGAAACTCTAGGGTGTCCCTAAAGGGTTGGAGGATAGAACAGGGCCCACCCACTACCCTCTGTTTAATTTAAATTTGTAAAAGCTATTTCTCATTACGCTCTCGTTTAGAGCTGGCCTTTTCGCTTTCCAACCGGAAAAGAGCCTCTTCGTAATCTTTCTTGCTTCTAACTTGACGAAGGTACTATTGTTCGACGTTAGACGATGCGGATATTTAACGCGAGAGAGTCTTCTGTTTTTGCGGGATTCTCCATAGATAAGAAGCATATCGACATACTTGTTATACGCAAAAATGGGACGAATTACTTACACTTAATCAGAATATATTCTCAACTTGACATCGAACATTTGATACGAAGTGTTTTCAAGTTTTTGTTTGACGTTTTGTTTTGTTAATCCATGTCACCGCGATTATTTATTTTGATTATTACTTCAATTACTTCAACAATTTTTCCTCAATTTATAATAATATGGTATCACTGAATTTGTCTTTCAATCACCTTTCCAAAAATCTATAAATATAGGGTGTCCGATTTGAAATTCTGGAGTTGATGCCATTTTTCCGGAAATGGAGAAGCGGAAATAAAATCTATGTATTCAGAAAGGGCCATCATTTAAAACCATTTAAAGCCACCAAATTTCATTTTTGTACTACTAACCGTTTTCGAGATATCGGCTGTACTACCTCGTGGGACACCCTGTATAATTCAATATTAGGTGTGGCATCGGCCAAGAATGTAGTTGTTTCAATAAGTTTTTATTTTGATTTTTAAAGACTTAATTTTATAGGTTTACGAACAGGTTGAATTCTGGCTATATTCGGCGTTTATTAAATCTAAATTATTATTCTGAATTTTAATTACTTTATCTAGTATAACGTGATTAAACCAAACAAATTGTATTTATCATGAGGATAAGCATCAATGTTGCTTTCAAACAAAGGACACTAATTGTCGGTAACCATAACAACATTCGTTCAACTCGTTTGAAAACTTTTCCTCAAAGATACATTTAGAAAAGTTGTGATGTGGCCATTACTTTCTCCGACTTGATGGTATCATAGCCATTTATATTTACGTTTTCATGGTTTATTAAAATCATATTTTAAATGTACTGCGTTGCCTAATCTCGGATGAAACTGACGTTTAAAACGTTAAAATTATGAAAGATGGAAAAATTATACTTCAAATTCAAAGACTCAGTTTACTCAAAAACTAAAGGGATTTCGAAAAAAACTTATTCTTTATAAGTTGTTCATTTTAGCATTCTCTACAATTATTATTAACAAAAATTTGCTGTAACTATTATAGTTTTATAATTATAAACTAAAATTTTTATAAAAAGAATAAATTTTTTTCTCGAATAAAAATGATTTTATGAAAAATGTTTTCAAGCAAAAGATGTTCATTTCTTTATTGTCTTCAATGTTTGTCTAAATGTTTTTGTGATATTTTTCATATTTAAGAAAATATTGACAAAAACCAAAAAACAGTTAAGGTAAACACCCACTTCTGGTGTATGAAATTTTACCAAAAGCTTTTCCGTTCTTCAGATTATCAAATAAGACGTGTGTTCAAAGTTTCATATAAATTGCTCTATTAGTTTTTGAGATACAGCGCACACAGATAGACACACAGACACATACAGAGACACACACACACACACACAGACACAGACACAATTTTTTTTTTCCAGAAATTGTTGAAATGGCATCTAGGGACCCCAAAACGGATATTTCCGTAAAAAAAAATTTGAAAAAAAAATCACGATCACAATACTTTCTCGTACTTCGTAACGGAGAAAGTAAAAATATAATGTGGTCAAATGAAATACCTAATTGTAATCACTTAGAGTGGTAATATACGCCCATCACCGTGGAAAATAAATTTTAATTCCCCGCCATTCCTTGGAAAATTATCTGGTCTTAATCGGCGGCCCCTTAACTCGAGTTCTAATTAAACCACCGACAGTTAAGCGATGGGAGAAACAAAGATCGCACCTCGAACGTAAAAAGAGAGCGGGACGGAGAAACGGGGATAAATAATTTCCCATCTTCCTAATTACAATAATGGATGGAGATTTTAATCGCCCCGCTTTCTGATCCATTTAACCAGACGGATCGGCCCCGCGAAGTACCCCCGAAAATAAAAGAAAGATGATGAAGGGGCGCCGCGGCGCCGATATGCAAATACACGTCTAATGGTTATATTTTATTTATCACGACGATTTTTTATCGTTCTCATAATGGGCTTCATAAAAATCGAAAAATCAAGCATACTTGAATTAAATGTTGATTGCATTGAGCATTATCTAACAAGCTAGTTTAACCCGCCAATTGGTCTGTGAGACCGGGTGTGTCGAATAACTTTATTCTCCGTTATTGTTTTTTGCTGCAATTTCGAGTAGCTGCCGCATTGCAGAGCTTAAATTGATTAAATATCTTTGTTTTATTGTCAAAGAGCATACATTTAAAAGAAAAACATGAACTATTAGTAACACGTTGCGAAAAATCTTCAGTTAAAAACCCCGGTGCGTGAGACCAGCGTCACCATTAAATTTGCGTCTTAAATAGTCGTAACCTTCGCTTTACCCATAACTGTAATGGTGGATGCGCCGGGAAGTGTACGTCATGCGATCGCCGCAATTGTTGTTTTTGTAAATTTACTACCTAATTAACTCTTCTAGTTTCATAACTATAGACTATACATTTTAAAATTTTGTAGTTGTTAGTTGTAGTATATATTATGTGTTCCGGTATTGTTACATGAAAAAATGTATACAACCTCTCTTTAGATTTTTGATAATCTCGGCGAGTAAAGAAAAAAAATTACGATCATTTTGGCGAATAAAAAAACTATACACATCTCCTCTCTATATTTTGCGATAATCTCAGGTGGATATGGTGTAAAGGCCAGAAAAAAGATTGTAATAATTTTGCCGATTCGAAAACAATATAAAAACATTTGATAGCGATTTGAAAATTTCCAAAATCGCCCAGAATTCATTCGAAATTATTATTTCATTAAAACTCTCTACATTTTGGAATAATCTCATGTAGATAGAGTGTAAAAATGTGAAAATTTTGCGTAAGTATTTGCAAATCTGTAATACAGTATGAAATATATACACTGTGTACAGTCAGAGAAAATACAAATGCGAATGCCGCCGCATGTCGGTGCTTAGTTCGGTCGAAACCAGTCAGTCCCTGACTAAAATTCATTTATGAGGTAATCCAAGGGTATCCCGATATATATAAGATGGTCAAAATGCCACCCGACACGGATTTTTAAATAAATATGAAAATATCATTAGTTGTGACCTTAACCAAAATAGTCGTAAGCCGTATATCAAAAAAACTCCGACATGACCCGGGAAGCCCCAAAATACGATTTTTTCAAATAATTTTTTTTAACCACTAAAAAAAATTTGAAAAAATCACATATATTATTGATCGAAATACCAAATTAGATGAATTTTTCAAGGTCATTTTATATTTTTATAAATTTATCAACAATTGAAATAAATTTAGGATAGATTGAAATATATAGGGTTATTCAAGCTATACGGCTCGGAATATTGTGGCCAAAATACGTGACTTTCAAAAAGTTTGACTTTTAGGATATATAGGGGTCTACTATGGTTACTTTTTAAAATTAATTTCATATTATACAGGGTGTTCCAAACGCCCTAAAATATCAAAGTTGTGTTTTTTTTATTGTAATAATACCTTTAATAAAATTATCGGATTAAAATCAAAATCTTGGATTTTATTGCAAAAATTTTGGGTTTAAGGTTCAAAACCATGAATTCTATGGTCCAAATTTGAGATTTTACATGACATTCCTAGTTTATAATCCAAATTCTGCGTTTAAGGGTCAAAAGCTTGGATTTTATGTTCCAAATGCCTGATTTTAAATGCAATTGATGAATTGAATCCAAATATTGGATTTTGGTTCTCAAGTTCTGCGTTTAGGGACCAGAAACTTGGATTTAAAGTTTCAAATTAGAGATTTTGCATATAATTATCAAATTAAAATACAAACTTTGGATTTTTCAACACAAAGTTTGCGTTTAAAAACCATGGATTCTATGGTCCAAATTTAAGATGTTTATTGAAATTCTTGTGTTAGAATCCAAATTTTTAATTTTAAGTCTCAAATTCTGCGTTTAGGGGCCAAAAACTTAGATTGAATATTTCAAATTTCAAATTTTACATATAATTATCAAATTAAAATCCAAATTTATAATATTTGGTCACAAATTATGCGTTTAAGATCCAAAACCGTGGTTCAAATTGGAGAATTTTCATGAAATTCTCAGTACAAAGTATTGTAATCAGCAAATAGTTTTTTTTAGATTGTTGACCTGTATATTCGATTTTTTTTGTCTAAATTTTTGATTATTAGACCTAAACATTATTTAATTGGTAAAATTTTCGACTGTTTGGTCCGCATATTTTATTTTTCCAGGCGAATTTTTATTTTTTAAATTTTTGACCCGTATTTTCGATATTTTTGGTTAAAATATTTTATCTTTGTATTTTTGATTTTTTTAAAATATTCTAAATATTCTTTATTTTCACCTAAATTTTCGATTTAATTGTTCAAATTTTTGATTCTTTGGTCCTCATTTTTTTATTTTTCGGGCCGAAATTTTAATTCTAGTTCCAAATTTCGATTTGATTTTGATTAAAATATCTATAACCTGAATTATTGATTTATATGCGAGATTTATTTTTATTTTTTCCAGTATTTTCGAGTTTTATTTGTTGAAATTTTCGATTTTTTAGCCTGCATTTGTTATTTTTAGGGGTGAATTTTCTATGCAATGTCTAAATTTTCGACTTTCTGGCCTACATTACAAATTTGTATTATTATTTTTTTAATCTTTTGACCTAAATTTTTCTTTACTAACTTCTGGATTTTATTGTCAAAATTTTCGATTTTTTGGTCCGCATTTTTGATTTTTCGTTTAGTCTGCGTTTATTATCATTAGGTCCGAGTTTTCGATGTTTTGTCTAAATTTTCGACTTTTTGGTCAACATTGTAGATTTTTATTTTCTTTTATCTTTTGCCCTAAAATTTTCTTTATTTGCCTTGTTAAAATTTTTCTTTCCTTGGTCCACCATTTTTATTTTTATGCCAGAATTTTAGATATTTGGTAATTTTGTATCGAATATTTTAGATTTAAAGTCTGTTTTTTATCCACTATTTTAGATTTTTTAACTTGGATTATTGATTTCATTTCGTGATTTTTTTTTTATTTTTTGGCTATTATTTTCGAATTTCAGAATCAGAAACTTATTTTTGGCAAATTATTTTGCTTCTGCCTAAGTTTTTAATTTTTTGGCTGCGTTTTTTATTTTTAGATCAGGATTCTTGATTCTTTGGCCCATATTTTACATTTCTGTATTTTCGATTTTTTTGATCCAATTCTTTTTATTTTTCATTATTTTGACCAAAATATTCGATTGGTTTGTAGAAATTATCGATTTTTTGTCTGCATACGCCCGAGTTTTCGATGTTTTGTCTAAATTTTCACCTTATTAGGCCCTACTTTTTTGGCCTATATTTTGTATTTTCGATTGTTTTGGTTTCAATTTTAGTCGACTTTTCGATTCGTTTGTTAAAAATCTTGATTTTTCGGTCTACCACTTTGATTTTTGGGTACGAATTTTAGATTTTAGCTCTTAATTTTTTATTTTTTTGTCCCATATTTTAGATTTTCTTAACTTGAGTTTATTGTGCGATTTTTTTAAATTTTAATTTTTGCTATTATTTTCGAATTTCTCGTTGGAACTTATTTTCAGCTAAAAAGAGTTATATTTGGTGCTGAAAATGGCAAATGATTTTTCTTTTGCTTGTATTTTCAATTTTTTGGCCAAAATATTCGATAGGTCTTGGAATATAAATTGTTCTTTGTTACTTCAAAAAAGAGGGGGAGGGGGTATAATATAAGTGGCTCTACCGTCAACATGTTCCACGAGCCGCCACTGGTAAAAATATAAGGTATTTGAGATTTAAAAAAAATAATCTAAACTCAACATAAACATACTGTTACTCTATTATTAATTTGATAAAATTTTGCTGCTCAATTGTTGATAAATATATACAAAATATCGTAAAAAGATTAGTTATTCAAATTTTTCAAGATGACGCACCAAACATTAAAAGAACATTGACTAAATAAAGTTTTCCGTCATTTGATCGGTTCGGGGCGAAAAAAAAATGGTTAAACCTAATAAAAACATGAATACCCTAAATAACCTTTTATTTGGGTAAAAAATATATGTGAATTTTTCAGATTATTATACTAATTTTGAGTGGTTAAAAAATAAAATCTTATTTTTCGACGGTTTCAAGGTCATATCTTGGCAAAAAATGGATTATTTATACGAAACTGAAATAAAATTATTAATACCAAAATATTACCAATAATTTTAAATAAAATTACTCTTCAATTAATAAATATATAAAAAATATCAATATAATGTAAAAATTTTAGTTATTCAAATTTTTGAAGATGACGCAAGAAGATGAAAAAAATCACAGATATGGAGTCCGTCACTCGATCACTTTGGGGCGAGAAGGGAACTAGGCTCGTAAATTTGATTACCTCATAATTCTATTTTAAGCAGGGACTGACCGGTTTCGACCGAACTAAGCACCGACATGCGGCAGCATTCCCTCGCCGAACGAGTTTCGCATTTGTATTTTCTCTGACTGTACATAAAGTAAGGAATCAATTCGATTAAAATTCAGGGTATTTTCTTTTAGAAAAAAAAAAAAAATGAAAAAGTTAAAATTTTCAAATGTGAACGACATTTTTTGTTGCATTTATGGATTCTACGTAAAATTCTGAGTATTTTTCATGTAGCATACCCCATGTTGGTATTCAGCTGTTTTCGAAGAAATGGCGTTTAAAAAAGTACTACTATATTATTTCTGATACATGAAATATGTCTAGAATTTTCTGAACAATCCAAAAATTTAATAATATATAGGGTGTTGCATTTAAAATAAGAAAGTTGGTATTGGCCTCTGCTACATGAGACACCCTGTATAAAAAGTTTTTGTTGAAAAAAATTAGCAACTAGAAATACTAATCGACGTATTTGAACGTTTTGTCGAACACGCCCCCATTCATTTATTATCGAATTTATTCCATTTGGCTGATACACACTGTAAACTCCCTAAAAATTCAGAAAAAAATCGCTTTCAAAAATTTCCCTTATCATTTTTTTTATAAATATATCAAAGTCTACTGTTTTTAAGAAGTTGATTTGAAATTGTTTTGTTTAGAATTATTTTTAGAATGGTTTCAGAATAAAGTGTTTTTTTCGAAAAGATTTTGTACGATTTCAGCGTTAAGTTTTTGAAAAACAACATTCTATAATAACTCCCTCAAATTCCGTAAAAATCACTTTCAAATTGTTTTTTTTGAACAAAATTAACTATTTATTATTTCTTCAGAAATATTTTTTTAAACAGAATTAGACGATTTCTAAAAATACATTCTTTTTAAGAAGTTCCTATGAAATGGTTTTCTTTAGAATTACTTTAGCAAATATAAAATAGTTTTCAAAATATATTTTTTTGTAAGTTTGAGGCCAAAATGTTTTATTTTTATAAGCTTTTAGCGTTACTTTTTTTTTATTCAATATTACTTAAAATCACTTTCAAATTGTTTTTGAAAGAAATAGTTTCTTGTTCTCTTTGCTTTTTAATTGTCTCTTTAAATTTACTTTTAGAATTCTTTCGAAAGTTTTCAGGAAATTTACCTTAGAAATATTTACAAAAATTAGATGCCATTCCCTCTAAATTTTGTTTTATTAGTATTTGACGTTCACATCCACAGTTGAAAAATTAGTTTTTGTTCAGTGTAATTTGAAAATTGCACAAAATTAGTTATCAACTGTGAAAAAAATTTATCTGTCATTGTAGCTAGTATTAACTGTTAAAATCGCTTTAGAAATTATCAGGCTTTAATATTCCGGAAGAATTAATAAGAAATCTTTACTAAAAACAATTTGGCGTCCATCGAAATTCAAAACTTCGAATTGAAAATTGCACAAAATTAGTTTTCAGCTCTGAACAAAATATATATGTCATTGTAGCTAGCCCTAACTATCAAAATGGCTTTAGAAATGATCAGTCTTTGATATTTCGGAAGAATCAATAAGAAATCTTTACTAAAAACAAAATGGCGTCGATCAAAACTAAAAAGTTTGAATTGAATATTGCACAAAATTAATTCTCAACTGCGAAAAAAATATATGAAATCTTTGCTAGAGACAATTTGGGTCTATCGAAACTCGAAACTTTGAACTGAAAATTGCACAAAATTAGTTTTCAGCTCTGAACAAAATGTATCTGTCATTGTAGCTATCCCTAACTATCAAAATGGCTTTAGAAATGACCATTTTTTGATATTCCGGAAGAATCAATAAGAAATCTTTGCTAAAAACAAAATGGCGTCGATCGAAAGTAAAAAGTTTGAATTAAAAATTGCACAAAATTAGTTCTCAGCTATGAAAAAAATATATCTGTCGCTGTAACAGGCCTTAACTGTCAAAATCGCTTCATAAATCATATATCTTCAATATTCTAGAAGAATTAATAAGAAATCTTTGCTAGAAACAATTTGGCGTCTATCGAAAATCGAAACTTTGAACTGAAAATTGCACAGAATTAGTTTTCAGCTCTGAACAAAATATATATGTCATTGTAGCTAGCCCTAACTATCAAAATGGCTTTAGAAATGATCAGTCTTTGATATTCCGGAAGAATCAATAAAAAATCTTTGCTAGAAACAAAATGGCGTCGATCGAAATTAAAAAGTTTAAATTGAAAATTGCACAAAATTAGTTCTCAGCTGTGAAAAAAATATATCTGTCACTGTAGCTGGCCTTAGCTCTCAAAATCGCTTTAAAAATCATCTATCTTCAATATTCTAGAAGAATTAATAAGAAATCTTTGCTAGAGACAATTTGGCGTCTATCGAAATTCGAAACTTTGAACTGAAAATTGCACAAAATTAGTTTTCAGCTCTGAACAAAATGTATCTGTCATTGTAGCTATCCCTAACTATCAAAATGGCTTTAGGATTGATCAGTCTTTGATATTCCGGAAGAATCAATAAGAAATCTTTGCTAAAAACAAAATGGCGTCGATCGAAAGTAAAAAGTTTGAATTGAAAATTGCTCAAAATTAGTTCTCAGCTGTGAAAAAATGTATCTGTCATTGTAGCTGGCCTTAGCTGTCAAAATAGCTTTAGAAATAATCTGTCTTATATATTCTAGAAAAATGAATAAGAAATCTTTGTTCAAGACAAAATGGCGTCGATCGAAAGTAAAAAGTTTGAATTGAAAATTGCACAAAATTAGTTTTCAGCTGTGAAAAAATGTATCTGTCATTGTAGCTAGCCCTAACTATCAACATGGCTTTAGAAATGATCAGTCTTTGATATTCCGGAAGAATCAATAAGAAATCTTGGCTAAAAACAAAATGGCGTTGATCGAAAGTAAGAAGTTTGATAAATACAAAAAAAAAGTTTGAATTGAAAATTGCACAAAATTAGTTTTCAGCTGTGAAAAAATGTATCTGTCATTGTAGCTGGCCTTAGCTGTCAAAATAGCTTTAGAAATAATCTGTCTTATATATTCTAGAAGAATGAATAAGAAATCTTTGTTAAAGACAAAATGGCGTCGATCGAAAGTAAAAAGTTTGAATTGAAAATTGCACAAAATTAGTTTTCAGCTCTGAACAAAATATGTATGTCATTGTAGCTAGCCCTAACTATCAAAATGGCTTTAGAAATGATCAGTCTTTGATATTCCGGAAGAATCAATAAGAAATCTTTGCTAAAAACAAAATGGCGCCGATCGAAAGTAAAAAGTTTAAATTGAAAATTGCACAAAATTAGTTCTCAGCTGTGAAAAAAATATATCTGTCACTGTAGCTGGCCTTAGCTGTTAAATCGTTTTAAAAATCATCTATCTTCAATATTCTAAAAGAATTAATAAGACATCTTTGCTAGGGACAATTTGGCGTTTATCGAAATTCGAAACTTTGAACTGAAAATTGCACAAAATTAGTTTTCAGCTCTGAACAAAATGTATCTGTCATTGTAGCTTGCCTTAACTATCAAAATCGCTTTAGAAATGACCAGGCTTTGATATTTCGGAAGAATCAATAAGAAATCTTTGCTAAAAACAAAATGGCGCCGATCGAAAGTAAAAAGTTTGAATTGAAAATTGCACAAAATTAGTTTTCAGCTCTGAACAAAATATATATGTCATTGTAGCTAGCCCTAACTATCAAAATGGCTTTAGAAATGATCAGTCTTTGATATTCCGGAAGAATCAATAAGAAATCTTTGCTAGAAACAAAATGGCGTCGATCGAAATTAAAAAGTTTAAATTGAAAATTGCACAAAATTAGTTCTCAGCTGTGAAAAAAATATATCTGTCACTGTAGCTGGCCTTAGCTCTCAAAATCGCTTTAAAAATCATCTATCTTCAATATTCTAGAAGAATTAATAAGAAATCTTTGCTAGAGACAATTTGGCGTCTATCGAAATTCGAAACTTTGAACTGAAAATTGCACAAAATTAGTTTTCAGCTCTGAACAAAATGTATCTGTCATTGTAGCTATCCCTAACTATCAAAATGGCTTTAGGATTGATCAGTCTTTGATATTCCGGAAGAATCAATAAGAAATCTTTGCTAAAAACAAAATGGCGTCGATCGAAAGTAAAAAGTTTGAATTGAAAATTGCTCAAAATTAGTTCTCAGCTGTGAAAAAATGTATCTGTCATTGTAGCTGGCCTTAGCTGTCAAAATAGCTTTAGAAATAATCTGTCTTATATATTCTAGAAAAATGAATAAGAAATCTTTGTTCAAGACAAAATGGCGTCGATCGAAAGTAAAAAGTTTGAATTGAAAATTGCACAAAATTAGTTTTCAGCTGTGAAAAAATGTATCTGTCATTGTAGCTAGCCCTAACTATCAACATGGCTTTAGAAATGATCAGTCTTTGATATTCCGGAAGAATCAATAAGAAATCTTGGCTAAAAACAAAATGGCGTTGATCGAAAGTAAGAAGTTTGATAAATACAAAAAAAAAGTTTGAATTGAAAATTGCACAAAATTAGTTTTCAGCTGTGAAAAAATGTATCTGTCATTGTAGCTGGCCTTAGCTGTCAAAATAGCTTTAGAAATAATCTGTCTTATATATTCTAGAAGAATGAATAAGAAATCTTTGTTAAAGACAAAATGGCGTCGATCGAAAGTAAAAAGTTTGAATTGAAAATTGCACAAAATTAGTTTTCAGCTCTGAACAAAATATGTATGTCATTGTAGCTAGCCCTAACTATCAAAATGGCTTTAGAAATGATCAGTCTTTGATATTCCGGAAGAATCAATAAGAAATCTTTGCTAAAAACAAAATGGCGCCGATCGAAAGTAAAAAGTTTAAATTGAAAATTGCACAAAATTAGTTCTCAGCTGTGAAAAAAATATATCTGTCACTGTAGCTGGCCTTAGCTGTTAAATCGTTTTAAAAATCATCTATCTTCAATATTCTAAAAGAATTAATAAGACATCTTTGCTAGGGACAATTTGGCGTTTATCGAAATTCGAAACTTTGAACTGAAAATTGCACAAAATTAGTTTTCAGCTCTGAACAAAATGTATCTGTCATTGTAGCTTGCCTTAACTATCAAAATCGCTTTAGAAATGACCAGGCTTTGATATTTCGGAAGAATCAATAAGAAATCTTTGCTAAAAACAAAATGGCGCCGATCGAAAGTAAAAAGTTTGAATTGAAAATTGCACAAAATTAGTTTTCAGCTCTGAACAAAATATATATGTCATTGTAGCTAACCCTAACTATCAAAATGGCTTTAGAAATGATCAGTCTTTGATATTCCAGAAGAATCAATAAGAAATCTTTGCTAGAAACAAAATGGCGTTGATCGAAAGTAAAAAGTTTAAATTGAAAATTGCACAAAATTAGTTCTCAGCTATGAAAAAAATATATCTGTCACTGTAGCTGGCCTTAGCTGTCAAAATCGCTTTAAAAATCATCTATCTTCAATATTCTAGAAGAATTAATAAGAAATCTTTGCCAGAGACAATTTGGCGTCTATCGAAATTCGAAACTTTGAACTGAAAATTGCACAAAATTAGTTTTCAGCTCTGAACAAAATGTATCTGTCATTGTAGCTAGCCCAAACTATCAAAATGGCTTAAGAAATGATCAGTGTTTGATATTCCGGAAGAATCGATAAGAAATCTTTGCTAAAAACAAAATGGCGTTGATCGAAAGTAAAAAGTTTAAATTGAAAATTGCACAAAATTAGTTCTCAGCTATGAAAAAATATATCTGTCACTGTAGCTGGCCTTAGCTGTCAAAATCGCTTTAAAAATCATCTATCTTCAATATTCTAGAAGAATTAATAAGAAATCTTTGCTGGGACCATTTGGCGTCTATGGAAATTCGAAACTTTCAACTGAAAATTGCACAAAATTAGTTTTCAGCTCTGAACAAAATATATATGTCATTGTAGCTAGCCCTGACTATCAAAGTGGCTTTAGAAATGATCAGTCTTTGATATTCCGGAAGAATCAATAAGAAATCTTTGCTAAAAACAAAAAGGCGTCGATCGAAAGTAAAAAGTTTAAATTGAAAATTGCACAAAATTAGTTTTCAGCTGTGAAAAAATGTATCTGTCATTGTAGCTTGCCTTAACTATCAAAATCGCTTTAGAAATGATCAGGCTTTAATATTCTGGAAGAGTTAATAAGAAATCTTTACTAAAAACAATTTGGCGTCCATTGAAATTCAAAACTTCGAATTGAAAATTGCACAAAATTAGTTTTCCGCTATAAAAAAATGTATATATGTTATTGTAGCTAGCCTTAACCGTCAAAATCGCTTTAGAAATGACCAGTCTTTGATATTCCGGAAGAATCGATAAGAAATCTTTACTAATAACAAAATGGCGTCGATCAAAAGTAAAAAGTTTGAACTGAATATTGCACAAAATTAGTTCTCAACTGCGAAAAAAATATATCCGTCACTGTAGCTGTCAAAATCGCTTTAAAAGTAATCTGTCTTTAATATTCTAGAAGAATTAATAAGAAATCTTTGCTACAAAATGGCGCCGATTGAAAATGAAAACTTCGAATTGAAAACTGAACAAAAATAGTTTCCACCTGTGAAAATGCAAGTGGAAAATAATCGTCGTAGCAGTTCAATAACGTCGGTTACTGAAACGTTATATAATATTTACAAAAATTAGATGCCATTCCCTCTAAATTTTGTTTTATTAGTATTTGACGTTCACAATAATTAATTAGTGTAATTTACAGTGGTTGAAATCATTTTCAAATTGACTGTGACTGTTCGAAAAGTTTTTGAAAATTAGCCTTTAAAATGTACTTTTAGAAATAACTTTTTTACGCTTTTTAAGGAAGCGGAAATTGACATGGCCAATAAGGGCATTCTGCCACGACCGATTTTTGTAATTTTAATCATATCTATGATAACTGTACCACCATTCATGCGTCCGCACGGCTATTACTCATTTAGAAAAAGTTACCGCCCGATTGTAATTCGAACCCACCATCCTTAATAAGCCCCACTGCGGCCCCAAAACTGTATTAACTATATTAAAATTATAGACAATGCGGGATTTTGCTAATCCAAGCAAACTATTTCGGACGTCGTCGGTCCGATAATGCGGTCGGAATGAATTCGGTGTGAATTTAACGCACCGTCAGGCAACCAACCCGCACTAGCTATCACCGGCCTGTCGGTCCCACACATCCTCGTTACATTACGTTTCGTCACGCCTGTCTGTGTCTTACCCTCCGTGCCTCGTCTTTTTGCTAGTGAATACAAATTAACGGGTACGCGGCACGTCTCGTTGGAGCCCCTGCTCAAACCTCCCCCCAATCCAAACAATGCGAACTTCCGAAGATAATCGCGGATTTACCTTAATTAAAACGAACAGGAAATTGTGAAATGCGCCATTCCGCAACATTCCTCCTATATTAATACAGTTTCAACAGGAACTAAATACACAAATTAGTACTAATTTCAAATTCTTAATCTCATCTCTCTGTCTCGCTCATTGTTGAACGTAGGCCGCCTTCATATTCTTTCATAACTGTGTTTCTTTTGCTACCTGATGCCATTTGTGCCCTGCGATTTCTTTAGTGTCATAGCTTGCTATCTTTGGTTAACCGTGTTAATAAAATCATAAAGCTTTTGAATGATCCTTTTTCAAATTTTTTAACAGAATTTTAAAAATTTAACACATCTTTCTCCTATGTTTTTAAAAACATTAGGCTTTGATCAATAGTTGTTTTTCAAAGTCAGCGACATAATCCCAAATACAAGATTGGCGTACCAACAAGCACTTTAGCAGCTAAATATTTCAGCGGATGATTGATCAAAGTAGAAACATCTATTTCTTGGATTTTGCAATGTTTTTTTTTTAAATAATTTTTATCATTAATACAATTACTTTAATAATCAAGAAAAAACGTCACAGGAACCCCGTTAATCCAGATAAAACAAAATTTATGATTACCCATTAAAACAACAACAAAAATTTCTTCCGCCAGTGCATAAATCCTTTCTTGGCGATATAAATGTCGATTTTTGACAAAGTCTGCAATCAGCCATAAATAAGTAAAAATACTTGTTCTTATCACTGATATGTATGCTTTAATAACCAGTAGTCAAGGAAACGTTAAGAGCACCCGTTAAACCCCCAAAAAATAATTCCTTCCGCCACTCGCAAAATTCCATACTTAGCGATATTAATGTCGATTTTTAACAAAGTCTGCAATCAGCCATAAATAAGTAAAAATACTTGTTCTTATCACCGATATGTATACTTTAATAACCAGTAGACAAAGAAACGTTAAGAGCACCCGTTAAACCCCCAAAAAAATATTTTCTTTCGCCACTCGCAAAATTCAATACTTGGCGATATAAATGTCGATTTTTGACGAAGTCTGCAATCAGCCATAAATAAGAAAAAATACTTGTTCTTATCATCGATATGTATACTTTAATAACCAGTAGTCAAGGAAACGTTAAGAGTACCCGTTAAACCCCCAAAAAATAATTCCTTCCGCCACTCGCAAAATTCAATACTTGGCGATATAAATGTCGATTTTTAACAAAGTCTGCAACCAGCCATAAATAAGAAAAAATACTTGTTCTTATCACCGATATGTATACTTTAATAACCAGTAGTCAAGGAAACGTTAAGAGTACCCGTTAAACCCTCAAAAAATAATTCCTTCCGCCACTCGCAAAATTCCATACTTGGCGATATTAATGTCGATTTTTAACAAAGTCTGCAATCAGCCATAAATAAGTAAAAATACTTGTTCTTATCACCGATATGTGTACTTTAATAACCAGTAGTCAAAGAAACGTTAAGAGTACCCGTTAAACCCCAAAAAAAATAATTTCTTCCACCACTCGCAAAATTCCACACTTGGCGATATAAATGTCGATTTTTAACAAAGTCTGCAATCAGCCATAAATAAGAAAAAATACTTGTTCTTATCACCGATATGTATACTTTAATAACCAGTAGTCAAGGAAACGTTAAGAGTACCCGTTAAACCCCAAAAAAAATAATTTCTTCCACCACTCGCAAAATTCCACACTTGGCGATATAAATGTCGATTTTTAACAAAGTCTGCAATCAGCCATAAATAAGAAAAAATACTTGTTCTTATCACCGATATGTATACTTTAATAACCAGTAGTCAAGGAAACGTTAAGAGTACCCGTTAAACCCCCAAAAAATAATTCCTTCCGCCACTCGCAAAATTCCATACTTGGCGATGTAATTGTCGATTTTTGACAAAGTCTGCAATCAGCCATAAATAAGTAAAAATACTTGTTCTTATCACTGATATGTATACTTTAATAACCAGTAGTCAAAGAAACGTTAAGAGTACCCGTTAAACCCCCAAAAAAATATTTTCTTTCGCCACTCGCAAAATTCCACACTTGTCGATATAAATGTCGATTTTTAACAAAGTCTGCAATCAGCCATAAATAAGTAAAAATACTTGTTCTTATCACCGATATGCATACTTTAATAACAAGTAGTCGAAGAATTGTTAAGAGTACCCGTTAAACCCCAAAAAAAAAATTTCTTCCACTACTCGCAAAATTCCACACTTGGCGATATAAATGTCGATTTTTGACAAAGTCTGCAATCATCCATAAATAAGTAAAAATACTTATTCTTATCACTGATTTGTATACTTTAATAACCAGTAGCCAAAGAAACGTTAAAAGTACCCGTTAAACCCCAAAAAAAATTATTTCTTGCGCCACTCGCAAAATTCCATACTTGGCGATCTAAATGTTGATTCTTGACAAAGTCTGCAATCATCCATAAATAAGTAAAAATACTTGTTCTTATCACCGATATGCATACTTTAATAACAAGTAGTCGAAGAATTGTTAAGAGTACCCGTTAAACCCCAAAAAAAAAATTTCTTCCACTACTCGCAAAATTCCATACTTGGCGATCTAAATGTCGATTTTTGACAAAGTCTGCAATCATCCATAAATAAGTAAAAATACTTGTTCTTATCACCGATATGCATACTTTAATAACAAGTAGTCGAAGAATTGTTAAGAGTACCCGTTAAACCCCAAAAAAAAAATTTCTTCCACTACTCACAAAATTCCATACTTGGTGATATAAATGTCGATTTTTGACAAAGTCTGCAATCAGCCATAAATAAGTAAAAATACTTATTCTTATCACCGATATGCATACTTTAATAACAAGTAGTCGAAGAATTGTTAAGAGTATCCGTTAAACCCCCAAAAAAATAATTTCTTCCGCCACTCACAAAATTCCATACTTGGTGATATAAATGTCGATTTTTGACAAAGTCTGCAATCAGCCATCAATAAGTAACAATACTTGTTCTCATCACCGATAAGTATACTTTAATAACCAGTAGTCAAAGAAACGTTAAGAGTACCCGTTAAACCCCAAAAAAAAAAAATTTCTTCCGCCACTCGCAAAATTCCATACTTGGCGATATAAATGCCGATTTTTGACAGAGTCTGCAATCAGCCATAAATAAGTAAAAATACTTGTTCTTATCACCGATATATATACTGCAATAACCAGTAGTCAAAGAAACGTTAAGAGTACCCGTTAAACCTCCAAAAAAATAATTACTTCCGCCACTCGCAAAATTTCATACTTGGCGATATAAATGTCGATTTTTGACAAAGTCTGCAATCAGCCATAAATAAGTAAAAATACTTGTTCTTATCACTGATATGTATGCTTTAATAACAAGTAGTCGAAGAATTGTTAAGAGTACCCGTTAAACCCCCAAAAAAATAATTTCTTCCACCACTCGGAAAATTCCATACTACGCGATATAAATGTCGATTTTTGACAAAGTTTTCAATGAGCCCTGACTAATTAAAAAAACTTTGTTCGTGTCAATAATATCTGTACTTTATTAATCAGAAGTCAAAAAACGTCTTCTCATTGATCTAACAGAATTCAGAAAACAATTTTTGATCATTTACAAAAAAAATTTCTTAATAAATATTAGGTATTATTTTTCTATGAAAATTTAATCAACTGTATTTCAACATACACTAACTATTTATAAAAAAATTCAGAGTTCTGAGTCAACTCCTTCAGGCTTTTTTTTTTAGATTATTCCATTATTTGTAAAAGTGATTTCCAAAAAATAAATTATTATTATTATTATTAACAATTTCGTACTTACTTTCAGATATTCCGAGTCTAAACACTCTTTTTATTCGTCGGTATTGATATCTCTTTTATACTACTGTTCCTAATAAGACAAACATTTCAACTATTTTCATGAATTTTAAAAGCCTTTAATTATCCTTTGTTGTGACTGTCTCCCTAACGAGTTTTTTTTTTCTTTAATATAAAGCTTTTGTTATTTTTTCTTATAATAAATACGCCGAGGGATAAAAATAGAAGAAGAGGCACGTTTACAATTCGGAATTTAATTAACGGCCGCCGTTAAACAGAGATAACTAAAACAGCCTTCGGCGGCGGCGGCGGGATGAAAAAGTGCGCCCTCCCCCCACCCCGGAAGATAAACAGAATCACAATTAAGGGACCAAGGTGGGCGGACGGTGCGGGGTTGGCACCCTGGGCCGTTATCGGTCGTTCCCCGTCTTGCCATTAACCTGGAAAACGGTAATTGCGAAACTTTTTCAAGGCTAACGTGCGGGAGATTAAAACGGGCAACGTCGAAGTGATGTATGAAATTTTATGAAAGTTTTTTTCAGCTTTTGATGCGATTATGATGTATTGGATATTAATCTGCGCTTTCGCAATCGATTAGTTTATTTTCATTCATAAAAAACGTTGGAAAACTTGGGAACTTTAAGAGAAAATGTACGTTTTTTTTAAATTTTGCGTCTTTAGTTTCGACGTTTACGACGTCATTATCGAACAGACTCACTGTCTGTCAACAAAGTGCAGTTTCATGTAAAGATCCTGATTTAAAGTCTGTCACAAAGTAATGGCTTTCAGCAATGCAAACTTAGGTTATACTAATTAATCACCAACATCAACATCAAGCATCGCTATTGGAAGTATATAAATTCGAAGACAACCAACATACCTAGCAAAAAAAAACTTCTTGTGGTAACTTACAAAAAATATTGCAAGAAGGTGCAGTGGCGGCTCGTCATATATAGCCAAGGAGCCATGGCACTACCTCTAATTTTGAGCTCAGCAGGAATTTTCAATTCATTCTTAAAATTCTTTTTGAATGTTGATGAGGTTACGTGTTACAGATTTAGTGCATGTCTGGGATAAAATGTAAACGCACGATAAATCGAAAGTACGCATAAATCATATTTTCAGCTTGTTTGAAATTATGAACCTTTACTTTACAACTCAAACTAATCTTGGACTATGAAAATGAATCGTTCTTTCTTTCTTAAAAAAAATATATATTATATATTGTAAAAGTACCATCAACACGAGCCGCTACTGAGTGTCATACTAACCAAGTGAATTGTTTTATTTGAATTATTCAATGTATCTACTAAAGCACAAAAGCTTAAACAATAAGGAGATCCCAACAAAGTTAATGGTTTTATTTGAATTCTTTTTCAAATTAGTTTCACTTTTTTTGGAGGATTAAAGCGAAAATAAAAAAAAAAATATTTTCCTATTAAAAAAAATTGGAAAATTATTTTGAACAATAGAGTGATTTTTGAGACTAATTTAAACCATTTTCCTACTAGAATATTCTGCATTTTTTTATTATTAAGACGGTATTTTCGATTTTTTTTGTCTAAATTTTCTTTATTTTGACCTAAATTTTCGATTTCATTGTTTAAATTTCGCATTCTTTATTTTCCCGACGAATTTTTAGTTTTTACATTATTTTTGACCTGTATTTTCGATATTTTTGGTCAAAATATTTTAACTTTTGATCTAAATATCCTTTATTTTGACTTAAATTTGCGATTTCATTGTTTAAATTTTCGACTTTTTGGCCTACTTTTTGAATTTTCCCGCCGAATTTTTAATTTTTAGATTTTTGACATGTATTTTCAATTCTTTTGGGTCTAAATTTTTGATCTGTTGACCTAAATATTCTTTATTATGATATAATTTATTTATTTACTTGTTAAAATTTAATTTTTTTTATGATTTCTTTGATTTTTCCAGCCGAATTTTTATTTATTAGATTTTTGACTTGTATTTTAGATTTTTTTTGGCACAATTTTGCACTAAATATTCTTTATTTTGACATAAATTTTCGGTTTCATTGTTAAAAATTATGATTTTGGTCGGCATTTTTTATATTTCAGGCCGAATTTTTAATTCTAGTTCCAAATTTTTGATTTAATTTTGGTTAAAATATCTATAACCTGAATTATTCATTTATATGCGAAATTTATTTTATTTTTTGTTTGTTGAAATTTTTGATTTTTCAGTCTGCATTTATAATCTTTAGCCCCGAGTTTTAGATGTACTGTCTAAATTTTCGACTTTATGGCCAACATTACAATTTTTTACAAATTTTGACCTAACTTTTCGATTTGATTGTTAAAATTTTCGATTTTTTTGGCCCCCATTTTTTATTTTACGTTTAGTCTGCATTTATTATCTTTAGAGCCGAGTTTTTTTTCATGTTTTGTCTAAACTTTCGACTTTCTGACCAACATTGTGGATTTTTTTAAATCATTTGGTCTAAATTTATCTTTATTTTTTACTTTCTCCGTCACGAAGTACGAGAAAGTATTGTGATCGTGACTTTTTTTTCAAAAAATTTTTTTACGGAAATATCCGTTTTGGGGTCCCTAGATGCCATTTCAACAATTTCCGTAAAAAAAAATTTTGTGTCTGTGTGTGTGTATGTGTGTCTGCCTGTGTGCGCTGTATCTGAAAAACTAATAGAGCAATTGATATGAAACTTTGAACATACGTCTTATTTGATAATCCAAAGAACTGAAAAGCTTTTGGTAACATTTCGTACACCGGAAGTGGGTGTTTACCTTAACTGTTTTTTGTTTTTTGCCAATATTTTCTTAAATATGAAAAATATCACAAAAACATTTAAACAAACATCAAAGACAACAGAGAAATGAACATCTTTTGCCTAAAAATATTTTTCATAAAATCATTGCTATTCGAGAAAAAAATTTATTAATTTTTTTATATTTTTGGTTTATAATTATGAAACGATAATAGTTACAGCAAATTTATGTGAACAATAATTGAACAACTTCTAAACAATAAGTTTTTTTCGAAATCTCGTTAGTTTTTGAGTAAACCGAGTTTTTGAATTTGAAATATAATTTTTCCATATTTCATGATTTTGACGTTTTAAACGTCAGTTTCATCCGAGTTTACGCAACGCTCGATGTACATTTAAAATATAATTTCAATTGAAAATAAACCCATGAAAACGTAAATATAAAGTCGGAGAAAGTAACATGATGGCCACATCACCATTTTTTTATTTGTCTGTTAAAATTTTTCTTTCCTTGGTCCACTATTTCTATTTTAAGTTCAGAATTTTAGATTTTTGGTCTCAATTTTTTATCGTATATTTTAGATTTTTTAACTTATTTCGTGATTTTTTTTATTTTTTGCTATTATTTTCGAATTTCTGGGCAAAAACTTATTTTTGGCGGCTGAAAGTGGCAAATTATTTTGCTTCTATCTAAGTTTTCGATTTTTTGTCTGCGTTTTTCATTTTTAGATCAGGATTCTTGATTATTTTGCGCATATTTTCGATTTTTGTATTTTCGATTTTTTGTTTAATTTTTTTTTATTTTGGCCAAATAACATTTGGATTGGTTTGAAGAAATTTTCGATTTTTTTTGTCTGTAACTTTTAACTCTACGCTCGTTTTCGATGTTTCGTCTAAATTTTCACTATTTCAGGCCTATATTTTGTATTTTAGATTATTTTGGTTTCAATTTTTGGTCTTTTGGCCGAAATTTTATTTATTTCGACATAAATTTTCGATTCGTTTGTTAAAAATTTTGATTTTTTGGTCTACCACTTTGATTTTTGGGTACGAATTTTAGATTTTTGGTTTTAATTTTCTATTTTTGTCCCATATTTTAGATTTCCTCAACTTGAATTATTGATTTTATTGTGCGAATTTTTTAAAATTTTTATATTTGCTATTATTTTCGAATTTCTCGTTGAACTTATTTTAAGCTTAAAAGAGTTATTTTTGGAGCTGAAAATGGTAAATTATTTTTCTGTTGCTTGTATTTTCAATTTTTTTTGCATTTTTATTTTTAAACCAGGATTTTTGGTTTGGCCAATATTTTAGATCTTCGGCTGTTTTGTTCCAAATTTTTGATTTTTTGGCCAAAATATTCGATTGGTCTAGGAAGATAAATGGTTCTTTGTTTCTTCAAAAGGGGGGGGGGGTATATTGTATAAGTGGCTCTATCATCAACATGTTACACAAGCCGCCACTGGTGCAGGAGAGATGCATTGTTCTGACCAGGGGCGGCTCGCTATATAGACCGGTAGTTTCAAGCTAAGCAAGAATTTTTAACCGTTGAGAGCGAATAACGTGAAAACAGATTGCGGCACACGTTTGTACTTCCCCGAA
This sequence comes from Ocypus olens, assembly GCA_910593695.2. Lineage (NCBI taxonomy): Eukaryota > Metazoa > Arthropoda > Insecta > Coleoptera > Staphylinidae > Ocypus > Ocypus olens. The sequence continues at coordinate 11,583,750 of OU343061.1, forward strand.
ACGTTAATCATGAGAATCGAGCCTCACACTTACAAGGGGAGGATCAGATGTGTGACTCACCGATTTGATTCATCTTTGGCACACTTGTAGGTCATGACTAGGAGTGTAACAGGTGCAAGTAATAGGGCGCACTATTCAGCTGTTTTCGAGATAAAATTAATTGATTCTAAAACTAAGATATTTAAATCGACTTGAATTTATAAAAACTATGAAAAGAAAATGAATGAACCCAACTTCAACAATGGGGTTCGATCCTTCGACCTTCCGACTACGAATCGGAGGTTTTATCGATGCGCCAAAAGGTCGTTATATGTTTGTTAACGCAAAAGGTATAAACATACAAAAAAACTAATATTCCCATGTAACGGAAAGCCAACTTTTGCAATTAGTACCAACTCTAGGTTGTAGATGCCACCAGCGCCGGCTTGTGCATTTCCGTAGGTGAGGCAAAGACAAATATGCCGTTCGTGCTGCACTACTTGCTCTAATAGAGGAAACAAATATTCCGTTGCTTTTTTGGCCAAATTTTCTTCCGTTGCCTCACCGCCGAACATCCACGAGCCGCCGCTGGATGCCACCAATTCAATCGTTGAACTGAAGATTGTTCCGGCAACTATGAATGTATCTAATTTTGATTGTTGTTTATGCTGGAGTCGTCTACTTCATGGTACATTTTATATAATAAATAAAACACTATTACTTTGTTTGAGAAGTTTTACAAAGTAATAATGTTTTATTTATTTATAATATTTAGTTAGTTTTCTGTTATTCACTTAAGTTTGTATAAATTCAATAAACGCGACAAGTAGCTAGAATATATGAATATTCAACTGGTTCGTAACTCTGAAAAATTAAGTCTCAGTAAAACTATAAACAAATAACTTATAGTCTTAGTAAGACTTAATTTTGCAGAGTTGCGAACAATATATTCATATATTCAGGCGACTTTTCATTTTGATTGAATTTATTTAATGCTTCTGCAACAAGTGAGGGTTTTTTAATTCAGTTTGTTAGTCATGGACTTGGGATGAAAGAAATATATAAATGGAGTTATCCGTTAATAAATGAATAAATAATGGTATCAATATCTTCTCAGATGTATTGCAAAATACATCAATAATGAGATATACATTTGTTTTTAGACTTACCAATATTGTGATCACTGGCTGTGTTAGCAATATCTAGAAGTCGTCTGATTTGCTTTTTCCTGACATGCGCATTTGAAGAGCACGCGGCTAATGTCGCATAAGCAAAGTCCAAATCGTGGGGTGGTTCGTGGTGTTGCAGAGTACCTATCAAGTCGTGTCCGTGGAACTGCCGTGGATCTTGGCAGAGGGTGTTCAGGGCCAACGTGTACTGAGACAACTTTGGTGGGGTTATTGGAATTTCATGATGCCTGTAAAAAGCACAAACAAAAACATCGTAAATACTAAGTATTCCTAATATTTAATAGTGCTTCAGGGTGACAAGTTTAGTTACACACATAAATACATATTGCTGAAAGATCATGTAATAGGTAGCCAGTTAGGCCGAACTACTACTACAATGAAATATAGAGAAAAACGTAAAATGCGTTAAATTAATTATTTTAACATTTTAATTTTTAGAAATATACCTACTTATAAGTTTTTGAACACCCATGTGAAAAAAATTTAAGAACCAGTTTGAATAAATATAATTAAAGTCAGTGGTGTCGGCCTTCTAGCCTTGTGCTCAACGCGTCAGAAGTAATGCGGGGTCCTGGGTTTGAACCTTAGCGATGGCATAGATGTTTGTGGTTTTATTAAAAGTATTGATGGTATAACTACAGATAAATTGTGCCTGAACGACTACGCCAATGCTGGCAAACCTCTGACACGTACCAAAATTTTGCGGCACCCGAACGATTTAGGAGTGATAATTTTATACGATTATAAATTATTCCATAATTGTTACATTAACTTGATCACGGGTCACGTCAGCGTTGCATTATACTCAGGATTTTTATGCCCGTTTTCACCAACTATTCCTAAATAAATTCTTTGTTAGATAGTACCTAAGCTAAGAAATGCCTAAAGTACTTCGGTTTCACCATGGCAATCGGTTCCTTGATAAGCAATTCCTACTAAGGTATTGGTTTTTTAGGGAAATTTTAGTCATATTGGTGAAACTGCGGGTGTGTGCTTCGCTAAATAGAGTGTAGTTCGCACAAATGATTTTTTACTACATTATAGTAACATAACGTCACTTGTGTTAATATTTTCAATGATTGATTTATTTATGGAATTATTATTTTTAAACTAGCGTCACCATCAATCGCGAAGAAGACCGAAGAAAAATTATAGCTAGGACATTTATTTATTTATTTATTTATATGGAAACTCCTTTATACATGAATATTAAATTAGGTGTATAAACATTTACAATCAATCATCATACAAAATACAAAATTGTACATAAGCACAACAAGTTACACATAATCAAATTAAAGATAGAAATTGAAATGAATAATGATACATGTTTTTATTAGTAACAGTACACTTCTTACATTCTTTAGATTTAATAATTTTGTTATTTAGATCAAATCCGTTGATTATTAAAAAGTTATGAATTTTTGAAGCAATCATTGCACGTTGAAGCGATCATGAATTTCAAAAATTCGAAAAAAAATATTTTTACTGGTGATACATGTTTTTATAAATAACAGTACACTTCTTAGATTGTTTGGCTTTAATAATTTTGTTATTTAGTTCAAATGCGTTAATTATTGAAGAAGTTATGAATTTTTAAATTTCACAGGGATGTATTAATTGTCCGTTAAAGTGAGCCTGAAGTTCAAAAATAAAACATACAAAATACATTTTATTAATAATACCAGTTAAATTCTTACATTCAGTTCAAATACACTAATTAACAAAAAAAAATGAATTTTTGAAGTTAATGCAGACGTAACCCGACTAGGATTTTCAACTTCTTGCACTCTTTCGCTATAAAATATTCTTATTTTGTTAAAATTCGTTAATTAATAAAAAAGATATGAATTTTTGAAGTTGATACGGACGCAACCCGACCAAGATTTTCAAAAATTGCAAAAAAATATTTAGACAGGTGATGCATTTTTGTATTAACAACAGTCAACTTCTAGCACTCTTTCGCTTTAAAAATATTCTTATTTCGTTAAAATTCGTTAATTAATAAAAAAGATATGAATTTTTGAATTTGGTGTGGACACAACACGACCAAGATTTTTAAAAATTGCAAAAAATATTTAGACAAGTGATACATTTTTTTTATTAATAACAGCCAACTTCTCGCACTTTTTCGCTTTAAAAATATTCTTATTTCGGTAAAATTCGTTAATTAATAAAAAAGATATGAATTTTTAAAGTTGATGCGGACGCAACTCGACCAGGATTTTCAAAAATTGCAAAAAAATATTTAGACAGGTGATGCATTTTTGTATTAACAACAGCCAACTTCTAGCACTCTTTCGCTTTAAAAATATTCTTATTTCGTTAAAATTCGTTAATTAATAAAAAAGATATGAATTTTTAAAGTTGATGCGGACGCAACTCGACCAGGATTTTCAAAAATTGCAAAAAAATATTTAGACAGGTGATGCATTTTTGTATTAACAACAGCCAACTTCTAGCACTCTTTCGCTTTAAAAATATTCTTATTTCGGTAAAATTCGTTAATTAATAAAAAATATATGAATTTTTAAAGTTGATGCGGACGCAACTCGACCAGGATTTTCAAAAATTGCAAAAAAATATTTAGACAGGTGATGCATTTTTGTGTTAACAACAGCCAACTTCTAGCACTCTTTCGCTTTAAAAATATTCTTATTTCGGTAAAATTCGTTAATTAATAAAAAAGATATGAATTTTTAAAGTTGATGCGGACGCAACTCGACCAGGATTTTCAAAAATTGCAAAAAAATATTTAGACAGGTGATGCATTTTTGTATTAACAACAGCCAACTTCTAGCACTCTTTCGCTTTAAAAATATTCTTATTTCGTTAAAATTCGTTAAATAATAAAAAAGATATGAATTTTTGAAGTTGATACGGACGCAACCCGACCAAGATTTTCAAAAATTGCAAAAAAATATTTAGACAGGTGATGCATTTTTGTATTAACAACAGTCAACTTCTAGCACTCTTTCGCTTTAAAAATATTCTTATTTCGTTAAAATTCGTTAATTAATAAAAAAGATATGAATTTTTAAAGTTGATGCGGACGCAACTCGACCAGGATTTTCAAAAATTGCAAAAAAATATTTAGACAGGTGATGCATTTTTGTATTAACAACAGTCAACTTCTAGCACTCTTTCGCTTTAAAAATATTCTTATTTCGTTAAAATTCGTTAATTAATAAAAAAGATATGAATTTTTAAAGTTGATGCGGACGCAACTCGACCAGGATTTTCAAAAATTGCAAAAAAATATTTAGACAGGTGATGCATTTTTGTATTAACAACAGCCAACTTCTAGCACTCTTTCGCTTTAAAAATATTCTTATTTCGTTAAAATTCGTTAATTAATAAAAAAGATATGAATTTTTGAAGTTGATACGGACGCAACCCGACCAAGATTTTCAAAAATTGCAAAAAAATATTTAGACAGGTGATGCATTTTTGTATTAACAACAGCCAACTTCTAGCACTCTTTCACTTTAAAAATATTATTATTTCGTTAAAATTCGTTAATTAATAAAAAAGATATGAATTTTTGAAGTTGATACGGACGCAACCCGACCAAGATTTTCAAAAATTGCAAAAAAATATTTAGACAGGTGATGCATTTTTGTATTAACAACAGTCAACTTCTAGCACTCTTTCGCTTTAAAAATATTCTTATTTCGTTAAAATTCGTTAATTAATAAAAAAGATATGAATTTTTAAAGTTGATGCGGACGCAACTCGACCAGGATTTTCAAAAATTGCAAAAAAATATTTAGACAGGTGATGCATTTTTGTATTAACAACAGCCAACTTCTAGCACTCTTTCGCTTTAAAAATATTCTTATTTCGTTAAAATTCGTTAATTAATAAAAAAGATATGAATTTTTGAATTTGATGCGGACGCAACTCGACCAGGATTTTCAAAAATTGCAAAAAAATATTTAGACCGGTGATACATTTTTTATTAACAGCCAACTTCTCGCACTCTTTCGCTTTATAAATATTGCACGTAGGCCTCAATGGGCCCTTTATACATCCTCCCATCTGAGTCCGTATTCCCCAGTGCCGTCCAGCCAACCCACGGCATTGGCAAACGCCAGGACTGCACCAAGAGGGACTTTATGGATGTCTGATAATTGTCTTATTGTAGAGATGGCTAAATACTTCAAGAGTACATGTTCGGGGGTCTTCTCTTCAGCTTCACACCCTCTATAGATGGGCTTGTGACAGAGGCTCATTCTATTTCTGTTTTCTTAGATTGCAGTGCCCAGTTAAAAGACCCACGAATTTTCGTAGGTTCCCCCTGGACAGTTGCAAGCAGTATCTGACAATCTTGGGGTTCATCAACATGAAATATTTGACTACCCTGCAGCCAGGCTTGTCATTTCATCGATCTTCGTGATGTTCAGTCGATGTGTCTTTTAATAAGGATATTATGTCCGACAGAGAGGGACTAGTTGGATTCCGGCCCTAAAGTAGGGCGTCTGGAAGCTCTTCTTGGCAGTCCATTTTTACCCAGCACAAGGTTACCTAGTTATCGTTTGCCACTCTCTCTAGGCCCGCGCAACATTCCAATGTTAGTGCTGATGTGATTTTGTAGCTTGTAATTGCATTGTAACAAAGGAAAATAAGTAAATAAATAATATTGCTGCTCTAGAGTCGCTGATGATATGCACAATTTTCCCTTTGCTATTTCTATCAGCAATTTCTCTGGCTGCATGTAATATACCCACGAGTTCCGCCTTAGTGGGGGTACTCATTGATATACCAAGTGCAGCACTCTTTTTCAGGGATAGGTTTTTACAGTATATACCAATCCCGGCCCCTGTTTTCGTTAACGATGCGTTTGATGTTATTAAGTTTGCTACCTTCGCCCGAGTTTACGTGCTTTAGGCTTACTTGAAGCTTCCTTTTAAATATCTATTTTCGAGGGATTGTGTCCACCGGCATCTTAACTGCAATCTTCTCTCTATAAAAATATGTTCAGTGCTCGCCTCTTCCATTGTTTACGAGCTACATATTTGTTGCTTGTAGCCTGGCGGCCGCTGCTGCGCGTTCTTTAACGTGTATGTCTAGCAGGTGCGGGCGCAGCAGGGTTTTTATTGCAGTTGTTGGTATCCAGTGAAGCTCAAATGGACATTCCTTTGGACATGGTCAAGAAGCCTGACAGCCACCAGGCCAACATAAATAAACCGACTAGAAATTTTAGGTTAGAAACAGATACTTAATCCTTGGGCAGCCGTTTATCGGGTACCTAGCGATAAGTAATGCCTAGACCATTTACGAAAGTGTTTAGAACTGGTGAAAACCAAATTGACGGTAAGAAGTTCCTATTTTTATTTAGGAAATGCTTATATTTTACGAATGGTTGGTGAAAACGGCCATTAGGCTTCTATTGCTGTTTTGTTACGAATTTTGTTTTACTTTAAAATAAGGTTGTTTAACCTAATATGGCTAGTGATACCTAGCTAAACAAGAAATAGTTTTTTCCAAAATTATTTCTGATGGTGCTTGCAGTATGACTGGAGAGGAAAATGGTTTTGTCCATTTATTTACCCAACGAATTGGCTATTTCACTTCGGAAGTTTTTTGCATCATGCTTCAGCAGGTTTTATGCCCAAAATTCACTGGAAAGTCCTTGTTTTCAGTTTTTTTTATCGTCCGGGAAACTAGTATATACCGCCAGATTTTCAATTGAGTGAGTACATTGATTTCTAGATTTTTACTATATATTATATAATGAAAAGGGGGGACATACATTCGTTCCGAAAAAGTGACCGCACTCACGAGGACCGTGAGCAGGAACTCTACTCACTAGACCACCGCGGCCGCCTTTGTCAATTTTATATCTGCACGCGCTCTAAATAAACGAAATGTTTTAGAATTATTAAATGAGGTAAATTCAGAAGACAATAGTTTAATTATGCACAAGAACATCTTGAAACATTTCCTCAAAGATTAATTCTGTGTTTAGATAAAGTTAGACTTTTAATTAATGGTTTTACAAATTAATGTTTTTTTACCGATTTATGCTTACATTTAAAGAAACTGAATGTTAAACTGCATGATGTTATTATGTTCAATTTATTCAAAGCAGTCGATGCTAAATTATACATCTTTCATCGTGACGTTATTTCCAATATCTACAAATGATTTCCTAATACAAAAATAGTCTTTGAAGATCTAGAATCTCAAGAAAAACCCCAGATAAAGGCTAAAATAGGCACACCATAAAGGCGGCATACCTATATTGTCTAAAACTTGTGAAAATTCCATAAGGGGGTCACTTCCTCAGTCGTTTTCCATTAAAAAAAGTGATTTTTAGAAACACTTTTCTAGAAAACGGATAGACCGATTTCTCTGAAATTTTGCACACATATTGAAACAATATGAAAATTTTTCATATTATAATTCTGAATCCAATTATTTTTTTTTTAATTCCTCAACCATAAATGCTTATTTTGGAGGCAAGAACGTGTGTGCAAAAATTTCACAGAAATCGGTCCAGTAGTTTTCGAGACGAGTGTACCTAAAAATCACGTTTTTTAATGGAAAACGGCTGAGGAAGTGACCCCCTTAAATGAGTGGACAATAAGGAACCGTCAACTAGCGACAATTATAACAGCATTAATGATAAACACTTATACAGGACTTTTATTTTAACACTGAACATACAATTATTAACGCCTATGTTCAATCGTAAAATGATCACAACAACGCATGATATTTAATTGAAATTGTATGCAACCAAGTACGCAAAGGTGACAGCGAGACCAAATAAATTAGATTAATTAAATTAAATACGGTTTCAAAGAATTTCGTTCTTTTGGCTTTGTCTTCATTTAATAATTGCTGATGATTTGAAAATTTATAAGCATTGTATTTAAATTCTTTTAATGTCTTATAATCGGAAGCTGAAATTATTTAAAACTGATGATATGGGTTTCTGTTCTAACATACAATGGTGATTTTCATTTCTTCCGTTAAAATGTGACTTCTTTTAGCCTTTTTACAATGAAAATTACTCACGCAGCCAGTATTGTCAAAATTATGTACAATATTAAAAATTGTTCCGATGAATGGAAGGTGTCTGCTCGGGTATGCAACACCTCGAGTGCTGCTCCCACTCTTATATCAATGAATTATTTGTATTCTTTCTTCGGTGGTGTAATACATTTTTATTAACACAATTTTGACAATTAAATAAAACTGAGTAAGTATAGTTACCTACCTTTTAATGCGTTTGTGTGATTATTTTACAATTGAATATATCATATGTTTAGAGTTAAAATAAAAGCCCTGTAGATTGTTTCCCTGTGCGACAACCGAGGACAGCTTTCGATCTTATTATGTCTCATCAGCTCAGGAAAACGGTTGTTACTATGGAGTTGTAATTGATAAACCATTTTTTTTTGCAGTTATTCAGTTGATAATAAACAAGTTTTCAAGTCAAGCAATTTGCAGAAATGTCAAAATTCATTTCATATTCAGACACAACATTAGCAGATAAACTTAATTTGGAGATTTTTGAGTGGCTGAATTTGGAAGATATAGTAATGCAATTAATCGATTTTAAATCCAGTTCTATATCTAAACAAAAGTTTGTCGATTTGAGAAATGAGTCAATAGTTGGGTATTAAATAATTAATTTAATTTTTGCAATCTTTCAATCTCTGCTCACTTATTGCCTGACCTCGTGGGGACATGCTACGGGTAGACACCGAATCTTTGGTCTGCAATGCAAAGCTCCGAGGGCCATAGCCAAAGCTAACTTTAGGGCAGATACCAAATCTATATTTCTACAACTAGAAATTATGACCTTACCTAGCCTGTTCATATATCAATGCCTATTATACCGAGTGTCTGGGATAAGGGGCGAACATAGGGATTTAACATGTAAAATTAAATATGTGTAATTATTAGCTCCCCTATTCATTTTAGAGAAAAATCGTGAAGGAATAAATTTTAGAGAATTAAAAATTGTAAATGAATCATCCATTTAATATAAAAAAATAATAAAAAAAAATCATTGCTACTTTCTTGAAATTCCTCAATATCATTCAAGATTCATTTAAGGTTGATTTTGTAAAAAATACAATATATTCCGTCAATAGCGTTTGCGATATTTCTTGCAAACAATGTGTAAATTTATGAAAAATGTTAATAATTTTATTGACGCGAAAAAAATATTAAAACAAATGCTACTCGCTTAAAATTTCTCAATATTATTCAAAATTAATTTAAGATTGATTTGAAAAAAAAATACAATATATTCCGTCAATAGCGTTTGCGATATTTCTTGCAAACAATGTGTAAATTTATGAAAAATGGTAATAATTTTGTTAACGCGAGAAAAATATAAAAACAATTGCTACTCGCTTGAAATTTCTCAATATCATTCAAAATTAATTTAAGATTGATTTTGTAAAAAAAAATACAATATATTCCGTCAACAGTGTTTGCGATATTTCTTGCAAACAAGGTGTAAATTTATGAAAAATGTTAATAATTTTGTTGACGCGAAAAAAATATAAAAACAATTGCTACTCGCTTGAAATTTCTCAATATCATTCAAAATTAATTTAAGATAGATTTTGTAAAAAAAATACAATATATTCCGTCAATAGCGTTTGCGATATTTCTTGCAAACAATGTGTAAATTTATGAAAAATGTTAATAATTTTGTTGACGCGAAAAAAAAAATATAAAAACAATTGGTACTCGCTTGAAATTTCTCAATATCATTCAAAATTAATTTAAGATTGATTTAAAAAAAAAATACAATATATTCCGTCAATAGCGTTTGCGATATTTCTTGCAAACAAGGTGTAAATTTATGAAAAATGGTAATAATTTTGTTGACGCGACAAAAATACAAAAACAATTGCCACTCGCTTGAAATTTCTCAATATCATTCAAAATTAATTTAAGATTGATTTTGTAAAAAAAATACAATATATTCATTCCGTCAATAGCGTTTGTGATATTTCTTGCAAACAAGGTGTAAATTTATGAAAAATGGTAATAATTTTATTGACTCGAAAAAAATATAAAAACAAATGCTACTCGCTTAAAATTTCTCAATATTATTCAAAATTAATTTAAGATTGATTTTGTAAAAAAATACAATATATTCCATCAATAGCGTTTGCGATATTTCTTACAAACAAGGTGTAAATTTATTATAAAAAATTGTAATAAATTTTTGAGCCGACTAATATATTAAAGCAATTGCTGTATACGGCCATGTAGAGGTCGTTTGAATAGAGAATATTTTGACGTTGCAAGGAAACCTTTTAGGGGATTTTAACAGCGAAAACCAAAAAAGAGCCAACTGTCAAATTTTTTGTCTTTCAAAATGATTGGTACATTTTTCACCATTTGTTTACCTCCCTTATAAGAGATGCCACTGAGTTAGTAGCCCACGGGTTAGTATACAAAAAACTAAACAACATTTTACCCACTTCGCCATCACTGCCCTAGACTAAATTAACTTTTACTTCAACTATCAATCATGTTTCTTGGTGATTATTATCCTTAAATGTCCAATAAATAAAATACTAATTCCCTGACTTCTTGTAGAAAAATACAATAAAATCAGAAATACGATACCCTCTAGAAGCACCCCTTAAAAAAAGGGTTGCCAACCCCTCAAAAAGAAAAAAACGATAAATTTTATTTATCGAAAACAGCGATTTTCCAACTCACCCCTGGACTCGGAGGTGAATTTTTGAAAATCGATTTTTCGCGATGCAGAGGTTCGCGCCAAACCTATCTCCTCCCAGGATTTTTGAGTTGGAGGATTCAAATATGGCTCAAAAAATCCCCAATATATCGGAACACAATGTTTGCTGTCGTACGTTCCCGTAAAAAATTCCGTTGCAGCCCCTCAAGCGTTTTTCTAAAAAATCACATTTCGGACGCTTCCGGAAAAAAGGGCGCGCTTCCCCTTACGATCATGACTCCGAATTTCATAGAGTTGTGTAGAACTAACTCCCCTCTACATTTTTTTATCTCTTACGAATTTTTGAAATCTCCAACCCCCGAGGAGTTATTCAAAGAAAACCACCCCTAATTTCAATAAAAAAATTCTACAGCGGCCATTTTTATCTCACGCAAGAAATTTAAATGGTATGCCATTCGGAATTGCATTTTGCGTCGAAAGGGTAAGAACTATATTTTTCGTGGGGCGCACCGTTTACGATCTACGGGCGATATTTGATTGTTTTGCAGGTATTTTTCGAATAATTTTGCGATTTTTTTTTTTCGAAAATTAAAAATCTTACGACGGCATATCAGTCACTGATTTAATCCGTATCAAAGATCCCTATAAAGTTTTTCGATCCGATTTGTGGTTTTCGAGATATGACGTTAGCGAAATTTAGCTGTGGGCACATTTTTTTTTCTCCGATCGGAAATCTGATTACACCATCAGAAAGCCCTTCTCAATCCCAACAGAAAATCCAAATAAAATTTATCGATCCGATCTCTTTTTCTAATTTTAAAAATTCATTAAACTTTTATTTATTTTGCCGGTAAATATTTTCGATCGTTTTAAAATTAATTTTTCTATTCCTTTTGAAATCACGAATCTAACGACAGATTATCATTGCGGTATTGTGTGTACCTAAAAGAAACTTTGAATTTTTAAAATCGCCCGGTTATCAGCCGAGATATGAATATTTGAATTATTGTCGTTTTTGAACGATAAAAATTTTTCCCCTGAAAATTAATTTCGAAAAAAAATAATTTCCAGGAGGGTTAGAACAGTGAAACTTTGGGAAATCATTAAGCGTTCCATTTGAAGCAGACCACCAAAGTTTGGTAACATTTCGGTCACCCCGTCAGCCCCACCAGCCGCAACGGGGTGCCAAAGACCAAAACAACCGCGATCAGTATCGGCCTAAATTTTGTTTGTATGTTGGTTTGTAATGTGTATACGCTTCTCAGACGCTCACCAAATAATTTTTAGAGGCCCAAAGTTAATGAAAAAAATAAGCTTCTTCCTGTTAACGTCCGAGTGCTTTCCAAACAGCAAATTAAGAAATGCATTGATAGTGCATTGTCATATTTGACAGATGTCAGATTCAGAAACTGGGATTACCACCAGATTACATTTCCGAAGTTCCTCGACGCGTGTGGTTTGTGAACGTTCATTGTTATTTTTCCTTAAATTCGTTCGTCACCTGTTACCTTCTTCAATTTTAATAGGCTGCACACAGTTTAATTACTTAATTTTAATAGGCGCTGCGCAGCGGAGCCGTCGTTCGTCACCGGTTTTTTTGCTCAATTCTAAAAGGCTACTCACGGACGGCGGCGCAGCGCAGTGGAGCCGTCGTTCGTCACCAGTTACTTTGGGTCAATTTTAAAGGGATACGCAAAGGCGACGGTGCAGCGCAGCGGAGCCGTCGTTCGTCACCTATAACTTTGCTCAAATTTAATAGGCCACGCACGGACGACGGCGCAGCGCAGCGGAGCCGTCGTTCGTCACCAGTTAATTTTCTTAATTTTATATTTCACTATTTCGCATAAAGAACACAATTTCACATACAGCAACTTAAGCTTGAAAAACTAGTTTAAGAGTCTCTAAGAAACTACATGTATTATCTCCAATAAAGTTTGAGTCTTGAAACAACAATCCATTTTTGTGATTAAACTGCTGCTAGTGGAAGATCCACTTTGATGGCTTTACCATTGAATTGAAACGTTTTTGGGTTCTTTTGCCTTTTCACGACATCGGTCCATTGAGTATTTATTTCCCTAAGATTATTTTTTTTAATGTTATTGCTTATTTTCGAAGATTCGGGTTTTTGTACGTCTGTAATCCTGGCGTATTATTTTCAATTCAATTTTAATACATTGTTCTCACATTGACACAGTAATCGTTTTTATATTTGCCAGCAATTTTATCCACGAAATAGAAATAAACTCAAGAAAATCATTTTAATAACAGCCTCTCCGAATGAAACATCTCCGTTTGTAATTAAAGCCAGTTTAATTACGCCTTGTTACAAGATGTAAGATTAATAAGTGGAGGTGGCAATTAAAAGGCAATTTGACGGAATCGCGAAAGCACGAGTGGGGAAGAACAGTTTTAATTCGAAAAGCGTAGGCGTCGCGGTGCGTGTAATTTATTTAAGGAAGGAAGGGCGTCTAATCATAAACGTGTTATAATTCAAACGGCCGCAACTATGCCGGGGAGGGACCAGACTCATCTAAATTCCGGAGGCGTCGCGACGCGCCCCATCCCCATCCCCCACGGCTAGCCTTTGGGTCCGGAACGAAACGCGAATTCACAAAGTGAAAACAAGTTCTTCGGCGGAGGATGGGATGTGCCAGGAATCTCCTTTGGCGAAAAGTCGGAGAGGGCATCGCCGCCGCCGACGACGAAAAGGGAATATACAATTTAATTAGTTTTTGGGGACTGCGCCGGGAGAGGTAAAAGGTCGCATAGCTGGATGCAGTGGTGTATTTTCAATTACATAACGCTAATTTCGCTGCTTCCGAAGAATACCTTTTCCAATCTTACGCGTGGTATAAAAAATGCAATCATGAATCTTTCTTAAATTCAGTTCTCATTTAATACGTGGTGAAAATACTGGTGGAAAAAAACACCAACACTTGAAATTCGTAAAATTTCGACCATTTTGAAACCGCCATAACTCGGTGTATTTTCAATCGATTGTGGTGAATCTTTGAGGGCGAAAAACTTTGAAGTGTCTTCTTTAAAGTCATGCATGCGAACTTAAGCGGAACCCCTTCCGCCCCCCTCTAGCACCCCTGTGAAAAAAATGTTTTTTTCAGGAAACCATCTCAAACTTTGACGATGTCTACGGAGTTGGAAAAATTTTGTCGACTCGATCCACCATAAAGGCATTAAGATTTGATCAATTCCCTACGCAGGACTCAAAGAACGACGTTCCTACGATGACTTGGCACCAAGTTATGGGTGTTTGAAAAAAAGTGCATTTTGAGGTTTTTCGCACATAACTTGTCAACCAAATTTGATGACTCCTTCGGGAAAAAATCCCATTTTGGCTTGATTGGAATGACCGCTTTTCGAACCCTTCAACCCCCGAACAAAAAACATGTTTTTGGGTAAAAAAACGTCCAACTTTGGCAACGTGTACCGAGTTGGAAAAATGTGTCGACTCGATCCACCAAAAGGGCACTGAAATGTGTTCAATTACCTGCGCAGGACTCAAAAACGAAGTTCCGATTTGGCACAAATTAAAGTTATGGGTGTTTGAAAAAAAGTCAATTTTGGTTTTGATATTTGTACGACTTTATTACTGGTTATATTGAAAAACTACGGGCGCGTTCTTGATACTATTATAAGTTCTTCCAGAATACAATTTAATTTTTCAAATACGACGTTTCGATATTTAGACACCAATATCAACTTATTTTTTTTGAATACGGACCTGGATTTTTTATTTAATTTTTGAGTAGCTTTTCACCTCCCAAAACTAATGATGTGTCACACTTGTCACAAAATTGTTTACTATAAGTTATATGAGGATTTTTTAAATTGACTCGGAAATATAACATCATTCACATATGCAACAATGTCAACAAGAAAACTTTAATAACAAAAACCAAATAATAATAATGTCTTTATTCACATATACAGTGCGCGCCTAAAGTATGGAATATATTCAGTAAAACCGAAATAAAATTATTTTGAAAAAATCCTCGAACAGGTCGATTTTCTTTTATAAAATACACATTTTTGCATGAAAGTCGATTTTCAGTCGTCATTTGTTCTCGAGTAATGACGTCGGCCATTTTGTTTTTAAATGACAACCCCCTATTTTTGTTCTTGATTTTAAGAGATCTTTTAACTGTCGAACCGGTAGTATAAAAATGTTGCTATCTTACATAACAAATTTTTCGAGTAAATGACAATTGAGGGTGAGTACCTGATATTTAGAGTTTTTACAAAATGACCTTGTTCCAGCGCGTGTAGCAATTTTTCCAAACAAAAATGATCTTGAACTAACATATAATACTATATGGTTTCAGCAAGAAACTAAATGCGTTTTTTTTTATTTATTTTTTTTGTTTTTTTTTTATTTCGAACATGTAGAAATTCTTCTTGAACATTTTGAATATTATCCAGGCTAATTCTGGACATTCTCCTCTCTCGCGGGCTATTCTATCGGTCCTCGCCTGCCATTCCACCTCTTCGTAAAGCAATTGTTAAAAAACGCGCATTGTGCGGGGTTCACCGTCTTGCTGAAACCATATTGTATTATATGGAAGGTCAAGATCATTTTTGTTTGGAAAAAAGCGCTGGAAAAAGGTCATTTCGCAAAAAATATCAAGTTCACACTTTCAATTGTCATTTACTCGAAAAATTTCTTATGTAGATGGCATCATTTTTATATTGGCAGTTCGACAATGAAAAGATCTCTCAAAATCAAAAACAAAAATAGGAGGTTGCCATTTAAAAACAAAATGGATGACGTCATTACTCAAAAACAAATGACGACTGAAAATGGAATTTCATGCAAAAATGTGTATTTTGATAAAAGAAAATCAACCTGTTGGAGGATTTTTTCCAAAAATATTTAATTTCGGCTTTCCTGCATATATTCCATACTTTAGGCGCGCACTGTATACACTTTAGTTACAATTTAAGGGACAAATTATTATACGTAAATCCGTAGGCGGGATTCAGTTGAGATCCAAGTAAAAATCTAAATTACCCTTTTTTAATTTTTTGAAATTTTTTTTTCCACAAGAAATATTTTTTAAAAATTGTTTTCAATCACAAAAACAAATATATTTAACAACAGTAATACTTTTTAAAACTTTTTAATTTTTCTTTCAAAAACCCAAATAATTTCAAAGGAACAGTCTTGTTTCAATTTTACAGTTTTTGCATCTCCAGGGAAAATATTTTTTAGATATTTTTATTTATAAGTATCACACGTTTTAAAAATGAACGGTTTTGAAGATTCGTAATACGTTTTTTTAAACAAATTTCGAAAGCATAACCCTTTTTGAATTGTTTTTAGATTTGGAAATACTAAAATATTATATTTTTTTTCGTAAAATCATCTTTAGAAATATTTGCCTGCATAAAAAACCATTTTATTTAAAAAATTCAGGACTCTTTTTCAAAATAGAGTATTTTTAAAAATCAAACAAATCTCGAACGAAAAGCCCCTTTTTAATTGTTTTTGTAGTTTGTATAATCGCATCCCTGCATCAACAAGAAAACAGAATTCAATTTTAATTATCAAAAAATGCCAAAAACAAAAATATACAAAAATTCTGTTTTTAGTAGACTGTAAATTTTTTAAATTCACAATTAAATAACAAAAGTGCTGAAGATATCAAAAACATATACAACGTGTCCACGTAAGTATGCAACAAATGAGAAACTTTTTTATTATTAATTTCTCAGAAAATTTTATTCTTTATAAAAGTTGGTGCTTGATCCTAAACATACAAAAAAGACCAACAAATGACACCGCAAAAAAGGCCCGGCTCGGCTCTGGAAAAGATTGAATTAAATAAATAAAATTACTGCACCCATGTACTCCTTACAATTCTTAAAATACATTGAATTCATGTTAATAAAAATAATAAAAATAATAATAATAATAATAATAATAATAATAATAATACGTTTATTCACGGAAAACCATTTCTATAAAAAGTTATATACAAAAAAAAAAAAGTAAATATATATATATGCATATACATACATACAAACATAAATATAAATCACTTAATTACTTAATTACTAGTTGTAATAATAAAACAAAAATACATACTAATGAAACATCTACTAAGTAGCAAACAAAAGGGTACCTGCTACAATTTATTATTTAAATTCCTCTTAAATTTGGCAAAAGAAGAGTCAAATAATTCAAACCATAGGAACTTACACATATCATTTGCTTTACCTGTCATTCTACTGATCGGGTTATTTTGTGAAAAATTAGTTGTATGTGTTTTTAACTTGAATACATTAGCGTTTCTAGTTCTTCTATCATTAACAGGTATTGCAAATACCCAATTTATTTTTCAGTGCACTTAGTTGTTACTTTCCAAACTATAATAAAATTAAATTTATCCAAGCCCGGCCCGGTCTAAATTATCCATCGGAAAGCCCGGCCCGGCACGGCCCGGAGTTTGAAAAATACGAACCTTTCTGGGCCGGGCAAAGCCCGGCCCATGCAGGCCTCTGACTGAAGTTAGCTGTTTACTAAAATTGTTAATATAGAGATCGTTGTCATGGTGAAGGTAAATAAATTTTTAACCATTTGCAAATTTTTTTGTCCGCCGTTTTAAATTCAACTCTTTATACATGAGTTGAATTGTCGTACATAAAATTATGAAATCTTATATTTGCATATTTTTCGGTATCGACAAACGCGTTAAGGGGGTAAGTGCCTCGCATCAGAGTTAGACCAGAATCGTCTAACAGAAAATGATAATCGCCACTATGTTGGGCCCGAAATTTTACCGAGTACGTAAATTTGTTTGTTCACGCCTCCAGGGTTGATACAATATGTTTCGTGCAGGTGGCGTTTATTACAGCGGCGAAAATGAAACAAATTCGTGTTTGCAGAGGTGCAGCTCTTACGTTTTTGCGACTTTATTTGATAACGAATGACAATTTTTTTACGTAAATATTGTTTTCAAAGGTATAAACTATTTTTCTGTAGCATTACATTTTTAATTCTTTACAGGGAAAAGCTCCAGATATCCATCCAATATTGGTAATTTTCAAGATAAATTATACAGTTTGTCTGATGATTAAAAAAAAAAATCAAATTCTATAGAGGAATAGTTTAACCCTTTCTCTCTAAATGTGCAAAATATCATTTCTTAATATTTGATATTAACTTCAGAATTATGTATATGCTGACCATCAAAAATGCATCGATTTTTGACGCGGCACTTACCCTTAACTGTGAAAATATTTGAAAAACTAAATTTGTTAACCCTGGTAGTGAGGAAATTACAGCAAATGTCGATGATTTTAGAAATAACAGTCAAAACATTTTGACGTTTTAAATATTATACAGAAACCAAATTTTGGATTTATAAAGTTTGTGTGTTAAAAATATTGCAACGTTTTTCGGAATTGAATTAATAAATAAAAAAAAATCGAGGTTTCATTTAAAAATGTTGTAAACTAAAACAAGGAATTTTAATTTATAATTTATATTTTACAATTTTTTTAAAGGTCATGTCATTTTGAGAAACATTACCTAATTTAAGTCATGTCAAAGCTAAAAAACACTATTATCTGTTGTCAAAGTTAAGGCACACTTTATGTTTCAAAGTCAATGGTTTCTCTTCAATTAAAAAAATAACTTATCCAGCAAACAATTTTGTGCAAATGTCATTAGTTTTGGGAGATGAAGCTACTCAAAAATAAAATAAAAAATCTAGGTTCGTATTTAATAAAAATAAAGACGATGTAGCTATCTAAATGACGAAACGTCGTATCTGAAAAACGAAATTATTTTCTAGAAGAGCTTACAAAAGTGTCTTAAGAAAGTGCTCTTGGCTTTTCAAAATAAACAGTAATAAAGTCATAAAAAATTGACTTTTTCGGTTTTTTATTGATTATCTCCGGAACTAGTCGGAATATTTCTTAAAAAAAAAATTATTTAGCATTAAAATACGCAACTTTGCCTTATCTATCTCTTATAATTACCGAAATTTTAATGTTAATTTTAAGCTTGGTCTAATTTTGATTTTAAATTTATTATTTTTTTTACTGTACAACCATTTGTTAGGTTCTTAATTTTATTAACTGTATATATATACAAAATCTTTATTGACAAAGGTTAAAAATTATTATAAATACATAAACAATTAAATACATGGAGTTTTCATGTCAATTGGCTATCGACCGAAGGTCTTTCTGCCAGTAACTGTATATTTATTCACGTAATGTTTAAACTATTTAAAGTATTTGACTTGTGTAAAATGTTGTATAATGTTAACGCTCCAATAAAATTGAATTGAATTGAGATAGCAATGCTAATGCATCGAATTTATAACACCCTGTATTTAAAGTATACAATCTAATTTTTTTTAATACAGAAAGTTGCAATATTTTTCAAATATAAGAACGGATGTCCGACGTATCCGAAATGCAGACGTAAATCGGCGGGCGTAATGTTTCTTCGCAGGATTATCCGAAACAAAAAAAAAACCAAAGAGATTTTTAAATCTAATACTCACAGTTTGTCGATGAACCTAAAAAAAAAATTAAAAAGTTGAAAATTAATAAAATGGCGGACTAAAAAACAAAAAATTCAATACTCTAAGAAATTCGTTCGTTTTTGTTTAAAAATGATTATTTAAACGAATATTTTTTGTGGTTCATCGATAAATAACTTCTGTTAACTGTTCGTACATACACAGTGGGCCAAACAAAACGACACAAATTTTGAATATTCATATTTTCAATAATAATTAACGCATTAAATATTGCTTTGAAAAACAACATAGTTACACTTTTTAGATTACAAAAATTATTAATTGCATTTTTTTTATTAAGGATATTTCACATTAATGAAGGCTCTGCAAATGCAAAAAAAATCGATTTTTCGACTCTTTACATACTATTTTCGTTATTCATATTCATTAATAAAAAAATATTTTTATTATGCTCAAAATGGATAATTCTGTTTGAAACATTTTTTTCCCGATTTTTTTTTAATGCAATACATTTTACAAAAATACTTTTACAATTCACGAAGATAGCGAAGAGCTGCGCATCTTTGGTTAATAAATATTTTTCATTAACCTCTTTAGAGAAAATTGACTTAATTAATTGACTTGTAGAACTGTATTTCAAATATATTTCATAAAATATATTGTTAATACTTATTATTGGAAAATTAGGTTCATTAGCATTTTTTTCATTTCAATTTTTTCAATGTTAATTACATGTGTGCGGAAAGTAGAGCAGTTTACAATAGATATTTTTTTGTTTAAGGACAACTATGCCGCCGCCGCACAGTGGTTCATGTACAGTGCGCGCCTAAAGTATGGAATATTTTCAGTAAAACCGAAATAAAATATTTTTGGAAAAAATCCTCGAACAGGTCAATTTTTTTTTAGAAAAATACACATCTTTGCATGAAAGTCGATTTTCAGTCGTCATTTGTTTTTGAGTTATGACGTCAGCCATTTTGTTTTTAAATAGCAACCCCCTATTTTTGTTCTTGATTTTGAGAGATCTTTTCATTGTCGAACTGGCAGTATAAAAATATTGACATCTTACATAAGAAATTTTTTGAAAAAACGACAATTGACGGTGAAAACTTGATATTTACAGTTTTTGCAAAATGACCTTTTTCCAGCGCTTTTTTTCCAAACAAAAATGATCTTGACCTTGATCGTATAATACAATATGGTTTCAGCAAGGCGGCGCACCCTCGCACTAGGCGCGTTTATTGACAATTGCTTTACGAATAGGTGGATTGGCAGATGAGGACCGATAGAATAGTCCGCGAGTGAGATGAATGCGCAGAATTAGCCTGGAAAATATTTAAAATGTTCAAGAAGAATTTCTACTTGTTCCACAAATAAACAAAAAAAAAACAAAAACGCTTATTGCGGCGATGCGCCGCCTTGCTGAAACCATATTGTATTATTGTATTATATGGAAGGTCAAGATCACTGTTGTTTGGAAAAATTGCTAACAAGCGCTGGAACAAGGTCATTTTGCAAAAACTCTAAATATAAAGTTGTCACCTACAATTATCATTTACTCGAAAAATTCTTATGTAAGATGGTAAGATGGCAATATTTTTATACTGCCAGTTCAACAATGAAAAAATCTCTCAAAATCAAGAACAAAAATAGGGGGTTGCCATTTAAAAACAAAATGGCGGACGTCATAACAAAAAAACAAATGACGACTGAAACTCGACTTTCATGCAAAAATGTGTATTTTTGTAAAAGAAAATCGACCTGTTCGAGGATTTTTTCCAAAAATATTTTATTTCGGTTTTATTGAATATATTCCATACTTTATGCGCGCACTGTATATGCAAAAAGAGGAAAAAACCTTTTCCCGTGTTATATCATTATTTATTAATAACAAAATATCCGCGATAATACAAACAATGCATTATAGAGTACAATAAATTACAAAAAATAATTCTACATACATACAGGGTGTTTCAACGCTTTTGGAACTGCCAAAGTTAGGTTTATTAATCAAAATATCAAAAATGTTTTATACAAAAGTTGTCTACAATAATGAGTTGCACTTCATAAAAATATTAAAATTTATACAGGTTGGTTTATATGGACAGAATCTTTGCATTTTTTTACTCTGTGTTGCTGCAGAATTAAAATAATGTAGGGTTTCAAACGTAATCATAAAAAAAATCTTTTCTTGAAATTTTTATTAAAAACCGCTTGGTTGACCGTTCCCAGAGCGTTGAAACACACTCGACTTGTTAAAACAAGGAACTAACTTTTAATGGAATCAGAATAATAATTTTACGGCCTCCGCGCTCAGAGGTAACATTGTCTTTTTAGGTTCAGGTCTTAAAAACGAAATTACTGGATCGGATGATCATATGAAAAACGTCTTCGTTGGCCAAGCGTTAATATTTTATGCACCGTAGGTGGCATATTAAACCAAGGGTATAATGACAGCCAGTTTTGCGGTATGCTCCGTATATTTACCAAATTTGTTGGAATCGATTAGTGAACTACTGCAAATTGTTGCTAAAACGACCGCAAATCTTTGTATTAAAATCGGATCAATTTTTGTTATTTCTTCAGTTAAAGTTGGGTTTCCGAAAAATCTCCGTGAAGTGTTCCCATCATTTATTCTTCCCGTTCCTTGTCTTACTATGCCAACTTTTAAACCAACTTTCTCGATACATTTTTTCTGAATTCGTCTTTTTGTTTCTTCTCTCGTAGAACGAGTAGCTTCTGCCATAAAACCAAGGTTGTAGCTTATATTTAAAATATATTCCATAACTTTTTTGACTAGAACTTTGGAAATTTTGTTCATTTCAGATGGTTTAGCTCTACAAATCACAAATGACACAGGTCATCGACGATGGTGTATTATTTATCACTTGTGTCACTTTCCCGTCGATCATTGTTAAATGGAGGACGTTTTACCTTAAGAGAGTATGCTCTAAAAATGACGTCCGTTTCAAGTAAAGCTTTTATTTCACTCTCAATGCGGCCAGTTTCTTCTCTCATCAGGTTAGGGGTCTCTTTTTTAAATTGAAATTGCACTGCTCTACAATATTGCGTTGACGATGGGCGATCATTTTTCCAAATACATACATTTTCATTTGTTGCTAATGTCATCTGCAAAGGTACAATGGACGTCATAAATAAATTTGAATCAGATCCATACATCGGATTCCTCTTCTGAAAATTTTTGTTTGAATTCATTTTGACCAGACGCTCCATCACAGCCCCATTTAGTATGGATGTCTAAATTTTTCTAGTTCATCTTCATTTAAAGTTTTCATAATCCTTTCATAATCTGTGGTGTGGTCAAGTAAATTTCGTAAACTAACTTTTGCTGTAGTTTCCGTTATCACCATATTTTCAGGACAGCAACGTTTTTTTTTTATTCCAAGACACTGTGGTAATTTGGAAAAAGATTGTGACCAATATCTTTAGCATTATCAGGCTTTCCTGATAATCTCGTATTGGTATTTCGAAAGTTTTGCAGCAGTGATAAGAGTCGGCATCAAATACTTTATAATTTTCACTGGAACTGTTTGAAGTACCTGCAGCATTGATTCAATTCTGGGAATAAGAGCCCCGTAGCTGAACTATTTTATACCTTTTGGCACGATCACAGCACTCATCGAGAGTCTTACTGGGTCTTCCTCTCTTGCACACGATGTCAGTAGAAGTATCCAAACCATCGACGAGCAAAGTTACGACGAATTCTCTTTCCAACCACTTATTTTTAAATAAATTTTTCTTTAATTCGATGCACCGACTTAAATTTATGATTGAAATGTGGTAAAAATCTCTTCTTTATTTCTTCTAATATTTTAGAAAAGTGGTCATCTAATAATGCCGGATAATTCTCCATTAAAAAGCCATTCAACTCATAATTATTTCGAAATAACACGGTACGCGACTACAAACTGCATCATTTTACAAAATATGTTTTTATTCTTCTCGATGAAAAAAATACTATTTTTGTCACACACAATTGTAGGAAACTTTGTAACCGGCAATGCCATATGTACAGACTAGATGCCGCTAGTTGCCGTGTCACCGTATTTATAGTTACGGGTTACTTTAAAATTCTATTGTGGCCAAAGTTGACGGAAGTTGCAATCCATTTTTGTATGCATTAGCTTTTTAAAAATGGTACTAAGAGCTTGGAGCTTCGTGGAGCTTTTTTGTATGCTTATCGAAAGCTGAAAAATACTGAACCAGACCTCTTTGATATGTTAAGGTAAATTAAATAATTTTTGTAATACATGTCAAAAACAGTAACTGCCAAACAAATGCAGATACCATGTACAACAAAACACATCAACTATTTTTCGCTAAATATCGCTAGAAATAACAAAAAATGGTGATGTGGCCATCATGTTACTTTCTCCGATTTGACCATTAGACCAAAACCTTGAAAAAAAAAAAAAATTGCTGCTTCAGGTTAAAAATCTAAAATATTCGCTGATAGAAATCAATAATTAAACAATAAAACTAAAATATAGGCCCAAAAAATCCAAATATCGAAAACTAGGGCATAAACATAAAAAAAACGCAAACTAAAAAATCAATGTTGTCCAAAATAAAGATTATTTAAGCAAAAAAATATAAAAATTGGAATAAATTGAGGCGAAAACCTGGTAAAGATCTAAAATATGGACCAAAAATATGCAGACCAAAATATTGTAAATTCAAGTAAAAGAAAAAAATATTTAGCTAGCCCCTAAAATAATTCTTTGGCTCAAAATAAGTTTCCGACCAGAAACTCGAAAAGAATGCAAAAAAAAAAAATTAAAATAAAAAACAATAATTCAGGTTAAAAATCTAAAGTAAAGGGCAAAAAATCAAAAATCGACCAAAAAAACTCGAAAATTCCGGCAAAAAATCGCGCATCAAAATCAATAATTCAGATTAGAAAATTTAAAAAACGAGTATAACACAAAAAAGCTGAAACTTAAACCAACAATTAGGACCTAAATATCAAAAATGCGGTCTAAATAATCGAAACTAAATCACAACCTAAATTTTCACGCCAAAATAAAGAATATTTACGTCAAAAATAAAAAAAAATAGAATAGAAAACGAAGTTAGAGGCCAGAGATCCAAAAATGCAAATAAGTAAAATAGTTTGCCGTTTTCACTTTCAAAATAACCCTGTAGCTCAAAGTAAGTTTCCGAACAAAAACTAAAATTGAAAATTGAAAAGTTTAAAATATAGGACGAAAAAAAAAACAAAATTTAGACGAAATACCGAAAATTTTGGGCTAATAATAAAAAATGCAGATTAAAGAATCGAAAATCTTAATAAACAATTGGAAGATTTCAGCCAAATAAAGAAATCAAAAATTTGGACTAAAAAATCGAAAATACAGGTCAAAATTTAACAATTGTGGCAAAAAAATCGAAAACACGGGCCTAAAAATAAAAAATGCAGACCAAAAATTTAAAAAACCGTAATACTTAATAAACAAATCGAAAATTTTGGCCAAACAAAGAAACCTTAGGATAAAAAATCAAAAATTTAGACCAAAAAAATCCAAAATACAAGTCAAAATTTAATAATCGAAAATTTAGACGAAAAATCGAAAGCACGAGCTTAAAAATAAAAATGCTGACCAAAAAAGTCGAAAATTTCAACAGATCATTTTAAAATTGGCACCAAAATAAAGAATATTAATGAAAAAAAAATCAAGAATTTAAAGGGAAAAAATCGAAGAAACAGGCAAAAAATCTAAAATACGAGCACAAAAATTCTGGTCTAGAAATAATTTTCCCCAAAAATAACACAAGCTCAAATTAAGATACGATACGAAACTCTAAAATAATGGCAAAAAATAAAAAAAATAGTGTTACTCTTTCCGATTTGATGGTATAGTTCTTTATGTTCACACTTTCATGGTTTATTTTCAATTTAAATCACATTTTAAATTGCATAGAGCGTTTTGTGAAATCGTTTGAAACGTCAAAATTATGAAAGATGAAAATGACAAATTATACTTTAAATTCCAATAGTCAATTTACTCAAAAACCAAAGAGATTTCGAAAAATACTTATTCTATATAAGTTGTTCATTTTGGCATTCTCTACAATTATTATTAAAATATATTTGCTGTAAGTATTATCGTTACATAATTTTAAACCAAAAATTTAAAAAAAATAATAATTGCCATTATTTTTCAAAAACCATACATTTTCCGAAAAATATTTTCATGCAAAAGATGTTCATTTCTTTGCTTTCTTCAAGATTTGTTTAAATGCTTTTATAGTACTTTTCATTTTTAAAAAATTATTGGAGAAAAACAAAAAACGGTTAAGGTAAACACCTACTTCCGGTGTACGAAATTTTACCAAAAGCTTTTCAGTTCTTCGGATTATCAAATAAGACTTATGTTCAAAGTTTGATGTTAATTCAAGCAGTAGATTTTTAGATACAGCGCACACAAGCAAACAGGCATACATTTGAACAGGAATGCATATTGAAAAAATGGTGATGTGGCCATCATGTTACTTTCTCCGACTTTATATTTACGTTTTCATGGGTTTATTTTCAATTGAAATCATATTTTAAATGTACATCGAGCGTTGCGTAAACTCGGATGAAACTGACGTTTAAAACGTCAAAATCATGAAAGATGGAAAAAATATACATCAAATTCAAAAACTCGGTTTACTCAAAAAATAACGAGATTTCGAAAAAAACTTATTCTTTTAAAGTTGTTAATTTTGGCAATGTCTACAATTATTAGTCATATAAATTTGCTGTAACTATTATCGTTTCATAATTATAAACCAAAAATTAAAAAAAAATAATAAATTTTTTTCTCGAATAGCAATGATTTTATGAAAAATATTTTCAAACAAAAGATGTTCATTTCTTTGTTGTCTTCGATGTTTGTTAAAATGTTTTTGTGATATTTTTTATATTTAAGAAAATATTGGCAAAAAACAAAAAACAGTTAAGGTAAACACCCACTTCCGGTGTACGAAATTTTACCAAAAGCTTTTCAGTTCTTCAGATTATCAAATAAGACGTATGTGCAAAGTTTCATATTAATCGCTCTATTAGTTTTTGAGATACAGCGCACACAGACAGACACACACACACACACACACACACAC
Organism: Ocypus olens; assembly: GCA_910593695.2. NCBI lineage: Eukaryota > Metazoa > Arthropoda > Insecta > Coleoptera > Staphylinidae > Ocypus > Ocypus olens. The sequence goes on from OU343061.1 coordinate 11,610,239, forward strand.
AGACACACACACAGACACACACACACACACACAGACACAAATTTTTTTTTTCCAGAAATTGTTGAAATGGCATCTAGGGACTCCAAAACAGATATTTCCGTAAAAAAAATTTTTGAAAAAAAAATCACGATCACAATACTTTCTCGTACTTCGTAACGGAGAAAGTAAAAATGGTGATGTGGCCATCATGTTACTTTCTCCGACTTTATATTTACGTTTTCATTGTTTTATTTTCAATTGAAATCATATTTTAAATGTACATCGAGCGTTGCGTAAACTCGGATGAAACTGACGTTTAAAACGTCAAAATCATGAAAGATGGAAAAATTAAACTTCAAATTCAAAATCTCGGTTTACTCAAAAACTAACGAGATTTCGAAAAAAACTTATTCTTTAGAAGTTGTTCATTTTGGCATTATCTACAATTATTATTCATATAAATTTACTGTAACTATTATCGTTTCATAATTATAAACCAAAAATTAAAACAAAAATAATAAATTTTTTTCTTGAATAGCAATGATTTTATGAAAAATATTTTTAAGCAAAAGATGTTAATTTCTTTGTTGTCTTTAATGTTTGTTTAAATATTTTTGTGATATTTTTCATATTTAAGAAAATATTGGCAAAAAACAAAAAACAGTTAAGGTAAATACCCACTTCCAGTGCACAAAATTTTACCAAAAGCTTTTCAGTTCTTCAGATTATCAAATAAGACGTATGTTCAAAGTTTTATATCAATTCCTCAATTAGTTTTTGAGATACAGCGCACACAGACAGACACACACACACACACACACCATCACACACACAGACACACACACACACAGACACAAATTTTTTTTTTCCAGAAATTGTTGAAATGGCATCTAGGGACCCCAAAACGGATATTTCCGTAAAAAAAATTTTTGAAAAAAAAATCACGATCACAATACTTTCTCGTACTTCGTAACGGAGAAAGTAAAAAATGGTGATGTGGCCATCATGTTACTTTCTCCGACTTTATATTTACGTTTTCATTGTTTTCAATTGAAATCATATTTTAAATGTACATCGAGCGTTGCGTAAACTCGGATGAAACTGACGTTTAAAACGTCAAAATCATGAAAGATGGAAAAATTAAACTTCAAATTCAAAATCTCGGTTTACTCAAAAACTAACGAGATTTCGAAAAAAACTTATTCTTTAGAAGTTGTTCATTTTGGCATTCTCTACAATTATTATTCACATAAATTTGCTGTAACTATTATCGTTTCATAATTATAAACCAAAAATTTAAAAAAAATAAATAAATTTTTTTCTCGAATAGCAATGATTTTATGAAAAATATTTTCAAGCAAAAGATATTCATTTCTTTGTTGTCTTCAATGTTTGTTTAAATGTTTTTGTGATATTTTTTATATTTAAGAAAATATTAACAAAAAACAAAAAACAGTTAAGGTAAACACCCACTTCCGGTGTACGAAATTTTACCAAAAGCTTTTCAGTTCTTCGGATTATCAAATAAGACATATGTTCAAAGTTTCATATCAATTGCTCTATTAGTTTTTGAGATACAGCGCGCACAGACAGACACACACACACACACACAGACACAATTTTTTTTTTTTCAGAAATTGTTGAAATGGCATCTAGGGACCCCAAAACGGATATTTCCGTAAAAAAAATTTTTGGAAAAAAAAAACACGATCACAATACTTTCTCGTACTTCGTAACGGAGAAAGTAAAAAGTTTTATCCAATTCTCACGTTAGACCGACCAAATTAAATACATAAATGAGAGTCAACTTTGTTTACATGTATCTCCATTATTATACGGCAAGTTTTGGTACAGTATACTACAACTAATTGATAATCAGACAAACATAAATTAACGGTGAAATTTCAACCTTTGACATTTAGGGTTTTTTCCGCGAGCGCACCGTTGTGCGCCGCCGCCCCTAAATTTGGCTGCCTGCCTTGCCTGTACACAACAATTATTCAACTATAGAAGTCACAAAACTGTATAATTTATATTCAATGTTTCTAACTAATGACTATAAGCATTAATGCAAACAGATTTTTTTTTATGTAGTTAAGTAAAACGTAAGGTTTAAACTTAAAGCACGGCAAATCGTAAAGATAAACGTTGTTATCCAATTTGACAAGAGTTAACAAAAGGTCCCCGTGTGTATGAAAAAGAACCTCTGCTCTCTCCGCGTGTCCAATTACGCTAATTAAAACAGTTAGTGAGCGACGAGTGCCTAAAGCGTAATCGAGCCTTCCCATTAGTGAGCATCGCACACACACACATACAGGGAGAGAGATAGGGCTAATCTATGCTTTTTTAATTTCTGCAAACACTCGACGACTAATAAGCACCGGTCAATCAATCAATCAATTAATTTCTACAACCCACTCCATCACGCGCTCCATCTGACCCCAATTGGACGAGGGACATTGCACTCGAACAGCAAATAAGTGAGGAGAGACTCGAAATCTAATGGTATTCGAAAAAAATGTTTGCAAACACATTTGTTGTTAAATAAAGTGTCCGCCTCGGTTAATATAGGCGAAATACTCTCCATCACGAATATCCAAAGTACCCCATAAATTACTTTTCCAGCATCGAACAAACATGTTTGGTGGGCAAAAATAGCATTTTTACTTTCTCCGTTACGAAGTACGAGAAAGTATTGTAATCGTGAAAATTTTTTCAAAATTCTTTTTACGGAAATATCCGTTTTGGATACAACAATTTCTGAAAAAAAAATTGTGTGTGTGTGTTTGTGCGCGCTGTATCTCAATAACTAATAGAGCAAATGCCAAATTTGACAACTTAAACGTCAGTTTTTATGGTTGAATATGCTAAAACAAAAATAATTTTTCATATGTAAGTAATATAGTTGCAACTCAATTTTTGATAAAGTTGCCATATTTCATGATGGAAAGTGTCAATTAAGATAGTTAAAGTTTACTATTATTGACAGTTAAAGAGCTTTAATATGTGTACCAAAAAAGTAGTCATATTTAACGTTTGGTAAATTCCATTTGCGTGGTTTTTTTTTTTAATGTTCTGGTTCACGTTCGTGAACTACTTCGAACAGCCTCAAAAAATTTGGATGAAGATGAATTCATACATAACTTGGGATTTTGCACAGGAAACTTTTCATGGTGGCCATCATGATGATGAAAATACAAACACAGAAGGAGGACCGACGGAGGGGTGTACTTGCGTCGGTTGGAAAAAATCAATTTTTATTCAATTCAATTCAATTCAATCAGCATTTAAAAATAGATAATCTATTTGTCTCTTAAAAATATAATTTTTAAACGCTCATAATGTCACTTTTGACATTTAAAAACATAATATTTGGTTGTCAGAGAATGCCATTTTTAATGATACAAGAATTTTTGATATTTGAAAATAATCATGTGAAAAAATGCACGTTTTGCTAATTGAAAAATGTCACTTATGGCAGTTGAAATATACCGTTTTCAACAGTTCAAAAGTACTATTTTCAACAGTTGAAAAATGTCATTTTTGACAGTTGAAAAATGTCATTTTTGACAGTTGAAAAATGTCATTATTGACAGTTGAAAAATGTCATTTTTGACAGTTGAAAAAAAATGTTATTTTTGACAGTCAATACTACCATACATTTTCATTAGTTCATTTGTTTTCGAAAGTCTGTTTTTGACAATTAAAAATGTCATATTACATTGTCCAAAATCAAATGTTTTGCAATTAAACAATGAGTATAATTTTTGACATTTGGCAAATGAATATAACAAACATTTTCATTTTTGCAATCCTGGTATAAATTTCTGTGTAAAAAGTAAGAGCAAAGAATTTCAAAATAATTTCAAAGTAAATTTTCGTTAGTTAATTATTATGGCAGAGATATTTGGCAATTTTACTTGCAAAAATAACTTTTTTGATATTCGTATTATTGATCAAAAATGTCATTTTTGATAGTCATTGCAATTATTCATAACAGAAAAATTACATGTTTGGCATTTTGAACTGTCTAAAATAGTACTTTTCAACTGTTTTCAATTAGCAAAACTGTCATTTTTTTAACTTAAATAATACTTAAAAATTGTCACGTTTCATGGTCAAAAAGTCATTTTTGACAGCTGAGAGTGACAAATATATTATTATTCGTGGCAGAAAATTGTCATTTGAAAAATATTACTTTTTAAAAGTTATAATTCACGATATAAAGTATAATTTTCTGGCTAGAATATGTCATTTTTGCTGTTTACAATGTATTTTTGAAAATAAGTTGAAAACCGCTCAAATGCAAAACGTAGGCATTAAAACTCAAAAGGATTTTCCTTTTGCAATGGCATAAATATTTTTTGACAGTTGAAACGCTTCATAATTTATCCTAGAGCTATTTTAGAAAGTTACAAAAATGTCATTTTTAAAAGTTTTAAAAATAGCATTTTCGAAAGTTTTAAAAATGGCATTTTCGAAAGTTTTAAAAATGGCATTTTTAGAAGTTGAAAAAATGTAATTTACTGAAGTTGAATGAATGGAGTTTTTGAAATTTGAATGCGGAATTTTTGGAAAAGTTGAAAAATGTCATATTTGAAAGTTGAAGTAATGGAATTTTTTGATGTTGAGTAAATGGCATGTTTGAATTTTGAAAATGGCTGTCTTGGATGTTAAAAATATGGAATGTTTTGTTGTTGAATAAATGGAACTTTTGAAATTTAATAAAGGCGTTTGTGGTTGGCTGTTTCGGAAGTCGAAATAATAGAATTTTTAGAAGTTGAAAAAATATCCTATTTGGAAGTTAAAAAGATGGCATTTTTGTTGTTGAATAAATGACGTTTTTGAAATTTGAAGGAAATCAAAACGGTTATTTTTTAAAGTAGAAATACTATAATTGTTGGAAGTTGAAAAATGGCATATTTGAAAGTTGAAGTAATGGCATTTTTTGTTGTTGAATAAATGGCATTTTGGAAATTTGGAAGAAATCAAAACGGTTACTTTTGGAAGATGAAATAATAGAATTGTTGGAAGTTGAAAAATGGCATATTTGGAAGTTGAAGAATGACTTTTTGCGTTGTTGAATAAATAGCATTTTTAAATTTGAAAATGGCATTTGTGGAAGTAAAAATTGCTGTTTTGAAAGTTGAAGAAATTGAATTTTTTGAAGTTGAAAAAATGGCTTTTTGTGTTGATGATAAATGGCGTTTTTGAAATCTTAAAATGGCATTTGCGGAAATCAAAATGACTGTGCTGGAAGTTGAAAAAATGCATATTTAAAAGTTGAAGTAATGGCATTTTTTGTTGTTGAATAAATGGTATTTTTGAAATTTAAAAGAAGTCAAAACGGTTATTTTTGAAAGTTGAAATAATAGAATTGTTGGAAGTTAAAAAAATCTATATTTGAAAGTTGAAGTAATGGCATTTTTTGTTGTTGAATAAATGGTATTTTTGAAATTTAAAAGAAGTCAAAACAGTTATTTTTGGTTTTTTGAAGTTGAAAAAATGGCTTTTTGTGTTGAATAAATGGCGTTTTTGAAATCTTAAAATGGCATTTGCGGAAATCAAAATGACTGTACTGGAAGTTGAAAAAATGCATATTTAAAAGTTGAAGTAATGGCATTTTTTGTTGTTGAATAAATGGTATTTTTGAAATTTAAAAGAAGTCAAAACGGTTATTTTTGAAAGTTGAAATAATAGAATTGTTGGAAGTTAAAAAAATCTATATTTGAAAGTTGAAGTAATGGCATTTTTTGTTGTTGAATAAATGGTATTTTTTAAATTTAAAAGAAGTCAAAACAGTTATTTTTGGTTTTTTGAAGTTGAAAAAATGGCTTTTTGTGTTGAATAAATGGCGTTTTTGAAATCTTAAAATGGCATTTGCGGAAATCAAAATGACTGTACTGGAAGTTGAAAAAATGCATATTTAAAAGTTGAAGTAATGGCATTTTTTGTTGTTGAATAAATGGTATTTTTGAAATTTAAAAGAAGTCAAAACGGTTATTTTTGAAAGTTGAAATAATAGAATTGTTGGAAGTTAAAAAAATCTATATTTGAAAGTTGAAGTAATGGCATTTTTTGTTGTTGAATAAATGGTATTTTTTAAATTTAAAAGAAGTCAAAACAGTTATTTTTGGAAGTTGAAATAAAGTCTGGCTGCGCTATAAAGGCATCTGAGGAGCTATCTGTAACCGTTTAAAAACCATTGATGTATAAATAGAAGTGGATAGTGCACCAATAGCTAGCGAGTAAAGTGTAAACACCAGTAAATGTCAAGTCACAAAATATCCAATCACTTCTGATGAGGACGGTTCTTCCGATCCTTTGTTCACCTCAGACGCCTTCACAGCACGGCGAGAGTATAATAGAATTATTGGAAGTTGAAAAATGGCATATTTGGAAGTTGAAGAATGGGTTTTTGTGTTGTTGAATAAATGGCATTTTTTAAATTTGAAAATGGCATTTGTGGATGTAAAAAATGCTGTTTTGCAAGTTGAAGAAATTGAATTTTTAGAAGTTGAAAAAATGGCTTTTGTGTTGTTGAATAAATGGCATTTTTGAAATCTTAAAATAGCATTTGCGAAAATCAAACTGGCTGTGTTGGAAGTTGAAAAATGGCATTATTGGAAGATGAACAAATATCTACAGCGCGCCTAAAGTATGGAATATATTCAGTAAAACCGAAATAAAATATTTTTGGAAACAATCCTCGAACAGGTCGATTTTCTTTTATTAAAATACATTTTTTTACATGAAAGTCGATTTTCAGTCGTTATTTGTTTTCGAATAATGACGTTAGCCATTTTGTTTTTAAATGACAACCCCCTATTTTTGTTCTTGATTTTGAGAGATCTTTTCACTGCCGAACCGGTAGTATAAAAATATTGCCATCTTACATAAGACATTTTTCGAGTAAATGACAATTGTCAAAAAACAAGCATAGAGCGGGGGTGTTATTTCTTGTCGAGAAAATCTGGGATTTCCCCTGAAAACTACCCAGCAATAATTTTTTTATCACATCTGCATCGAAAAAATATAAATTTAGGGCCAAAACGGCAAAAGGTACACATCCCAAATAAATAATTTTTATTTTTTTATAACAATAGCAACTATAGCTATTATTTCCTGTCGAGAAAATCTGAGATTTCCACCTGCAAACTACCCAGCAATAAACATTTTCATCACATCGGCATCGAAAAATTTAATTTTAGGGCCAAAACGGCAAAAAGTATATATCCCAAATGAATAATTTTTATTTTTTTATAACAATAGCAACTATAGAAATTATTTCCTGTCGAGAAAATCTGTAATTTCCACCTGCAAACTACCCAGCAATAAACATTTTATCACATCGGCATCGAAAAATATAAATTTAGGACCAAAACGGCAAAAGGTACATATCCCAAATTAATAATTTTGATTTTTTTTATAACAATAGCAACCATGGCTATCAACTATTGTCGAGAAAATGTGGGATTTCCACCTGCAAACTACCCAGCAATAAACATTTTCATCACATCGGCATCAAAAAATGTAATTTTAGGGCCAAAACGGCAAAATGTACATATCCCAAATGAATATTTTTAATTTTTTTATAACAGTAGCAACTATAGCTATTATTTCCTGTCGAGAAAATCTGGGATTTTATCTGCAAACTACCCAGTAATAAACTTTTTATCACATCAGCATCGAAAAATTTAATTTTAGGGCCAAAATGGCAAAAGGTACATATTCCAAATAAATATTTTTCATTTGTTTATATCGATAGCAGCCATGGCTATCAACTTCTGTCGAGAAAATCTGGAATTTTACCTGCAAACTACCCAGCAATAAAATTTTTATCACATCGGCATCGAAAAATTTAATTTTAGGGCCAAAACGTCAAAAGGTACATATTCCAAATGAATATTTTTCATTTTTTTATAACAATAGCAACTATAGCAATTATTTTCTGCCGAGAAAATCTGGGATTTCCACCTGCAAACTACTCAGCAATAAACATTTCACCACATCGGCATCGAAAAATTTAATTTTAGGGCCAAAACGTCAAAAGGTACATATTCCAAATAAATATTTTTCATTTTTTATAACAATAGCAACCATGGCTATCAACTCCTGTCAAGAAAATCTGGGATTTCCACCTGTAAACTACCCAGCAATAAACTTTTTATCACATCGGCATCGAAAAATATAAAGTTAGGGTAAAAACGGCAAAAGGTACATATCCCAAATAAATATTTTTAATTTTTTTATAACAATAGCAACTATAGCAATTATTTCCTGTCGAGAAAATCTGGGATTTCCACCTGCAAACTACCCAGCAATAAACATTTTCACCACATCGGCATCGAAAAATTTAATTTTAGGGCCAGAACGGCAAAAAGTATATATCCCAAATGAATAATTTTTATTTTTTTATAACAATAGCAACTATAGCTATTATTTCCTGTCGAGAAAATCTGAGATTTCCACCTGCAAACTACCCAGCAATAAACATTTTCATCACATCGGCATCGAAAAATTTAATTTTAGGGCCAAAACGGCAAAAAGTATATATCCCAAATGAATAATTTTTATTTTTTTATAACAATAGCAACTATAGCTATTATTTCCTGTCGAGAAAATCTGAGATTTCCACCTGCAAACTACCCAGCAATAAACATTTTCATCACATCGGCATCGAAAAATTTAATTTTAGGGCCAAAACGGCAAAAAGTATATATCCCAAATGAATAATTTTTATTTTTTTATAACAATAGCAACTATAGAAATTATTTCCTGTCGAAAAAATCTTTCCACCTGCAAACTACCCAGCAATAAACATTTTATCACATCGGCATCGAAAAATATAAATTTAGGACCAAAACGGCAAAAGGTACATATGCGAATAATTATTTTTTTTATAACAAAAGCAACCATGGGTATTAACTACTGTCGAGAAAATCTGGGATATCTACCTGTAACTGCTCAGTTATGAATTTTTTGTTATTTAATTGTTCAGTTAAGATAAACGTATAATTTTATGTTTTAACGACATATTCTATTGTGTATGATTCATTAAATGCACAGGAAAATAATTTATTTTTATAAATGGTGGTTGCGCCGGGACATTGCTAGAAATATTGTTAACTTCACATACATATTCAAAAATGTCCCATTTGACAGTCGAATAATGCCATGTTTGACAGTTAAAAATGTCCAAAATCAAATGTTTTGTTATTTAATAATTACTTTTGACAATTATTAAGTATAATTTTTGACAGTTGGCAAATAAATATGACGAAAAATTAATTTCTGCAATCAAATTTCTGTATGAAACGTAAGCGAAGAGGTCAAGTCAAAATGATTTCAGAGTGATATTACTTTTTTCATTTCTGCTAGCCTGGTACAAATTTCTTTGTGAAAACGCTGTTGAGCGTTTAAATAAAAGCAACGCGATTAAATATTGTCTAACTCGGCATAGGAAAGAGTAGGATAAACGACTGTGGCCTGAATCGTACGTTCATTTAAGATTTCTGTACTTAAGTTGAGTCTCAATGAGAAAACCCACATATGAGTAAGTTGGCAATGCCTTATGGTTATGGTTTCAACGAGTACGACGAAGAAGTCAATTTGGAAATCATTACCGCAATTTATAATTTAAGCTGAAATTTTCAAAATACATTTTTGGAAGAAGTTATGTGGATATAATGGTGGAATTCAACATGAAGACTCTAGCTGATCGTCGCCAAATAAACGACTTGTGCATTCTCTATAAACTCATCAATGGATTGATTGAATGTCCAGAAATTATTTTACAGCTAGATTTTTATTTTTCATCCAGTAGTCGTCGATTAAGAGAATTTCCATTGTTCCGATTGAAGACCTTCAACAAGAATATTTGCTCAAACAAAACCCGCTAAGAAGGATGATGCGCTCAGCTAACAACTTTAATAAGCAATCCTTGTTCGATTTATTTAATACATCATATGTTAATTTTCAAAATTGCCTTAAAATGTATATATCATAAATGTAAGAATTAGTATATATTATTTCAACTATTACCTTATTGTATTATTTAATTTAATATTAAATCACATGAACTTGACAATGTTTTTTGTATTTTTTTCTGTGTAATAAGGGTTTCCCGTTTGTAAAAAAAAAATTAAAATAGGAGTGCACGAGGAAGCTAATAATTTTTTCACGAACAAAAATGAAATCCATCATGACATCATGATAATGTACGAATTGCAGAGTGAATTTCCATTTGGGAAATTTTCTATATATAGTATGCTGACGTACCTCCATAATAAAATAACGATTTCCACTTCCATTTGTTTGGTGGATAACTGCATTTCCATTTGGGTGGGCAGGATGTTGGAGATGTCCTCCAGTTGCACCAACTGTAAGGCCATTAAGACTTTCGGGGTGTCGTTGTGCCAACCGTAGTCGGCCGCCCGTTGCGTGACGAGCCACGCCAATGCTCTTTGCATGCTGCCCTCATACTCGATTGGTATCGATGAACTGTTGAAGACATCTGTTGTACTTGGGTCGGTTGTTGATTCTGCAAGAGAAACCGATATTTATTATTTATTAGCGTATACCCGTCAGTGGCGGCTCGTGGAACATGTTGATGGTAGAGCCACTTTCATAATTTATTAGATCGGATGATACTGGCGTTTGAAACGTCAAAATTATGAAAGATGGAAATGACAAATTATACAAATTAAATACCGGCAAAAAATCAAACATTTGCACATAAAAAACACACGTTAAAAATCTAAAGTATAGATCATAAAAATTACGCCCTTAATTAAAGTAAAAAACTAAAGTATACGCCCAAAAGATCGAAAATTTAAACAAATTTCGAAAATTCGCGGTTAAAAAAATGCAGAAAATTTAAACAAAAAAAAAAAAAATTAAAAATATAGGCCATAGATCTAAAATATAGGCCAAGAAATCAAAAATGCTGGTCTAAAAATAAAAAAATTCAAACCAAAAAATTGAAAAATCAAGGAAAACGAAAATAATTCGCCATTTTCAGCCCCCAAAATAATTCTTTAGCTCAAAATAAGTTGCCGACCAGAAACTCGAAAACCCCAGTCCCTGGAAGTCTCACAACAAAATTTTATGGACAAATAGTGTTCAGAATGGTCTTAATCTTGAAAAAAAGACAAACAAAAATTTTTGAACAAAATTTAAATTTAATCGATTTTAGTCAAAAAGTAACATAAAAATAATAATTTAAGTTAAAAAATCTAAAATCAAGACAACAAATCAAAAACCGTCAAAAAAACTTGAAAATATCGGCAAAAAATAAAAAAAGTCGCGTATAAAAATCATTTTAGGTTAAAAAAATCAAAACGTCGACCAAAAATTCGATCCTAAAAATCAAAATTGCTGACCAAAAAATCGTAAATTTTAACAAACAAATCGAAAATTTTGAAAAAAATAAGGCTAAAACATTAAAAATTTAGACCAAAATATCAAAATTCGGGCTTAACGATAAAAAATGAAAACAAGAAGATTGAAAATTCAAGTACGAAAATTGCCATTTTCAGCATTCGGTGTGATTAGCCCCAGAAAACATAGGAAAAAACTCAAAATTTGCTCTGTAGCAAAAGAAATTTGCACTCGACGATTTGAAAATTAAAAAAAAATATTACTTGAAGGTTTCGCTTCAATTATTCAAAAATAGTCTACTTCTAATTTCCTGAAAATAACGACATGCTCCTGCAGAAAGCAAGGAAATAAACTCAAAACTTGCTCTGTAGTGAAGGAAATTTGCACTCAATGTTTTTAAAAATTGTAAAAAATTAATCGCTTGTAGAATTAGTTCCAAAATTACTAAAACTATGCAGAAAGAGGGTACTTCTCATTACTTGTAAAAATAATTGCAATATTGCTACTGAAAACAACAGGAATTGACTCAAAACTGCACTGGAGGGAACGGAAATTTCGCTCAATATTTTGAAAAATCGTAAAAAACTTGATCAGCTCTTAATTAAGGTAAAAAACTAGAATATAAGCACAAAAAATGGAAAATTTAGACAAATATCAAAAATTTGCGGTTAAAAAATGCAGACCAAAAATCTGAAAATTTTAACAACAAAAAGTTTAACCAAAATAAAGAATATTTCGGAAAAAAACTCTAAAATTTGGAACGAAAAAATGAAATATACAGGTCAAATATCTACAATAAGGCTGAAAGACCCCGGGTCGATAGCCAATAAAGAATCTTTACACATTTAATTATTATAGTTAAGCAAGATTTGTTTATATCATATACTAAATGTATGAATTCTTTAATAAAGATGATTTATAATAATATCTACAATATACGCCAAAAAATCAAAAATGCTGGTCTAAAAATAAAAAAATGCAAACCAAAAAAAATGAAGAAGTAAATTAATCTGCAATTTTCAGCTCCTAAAATAACTCGTTAGCTCAAAATTAGTTGCCGACCAGAAACTCGAAAACAGCAATCAAAAAGTAACCAAAAAGTAAAAAAATTCGCCCATAAAAAATAATAATTCAAGTTAGAAAATTTGAAATGAAGGGCAATAAATCAGAAACTGTACTGAAAATATCGGCAAAAAATACAAAAGTTGCGTATAAAAAGCAATCATTTAGGTTAAAAAAATCCAAAATATAGGATACAAAATTAAAAAATGCGACCCTGAAAATCAAAATTGCGGGCCAAAAATTCGAAAATTTTAACAAAAAAAACCTAAAATTTAGAAGAAAATTATTTTCTTTGGAAATTTGTAAAAACACATTATTCAAAATTAGTCTGTCAAAATTTCAACCATCTGTAGCAATAAATATAGAATTGCCATGTGAATTTCTAAAAAAGCTTTTTTTGTTATCAAAATTTGCTTTTCTAGTGCAACCATTTTTGTTCTAGTAAACTTGTGATTATTTTTTTAAGAAATTTATAAATGGACGTTATTCAAAATTGGTCTGTCAAAATGTCAACCATCTGTCGAAAGAAATGTGTAATTCTCAAGTGAATTTCTGAAAAATTTGCCTATTTGGTGATCAAAATTTGCCTTTTAGTGAAACTATTTTTGTTGTGGTAAACTTGCGATGATTTTCTTTGAAAATTTGTAAAGACGCATTATTCAGAATTAGTCAGTCAAAGTTTAAACCATTTGTTAAAATTAATGTGCAATCCCTACTTGTATTTAAAAAATGCGCCTTTTTGGCCATCAAAATTTTCTTTTTAGTGCAACCATTTTTGTTGTGGCAAACTTGCGATTGCTTACTTTGGAAATTTGTAAAAACACATTATTCAGAAATAGTCTGTCAAAATTTTAACCATCTGTTGAAATTCATGTGGAACTTCCACGCGGTGTTACAGATTATGTTCAACATTTAAAAAGTTAAACTTTTGGGTTAAACTAAAAATTACAGATTTCCGATTTGGTTCCATTTGATTCTTTCCTGTGGGGTCTTGTAAAAAACCGGTGATAACAAATCGGTGTTCTAGAAGGACGTATAAGAAACGAAATTGGCAATATTTCGCCAAATACATTGCATTTTTTTTCTGCCAAATTGCAAGGCAGGCAAATCGATTACCTCCATGAATGTAATTGCGAATATTCCGCCTAAAGCTACGCGCACACTTGTCGGGATCGGACGGACGGCACGCAGCGGCTAAGATGGTTTAACACAGTTGTAGACGAGTCACCGCACATTTATCCGTTCCATGCCGTACCGATAAATGTACGTTGACTCGTTTACAACTGTGTTAAGCAATTTTAGCCGACGCGTACCGTCCGTCCGATTCCGACAAGTGTGCACGTAGCTTAATACTTTGTAATTTCTTTTTCAACCTATTCATTTCTGCAAGGAAATAAATGGAGTTCATTTTGAGCATAAAAAAACTTCTAAGCTTTATTTCTTACTGGCACCCAGATGTCATGCAACTGATACAGATGTACCGTAAATCAAACAAATTTCAATATCCTCCAAATTAAATTATCTTTCGCACGCATCGAGGTACCGGAAGCAGGAGTAATTAATAACAATCGAATCGAATAAAACTTTGGCTGTAAATAATTTAGCAAACGCTTCCCGGTCTCCGGCTCATAAATCTTCAATTATTATTTCGCGTCCGGGGGAGCAAAAAAAAATGTCAGATCATTTCGATTCGGACGGGCGCACGTCCCACCAGGATTTAGCTATCATCCCGGATTCGTTTTACGTTTTTCCGCGTCATAAATCCTCCCTCGGGATAACCCTCGACGTCAAATGCATCATGTTATCTTTACGTTATTACCTTGGTACGTGCATAGGCTCATCTATCCGGTATTAAACTCTCAAAAATTAATGAATTAGATATTCTTATTGGCGCTTCAGTGGTTGTCAACATTTCTGTTGTTGGGTGACCAAAAGCGTCACCATTGAGATGCAATTAATGGTAATTTAGAGTGAAGCGGGAGATTTTCTGAAGTAACTGGTTGTTTCTTTTGATTTTGTTTCATGGCTGCCTTAGTAAATCGAAAAATTAACCTATTTAGAGCCGAAATATTTTTTTAGCCACGTCTATAATTTTTGGTATATATTTATTTAAAATATGCCTACCAAAAATTATTCCATAAGATTTTCTGTAAATCAAAGAAATTTTTAACTTATTAATTTAGATTGTCTACTGTTGATCAGTAACATCTTTAAACATAAGTTTATAAGTTTTTACATATTGGCGTTTAAAAGAACGGTGGCGCCATCTGGGTTAAAAAGTCCAAACACTGAAAACTTATAAAGATGCTTTATTCATTCATTCGATCATAATTCTTCCTCTTTTACCGGCCATGTTAGTATGTTTTTACTTTCTTCGTTACGAAGAAAGAGAACTTATTGTGATCGTGAAATTTTTTTCAATTTTTTTTTCCGTTTTGAGGTTCCTAGAGGAGATTTCAATAATTTCAGGAAATAAAAAATGTGTCTGTCTCTGTATCTCAAAAACTAATACAGCAATTAACATGAAATTATGAACATAAGTCTTATTTGACAATCTGAAGAACTTAAAAGTCAAATTTTGTAGAAGAATAATTGTTAGGCAAACTAGAATTAATTGCGTAGCTTTAACAAATCAAAGTGCAAAATTTTAAAAATCTATTTTAACTGAATATTTTTTATAAATTACAATTTTTTGTGCTGTCATTTTTCGACTTTCATTATTTGTTCAAAAATCAAAATATTTTAACAAACTAAAATTTACTACGTAACTTGTATAAATAAAAATACGAAATTAAAAAAAGAAATCTTGACTTATTTTTTTTCGATTTATTGACTGAAAGTTGAAAACCAAATGCAAAATAATAATAATAATATATTTACGGGATTCACCCTATACATTAAAATATTAATTAGAATATAAAATATAAAACAAAATATAAAATAAAATATAAATATAAAATATAAAAATACAAAAATTATAATTACAATTTAAAATTGCGACAACTTTGTGTGACAAACAAACAAAAACAAGTTAAAAACAATATAATACAGTACGCTAGACATTATTTATGAAAACCCCCGCAATAGAGTTGCAATTATTTATTTATTAATGCTGTTATTAAAACTCAAATGGATCGTTTTGCAGTGGCATAACTATTTTTTGACAGTTGGAACGTATCATATTTGATAGTAAAAACTAGTATTTTAGAAAGTTACAAAAATGCACTTTTAAAAGTTTTAAAAATAGCATTTTGAAAAGTTTTAAAAATTGCATTTTTAGAAGTTGAAAAATAAAAAAAAATATTAACTTTTTTAAATATGAATATAGCATTTTTATAAGTTGAAAAATGGCATATTTGAAAATTGAAGTAATGCATTTTAGATGTTGAATAAATGGCATTTTTGAAAGACAAAGTGGCAAAAGACAAAGTACAGAATTTTAAAAATCTATACTGAAGGAAAAAAAATGAGACACTTGAAATTCGTGAAATTTCGACCATTTTTAAACCGCCATAACTCGGCGTATTTTCAATAAATTTTGATGAATCTTTGAGGGCGAAAAACTTTGAAATGTCTTCTTTAAAGTCATGCATGCGAAGTTAAACGTAACCCATTTCGCCTCCCTCTAGCGCCCCTGTGAAAAGATAGTTTTTTCTGGAAACCATATCCAACTTTGACAATGTCTACGGAGTTGGAAAATTTTTGCGACTCGATCCACCATAATGCAGGACTCAAATAACGAAGTTCCTACGACGATTTGGCACCAAGTTATGGGTGCAATTTGAGGTTTTTCGCACATAACTTAGTGACTTTTCAACCAAATTTGATGATTCTTTCAGAAAAAAATCCCAATTTGGGTCTACTTTAAGAGAGTAAACTCAGATTGGAATGATCCCTTTTCGAACCCTTCAACCCCCGAACAAAGAAAACACGTTTTTGGGCAAAAAACGTCCAACTTTTGCAACGTGTACCGAGTGGGAAAAAATGTGTCGACTCGATCCACCAAAAGGGCATTGAAATATGTTCAACTGCATGCGCAGGACTCAAATAACGAAGTTATAATTTGGCATTTTTCAACTTTCACTATTTGCTCAAAACTCATATTTTTTTAACAAAATAAAATTTATTGCACTACTTTAATCTTCACAATTGAAAATACAAAGTTAAAATCTGTCTTAACTGGTTATATTTCACGACCTATTTTTGATATCTCAAAAACGAATAAAGCAATTGATATGAAACGTTGAACATAAGTCTTATTTGATAATCCGAAGAACTGAAAAGCTTTTGGTAAAACTTCGTATACCGGAAGTGAGCGTTTACCTTAACAGTTTTTTTTTATTAACATCTTTTATATGAAAATATTTTTTATAAAATCATTGTTATTCGAGAAATTTTTTTTTTTTCATTTTTTGTTTATAATTATGAAACATTAATAATTACAGCAAGTAAGAATTGTAGAGAATGCCAAAATAAATAACTTATAGAGAATAAGTTTTTTTCGAAATCTCTTTAGTTTTTGAGTAAACTATTAGGATTTGAAGGATTATTTGTCATTTTCACGTTCATAATTTTGACGTTTTAAACGTCAGTTTCATCAGATTCTACAAATCGCTCGCTTTACATTTAAAATATAATTTAGATTGATAATAAACCATCAACGTGTAAATACATATAAATAACCATGATTCTATCAAATCGGAAAAAGTAACATGATGGTCACATCACCATTTTTTTCTTTAAAAAAGAATGGGGGAGAGGTATATTGTATAAGTGGCTCTACCATCAACATGTTCCACGAGCCGCCACTGATCAAAGGATGCAAAGAATTCATGGAAACTATAGATTGGTGTACGACAATAAAAGTCATGAATAATAAGTGTATAAAAATAGGATAGAAATACCATTAATACCATTACCATCTACTGTCTAAAAAGTTGCACGTATTTTCCTAATTGAGTGGACGGGGCAATAGTAATTAACTAGTTTTTCCTAGGCTTAAGTTTCATGTATGTGAAATTGTGTTCTTTATGAAAAAATTGTGAAATGTAAAAATGTAAAAAAAGTAACTGATGACGAACGACGGCTCCGCTGCGCTGCGCCGTCGTCCAGCGGGGCCCATCAAAATTAAGCGATTACATTGGTAACGGACGACGGCACAGCGTGTCCCATTGAAATCACATTTTGGCCGCCTACTGATGTTGATTTGCATCTAATAGCAACTATTATAATGAATTAAGCAAAGTAAGTGGTGCGCTGCGCCATCAATGAAAACCATAATTTTTTACTAATTTAATTTTAATTTTTCGTTTTTAATTTTTAATTTTCAATTTTTAATTTTTCATTTTTCAATTTTAATTTTTAATTTTTAATTTTTAAATTTTAAATTTTAAATTTTAAATTTTAATTTTTAAATTTTAATTTTTAAATTTTAATTTTTAAATTTTAATTTTTAATTTTTAATTTTTAATTTTTAATTTTTAATTTTTCTCTTAATTATCCTCTGCGATTCCTGAAAATTTCGGAATTCCGACTTGGAAAGAAAAAAAATAACGAACCCCGGGGATGCAAATGGCGCGAAGGGGTTGTTCCAAAAATTTTGAAAAAATATCTTCTGCCATCCCTGAAACTTTCAATTCGTCCTTAAAAGAAGAAAAACAAACCCAATGGGTGCAAATGGTGCATAGGGGTAGTTTCAAAAATGTTGAAAAAATATCTTCTGCCATTCCTGATATCAGTTTTTCGACTTTAAAAGAAAAAAAAATCGTCCTTAAAAGAAAAACGAACCCAGGGGATGCAAATGGAGCGTAGGGATTGTTCAAAAAATTTGGACAAAATATCTTCTGCCATCCCTGAAAGTTTCAGTTTTCCGACTTAAAAGAAAAAAAAATCGTCCCTAAAAGAAGAAAAACGAAACCAGGGGGTGCAAATGGAGCATAGGGATGTTTCCAAAAATTTTGAAAAAGTTTCTGCTGCCATCCCCGAAAATTTCAGCTTTTCGACTTTAAAAGAAAAAAATCCTCTCCTTGAAAGAAGAAAAACGAACCCAGGGGTGCAAATGGAGCGTAGGGGTAGTTCAAAAAATTTTGACTAAACATCTTCTGCCATCGCTTCTGTCATCCCTGAAAGTTTTAGCTTTTCGACTTGAAAAGAAAAAAAATCGTCCTTAAAAGAAGAAAACCGAACCACCCCCTGGGTTGGTGGCGCTGGCGGCGCGTAGGGGGGGTCCAAAAATTTTGAAAAAAATCCCAATGAAAGCCAGTTATCCCTTCTGCCATCCCTGAGGGTTTCAGCTTTTCTACTTGAAAAGAAACAAATACGTCCTTAAAAAAAGAAAAAAAAAATTTTACCCGGTTTAAAAAAATCATATCTCGGAAACGGGGCAAAAATTAAAAAAAGTGGCTCGTTCAATTTTAGATATTTTCTTTAAGATTATTTTAAGACATACTGGGATCGTCCAGCTCCAGCGGTTACGGAGGAGATATTTTTTTTTTTGGAAACGTGCAAAAATCAAAAATTTGCGTTTGAAAAATCACCCCCTGGGATGGGGGTGAAACGAAACGACGCTTGCCCGGTTATCTGGGCGTCGATCTGCGTGCAAAAACTAACAAAATTTTACCGAATAAGGCCCCGATAAGGGGTGAGGTTTAACCCTACCCCCCCGTTTTAAGGGTGAGTTTCGGGGGACGCGTTTTTCAAAATCCTCCTCATATTTTTGGGCGAATTTTTTGTGCCGGTCGGCCGACGCCCCTTTATAGCGGTTTTTTCTGGGCTGTCAAACATTTCTAACTCAATTAGTATATATAATGTTTACTATTATTATTGTTGTAATTGTTGCTTGTTGAGTGTTGCCTATAATTGTATTTGGGAAACTCCACTTAATTGCAAATTAAGTGCAAAGTTTTTCGCCCTGTCCTATTTTCACACACTTATTATTCATGACTTTTAATTTAGTGGTTACGAATCCTTACCATTCTGCCTCGGGCCGGCCCTGCCTACATGATAGAGTAGTTTCTATGTAATGCCCGCACACGTTCGCCGAATAGATATGGCAATGCATGACAAAGACATTTATTATCCATAATCTAATATCGGATGTTTTTATTTTTCGTGGATATGATGAAGTTTCACTTTTTCACATTTCACAAACTCAATTTCGAGTGAAACCGTAACGCTGCGGCAAGATATCACGTCGCGCCGCCTAAGAGGAGGAGGAGGAGGCGATGGCGAGGAAAATCGATGGCGGGATATTGCGGCCGTGAATTTAATTTATTCGTGGACATTCCCGTCGCAATTTATGGGGTGCGAGCGTACTTTATGGTCCATCGAACCGGGACGACGAAATAACGTCATAAATCCGCGCGGTAATTAACTCCGCGAGATCCGAAAAAGGTCATCCTATCGGTTGGTATCAGGCCCGTCGGCATTTTGCGAGTGCACTCCCCGCTATCTGGGTTAATTGGCTTATTAGGTTATTCGGGGTGCATCCGATAGACGGGGGAGGTTAATGTAGCGCGACGGTGTAATTAAATAAATGAAGCCGAAAGTAAATTCGTATTTTTCCGATAGGGGTAATTTCACGAGGTTCGTTTTGTATTCAACTCGAGGCCTCTCCGCATCATTAAGGACGGTGATGATGCTTTTCCAGACTTGGAAAAGTCCTCGTCCCCGGCTCAAATTGAAATTACGTTAAATGTCAACTCTATCAAATTTGGTATTTTTATTTTATGGACCATTGCTTCAAAGTAAGTAACTCGGGCGGTTCCAAATTACTGACGCGAGGATAAATTGAAAAAGTTTAAACGAGCTGTCATTACATCACGGTGGAAACATTTAAACAAAAGCAACACTCATGTGTACGTTCGCACAAAACACGTTATAATTCTTCATTTTCGGGTGACACATTCCAGCCACTTAACGAGGAAATAAAGCAATTAGCGATGATTAAAAGGGTACTTACGTTTATTAGGTGCACTGTAACTTGTTTGCAGCTCCAAGTCTTGAGTGTATCCGAATGCAACCAGGGAAAAGCCGACGATTAATGGTATATAGACCATTATGTGCTGGGAATTGCGACGACGACGCCCTTTCTTTTGCGCTCTCCTTTTTCCCTTCGCTGTTTAGTGTGTTTGGCCGCAATAAATGTGTGCTATCCTGGAAAATAGAAAAGTAGAGTGAAGTGAGGTAAAGTTGAAGTCGAGGCGGTTGTTGTTTGAGGAAAGGGGGCACGGTTAGTTCCAGAGTGAAGTGAGGAGGAAATGTGCGAGGCGTCGGCAATTCTTCAAGTGCACACGCGAGATGACGAACAATCTTGGAGCTTAATTGGGCGAATTACTTTTCAGAAACGGAAAATAATATGTTGTGTATAAAATAAGTGAAGACGTGGGTGGACTAATAGACCGTATCGAATTATCTCGGTTACTTTATTGGAACAACCTCCATTGAAGGAACTTCTCGAGTACAACAATTAAACTAAAAGTTCGCTGGAGAGGATGCGATATCTCTAATAGAGCACTTAAATGTATCTATTTATTATGCATGGAAATGTCATACAACACACTATAATTTTTGCATATTGAATAATCGAATTTAATCAAATAAAAAATGTAGAATAAAACTCTTTTAATAGCTCTTTAAAGTGTTTTATTCTATATAAAAAGCATGTATAACGAAGTAGAAGCTTCCTACATAACAAATAAAAAATGATTTAACAGTGTTATTTTATGGATCCAATGGAAGAACTAATTTGAATTGGCGCCGTATGGTTTCTTACAAGTACGTTTTTGAATATTTCAGTATTGTATTTATCGTTGTCATGGTAAAAATAGAAGAGTGCAGGATGACTTCCCATGTCGGTAAAAAATATCGGTAAATTAAGAAAAAGGCACTATCGTGCACAAAATTGTTTTTGCTTTGTTATAGTTTCGGTGATATTGGATAATGAAAGTATTATTATTATATTTAAAAAGCTTCTTACTTCAGGTTATGTTTGCTCAATGCCTAGTAATTCATATTTTTATGCAACACTATTAACCACTTCGCGCCCATGCTGATTTGATTTAATCCCAGGTTTGATTAAAAATTACTTCTTTGTTGTTGTTAACTTTTTCTACGAAATATGATTTCACTGTCACAAACTTTCCCATTTATGCAAAAAATATGAAAAAATATTCCATAGATAGCGCTAAAGAAGTAATTTTTTTTGTACAATGTTTTTGTTTTCATTTTTCGCTTGTTGCCACATGTGGTGAACCTGGGGGTGAAGAGGTTAACTATAATTTTCTTATATAGACGAATCTAGCTTATTTTAATGGCAATTACTGATGGTTTAGTGTTGATTTCAGAAAAAAGTGATTGTGCTACATAACTTAGTCACATAATTGTTAAAAATAAAGCAAAATGAAGTTGAAATAAATCCACTGCAATAAGACGGACCTTACACGGTCAATCTGCCATCCGTTCAATCCAATTTTGTGATCCTGATATGATTGATGGTAGACTGATGGAACTTTACGAGCTATTAGACGTTCAATCCAAAACCGTCAATCTGGCATCAGTCTGCATGTTGAAGCCGTGAGGTACATACAAGTGGAAACTCGTAATTTTCAAAAAGGTGTTATTGGTGTAATAATGGCATTGTCTATTAAAAAACGGATTAAAAGAAAAAATGGGTTAAGGATTGGCTGCTGAAACGAGAGAAATACACTCGTTTAAATTTATTAAATGAAATAAGATGTACGGTGGAAGAAGACTATGAAAATTATTATAGAATGAAGGAAGCCTGTTTTGACGAGCTGTTAGAGATGGTTAAGCCATATTTAACTAAGCAGGATATTTGCATGAGGAAATCCATATCTGCTTAAGAAAAACTATCTGCAACGTTAAGGTACCTAGCCACTGGAAGGAACTTTGAAGACAAAGTTTTCAGTAATAATGTCTCCAGCTGCTATTATTGAAGCAATATTATATATGTGAAGTACTAACTTATGTCCTTATGGGTTTTGTCCCATAAATGTTTCAAATACACTGGAGGAATAAAAAATTAAACACTTGAAATTCGTGAAAGGACCCCGCACAAATCTTATGGAAATTGAATTTCGGTCAAATGACTTGAAATTTTCAGAAGAGTTTCTTCAAGTCATGCCGAGAAAAAGTCCTTATGGGCACAAAGTTCCTAGATGCTTCTCATCTCGGCTCCAAAACATCTAGGAACTTTGTGCCCATTAGGACTTTTTTTCAGCATGACTTGAAGAAACTCAAGTCATGCTGACCGAAATTCAATTTTCATAAGATTTGTGCGGGGTCCTTTCGACCATTTTCAAATCGACTTTGATGAATCTTTGAGGGCAAAAAACTTTGAAGTGTCTTCTTCAAAGTCATGCATGCGAACTTAAGCGTAACCCCTTCCGCCCCCATCTAGCACACCTGTGAAAAAATGGTTTTTCAGGAAACCATGTCCAACTTTGACGATGGAGTTGACTTTGTTTATGGAGTTGGAAAAAAATTTTCGCCTCGATCCAGCATAAAGGCATTAAAATTTGATCAATTCCCTATGCAGGACTCGAAGAACGAAGTTCCTACGACGATTAGGCACCAAGTTATGGATGTTTAAAAAAGTGCATTTTGAGGTTTTTCGCACATAACCAAAAATTCGCTTTTTTTCAAACACCCATACCTTTGTACCAAATCATCGTAGGAACTTAGTTATTTGAGTCCTGCGCAGGTAATTGAACACATTTCAATGCCCTTTTGGTGGATCGAGTCGACACATTTTTTTCAACTCGGTACACGTTGCCAAAGTTGGACGTTTTTTTTGCCCAAAAACGTGTTTTTCTTGTTCGGGGGTTGAAGGATTCGAAAAGGGATCATTCCAATTTGAGTTTACTCCCTTAAAGTAGAGCCAAAATGGGATTTTTTCCCGAAAGAATCATCAAATTTGGTTTAAAAGTCACTGAGTTATGTGCGAAAAACCTGCACTTTTTTTCAAACACCCATAACTTGGTGCCAAATCGTCGGAGGAATTTCGTTCTTTGAGTCCTGGATAGGGAATTGATCATATTTTAACGCATTTATGGTGGATCGAGTGGACAAAATTTTTCCAACTCTGTAGACATCGTCAAAGTTGGACATGGTTTCCAGAAAAAGATTTTTTTTTTCACAGGGGCGCTAGTGGAGGGCGGAAGGGGTTACGTTTAGTTTCGCATGCATGACTTTAAAGAAGACACTTCTAAGTTTTTTGCCCTCAAAGATTTATCAAAATCGGTTGAAAATACACCGAGTTATGGCGGTTTGAAAATGGTCGAAATTTCACGAATTTAAAGTGTTTCATTTTTTTTCCTTCAGTATAGAAGAATAAATTCTTTTTCCGGTTCGGTCTCAGAGGATGGTGGCGACTCGTGCCCTCGATGTTGCTTCGTCGCTATCTCGGCCAGATTGATGAAAAAACATTACACTATCAGTCTGTCATCAGTTCAATCCAGATTGATAGAAATTATTCACTTATTCGAATAATCTGCGATCCACTCCATCAATCCTTCAATCCGCCAATCTATTGCCATTACACGATCAATTTTCATCAATCTGGATCACAAAATTGGATTGAACTGATGCGAGATTGACCGTGTAAGGTCCGTCTAACAGGTTTGCTATTTTCGAATGATAATCGTGGAAAATAATTTTAATTTAACTTAAATCTGATGGAATTTACGACGAAGCTTTGAATTAATATGCATCCCTAAGAAGATTCTGCGATTTAACAATTACTGCACAAAATTCGGAACTACACTTGTCATTGGTTTAGCAATTTAATATCAATTCGAATACTTGCTTTGATTATTTCACGATTTAATTTTTTAATGAATTTAATTTTTGTTGAACTTTTGCTCATACGATATTACTCAAGTTTGAGAAAAAAAAACATCACATCTCGTATAATAATAAGCAGACTTTCAAAACCAAGAACTAAATATACATTTAAATTTTTTTCTTAAACATTTTTCTTTCGATCGCACGTTTGACAACTACTAAAATAATATTTTTCTACGCCCGTTATAAAATGTACAGTTTTTTTCATTAATTTGGGTTCATAAAATATGTGATTCCTGAACCCTACAAACAGCGCGAAAAAAGTGCCATAACGGTTCATTTTTTCACTCTTTTGCGTGAAAAAAGTGCCGTAGCGGTTCATTTTTTAACGCTACTATAAAATTGTTTGCGCAAAGTGTGTCATGAACGCTTCGCAACACGCCGCGAGTTCTGCCGATAAATGTCAAACGTTCGTTTCCGATCAAGAAAACTTGATGAATATTATTTTCTTCATTTAAAAAAAGTATTACTACTTATAAAAATTGATTAAGGTTTTATCGAATTTATTTCAAGTACGAACGTAGAAAAAAAAAATTGTATGAAACTCGAGAGTAAAGCAACTTTTTTTCACTTGTAGGAATTTCCTACTCGTGAAAAAAAAGTACTACTTTACTCACTTGTTGCATAAATAACTATTTATATGTTCTTAAATCGCACAAATTGAGATGGTTTTCGAAAACTAATTAAATATATTCTAGTTTTTATGATAGGCTAGGTTAAAATTTTTGTTCGTCGCCTCGAGGAATCAAATTTTCAAAAGAATCACTACCCATCGCGATTTTTGAAGAATGATTTTTTGTGAATTTAAATTTGTTTTCGTGTAAGATTACTTTTTGTTCCTCAAAAACCAAAATTTAAAAAAATCTTCTCTCGAGCTCGAAAATTCAAGTTATCAATTAATAGCAGTATTGCTGTACAACAAAGTTATAATAAGTCCACCATCAAGCATAGACATACCACAACCAACAATTGTGCAAATCATCTGCGGAAATGTGTCCTACCAATGGCGTTTCTCGAAGAAAATGAGCACGTAGGAATGCTCATCGTATGATAGAGATTTATTCACAGCCGTCAGGTAACTGTCCAAGTGGAAATCCTCAGAAGACAAGCTTTAATAAAAGAATATAAATGCTCAAACAATTTAACAGAGTGAAAATAAAAAAAAAGATCTAAACAGAAAATGTTTATAGTTAAAGGAATAAGGAATTAGTAGCCCATGCAACCAAATATGAAAAACTGGATGAAAGTCTTCTTGATAAGTCGATGATTTTGAAACACGGAAAAAATATCAAATTACAGCATCTGAACTACCAGTTGAATGACAAGTTCTCTATTTGCACAGATGAAAGTACTTTTTTAAAAAGATGAAAAAGAAGTACAGAATTGTAGAAAGTAGAGTTCTTGGCATTAATAAATATTCCTAATGGAAAGCTAGAAACCTCTGAAAATGTTATCGACTGCGCTAACTGCTCTTGATTTAAATAATGAGAATATTAGTGCATTTGGATTTGATAGTGTTTCTAATATGGTTGGAAATATTGGAGGTGTATGAAGAAAACTTTCAGTAAAGGCACAGATGTTCTGTATGTACATACATTGTACATATTTATCATCTTCATATTTACAATAATTTATCAAATATTGTCTCCAATTTATTAGTATTTTTTTATGACCAATGTAAACCTTTCGGCAATGACACTAAAGAGTCTCTTTTTGGATAAATTATTTGTTGGCGGAAACCTTAGCGCGTGATCAAGAGGTTGGATTGTACGATAGGGACCACCCACCACCCCCGGTTCCACTTTTATTACAACTACAAAATCACGTTTTTTATTATTTCTAAACTTTACAACTCTCGAATAAATTGTCAAAGAAATTTCTTCAACCAAACAGAATTTTGTAGTTAAAAATAATATTGATTCGAGGGGTGGCGGGTGGTCCCTATCTTATAATCCAATCCGTTGCTCACAGGTCCAGGTTTTTACTAATAAATAAGTTAAACGAATAAGGAAGTCAGTGAAGACCTAAATTTTTTTTATTCACTTATTAATTGTTGGAAAAAAGGGCGCGTGAGCCACAAGTTGGATTGTAGGATAAGGCCCACCCACCACGCTCGGTTTCATTTTGTTTTAAACTACAAAATCACGTTCCCTATTATTTCTAAACTTTACACCTCTCCAATAAGAAAGAAATTTCTTCAACCAAGCCGAGTTTTGTAGTTAAAGATAATGTTGATTCGAGGGGTGGCGGGTGGTCCCTATCCTACAATCCAATCCGTTGCTCTCGCGTCCAGAATTTTTATAATAAATCAGTTAAACAAGTAATAAAGACAATGAAGAGCTTTTTTTTATTCACTTATTAATTGTTGGAAAAAGGGCGCGTGAGTCACAGGTTGGATTATAGGATAGGGACCACCCACTACTCTCTTGTAGGATAGGGCCTACCCACCACCCCCCGTTGCAACTCTATTTTAAACCACAAAAACATGTTGGGTCAGAGAAATTTCTTCAGCGATTTATTGAAGAAGTTGGAAGTAATACGAAAAGTGATTTTGTAGTAGAAATAAATGTAGAATCGGGAGCGGTGGGTGGTTCCTATCCCACCCTCCAATTTATGGCTTTTTATAACATACATGTTTTTCAGAATTTTAAACAGTGTGGAAGATAGTTAAAATAATTAAAAACCACTTTTACCACCTTAAAAATTTGAATTTCGCGCCAAAATTATGATAAAAAAAAAAAAAAAGTAATTTTTGTGAAGTCTATCTCTCTAATAAAAAAAGATAATCATTTCACAAAAATAACTTTTTTATCACAATTTTGGCGCGAAATTCAAATTTTTAAGGTGGTAAAAGTGGTTTTTAATTATTTTAACTATCTTCCACACTGTTTAAAATTCTGAAAAACATGTATGTTATAGAATTTGGTAAAACACATTCACAAAAAAAAAACTGAGACAGTCCTCGAATGCCTTCACTGCAAAAATGAATTTTAAAAACTTTTACTTCATTTTTCTATTTGAATTTGGCGCCAAAAAAAATGAAAAAAAAATACTGCAAGAAGTATTTTTCTTTGTTTTGGGGAGACGTGGTTTCAGCTTGATTCGAGCCATAGAAAACGAGAAAAAAAATAAAACGTAAAATTTACGTGTTCAGTCATATCTCGACAACGAGTTGCTTCAAGAGGCTGAAATTTCGAGCAATCAACGGCATTTTTAATTTACTTTCATCCAGTCATCGCGATTATTGATTTGCTTTGGGGGCACTTTTGACCATCTTATTCGGCTATACCCTTTTCCAATTTTTACAGGTATATTCGAGTTTTTTTTTTATTTTTTCCCCTTCATTTTATATTTTTGAACCTGAATTGTCGTTTTTAATGGTGGCTTCTTTTTAATTTTTGGGCACTATTTTCGAGTTTCTGGTTCGCAAATTATTTTGAGCTAAAGAGTTATTTTTGGGACTGAAATTGGTAATTTATTTTTCTTTTGCTCGAATTTTCTACATTTATATTTTTCAACCAGGATTTTTGGCTTTTTTTGCCTATATCTTAGATGTTTGGCCTGTGTTTTCGATGTCTTTGTTGCAAATTTTAGAGTTTTTTGTTCTAAATATTCTTTATTTCGTTCAAAATTTTCAATTTGTTTCTTGAAATTTTCGGTTTTTTTGCCCGAATTTTTTTTAGCCTTGAGTGTTCGCTTTTTGGTCTAAATTTTGGATTTTTTTGCCTTATATTTTGGTTTTTCTTTCTTTTAATGAATGATTGGTCTATACATTAGATTTTTAACTCAAATTATTGGTTTTTCTGTCTGAATGTTTTTGTTTTGATTTTTTTAGCTTTACATTTTTGTTTTTTTACATTAACACGTTCGCTGCCGCCGACGCGCTAGTGCGTCCGACTTTATACTTGCGTAAATGCAATCCCAATTGCGGTGGCAGCGAACGTGTTAATTATTCATTTTAATGAGCGACTTTTTTATTGGCCCATACTTTTGATTTTTAATTATTGATTTTTATGTGCGGATTTTTGTTTTTTTCCTTTTAATTTAAATTTTGCGGACTGAATTTTGGAATTTTTTGGCCTGTCTATTAAGGTTTTCCCATTAGTTTTAGGTTAATTATATAATTTAATATTTTTTGTTTTAGTGGGTTTTAATTCAATTGTTTTAAGATAAAATTCATGTACTTTGATATTTATCTAGAAAATATAGTCTGCGGGAATTATGTTTAAGGAATTATTTAGTTTTCAAATATTTGATTTGGTTTTTATTTTTATTTTTTAAATTCGTAATTTTTAAATTAAAAGTCTGATTTTTCAATTTAGTGTGCTTGGGGTATAAATTAAAATTTTAAATTCCTTGGTTTATTTTTTCAATGTTTTTACTTTCTCCGTTACGAAGTACGAGATAGTATTGTGATCGTGATTTTTTTTTCAAATTTTTTTTTACGGAAATATCCGTTTTGGGGTCCCTAGATGCCATTTCAATAATTTCTGGAAAAAAAAATTGTGTCTGTGTGTGTGTGTGTGTGTGTGTGTGTGTGTGTGTGTGTGTGTGTGTCTGTCTGTGCGCGCTGTATCTCAAAAACTAATAGAGCAATTGATATGAAACTTTGAATATCCGTCTTATTTGATAATCTGAAGAACTGAAAAGCTTAACTGTTTTTTGTTTTTTGCCAATATTTTCTTAAATATTAAAAATATCACAAAAACATTTAGACAAACTTTGAAGACAACAAAGAAATGAACATCTTCTACTTGAAAACATTTTTCATAAAATAATTTTTTTCGAGAAAAAAATGTATTATTTTTCTTAAATTTTTGGTTTATAATTATAAAACGATAATAGTTACAGCAAATTTATGTTAATAATAAGTGTAGAGAATGCTAAAATGAACAACTTTTCCATCTTTCATAATTTTGACGTTTTAAACGTCAGTTTCATTCGAGTTTACACAACGCTCGATGTGCATTTAAAATATGATTTTAATTGAAAATAAACCGTGAAAACGTAAATATAAATGGCTATGATACCATCAAGTCGGAGAAAGTAACATGATGGCCACATCACCATTTTTTGCCTAATATTTTGATTTTTATTTTTTCCGTACGGAATTCTAGAAAGTATTGTAATCGTGATTTTTTAGAATTCGAATTTACAACGGATATATCCGTTTTGGGCAGACAATTCTGATTGAAAAATGTCTGTGTCTGTTTGTGCGACTGTGTCTCAAAAACTACTAAATATTTTCAAATGAGACTAACTGAAATGTCCTTTTTAACGGTAGGTCCTCTCTACAACTCGTAGACATTCACCGTGAATGTAAAATAAATTCAAAATATTCCTGTTACAGTAATTATCTTTCGGATTCATTTTACCTTCATTTTACTATTAAACCAAATAACAACAATACGCTTGACGTTCTGATTCTACAACTGTTTAAAGCGCCAATGGTGACCTACTGGTCTGTGAGACCGGGTGTATCGAATAACTTTATTCTCCGTTATTGTTTTTTGTTGCAATTTCGAGTAGCTGTCACATTGCAGAGCTTAAATTGATTCAATATTTTTGTTTTATTGTCAAAGAACATAAATTAAAAAAAACATGAACGTTTCGAAAAATCTTCAGTTGAAAACCCCGGTGCCTGAGACCGGCGTCACCATTAAATTTGCATCACCAATGGCGGGTTAAATCAACAACACTTGTTTTTTTTTTAATTTTATTTCTACGCCCACTTGATAAATTACATTCCCATTTTTTTTCGATTGCACAGAAAATTGACATATTTTTACAAACATGCTAATATCTTGGAAACGAAAGAAGATGGGCATAGGGAATGCTAGTATAGATCAATGCAGAATTGAATTCTACGTCGGAATATGTAAAAATATACAGGGTGTTTTATTTAAAAAATCGACATTGAATGCTTTAAAGTTAACTCAATGTGGTATGAAATTTTGAACACTCTTAATTTTATTTTTCCAAAAATAAATCACCACAGGGTACCTTCGAGTATTGGCTTTTTATGGCCAACATTATATTTCTTTCAATTTTGAATTGTTTATAGACATGTATTTTTTAAGTGAATTATGAAAAAGCACTTTTTTTTTTAAATGTCAAATATTTCGAAAACGCTTAAATTTTGTGGTTATGTTACTAAATTTTTTCACAGAATTTTATGTATAATCCAAATTTGCAATAAAAAATATAGCATTCCATTTAAAACAAGAAAGTTCGTGTTGACTAATAATCTTGAAAATTTTCATTGAAAAGGGCACCATCAATTACGCAAACGCTGAAAATCTCATTACAATACATTAATTACAAGTCCATATACTTTTAATGTACCATCTCGGAGGGACACCCTGTACAAGCTATTATTTAAAATCCATAACGAAACCTTCAATATAAATAACAAATATACTTCGTAAAAAAAACCCAATTAATCACTTAATAATTATTAACACCAGCCTAAATATTTGATCAACGAGAACCTCCACCCGATCCACGAAATCTATTTCCGGTGCGAGTTCAATTCCACCGCATCGATTAATTGATCTTGAACTTTTCTGGGTCAAAACGGTATCGAACAACAAAGGGACCGTTCGTTTCTTTTAAGGGCGGCCTCACGTAACACGAATGTGGTTTCTGCATTCGCGCAAGAGATTATTTAAATGTGACATAAGCGGCTTATGTGAAACAATGATTTATTTGTGAGTCGGTTTCACTTTGAAGATAAAGACCGCACTCCGCAGAATGTTAAAAGGGGGGGTTTCTTGCCTTTCTCGCCCACGGAGTCTCGTTTCAGTATGTGTTTGATGTAATGTACAATGACAATAATTAATTGCTTTCGCGTTTACATTAATCTTGTCTCGTCTGCGATTTCATTTATTCACGGCATCTCGAGAGATAATTTGATTTTAAATTATAATGATGGTTAGAAGCCATACACCCTTGGTAGGTATGGGTATTTACGACCCTGCGCGTTTCCTTTTATAGTATTAAATATCATTTGCAGGCCGCGAGAAAAGAAAACGCGCTGCACCGCAATTGCAAACTGTAAGAGTTTCATTTATTTAACAGGATTCATATTCAACTTTGTAAATATTATTGGGTAATCAAAATATGATAAGAATAATAATGGTATGGAAATTCAAATCTAGTGATACTAATTAATTAAAATCGCAGCTCGTATGTATAACACAAAGAGAATGTTTAAAATCGAAATTAATTGTCTAAAAGTACTGAGTGAATGATGAAATTACATCCTGTTTATACAAGTAGGCTAATTAAGTGCATGATACCCGGCGCGTTCACCATAAATGCGCAAACTCGCGGAGGCCGTTGATATTTCTGTTCGCACTCGCAGGAAATTATAATGAAAATTAAAATACAAAGAGAAGTCGAAAAACGTCGTTTCGTATCGATAGGCGGGGAAATTAAATTATCTGCCGTCTTGTCGGATATCGACCCCATTTCCTCCTCTGGCACAAGGCACAACTTATCGCAGTCGGCGGGGGGCGACATTCCTTTGTTTAGAATTTTGAACGGCGAACACGTCAACGACAGGACATATTAAATACTCTCCGTTCTTCTCCTGCAGGAAAGCGGGGACGAGTTTATTAAACCGACGACGGGAAGTATTTGCGTTCGATATTGGACTATTTCATTATCGGAATGTTTTTACATCGAAAATTTGTTGTGACATAAAAATGATATTTTATTATCTACGTTGATCTTATTAAGAATAGAAATACCACCCAATATAAAGGCTGAGTATAAAGTATGAATTTTTCAAATTTTAACTAATTTCGTCTAATCTGGTTATTTATAAATAAATTTATTGAAACCAAAAAATTTTAAACCGGTACTTTAAAACATATTCTCCGTTATTTAAAGCAGTGGTGCGACTCCCTGAGGGGTCGCTACAATATATTTGTGTGTCGCCAAATTCAAAGATATTTTTTTGACAATAAAATATATAAATAAGCCTTTTCGTCAAGTAACAGGTATAAATAAAATAGTGAAATAAAAGCAGTGAAACAAAACCAAGTGTTTTAATTAATCAAATTATATAATTATGTTTCACCACGGGTTAAGTGATAAATTAATTCATCATATAGTGAAATGAAATTATATTATTTATAAAAATAGAACTATATTTTTTTAAAGAAAACATTTGTCTGAATTTCTACCTAAACCTTTAGTTCGGCAACCGGCAGGCAAACAGACATAGTGATAAACAATAATTTGAGATGCCCTCTATTGCTTTTTCGTGCAACTTGGGACGCTCTGGCATTTAGTGGTGGCCATCTATGTTACAGTTTTCCCAATCTTAGGTATATCCCCTGTTATCATCTTAATACTGTGGTCACAGCAAGCACTGTGCAATTCTTTACGTCTATGTTTCAGTAATTCTTTTGCTCAGAGAAATCGAACCGAAATTGATTTCGTTCCGGTTTACGGTTCTTTCCAATTTCGGTTCCGGTTCGTCTAAAAATTCCGGTTCACTTTCGGTTCGGTTCCGCTTCAGTTTTGGTTCGGTCCCGTTTAGTTCCGGTTAAAATGAAAATTTAAAATCGAAAGAAAAACAGTTTAAATTAGCTGAAGTTAAAATTCGAACATCAAACATCTACCGGTATTTTTGTTTAAATTTTCTTTATCAAATTCTCTCCTCACTTTAACGCAATTAAAATTAAAAATGGATTATTCTTGAAAACGAAAACAAAACACAATTTAGGAACATATTTAAAAAGTACAAAAACATCGTACGTAAATAAAATAAATCTCTAACAAATTAGGAAGAATATTTGTTGAATTTGGTTGTCGTTTATCACGTGGTGAAACATTTTTAAAATTAAGGGTTGTTAACCTAGATAAGGATGTAAAAATCGAAACTAGTCGGAATAAATTGTAAAAAAATTGTAAAACCAAGTGCCTCATTTTAACAGCCCTTAAAATTAGATAGGCGGGGAAAATATAAAAATAATTAATGACACCGTCAAAAAGGAACCAAGATAAACTTGCTCTAACAAAAAAAAAAAAAATTACACATTTGAATATCGTAGAATGCATTTTTCATCACCATAGTTTAAGTTTGTAACGTTGACGTTTTGTATACAGCTATATTAATTGTTATTACGTGAAATCAGAAATGTGTTGTTTTTAAGCTTTCGAATAAAAATTCTTCGTTAATTTTTTTAAAATTTTTCAAATCTTCGAATGCATTTTTAGTTTAACCAGTTTAAGTTTGGAATATAGCCGTTTTGGTAACTGCAAGAATATGGAATTTGTTTATTTTGTAAAATCAGAAATGTAATGTTTTTTTGATGGATTTTGAGCTTTAGAATAAGAATTCTCCTTTTTTTTTCAAGTCTTTAAATGCATTTTTAGTTTTTCCTGTTCAAGTTTAGAATTTACATTTAGAATATGGCATTTTTTTTACGTGAAATCAGAAATGTATTGCTATTTATGGATTTTAAACTTTCGAATAAAAATTCTCCATTAATTTTTTTCAAATCTTTCAATTCGCTCGGGTCCGTGGTTGTATATGTCTTACATTATTCATTTGTTCATTTATTCTCATTATTCATACAAATATAATACAAAATAATAGCCGTGTGTGACTGAATGGCTCAGCCTAAGTAAAAAAAATCTTTAAATGCATTTTTAGTTTTTCCAATTAAAGTTTGGAATATAACCGTTTTAATAACAGCTAGAATATAGCATTTGTTTTTACATAAAATCAGAAACGTATTGGTTTTTTTTTATGGATTTTGAGCTTTAGAACAAAAATTCTTCATTCATTATTTTTCTTTAATTTCTTAAATCTTTAAATACATTTTTAGTTTTTCCAATTCAATTTTGGAATGTTGCCGTTTTGTTAACAGCTAGAATATGGCATTTGTTTTTACATAACATCAAAAATGTATTGTTTTTCTTTAATGGATTTTGAGCTTCACAGTAAAAATTCTCCATTAGTTTTAATTTTTAGTTTTTCAAATCATTAAATGCATTTTTAGTTCTACCAGTTCAAGTTTGGAATATTACCGTTTTGTTAACTGCAAGAATATGGAATTTGTTTTTTTTTTGTAAAATCAGAAATGTAATGTTTTTTTATCGACTTTCAGCTTTAGAGTAAAAATTCTGCTTTTTTATATTTTTCAAGTCTGTAAATACATTTTCAGTTTTTCCAGTTCAAGTTTGGAATGTTGTCGTTTTGTTGACAGCTAGAATATGGCATTTGTTTTTACTTGAAACCAGAAATGTATTGTTATTTATGGATTTTAAACTTTAGAATAAAAATTCTCCATTCATTTCTTTTTTAAATCTTTAAATACATTTTTAGTTTCTCCAATTCAAGTTTGGAATATTGCCGTTTTGTTAACAGCCAGAATATGGAATTTGTTTTTTCGTAAAATCAGAAATGTAATGTTTTTTTTTATGGATTTTGAGCTTTAGAATAAAAATTCTCCTTTTTTATTTTTCAAGTCTTTAAATGCATTTTCAGTTTTCCCAATTAAAGTTTGGAATATTGTCGTTTTGTTAACAGCTGAAATATGACATTTGTTTTTACGTGAAATCAGAAATCTATTGCTATTTACGGATTTTAAACTTTAGAATAAACATTTTTCATTCATAATTTTTTTTTTCAAATCCTTAAATGCATTTTTAGGTTTTCCAATTCAAGTTTGGAATGTTGCCGTTTTGTTAACAGCTTAAATATGGCATTTGTTTTTACGTAAAATAAGAAATGTATTGTTTATTTTTTGTCAAGTATTTATTAGAAATATTTATTAACAAAAGATGTTCGGTTTTATTTATTATTAAGATTTGTTGAAGTGTTTTTATAATATTTTCAATATTCGAAAAGATATCGAAAAAAACAAAAGAAAAATGAACGCCTAAATTAAAAATCAAAAATTTAAAACCAAGTAAATAATCTAAAATTAACATAAAATTTTTGCAGAAAATACAGGATTTAAAAATTCTGGTCTGAATATAAAAAATGTAGGTTCTTTAAATAAAAACTTAAAAATACTGGCCAAAAAATTAAAAATTCGACCATAAAAAATAATAATTCAGGTTAAAAAATCTGAAATATAGGCCAAAAATTCGAAAATTTAGATCGAAAATCGAAAACTTGCTCATAAAAAAAAAAAAAAAAAATACATTGAAAATATATGCCAAACATATTAAATATATGCTAAATTAAAAATTTAGGTCCAAATATAAAAAAAATTCGGGCCAAAGAATAATGTAGTTTGTTAAAATAATTTGCTCACAACTATATGTATATTTCTTAAGTAAATGTCAAATTTCAACTATAAACAAAAAATGAACGCCTAATTTAAAATCAAGTTAATAATCTAAAATTAAAATAATTTTTTTTGTAGAAAATACAGCAGCTAAAAATTCGTGTCTAAATATCAAAAAAAAATAGGTACTTTAAGTAAAAACTCGAAAAGAACTGGCAAAAATCAAAAATTTCCGCATAAAAATAAATAATTCAGGTTACAAAATCTAAAACATGGGACAAAAGAATAAAAATTTAGATCAGAAATCAAATTCTAATAATCTACCGTCAGTTTATTCAAAATATAATGATATTTAAAAAAAAACGTATTATTTATAATATTTATAATATTTATCTATAAATTCATTAAAGGCGAGTAACTCCAGAGATATACAGGGTGTTTCAGAGAATTTTTACTGTGACAAAATATGCAGGGTGTTCTATTTAAAAAAAAAAAACATAAGTTTGGTCTGTAACTTTGTTATGAGACACCCTGTATAAATTGGAATATTTTTAGGGCGTGCAGGTCACTATTATACACAACTTTTGTATAAAATATTTTTCGATATTTTAAAAAAATAAGCACGTGATTGACCGTTCCCAGAGCTCTGAAACACCCTGTATACGGTATGACTGTGGATCTCATAAAATCTGTAAAAGATTTCTTGATACCACCGCTAACCGCATTATTTAATCAATGCATTCAATCGTGCACCTTTCCAGACTCTTTAAAATTGGCAAAAGTAATACTCATACCTAAGAAAGGCGATTCCAGCGAAATAAATGATCATAAGCCAATTTCCATCTTACCTATCATTTCAAAGGTCTTCGAAAAGATTATGTCAAATCAACTAAACGAATATGTAGAACATAATCTGTTAGATTCTCGCCAACATGGATTTAGAAGAAACAAATCTACAATAACAGCCATTTTGGATTTTCTGAAAATGTGCATGGATTGTTTTGAAGACAATAAGTATCTACATGCCACATTTCTTGACCTGTCGAAGGCTTTGACTCAATTTCACAAGAAATCCTCATCCGTAAGCTTTATATGTATAATTTACATCCTGAAGCGTGTCGTCTTATTAGTTCATACTAAATAGAGCCCAATGTGTCGAAGTTGGTGGGGTAACGTCCTCCTTTCTCGATATTAAGTACGGGGTGCTTCAAGGCTCCATCTTGGGCCCTCTACTATTCCTCATATTTATAAATGATCTACCCTCTATCTCAGGTGCGAGCGACCTTATCCTATATGCTGACGACACAACAATAACTAGTACAGGACCTACCGAGCTGGAGAGCATTACTCTGAGGAATTCATCTCTCGTGCGTGCGGGTAAATGAGTGGTTTCAACGCAATAAACTCAAACTAAATCCTGAAAAAACCGTCAACATGGTTTTCACTTTAAAACATCTAGATGTGGGGATGAATGAAAACTATAGCGACTTTACAAAAGTTCCTTGGAATCTTTGTCGATGAGAAGTTAACCTGGTATAAGCAGGGCGAACAATTAACTCAAATTCTGAGTAGTTGCGCTTTTTTATTATGGCGACTTCACAACTCAGTTTCCAAGGACACTTTAAAAGCAGCCTACCACGCTATTTTTGAAAGCCACTTACGTTATGTTTTTTTGCTCTGGAACCACTCCGCTATTAAAGCCAAAATGTTTGGATTGCAACGAAAAGCCATTACCGGGCTGACTGTAAATCATTGTTCCAAATAATTCATGTCTCTCTCATGCTTGTACATATTTGAATGCTTAATATATATTAAAACTCAGAAGGCTAATATGTGTCAGCATGAGGACCCACACCCATATAACACTGGGAACAAAGAAAATCTATACCCAATATCCAACAGATTAGAGAAAACCAAAACTGCCACAAGATACCAAGTAATAAAATTTTTCAACGCACTTCCTCTACATATTCGAAATTTAAATATGAACCAGTTTAAGAGTAGAATTAAAACAACTTTATTGAAATACACTTATTTCTCATTTGAAGAGTATTTAAGCAGCATTGCCCCAGACATCGTTAAGACGTAGGGTTATCGCCTCCAAGTATACATTTTAATTATAAATTTTAATATGTACTTTCTCTTTTTACAACTAGTAAAATATAATATAATCATGAATTTTACCATTCTATCAAGTAAGATTTATTTAATGATTTACTGTGTAGTTTTCCATTATATTGTTGTTTTTTTTATCATACTGTGTAATTTTAACCATGACTTATGTAAGACGTCTTGTCATTAACATCAATAAACATATTATTATTATATTTGCAGAATCAAAATTGCCAATTTTAACAATTGAAAAGTGTCATTTTGATTCTTCAAATATACTATTTTCAACAGTGGAAAGGTACTACTTTTTAACCTTCGAAAATGGTAATTTTAAATTATTAAAAATAATTTATTTAATTATAAATATCGTATTCGTGCTAAAAAATAAAATGAAACTCATACCAAAAAAATCAAAAATTTCAACAAGCAAATGGGAAATTTTGACTAAAATAAAGAATATTTAGGCCCAAAAATAAAAAATACTAATCAAATAAATTGAAACATACCGAAGATAAAAAAATATAGGCCAAAATAAAAAATATAGGTCTAAAAATAAAATAATTCAGGCCAAAAATTTTAAAAAAGTAAGTAGTTAAAATAACTCCCTCACGACTATATTTTCTAAGTAAATGTCAAATTTAACTCGAAACTAAAAATGAACGCCCAAATTAAAATCAAAAATTTAAAATCAAGTAAATAATCTAAAATAAAAATAAAAATTTATTATTAATAAAAAAATACAAGATTTAAAAATTTGGGTCTGAATATAAAAAAATGTAGGTTATTTAAATAAAACTTGAAAATCCTGGCCAAAAAATTAAAAATTCAAAGATAAAAACAATAATTTGGGTAAAAAAATCTGAAATACAGGTCAAAAATTCAAAAATTTAGACAAAAAATCAAAAACGTGCATAAAAAAGTGATTACCAAAAAAAAAACTAAAATGGCAAGAAGCAATCGGAAATTATGGCCAAAATAAAGAATATTTGGCCAGAAAATTAAAAAAATAAGTAAAAAAATATATATGTGAAAGATCTTAAATAAACGTCAAAATTAAAAATCTAGGTCTAAATAAAAATTCGGGCTAAAGAATAAAACAAATCATGTTGTTTGTTAAAATAATTTGCTCACGACTATATATTTTTTAAGTAAATGTCAAATTTCAACTTGAAACAAAAAATGGACGCCTCATTTAAAGGTAATCATCAAGTTAATAATCTAAAATTAAAGCAAAATCTTTGTATAAAATACAGGAGCTAAAAATTCGGGTCTACAAATAAAAAAATAGGTTCTTTACATAAAAGCTCAAGAAAACTGCCCAAAAAATCAAAAATTTGCGCATAAAAATAAATAATTCAGGTTATAAAATCTAAAACATGGGCCAAAAAAATAAAAATCTAGATCAGAAATTGAAAATTTGGGCTTAGCAATGAAAAATCCAGACCAAAATATCTAAACAAATAATTATAAAATTTGAGCCAACGTAAAGAAGTTGAAAATAACAAATTATACTTTAAATTTTAATAGTCTACTGTCAGTTTACTCAAAAGCTAATGATATTTTGAAAAAAAACGTATTATTTACAAGTCGTTTAATTCGGCATTCGCTATAGTTATTGTTGATACTTCGATATAACAGATATAATTTCATAATTATAGACCAAAAATAATAAAAAAAAATTGTTTCGATAAACAATCATTTCGTGAACAATATTTAAATTTCCTTATTGCCATCAAAATCTGTTCAATAGTAATAGTAACTAGTTTTCCTAGTCGACATATATGAAATTGTTTTCTTTAAAATTTTAAATTAAAAAAGAAAATTAAAATTGTTTTTTTAATTCTTTTATTGCGTAGCTTATTAAAATTGAGCAAAGTAACCAGTGACGAAACGACGGCTCCGCTGCGCTGCGCCGTCGTCTTTGCGTATCCCTTTGAAATTGGCCAAAGTAACTGGTGACGTACGACGGCTCCGCTGCGCTGCGCCGTCGATTGTGCGTAGCCTCTTAAAATTGACCAAAGTAGCTGGTGACGAACTTAATAGTAATCGTAATAGTTATCGTAATAGCAACCGTAATCGTAATAGTAATAGTAATAGTAAAAGTAATAGTAATAGTAATAGTAATAGTAATAGTAATAGTAATAGTAATAGTAATAGTAATAGTAATAGTAATAGTAATAGTAATAGTAATAGTAATAGTAATAGTAATAGTAATAGTAATAGTAATAGTAATAGTAATAGTAATAGTAATAGTAATAGTAATAGTAATAGTAATAATAATAGTAATAGTAATAGTAATAATAATAGTAATAGTAATAGTAACAGTAGTTTATTGGTGGTACTACATATGTTTACACAGGTCAAACAAACAGTTAATATAAGCATATTAAAAAATGTTACTAAAAGTAAATAACTACAAGAGCGTAAGCAGTAATTTAGGTAAAAGTATGTGCTAAATATTCATTTAAAAATTTGTGTCT
Source organism: Ocypus olens (assembly GCA_910593695.2). Lineage (NCBI taxonomy): Eukaryota > Metazoa > Arthropoda > Insecta > Coleoptera > Staphylinidae > Ocypus > Ocypus olens. The sequence continues at coordinate 11,650,374 of OU343061.1, forward strand.
TTCATATTTAGAAAATTTGGAAAAAATGGTAATGTGGTCATCATGTTACTTTCTCCGACTTGCCGGTATCATTTATATTTACGCTTTCATCATCTATTTTAAATTTAAATCATATTTTAAATGTTCATCGAACGTTTCGTAGACTCGGGTGAAACTGACGTTTAAAACGTCAAAATTATGAAAGTTGGAAAAATTATACTTCCAATTCAAAAACTCAGTTTACTCAAAAACTAAAGGGATTTCGAAAAAAACGTATTTTTTATAAGTTGTTCATTTTAGCATTCTCATTTAGTTATTAGTAACATAAATATGCTGTAACTATTATCGTTTTATAATTATAAACCAAAATTTAAAAAAAATGATAATTTTTTTTCTCGAATAAAAATGATTTTATGAAAAATGTTTTTAAGCAAATGATGTTAATTTCTTTGTTGTCTTAAATTTTTGTTTAAATGTTTTTGTGATATTTTTCATACTTAAGCACACACACAGACACAAATATTTTTTTCCAGAAATTGTTGAAATGGCATCTACGGACCCCAAAACGGATTTTTCCGTAAAATAAATTTTTGAAAAAAAAATCTCGATTACAATACTTCCTGTACTTCGTAGCGGAGAAAGTAAAAAGACAAAAAGTGGTTAAGGTTAACATCCACTTCCGGTGTGCAAAAAAAGCTTTTAAGTTTTATTCCAAATAATCCAAACTGGATTGTCAAATAAAACTTACGTTCAAAGTTTCATGTTTTCATATTTCTATTGAATCTTTAAGTAGAATGTAGTTTAAGTAGATTTAGAGTTCTAGAGTTGTAGCAATTGTTTTTCTATTTTTTTTTCTATTCATGAAAATCATAATTTTAAAATGAGCATATTTGCTGTTCCCGTTTCCTTAAAATCCAGTAAAGGAGTGTTTCAGATTCTTATGGAATCTTGAAAAATGTGATTTGAATAAATTTGGAAAGCTTCAGATTTTTAGCAGTTGTATTCAACAAATAATCCGAAGAACTGGATTGTCAAATAAAACTTACGTTCAAAGTTTCATGTTAATTGCTCTATCAGTTTTTGAGAAAGAGATACCATTTTCTTCCCAGAAATCGCCTCAAGACGGATATTTCCGTTGATAAAAATTTTGAAAAAATTATCACGCCCCGTACTTCGTACCGGATAAAGTAAAAAAAATGCGTCTGTGTGCGTGTATCTCAAAACCAGATACGGAAAATAACATGCAGATTTGAACATAACCTTATTAGACAAGCAGAAGAAATGAATAGCTTTTGGTAAAATTTTCTACAGCGAAAGTAGGTTTTAAATATAAAAAATATTTTAAAACATTTAAACAAATACTGAAGATAACAAAGCAATGGACATCATTTGTTTATTTTTTTTTATTCAGAAATATAAGCGCAAATCCTTGCAATAATTTCACTTTAACTACGTTGACTTTTAAGAAATACACTCCGCAAAAAAATTATCGCATCACTAATATTATTGTACAGTTCAGCTTGTAACTGCCTTGAGATACAATGTCTGATACTCAGTGCATTTAAATGTTTGATACTCAGTGCATTTAAACGTATAAATCAGTCATCTCTTGCTGTTGTTGCCCTCTTACGACCTTGTCCTACTCTTCGTGTGTATTCTCTGAATTTTCTTATTATTCTTGAAACCGTGGACTGCTGAATTCCCAATGCTGCAGTAACATATCTTTGATTTCGACCATCGTCAACGACACGAACAATTTTGTCTCTTGTTAAATTTCTAGAATTGCGAGCAGTAGCTTCAACGTTCATTTTGAAATCAAAAATACTAAGAATTTCATATAAAGAAGCATTTAAATGTTAAAAAAAATATATATAAAATTACTCTTACCACAAATTCAAGAAAATCGAAGGAATATTCGTTGTGTTGTATTGTTATGTTTATTATTCATAGAAACAGATATGTTATCACAATAAACAAATGTTCTAAGAGGAAGAACTTAGGTGATGCGATAATTTTTTTGCGAAGTTTATCCAGCCAAACAAATTTTTACACAAAATGGGGGTTGGAAATGAAAATAGTTTGCGTATCACTGATTTAAAGCATTGGTTGTCCTTATTATAATATTTCTACAGACCTAGAATAGTAACGTTATCTACAACATATCAATATTCCTTAGGGATCAAATCGTGCCGAAGTTAATTGGCTCTGGTTTGTTCGTCAAATTATGCAAATATCAAAGGATCTCCACTCACGATACGCACATTTTCATATCGGATCCCTCGGGATCTATCGCGAGCCATTCCCTCCCCTCCCCTCCTCATCCCGACCCGTTTCAAGCCATTTTCCCTTAGTCATTTCGGACACCTACCATCAGACCCGAAAACCCATCAGCCTCCATTTAAAACGTGTCCCTCCGGATATCGGATACACACTTTTGTTTGCCTTCTCCTATCCTATCTCGTCTCCTGCTGGAGGTGGCGCGCACACCCCTAAGCTGACGATATGCAGTCGAGCATCCCAGTCTCCGCACTTTTCATCCGGAACGAGGGCTTTTCCACGGATTATCCGCCCGTCGAATTGAAAACTAATAGACATTCCCATTTTGGAAAAGCCGTTTAGATGGGCGCGACGATACGGAAGGGGTATTACCATAAATCTCACCGTTAATTAAAACTGATTCATTAAGTAAACTAAGGTAATTAATTCGAGTGAATTTGAATACGTTTGTAGTCTGCATTTCGTAGTAATTGACTCAACAGTTTTATAGGATGATAATGTACAGGGTGTGTGCGAATTTTACCTACAAATGATTAATTATAGATTACGAAATAATCGTATTTTTATTATTATTTATTTTATACACAATCAAGTAAGCGAGTTATACTGGTTGTCACAGCAGCTCTATGACAAAATTTGACACGAGATATAATTTTAAGACGATTTTTTTTTTGGCCCATGTGAGCCTGGCATAAGAAACTTGTCTACAGCCAATCAGGAATCTAGTCATATACAGGGTGTAGAATTGGTTTACGCACCATGTTAAATTCTCATTGTTTAATTACTGGCTCCCCTGATTATTTTAGAGAAAAAGTGTAAATACATTTCTTGTAGAGCAAAAAATACTGTATACAACCTTGTCATTACTTATTTTTTTACTTTCTCCGTTACGAAGTACGAGAAAGTATTGTGATCGTGATTTTTTTTTCAAAAATTTTTTTTACGGAAATATCCGTTTTCGGGTCCCTAGATGCCATTTCGACAATTTCTGGAAAAAAAAAAATGTGTCTGTGTGTGTGTGTGTGTGTGTGTGTGTGTGTGTGTGTGTGTGTGTGTGTCTGTGTATGTGTGTGTGTGTCTGTCTGTGCGCGCTGTATCTCAAAAACTAATAGAGCAATTGATATGAAGCTTTGAACATCCGTCTTATTTGATAATCTGAAGAACTGAAAAGCTTTTGGTAAAATTTCGTACACCAGAAGTGGGCGTTTACCTTAACTATTTTTTGTTTTTTGCCAATATTTTCTTAAATATGAAAAATATTACAAAAACATTTAAACAAACATTGAAGACAATAAATAAATGAACATCTTTTGCTTGAAAACATTTTTCATAAAATCATTTTTATTTGAGAAAAAAAATTATTATTATTTTTTTAGTTTTTGGTTTATAATTATAAAACGATAATAGTTACAACAAATTTATGTTAATAATAATTGTAGAGAATGCCAAAATGAACAACTTATAAAGAATAAGTTTTTTTCTAAATCCCTTTAGTTTTTGAGTAAACTGAGTTTTTGAATGTGAAGGATAATTTTTCCATCTTTCATAATTTTGACGTTTTAAACGTCAGTTTAATCCACTCGATGCACATTCAAAATATTTCAATTGAAAATAAACCATGAAAGCGTAAATATAAATGATACCATCTAGTCGGAGAAAGTAACATGATGGCCACATCACCATTTTTTTACTTTCCATTCAAAGGGGAAATCGAGGAAATTAAAACTACTATTTTAGCAAAAATTTGTGGTGCCTTGGAATTTTTGAAATAAAAATCCGTTGAACGTTCCGAAATTTGCGAACCATTCTGTGAACAGTAGTGTGGTTTAGTGCACGTGCATTAGCAGAATAGTTCCATTTTACCATTAGGATCATAATACTTAAAATACGCCTAAATTTGTGATTACAACATTAACGTGACAGACAACGTTCAACGGTTTATTGTTTCGGCAATTCCAAGGTACTATCTATTTTTGCTAAAATAGTCGTTTTAATTTACCCTATTTCCCCTTTGTAAATAAAGTAAAAAAATAATTAAGGAGACGGTTGTGTAGAGTATTTTTTTCTCTACAAGAAACATATTTACAGTTTTTCTCTAAAATAATTTGGGGAGCCAATATTTGAACATTAAGAAACAATTAGGTACGCAAAACAAACACCTTAAAATGCATGAGAGAAAATCTTAGATTTATGCCTGCCAACGAAAAAATGGTGATGTGGCCATCATGTCACTTTCTCCGATTTGATAGAATCATAGCCATTTATGTTTACGTTTTCATGGTTTATTTTTAATTGAAATCATATTTTAAATGTAAATCGAGCGTTTTGTAGAATCGGATGAGACTGACGTTTAAAACGTCAAAATTATGAAATATGAAAATGACAAATTATGCTTGAAATCCTAATAGTCAGTTTACTAAAAACCAAAGAGATTTCGAAAAAAACTTAATCTTTATAAGTTGCTCATTTCTCCACAACTATTAAAAATTTGCTATAACTATTATCGTTTCATAATTATAAACCAGAAACGTTTGGAAGAAAAATATTTTTTTCAGAATTCAAATCCAGATTTGATGAGTTTAATTTAACCCTTACCAAACAAGCTAGTTTATAACAATCGATTTATGGTGGCTGCGCCGGGAAATTAAAATAATATTAATAATACCTTTACTGTCGCAGAATATACAAGTTCATACATATTGAACACGTCAAATAGAACAAATAATGCATTACAATATTACTACATACACTAACAAAGATTCAGATATCAGATTATAGTAATTCATGCATGGTTTACGCAACTACAAGCGAAATAGATTACCGATTGGAAGTTAGCCTTAAATTCAGCCATGAATCCGGCGCCTTCACCATTTTTTGAAGTAATCTCTACTAATTTACAGAAAATGGATTAAAATTCATAATTAATCAAATTGCTGTTATGCTTTAGAATTAATAATAAGATTTTAACTTAGTATTTACCCCGATTTTTCGATAAGATCTACCGAAATATTGTTAATTTTCAAAAAAATCAAAAGTCATCGTTAGGCGTAGTTTGGGTTCGATATTTTTGGCCACAAATGTTCTATGGGGCTTTCCTAACAATATTTTACCTTAAAGAAAGACACACATTCTTCATTTTTGTTTAATTAATTATTTAACTTAACACTTTTATGAAATTTCATCTATTTTCAAAAAATCAAAAGTCATTGTTAGGCGTAGCTTGGGTTCCATATTTTTGACCACAAATGTTCTATCGGACTTTGTTAACAATATTAAGCGTTAAAAGAATGACGCATATTCTTCATTTTTGTTTAAATAATTATTTAACTTGACACTTTTATGAAATTTGTGCATTTCTTTGTTGCCCTCAATATTTGTTTGTTTGTATATGTTTTTGTGATATTTTTTATTTAAAAACATTTTGGAAAAAACAAAAATCAGTTAAGGTATACGAAATTTTACCAAAAGCTTTTCGGTTCTTCAGATTATCAAATAAGATGGATGTTCAAAGTTTCATATCAATTTCTCTATTAGTTTTTGAGATACAGTGCGCACCGGTACACACACGCGCACACAGTAAACACACAGGACACACACAGGACACACACCCACAGATAAAAAAAAAATCCGAAAATTGTTGAAATGGCATCTAGGCACTCCAGAACGCATATTTCTGTAAAAAACAGTTTTAGAAAAAATTTTCGCGATCACGTTACTTTTTTGTTCTTCGTAACGAAGAACGTGAAAAATTTAAAAACAAAAAAAAAAATCAATGAAATTTCCATGCACCTTTATCCATTTTTCGATTCGAAAGTCATGAAATAACGTTAAAATAGTGGAGTACAAAATTTGTATTCTACAGCATTTTTTTTTTAAATTTTGATATTGGTTTTAACGAATTTGCCAGAGCTCACAATTAGTCGAAAACTTTTATCGGTCGACTTAGCTTAGGTTTCAGATGATCTAGCAACTTTTTTCAGTTTCCACATCACTTTTGCAATTCTTTTACGGTATTTGTAAGTTTTCCGTAGAACACGAATTTCGTACTATTTTGACGTTTTGACAGACCTAAAATTCGCGACAAGAAATGTTTTTCTTGTTGCAAAAAAATTCCTGTATTCAATACACGGTTTTTGAAGTTTTGCCAAGGTATGTAGACATGCAGGGTCTTTTTTTAACTTACAACACATGATTGTTAATGTCTATGTTCTATGCTATAATAATCACATCAACGCATTGCAATGTATTGACAATGTAGGCAGCCAAGTACACAACGGTGACAGTGACACAGAACGCATTACGAATAATGTTAGGTTAATTAAATTAAATACGGTTTCACATAATTCTGTTCGTTTGCCTTTGTCCTCATTTGAAAGTTGCTGATAATTTGAAAACTTGTAAGCATTGTATTTAAATTCTTTTAATGTCTTGTAAACGGAAGCTGAACTTATTTGAAACTGTGCTGCGATAACTCTTAACGATGATATGGGGTTCTGCTCTACGTAACATAAAATGTTGAGTTTCATCTCTTCCGTTAAAATGTGATTTCCTTTAGCCCTTTTAATGTGAAAATTACTCACGCAGCCAGTATTGTCAAAATGATGGACAATATTACAAATTGTTGAGATGGATGGAACTTGTCTGCTCGGATACTCAACCGAAAACAAATCTCTAACACGTCTCGAATGCTGTTCCCACTCTTGTACCAATTAATTATCTGTATTCTTTCTTCGGTGGTGTAATACATTTTTATTAATAACACAATTTTGAAAATTAAATAAAACTGGGTATAAGTACGGTTGCCTATATTGCAATGCGTTAATGTGATTATTATAACATAGAACATAGACATTATCAATCATATGTTCTGAGATAAAAAAAACCCTTTATATGAAGGCCTACAATTTGTAAAAAAAAAAATAGCGTTGAAAGACGATTTTCCCATGCTAATAAAATGGGAAATTAGATTTGCCTGCAGGCACGCGAAAATACGGTTACCAATGAGTTTTTTTATTTCAAAATAGTTATTTACCATGAAAAGAAGACGATTTGGGAAACAGTGGACAAACGAATGTACAGTTGCAAAAATCTACAGGGCATTTTTGTGCTGAGTAGATAGGACTTTAAAATAAATGTCAATCAAATGTCAAAATGATTAATTTTGATTAATTAAAATTTTTCATTGAAATGTCTGTGGCGCGCTTTATTGGGTTACTGGATTAAGGATGGACGTTACGAGACTCGGCAAATCATCTAAATGTAAATAAAAACATGTGTGTCCTATCTTAATTGAAACGCATCAACTGTCAGGCAGATTTACACAACTAAAAATTTGTCAAATACAATTTTGAAATTTCAAGAAGTCTGGCCGTTGAATCTTTGTGCGGACGTCACTGTTTATATTCGCATGAATCAAGTCGGTACTTCATAGTCAAATCTAGTTCATATTAATATTGTATTAAAACCACTTACTACATAGTGAACGACTTGTTACATCTTTTACTTTCTCCATTACGAAGTAAAGTATTGTGATCGTGATTTTTTTCAAAAAATTTTTTTACCGAAATATCCGTTTTGGGGTCCCTTGATGCAATTTTAACAATTAAAAAAAAAAACAAATGTGTGTATGTGTGTGTGTCTGCTGGGTGTGTGTCTGTCTGTACGAGCTGTATCTCAAAAACTAATAGAGCAATTAATATGAAACTTTGAACATACGTCTTATTTGATAATCTGAAGAACTGAAAAGGTTTTGGTAAAATTTCGTACACCGGAAGTGGGTGTTTACCTTAACTGTTTTTTGTTTTTTGCCAATATTTTCTTAAATATGAAAAATATCACAAAAACATTTAAACAAACATTGAAGACAACAAAGAAATGAACATCTTTTGCTTGCAGACACACACACACACACACAGACACACACACAGACACAATTTTTTTTTCCAGAAATTGTTGAAATGGCATCTAGGGACCCCAAAACGGATATTTCCGTAAAAAAAAATTTTGAAAAAAAAATCACGATCACAATACTTGCTCGTACTTTGTAACGGAGAAAGTAAAAAGAATCCAGAACATATGGAAATTAAGAATAACTACAAAAGAAAGTATTTAAATGCAATTAAAACAGCAATAATTGAAGCTGAAACAGTAACTATATCAAAAAACATAAAAAATAATCAAATGGCAACGTGGAAAATTATAAACAAAAATAAAGTTCAATCCAATATTGATGATTGCAATATAACTGCCAATCAATTTAATACATTCTTTATTAATGCACCAAAAGAACTGCCTATATCTCTACAGTAATCGAAGACTGATCCAATTATTTTAATGTTTAGTTGTGAAAATCCTGTGTTTGTTTCATCTTATTTTAAAGGGTATAGCGGAATAAGATGGTCAAAAGTGCCCCCAAATGAAATAAGCCGGGAGGTTAAAAATAATGTTTAGGATCATAAAAAAGTCAGATTCGACAAAAAAGTAGCACCTCTCATCCCTTGCTACAGTCAAAAATGTGTTTTTTTGGTTTTTAATTCCTCCTGTGCATCCAACTAACTTTTTACTATGGGTAGGTATCAGCACCTTAAGATAACAATATTATCTAATGTATTTTTATAAAACGGGAATTTTTGGCTGGAAATTCGAATTTTGATAATATAAAATATCACTAAATAGCGATTATTTCAGAGACGTTAAAAGGTGCACTTCTAAAAAATATATGTAATAAGTGTCTATTGTTTCTTAATATGTGTGATTTTTTTCAGAATTTTCCGAGTGGTAGAAGATGGTCAAAATAATTAAAAACCGAATTTTTGACTAATTTTAAACTAATTTTGTGGCATGTATTTTCAGAAATAAACTTATCTATTAGTACCATTTATTTTGCGTAAAAATTACTTACTTAACATTTTATATTAATTCGGCTGTAGCACCTTTTGATTTTAACGAAGAAAGTAATTTTGAATGATTTTTTTAGTTTCAGGTATTAGAGTTTCCCACTAAACGTGCAACACAAAATTGTGTAGCATACATCAATACAAGAAATGACTTAAAATGTGCAAATAAAGATTTTTACTTCCGTTTGGAAGTGATAAATAAGGTTAAAATTAGTCAAAAATACGGTTTTAAATTATTTTAGCCATGTACTATCACCCGGAAAATTCTGAAAAAATCACACATATTAAGAAACAATAGAAACCCATTATATATTTTTTCTAGAAGTGCACCTTTTAACGTCTCTGGAATAATAGCTATTTATTGACATTTTATAGTGTCAAAATTTTATTTTCCCGCCAAAAATTTCCGTTTTATAAAAATACATTAGATAATATTGTTATCTTAAGGTACTGATACCTACCGAAAATCAAAAATTAGATGGATCCACAGGAAAATTAAAAACCAAAAAATCACGTTTTTGACTATAGCAAGGGATGGGAGGGGGGAGGGGGGCTACTTGTTTGTCGAATCCGATTTTTTTATGATTCTAAACATTATTTTTAACCTTCCAAATCATTTCATTTGGGGGCACTTTTGACCATCTTATTCCGCTATACCCTTTCGTGAGGTCACGATCAATGAAGTAAGGGATGAAGTAAGGGATGATCAATGATCTAAAGTCGGGCAAAAGTTTTGATATTTATGGGTTATCAGCCAGCATGTTAAAAGATATAAAAGACTCGATTATTATTCCATTAACTCTATTATTTAATTCTTGTATCAAGGAGAAAGTTTTCATTTCTTTTAACTTAAATATTGTAAACAAAGGCCCATGGAACATTTGTGGCCAAAAATATCAAACCTAAACTACGCCTCACTATGACTTTTAATTTTTTGAAAATTGACCATGTTTCGATAGATGTCTTATCCAAAAATCGGGGTAAATCCCAAGTTAAAAGCTAATTGTTATTACTATGGCACTACAGCAATTTGATTAATTATGAATTTTAATCCATTGTCTGTAAATTAGTAGAGAAAACTTGGAAATTTACTATATTTAAAAATGGTGGATGCGCCGGATTCGTGGCTGAAATTTATGGCTAACTTCCAGTCGGTTATCGTAACAGGTTTAGCATATCGACAAGATTGTAGAATTGGGTACACTGCAAATAATATACTATCATATTTATCATTTCATTAATGTGTATATTCTTGTATACTTGCATGTGCATATTTGTATATATTTATATTTTATTCACCACTAACTTATTATTTTAATTTTAATTGTAACTTTGATTTTAATTTTAATTGTAATTTTAATTTCAATTTCATATTGTATGCATTTTTAATCACCGTTTTATCGTGATAGTATTATTTTATTTTTTAATTTGTGTTAGATCATGCCGCAATATCAGTTCTCGGATATTAGAGATGGGCAAAACTGCTACTTTTGAATCACGTTGCTACCTGTGATTGCTACTTTCTAATATCGGTGATTTTAGACTGTGATCACGGTTAGTAAACGTCGTAACACCTTCTGAAATTGTTAATGGTCTCTCAAAAATGTTTTTGATATGATTCTGCTAATATTTGTCCACCTGTAACCTTTTGATATTATACCTGTGACTGAAGGTAATATTTTGGCAATATTATTGCTATACCAAATAAATATACGACTATCCTTAATTCAGTTCAAAATTCGAGAAGTACTTGGAGATTTTTGCAGGAAAAAAGAAAGTTTGTTCAGTAAATTTGAAAAGTTTTAAGTATGTGGCAAATGTTTTCCTATTTTGGTTTTACCTCTAAGAAAAACGTATCTTTTGAAAGATTATTTGCTCCGTTCTCGAAGGATTATTTTAAATTAAAATCATTAATCAAAAGAGATATGGATTTTTGAAAACTTTCGTTTTAATTTTTTGAGCACAAAAACATCGCAGAAAAAAATGCGGGCAAACTTCCATATGAAATCATCCTCAATGGCCGAAGTATCGCTAATTCAAAATCAATTCGGTTTTTGTAAATCCAACAATTTTCAATAGAGATATGGATTTTTGAAGATTTTCGTTTTAATTTTTTGAGCACTTGAATGAAAACATCGCAGAAGAAAACATAAAACGCGTACAAAAAATCCTTAAAAAAATATCCTCTATGATCGAAGTATCGCTTATTCAAAATTAAGTTGGATTTTGTAAATTCAACAATTTTTAATAGAGATATAAATTTTTGAAAATTTTAGTTTAATTTTTTGAGCAATTGAATGAAAACATCGCAGAAAAAATATAAAACGCGCAGACAAAATTCCATAAAAAATCATTCTCAATGGCCGAAATATAGCTAATTCAAAATCTCTTTGGTTTTTGTAAATTCAACAATTTTCAATATAAATATGGATGTTTGAAGATTTTCGTTTTAATTTTTTGAGCACTTGAATGAAAACATCGCAGAAAAAAATATAAAACGCGTAGAAAAAATTCCTTTAAAACATATGCTCAATGATCGAAGTATCGCTTATTCAAAATTAATTTGGATTTTGTAACTTCAACAATTTTTAATAGAGATATGAATTTTTGAAAATTTTAGTTTAATTTTTTGAGCAATTGAATGAAAACATCGCAAAAAAAATATAAAACACGCAGACAAAATTCCATACAAAATCATCCTTAATGGCCCAAGTATAGCTAATTCAAAATCTCATTGGTTTTTGTAAATTCAACAATTGATAATAGCAATATGGATTTTTGAAGATTTTCATTTTAATTTTTTGAGCACTTGAATGAAAACATAAAAAAAAATATAAAACGCGTAGAAAAAATTCCTTAAAAAAATATCCTCAATGATCGACGTATCGCTAATTCAAAATTAATTTGGATTCTGTAAATTCAACCATTTTTAATAGAGATATGAATTTTTGAAAATTTTAGTTTATTTTTTTTTGAGCACTTGAATCAAAACATCGCAGAAAAAATATAAAACGCGCAGACAAAATTCCATAAAAAATCATCCTCAATGGCCGAAGTATAGCTAACTCAAAATCTCTTTGATTTTTGTAAATTCAACCATTTTCAAGAGAAATATGGATTTTTGAAGATTTTTGTTTTAATTTTTTGAGCACTTGAATGAAAACATCACAGAAAAAAATATATAACGCGTAGAAAAAATTCCTTAAAAAAATATCCTCAATGATCGAAGTATCACTTATTCAAAATTAATTTGGATTTTGTAATTTCAACAATTTCTAATAGAGATATGAATTTTTGAAAATTTTAGTTTAATTTTTTTGAGCACTTGAATGAAAACATCGCAGAAAAAATATATAACGCGCAGACAAAATTCCATAAACAATCAGCGTCAATGGCCTGAGTATAGCTTATTCAAAATCTCTTTGGTTTTTGTAAATTCAACAATTTATAATAGAAATATGGATTTTTTTAAGATTTTCGTTTTAATTTTATGAGCACTTGAATGAAAACATCGCAGAAAAAAATATAAAACGCGTAGAAAAAATTCCTTTAAAAAATATCCTCAATGGCCGAAGTATCGCTTATTCAAAATTAATTTGGTATTTGCAAATTCAACAATTTTTAATGGAAATATGTATTTTTAAAAATGTTAGTTTTATTTTTTTTGAGCACTTGAATGAAAACATCGCAGGAAAAATATAAAACTTGCAGATAAAATTCCATAAAAAAGTATCCTCAATGGTCGAAGTATCGCTTATTCAAAATCAATTTGGTTTTTGTAAAATCCACAGTTTTTAATGGAGATGTGGATTTTTGAAAATTTTAGTTTTAATTTTTTGAGCACCTAAATGAAACTTCGCAGAAAAAAAACGCGCAGACAAAATTTCGTAAAGAATTATCCTTAGCGGCCGAAGTATCACTTATTGAAAATTAATTTGGGGCTTGAAAATTCAATAATTTTCAATAGAGATATGTTTTTGAAGATTATTGTTTTATTTTGTTGACCACCTGAACAAGGAACATTTGGAGATTTTCGAAGTTTGGTAAATTGTTATTATCTATTTTTTTTTTCAGTTCATGATGTTTGTAATTTCAAAATTAGTTTCGTGGTGTTATTTTAAAATGTATGTTTAGATATTTGCGCTGAATCTTAAATTAAAATGAATTTTAAGTCATTTTGGGTTTATTAAGTCGCCGGACTCATCACTTTCGATCACAGCGAGTTTGTGGTTCATTCCCATGCTGGGCAAGATAATTTTTTAATTTTTATAAAATCTCAATTAATGAATTAATAATTGTTAGTACATAAGTTGTAATTTATTTTATTTTATATGGTATACTATGGAATTTTATAAAAATTTGTCTTTTTTATTAAATATTTATTCAAAATTTAAATACAATACCCTGCAAAAATGGGAGAATAAAGTAATATTAATATTAAATAACATTTAGAAATTCCATCTTGTACTGTCTTCTTACAATTACGTTTTAAGTAACAGTCACAGTTTAAGTAGCAATCACAGTTTGTCACAGTTTAAATAGCAAGTTATTTCCGAAATGGGACTAAAGTGGACGGATTGGTTGTATTCATTCGACGCACCTATGACAGAGTTTCAGGAAGAAATTCCTAACGGTCTCATTATTTAGGATGAATTTAAAAATACCTTGTTACGAACTGTTGTATTATTTCATGAAACGGGTAGTATTCTCCGTAAACCAGGAAGTGGTAGACCAGTTAAACGAACTCAAGATGCTATTAACACAGCCTAAGGAATTTTGGAAGGTGAATCTGCGTCTTCTCTGCGTTGTTTAACACAGCAAATTAATTTATCCGTAGGAACATGCCGCAAGTAACATAACCTCAATATGTGTTACCAACTTAAATTTTTTTAAATAAAAAATCATGGCATGAGGTTTTCTTTTAATGAACATACTTTACATGCCCTATGTTCCTAGTACGCGCCACCAATCTGTATACATAGTAATAGTAATTATATTATATTATATGACTTTTGTAAAACCTTAGTTAAAGCAATAAAGATGATTATTAACATGCAAATCCCTATGGTGCGTTAACCAATTCTACACCCTGCATACGACGAATTTTGATTTGCACAAATATCAAAATAGCTTTGATTTTATAATAGAATGTATTTAAAAAAAAATCATGGGAATTACCTAGATTTTAGGTAAATCCACTTTTTCCACCGCCGATTCTGAATCCGGAGCGCGTTTCATATTTAACGAAATGATGAAAGGATTTTGGGATTAATCCAACGAAAAAAAATAGAACGAACGAGGACATGGACGCGGAATTGAGGACAGTGGAGCAGCAAGCAATCGATGGCGGGAAAAAAAAGGGACGCCGCCGAGTTTGCCGCTGATGCAGTTCGTCCAGAATACAAACAAACAAAAGGGCCCTAATGAATGCAATGGGACAAAAACGAGTAGTCCTAGAGAGATACGTGCTCTTCCACCGGAAAAATACGCCCTCCACACCCAACTGGAATACTTGCATGACAATGGATTTTAACGAATCGTGAAAATATTTCAAATGAGTGCATTAGTGATGGGAGACAATGGAGAATAAATGGGGATTCTATTGTTGGATTCGAGATGTTTCTAGTATGGTTCCTACACCTCTTAATTATTGTAGTTTGAGTAGTTTTAATTTTGTGTTATAATATTTATTATTTTACGTTTTATTCATATTTGCTAAAATAGAGCAACTGTTGTTGAATACACACTATATAGTTAATTAAATTAGTATTTGATAAATTTTTACAGCTTTTTGAACTATGAATTTGAATTTGAAATTTTAATAAAACTGAATACAGTAGAAATACCAATTTTGAAATAATAAAAAAAAATATAAAATTACTAATTTGAACAACTAAAAATTTTATATCATATATAAAACACTGAAACTTTCAAATTGACTCAAAATACATTCTACATTAAGATATAGTTCAAATCTGAAAACACCACTTCTATTGATTTTAAAATAAGGTGGCCATCATGTTACTTTCTCCGATTTGATAGAATCATATTTATTTATATTTACACTTTCATGGTTTATTTTTAATTTAAATCATATTTTAAATGTTAATCCAGCGTTTTGTAGAATCGGATAAAACTGACGTTTAAAACGTCAAAATTATGAAAGATGGATATGACAAATTTTACTTCAAATTTTAATGGTCAGTTTACTCAAAAACCAAAGAGATTATGTAAAAAACTTATTCTTTAGAAGTTGTTTATTTTGGCATTTTCTACAATTATTAATCATATAAATTTGCTGCAATTATTGTTATTTCATAATTATAAACCAAAAATGAAAAAAATTATAATACATTTTTTTTCTCGTTTAAAAATGACTTTATGAAAAATATTTTCAAACAAAAGATGTTTATTTCTTTTGAAATTCAAATTCAAATTCAAATTCAAATTCAAATTCAAATTCAAATTCAAATTCAAATTCAAATTAAAATTCAAATTCAAATTCAAATTCAAATTCAAATTCAAATTTCTTTATTTCACGTTGCCACTTTAAACAAACTACATAAGAAAAATACATTACATTACCATAGGTTGCAGTGGATGTGAGTGTCACAAATATAAAAAAATAAATAATATTAAGTCATGTTGTCTTCAATATTTGTTTAAATGTTTTTTTGATATCTTTTATATTTAAAAAACAAAAACAGTTAACGTAAACGCTCACTTTCGGTACACGAAATTTTACCAAAAGCTTTTCAGTTCATCGGATTGCCAGATAAGACTGTTTAAAGTTTCATATCAATTGCTCTATTAGTTTTTAGATAAAGCTCGCGCTCGCACACGCACACACGCCATCTCACACACACATAACAGATACTATTTTTTTTTTCAGAAATTGTTGAAATGGCATCGTCACGTTTTATATAATTTTTTTAATTTTTTGCTCGAGTATTACACAATTCGAAAACTAAAATTTTCAAAAATTCACAACTCCCGAAATAATTGGTGGATTTTCAAAAACTGCACTTAATTTGATAATACAATGATTTGCAAATCTAGTTTAATTTTTGTACAATTTAGTCGTCCGGTTTTATTTATTTTTTTAAATTTTTTGCTCGAGTATTACATAATCCGAAAACTAAAATTTTCAAAAATTCACAACTCGAGAAATAATTGGCGGATTTTCAAAAACTCTACTTAGTTTGATAAAACGATGATTTGCAAATCCAATTTAATTTTTGTAGAATTTAGTAGACACGTTTTATATTTTTTTAAATTTTTTGCTCGTGTATTACATAATTCGAAAACTAAAATTTTTAAAAATTCACAACTCGCGAAATAATCGGTGGATTTTTAAATACTCCATGTAGTTTGATAAAACGATGATTTCCAAATCGAATTTAATTTTTGTAGAATTTAGTCGACACGTTTTGCATTATTTTTTTAATTTTTTTGCTCGGGTATTACACAATTCGAAAACTGAAATTTTCAAAAATTCACAACTCTCGAAATAATTGGTGGATTTTTAAAATCTGCACTTACTTTGGTAAAGCAATGATTTGCAAATCTAGTTTAATATTTGTAGAATTTAGTCGTCACGTTTTATATATTTTTTTAAATTTTTTGCTCGTGTATTACACAATTCGAAAACTAAAATTTTCAAAAATTCACAACTCTCGAAATTATTAGCGGATTTTTAAAAACTCTATTTAGTTTGGTAAAACGATGATTTGCTGATCCAATTTAATTTTTGTAGAATTTAGTTGACACGTGCTCGCACACGCACACACGCCATCTCACACACACATAACAGATACTATTTTTTTTCAGAAATTGTTGAAATGGCATCGTCACGTTTTATATAATTTTTTTAATTTTTTGCTCGAGTATTACACAATTCGAAAACTAAAATTTTCAAAAATTCACAACTCCCGAAATAATTGGTGGATTTTCAAAAACTGCACTTAATTTGATAAAGCAATGATTTGCAAATCTAGTTTAATTTTTGTACAATTTAGTCGTCAGGTTTTATTTATTTTTTTAAATTTTTTGCTCGAGTATTACATAATCCGAAAACTAAAATTTTCAAAAATTCACAACTCGCGAAATAATTGGCGGATTTTCAAAAACTCTACTTAGTTTGATAAAACGATGATTTGCAAATCCAATTTAATTTTTGTAGAATTTAGTAGACACGTTTTATATTTTTTTAAATTTTTTGCTCGTGTATTACATAATTCGAAAACTAAAATTTTTAAAAATTCACAACTCGCGAAATAATCGGTGGATTTTTAAATACTCCATGTAGTTTGATAAAACAATGATTTCCAAATCGAATTTAATTTTTGTAGAATTTAGTCGACACGTTTTGCATTATTTTTTTAATTTTTTTGCTCGGGTATTACACAATTCGAAAACTGAAATTTTCAAAAATTCACAACTCTCGAAATAATTGGTGGATTTTTAAAAACTGCACTTACTTTGGTAAAGCAATGATTTGCAAATCTAGTTTAATATTTGTAGAATTTAGTCGTCACGTTTTATATATTTTTTAAAATTTTTTGCTCGAGTTTTACACAATTCGAAAACTAAAATTTTCAAAAATTCACAACTCTCGAAATAATTAGCGGATTTTTAAAAACTCTATTTAGTTTGGTAAAACGATGATTTGCTGATCCAATTTAATTTTTGTAGAATTTAGTTGACACGTGCTCGCACACGCACACACGCCATATCACACACACATAACAGATACTATTTTTTTTTCAGAAATTGTTGAAATGGCATCGTCACGTTTTATATAATTTTTTTAATTTTTTGCTCGAGTATTACACAATTCGAAAACTAAAATTTTCAAAAATTCACAACTCCCGAAATAATTGGTGGATGTTCAAAAACTGCACTTAATTTGATAATAAATTGATTTGCAAATCTAGTTTAATTTTTGTACAATTTAGTCGTCAGGTTTTATTTATTTTTTTAAATTTTTTGCTCGAGTATTACATAATCCGAAAACTAAAATTTTCAAAAATTCACAACTCGCGAAATAATTGGCGGATTTTCAAAAACTCTACTTAGTTTGATAAAACGATGATTTGCAAATCCAATTTAATTTTTGTAGAATTTAGTTGACACGTTTTATATTTTTTAAAATTTTTTGCTCGTGTATTACATAATTCGAAAACTAAAATTTTTAAAAATTCACAACTCGCGAAATAATCGGTGGATTTTTAAATACTCCATGTAGTTTAATAAAGCGATGATTTCCAAATCGAATTTAATTTTTGTAGAATTTAGTCGACACGTTTTGCATTATTTTTTTTATTTTTTTGCTCGGGTATTACACAATTCGAAAACTGAAATTTTCAAAAATTCACAACTCTCGAAATAATTGGTGGATTTTTAAAATCTGCACTTACTTTGGTAAAGCAATGATTTGCAAATCTAGTTTAATATTTGTAGAATTTAGTCGTCACGTTTTATATATTTTTTTAAATTTTTTGCTCGTGTATTACACAATTCGAAAACTAAAATTTTCAAAAATTCACAACTCTCGAAATTATTAGCGGATTTTTAAAAACTCTATTTAGTTTGGTAAAACGATGATTTGCTGGTCCAATTTAATTTTTGAAGAATTTAGTTGACACGTTTTATATTTTTTTTAATTTTTTTGCTCGAGTATTACACAATTCGAAAACTAAATTTTTCAAAAATTCACAACTCTCGAAATAATTAGCGGATTTTTAAAAACTCTATTTAGTTTGGTAAAACGATGATTTGCTGATCCAATTTAATTTTTGTAGAATTTAGTTGACACGTGCTCGCACACGCACACACGCCATCTCACACACACATAACAGATACTATTTTTTTTCAGAAATTGTTGAAATGGCATCGTCACGTTTTATATAATTTATTTAAATTTTTTGCTCGAGTATTACACAATTCGAAAACTAAAATTTTCAAAAATTCACAACTCCCGAAATAATTGGTGGATTTTCAAAAACTGCACTTAATTTGATAATAAATTGATTTGCAAATCTAGTTTAATTTTTGTACAATTTAGTCGTCAGGTTTTATTTATTTTTTTAAATTTTTTGCTCGAGTATTACATAATCCGAAAACTAAAATTTTCAAAAATTCACAACTCGCGAAATAATTGGCGGATTTTGAAAAACTCTACTTAGTTTGATAAAACGATGATTGAAAAAATCCAATCCAATTTAATTTTAGTAGAATTTAGTTGACACGTTTTATATTTTTTAAAATTTTTTGCTCGTGTATTACATAATTCGAAAACTAAAATTTTCAAAAATTCACAACTCGCGAAATAATCCTTGGATTTTTAAATACTCTATGTAGTTTAATAAAACGATGATTTTCAAATCGAATTTAATTTTTCTAGAATTTAGTCGACACGTTTTGTATAATTTTTTTAAATTTTTTGCTCGGGTATTACACAATTCGAAAACTGAAATTTTCAAAAATTCACAACTCAGGAAATAATTGGTGGTTTTTCAAACACTGCAGTTAATTTGATAATACTATGATTTGCACATCTAGTGTAATTTTTGTACGATTTAGTCGTCAGGTTTTATATTTTTTTTAAATTTTTTTGCTCGAGTATTACACAATTCGAAAATTAAAATTTTCAAAAATTCACAACTCGTGGATTTTCAAAAACTGAACTTAATTTCAGTGGCAGCTCGTGGAACATGTTGATGGTAGCGCCACTTATTAAATATAGCCCCCCCCTCCTTCTCTGAAGGAAATATAAACGATTTATCTTCCCACACGTAACTTGCGAAAAAGTGTTTTAAGAATTAATTAAAAATTCTTACCGAGCTTGAAACTACAGATAGTGCCATGGCTCCTTAGCTCTGCATAACGAGCCGCCCCTGATCTTAACTTGCATTGGGAAAACAAGAGATTCATTCAAAGATTTGTAAAGAAATAATTCATCACGGAAATTGTTTTCTGAACTCAAAATCTATTAAAAATTAATAATTATGATTATCCATTAAAACAATTGCCATGTTTTACATAGCAACAAAATAACAACAATTAAAAATTGACATGGAATAATTAAATAATACACAGCAGAATTTTCTAAACTTCGATTGCGACATATATAACCCAATGGTAGCGAAAGGGTTAAATAAAAATGGCAAATTCTTTCCTCTAAACTCCAGACTTTTTAAGCTGTGTCCAGTTTGAACTTGTGTCTTTTAAAAACTCCAAGTACTGTTCGGCTTGATGTGTTAATATTATGCGCAATTTCCCAAGTAGAAGTTCTCGAATTTTCTTGTAAACCAAGAACATCTAATTCAATGTTTTCATCAAACTTACGTTTCTCTCGCTTGGGTTTCTTGTTTAAACTTTCTTCAAGCCTTGTAATTTTTTTCTGTTCGGATAGGGGTTGCTGCAAAGGCACACCACCATTTTGAAGGCATTCCTAAATCTGTTTAAATCATAATTAAACTGAATTAAAAAAATACACAAATAATTTATTGTAATAAATTTAAATATGTTTAAACAATTTTTCACTTCATTCCCGATATAAAAAAAAATTGTGTAATATAAAACGACTTTTAAGAATATAATGTAAAGAGGATGTCGTTAATAATAAAATAAAGACAAATTGTGTTTCACACCTATAATTTACCTTTCTGAAATTTCCATCAGTTATGCGCACCAATTCAATTATTTATTAACTCTCGACCGTAAATCCTTTTTAGATAAAGTACATTGACTCCATTACTCCGAAGAAAGTAAGGGCGATAAATTCATTTCAAAGCCAGAATCCCGGATAGATTTATGAAGTGGAAACGGTGCGCAATTTAATTCCCGGTATTGTTTTTATCCGAATTTTCGCCTTCCCCTTAATCACTTAACGGGTACGTCAACAGACCGACACTCATTTTCTTAATTGAGCGGAATTCATCGGCAAACCAAACTCTACAATTAATTACCGCCGCCGCCGGCGACAAACTTCATTTTTGAAGAGCTTCGAGTCTCGCTCCCTCCTTCCTCCTCCATACACCGTCAATGCATCCGCCGCAGACATCTGGGAATAACGAAGCGAACTTTGTTGGAATTTAGTTTCTGTTACGTAATTCGGTTCTGATGTATATTATAATATAATTTCATAATTAATTGAAGGCGTTAGGTTGTGTGTATTGATTAGTGTCGGTTTGTTATTGCGTCAACAGCTCTGGATGTTGGAACAATATTTGATGTTTGTTGTGTCTGATGTTATGATTTTGCGGGATGTGAAAATATTAATCGGTTTAGGTTAAAACGTTATGGTCTATTTTAAGTTACATTGTTTAATCTTTAAAGTAGAAACTGAAAACGGAATTAAAACGAAATAACGTTATTTCGTTTTCCTTATAAGCAAATTTGAGAAGTTTCAAGTCGATGGCAATCGTTTTTATATTTTTTCCAAGTCACTAAAATGAATTACATTTTTCAAAACTTAACATTCTGTACAGATTAAATTATTCCAAAAGTTAGGGATGAAGTCTTAATGGTTTTGACAGAAACGTAATTTGGCATTAATTCTAAGTGAATGTGAAAAGTCTCAAGTCGATACCACTTGTTTTTTTTTTCAAGTCACTAAAATTATTACATTTTTCAAAGTTTAACGTTCAGTTCACTTTTAAATATTAAAAAATTTAGGGATGAAGTCTGAATGGTTTTTACAAAAACGTAATTTAACATTCATTCTAAGTAAATTTGAGAAGTTTTAAGTCGATGGCTATTTTGTTTTATATTTTTACAAGTCACTAAAATTATCACATTTTTTCAAAACTTAACGCTCTGTTCACATTTAAGTATTGCAAAATTTAGGGATGAAGTATTCATAGTTTTAAAAGAAACGTAATTTGGCATTCATTCTAAGTTAATTTCAGAAGTTTCAAGTCGATGCCAATTGTTTTTATATTTTTTACAAGTCACTAAAATTATTACATTTTTTCAAAACTTAACGTTCTGTTCACATTTAATTATTCCAAAATTTAGGAATGAAGTCTTAATAGCTTTGACAGAAACGTAATTTGGCATTCATTCTAAGTAAATTTCAAAAGTTTTAAGTCGATGGTTTTTAAAAAAAAATATTTTTTCCAAGTCATTAAAATTATCACATTTTTTCAAAACTGAACGCTCTAATCACATTTAATTATTGCAAAATTTAGGGATAAAGTATTCATAGTTTTAAAAGAAACGTAATTTGGAATTCATTCTAAGTTAATTTCAGAAGTTTCAAGTCGATGCCAATTGTTTTTATATTTTTTCAAGTCACTAAAGTTTTGACATTTTTTTAAAACTTAACGTTCTCTTCACATTAAATTATTCCAAAATTTAGGGACGAAGTCTTAAAAGTTTTCACCGACACGTAAATAGGCATTAGTAGTAATGTTCAGAAGTTTTTAGTTGATGGCAATTGTTTTTATATATTTTTTCAAGTCACTAAAATTATTACATTTTTTCAAAACTTAACTCTCTGTTCACATTAAATTATTACAAAATTTAGGGATGAAGTGTTAATAGTTTTTACAGAAACGCAATTTGGCATTCATTCTAAGTTAATTTCAGAAGCTTTAAGTCGATGTTTTTTTTTAAATATTTTTTCCAAGTTACTAAAATTATTTCATTTCTTCAAAACTTAACGCTGTGTTCATATTTAATTATTCCAAAATTTAGAGATGAAGTCCTAAGAGTTTTCACAGAAACGTAATTTGGCATTAATTCTAAGTAAATTTCAGAAGTTTTAATTCCATAGCTATTTTGTTTTATATTTTTTCCAAGTCACAAAAATTATTAAATTTTTTAATACTTCGCGCTCTGTTCACATTGAATTATTCCAAAATTTAGGGACGAAGTCTTAATAGTTTTCACCAACACGAAAATATTCATTAATTATAAGTAAATTTCAGAAGTTTTTAGTTGATGGCAATTGTTTTTATATTTTTTTCAAGTCACTAAAATTTTTACATTTTTCAAAACTTTACGCTCTGTTCACATTAAATTATTTCAAAATTTAGGGATGAAGTGTTAATAGTTTTCACAGAAACACAATTTGGCATTCATTCTAAGTGAATTTAAGAAGTTTCAAGTCAATGCCAATTGCTTTTAAATTTTTTCCAAGTCACAAAAATTATTACATTTTTCAAACTTCGCGCTCTGTTAGCATTTAATTATTCCAAAATTGAACGATAAAATCTGAATAGTTTTCACAGAAACGTAATTTGGCATTCATTTTAAGTAAATTTGAAAAGTTTCAAGTCGATGGCAATTGTTTTTATGTTTTTTCAAGTCACTAAAGTTATTACATTTTTTCAACCAAAATGTAGGGATGAAGTGTTAATAATTTTCACAGAAACGTAATTTGGCATTTATTGTAAGTAAATTTAAGAAGTTTTAAGTAGATAGCTATTTTGTTTTATATTTTTTACAAGTCACTAAAATGATTACATTTTTCAAAACTTCGCGCTCTGTTCACATTTATTTATTCCAAAATTTAGAGATGAAGACTTAATAGTTTTCACAAAAACGTAATTTGGCATTCATTCTAAGTAAATTTGAGAAGTTTCAAGTCAATGCCAATTGCTTTTAAATTTTTTTCAAGTCACTAAAACTATTACATTTTTCAAAACTTCGTGCTCTGTTCACATTTAATTATTCCAAAATTTAGAGATGAAGTCCTAATTTTTTTCACAGAAACGTAATTTGGCATTCATTCTAAGTAAATTTAAGAAGTTTTATGTCGATAGCTATTTTGTTTTATATTTTTTTCAAGTCACTAAAATTATTACATTTTTCAAAACTTCAAGCTCTGTTCACATTTAATTATTCCAAAATTTACGAATGAAGTTTAGATAGTTTTCACTGAAACGTAATTTGGCATTCATTTTAAGTAAATTTGAGAAGTTTTAAGTTGATGGCAATTGTTTTTATATTTTTTCCAGGTCACTAAAATTATTACATTTTTCAAACTTCGCGCTCTGTTCGCATTTAATTATTCTAAAATTTAACGAAGAAATCTGAATAGTTTTCACAGAAACGACATTTGGCATTCATTCTAAGTAAATTTGAGAAGTTTCAAGTCGATGCCAATTGTTTTTATATTTTTCCAAGTCACTAAAATTTTTACATTTTTTCAATACTTAACGTACTGTTCACATTAAATTATTTCAAAATGTAGGGATAAAGTGTTAATAGTTTTCGAAGAAACGTAATTTTGCACTCTTTCTTAGTCAGTTTGAGAACAATTGCAATCAACTTGAGTTGATGGCAATTGTTTTTATATTTTTCCAAGTCACTAAAATTTTTACATTTTTTCAACACTTAACGTACTGTTCACTTTAAATTATTTCAAAATGTAGGGATAAAGTGTTGATAGTTTTCAAAGAAACGTAATTTTGCACTCTTTCTAAGTCAGTTTGAGAAGTTTCAAGTTGATGGCAATTGTTTTTATATTTTTTAGTCACTAAAATTATTACATTTTTCAACACTTAACGTTCTATTCACATTAAATTATTTCAGAATTTAGGGATGAAGTGTTAATAGTTTTCACATAATCGTAATTTGGCATTTATTTTAAGTTAAGTAAGTTGAGAAGTTTCAAGTCGATCGAAATAGTTTTTATATTTTTCAGTGACTAAAATTATGAAATTTTTTCAAGAACATAGATTTGAAATAATTTTACGATCCTTCAAAAGGTTTACTTTTTACACACATATTGTTTTAATTTCATGCATTCCTTGAGCCCACTCCGACAAAGTGCGAAAAATTAAGACCATGATACGCTTGTTTATATTAAAAAAAAAAACGTTACCCAGAATCACCTTAGTCTAAATCCAAATTAGATCAAATAATTTAAAATACAATTGCGACAATTAAAATTTTATTGTTTGAATAAAAAAAAGCTAATATATTATAAAAGTCTTTATGAATATAAAGATTTTAATGGGACCACCTCTAATATTACCACTCGCTGTACGATTAGTTCTAAATATGTTATAATTGTGTAACTATAGTTGAGCGTTTCATATAGCAAGTTGATAAAGTAATTACATCGAAATTATTATATTACAATTAAGTTGATTAAGTCTTGTTGTAATAATTATCGGTGGAATGAATCCAAGCTTCATGTCCGTTGTACCTTAATAATCCGAGCATTCGCCCGGGAAGACACTTTCCAAAAATCCATAAATATACAGGGTGTCCTATTTAAAATTCTGAAGTCATTTTTCGGGAAACGGAAAAATTGAAATGAAATCTATGTATTCAAAAAGGGGCACCATTTCGAACCACTTAAAACCACCAAATTTCATTTTCGTATTACTAACGGTTTTCGAGATATCGGTTGTCTACTACCTCCTGGGACACCCTGTATATCAACTTTTTTATTGCAGACACTTTTTGAAATTTCAAATAATCATATTAGTACGTCTCTCTGAGCTATAGATCTTTCCAGCCGATGTGTACCTATTATTAATGTATTTTAACTTATTTTGAAGTTTAAAACTCCTTTTTAATTAATGACACAGTAATTCTAGCCCAATATATAATTTAACTAATGGCTCAAACACTTCTATATTTAGTATACCGAGCGTCTGGGATCATTAATTGATATTTGACTAGTAAAATTATTCTCCATAACATGACAAACTCATGGCAAGGGTTTTTATTAAGTGGTACTTATTTTTATTATTTCTGAGGTGTATTCTGGCACAATTGTAAATTAAATGGATGATACATTTACAATATTTAATTCTCTAAAAAATATTCCTCTACGATTTTTCTCTAAAATGGATAGAGGAGCTAATAATTACGCATATTTAATTTTACATGTTAAATTCCTATGTTCGCCCATTATCTTAGACACTCGGTATATTTATTATGTATTAAGTACAACAAACGTTTATTATTATTATATTATGTGTATTTGAGGCATTTTTTTTTAAATTGTTATGCTTGTAAATGTTTTTGCATTTGAAGACACTTACTCATATTTTGATTTACGACGCACCGAATTATGAATAATTCATTCTATAGTATTTTTAAGCTTGGATAATGTGATGTCGTCTATAACCATGGTCAACGAGGAATGTTGGCGGAAGGATGTTAGAAAAATCATAAATAATCGAAAGTAAACAGAGGATACAGGGCGAAGGATGATAGCTCGCTCGCAAATGGAGAGAAGAGTACATAAAAAAAACGGAGAGAGCGCCCCCTTTCAATAACAGCACGGCCGTCTTCCTGTCCCTGATGACTTTCACAATGTTTATGTATGAACGCGACAGTCTATTGGACCGTGCGATTATTCAACCTCTTCCTTGAGGATTTCAATCAAATTACAACATCGAAATGTCTTACAATTAAATTACCCAACCTTACAGCTGTGTATCTATTAAATTAAATAAAGACGACAAGTAGCTTGAATATATGAATAGTCAAGCTGTAAAATTAAGTTATTTGTTTATAGCAGTGATGGGGAAACTACGGCCCGCGGGCCAAGTCCGGCCCGCGGAAAGGTTTACTCCGGCCCGTTTAAGAGTGCCGTCGTGAGAATGTTTGAACGCGTTCTTACTTCGTAATGTGACGACCCGCATAAAAACTACCTGCGGCGATATTCAAAACACAATAGTATTCTGGACAAATCCATCCGACCTAAACAGATGACTCATCTTCGCTCGAAACTTCCAGACACTCTCGCAGGTAGGTATAAATACAAGCGAGGCCGCCCGAAGATCAGTTAGTTAGCGACTTAGTCAGTCATCTGCAACGACCCGCTGTGACTCGAGTAATTGTTTGTGTAATCTCCCAAACTCCCAGTGCCTCAACAAACTCCCGCGTAAGAGCATTAGTTAGCAGTAAGCTTTCGTCAATTGCGTTTCTGTGTGTTGTTCTCCGTAGTAGGTAACGTCTAAAGTGGATGTTAAAAAAAGAAAAGTGGATTCAGAATGTCGAGTTTTGTAAAGAAGAATGGACGTGGAAATATTTCTTTACTTTATTTAAAGAAAAACCTGTGTGCTTACTTTGTAATACAACTGTTGCAGTTTTAAAAGAATATAACATTCAACGCCTTTTTAAGAGCAAACATGAAAACCACTCCTACTCATCGTTAAGTGAAGAGGTGAAAAAAATTAAATCGAAAGATTTAATAAAAAATTTATCAAGTCAACAACAATTATTTCAGAGAGTTAATCATTCTCAAAGATGTGCTACGAAAGCCAGTTATGTGTTGGCTTATAATATTGCTAAATCTAATATAGCATTTTCAGATGGTGAATTTATAAAGCAGTGCATGATAGATGTGTGCGATATTATGTGCCCTGACAAGAAAAAGGATTTTCAGTCACTGTCTCTCTCAAGAAGAACAATCACCGAGAGAATTGAAAATATTGATAAAAATCTAATTTCACAACTGACTACAAAAACTCAAAAAAATATTTTTTATTCAATTACCATGGATGAAAGTACAGATATCAGCGATACTGCGCAGTTACTCATATTTGTAAGAGGAATCAACGCTCACTTTGAAATTACAGAAGAACTTGCAGGGCTGCAGTCAATGAAAGGAACAACGACTGGTGCCGATATATTTTGTGAATTTGAAAATTGCATCGATAAACTTCGTTTACCTATTGACAAGCTATGTAATGTAACTACAGATGGTGCTCCTAATATGGTTGGAATTAATCAAGGATTTGTTGGGAAATTTAATTCTAAGTATCCGGAAAATGATGTTGTTTTTTTGCATTGCCTTATACATCAGGATGCTCTCTGTAAATCGGCTTTAGATATTGACCATATACTTAATATTGTTGTAAAACTAGTAAATATGATTTGTTCCAGAGGATTATTACATCGCCAGTTTCAACAGTTTTTGGAGTCCGTACATGCTGAGCATTCCGATATCCTGTATTATTCAAAAGTTCGTTGGTTAAGTGCTGGAAAAGTATTTGAAAGAATTTGGGATTTAAAAGACGATATTGTGAATTTTCTTCTTGATAAAGACATTTATAATCAATTTGACGTCTTAGAAAACGAAACGTGGCTTTCTGATTTCGCTTTTTTCACAGACCTCCTCGTACACATGAATAAACTTCATCTCAAATTGCAAGGAAAAAATCAGTTTCTTCACGATATTTGGCAATACCTGAAAAGTTTCAAACTACAGTTATTATTATTATTTTCTAATCAGATCTCTAAATCTGATTTTTCTCATTTTCCAAGATTACAATCTTTAAAATTCACTATATCAAACAATAAGATTAAAAAATACAAAATTAATTTGAAATCTTTAAAATTCACTATATCAAACAATAAGATTAAAAAATATGAAATTAATTTGAGAAAACTATCTACAGAATTTGAAAGGAGATTTCAGGACTTTAGAAAAATGGAACCAGAGTTTAGTATTTTTGCGACCCCATTCAATGTTAATTACGAAGAAGTTTTCTGAAGAAAATTTTTTGAAGAAAATTTCAACATGAGTTAATAGAACTGAACTGTAATACTCTCCTGAAACAAACTTTTCATACAGTACCATTACTAGAATTTTATAAAAATTTAAGTCCAGATAATTTTCCAAATCTAATTACTCATGCAATGCAGATAATGACAATGTTCGGCTCATCTTATATATGCGAACAAATCTTTTCAACAATGAAGCTTAGGAAAACTTCTTTAAGAAACAGAATTACAGATGAGCACCTTTCATCAGTTTTCAGAATTTCTGCTTCGCAAATGGAACCGGACTATGATGAAATTTTGATGAAACAGTCTTAATTTCATTTTTCTCATGCACCATCAACCAGTAATGACACCAGAAAATAAAGTGATAATACTTCATACCAAGAACCACACTAAATTCATTTTATATTTTGTGCTTATAATTTTGTTACCTTTTACTTTTTTACTTTTAAAATAATAAGTGTATGTTATAATATATGTATATGTTTATAGAACACATAAATTAGTTAATGATTAAGCATTATTCTTTGGCCCGCTGCGATTGTCTAGTTATTACAAATGGCCCGTCTTAAAAAAATTTCCCCCACCACTGGTTTATAGTCTTAGTAAGACTTAGAATAGCTTGAATATTCATATATATTTTCAGCTTTATTTAATTTACTTAATGCTTCTGCAATAAGACAGGTTTTTTTTTAATTTCAATTATTTATCTATTATACGTTAATAATGGAGAGTTTCGTATGTTATTTGTGTTTTAGTAAATCGAGCGAGAAAATAGTTCGTATTTTCAGAATGCAAAATCATAACGTTGCGCTCTCAAAATGGTTGAATAAATTATATATTAAACATCTTTACTGACAGATTTACATACATAATTTTTAGATATTTCATTTAACAAAAAACATTTATGATGAACCGTCGAGAGCTATCGATCATAAGTCTTTCTGCCTGTCTTTGTCAGTTTGTTGTCTCAGTCGTTATTCGTTAGTGTTGAATTGTTAAATAAATTATTTACCATCAATTAATAAAGGGTGTCCCAACAAGAGCGCCGGATTTAAATTTGCCGCCATTTTGTTAATACAAGTTGTACGGTGATTTTTTTTTGACAGTTGTAACGTACAGACCACGCTATTTAAGAATACGGAGAAGTATTCAAACGAACAACGTTTAATTATTGTGAAAACACATTACAAAAGTGGTGAAAGTTTTGCGAAAACAGTTCGCCAATTACGTCAAGTTTTCGGTTGCAATAATGCGCCAAATGAATCGACAGTGAGGCGTATAATTACAAAATTTGAGACCAAATTTACGCTGATGGATCAGAAGACTATTGTTCGTCGCCGTCCTTATCGGTCACTCGAAAATATAGCCACAGTAAGGGAATCTGTGGCCGAGAAACCAGGAACTTCCATTCGGCATCGTGGTCAAGAATTAAACATTTCCAGAAGCACTATGCAACGAATTTTGGTAAAAGATCTGCATTTGCACGCGTACAAGGTTCAATTGGTACAAGAAATCAAGCCAAGGAACCATGCGCAGCGCCGTGGATTTGCTGATCGGGTGTTGGAACATCGTCAAATTAATGAGGATTTTTCGAAGAACATAATTTTTTCAGATGAGGCACATTTTCAACTCGACGGATACTTAAATAAGCAAAACTGTCGGATTTGGGGTGCTGAAAATCCTTGTGTGATACTCAAACAACCAATGCATCCACCACGAGTAACTGTTTGGTGTGCATTTTGGGCTGGCGGAGTGATTGGGCCGTATTTCTTTTGAAAATTCGGCTGAAAATGCGGTAACTGTTAATGATTTGCGGTATCGCGAAATGTTAACAGAGTTTTTGTGGCCAGAATTGGATGTAATTGATTTGGAAGACATTGCGACCTGCCACACAACACGTGAAACAATGGTGTTACTGCATACCAAGTTTCCAGGCCGCGTCATTTCTGGATTTGGCGATTAACATTTGCCACCAAGATCGTGCGATCTAACACCGATGGACTTTTTTCTTTAAGGCTATGTGAAGGAAAAGGTGTATGCGAATAGGCCTGAAACAGTTGAACATCTTAAAGAGGAAATACGGCGCGTTATTGGTGAAATACAGCCACATTTATGCGAAAACGTTATTCAAAATTTCAACAAAAGAATAACCCTCTGCCAGAGGTTTCGTGGTGGCCATTTGCCTGATGTATTTCACGTTTAATCGGAACAATTTTTCTTTATCTTGAAATAAAAATGTTTGCTTAATTCAAAAAATAAATGTGTTTTTTATTAAAGTTAAATCCGGCGCTCTTGTTAGGACACCGTTTAGTATATTGTACAACGAGCATATAATGATGGCTATTAATCACGAGAACGGTGTTTGCGGAACGAGCCATAGGCGAGTGGACCAAGTCGTTCGAGTGATTAATAGCCATTATACATATACGAGATGTACACTATACTTTGTTCATGACAACAACAATATACAACACAACATTTATTATTAATATACAACACGCGTCAGTTTTTTAATAGTTTTGTTTTATAGTAATTTGACAGATAAATGTTGATAGATTGGGGTTTCATGATTTTAATGTGTAATAGGGTACGTAACTGATGTTATAATAAATCGCGTTATGTGAATCAATTAAATCGCGAATTAGCGTGTTCAATGAAATTGAGTGTTACATGCGGTCCTTAAAAGTAAATAATGCGCACATTATAACATTTTCGTGAACAATAGTATATTGTACAATGAGCATATAATGATGGCTATTAAACACGAGAACTATGTTTGCACGAACTAGGATAATTAATTTAAAACAAAATACTGGAAATAAAAATATTGATTTTTCAATCTCCTGTTTAATTTGTTTAACAACCGTTCTCATTAAAATGAAATTAATATAATTTATTCCAAAATTAACATTTTTAAATGCTCACGGATTTATAAAAAAAAACTATAAAATAAGAAAACTATTAAGAAGTTGGCCAAAAGGATTCGAACCATCGACCTTGCGATTACGAACCGGAGAACTTACCAATACGCCACGGGGTCGGTACTGACATTGACGTAACTGGTACATAAACACACTGCAAATAAAAAAAAAAACCTGAATAGTGCGCCCTATTACTTGCACCTGTTACACTCCTAGTCATGACGTATACGTGTGCCAAAGATGGATCAAATCGGTGAAACACACATCTGATCCTCTCCTCGTGAGTTACATACATAAAGTGTTTCGTGTACTTTAGCACGTCTCTTCCGTTTTGTTCGTTCACTGGTTTTTGCAAACATTGCAGAAGGTTTGCTTAACACATTCCTTTGAAGTTGAGGGCCGATTACTCGATTTTGCCGGTTGTACTCCAGAAAGTCGAATACAAAAGTTCGACAAATAGAATAATATTAAAAGTGACGATTTGTTATGAACCGGATATTAAATGTTTGTCATCCAAGATGCAGCAACAAGAATCGCATCAATTATTTAACGCAACTTACAATTAATTTTTATATATCACTTTAATCTTTAAGAATTTGAATGTTTTTTATTAGTATTAATTGTATTTTTTTTATATTACCAATAGCTTGGCACTTGGCAATTTTATAAAGATAGATTGTATTTTTTTGGCACGCATACTCAAAAAGATTCGCCACCCGTGCTGCAGTATATCTCCTGACTAACTGTTTTTTAGTCGCTACTAATAAATCGAGTGATATTAACAAAGAAAGTGTTTTATTTATAACTGTTTTTTACTTTACGTACGAGAAAGTATTGTGATTGTGTTTTTTTCTTTCAAATTTTTTTTTACGGAAATATCCGTTTTGGGGTCCCTAGATGCCATTTCAACAATTTCTGGAGAAAAAATAAATTGTGTGTGCCTGTGTGTCTGTGTGTCTGCGTGTGTGTCTGTCTGTGTGTGTCTGTGCGCGCTGTATATCAAAACCTAATAAAACAATTGATATGAAACTTTGAACATACGTCTTATTTGATAATCCGAAGAACTGAAAAGCTTTTAGTAAAATTTCGTACACCGGAAGTGGGTGTTTACCTTAACCGTTTTTTTTTTTTGTTTTTTGCCAATATTTTTTTAAATATGAAAAATATCACAAAAACATTTAAACAAATATTGAAGACAATAAAGAAATGAGATTATTTTGTTTGAAAACATTTTTTATAAAATGATTGTTAAAATTTATTTTTTTTTTTTTAATTTTTGGTTTATAATTATAAAACAATAATAGTTACAGCAAATTTATGTTAATAATAATTGTAGAGAATGCTAAAATGAACAACTAATAAGGAATAAGTTTTTTTCGAAATCCCTTTAGTTTTTGAGTAAACTGAGTTTTTGAATATGAAGTATAATTTTTCCATCATAATTCTAACATTTTAAACGTCAGTCTGATCCGAGTCTACACAACGCTCGATGTACATTTAAAATATTATTCAAATTGAAAATAAACCATGAAAGCGTAAAAATAAATGATACTATCATGTCGGAGAAAGTAACATGATGGCCACATCACCATTTTTT
Source organism: Ocypus olens (assembly GCA_910593695.2). Lineage (NCBI taxonomy): Eukaryota > Metazoa > Arthropoda > Insecta > Coleoptera > Staphylinidae > Ocypus > Ocypus olens. Next base: position 11,683,532 of record OU343061.1, read on the forward strand.
TAGTTTCTCCGTTACGAAGTACGAGAAAGTATTATGATCGTGATTTTTTTTTCAAATTTTTTTTTACCGAAATATCCGTTTTGGGGTCCTTAGATGCCATTTCAACAATTTCTGGAATTTTTCTTTCTGCGTTACGAAGTACGAAAAAGTATTGTGATCGTGATTTTTTTTTTCAAAAATTTTTTTTACGGAAATATCCGTTTTGGGGTCCCTAGACAGTGTTGCCAGATTGGGTTTTTTTCCCCAAAATCGGGTAAATTATTGTTTTGGGGTGTATTTTGGGGAACTTCAAACAATGGAGTATTTTTTGGGGTGGGTATTTTATACGACGGGTATTTTTGGGGAATATTTTAGATTTTTGACCTGCAGATTCTGTATAACTGAATAATTTTTCTTCATTTTGGTTTAAATTTTCGATTTGTTTGTTAAAAATTTCGATTTTTTGGTCGGCATTTTTTTATTTTTAGGCTCGAATTTTTGATTTTCTGCCCTCTATTTCGATTTGTAATATTCACTTTTATGCCTGATTTTTTGCCGGTATTTTCGAGTTTTGGATTTTTTATCCTTTATCTTTTTTTTAAACATTTTCGCGTTTTTGGTTGGTAATTTATTTTGAGCTAGAGTTATTTTTGGTGCCGAAATTGGCAAATTATTTTTCTTTTACTTGAATTTGTAATTTTTTGGTCTGCATATTTTTATTTTTTAGACCAGGAATTTTATTTGTTTTGTTTATATTTTAGATATTTGGACTGCAATTTTGATTTCTTTGTTTGTTATAACTTTTAGAGTTTTTGGTCAAAATTTTTTAATAGTTTCATTTTTCTTTTTTTTAGTTTTTGTATCTTAATTATTAATTTTAACGAGCGAACTTTTGATTGTTGATTTTTATGGGCGACTTTTGTTTTGTTTTGAGGGTATTTTCGAGTTTTTTGTAGTAAGTTTTTGATTGTTTGCCCTTCATTTTAGATTTTTTTAACCTTAATTATTGTTTTTATGGCCGAATTTTTTTTAATTACTTCCGAGTTTAGAGTTTCGGTAATTTATTTTGGGATAAAGTTTCAATTTTTTAGTCTGAATTTTTTATTTTTTACATCAGGATATTTGATTATTTGCCTATATTTCAGATGTTTGGTCTGTGTTTTTCATTTCTTTGTTCCAAATTTTAGTTTTTGGTCTATAAACCAAAATTTTCGAATGTTTAGTTAAAATTTTCGTTTTTTTTTTCTGGTCTTCATTTTTTATTTTTGCCGAGAGTTTACGATTTTTGGTCTAAATTTTCGATTTTTTGCCTATATTCTTAGTTTTTTTACCTTGATTATAAATTTTAACTAGCGAATTTTTGATTGGTCTATACTTTAGATTTTTAACCTGAATTGTTGATTTTTGTGAGAAAACTTTTTGCCGGTATTTTCGAGTTTCTTTGACCAAATTTTTTATTTTTTGTCCCTAATTTTAAATGTTTTAACCTGAATTATTGTTTTTATGGGCGAATTTTTTTAATAATTATTGAGTTTAGAATTTCGGCAATTTACTTTGAGGTAAAGAATTTTGGGGCTGAAAATGGCAAATTATTTTTCTTTTGCTTGAATTTTCAATTTTTAGCCTGCATTTTTATTTTTTAGACCACGGTTTTTGATTATTTTGGCCTATATTTTAGATGTTTTGGCACCTAAACCAAAATTTTCGATTTAGTTGAATTGTTTTGAATTGTTTTTTTGACTGCATTTTTATTATTTTCCAAGAGTTTTCACTTTTCAATTTTTTACCAATGTTTTTAGTTCTGTTTCCCTAATTATTAATTTTAATGTTGTTTAATTGTTGATTGTAATGAGCGAATTTTTGGTCGTTATTTTCGAGTGTTTTGGTCCAAGTTTTTGATTTTTTTGCCCTATAATTTGAATTTTTGATATTTTTGGCTAGTACTTGGTTTTTGTATTAATTTTAGGTTATTTATTTAATTTGACATTTTTGTTTTAGTGGTTGTTTTAAGATAAAACTAATGTACTTTGATATTTAGATAGAAAATACAGACTGCGCGATTTGTGTTTAAGGAATTACTTAATTTTAAAATATTTTGATTCGATTTTTGATTGTTTTTTCGAAAAATTTTAAATCAAAAAAAAATTTTTGCAGTCAATTTAGTTTTTTTTAGTAATTGTTAAATCTAATACTTTGGACCGGAATGAGACTGATCACCCGGTATAACTAGAACTGTTCGGAAATTATGAAAAGAAAAATGCGAACAATTTTAAGTAGTTAATTTGCGATGCTTTCCGAAAAATTGAAGAATTATTTTAATTATTTGGAGGATACCACAGCACGATTAAATATTTTTTTAAATTTTGGCCTTTTTGTACTAACTACATATTTTCGGAAAAACTGAGTTCTTCAATCCATGGGGTAATTTTTTTTTTTCATTTTTGGCTTATAGTTATGAAACAATAATAGTTACAGCAAATTTATGATAATGATAATTGTAGAGAATGCCAAAATGAACAACTTATAACAAATACATTTTTTCTAAATCTCTTTAGTTTTTGAGTAAACTGAGTTTTTGAATTTGAAGTATATATATCTTATAATTTTGACATTTTAAACGTCAGTTTTATGCGAGTCTACATAACGCTCGATGTACATTTAAAATATGATTTTAATAGAAAATAAACCATAAAAGTGTAAATATAAATGATGATACCATCGGAGAAAATAGCGTGATGGCCACATCACCATTTTTTTTTGACGACTCAGTTTTCGGGACTTTTTTCCGGTCTTTTTCAAGAACCTGTTTTCAAGACATTTCTTTGTCAGAGCACTTTTTTCTGGACTTTTTTTCTGTACTTTTTATCCGGACTTTTTAATCAGATTTTTTCGGGACTGTTTTATTCAAGACTTTTTTTCAGGGCTTTTTCAGATTTATCAAGATTTGTTTTTAGGACTTTTTTTCAAGAATTTATTAGGATTTTTTGAGTTTTCTAATAACTAATTTAAGATTATTTGAATTGGAAGTATAATTTGTTATTTTTATCTTTCATAACTTTGACGTTTTAAACGTCAGTATCAATCTGATCCAAAATGAAAATAAACCATGATAGTATAAATATAAGAAACTGTTATGTAATCAAGATCGGGGAAAGTAACATGATGGCCACATCACCATTTTTTGCTTCAAGATGGCACAGTTATTGACATTTTCTTCCTTCTTTCAACTGTCTTATCATTTTTCAATTCAGTTTATCTGTCCTTCATTTACGGTAAGCTCTATATTTATGATGGTGCCCCCCTCCTTCGTGTGTCCCTTATTCTGTCTGATCTAGATTTTCAATCCCTAAGTCGTTTCTCCTGCTGCTATCCTTCCTTTTATTATATAATTTAGTGCATCAGAAGAAGAACAGGTTTGTTTATATTTCTTGCTACTTCTTTAATCAGATCTTTAATCATGCACTTTAGTATTCTCTTCAGTATCGTTGTTCGCTTCAGAACTTTTTGTTGTTCAAGTGTTTTTGCTAAAAATGTTCTTTCTAAAGCCATTTACATCAAAAGAAATTTTGCTTGTCTCAGTTTCTGTAAGTCTCACAAATAATTTTTATAACCAAATAGTTGTTCAGTATGGGATTCTGGACTTGAAAAAAATACAAAAATAAATTTTTGAAGAAAATTTAAATTTAATCGTTTTTAGTTTCTGTAAGTCTCACAAATAATTTTTATAACCAAATAGTGTTCAGAATGGGATTCTAGACTTGAATAATACTAAAATAAATTTTTGAAGAAAAATTAAATTTAATCGTTTTTCGGCGTTTCCAGCAGTTGTACGAACGATTTACATCAAAAGAAATTTTGCTTGTCTCAGTTTCTGTAAGTCTCACAAATAAGTTTTATAACCAAATAGTGTTCAGAATGGGATTCTGGACTTGAAAAAATACAAAAATACATTTTTGAAGAAAATTAAAATTTAATCGTTTTTAGTTTCTGTAAGTCTCACAAATAATTTTTATAACCAAATAGTGTTCAGAATGGGATTCTGGACTTGAAAAAATACTAAAATAAATTTTTGAAGAAAAATTAAATTTAATCGTTTTTCGGCGTTTCCAGCAGTTGCCCGAACGATTTACATCAAACGAAATTTTGCTTGTCTCAGTTTCTGTAAGTCTCACAAATAATTTTAATAACCTCAATTAGTAATTTAAATTTTGTAAATAGAGTATCTGAAGGCTCTTACGTCTAATTTTAAGATAGTTATATCAACCGTAGCTCATTTAATAGAGACTGTTTGTAAGCAAGAGAGTATAAAAGTTGCGATAAAAATTAAGTCCACCACGAAACGGATGGCACCAATTTCAATTTTACGATCATATCAAATTTCTCTTTCAAGGTAATCGAGCAAACGATCCGCACAGACTGCGCCACCCTGCGGCAGTTTATTTATTATAAAACTTAAAAAAACGCCATTCCGAGAGACAAGTTTCGCGTTCCCATAAAATCCATCCATCCCGAAATGGCAAACGACGTCTTCGGTCTTCGGGAAAACAGTTGGATTAGTTTTTCCTTTCTTTCTGCGAGAGCAAGAGACGAATGCATTTAATGGCCCACAGGTCGACCCTAGCGGAGATAATTTCGGGGCGATTTAAAAAGTTCCAAAAGGGCCGTTATTTATTATTGTCTGCGGGGCTTGGGCTCTTATCTCCGGGGCGAAATATCGGAACTTGGCCCCGGGGCGGTTTATGTATACAGAGGTGAGTTAAATAGCGGTGTGGGATTGTTCCAGGTAGTACGTTAGGCCGGCGACGAACTTTTCCTGTGGAAATTACGCGCGAGGGAGTCCGCTCGGGGTGTCGCAGAGGGTAATTAGTTTAGATAATTGGTCGTGAAACTTTTTCAATTCGCTTTTAATTATTTTTCTCTGCGCGTAATTAGGTTTTTTTGTGTGCCTTTTAATATGTTGTTCTGTTTCATTATGTCACACTTTTGTTTATCTTTAATAGCGCATTTTCCATGGAGTGCGAATTGTTTGACAGAAATAAAAGAACAAAAATAATCTGTTTAAGATCAATAATCTACGTTAGTGAACTAACATTTCTGCGTTCGTGTAAGACATTTAATACTGGCCTCATCCCTTATTTTACTTTGTTAGGTACACATGGTAACTTTTAAGGTTTTAATACATTCATTTATTACCCACGAGAAGTTAGCCATAAAAATTCCAGCCATATATTTCCCGGCGCATCCACCAATTCGGGGCGATTTTTAAATTTTATTTGTGTAGTGCCTTTCTGTGGGTGTATTTAGCAACTACAAACTGTCAAAAGGCCATGAAAGTTAAAACGAAAAAACAAAAATTATCTAACAGCTCATTCATTCACGGGTGGCGTTTAAAAAAATCGTAACTCAAAAAGGGCATTGCAAAAAAAAAAAATTTATTTTCGCATTGCCTTTCTGCAAGTACAGTTAACAATTACAAATCGTCAAAAACCGTTATGAATTTTTCTTATATTTTTTATTTAACATTAACAGAAAATCGCGGCTGGCCCATAAAACAACAACAGCCGTCAATATATACAAGTCGATATGTCGGCCTCTTATAGACTACGGTGCAATCCTCTTAAACCAAATCCGTCGTTCCACTCTCCACCACTTCAACGTCGCCGAAAGGTCAGCCCTACGAACCCTCACCAAATTAAGACATCCCATCAACCCACTCCACAATCCCTCGAACGAACTCCTTTATCAAACCACCCAAGTCATACCTATAGCCCAGCGTATACATAGCCTTGGTATAAAATTTGCCAATAACCCCTTTAACCTAACCCTACTTAACAAATTCTGCATTCCCCGAAACCCTAACATCCCACCTAAATATAAACACCCTTCAGTCACATTACATCAATTCATTAATTCGAATCATGTAGACAGTTCAGCTAGCTAGCAATTTATTTTTTTATTTTTCATAAATTAGATTCAAGACAGGGCAGAAAGACCGATGGTCGATAGCCCAAACGGACATACTAACACTTAAATGTTTCTCTTTTTAATATTTGTAAATATTCAATGTTTTGTCTGAATAAAGATGTTCTCTCTCTCTGTTAAATAAAAAATATAAGAAAAATTCATCACGGTTTTTTGACGATTTGTAATTATTAACTGCACTTGCAGAAAGGCATTGCCAAAATAAAATTTTTTTTTTTTGCAATGCCCTTTTTGAAGTACGATTTTCTTATCGCCACCCCTGAATTAATGAGCTGTTAGATAATTTTTTTTTCGTTTTAATTTTCATGGCCTTTCGACAGTTTGTAGTTGCTAAATACACCCACAGAAAGGCACTACACAAATAAAACTTAAAAATTGCACTGAATTGGTGGATGTGCCGGGAAACCAATGGCTGGAATTTTTATGGCTAACTTCTCGTCAGTTCGTTTATTGATATTTTATGATTATGTTATTACTGGTGAGCAAAATAAATTGAAAATAATTTTTTTAATGATAATAATAAGGGAAGCATTGCACTAACATCAATTCTTTTCTTAGTAATGTTATCTGTCACGCATTGTCTCCGTAGTTACGACTTAAAAAAAAAACGTGCATTCGCTCTAATTAACTATTCACATTTGGTTAGCTATTTTTACTTTCTCCGTTACGAAGTACGAGAAAGTATTGTGATCGTTTTTCAAAATTTTTTTTTACGGAAATATCCATTTTGAGGTCCCAGATGCCATTTCTACAATTTCTGGAAAAAAAGTGTGTGTGTGTGTGTGAGAGAGAGAGAGTCTGTGTGGCTGTATGTCTGTGCGTGCTGTATCTCAAAAACTAATAAAGCAATTGATATGAAACTCTGAACGTCTTATTTGATAATCCGAAGAACTGAAAAGCTTTTGGTAAAATTTTATATTTCCGAATATTTATCTTAACAGTTTTTTGTTTAGCCTTTTTGTAACTTTCAGAATTTCTTTCAGGTCTTTTTAAAAAACTTTTTTAAAAGACCTTTCTTTGAGGATTCTTCTTCAGGACTCTTTAAGAATTTTTTTCGACTTTTTCTTTAACCTCTTCACGCCCAGGTTCGCCACATGTGGCAACAAGCAAAAAATGAAAACAAAAACATTGTACCAACAAAATTACTTCTTTAGCGCTATCTATGGAATATTTTTTCATATTTTTTTGCATAAATGTGACATAATTGTGACAGTGAAATCATATTTCGTAGAAAAAGTTAACAACAACAAAGTAGTAATTTTTCATCAAACCTGAGATTAAATCAACAGCATGGGCGCGAAGTGGTTAAGGACCTTTATTTTCAAAATTTTATTACCGGAATTTTTTCTCGGGACGTTTTCGAGACTTTCAAAAGAACTCTTTGTTGAGGACTTATTTTCGGGATTTTTTTCAGAAGAAATTTTTCAGAATTTTTTTTTCATGACCTCTTTTGGACCTTTTTAAGGACTTTTTCGGATGTTTTTTGCATTTTTTTCTCAAGACTACTTTAAAAAAATTATTTCAGGAAATTTTTTAAGTACTTATTTTAGGCCTTTTTGCAGGACTTTCTTAAAGACTCTTTAGGATTTTTTTAAGGACTTTTTACAATGCCTTTTTCCAGAATTTTTTTTGTTTATTTTTTAAACATGCTATTTTCAAGGCAACTTTTCAAGGACAATTTTTTTATGATATTTAAGCAGGACTATTGTATGAAGACTATTTTTCAAAACTTTTTTTCACGGCTTTTATGAATACTCTTTTTTCCAGGACTGTTCCTCCAAGACTTTTTGAAATTTTGTTAAGAACCTCTTGTTCAGGACTTCTTTTTAGAATTTTCTTCATTACATTTTTCAGAATTACTTTATCGGGAATTTTTTTTTCAAGTCTACTTTACAGGACTTTTTTCAGTACTATATTTCAGGACATTATTTATAGGATTAATTTTCAGGACTTCTTGTTGGACTTTTTTTCAAGACTCTTTTTGGGATTTTTTCCATGACAATTTCTTCAGAACTTTTTCAGGTCTTTTTTAATGTTCTATTTACAAGGTTTTTTTCAGAAATGTTTTTTTAGGATTTCTGTACGATTTTATTTTTATAAATCTTTTTGAAGATTGTTATTACAGGACATTTTTTTAAGATATTTTATCAGGACTCTTTTTCGGGACTTTTTTCAAGACTTTCTTCAGGACTTATTTTAGGACTTTCCTTCGGGACTTTGCGGAAATATCCGTTTTGGGGTCCCTAGATACCATTTCAACAATTTCTGGAAATAGTTATTTGTATGGTAAGAGCGCAAAGTGATACTTTGCCGCTTGAGAGAGGAACCTCTCGAAAGCGGCAATGAGCTTTGCGCTCGCACTATACATAAAAATTTTTCTACGACCGCTTTGAAAAAGAAACATAAATATAATTAAATATAAAAAGCAATAATACATACAGACTGTACCGTAGTCAGCCATGGAATGTCGTATCCATGGTAACGGGTCAATAAAAATTGTGCAAAGTGACGTCTAGATAGTTGTGAATACTTTGCCTCGGAAAAGTACTTTGTCGCTCGCTCCTCGGGAAACGTCTACTTTGCGTTGACAAACGCAAGCGCAAACGCCTTCTTTTTATATCGGTCGTAGAAAAAAATGTTTTTGTGTCTGTGTTTGTGTGTATGTGCGTGTCGGCTGTGTGCGCTGTATCTCAAAAACTAACACAGCAATTGATATGAAACTTTGAACATACGTCTTATTTGATAATCCAAAGAACTGAAAAGCTTTTAGTAAAATTTTGTACACCGGAAGTGGATGTTTACCTTAACTGTTTTTTGTTTTTTGCCAATATTTTTTTAAATATGAAAAATATCACAAAAACATTTAAACAAACATTAAAGACAACAAAGAAATGAACATCTTTTGCTTGAAAATATTTTTCATAAAATCATTGTTCTTCGAGAAAAAAATGTATTTTTTTTTTGATTTTTGGTTTATAATTATGAAACGATAATAGTTACAGCAAATTTAAGTGAATAATAATTGTAGAGAATGCCAAAATGAACAACTTCCTTAGAATAAGATTTCTTTGAAATCTCGTTAGTTTTTGAGTAAACCGAGTTTTTGAATTTGATGTATAATTTTTCCATCTTTCATAATTTTGACGTTTTAAACGTCAGTTTCATTCGAGTTTACGCAATGCTCGATGTATATTTAAAATATGATTTCAATTGAAAATAAACAATGAAAACGTAAATATAAATGGCTATGATACCATCAAGTCGGAGAAGGTAACATGATGGCCACATCACCATTTTTTAGGTCTCTTTTTTTGACTTATGTGAGGATTTTTTTAAGGTAATTTATTTCTGATGTTTTAGCTCTGAAGGAATGTTGGCACATGGAGATCGAAAATTGCTAAATAGCCGGCAGATGAACAATAGTAAGCAATTTTTCAAAAATCCGTTCAGTACTCGATATTTTTAGAATATACGGATTGTTCTCGTTTATGCTATAAATTCATAAATTTAAGCTACGATATGTTTGGCTCGATATGCTTGATGGGCGGTAAACAGATCGAAAAAATGTAACAAGTCGTTCACTATGCAGTAAGTGGTTTTAATACAATATTAATTTGAACTTGATTTGAGTATGAAGTACCAACTTGATTCATGCGAATATGAACAGTGAAGTCCACACAAAGATTTAACGGTCAGACTTCTTGAAATTGCAAAATTGTTGACAAATTTTTAGTTGTGTAAATCTGCCTGATAGTTGATGCGTTTCAATTAAAATAGGACAAACATGTTTTTATTTACATTTAGATGATTTGCCGAGTCTCGTAACGTCCATCCTTAAAAACATTTTAATTAATCAAAAGCATTTTGAGATTTATTTTAAAGTCCAATCTATGCAGCACAAAAATGCCCTGTAGATTTTTGCAACTGTACATAAGGTTGTCCACTATTTCCCAAATCGTCTTCTTTTCATGGTAAATAACTATTTTGAAATAAAAAAAACTCATTGGTAACCGTATTATCGCGTGCCTGCAAGCAAATCTAATTTCCCATTTTATTAGCATGGGAAAATCGTCTTTAAACGCTCATTTTTTTTTACAAATTGTAGGCCTTTATATATGTCTACATACCGTGGCAAAACTTCAAAAACCGTGTATTGAATACGCACACGCTAATACACATGATAATATTTTGTTTGCCCTGTTTAATACTGATTTTAATTCTTTTTCAATTGTAATTGTAATTACAACTTTAATTTCGATTTTAATTTTGATTTTGTTTTTGTTTTTTTTTATTTCGATTTTGATTTTGATTTTAATTTTGATTTTAATTTTCGTTAACAAAGTATAGTGTACAACTCGCATATAATGGCTATTAATCACGAGAACGATGTTTGAGGAACGAGCCGTAGGCGAGTGAAGCAAATCGTTTCATTATATGCTCGTTGTACAATATACTATTTACTTTTTTCACCCCTTTCTGGACTGATGAGAGAGGTTTGTAAACTTAGTAAAACACAATTTTAGGTTATCAAACTTAACTTACTCACAGGAGATTTTTAATTGAATTTACCGCATACCTGGAACAAAAGAAAAACACATAAATTAGTTCATTTGCAGGAAAAATACTATTTGTATACAATGTAAAATATCGAGTTATATTTCCTCATTTATAATTTCATCTCTCATTAGTAGAGCTTATAATGAAGATTTTGTTTAGTTTGCTCATTAATTAATTTCCGTTTCATTTCGGTGAACTTTTGTATAACTTTTCATATTCCAACATCAATCCAAGTAATTAAATTTGATTTATTAAAACTTATTCTAGACAATCCATATATCCCCGTCACTGGGGGGATTTTTATGTGTTAACTAATATCACTTAAATAAATAAATTAGAGACAACGTCTTGTGTTGCAAAAGTATTAAATAAATTTAATAAAAAGTTTTTTTATCTTAATTATTATTTTTAACGAGCGAATTTTTGATTGGTCTACACTCTTGTTGATTTTTAAGGGCGATTTTTGTTTTGTTTTGGAGGTATTTTCGAGTTTTTTGTAATAAGTTTTTGATTCTTTGCCCTTCATTTTAGATTTTTTTAAACTGAGTTATTGTTTTTATGGCCGAATTTTTACTTTCTCCGTTACGAAGTACGAGAAAGTATTGTGATCGAGATTTTTTTTTCAAAAATTTTTTTCACGGAAATATCCGTTTTGGGGTCCCTAGATGCCATTTCAACAATTTCTGGAATTTTTTTTTTGTGTCTGTGTGTGTGTGTGTGTCTGTGCGCGCTGTATCTCAAAAACTAATAAAGCAATTGGTATGAAACTTTGAACATACGTCTTATTTGATAATCCGAAGAACTGAAAAGCTTTTGGTAAAATTTCGTACACCGGAAGTGGGTGTTTACCTTAACTGTTTTTTGTTTTTTGCCAATATTTTCTTAAATATGAAAAATATCACAAAAACATTTAAACAAATATTGAAGACAACAAGAAAATGAGCTTATTTTGTTTAAAAACATTTTTCATAAAATCATTGTTATTCGAGAAAAAAATTAATTATTATTTTTTTATTTTTGGTTTATAATTGTGAAACGATAATAGTTATTGCAAATTTATGTTAATAATAATTGTAGAGAATGCCAAAATGAACAACTTATAAAGAATAATTTTTTGTCGAAATCCCTTTAGTTTTTGAGTAAACTGAGTTTTCAAATTTGAAGTATAATTTCTCCATCTTTTATAATTTTGACGTCAGTTTCATTCGAGTCTACAAAACCATGAAAGCGTAAATATAAATGATACCATCAAGTCGGAGAAAGTAACATGATGGCCACATTACCATTTTTTGAATTACTTTCGAGTTTAGGGTTTCGGCAATTTTATTTTGAGATAAAGTTTCAATTTTTTAGTCTGCATTTTTTAGGATATTTGGTTGTTTGCTTATATTTCAGATGTTTGGTCTGTGTTTTTCATTTCTGTGTTCCAAATTTTAGAGTTTTTGGCCCATAAAGCAAAATTTTTTAATGTTTAGTTAAAATTTTGTTTTTTTTCGGTCTGAATTTTTTATTTTTGCCGAGAGTTACGATTTTTGGTCTAAATTTTTGATTTTTTGACTATATTCTTATTTTTTTTTTTACCTTGATTTTAAATTTCAACGAGCGAATTTTTGATTGGTCTGTACTTTAGATTGTTAACCTGAATTGACATTTTCGAGTTTGTTTAACCAAATTTTAGATGTTTTAACCTGAATTATTGTTTTTATGGGCGATTTTTTAAAATTATTATTGAGTTTAGAGTTTCGGCAATTTACTTTGAGGTAAAGAGTTTTGGGGCTGAAAATGGCAAATTATTTTCCTTTTGCTTGAATTTTCAATTTTAAGCCTGCATTTGTATTTTTCAGACCTGGGTTTTTGATTTTTTGGCCTATATTTTAGAGGTGTTTGGCACCTAAATCAAAATTTTCGATTTAGTTGAAATGTTCTGTTTTTTGACTGTATTTTGATTTTTCCTAAGAGTTTTCTTTTGCTTGATTTTTCAATTTTTTGGTCTGCATATTTTTATTTTTTAGACCAGGAATTTTATTTTGATTTTTTGTTTATATTTTAGAAGTTTGGTCTGCATTTTTGATTTCTTTGTTTGCTCTAACTTATAGAGTTTTTGATTTTGGTAAAAAATTTTTTTGTTTGTTGAAATTTTCTACATTTGTAATTTTTCGGTTTTTTTAGTTTTTTTTATCTTAATTATTAATTTTAACGAGCTACACTCTTATTGATTTTTATGGGCGTGTTTTTTTTTTGTTTTGAGGGTATTTTTGAGTTTTTAGTAATAAGTTTTTGATTGTTTGCCCTTCATTTTAGATTTTTTTAACCTGAGTTATTGTTTTTGTGGTCGAACTTTTTTAATTACTTTCGAGTTTAGGGTTTCGGCAATTTATTTTGGGATAAAGTTTCAATTTTTTAGTCTGCATTTTTTAGGATATTTGGTTGTTTGCCTATATTTCAGATGCTTGGTCTGTGTTTTTCATTTCTGTGTTCCAAATTTTAGAGTTTTTGGCCCATAAAGCAAAATTTTCGAATGTTTAGTTAAAATTTCGTTTTCTTTTTTCGGTCAGCATTTTTTATTTTTGCCGAGAGTTTACGATTTTTGGTCTAAATTATCGATTTTTTGCCTATATTCTTATTTTTTTTACCTTGATTATAAATTTTAACGATCGAATTTTTGATTGGTCTGCACTTTAGATTTTTAACCTGAATTAATATTTTCGAGTTTGTTTAACCAAATTTTAGATGTTTTAATCTGAATTATTGTTTTTATGGGCGATTTTTTTAAATTATTATTGAGTTTAGAGTTTCGGTAATTTACTTTAAGGTAAAGAGTTTTGGGACTGAAAATTGCAAATTATTTTCCTTTTGCTTGAATTTTCAATTTTTAGCCTGCATTTGTATTTTTTTGACCTGGGTTTTTGATTTTTTTGGTCTATATTTTAGAGGTTTTTGGCACCTAAACCAAAATTTTCGATTTAGTTGAAATTTCTGTAAAAAAAAACATTTCAACTAAATCGAAAATTTTGGTTTAGGTGCCAAAAATCTCTAAAATATAGAAAAAATATAGTCAAAAAGACTGTATTTTTATTTTTTCCCAAGAGTTTTCAATGTTTTACCAATATTTTTAGTTCTGTTACCCGAATTATTAATTTTAATGTTGTTTAATTGTTGATTTTAATGAGCGAATTTTTGGTAGATATTTTCGAGTTTTTTGATTTTTTTGCCCTATAATTTAAATTTTGCAGACTGAATTTTTGATATTTTTGGCGTGTACTTGGTTTTTGTATTAATTTTAGGTTGAACACTAAATATTGTATCCCCATCAGAACACCTACAGACCGGTTTCGACCTTTCAGGTCTCATCAGTGTAGTTAGTTGCTGATGGGGAAACGGAGATTACTATTGGAAAATAAGTATTCCAAACACCGTTAAAGGTAGAAACACCACAGTGGCGGAATCTATTGCCTGAATGCTGTTGACGGTGTTTGGAATACTTATATTCCAATAGTAATCTCCGTTTCCCCATCAGCAACTAACTACACTGATGAGACCTGAAAGGTCGAAACCGGTCTGTAGGTGTTCTGATGGGGGAACAATATTTAATGTTCACATTATTATTGTTATATTTGCCGCCGCTGGCAATGTCCATATCTTGTCGGTGTTAAAGCCATCCGGATTTGGTTCAGTACAGCATTCAGGCAATAGATTCCGCCACTTTGGCGTTTCTACTAATTTTAGGTTATTTATTTAATTTGAAATATTTTGTTTTAGTGGTTGTTTTAAGATAAAACTAATGTACTTTGATATTTAGATAGAAAATACAGACGGCGCGATTTGTGTTTAATTTTCAAAAATTCGATTCGATTTTTGATTTTTTTTCTAAAATTTTTAAATCAAAAAAATAATTTTTGCAGTCAATTTAGGTTTTTTTAGTAATTGTTAAATATAATACTTTGGCCCGGAATGAAACTGATCACCCGGTATAACTGGAACTGTTTGGAAATTATGAAAAAAAATGGTGATGTTATTTTCTTCGACTTAATGGTATCACTTATATTTACATTTTCACGGTTTATTTTCAATTGAAATCATATTTTAAATATACATCGAGCTTTGTGTAAACTCGGATGAAACTGACGTTTAAAATTATGAAAGATGGAAAAATTATACTTCAAATTCAAAAACTCAGTTTACTCAAAAACTTATTCTTTATAAGTTGTTCATTTTGACATTCTCTACAATTATTATTAACGTAAATTAGCTGTAACTATTATCGTTTTATAATTGTAAACCAAAAATTAAAAAAAATATATAAATTTTTTTCTCGAATAAAAATGATTTTATGAAAAATGTTTTCAAGCAAAAGATGTTCATTTCTTTGTTGTATTCAATGTTTGTTTAAATGTTTTTGTGATATTTTTCATATTTAAGAAAATATTGGCAAAAAACAGAAAAACAGTTAAGGTAAACACCCATTTATGGTGTGCGAAATTTTACCAAAAGCTTTTCAGTTCTTCGGATTATCAAATAAGACTTATGTTCAAAGTTTCATATCAATTAGTTTTTGAGATACAGCGCGTGCGCACACACACACAGACACAATTATTTTTACAGAAATTGTTGAAATGGCATCTAGGGATCCCAAAACGGATATTTCCGTAAAAAAAAAATTTGAAAAAATTTTCACGCTCACAATACTTTCTCGTACTTCGTAACGGAGAAAGTAAAAATATATAATTTTAAAAATCAGCAGTGTACGTTAATTTAAAATGTTTTAAACGTTTGTAGTTTTAACAGTATAATGCACAAAATAAATTATCACCAATAACAATTAGTGTAATACATGTGCAATAATTATTCAGTATGTTTGCGGCATCCTAAAAATGCGCCCGAATTATTCATAACGTGACGTTTAATGTGGGACATTTAAAATTCCGCTTTAAACACATAAAACTCGACGATTCAATGCAGTTGCATCGCTCCGAATGGCTTTATTTGAAATAAATATATCGCAACATGCACAACCAATTTATTGCTACCATAAATCATTTAATGATGGATATTAAAAATACTTGATGTACATTAAATATAGATAAAGGGCCATTTCACGTAATATGCCATGCATTGATAATAATTTGGTTGATGTATACGGTTTGTGATATTTCGTTTTGATTTGTGATTTATCATACAGTATGCGAAAATTCGATTGCGTCGCGAAAGTATGCATTTGTGCGGCGAGGCTGGCAAAAACCAGAAAAAGCCTAGTCCGGAAAAAGAGTTGACATGCGTGGCGCTAGATGGCCAATTCGGGTTTCACATTTTCAATTTCAGAGAATTTACTGGAAATTAACACGAACTGATGTAGTGTATCCTGTTTATCGTGTAACGTGGAAGTTGACGTAACTGGCTGCGGTTATTCTACACCTAAAGGAATTAGTGATAAGATCAAAGAGGTAATTTGCAACTATTAGCTCCACTGAAACGCCTGCTGATAATTTAAATCAAAACGTAAACAGAGAAACTTTATACATTGCCACAGTGTATTTAATAGTGTATTACATAACTAGAGTTGTAAGTAGCAAATTACGCGCAAGTGAAAGATATTGCGTACGATCCGCGTAGCGGCGAGTAACGTAATTTCACGTGCGCATAATTGCGATACATCTCGCGTTATGTACTATACTTTACCTTCGACCTTACATTTATTCGCTTTAACTAAGACACATTGAAACTGAATCTTGTCAGGGTGACGTTTAAATTTGTATTAAATTAGCCGGTAATGGCAACGTAGGACGACTACCAACTAAACAAACGAATTACCGTTCGAACAATTGAATAATATGTTGTCTACTACATTGATTGAACAAATTTAAGGATACGGTTCGTTGTACTCACCCTGAAGTGTTAATCTACTAAGATACCATTGCGATGGAAGTACCGATAAGGCATGGCGAGGAGTTCATTGTGTCGGTTATTGTTTTAACCAATAAGTTGTTATCTGAAGTTTAAATGTCACTGTCACTTTTGATATTTAAAGACGAACAGACTAATGCAGAGGGACTCGGCGGGCGTTAATTGTAATTGGCTAATAAGTATAGCGAGGTACATAAGTGGTAATAGTACATGTTACACATTTATGTACAACATTTAACATTTATATATGCTTTATATATTCGTAATGGGTCGCTTACGATTGGTGAAAACAGTTAGGTAATTCATCAATTACAAAGTGGGGGTAGGTAAAACATTATTAACATGTTCGCAACTTAACCGTATTTTTTTTTATAGTGGATATAGCGTGTACAGCTTGTACCGTCGGTTGTACACAATGGGTGCAGCGGACATATACCACGTACGTTGGCGCGAACGTGTTAAATAAAGTTCGCTATTTTCTTTTCTTTTTTGATTAACTTAAATGTGGTATTGAGTGTGTAGAATAACGAATTTTCCGAACCGCAACTTTCGCGCCTTGATACAGTAGCTTCTTTTTTTGTTCTGCTTGAGTCTGCTCTCGGTAACTTCATATGTAAGTGAGAAATATTAATCATCTATCAAAATGACCATATTGTACATGTATGTATAATCAGCCCTATTTCGTAAGCAAAACGTTCAATTTAACGAACGTTATGTTAAAACAAGAGATGGCTTATTGTATTTCCAATTAGTAAAACAAGGGCGACGAATGTTAACATGCCGTTAAATTTAACGCTTTGGTTACGGAATGGGGCTGATTATTGTAAAAAGTTGCACTCATCAAGCGTGTGAAACGTTGACGGCCATTTTTACTATTTTTTAATAACGTGGTAGAAAACTGTTTATTAAGATTTTGGTTGTGTTTGTGACTGGAATACATATGAAATTACTTCGTTGAATAATTGTGATTTTTTTTTACGATTACCGGGTAATCAATAAGCGGCCTTAAAAGTAGATCAAAAACAATCACAAACTGACGAACATCAAATATATACACTGTTAGTTCTAATAAAAATGGTTATGTGGCCATCATGTTACTTTCTCCGATTTGAGTATCATAGTTTATATTTACACTTGGTTTATTTTCAATTTAAATGTACATCGAACGTTTTGTAGGATCGGATGAAACTGACGTTTAAAACGTCAAATTTATGAAAGATGAAAATGACAAATTATACTTTAAATTAGAATAGAATAGAATAGAATTAGTTATTTATGCAACAAGTGAGTAAAGTAGTACTTTTTTTCACGAGTAGGAAAGATTGCCACGCGAGCCGAAGGCGAGTGCGGCAATTCCTACAAGTGAAAAAAAGTTGCTTTACTCTCGAGTTTCATACAAAATTTTTTCTACGTCCGTAACTTTAAATAAATTCGATAAAACCTTAATCATTTTTTATAAGTAATAATACTTTTTTTAAATGAAGAAAATAATAATCATCAAGTTTTGTTGATCGGAAACGAATGTTTGACATTTATCGGCGGAACTAGCGGCGTGTTGCGAAGCGTTCATGACACACTTTGCGCAAACAATTTTATAGTAGCGTTAAAAAATGAACCGCTACGGCACTTTTTTTCACGCAAAAGAGTGAAAAAATGAACCGTTATGGCACTTTTTTTCACGCTGCTTTTAGGGTTCAGGAATCACATATTTTATGAACCCAAATTAATGAAAAAAACTGTACATTTTATAACGGACGTAGAAAAAGTTTATTTATGCACTGATAACAAAATATCTTACATACGTCAATATAACAGGTGAAAGGTAATTAGAAAAATTTCACTAATTGAATTTAAGTACTTAAAGAAAGTATACAGTGCGTTTTTTTATAGATGCACCATAGGGATTTATGTGTTAAAATTGGTATGCCTGTTAATGGTTTTCCTATTGCAAATTTCAGTATCATGTTTGGTACCCTTTAAGTTTGCATTGTCTTTTACAACTTCTGATAGTTTTTATAAAAAAAATCGTAAATTTTAAAGAAATTCAAGAAAATATTTTTCAATTTTTTTGTGCTTAATTATTATTTATTTTATTAATAGGCACGTTTGTTAACAATCAATCAACAATAAATAACTCACAAAAGTAGTAAATACGTATTAGAATATGAAATACAACTTAATCAAAAAAATGCTCTGGAAAATATTTAAATTTATACTAATAATACAATAAATATTCAAAATGTTTGCCGTAACAAGCTAAACAGTAACCTAGTCTATCTTGAAAATGTCTTTTAACATTTTGCAATTGCCTAACAGTTATTCCATTAGAGGCTTCGATTATTCGATCTGTTAGTTCTTGCAAATCTCGTGGCCTGTTTCTAATGTTATCAAACACTTTTGTTGCGATATACCCCCAATAAAATAAGTCCAGCGGACTCAAATCACAACTTCTTGCTGGCCATTTAAAAGGTCCAAAACGACCTATCCAATTTCACTCGGCGTCAAAAAAAAAGCGCCTCTCGAAAAATCGCAATAAACTCGGTTTTTCAAGCCGTCGTAACTTGGTTCAATTTGGTCAAAAATCGATGAATCTTTCAGTTTGGGAAAGATTCAAGTTTTATCTTTAAGAATGTGTAGTTGATTTTGACCCCAAGTCCAACCCACCCCCCGTAACAACGAGATGGAAAAAATGTTTTTTTATGTAAAAAATTGTCTAACTTTGACAAGCTGTATCGTGCGCAAGAAAAATCGGCGAGAAATTTCACCACAACGGCAGAAAAAATTAATCAATTTCCTTCAAATGCCTTAGTTTCGAGTCGTTTCGATGATTTCTAGCAAAGTTACGAGTTTTTGAAAAAAAATGACATTTTTCACTTTTTTGGCCATAACTTGAGTAATTTTGCACCAAAATCGATGAACTTTTGCAGTCTGAACAGTTTCAAATTTTCTCTTCAACGTCATGTGAATTGTTTTGTTGCAAAAACGATTCCACCCTCTGCCACCCCCTAAAGGAAAAAAAATGTTTTTGAAGTATAAATGTGCAAATTTGGTTTCTTGTACCGTGTGCAAAAAAAAAATCGTGGACTCAATCGTTCAGCATGGCAATAAAATTCAATCATTTTCCTCCAATTTCCGCCAAAATTCAAGTCGATGCGATGATTTGGCGCAAAGTTATGCAGTTTTGAAAAAAAATATATTTTGCTTTTTGGCCATAACTAGGCGAATTTCGCACGAAACTCGATGGAATTTTGCGATCTAAGTAGTTTTCGACTTTTGTGACCCCCTAAAAACCCCTAAAAAAAGTGTTTTGGATTGACAAAAAATGTTAAATTTTTACAACTTGTAAAAATTCCATTTCGGTCATAACTCGGTCAATTTTGCTCAGAAGCCGATGAGTCTTTGCGATCTGAAAAGCATAAGTTTCATTCTACCCTCTGTCACCCCTAGTGCAAAAAAAGGTTTTCGACAGGGTTGAAGAATTGAGAATGCATGTCAAAAATGTCATTTTTTTTTCAAAAATTCATAACTTTGCTCCAAATCATCGAAACGACTCGAATTTTTAAGGCATTTGAATGAAATGGATTAAATTTTTGTGCCATTGTGGTGAAATTTCCCGCCGATTTTTTTGCGCACGGTACAGCTTGTCAAAGTTGGACAATTTTTTACATAAAAAACTTTTTTTTCCATTGCGTTGTTACAGGGGGTGGGTTGGACTTGGGGTCAACAACACATTCTTAAAGATAAAACTTGAATCTTTCCCAAACTGAAAGATTAATCGATTTTCGACCAAATTGAACCAAGTTACGACGGTTTGAAAATTCGAGTTTTTTCGCGATTTTTCGAGTGGCGCTTCTTTTTGACGCCGAGTGTATTTGGAAATTGGTTGTTTAAAAATTATCATGTTGGTAGATTATTCAGGCGTTTACTAGAATTTGTTAAACATCTGGAAGAATGCGTTCGTTCAGTAAATGTTAAATTTTATATTAGTTAACGATCCCTCGATAATAAGTGGCCCAATAATATGGGGGGTGCGAAATGTCTAAGCAATTCTAACTATGGCAGTTCTTTGTTCTCAATCGACAACAAACACGCCTACTGATAAAAATAAAATAATATTTAAAAACGAAACTAGTCAAATATTTTCTTGAATTTCTTTAAAATTTACGATTTTTTCATTATAAAAACTATTAGAAGTTGTTAAAGACAATGCAAACTTCCAGCATACCAAAAATGATACTGAAATTTGCTATAGGAAAACCATTAACAGCCATTCAAATTTTAACATGTAAATCCCTATGGTGCATCTATAAAAAAACGCACTGTATAATGCATTGGCGACTAAAGCATAAATTGAGGAAACAATTTTTGTTAAATAATAAGGTTATAAAATGACGGCGTACAGTAAAAAATGTAAACGACTGCAAATAGTTTAGCAAAGTGAAAAACAACTACTTAATTGTAGACTCGGAACATTAATGACCCTTCAAAAATCGGAGAAACTAGGACAATAACTTATTTATATAGAATGGCCAAGTCGATTTTACATGTTCAAGTAAGCTTAATTTTTATGTATAGACAAGTTTAAAAACTTAGAATTTCGATAAAATATACGTGGCAAAAAATTACAGGCTAATATCACTATTAATAAAGTCATCAAAAGAGTAGAACGCTTTCTCCAGAAGATAAGTATGTATTTTTTTTAAATAGTTTAAGTGGCAGGTTTCTAGTAGTAAAGCTGAGTTTATTGTAGAACTTTGCGGAGTAGTACCTTGATCCTGTTTTCGAACGCTTCAACCTAATTTAATCCAGATTTATATTTTGCTTAAATCTTGTTGAGTGATCATGATGTTCATATGTATTGTACTCTTCCAGATAATCTTTGATGTATATCAGGCAAACCTTGATATACAATGATGGAAGCGTGAGTATGCCCAATTTGATAAAAATAGATCGACAGTTTTCGTTATATTTTGCATCTGCCATGATTCTTACTACTTTGCGTTGTAATGCAAATATGCGGTGCCTGCAGGTTAAGTGACCTCAAATTAATAACTTATACCTTATACCTCATGCGCGATTCAAATAATCATGCGCGATTCAAATAACCCGTAATAAGCGGTTTTGAGACTGGACAGAGAGGTTTCCTGTGATTATCTTCTCATCATAAAAGTAAGTTTTGATAAGCGCTTGGCTAGCTCATTACCCTGTAGGTCCCATTTCAAAGATGCATCAATATTGACTCCAAGAAAAGGAACTGCAGAAGACTCGTTTGAGTTGATAACATTTAGGAGTAGACTATTTTCTGAGCACCACTTAGAAATTGCTTCGAGGCTGAGTTTATTTTTACTTTGTACTTCTTCTAAATTACACCCTACATCTACTACCGTACAATCGTCAGCAAAGAGGACTGTGTTCGAATTTTCTATTTATGATGTCAGTTCGTAATGAAAATCAGGAAAAGAATGGGTCCTAAAATTGACCCCTGTGGTACCCCTCTATTAATCCGTTTTGTAGGTGATTGTGTTTGTCCCATGTGCACAGACTGGTATCTGTCGCCTAAGTAACTCTGCATTAAGTTAATGCTATTTGCATCGAAGTTAAAGTGTTTCAGCTTGGATATCAGTAGGTCGTGGGAAACACAATCAAATGCTTTACTTAGATCGACAAACGACCCTATTGTCACGGATTTGTTTTCAAAACCATGTAGAATTATATCAGTTAGTTTTAAAATGACGATTTGCCACTTCTGAACCCGAATTGTTCATCCAGGAATAATTTGTTTACCTCGAAGTACTGGACAATTTGATTTTTTAGTATTTTCTCTATGACCTTCGACAGGATTGGAAGAATTGCAATTGGCCTATAATTATTTGCATCGTTTATGTTTCCTTTTTTATGTACGGGCAGGATTTTAGCTAATTTCAATACTGAAGGAAATTTCCCAGTTGCTATTGATTCATTAAATAATTTAGTGAGTGGAGAAATAATAATATTCATTATACATTTGATAATGCTTGCCGTCAGACCATGAATGGTGAAACAACTGCTATTTTTTAGGTCTTTAATTGCAGTTCGTACTTGTATTTCAGAGATGTTGTGAAAACTAAAGTGGCTATTTATGTTCGTTGGTTGATGCGTGGAATAGTACATTCTGTAACAAGGTTAGAATGGAAATTCGATGCGAGTGGAAAATTCAGAGCGCGAGCCGTGAGGCGAGCGCGAGGAACCACGAGCATCTGAATTTCCATTCTTACCGAGTAGCAGACTATACTTTCTCCTCGACCAGAAAAAGAGATTAATAAAATAATGAACACAAATAACTTACGTTTTATTATCACGTTTGTGGTTATGTTTATAGTATTTTGACAATTGCGATATCCAAGGCTAATTGTTTTATTCGAAACGATGTGAGAATATTTATTCTATCCCTTGTTATGGAATGAATTACATGCAAAATGCATAAGCGCAGAGTGTTTTGTTCCATAACAAGAGTGAGAATGTGTATGTTCTATGATCAAAATTGATTTCAGAATGCTTCAATTTTATAGTGGTCGTGGAGAAAGAGTGTTCCTGACTAGTGATTCCGCTGTATTGATAAAAAATAAATTGAATTCATCACAAGATGTGTTGCACTCTTTTTTATTGATCGTTTTAGGGTGTATAGTATTCCATACAGCTTTTTGTTTATTTGTTGTTTTTTGTATATAGTTGTTATTTGCCTGTCGTTTACTTAACTTTATTTGTTCTTTGTAACTTTTTAGGTACTTGTTCCTGATTTCTTTGTTTTGAACGGTTGGATATTTTAAACAGTGTTCTTGTATTATATGTAAATGATTTCTCATTTCGCGAATTTCATGAGTAAACCACTTAGATTTTAAAGTAGAATTTGCGTTTTCCTTAAATACTTTAAAACGGGGAAACAGTTCTGCATGTTAGTAACTAAAATGTCCGGAAAGATTTCCCATTTCTGATTTAGGTCTAGGTCTTCATACTGCAGAGGTCGCCAAAGTGGTCTATATAGACCTCCAGGGGTCTATTTAACAAAAGTAGGAGTCGATCTAAGCCAGGGGGTCTAATGGGGGTCAATCCCAATTGGAGGGTCGATTGGGGGTCGAAGGAAAAACAAGTGTAAAAAATTGAAAAAAATGTAAGGAGATATAAACCTCAATTTTCATATTTTCCGCTAGTGAACATGAAACCTTTTTTAGTGGAAAGGTTTTATTTAGAGGAAATGTATGAATATATATTTGGATTCCGTGTTTGGAAAAAAATATTCAACTATTTTGGGTCATCGTCATTTATGTCTTCATGTATAATTTTTTTTTAACGAATATCATTATTACAGGAAATACAAGCCATAAATATCAATAATTCTTTTTACAGTCCCAAAGTAGTTAATACACATTTTTTTTACACCAGTGGATAGGCTATCAAGATTTGTTCAGTAGTTATAGCCAAAAGACAAAAATATGGCTGATTTTCGAGGGGCGAGTTCACAAAAAAATACTTTTGTGGGGGTCGATGGAGATTTCGAAAAATTATATAGGGGTCAATGATCAAAAAAGTTTGGCGACGCATACTGTCATACTGTATGAAAATGATAGTAGTTGAATTTCCCACCTTCAGTAATTGGTCTGTGAGGTCTTGAAATTTTCTTATTTGTCCTCGTATATAACTGATAAGGAAATTCCCAAGTGATCAGAGAGACACGTATTGATACTTTCTGTTTTAATATGTCGATATTCGTGAATACATTGTCAATACAATTTTTACCTCTAGTGATAAAACTTACCGCCTTGTGCAGACCGTAACTGGTAAGACAATCCAGAAGAGAGTGTTCTTTGCTGTCGTTTACATTAAACCTTATGTTAAAGTCCAGGATTGCTTTTTTCCTAAAATATTTATTGAGTCTAAAAATGATGACGTAATTACTAAAAAATCATTGAAATTACCACTAGGTGATCTGTATACACAAATAATGTAACTTTCAATATCAGGTACATATATGCATGCTATTTCACAAGATACATGATTTGTTAAATTATTATACAGTGCGAGTCTCTAACTTGGAATAAATTCAGTAAATCAAACAAAGTTTATTTTTCGGAAATATGCTCGGACACGTCGATTAGTATTTTAAATTGCGCTCTTTTTGTTGTAATAAAATTTTATACAGCGTGTCCCAAATTTGAGATATGACGTCATCGACTATTTTTTTAATAGCAACCCTAATTTTTTTATCACTATTTTTAAAGAGTATATCAAGTTACACATGTGTGCCAAATTTCAAATTTTTATTTCCTGTCATTTAGAAGATATTTAACAAACAGTATCAAATTTGAAAAATGAATTCAACTTAAAAGTCTTTCTTCAATAAATGCTCAAAATGTTGTCCATTTTCTAACTCTAACAATACCCTAAACGGAACTGAAACTCGTTTTGAACATTTCTAATTACTTCGGGGGAAATTAGTCTACACTCCTGTCTTATTCGTTCTTTCAACTCCTCAAGATTTGGCGGTTTGGTCTTAAAAACTTTGCTTTTCAAGTACCCCCATAAGAAAAAGTCCATAGGTGTTAAATCCGGAGACCTGGGTGGCCATTCAACTGGTCCTCTTCTGCCAATCCATCTTCGTGGAAATACATTATCCAGGTACTCACGGACACGCCTTGCAAAATGAGGAGGCGCACCGTCCTGTTGAAACCAGATGTTTCTATTCGGGACGTCAGCTTCTACAGGGCAAAGAAACAAAATAGCCAAACTCGGAATTAGCTCTTCCTCCAAGAATTGTAAATATCCCGCTCCATTGAGATTATTTGGAAAGAAAATTGGTCCTAAAATTCGATCACCAACAATCCCTGCCCAAACATTAACTTTTTCTGGATATTGAGTGTGGCCTTCCCTCATCCAGTGTGGGTTCTTGTCTGCCCAATAACGGCAATTTTGACGATTTACCTCACCATTTAACATAAACGTTGATTCATCGGAAAACAATATATTTTCTATTTTTAGAACATTTCTATCTAGTAGATCCATCATTTTTTCGCAAAACTGAAGTCTTCTATCCGGATCATCTTCGGTGAGTTCCTGGAGGATTGTCATTTTATAAGGATGAAATGTTTGCTCTCTAAGGATTCTTGACACTGAAGACTGGCTAATTTTGAGTTTCCTAGCCATCTGCCTAGAGGAGACATGATGATTTTCCTGAACAGAGAGAAGTACATCAATTTTGACCTCTTCACTCAGCGCATTCTGACGATGATTATTCGTTTTTCTTAAATGCCCATTTTCCCGAAACTGACTTTCAATCTTGCTTACGGTACTTTGAGATATGGCTGGTAAGTCAGGATACTTCTCTCTAAATAAATAAATAACTTCATTTTGTGTTCTTGTCCTATCTCCATAGCCAATCATCATTAAAATTTCGATTTTGTGGGTTTCAGTTAAGTACGGCATGTTAGTATAATTTTTCGACCAACGGTGAACAACAGTCAACACAACAATGGAACGACTAATACTCTCCTCACTCGAATATGCGTGGAATGCGATGCTACACTTCTTACTTGTTTTTATAACTAAACGTCAAAATGATAAACGTCAGTTTGAAAAAAAATGACAAACCAGCACATTTTGGCATTCCACTTTTAAAATGCATAAAAATTCGATTAAGGTGACTTGATTTCTTCATTCTACAAATTTGATAATGTTTGTTAAATATCTTCTAAATGACAAGAAATAAAAATTTGAAATTTGGCACACATGTGTAACTTGATATACTCTTTAAAAATAGTGATAAAAAAATTAGGGTTGCTATTAAAAAAAATAGTCGATGACGTCATATCTCAAATTTGGGACACGCTGTATAAAATTTTATTACAACAAAAAGAGCGAAATTTAAAATACTAATCGACGTGTCCGAGCATATTTCCGAAAAATAAACTTTGTTTGATTTACCGAATTTATTCCAAGTTGGAGACTCGCACTGTATATGTTCACTTGTGTACCCTCCTTGACGTAAATGATAGTACCTCTATGTGCTGTGATTTTTCGCGCATAGTATCCAGTACCTCTGTAATTTCCAATTTTTGATATTTGCGCTTCTGGTTCTGTTAGCCAATGTTCACAAAGTGAAATATAATCATAGCCTTTGTCGTTAAGGAATGCATCAATTTGATTGATTTTATTTTTGTTCATGAATAACATCTTAATTATATGGGGTTTGAACTTTTCTTCTTGAGATGATCTAAAAAATTATTGAATTGCACTTTCTCCGGCCACAGATTTGGATCCTTTAACTCCTCAATTTGGTTTTCCGAAATTCCGACCTTGAAGGATGAATATTCTTCTGGGTATTTGGAATTCAGGGATTCACACTTGATGTTTTTAAAATTGCAGCTTGTTAAATATTCGGATAGTTGTTCGCAGGTTAGTTGTGGGTCTAACATATAGACATGTAGATAACGGTATCGAGCAACTCCTTTAATGGTGCCTTCCTTCAAAGAGCCGCAGACTGTAGGTTGCATGCGTTTGTGCCTCTTCTTAACCGTTTGCCATGTATCGGCGTTTTTATTTTTATGGGTATCAGCGTTTTGTTTTTTTACTGGTTTATCAATTTCTTCGATGGGAGCTTCTGTACATATGCCTGTATCTTTCGGTGTAACTTCAATTGGCGGTAGCGTTGTGTACAAAGTCTCATTAGACGTACTGGATGACGATTTATTATTAACAGGAATGTTCATTTGGTTGCCTACAGTGTCAATTTTTAATTTGGGACGCTGCGCTGTTGCTTACTTTTGATACTTTTATTGTCATTTTCTTTGATTGTTACACTATTAACTGATAGGTGGCTCTCGCAGTCATTGTTTACATTTAGTTCTAGTAGATTTATTGTTTTATTTAAAACATTGAGCTTATCGCGAAGCTCTTCTAATAGTCAGTTTACTCAAAAACCAAAGAGATTTCGAAAAAAACGTATCGTTTATAAGTTGTTTGAATTGGCATTCTTTACAATTATTACTTATATGAGTTTGATGCAACTATTATCGCTTCATAATTATAAACCAAAAATGAAAAAAAAAATTTTCTCGAAAGCCAATAATTTTATCAAAAATATTTTCAAACAAAAGATATATTTCTTTGTTGTCTTCAATGTTTTTTTATTGTTTTTGCGATATCCTTCATATTAAAAAAAATAATTAGAAAAAATAAAAAACGGTTAAGGGGAAACACCACCATGACCTTTGCAAAAAATCGATTTTTTGTTTTTTGTCTTAAAATATTCCTTGGGATGTGTACTTTAATTTAGAATTCATCCCAAGTCCGCCAGAAACGTAAGAAACGTCCCGGCGCACAGTGGACGAAACGTTAAATCTAGCTGAACATTTCGCCGAAAATCAACTGTTTAGAAATCCATTTTTTTCTTTAAATATGAGTAGTACAATGTCCA
Organism: Ocypus olens; assembly: GCA_910593695.2. Taxonomy (NCBI): domain Eukaryota; kingdom Metazoa; phylum Arthropoda; class Insecta; order Coleoptera; family Staphylinidae; genus Ocypus; species Ocypus olens. The sequence continues at coordinate 11,711,397 of OU343061.1, forward strand.
GAGGGTACGCAGGTAAAGCCATAAAACCCTCCGACCCTTTTCCCAGTAGTTATCGGTACCCAAAGTGCACGCTTCGTTTACGTCGTTTAGTTGTGAATTACACGCGCTCCGAACGTGTACGTTTAACATTTTTTTTTACATTTGTGTTTAGTGCAAAATTTAAATTAACGATGGATATATATTCTACTGGTATGTATACAACATAGTTTTAATTATTTTTTGTGTAAATTTAGTCAACACATACATACAATGATTTAAATTTAGTAGAGAATCCTACTGTAATATTTTACAACATTATATTTTAATAAGGTTAAAGTTTATTATATCCGCCGATATCCGCAATGATTTTTTTTTGTATACATATTAACTAATTAGTTTAATGTACAAGTAATATTACATGCTTGTTTTTGCCCGTTTGCAAGCAGTGATTTTTTTAGGCAGCGTAACCGTTTCCCGGAGAACATTATTCGACATTTGGCGCGCTCACCAAATGCAAGAAGAAAAAAAAAGCAGTTTGTTTCTTTGTGATGGACATTATGAAGATTGATATTGAATCGGACACAAAAATAACACATTTTACGTCAAAATTGACAATGAAATGGCAAACTTCTAATAGAGCATTTTCAAGTTTTGAAAATAAATATTCAAAGTGGCTAAACGAAATGGAAGTATTCTCTACTGAGAGTTTACCAAATGAACCCCAACCTGGATCTTCTAGTGGTAAATCCAGAGGTCCGTATAAATCTTTTACTAAATTACTAAATTTGAGACGGATGTCTCAAAAAACGGAAAATTAAGCCACTGGTGGAAAATTACTCCCAGGAGGAACTAGCATTTGCCACGCGGTTCAGTCTTCGACAATCTGGAAGAATTGTGAATAATTTTATAATTCAACAAAAAAACATGATGTAATATAATTTTTGTTTTCTAAAATTTTAAGTTTCCAATTTTTTCCAAGTGTTTATATTTCAGTTACTATTGGTGAAATTATCTTCTAGATTTGTTTGAACAATTTTTCGGCTAGAATAAAAATTAAATGGGGGATGCTGGAGGGTAGAAGGGAAGAATTATTTAATATTGAACAACATATATTTATAATAAACTATTTTCTTTGGCTACGAACAATTTTAATTACACTAAGACGCTTTATAGCGAAATGTTCAGCTAGATTCAGCATTTCGACCTGTGTGCGGCGCGCTGAGCGAGCGTCAGGTGCTCCTGGCAGAAGGCGAAAGCATTTTCTAAAATTATCGAAAAAATTCTATATAATCAAATTTTATCTTTGTTTGAAAATAACAACCTATTTAGCAAAAACCAATATGGATTCAGGCCGGGAAAATCTACCGCTATTGCCTCATTTATCGACCTATCCAAGGCCTTTGATTGCGTATCCCACTGCTTACTTTTGCGGAAGTTATACGCTTATAACTTTGACCCTAGCAGTTGTCGACTTATCATGTCCTATCTCACAAATAGAAAACAATCAGTGTTCTTTAAAGGGGAGACATCGGAGAATTTACCTATAGACCATGGTGTACCACAAGGGTCCACACTCGGACCATTGTTATTTTCAATATATATATCAATGACTTTTCCAATTATATTCATTATGCAGATGTAGTCCAATTTGCAGACGATACGACTTTGATATCTGCATCAAATGATCTGAATAGCACTTTAATAGCTAGTGAAAGTTCTCAGTCAATGGCAAATGATTGGTTTTGTGTCAACGGCCTCAAACCAAACAGTAGGAAAACCGAACATTTAATGTTTACACTTAGGCATGCCACCGACCCGATCGGTACCGTCTCTGTAAAATTCTTAGGAATATTTATTGACCATCTACTGCTGTGGGATAGGCAGGGCGAAGAAGCATCTAATAAAATATACAAAAGTATTTTCTTATTGAGAATTTTAAACTCTAATGTGTCTTACCAGACTTTGCGCACAGCTTATTTTTCGCTTTGCCATTCTCACATGGTGTATGGAATACTAATTTGGGGCCATTCGTCTATCCGACACCGATTATTTGCATTGCAGAGACGAGCCATCAGGATTCTGTCGAACGTAGGATATAGGAAAGATTGCAGGCAGAAATTCATCGAACATAAAATACTAACTCTCCCATGCGCATATATTCTTGAATGTCTCATTCACGTTAAAAAACATCTCAATGACTACTTGACTGCTCAAATTGGATATAAACACGAACATAACACCAGGGCTAAGTTCAACTTATGCCCTAAATTTTTAAGATTAAATCGCTCACAAACCGGACCTAACTACTATGGGATTCAGTTTTACAATAAACTGCCTCTAGAATTTAAGAACTTGTCTCCAAAAACATATAAAATAAAAATTAAGTCATTCCTAATTAAGTTCGCTTTTTATTCATGGGAAGAATATTTAGCACATAATTTTAAACAAATTAGAAACAACTTTACTTGTTGCAGAAAGCATTAGATAAATACAAGAAAACGAAATGTAGCCTGAATATATGAATATTCAACCTGTTCGTTACTCTGCAAGCAAAAAATCAAGTCTTACTAAGACTATAAACAAATAACTTATTGAAACAACTACTTCCCTGGCTAATGCCACGCCGGATATTGAATGATACAAAAGAAATTTGCATGTTATTACTAGTACTACTAGATAATAACATTGGTTTTAAGATCGTTTATTTCTACATACAAGACTAACTTAGAAAATTATTCTGAAATGAAATGTGAAACTTTAAACTGTAAATGTTATTATTAAAATGAAAAAAAACCAGAAAACATTTTGACAAGGACACACAGTGCTAAACTTATCTAGTGTTACTAGATGAAACAAATTTAATAATAACTAAAAATAATACTGAATTAAAAAATATATGAAAATTAAGTAATTGGCCATCTGCAGACGCGTTTCGAGATTTATTTATTTATTATTTATAAAACCCGTTCAAACCTTTCATAATCTCCTCAGTCGTTTACGACGTCTCCACGTTAACGATCACCTTCACGTAAGTGTATTTTATTATTTAACATTCAATTTAAATGCGAAGCTGCACTGATGAGAGATAAATCTCGAAACGCGTCTGCAGATGGCCAATTACTTAATTTTCATATATTTTTTAATTCAGTATTATTTTTAGTTATTATTAAATTTGTTTCATCTAGTAACACTAGATAAGTTTAGCACTGTGTGTCCTTGTCAAAATGTTTTCTGGTTTTTTTTCATTTTAATAATAACATTTACAGTTTAAAGTTTCACATTTCATTTCAGAATAATTTTCTAAGTTAGTCTTGTATGTAGAAATAAACGATCTTAAAACCAATGTTATTATCTAGTAGTACTAGTAATAACATGCAAATTTCTTTTGTATCATTCAATATCCTGCGTGGCATTAGCCAGGGAAGTAGTTGTTTCAATAAGTTATTTGTTTATAGTCTTAGTAAGACTTGATTTTTTGCTTGCAGAGTAACGAACAGGTTGAATATTCATATATTCAGGCTACATTTCGTTTTCTTGTATTTACATAATTTTACGTGAACTGTCGATTATGCGCCAGTACTTATTTACTTTTAGTAACTTTGTGTAATTTATTTTTTTCTATTTAAGACCTGTGTAAACATATGTGTTAGCACCAATAAATACTATTTCTATTACTATTACTATTACTATTACTATTACTATTACTATTACTATTACAAGGATATCGACACAAGCCAGCGACGAAGAAGGAGATTTTTAACGCTCTCCGTCCTGTCGACACAGAACTGAGCTGGGATGACTTGCTGGAAAGGTGTTTAGGAGGGTTTACGCAAAATGGAAACGAAAGTTTCAAAGCGACGCTCTGGCAGATGGCTCCAAAAGTTGTCCATTCTGGGAAGTCAGTGGTAGACATCGCGCCGGTATTGCTGCTTGCAATTACAATGATGAACTTTACATTATGCAAATAATGCGCGTTCTACATTTGCTACACTACATTTTTTGCGTCAACGACGACGCCAAGCGAATAATAATAATAATAATAATAATAATACGTTTATTCTCCCAACAGACATAACATCCAATTACAGGGAAAGTTACATAAAATAAACAAAATATAAATACAAAAAAAAACAAATATACATATATAAATACATATTCACACATATAGACAAATAAATTAATAAATTCTGACAGATATTGCAGATTATAACAGGTAATATAATTGAAAATTAAATATACACATAAATCTGATTGAACATGGAGGCTACTTAACATTTTACCATAGTTGTGACATATTTCGCAACAATTCTGCTCTTGACTCTATAAAAATGTCAATAGTGTAATGAATACTATTGAAGAGCCTAACCATAGTGTTCATTGGCGAGTTATAATGCGCGAGTGTGCTGGCATGAGTTATTTGAAATAGTTGACAGTAACGACTACTTACTCTAGGTATGTGAAAATTCAGCATAGACACAAGGTTTGGATCATCTATAAAATAATTTATTAGGCCATGTAAAAATAATATCATTGAGTTGTTACGCCTATGCTGCAATGAATTTATATCAAACATAACTAAAAGTTCTTGATATGTTATATTTATCGGTGGATATTCCCGATGCATTTTAAAGAATAGCATTTTTAAGAACTTTTTCTGTATTTTCTCAATCGCATTTATGTGAACATAATAATGCGGGGCCCAGATAATACAAGCAAATTCCAGATTTGATCGAACATATGCAAAGTATAATTTTTTCATTACTTGTATATTTATAAAATCTTTGCACGTACGGTTAATAAATCCTAACATTTTAATACCTTTACTGCAAATATTATTAATGTGCTCACGAAAGGTGAGTTGAGTATCATACAGAACTCCTAAGTCACGAACATTATCAACTCGTTGAAACTGTATAGCATCTAGGGCATAATCATACATAATAACCTCTTTCTTTCGGGCAAATGAAAGACATTTACATTTATTTAGATTTAAGAATAGACCATTAACCTTACACCACTGCTTTACGCGAACAATATCTTTTTGCAATTCAAAACAATCATTGATGGAATTAATAGTACTGTAGATCTTCATATCATCAGCATACAGAAGTACATTTGACTGAAGATTGTCCACAATATCATTGATGAAAATTGTAAAAAGCAGTGGCCCAAGGTTTGATCCTTGAGGAACACCACTAGTTGAAACGTATTTATATGAATTATGGCCTGAATAATGCACATACTGCTGCCTATTGAAAAGGTATGAACACATTAATAAGACAGTACCATTAGTGAAGCCATAATAACTTAATTTTTGTGCAATAATTTGATGGTCAATCGTATCAAATGCCTTTTGGAAATCTGTGTAAATGGTATCCACTTGTTTACGGTCATCAAGGTTTTGCGAAACATATTCAGTAAAGTTCATCAAATTTGATACAATTGACCTCTTTTTTACAAAACCATGTTGTCGCGTTGTAATGAACGGGCATACATGATTATACATTATTTTGCAAATTATCATTTCAAATAACTTTGCGAAGTTATTAATAACTGTTATTGGTCTATAGTCTAAAATATTAGATTTATTGGATTTATCACCGCTTTTAAAAATAGGCGAAACCCTACCCATTTTCCAAATGTCTGGAATTATACTAGTTGCAATAATTAAATTGAAGATGTGGTTAAGAGGTTCAATAAAAGATTGTATACAATCTTTAACTATATACGCTGGAATACCATCAGGTCCCATAGTGCTATTGCCCTTTAACTCATGTGCAGCAAGTGAAATATCATTTTCAGTAATTTGGCCAATGTTACACACAGGAAAATTGGATGAAGAAATTTGCACAGTACTCGTTGCATTAGATTTAGTATAAACACTGCTAAAGTAAGTAGCAAAACAGTCAACAATTTTTTTAGGATCGGTTATATCAACCCCTTCATATATCATACTGCCTGGAATTCTACTAGTATTCTTTTTTGTGTTAATATAAGAAAACAATTTTTTCGGTTCCCGTAAAATATTTTGTTCCATTCGTTCAATGTAAGATTTATGATCACTTTTTATTAAGTTATGGATTTCTGTTCGCAATCGGCCTATTTTAAATTTTAAATAATTAAATTTATACCTTTTATACATTTTAAGAGAACGTTCTTTGTTTTTTATTAATTTCTTTAATGTAAGGCTGAACCAGGGAGGAAATTTATTTTGAACTATATTGATTCGTAACGGCACACAATTATTTAATACCTTATTAAACAATTCATAAAAAATAGTGCATGCTTCCACTGGATCACTCAAACTCAAAACTGTGTTCCAATTTATTAGAGAAATCTCGTTATATAATATTCTAAGGTCTGCTGAAATCATATGATAAACATGTTAAATTTGGTTTAAATTTAGTATTGGCATCAATAATGAGTTTCAATTCACAGTGTAATGAAGGATGATGAGGATCTTCTTTTACTAAACCTAAAATCTGTTGAATATCACAATTCACTTTAGGAGATGAAATTATAAGATCTAATATTCTTGAATTCTTATTTAACAAGGTGTTATGTTGCTGTAAGTTATTAAATTGTAAAAAGTTATTATACGTCACTAATTGTTGATTGCATCCCACGCCACATGTATTATATGAGTGCAGAGTTGGCAAGTTAAAATCACCCAAAATAACAACTGGTTCATTTGAATTAAAATTTTGTTCAAGTACTTCAAAGATGTGTTCGTAATCAGAAACAGCGGATGATGGAGGAATATAAACACATACAACGTGAAGGATGGTATGTCCCAATAAAACTTTAATAATTAATAAATCTACATTAACATCGAATGACGTTGACACATTCCAAATTGATAAATATAACATTTTTTGGCGCGCCATCTTGAATTTGACTAATCTGATAATAAATTCACGTTCGACGACCGCGAAAACCCTTATATCCAAATTTTGGTCAATTCTCGGAAAGTTTACATCCGATTTTGATGCGGTTTTGCCGACTGTAATAAGAATTCATCATCATCATCATCATCATTTATTTAGTCACGTAAGCCACCATTTACAAACAATACAGAATTATAATATTAATATATAAGATAAAATAAAATAAAATAGTTTACATAATCACATATTAAAATCGATAAATAAATAAATAAAAATTAATGTTAGTTTTCAGAGAGTTCGTTAAGATTACACATTAGCTTTATTGACTCTTACACATTAAAATCTGTAAACAGAAAATGTATTAGCTATTTATAAATTCTGAGAATGTATAGAAGCATTTCTGTAGTAAAAAGTTCTTAAGTTTTAGTTTAAATGTCCTTAGCTTAGTGCATTGTTTGATTTCGTCTGGTAATTTATTGTAGACCAGCCCGCATGTAAACATTGCTGTTTTTTCATATTGTGCACTGTGGTGTGATATTATCCTTATATCCGAGCGATGTCTTGTTTGATAATTATGAATGTAGCTATTTTTTGTGAACTTATGTTCATTCTTATATACGTAAAGGGCACATTTATAGATATAGATGGATATCACAGTTAGTATACTATGTGCTTTGAACGTCGTACGACAGGATTCTGTCCTTTTTAGACCGAATATGAGGCGAATGATTCTCTTTTGTGAAACCATTACTCTATATATATCCCCTCTACCCCACAGTAATATATTATATGTTAAGTGCGTGTATACTAATGAGTAGTAGATGTCTATGAGGATTTTATGAGAAAATTTATGTTTTAATTTAACAATGGCATAGTACGTACTGCTTAGCTTGGAAGTCACATGATCGATTTGGTTGTCCCATGACAGTTGTTCATCTATATAGCTACCAAGATACTTAGCTGATGCTTTTTTATTATCAATGTTAATATCTGGTGGCTTTCTGTTATTTCTGTTATTCTTATTGCACCATTCACACATTTCTTTATTCGTTTCACAAATTTTTTTTAACAGTTCATCTTGGTCGTATGCAGAGATTACAATTGCTGTATCATCGGCAAAATTGATCATATGACCCCAGCTTATGTGATCCTTCAGGTCATTTATATAAAGTATAAATAAAAGAGGTCCTAATGTTGATCCTTGCACAATTCCAGTATTTAGTTCACATTTTTTTGATTCACTGTCACAGATTTGCACGTATATCTTGCGGTTAGTCAGGAACGATTGGATTATGTCCAGTGGTTTATCACGAATTCCCAATGTGTATAGTTTGTCTCGCATAAATTTTACGTCAATGGTGTCGAACGCTCTTGAGAAATCATAGAATAAGGCGGCCACGCACTTGCCTCTATCCAAGTTTTTTGATATGTTTTCTATGAGGGCGACACTTGCTGTTTCGGTAGATCGTCCTTCGCGAAATCCATGCTGGGCTTCGTTGAGTATTTGGTATTTTCCAAGGTAGCTTAGTAATCTCAGTGCTAGCGTTTTTTCAAATATTTTTGAAAACGCGTTCAGCAGGGCTATTGGTCGAAAATTTTCTTTGTCATTTCTATCGCCCTTTTTAAAAATAGGAATAATTTTTGATGTTTTCAGAATTGTTGGGAAGATTCCATTTTTAAACGCTAGATTAATTATATACTCCAATGGGTCCAAAATTTCTATTGCCACTGCTTTTAAAACATGGATGTGGATTCCGTCTTGTCCTGTGCTTGCGTTATTTTTAAGATTTTGGATTACTCTGTAGATTTCTTCTTTTGAGAGAGGCGCAAGATACATAGACTGCTTCGTGTTACTTGAGGTAGAGCAGGCATTTGATATTTTATCACCAAAGTGGTTCTTTAGTTTAATTTCAGTTACTGTTGAGTAATACTGAACAAATGTATCGGCAACCTCCTGGGTATTAGTTATTACTTGGCCAGAGTTATTTTGGATAGCTAATGTTTCGGTTTGCTTAGTATGGTTTAGTTCATCACGTACCAGCGTCCATATTTGTTTTTGTTTGTTAGAACTGCTTGATATTATCCTAGAATGATGTTCCTTCTTTGTGTTCTCAATGAGCTTTTTGTGCTCTCTTTTTGCATTCCTATACCGGGTGTCCCATTTTAATCCGCCAGTAGCGATAATTCTGAAACATTGCATTGAATCAAAAAGTGTTCCAAATGAAAAGTTAACGGTGCTGAGGGGGACATCTGATGCCGTAGACTTTGCCCCCCCAGCCCCCCAAGGGGGGCGGGAACGGGGGGCAACTTTAAAATCTTAAATGGAAACCCCTATTTTTTATTGCAGATTCTGATAGAGGGTTAAAAAGTATGTAAGTTTTATCCGAAACATTTTTTTATTGGTCGAGAGATGGCGCTGCAAATGTAAAAATTAGGTTTTTTGTCAATTAAATTGCGAAAATCGTCACGTAATTAACTGTTATTATTACTTAAGACTTACTCACAACCTTACAAGGTTGTTTTTTTCTCAGCCTGCCCAAATACTACCCCCCCCCGCCCCCTACAAAGACGTAAAGTACTCAAAAATAGCGATTGAGTACTTCTTTTTCAAATTAAATAATGGTAAAATAATTCAAAAAAGAATGTCATTTTTTTTTCAAACAGTGTTTCACCGGGCCCCCCACATAGGCAGAAACAATTTGTGTTTTTTGTGAATTTGGTATCGCGTTAACGTGCACTCGTTACCGGAAAATTGTGTAAATTGTCAATAATAGTGTATTTTTGTGGATTTTCCAAGGACGCCTATTTGATTTTACCGAGTGTAAGTTTAATTGCGTAACGCTAATGCCGGCGGTTTTAATTGAGTTATTTCAATTTAATTATGCCATGAAAAATACTGTTGCCGTTTTCAAAAATAGTAATCTTCTAAATAAGAAATTCGTTTACTGTGTGATAGAGAAATGCTTTTAATTTTTTCTCAAGTTTGCAGCGCCATCTATCAACAACTTTAAAAAATACCCCGACTAAAATTGACCTACATTTTAAAACTCTATCCGAGTCTGAGGTACAAAATAGGGGTTTCCATTTAAGATTCTAAAGTTGACACCCCCCCCCCCCCGGGGGGGGCGGGAGGTGGGTGGGGCTATGTGGGGGGCCCGGTGAAACACTGTTTGAAAAAAAATGACATTCTTTTTTTAATTATTTTACCATTATTTAATTTGAAAAAGAAGTACTCAATCGCTATTTTTGAGTACTTTACGTCTTTGTAGGGGGGGGGCGGGGGTAGTATTTGGGCAGGCTGAGAAAAAAACAACCTTGTAAGGTTGTGAGTAAGTCTTAAGTAATAATAACAGTTAATTACGGGACGATTTTCGCAATTTAATTGACAAAAAACCTAATTTTTACATTTGCAGCGCCATCTCTCGACCAATAAAAAAATGTTTCGGATAAAACTTACATACTTTTTAACCTTCTATCAGAATCTGCAATAAAAAATAGGGGTTTCCATTTAAGATTTTAAAGTTGCCCCCTGTTCCCGCCCCCCTTGGGGGGCTAGGGGGGCAAAGTCTACGGCATCAGATGTCCCCCTCAAAACCATTAACTTTTCATTTGGAACACTTTTTGATTCAATGCAATGTTTCAGAATTATCGCTACTGGCGGATTAAAATGGGACACCCGGTATACCAGTCTCATGTTAGGTGTCTGGTTCTCAGCGATAAGGGAGTGCATCATTTTTAGATTTTGGCTGGATGTTTTAATGTCACTGTTAATCCATTTATTAGTACATTTGGATTGTTTTACTCTAGTAATAGGGCATGATATGTTATAAAAATGTAGAAAATGATCAAGGAATGAATTAAAAGCCGTGTTGGCATCATCTGTTTTAATAAAATCCCAGCTTGATCTACTTAGGTGTAGTTTAAGTTCATGCAGGTTGTGTTCTTTTGTTTGCCGGATTTGACGAACTTTCTTGATATATTTGTCATTTAGATTAGATTTAGCTTCGATTGAGCTAAACTGAGCATTGTGATCAGATAGGTGTAAGTTAATATTTTTGCTAGTCCAGTAGCGGATAGGAAGATTCGATACCATGTAATCCAGTTGACTACTGGATGTTCCTCTCTCGGTGGTTTGGATCCGCGTCGGTTCATTAAGCTGATTAATTAATTTAAATGATGAGAATAGATCGTTTAGCATTTTTTGTTGTTGATCGTGTTTAAGGAAATCCACATTTAAGTCGCCACATAAAACGGTGTATGTATGTGTTTTGTCAACTGCTTCAATAAGGCCATGTATATTTTAAAAAAATGTATTGATATTACCTTGTGGCGGGCGGTATACGCATATTACTGCTATTTTTGTATTTGTTAGTGTTATTGTACAGCCCGTACATTCAATTTCAGATTCAATGCAGAATCGTGTCGTGTCTCTTAGTGTTTTGCATATGAATTTCTTGTCAGCCAGAATCATGCACCCTCCATGTTCGTGTTTTTTCCTAGTAAAGTCGGCTACTTTTGTGTATCCTGGAATTGTTACGTAATTGATATTGTTTTGGTTGGTCCATGTTTCGGTTAGACATAATGTGTTAAGTTCATCGATTGCAACTGTTATTTCGTCGGTTTTATTAAATACACTTCTGATATTCTGGTGTAGAATTTTTAATTTGGAATCTATTTTGTTTATGGGGTTTTGTCCGATTGTATGATTTTCGAAAAAAATTATATTCACTTACATGGATTCCCGTTGGCCATATTTCAGGATCTGTTATCATAAGTCTGGCTTCTTCTGGGGCTCCTATCTTAAACGATTTATATTTCTCAGATGAGGCGCGGTCTGTTCGTTCAATTGTTTCGATGGTAAAGTTTGTCGTTGGAAATTTGGTTGATAGTAGTGTTTTAAGTTTGTCCTCAGAGTAGTCATTTTTAAATTTGCCTACGTGGTACCATATTTTTGTTGTTGGTTTGTACACCACTCCATATATATCGTTTTGGTTGCCGATTATGATATTTGTCTCATTTTCGTTGTTACGAGTAATTGATAGTGTTTCGTTGTTATAATTTTTATTAGCGTCGTCTATATTGTTTTGATTGATATTTGTATTGTTTATCGCATTACCGTTGCCGCGGGAAGTATCTGAACGTTTATTATTACTTGTTTTACTTTTATTTATGTCAGGTGATCGTTCTTTCGGTTTGTTTATTTCCATGATCATTGACCTGTCTTTTTCAATCGGTGTATTATTTTTATCAGCGACGGTTGCGTTTTTCTCCGATTCGTCTCTATTACTTTTTTGTCTTCTTTCTTCGCAAATTGGCGATGTGTCGGTTTGTCGGGGCTGCAAATCGGTCGTCCTTGTGGTACAAGCGTCCTCTTTTGGATTTGTTGTGACTTTTGGAATGTAGTTTTCTACCTCTATGATTTTTGACATAGTTGTCTGTATTATCAGCTGATTCTGGGTATTAATCTGGGCTTGTAGAAATTTAATATTATTACTCAGACTGTTAATGATTTCATCTTTGGTAGTTAGTAAACATTTTAGATATTTAATTTCCACTTCCATTATTGATGAACCTGCCTTGCTCACTGTTTCGCTGCTGCTGAATGATTCCTCCTCCTCATTTTCGCTCTCTTCTGCCGTGTCATGTTCATTGTTTTTGTTTGGCACTTGTATGTCCGGGCAACACATTATTGTATCTTTGGATAGCTGGATCACATTTTTAACGTATTTAATGCAACCCGGGTGCATTTTGTTCCCACAGTTTATGCATTTTGGTCCATTTTGTGGTATAGAACTGCACCATTTACACTTTTCACTCACTTTTACATCCAGAGCCGTCGTACGCACGTCTACTGCACTCGACGCCATCTTGACAAAATTGTTGAATTGAATTGTCTAACGAAATACTAGCCGGATTTTCGATATTTTGAAAATTCAATTTTTGGTGCACGTTTTTGTGACGAATTTTTGGGGCTGACAATTGTTCGGAAGGCCACCATTTTCGTAAAAATCAACTTTTTCAAAAAAGAGTTTTGTTGTGAAATAATATGTAGAATAATATTCCGAACCGATTTTTATTGCTGGATGACTTGACGGACAAGGAATCTCCTCATAGTGGGGCGATCTCGCGCAAGAGTATGTCTGCTCCATCTGGTGCAGCAGCCTCAAGGTGGCCGCGATCAGCGCGAAAAAGAAATAGTTTGTAAGCCGGTTTATCATAAATAAAACCATCAAAAACGATTTTTAATGGATACTGCTTTTTATGCATGGAAAGAATATCTAGAGTTTTATTTTAATTATGTTAATGTCTTTTAGCGGTCTTTTGGTTGTGCAATTTTATATTTTTTATAACGCATGGTTAGTCAAATTATATTGTTTTCATTTATTCGTATTCTAAACTCTTCTTGAATGTTACAAAAGTCGGGGATATAGCTCTATATGGAACTTCTAAAAAGAAACGAAATTGTTATGGTGGAGGTGCCGGGCGAATTCATGCTAGAAATTTAACTTATTACCGGTGAAACTTTTACAATATGTATTGGGTTTTTTGCCATTTTTATCATGAAATAAAGCGAGGTACAAGTTAATGTTTTTATTTGCCGTTAACCACTACCGTTGTGTTTTCTGTTTCTGAGAAAATATTTTATTACTTTCTGTAAACGCAAACAAACAAATGTAAACCCAACACATTATTAACAATTCATTGTTCATAAGTGAACGAAGTACTTCCGTATTCTTTTATGTTTTAATTTCTGATGCAAGTGCCACGAATTTAATAGCGAAATTGTATTTCAACATTACGGTGCTTCACACGCCACTTAACTTGTTACATCTCTCAATTATTCTCTCATTTCATATTTTAATTACGATTTCGAAGCAAAAACTTGATCATAGTATAATTGGAATGATCAAAATAGTCAGAAAATCGCAGAGCAAGAATACCGATATTGATTCCTGACCCAATTTCGTGAATTACGGCGCGAGGAGCGAGGAGTGAGGAGCGGATGGCTCACGGTGGATTGTGCGTGGGGCGGGCGGAGGACGGCCCATCATAATCATAATCTCGTTTGTGCGACGGCAGTATTTATCGGTATTGGAGATGTAATGGAATCCGATATTGCGTTTTCTGGGCGGTAAATTGAAAATTTTATTCGGTGCCGCGGGGTGGAAATTGTGCGGCCGGAAAATGAATTTATCGCCGATCTAGAGCGCTTTATTCGCGGGAGCGACAGTTTATCGCGGATCGCGGTGGCTGCGTTTACAAGCCGAGCGCGAATTCATCCCTTCGAGTATAAACAAGGGGTTGATAAGGTTGAAGCCACTGCTGTGGCTGTAAACAAATTTTCGTTTGGGGTTTTTTATGGTCCACCAATTCATTTAATCTGCTTAATGTTCTCTCTGCTTCGTATTCTTGCTTTAAAATGATGTCGGATATAAAGCAGGATTTCGTTTTTTTTTCTTTCTAACACAATAGATTTCACAGTAACAATGTATCTTTTATTGGGGATGTTAAAAGAAATGGGATCTAGTGGATTTCATTTGCTGTGGACAAAAAATCGGGACGTAATGAAGATTTCTTTTATAGCCGTATACAGATAACTTTTTGTACAAATATTGCCTTAAAAATAATATTTGAAAATTTCATTTACAATGAAAGTTAAACAGAAAGGTCACCTATGGCAATAAAGCAACTGAAGTTTACTATGTTTTAAACGTAGCAACGGACGATAAAATTCGGAAAGACTGTACTGTAGGTATGGTTATTTAGATCGTTTATTATGACGACGTTAAACAAATGTTGTGTACAAATATATATATATATATATATATATATATATATATATATATATATATATATATATATATATATATAAGAGTGAATTTTTATTGGGTATTAACGGCCAGAATGTTGTTAAAATGTGCAAACATATATGAGAGGGAATCCAAGACGGATCCGTTTCGTTCTTATTAGAAAACTCGTCAGTTGGATCTACCCGCAACCTCATACACATTTGCACACTGTCTGTATTTATATTTATACTCATTGCGGAAATGATAACGCTGAATAACATTATCACAACCACGTTATTAATGCCGCTGATAAATATAAATACAGACGGTGTGCAAATGTGTATGAGGTTGCGGGTAGATCCAACTGACGAGTTTTCTAATAAGAACGAAACGGATCCGTCTTGTATTCCCTCTCATATATGTTTGCACATTTTAACAACATTCTGGCCGTTAATACCCAATAAAAATTCACTCTTGAAGAAATTGCTTTACGGCTGATATCCTCCATCTTGATTTTATATATATATACTAGCTGACCCGACAGACGTTGTCCTGTCTTAACTATGAATGTTGAATTCGAATTGGTATAATTCATAAAAAGAAAATATTCAAAAACATAGTGTTTATTATTGTAATGCCCTATGATACACAACATTCGCTGCGCCGTCGTCCGTGCGTAGCCCTTTAAAGGTAACCGGTGACGAACGGCGGCTCCGCTACGCTGCGCTGTCGTCCGTGCATGGTCCATATATATATTTATATATATATATATATATATATATATATATATATATATATATATATATATATATATGTAGGAGTTTATTGGGTGTTGCGGTCGGAAAGCAATTATCAACACTGAATACTCTTTATTCCATACTTCCAATATTTCGGGAGACTATTCTCCCTTCTTCAGGGCGCTACAACATTATGACGTCAGTACAGGTAAAATTAACGATAAAATTTAAATAAACAGAATACATTTTAAAATTTTACTTACAGGAATTCGAGGTTAGTGTATTCTAATTTTGTCGGTGATGTTATTATACATCCGACAACTGGGCATCGATGTAAGTACACAAAACAGGAACATAAACACTTTAAAATTTGTTACTATTGTTAAAATTCACTAATCTAAGTGGATGGTTGTAATGCTGTTAAAATATTGTCAATTAATAAAATTCGATTAAAAGATTATAAAAAATTATAAAAAATATATAAAAAAAAATATTTTTTTGATTGGAAAAAACTCTTAAAATTATTGTAACTTGGTAAGCCTAAATATACATAATTATGAACTAGTGTGCGTTTTCATTTTTTGGGGAATTAATAAATAATACAAAACCAACTATAAACCTAAGTATTGACAATTTCTTGTATGGAAAATTTCTATTTTTTATAGGGGACTGAAAGGTGGCTTTATTCCAAGTCCAGGGGTATATTATGGGCCCTCCCCATGTCGTGTATCGTTTAGGAGGTTCGTGTAAATTGTGCTCAACCCTTTTATGTCCATTTTTGCATTCATGGGTTGCTGCTCGTTATTGATGTGGCACATTTCCAGGAATAATCTCTTTTTTAGATTCTTCTCAGTGTCCAGGATTTCAACTGACCCATAATCAACGGTATGTTTCGTTGTTTGAACATGTGTTGCCAATGCACAGGAGCCTTTTTTCAATTTTGCGTCACTTTTGTGTTGTACTAATCTTGATTTTAATGGTTGTGACGTTTGCCCAATATATGTGAGATTACACCCTTCGCATGGAATTTTATAAATTACGTCCGATCTCATGTTCATAGGGAAAGACAAGGTCCCTATGAACATGAGATCGGACGTAATTTATAAAATTCCATGCGAAGGGTGTAATCTCACATATATTGGGCAAACGTCACAACCATTAAAATCAAGATTAGTACAACACAAAAGTGACGCAAAATTGAAAAAAGGCTCCTGTGCATTGGCAACACATGTTCAAACAACGAAACATACCGTTGATTATGGGTCAGTTGAAATCCTGGACACTGAGAAGAATCTAAAAAAGAGATTATTCCTGGAAATGTGCCACATCAATAACGAGCAGCAACCCATGAATGCAAAAATGGACATAAAAGGGTTGAGCACAATTTACACGAACCTCCTAAACGATACACGACATGGGGAGGGCCCATAATATACCCCTGGACTTGGAATAAAGCCACCTTTCAGTCCCCTATAAAAAATAGAAATTTTCCATACAAGAAATTGTCAATACTTAGGTTTATAGTTTGTTTTGTATTATTTATTAATTCCCCAAAAAATGAAAACGCACACTAGTTCATAATTATGTATATTTAGGCTTACCAAGTTACAATAATTTTAAGAGTTTTTTCCAATCAAAAAAATATTTTTTTTTATATATTTTTTATAATTTTTTATAATCTTTTAATCGAATTTTATTAATTGACAATATTTTAACAGCATTACAACCATCCACTTAGATTAGTGAATTTTAACAATAGTAACAAATTTTAAAGTGTTTATGTTCCTGTTTTGTGTACTTACATCGATGCCCAGTTGTCGGATGTATAATAACATCACCGACAAAATTAGAATACACTAACCTCGAATTCCTGTAAGTAAAATTTTAAAATGTATTCTGTTTATTTAAATTTTATCGTTAATTTTACCTGTACTGACGTCATAATGTTGTAGCGCCCTGAAGAAGGGAGAATAGTCTCCCGAAATATTGGAAGTATGGAATAAAGAGTATTCAGTGTTGATAATTGCTTTCCGACCGCAACACCCAATAAACTCCTACAAATATTAATCACGGTCACTAAATTCAGAACCATATATATATATATATATATATATATATATATATATATATATATATATATATATATATATATATACCGGGTGTGGCACTTAAGACGCCTCGGACCATAGCTCCTTTACGATAAAAGCTATCGAAAAAAATCTAAGAACAAAGTGGTGCATAGTTACCGTCGCTATATTTTAAAAATATTTCTAATCATCAGTGGCGTGCCGTACTCCAGTGGCGTACCAAACTTATGTTTTTTTAAATGGAATGCCCTATTTTTTATTGCAGATTTGGAAAGTGCTCGACGAGTACTTATTTTTTTATCTAACATGTTATACCCTTCACTTTAGCGGTTTCGCTGTTATAACCCCTTCTTTCAAAATTGCGCCCCATTTTTGAGATTTTTTTGTAGAGAAACTAATTGACGCCGGCGCCTAAATTTTGAATTGAGGTACAGGTTAAGACCTCGTATACCTTCACATAATTTTTTTTCGGGTAATTTATGGCAAAAAAATGATTTTTGATTGATCTTCGCATGTTGTCATTTTTTCCGAAAATTTCAAATGGCACCCCCCTAAAAAAATTACGGCGTTGTACAGCCAAAACTCTAAATTTTTCATTGGTGTAAAAAAAATTACATATTGCATAACAAAATTTCGGAGAAAAAAGGAATTTCATTGCAAATGTCGGGAAACGTTTTCCGTTCCCAAGTGTGCCATGAGAAAACAAAAGATTGGTAATTGTCAAAGTACCAAAACAAATACACAAATACGGTCAACATAATAGTATGTACCTATTTATTCAACATGATATGAAAAATGCAGATAAAGAAAATTTAACAACTTAAACTAAATGTTCGAAATGACGACCTTCCTGCTGGAGGCATAACCGCAACTTCTGGTGATATACCGCAGTTCATTATTTTCGGTAATAACTGCCTTCTTTCTAACTCTCCTTTGCCGTTTCACACTTCCCGTAGTAGTAAATCTCTCCAACACTTTTTGAAACGCACGTTCATTTGGATGTGCCCTGTGCGGATATCTCGCAGCGTACACTCGTGATGCCAAGAAACAATTCTTGTTACATTCTCCAAGAATAAATATCATGTCAACCATTTCCTCTTGAGTTCGGAACATTTTTAGAACGTTTATCAAAAATGACTTATGGCTGCTACTGACGTCTAATAATTTACTTTGACAATTACCAATCTTTTGTTTTCTCATGGCACACTTGGGAACGGAAAACGTTTCCCGACATTTGCGATGAAATTCCTTTTTTCTCCGAAATTTTGTTATGCAATATGTAATTTTTTTTACACCAATGAAAAATTTAGAGTTTTGGCTGTACAACGCCGTAATTTTTTTAGGGGGGTGCCATTTGAAATTTTCGGAAAAAATGACAACATGCGAAGATCAATCAAAAATCATTTTTTTGCCATAAATTACCCGAAAAAAAATTATGTGAAGGTATACGAGGTCTTAACCTGTACCTCAATTCAAAATTTAGGCGCCGGCGTCAATTAGTTTCTCTACAAAAAAATCTCAAAAATGGGGCGCAATTTTGAAAGAAGGGGTTATAACAGCGAAACCGCTAAAGTGAAGGGTATAACATGTTAGATAAAAAAATAAGTACTCGTCGAGCACTTTCCAAATCTGCAATAAAAAATAGGGCATTCCATTTAAAAAAACATAAGTTTGGTACGCCACTGGAGTACGGCACGCCACTGATGATTAGAAATATTTTTAAAACATAGCGACGGTAACTATGCACCACTTTGTTCTTAGATTTTTTTCGATAGCTTTTATCGTAAAGGAGCTATGGTCCGAGGCGTCTTAAGTGCCACACCCGGTATATATTAAAGCAGATAACTGGTGACTGACGACGTCCGTGTGCGGCCCATTAAAATTAAGCAAATAAACTGGTGCGTAGACCTTAAAAATTAAGCAAGGGTGACGAACGACGGCTCCGCTACACTGCGCCGTCGACCGCGAATGGTCCATATATATTAAGGCAGATAACTGGTGACAGACGACGGCTCCGCTGCGTTGCGCCGTCGTCCGTGCGTAGCCCTTAAAAATTAAGAAAGGTAACTGGTGACGAACGACGGCTCCGCTGTGAAGCGCCGTCGTCAGTATGTAGCTTATTACTGGTGACGCTCATTAAAATTAAGCAAATAAACTGGTGACGAACGACGGCTCCGCTGCGCTGCGCCATCGTCCGTGCGTAACCCTTAAAAATTAAGAAAGGTAACTGGTGGCGAACGACGGCTCCGCTGCGCTGCGTCGTCGTCAATACATGGCTTATTACTGGTGACGAACGACGGCTCCACTGCGCTGCGCCGTCGTTCGTGTGTGGCCCATTGAAATTAAGCAAATAAAGTGGTGACGATAATGGCCGAAAACGGTTTAGGCTCTAATTTTTGAAATTCACGATCGCTTTAACGTGCAATTATTGCTTCAAAAATTCATAATTTTTTTAATAATCAACGGATTTGAACTAAATAACAACATTATTAAAGCTTAAGAATGTAAAAAGTGTATTGTTAAAATAAAAACATCTATCGCCAGTTGAAATACTTTTTTAGAATTTTTGAAATTCATGATCGCTTTAACGTGCAATTATTGCTTCAAAAATTCATAACTTTTTTAATAATCAACGGATTTGACCTAAATAACAAAATCATTAAAGTTAAAGAATGTAAGAAGTGTATTGTTACTAATAAAAACATCTATCGCCAGTTGAAATATTTTTTTTCGAATTTTTAAACTTCATGATCGCTTTAACGTGCAATTATTGCTTCAAAAATTCATAACTTTTTTAATAATCAACGGATTTGAACTAAATAACAAAATTATTAAAGCTTAAGAATGTAAGAAGTGTATTGTTAATAATAAAAAAATCTATCGCCAGTTGAAATATTTTTTTTCGAATTTTTGAAATTTAACGTGCAATTATTGCTTCAAAAATTCATAACTTTTTTAATAATCAACGGATTTGAACTAAATAACAAAATCATTAAAGTTAAAGAATGTAAGAAGTGTATTGTTACTAATAAAAACATGTATCGCGAGTTGAAATATTTTTTTAGAATTTTTAAAATTCATGATCGCTTTAACGTGCAATTATTGCTTCAAAAATTCATAACTTTTTTAATAATCAACGGATTTGAACTAAATAACAAAATTATTAAAGTTAAAGAATGTAAGAAGTGTATTGTTACTAATAAAAACATGTATCGCGAGTTGAAATATTTTTTTAGAATTTTTGAAATTCATAATCGCTTTAACGTGCAATTATTGCTTCAAAAATTCATAACTTTTTTAATAATCAACGGATTTGAACTAAATAACAAAATTATTAAAGCTTAAGAATGTAAGAAGTATATTGTTAATAATAAAAACATGTATCGCCAGTTGAAATATTTTTTTTAGAATTTTTAAAATTCATGATCGCTTTAACGTGCAATTATTGCTTCAAAAATTCATAACTTTTTTAATAATCAACGGATTTGAACTAAATAACAGAATTATTAAAGCTTAAGAATGTAAGAAGTGTATTGTTAATAATAAAAACATCTATCGCCAGTTGAAATATTTTTTTTCGAATTTTTGAAATTCATGATCACTTTAACGTGCAATTATTGCTTCAAAAATTCATAACTTTTTTAATAATCAACGGATTTGAACTAAATAACAAAATCATTAAAGTTAAAGAATGTAAGAAGTGTATTGTTACTAATAAAAACATCTATCGCCAGTTGAAATATTTTTTTTCGAATTTTTAAACTTCATGATCACTTTAACGTGCAATTATTGCTTCAAAAATTCATAACTTTTTTAATAATCAACGGATTTGAACTAAATAACAAAATTATTAAAGCTAAAGAATGTAAGAAGTGTATTGTTAATAATAAAAACATCTATCGCCAGTTGAAATATTTTTTTTCGAATTTTTGAAATTCATGATCGCTTTAACGTGCAATTATTGCTTCAAAAATTCATAACTTTTTTAATAATTAATGGATTTGAACTAAATAACAAAATCATTAAAGTTAAAGAATATAAGAAGTGTATTGTTACTAATGAAAACATGTATCGCGAGTTGAAATATTTTTTTAGAATTTTTGAAATTCATAATCGCTTTAACGTGCAATTATTGTTTCAAAAATTCATAACTTTTTTAATAATCAACGGATTTGAACTAAATAACAAAATCATTAAAGTTAAAGAATGTAAGAAGTGTATTGTTACTAATAAAAACATGTATCGCGAGTTGAAATATTTTTTTAGAATTATTGAAATTCATAATCGCTTTAACGTGCAATTATTGCTTCAAAAATTCATAACTTTTTTTAATAATTAACGGATTTGAACTAAATAACAAAATTATTAAAGCTAAAGAATGTAAGAAGTGTATTGTTAATAATAAAAACATCTATCGCCAGTTGAAATATTTTTTTTCGAATTTTTGAAATTCATGATCGCTTTAACGTGCAATTATTGCTTCAAAAATTCATAACTTTTTTTAATAATTAACGGATTTGAACTAAATAACAAAATTATTAAAGCTAAAGAATGTAAGAAGTGTATTGTTAATAATAAAAACATCTATCGCCAGTTGAAATATTTTTTTAGAATTTTTGAAATTCATAATCGCTTTAACGTGCAATTATTGCTTCAAAAATTCATAACTTTTTTAATAATCAACGGATTTGAACTAAATAACAAAATTATTAAAGCTAAAGAATGTAAGAAGTGTATTGTTAATAATAAAAACATCTATCGCCAGTTGAAATATTTTTTTTCGAATTTTTGAAATTCATGATCGCTTTAACGTGCAATTATTGCTTCAAAAATTCATAACTTTTTTAATAATCAACGGATTTGAACTAAATAACAAAATTATTAAAGCTAAAGAATGTAAAAAGTGTATTGTTAAAATAAAAACATCTATCGCCAGTTGAAATACTTTTTTAGAATTTTTGAAATTCATGATCGCTTTAACGTGCAATTATTGCTTCAAAAATTCATAACTTTTTTTAATAATTAACGGATTTGAACTAAATAACAAAATTATTAAAGCTAAAGAATGTAAGAAGTGTATTGTTACTAATAAAAACATGTATCGCCAGTTGAAATATTTTTTTTTTAATTTTTGAAATTCATGATCGCTCTAACATGTAATTATTGCTTCAAAAATTCATAATTTTTTTTAATAATCAACGAATTTGAACTAAATGGCAAAATTATTAAAAAAATTCTCAACCGCGCACAGAATCTTCCGCAGAATATTTTAATTCGTAACACCACCGCGAGCGACATTCCAACCACCAAGAGATGGCGCGCGTATTATAAATCAATCGTTATCACCAATTTATGTATTCAAAGCCGACTTAATTGTTCATCGGATGCAAGTGTTGCAATTGAGCTCAGTGCAGTATTTGCTGTTAATATTTTGTTTATATTTTGTTTATATTTTTTTTATAATTTCACCTACTTATTTATTTACGTTTATCGATACGAATCTACAGGGTATGCCCATTAAAACCCATTAATAACCGTCGGCGCAAACAATGGAAAAGGAATAACTGATCGAGCGGTTGATTAAATTATTAAAGTACTAAAATCGCTATTAAAAAATAGGGGTTGGTGGTAGAAGGGTGAAAATTTAGGGTTGTATGTATTTTTTAATGCCGAATCATAAAAAAATAAAAATAAAAAATTTTGTCCAAAAAATAAAAATAAAAAATTTGCGGTGGACCACCCCTATTATTTAGGGGTATTAAAAATAGTTTACGTCCTATTCTCAGATCTGCTCAATATACACACAAAAATTCATAAGAATCGGTCAAGCCGTTTCGAAGGAGTTTTGTTACAAACACTGTGACTCGAAAATTTTATATATTAGATATATATATATATAACTATGAACATGAACAGAATGAAAATGTTTGTTTAGGACAATTTAACGCGTTTAGAAAATTGGAAATTACCGATTTAGCTTCTCTGTCTGTCGCGAGGCGCGAAACAAACAGTTTTTTGGGGGTTGAAGGGGTATTTATAACGTTTTTCTAACTTCGGAATTTTAAAGTACACGTATTACAGATAAGAACAAGAATTTTTATTTACTTATGGCTTATTGCAAACTTTGTCAAAAATCAACATTTTTAACACCTGGTATGGATTTTTGCGAGGGGCGAAAAAACAATTTTTTTGGGGGTTGAAGTGAACTCATGACGCTTTTTTGATTTCAGAATTTTAAAGTAAATGTATTACTCATAAGAATAAGAATTTTTATTTACTTATGGCTAATTGCAAACTTTGTCAAAAATTGATATTTAAAACACCAGGTATGGATTTTTGCGAGAAGCGAAAAAATAAATTTTTGGGGGTTGAGGGGGTATTCATAACGCTTTTTTGACTTCTAACTTTCAAAGTACACGTATTACTGATAAGAACAAGTATTTTTATTTACTTATGGCTGATTGCAAACTTTGTAAAAAATCGACATTTATAACACCTGGAATGGATTTTTGCTAGGGGTGAAAACATTTTTTTTTTTGGGATTGAGGAAGTACTCTTGACCTTATTTTGACTTCGGACTTTTAAAGTACATGTATTATTGACAAGAACAATAATTTTTATTTACTTATGGCTGATTGCAAACTCAAAAATTGACATTTATAACACCAGGAAGGAATTTTCGACTACCAGTAGATTTTTTTTTGGGTTATTGGAGGAGCTATAACATTTTTTTTTTAATTCAAAAAACGAAATATAGCCTGAATATATAAATATTCAACCTGTTCGTAATATTTGAATATTTATATATTCAGGCTATATTTCGTTTTTTGAATTTATTTAATACTTTCTGCAATAAGTAAGGTTGTTTCTATTTTATTTTTTTTTTACTTTTGATCATTAAAGTGCTTTAGTTTTTGGTAACAATAAGCAATTTTATTTGATTATAGGAGACCGCAAATTTGATCAAAAATGGCTGCAGTTTTAGTTCCAAAAAATTAAGTTTTATAGGGGGAAATTACAAGTTTTTAGGGTTGATTTTAATTTAGGCCCGCAGCTGGATCTATTTGTAACTTCACACCATTTTATCCATTTTATCAAGTGCTCTTATGATTTGGAGCAACGGTTTCCAAACTTTTTTGTCCTACCGCCCCCTTTCAGAAAAAATATTACTTCACGTCCCCGGAAATAATTTTTTTTTAAATTTTAATAGCAATTAATATGAAATATATATGTACTAATGTTCTTACCTTTTTCGTAAAATATAGTAAAGAAAGGTGTAATCATAAAATATAGTAAAGAAAAGTGTAAATTAGAATCATTGAACTTAGAAATTATGAAACTATTTATAAACTCAGAATAGGATGTTATACAAAAAAAGTTAAAACATTCGAAATAATCTTAATGAGAAAGATGAACCTGGTGTGCAGCTACCAATTTAGTAATCCTCGGTTTTATTTTCGTCGGCAGTAATCTTAAATATTCAAGATTGACTATTTGCAATTCGTTTCTTTTTTTTTTGTTAATACATTGATTACCGCACTGAACCTGCGTTCCACTAAAGCTTCTCTTCTTTCTTTTATACTATCACCACCACCTTACAGTTATTCATCGCCCCCAAAATCCACCAGTGGCCATCAGCGCCCCCTTGAATTGCTGCAGCACCCACTAGGGGGCGGTGGCGCCCACTTTGGGAGTCACTGATTTAGAGGTACGACTTTTGATTCACTTTGATTGCATTTTTTTTTGCCACCTTTATTTCCTTCGCTCAGGCCGAAATTGTTTAAAGAAAGGATCGATTAAAGAGGAAGATAATGCTGGTAGAAGATGATGACATTCGTCGTGTTTTAACCACGAAAATAAATTGTAAGTAAAATTAGCACGATTGATTTTCGTAGATCTAAATGATTAAATTTGAATATTAATTTCACATCTAGACTTTTTTTTAATTCTCTAAATTTTTGTAAAGATTTTTTTTAATTGATTGTAGTGTGTGAAGGATTCATATTATTTTTATTAAATGAAACAGCATTGGAAAATTACCTTTAATAAACAAGTTATTATATATTTTAACATCTTCGGTTTGTATAATTGTTAATAATAGTATATTGTACAACGAGCATATAATGATGGCTATTAATCACGAGAACGATGTTTGCGGAACGAGCCCTAGGCGAGTAGAGCAAATCGTTTGAGTGACTAATAGCCAGTATATGCGAGTTGTACACTATACTTTGTTCACGAAAATTAAAATCAAAATTAAAATCAAAATCAAAATAAAAAAAAACAAAAAGAAAATCAAAATCAAAATTAAATTCGAAATTCAAGTTGTAATTACAATTACAATAGAAAAAAATTAAAATCAGTATTAAACAGGGTAAACAAATTATTATCATAAATCGCGTTCTGTGAATTAAAGCGCGGATTAGCGTGTTTCATAAACATATTAAACACGCAGATGCGTGTACGTGTTTAATAAGCATATTAAACACGCAAATGCGTGTTTAATGAAATTGAGTGTTAAATGTACCCCATTAATGCTGCCCATAGAATTAAATAATGCGCACATTATAACATTTTCGTGAACAAAGAAAATGATTTACCTATCACAACTTATAGGTGTAAAAAATTAACTTCACAGTGTCTTAGTGCACGTCATAATGTATATGATTAGTAGTGAAAAATCTATTTTGAGTAGGATAGACGTGTGGGGTATCGTTTGAAAGGTAACTTAATAAGGATCTCAAATATGTCGTCCGAAAAATTCTAACATGTTCTTACACTAGGCGGTATAAGACGCAGGGGCGGCTCGTTATGTAGAGCCAAGGAGCCATGGCACTGCACTACCTGTAGTTTCAAGCTCAGCAAGAATTTGTAATTAAATCAAAAAACACTTTTTCGCCAGTTTATCTAAGAAGATAAATCGTTCTTTCTTGCTTCAAAAAAGGAGGAGGGGGGGGGGTATATTTTATAAGTAGCTTTACTATCAACATGTTCCACGAGCCGCCACTGATAAGATGTAAAAAATTGCGGGTAGGAGATAGAAAAAAGTAAAAAAGTCGAAATTTTTACCATATTATAGACAAAATATTTACAGGGCATGCAATAATTGACATCATCCCAATGTATTAAAGCTGAAACAGTTAAATATTATAATTGTGTTAGCATTGAAAACGAACAAAACATATTTGGATTAATGTTTTCTAAAAGCACAAAATTAAATAAACTAAAAGAAACACAACTTTAAACAAAGGTATTGTACCCTCGGCACTGTTTGACAGTGTTGCCAGGAGTAATTTTTAATTTTCCCCAAATATTTCATAAAAAACCCCCAGCATACCCCTCGCATAAAATACCCACCCCAAAAAATACCCCATCGATTGAAGTTCCCCAAAATACACAGCAAAACCTTAATTTACCCCCATTTTGGTGAACCCCACCCCAATCTGACAACACTGGGACTAGAGAAGGCGCGCTGATAAGATTTCGGAATTTGCACAAAAACAAGTTTTATAACTCCGTTTTTCCGAAAATATGTAGGTAGTACAAAAAATTATAAAAATATTTAATCGTGCTGTGGTATCCTCCAAATAATTATATTTAAAGTATTATATTTAACAATTACTAAAAAAATTAAATTGACTGCAAACATACTTTTTTTGATTTAAAAATTTTCGAAAAAAAAATCAAAAATCGAATCGAAATATTTGAAAATTAAGTAATTCCTTAAACACAAATCGCACAGTCTGTATTTTCTATCTAAATGACAAAGTACATTAGTTTTATCCTAAAACAACCACTAAAACAAAAAAAATCAAATTAAATAAATAATCTAAAATTAATACAAAAACCAAGTACAGGCCAAAAATTCATTCTGCAAAATCTAAATTATTCGGCAAAAAAATAAAAAACTCGAAAATATCGACTAAAAATTCGCTCATTAAAATCAACAATTAAACAACATTAATAACTCACGAAGATATGACAGCACAAAACTACTTGGGTAACAGAACTAAAAACATTGGTAAAAATTTGAAAACTCTTGGGAAAAATAAAAATGCAGTCAAAAAAACAGAACATTTTAACTAAATCGAAAATTTTGGTTTAGGTGCCAAAATTTAGGCCAAAAAAATCAAAAACCCTGGTCTAAAAAATAAAACTGCAGGCTAAAAATTGAAAATTCAAGCAAGAGGAAAATAATTTGCCATTTTCAGCCCCAAAACTCTTTACCTCAAAGTAAATTGCCGAAAAACAATAATTCAGGTTGAAACGTCTAAAATTTGGTTAAAAAAACTCGAAAATACCGCCCAAAAGTTCGCACAAAAAAAATCAACAATTCAGGTTAAAAATCTAAAGCATAGACCAATCAAAAATTCGGTCGTTGATAATCAGGGTAAAAAAAAAACTAAGAATATAGGCAAACAATCGAAAATTTAGACCAAAAATCGTAAACTCTCGTCAAAAGTAAAAAATGCAGGCCGGGAAAAAAAATTACTAAATATTCGAAAATTTTGGTTTATAGGCCAAAAAATCTAAAATTTGGAACAAATAAATGAAAAACACAGACCAAACATCTGAAATATAGGCAAACAACCAAATATCCTGATGTAAAATATAAAAAATGTAAACTAAAAAATTGAAACTTTATCGCAAAATAAATTGCCGAAACTAGAAAGTAATTAAAAAATTCGGCCATAAAAACAATAACTCAAGTTAAAAAAATGGTGATGTGGCCATCATGTTACTTTCTCCGACTTGATGGTATCATAACCATTTATATTTACGTTTTCATGGTTTATTTTTAATTGAAATCATATTTTAAATGTACATCGAGCGTTGTGTAAACTCAGATGAAACTGACGTTTAAAACTAAATTATGAAAGATGAAAAAATTATACTTCAAATTCAAAAAGTCGGTTTACTCAAAAACTAAAGGGATTTCGAAAAAAACTTAACACAAATTTGCTGTAACTATTATCGTTTCATAATTATAAACCAAAAATGAAAAAAAAAATCTCGAATATCAATGATTTTATGAAAAATATTTTGAAACAAAATAAGCTCATTTCTTTGTTGTCTTCAATATTTGTTTAAATGTTTTTGTGATATTTTTCATATTTAAGAAAATATAGCCAAAAACAAAAAAACAGTTAAGGTAAACACCCACTTCCGGTGTACGAAATTTTACCAAAAGCTTTTCGCTTCTTCGGATTATCAAATAAGACGTATGTTTAAAGTTTCATATCAATTGCTGTATTAGTTTTTAAGATACAGCGCGCACAGACACACACACAGACACACAGCGAACAAACAGTCACACACACAGACACACACACACACAGCCACACACATACGGACACACAGAGACTCAATTTTTTTTCCAGAAATTGTTGAAATGGCATCTAGGGACCCCAAAACGAATATTTCCGTAAAAAAAAAATTTTGAAAAAAAATCACGATCACAATACTTTCTCGTACTTCCTAACGGAGAAAGTAAAAAATCGCCCATTAAAATCAACAAGAGTGTAAACCAATTAAAAATTCGCTTGTTAAAATTAATAAATAAGATAAAAAAGTAAAAAAATCGAAAAATTAAAAATGTAGAAAATTTCAACAAACTATTAAAAAAAATTTGACCAAAATCAAAAACTCTATAAGTTAGAACAAACAAAGAAATCAAAAATACAGACCAAACATATAAAATATAAGCAACAAATAAAAATTAAGTTCCTGGTCTAAAAGATAAAAATGGTGATGTGGCCATCATGTTACTTTCTCCGACTTGATGGTATCATTCATATTTACGCTTTCATGGTTCATTTTCAATTAAAATCATATTTTAAATGTACATCGAGCGTTGTGTAAACTTGGATGAAACTGACGTTTAAAACGTCAAAATTATGAAAGATGGAAAAATTATACTTGAAATTCAAAAACTCAGTTTACTCAAAAACTAAAGGGATTTCGAAAAAAACTTATTCTTTATAAGTTGTTCATTTTAGCATTATCTATAATTATTATTAACATAAATTTGCTGAAACTATTATCGTTTTATAATTATAAACCGAAAATTAAAAAAATAGTAATAAATTTATTTCTCGAATAAAAATGATTTTATGAAAAATGTTTTCAAGCAAAAGGTGTTCATTTCTTTATTGTCTTCAAAGTTTGTTTAAATGTTTTTGTGATATTTTTTATATTTAAGAAAATATTGGCAAAAAACAAAAAACGGTTAAGGTAAACACCCACTTCCGGTGTACGAAATTTCACCAAAAGCTTTTCAGTTCTTCGGATTATCAAATCAGACGTCTGTTCAAAGTTTCATATCAATTGCTTTATTAGTTTTTGAGATACAGCGCGCACAGACACACACACACACAGACACACACACACACACACACAGACACAATTTTTTTTTTCCAGAAATTGTTGAAATGGCATCCAGGGACCCCAAAACGGATATTTCCGTAAAAAAAAATTTTGAAAAAAAAATCACGATCACAATACTTTCTCGTACTTCGTAACGGAGAAAGTAAAAATTGAAAAATCAAGCAAAAGAAAAATAATTTGCCATTTTCAGTCCCAAAAATAACTCTAACTCAAAATAAATTGCCAACCAGAAACGCGAAAATGTTTAAAAAGTATATAACGGACAAAAAATCTAAAACTCGAAAATACCGGCAAAAAAATTACGCTTAAAAGTGAATATTTCAGGTTGAAATATAGGAGAGAAAATCAAAAATCCGGGCCTAAAAATAAACAAATGCCGACCAAAAAATTGAAAATTTTAACAAACAAATCGAAAACTTAATCCAAAATGAAGAAAAATTATTTAGTTATACAGAAGTTGCAGGTCAAAAATCTAAAATATATGTCAAAAAAATCAAAATTGAGGAATGTTTATCGAATAGATTTCGTGATTTTAATTTAGTAAATGTATAACTATTGCATTGTGTAATTGATGTACCTTTTTATAGTTTAAATGGTTTTTATTTATTTTTTAATATCTTTTTTTTATTTTAATGCTTATCCAGTAGATTTTGTGATTTTAATTTGTGATTTTAATTTGTGATTTTATTTTATGATTTTTATTTTTATTTTATTTTTTTTTATTTGTGATTTTACTTTGTAATTTAAATTTTAATTGTTAATGTTTAATTTGTGATTTACATTTTAAATTTTAATTTGTGATTTTAATTTTAATTTGTGTTTTTAATTCAGTGAATGTGTAAAGATTTTAATGTGTAATTTATGTATTACGTTATAGTTCCAGTTTTATTTTTCTTTATCGTATATTATTATTTTATTACTTTATTTTAATGAAATCTACATTAAATGACCTGTGTAAACTGTTCGCAATATGCACCAATAAATCATTATTATCATTATTATAAAATCCAGGCCTAACGACAAAAAATGCAAACAAAAAAGATTGAATATTTAATATAATAATAATTTATTTACGGGCAACGAGTGTTGCCAGTAGCAATTTTTAATTTCCCAAATATTTAATAAAACGCCGCTGTCCCTCTCCAAAATAATAAATTTAAAAAATAAAACGTAAATACAGTGGATTTATTGGAAAATATACAAAATTAAAGTATTATAATTATAAAATTTATTAAAATTTATTATTCATCTTCATCCTCAATATTTTCATCTTCTTTTCGGCACACATACATATTTTGTAAATTAAAGTGCAGCATCTTATTGGGGGTTACAAAATTACGAAAACGGCAATAATAGAATCCATTAACGAATGAAATTATAACTGATGACGCCGAAATGGCAGAACAATTTGCTGAATATTTCAAAAAGACATATCAAGAAACTAAAGACAAGGACTTTGACACGAATACGTACGATACTGTAAATGACTGATTCAACAACTTTAACAACTCTCCCATCCCTCCCCCAGCGAACGACAAGATAGAAGAGACTGACTATTCATATTCATAGACGAATCCTAAAATCCCTTCCAAATAATATACATTCCTACATCCTAAAAATTTTTAATTTTAATTACTCCACGCAGTACTTTCAACCAGAATGGAAACTTGGAATCATTACCTGCATCCCTAAACATGATCAAGATTTGTTACTACTAACAAGCTATAGACCTATCACCCTTTTACCTGTCCTTGGAAAACTTTACGAATCCCTTATTAAAGAAAAAATCCTTACCCATGTGTCCAAACACATTCCCATTTATCAATTTGGCTTTATGCCAAAAAAATCCACAGTATTACCCCTTACCATCCTTACATCCAACTGCCAGACAGCACACCTCGAAGGCCAAAAATCCGCAATTCTATTTCTCGACATTCAAAAGGCGTTTGATTCCGTTTGGCATCGAGGTCTGCTGTACAAATGCAACCTCCTCAATATTCCAAAACACCTGTTAATCCTCATCCAAAAGTTCCTATTTGATCGAACACTCAAGGTAAAAATACGCCATTCCCTATCCGAAACATTCTCTCCCAAACAAGGTGTTCCTCAAGGCTCCTCCCTTTCCCCAATCCTTTATAACATATACTGTTACGATATGTATCACCTTAATCCGAATTTCATTAATCCTAAATCCTACGTATTACAATTTGCCGATGATACGGCCCTGATGTGTCACTCATCTACAATTCCAAAAACATTACATTTACTCCAACAGCTACTTGAATCAATTCAAAAATGGTTTTCTAGATGGCGTATCAAAATTAATCCCACCAAAACCCAACTCCTAATTCCTTATCACAGAATACCACCGACTCCCTATAGCATAACCATCAATGGAATATCCGTCCCCTCCAAAGCATCCTGTAAGTACCTAGGAATAATCATCGACTCTAAATTTAATTTCAAAAAACACACACTATCCATTAAATCAAAGGTTAAAGCACGTGCAAAATATTGTAGATGTCTTACCTATAAAAGCGAAGGTATTAATATTTCAACCGCAACCAAGATCTACAAAATGATTTGCCGTCCTCTACTAGAATACGGAGCAATTCTATTTGCCAACTCCAGTCCATCCACCATTCGAAACTTAGAAGTTGGTGAACGCTCCTCCCTCAGAATCCTAACAAAATTGCGCCATCCTCTAAACCCACTTCATAATCCATCAAACCTCCTCCTGTATCAAAAATCGAGCATAACACCTATTTCGGAACGCATCCTGTTTCTTCAAAACGATTCGCCACTAATCCTAATAGCTGTAAGTTTGTCGATCGACTATGTACTTTCCGAAACCCTAATATCCCCCCAAAATTCCAAAAACCTAATATAACCTTACTTGAATATATATCCTCACTAAAACCCTCCCTGATACAAAACTCCTATAACTAGCCCCCCGAATAAAAAAAGAAGCCGAAGATAACATAATAAGAAGGTGGAAAGACCTCCTGGTCGATAGCCTATGGAAGTATTGTGATATTATAATGTAAATCAACACTAAAAATTGTAAATATGTCTTCAAATAAAGATGTTTGTATATATAGAATCCCTAGGACAGCTTCCATAAATGATATCACAGGTTTTTCCTCATCGCTGAGGAAAATTACTGACTTCTAGCAAATGTAATAACATGTTCATTAATTTCCCCAAAAATACCACTCGTATAAAATACCCACCCCAAAAAATACTCCACTGATTGAAGTTCCCCAAAATATACCCCAAGACAATAATTAACCCCCATTTTGGGGAAAAAAACCCAATCTGGCAACACTGCTGTTTGAGTCACTTTTACGTGAAGTAAAAAATTAACTGCTACTCAAAGCTTCTAATATTTATGGCCTACTTTACGTATAGGTAAAACATGTCCTGTATATCAGTAACGTCAGTTGATTTAGTTGAGGTCATTGTTTTAAATACAATTACAAACTTGATATCGAATGCAACAATCAAATTGTTCCTTATCGAACCACCAGTTAATATGCTAATACAGATAAATAGTTTTCGGTTTATCCCAGAGTTAATTGCTATACCGGAATTACGTACGTGACCCAATAACCGTTGAGTTTTAATTAATATTAATTCCAAAATCCTACCCCCGTTTACCTGCCCGAGTTAATTTGGTGCGGCCTCCGCCAATTTCGCTTAACTGGCATAAAGTCCCATCCCGTCCATCGCTGTAGTGGCAAACAACTTAACAAAGTGCTATCGCTTTTCCTGAAGATTTGCATTGAGAACTGTAACGCGGAGAGAAGGGAGGTTTTCGCCCTTTGATAAATTCCCTTCGCTATTATTCACTCCTCTTTCTTGCGGGGAAATCCACTGATAACGCCAGAGACGTTCCGCGATCCTTTGAAACGCTGCACGCCCAGATCTTGACGAGGGTTGTCGCAGACAAAGCTTCAATTGTTTCCCACAAATTACACAGTGTTTACAATTTTAAATTTCGCGTGTCGGATTTATACGCTTTGATTGATCATTTGAATGATACAATCGCACGGCGATTTATTTCATTTTTAATTGTCCTCAATGTACCACAGATTGGAAACGTTGGACCTAGAGGATGTATCATATGGTACGTTCATTAAATTATAATTTAGCAGGAATAGGTATGTAGATTCCATATCTAATATGACAATTCAATAAAACTTAAAAGGGATAATCGAATAAAGTGTTTTTTTTTTTCGAAAGCACAAATAAAAAATCTTTTCAATTTCACTGAAACCAAAATTTAACTACTGTGCAGTTTAAAACTAAATATTTATAAAACAAGTATTCTTATTTCATCAAATACTAACGTCGGAAATATTACTCGAATTTAAATAGTGAATCCTGGCACAGAACTTAATAAATGCATTTTTAACAGGGTTTAACTTTTGCGCAAATATTTAAACAGGGCTCACACTTATTCCATTATGTTTTATGGCTCTTGTTTAAGTCGGATTATTGAAATTTCCGTCGAGTCGGGCTCTAATTAAATAAAAAAAAACGCCGTGAATACATTAACTCCACTTTGCGGAGCATTGTTCCGCCAAACTTTACCAAAACAGGCTGCATATTGCATGTGCTGTCTGTGCGGTTGTTTGCCTTTATTATTTTGCTCGTATTTTTTTTTTTTGTTGTGAAAAGTTTCGACGTCTTTTGCCGCTGTTATTTCGTGCTTAAATTTCTCAAGTATTTAAAGTCTTGTTAAGTATTTTTTGTTGTTCTTTTATTTCCCTTTTTTGTGCAATTGAAGAGGTGTGTAACAAAATAATTCACTTTGTTAATACATATAAGGTGTTTCGGCGTTTTCAGGCACGTGTTTATTTATCAAAATATAAAAAACTTTTGTTAGAGTTACCAATAAAGAATTATTATTATTATTAAAGTTGTGCAGAATGGTGATCTGCGCGTCGCAAAAATATTGCAGTTTATACAGCAGGGGTGGCCAAACTTTTGATCAGTACGGGCGACCCATTTTTAAATTACGGTCTACCAACATCGTATATGTTAAGTGATCATAAGAAAAGTAGTAAGTTAAAGCCAAAATAGTATATTAAAAAATGGTGATGTGGCCATCATGTTACTTTCTCCGACTTGATGGTATCATTTATATTTACGCCTCCATGGTTTATTTTCAATTAAAATCATATTTTAAATGTACATCGAGCGTTGTGTAAACTAGGATGAATCTGACGTTTAAAACGTCAAAATTGAAAGATGGAATAGTATATTCTGTAACAAGGTTAGAATGGAAATTCGATGCGAGTGGAATATTTCGAGCGCGAGCCGTGAGGCGAGCGCGAGGAACCACGAGCATCTGAATTTCCATTCTTACCGAGTATCAGACTATACTTTCTCCTCGACCAGATAAAATAGACAAATAAAATAATGAACACAAAGAACTTACGTTTTATTATCACGTTTGTGGTTATGTTTATAGTATTTTGACAATTGTGATATCCAAGGCTAATTGTTTTATTCGAAACGATGTGAGAATATTCATTCTATCCCTTGTTATGGAATGAATTACATGCAAAACGCATAAGCGCATAGTGTTTTGTTCCATAACAAGAGTGAGAATGTGTACGTTCTATAATCAAAATTGATTTCAGAATGCTTAAATTCTATGGTGGTCGTGGAGAAAAATTATTCTTCCAATTCAAAAATTCAGTTTCCTCAAAAACTAAAGGGATTTCGAAAAAAACTTATTCTTTATAAGTTGTTTATTTTAGCATTCTCTACAATTATTATTAACATAAATTTGCTGTAACTATTATCGTTTTATATAAACCAAAAATTAAAAAAAAATAATAATTTTTTTTCTCGAATAAAAATGATTTTATGAAAAATGTTTTCAAGCAAAAGAGCTGTGCGTCAGACATGACATTTACTGACATATCTGAAACCAGGTTATAATTGCACACAATGTTGCTGATTCTTGGATTCTTGACAACTTCTGTTACCTGGCCCAGACGGGACTTGAAAAAATTGTTATTTACAATTCAAGTGAACTGAAGTGGCCTTACTCACGAGTGCTGTATTTAGTTTTGTTCGGTACCTCCCCAGAAAGTCTGTAACTTTGTATTCCAACCGACTGGAAGTTAGCCATAAATTTCAGCCACGAATCTGGCGCCTCCACCATTTTTGCCTTTAGTAAATTTCCAAGTTTTCTCTACTAATTTACAGACAATGGATTAAAATTCATAATTAATCAAATTGCTGTAGTGCCATGGTAATAACAATAAGCTTTTAACTTAGGATTTACCCCGATTTTTCGAAAAGACATCTATCGAAACATGGCCAATTTTCAAAAAATCAAAAATCATAGTTAGGCGTAGTTTAGGTTCGATATTTTCGGCCACAAATGTTCTATAGGGCTTTATTTACAATATTTAGGTTTAAAAAAATAATACATATGCTTCATTTTTGTTTAAATAATTATTTACCCAGACACTGTTACGAAATTTCGTCAATTTTCAAAAAATCAAAAGTCGTCGTTAGGCGTAGTTTAGGTTCGATATTTTCAGCCACAAATGTTCTATAGGGCTTTGTTTACAATATTTAAGCTAAAAAACTGACACATATTCTTCATTTTTGTTTAAATAATTATTTACCCAGACACTTTTACGAAATTTCGTCAATTTTCAAAAAATCAAAAGTCATCGTTAGGCGTAGTTTAGGTTCGATATTTTCGGCCACAAATGTTCTATAGGGCTTTATTTACAATATTTAGGTTTAAAAAAATAATACATATGCTTCATTTTTGTTTAAATAATTATTTACCCAGACACTGTTCCGAAATTTCGTCAATTTTCAAAAAATCAAAAGTCGTCGTTAGGCATAGTTTAGGTTTGATATTTTCGGCCACAAATGTTCTATAGGGCTTTATTTATAATATTTAGGTTTTAAAAAAATGACACATATTCTTCATTTTTGTTTTAATAATTATTTACCCAGACACTTTTACGAAATTTCGTCAATTTTCAAAAAATCAAAAGTCATCGTTAGGCGTAGTTTAGGTTCGATATTTTCGGCCACAAATGTTCTATAGGGCTTTGTTTACAATATTTAAGCTAAAAAAAATGACACATATTCTTCATTTTTGTTTAAATAATTATTTACCCAGACACTTTTACGAAATTTCGTCAATTTTCAAAAAATCAAAAGTTACCGTTAGGCGTAGTTTAGGTTCGATATTTTCGGCCACAAATGTTCTATAGGGCTTTGTTTACAATATTTAAGCTAAAAAAAATTACACATATTCTTCATTTTTGTTTAAATAATTATTTACCCAGACACTTTTACGAAATTTCGTCAATTTTCAAAAAATCAAAAGTTACCGTTAGGCGTAGTTTAGGTTCGATATTTTCAGCCACAAATGTTCTATAGGGCTTTGTTTACAATATTTAAGCTAAAAAAATGACACATATTCTTCATTTTTGTTTAAATAATTATTTACCCAGACACTTTTACGAAATTTCGTCAATTTTCAAAAAATCAAAAGTCATCGTTAGGCGTAGTTTAGGTTCGATATTTTCAGCCACAAATGTTCTATAGGGCTTTGTTTACAATATTTAAGCTAAAAAAATGACACATATTCTTCATTTTTGTTTAAATAATTATTTACCCAGACACTTTTACGAAATTTCGTCAATTTTCAAAAAATCAAAAGTCATCGTTAGGCGTAGTTTAGGTTCGATATTTTCAGCCACAAATGTTCTATAGGGCTTTGTTTACAATATTTAAGCTAAAAAAATGACACATATTCTTCATTTTTGTTTAAATAATTATTTACCCAGACACTTTTACGAAATTTCGTCAATTTTCAAAAAATCAAAAGTCATCGTTAGGCGTAGTTTAGGTTCGATATTTTCGGCCACAAATGTTCTATAGGGCTTTATTTACAATATTTAGGTTTAAAAAAATAACACATATGCTTAATTTTTGTTTAAATAATTATTTACCCAGACACTGTTACGAAATTTCGTCAATTTTCAAAAAATCAAAAGTCGTCGTTAGGCGTAGTTTAGGTTCGATGTTTTCGGCCACAAATGTTCTATAGGGCTTTGTTTACAATATTTTAACTAAAAAAATTGACTCATATTTTTTATTTTTGTTTAAATAATTATTTACCCAGACACTTTTAGGAAATTTCGTCAATTTTCAAAAAATCAAAAGTCATCGTTAGGCGTAGTTTAGGTTTGATATTTTCGGCCACAAATGTTCTATAGGGCTTTATTTACAATATTTAGGTTTTAAAAAAATGACACATATTCTTCATTTTTGTTTAAATAATTATTTACCCAGACACTTTTACGAAATTTCGTCAATTTTCAAAAAATCAAAAGTCGTCGTTAGGCGTAGTTTAGGTTCAATATTTTCGGCCACAAATGTTCTATAGTTATAGTAATAGTTATATCAAATTAATTATATGAATAACAACTGTAGAGTGTCTGGGTAAATAATTATTTAAACAAAAATGAAGCATATGTGTTATTTTTTTAAACCTAAATATTGTAAATAAAGCCCTATGGAACATTTGTGGCCGAAAATATCGAACCTAAACTACGCCTAACGATGACTTTTGATTTTTTGAAAATTGGCCATGTTTCAATAGATGTCTTTTCGAAAAATCGGGGTAAATCATAAGTTAAAAGCTTATTGTTATTACCATGGCACTACAGCAATTTGATTAATTGTGAATTTTAATCTATTGTCTGTAAATCAGTAGAGAAAACTTGGAAATTTACTAAAGGCAAAACTGGTGGAGGCGCCGGACTCGTGGCTGAAATATATGGCTAACTTCCAGTCGGTTGTATACCAAATCGTTCGTCACCAGCTACTTTGGTCAATTTTAATGGGATACGTCCTTCGTCACCGGTTACTTTGATCAATTTTAATAGGCTACGCACCAATAAAAAAAAATTAAAAAAAAAAATTTAAGGATTTTTTAAAAATATTTAAAAAATATTAAAGAAAAATTTAAAAAAATTAAAAATAATTTTTTTTTTAAATTATTATTATTATTTTTTTAAATTTAAATTAAAGAAGACAATTTTACCTAAAAGTAGCTTTAGCTTGAAAAACTAGTTAATAACCTAAATAAGCGCAGTTTAGATATTTATCAGAAAACTTAGCTTAGCTTTAAAATCACTTGATTATGAATTTGCTGAAGATATATAATCACACAGTAAAATAACCCGACCCTACATTTTAATTATACAATCTCATAAATTCGTATATAAATGGAACACTATAATTCAAAGCATTTCATTTGACAACGTTCAAAACGAGTCCCTTTATGAAATGCGTGTGTACCTTTAGAGACGCCGAGATTTAATCTATTCCCAGCTGTAATGCTATTAAAGAGTATTACCATTATTCACATGGAGGATGTAATAACCTCCAACTCTCTACAGTTTGCACATTAACCGAAACTTTCGGGCAGAGACGTGAGCGCAGCCTTTTTTCCGCGTAAACTTCATGCGGTTTTAATGAAAGCCGAGACCGACAGAAATTTTCTGTTTGATACCATTCGCAACGTGTGTAAATCAGTGTGCAGTTTTGTCCATAGAGGAAACGTGCATTTCCATTAAATTCCCTAAAGGATGTAATTAACTTGCTTTTCACATGCATTTACATGCCTGAGGGATAGATAATAAAGAGGGTTTGGAGCGTGTAAACGTATGCGATTTCTTAACGAGAATTGAAGCTAAGTGGTTTAACATATTCTATTTCAGTATTTTACAGAGTAAAAGCTGTTTTGGTTTAGATACATTTTTTGTCCAATTTGTCTGCTCTGGATATTATTTTTTTATGGCAAGCTTAAAATTTAAAAAAGCAAACTCTATAATAAAGTTATAACTAGTGTCCGATCGAAACCGACTTTTTGTGCCGAAACCGATTTTCGGTGTGTCTCAGTTTCGGCCAAAACCGAAACCGAATCTTACAACAAAAAAGTTTGGGACAGTTTTGCTAAAGGTTTTCTTTATTTCTATAATATACAAAAATCTCAACCGCGCAATCGCACTGGTTGGGACTCAAGGGGTTAATAAATAAAATAAACAATGCATTTTTTAGAAACTATTTATTTGATATGTTTTACTGGCATTCTCTTAAAGTAAGTATAAAACAAAACTCTAAGTTACTAAATAACAAAATATTATATTTCTTTACAGAATTACATATGAATTAATTGCTTGTATTGGAAAACCAAGTTTATATTTTATACTGTTACACGGAAAGAAGAATACCGTGTGTTATGTGCTACTACTATTGTATAAGGGTTCCATGTTTCTAATCTCAATAGTTTTCTTCTATTCGGCGATTTTCATATCAGGAATTATTATTAAAATCTGAAAGATAATCGGATTTTACGTGACAATACGTTACTAAATACAGGGTGTGCCATTTGAAAAAACGAAGTTATTCAACTTTATAAGTTGGATTTTTCTACCGCATTTTTTTTGATCACCCTGTATAACTTTTTGTATGAAATCATGATTGGCTCTATAGTTAGAACCTTCAACCAAACAATAGAAATGATTGTAATGGTTCAACTTCAATCACTGGCGCAAAAATAAAATTTCACTCAGACATTTCTTCAAATATTTCGAAAACGGTAAACAATAGGTATAGGGAGTATTGAAGTAACTCACCTTTATTTCCTCCATATAATTCAAAAATGATAAAAAATATAGGGAGTTCCATTAAAAAAAATACAACTTTGATACTTTTAGGGCGTTTGGAACACCCAAATAGAAAAAAAGAAGTTCTGAAAAAAGGCCTGTGATAAGACCTGAAAAAAGGGCCTTTTAAAAGACTTGAAAAAGATTCTAAAATCTTAAAAAACGTTCGAAAAATAGCCTGAAAAAATGATTCTGAAAGAAAGTATAATAAATAAAAAATCATGAAAGTCCCAAATTAATGCTTCTGAACAAAAGGTCCTATAAGAAAGTCTTGAAAAGCAGTACTGAAAAAGAATTTCAAAAAAGTGCTGAAAATCAGTTTTGAAGCAAAAAGTCCAGAAAAAAAGTCCTGAAAAAACGTCCTGAATAAAAGTCCCGAAGAAAATGGGCTGAAAAAATCCTGAAAAAATAGTCCCAAAAAAATCGTGACAAAAATATCCTCAGAAGAAGTACTGAAAAGATGTTCTCAAAAAAAACCCGGAAATATGTCCAAAAAAAAGTACTGAAAAATAACTTTTTGAAAAAAAGTTCTTACAAAAAGTCCTAAAAAAATACCTGAAAAACTACTAAAACAAAAAAATTAAAAAAAATTGTCCTAAAAACAGCCCTGAAAAGAAAGAGAAGAGTCCTAAAAATAAAATCTTTAAAAAAGATATTGTATTAGTTTATAACTCTTAATTGTTGTCTTATTTTAATTATTTTATTAGTTGATAATTGTATAACGGACGCTCACATCCACTACTTTGGATCAATTTTACATTATTTTTGACTATTTGTATATGGTGGCGACGTGATTTGAATAAATAAAAAATAAATAAATAAAAAAATACCTGAAAAACTACTAAAAAAAATGGTGATGTGGCCATCATGTTACTTTCTCCGACTTGATGGTATCATTTATATTTACTCTTTCATGGTTTATTTTCAATTTAAATCATATTTTAAACGTACATCGAGCGTTGTGTAAACTCGGATGAAACTGACGTTTA
Organism: Ocypus olens; assembly: GCA_910593695.2. Lineage (NCBI taxonomy): Eukaryota > Metazoa > Arthropoda > Insecta > Coleoptera > Staphylinidae > Ocypus > Ocypus olens. Next base: position 11,752,980 of record OU343061.1, read on the forward strand.
AAACGTCAAAATTACGAAAGATGGAAAAATTATACTTCAAATTCAAAAACTCAGTTTACTCAAAAACTAAAGGGATTTCTAAAAAAACTTATTCTTTATAAGTTGTTCATTTTCTCTACAATTATTATTAACATAAATTTGCTGTAACTATTATCGTTTTATAATTATAAACCGAAAATTAAAAATGTGTGTGTGTGTGTGTGTGTCTGTCTGTGTGCGCTGTATCTCAAAAACCAATAGAGCAATTGATATGAAACTTTGAATATACGTCTTATTTAATAATCTGAAGAACTGAAAAGCTTTTGGTAAAATTTCGTACACCAGAAGTGGCTGTTTACCTTAACTGTTTTTACTTTCTCCGTTACGAAGTACGAGAAAGTATTGTGATCGTGATTTTTTTTTCAAAAATTTTTTTTACGGAAATATCCGTTTTGGGGTCCCTAGATGCCATTTCAACAATTTCTGGAAAATATTTTTTTGTGTCTGTGTGTGTGTCTGTGTGTGTGTGTGTGTGTGTGTCTGTCTGTGTGCGCTGTATCTCAAAAACTAATAGAGCAATTGATATGAAACTTTCAACATACGTCTTATTTAATAATCCGAAGAACTGAAAAGCTTTTGGTAAAATTTCGTACACGGGAAGTGGGTGTTTACCTTAACCGTTTTTTGTTTTTTGCCAATATCTTCCTAAATATGAAAAATATCACAAAAACAATTAAACAAATATTGAATACAACAAATAAATGAACATCTCTTGTTTGAAAAAAATTTTCATAAAATCATTACTATTCGAGAAAAAAAATTATTAATTTTTTTAAATTTTTGGTTCATAATTATGAAACGATAATAGTTACAGCAAATTTATGTGAATAATAATTGTAGAGAATGCCAAAATGAACAACTTCTAAAGAATAAGTTTTTTTCGAAATCTCGTTAGTTTTTGAGTAAACCGAGTTTTTGAATTTGAAGTATAATTTTTCCATCTTTCATGATTTTGACGTTTTAAACGTCAGTTTTCTCCGAGTTTACGCAACGCTCGATGTACATTTAAAATATGATTTCAATTGAAAATAAACCCATGAAAACGTAAATATAAAGTCGGAGAAAGTAACATGATGGCCACATCACCATTATTTGTTTTTTGCCAATATTTTCTTAAATATGAAAAATATCACAAAAACATTTAAACAAACATCAAAGAAAACAAAGAAATGAATAGCTTTTGCTTGAAAATATTTTTCATAAAATCATTGCTATTCGAGAAAAAAATTTATTAATTTTTTTTTAATTTTTGGTTTATAATTATGAAACGATAATAATTACAGCAATTTTATGTGAATAATAATTGTAGAGAATGCCAAAATGAACAACTTCTAAAGAATAAGTTTTTACGAAATCTTGTTAGTTTTTGAGTAAACCTAGTTTTTGAATTTGAAGTATAATTTTTCCATCATTCATGATTTTGACGTTTTAAACGTCAGTTTCATCCGAGTTTACGCAACGCTCGATGTACATTTAAAATATGATTTCAATTGAAAATAAACTCATGAAAACGTAAATATAAAGTCGGAGAAAGTAACATGATGGCCACATCACCATTTTATTTTTCAGAAATTGTTGAAATGGCATCTAGAGACCCCAAAACGGATATTTCCGTAAAAAAAAAATTTTGAAAAAAAAATCACGATCACAATACTTTCTCGTACTTCGTAACGGAGAAAGTAAAAATGGTGATGTGGCCATCATGTTACTTTCTCTGACTTTATATTTACGTTTTCATGGGTTTATTTTCAATTGAAATCATATTTTAAATGTACATCGAGCGTTGCGGAAACTCGGATGAAACTGACGTCAGATTATCAAATAAGACGGATGTTCAAAGTCTCATATCAATTGCACAGACACACACACACACACACATACACACATACACACACACACACAGACACACACACACACACACACAGACACACACACACACACAGACACACACACACACACATAGACACAATTTTTTTTTTCCAGAAATTGTTGAAATGGCAGGGACGGATATTTCCGTAAAAAAAATTTTTGAAAAAAAATCACGATCACAATACTTTCTCGTACTTCGTAACGGAGAAAGTAGAAATTCCAAAAGTCCAGAAAAAAATCTTGAAAAAGCCCTGAAAATAGTTTGAGAAAAAAATCCTGGAAAAGTCTTGAAATTTGTCTTGAAAAAGAAACCTGAAAAACTTTTGAAAAAGGTTACGAAATATAGTTTTGAAAATAAAGTTTTAGTAAATCTTAAAAAAAATGTTAAAAGAGGCCTTAAAAAAGTCCCGAAAACAATGTCCTGAAAGAGACATTAAAAAAGTCCTGAGGAAAGAAGTCTTGAAAAAAAGTCCTTAACGTAAAGTCCTAACAAGAAGTCCAGAAAAAATGTAAAGTCTTTTAAACCCTCTGAAATGACACTGATAAGCAATGCAAATTGGCGTCTAATGCCAAACTATTAAAAATTACGTTCTTTAACTGTCAAGCATGACATTTTGTAATTGCCTAAACAAAATGTTTCAACTATTAAAGGTGACATTTTTCAGCTGCTAAAAATGATATTTTTCAACTGTTAGAAATTACATTTTTTTAACTATTAAAAATGACAGTGTTCAACTGTTAAAAATGATATTTTTCATTTGTTAAAAAGGACATTTTTACAACTGTTCAAAATGATATTTTTCAACGGTTAGAAATGAAATTTTTCAACTGTTAAAAATGACATTTTTCAACTGTTAAAAATGGCATTTTTAACTGCTCAAAGTGGCATTTTTTAACGGTTACAAATGACATTTTTCAACTATTAAATGACATTATTCAACTGTTAAAAATGATATTTTTCAACTGATAAAAATGACATTTTTCAACTGATAAAAATTCCATTTTTCAACTGTTACAAATGACATTGTTGAACTGTTAAAAATCAAATTTTCAACTGTTATAAATGACAGTTTTCAACTGTAAAAAATTACATTTTTCAACTATTCAAAATGACATTGTTTAAATGTTAAAAATGATATTTTTCATTTGTTAAGAGTGACATTTTTCAACTGTTTAAAATGACATTTTTTAACTGTTAAAAATTGCATTTTTCAACTGTTTAAAGTGGCATTTTTTAACGGTTAGAAATGACATTTTTCAACTATTAAATGACATTTTTCAACTATTAAATGACATTGTTCAACTGTTAAAAATTACATTTTTCAACTGATAAAAATGACATTTTTCAACTGTTACAAATGACATTGTTGAACTGTTAAAAATCACATTTTCAACTGTTATAAATGACATTTAAAATTTTTCAACTATTAAAAATTACATTTTTCAACTATTAAATATGATATTGTTCAACTGTTCACATCCACCACAAAACATGTGCTTCCTTGATGTATTTTTTTCTGTATACGATGGCCTACGTGTAATAAATTATTATTATTATTAAAAATGAAATTTTTCAACTGTTAAAAATGAAACTTTTCGGTTGTCAGAAATGACATTTTTCAACTGTTAAAAATGACATTTTTCAAGTGTCAAAAATAGCATTTCCAAATGTCAAATAATATATTTTACACATGTCAAAAATGACATTTTTCAATTGTCAAAAAAGTCATTAAAAATTACGTTAGTCGACATTAAAAAGTTACATTTATAAAACGTAATTGAAATTGACTTCTTTCATCTGCTAAACATAACGTGTAATAGTCCAAAATACCGTCCGTCGTCCGTCAAAGAGGTCATTTTTGACTGTCAAAAATTAAATATAAACTATATAGCAAAAAAATCCATTGAAAGGTCCCAAAAAAGTCCAAAAATAAGTCCTGAATATACCAGGTGTAACTGACCCCAAATATCATTTGAATTTTTACGGAAATAGAATTTTGATTAAAATTCCACTTGCTGACTCACATTATTCTCTTAAAACACCATGCTCAATTTCAAAAAGATATATCTAAAAATAAAAAAGATATTCGGGGTCTACCAGAATTTATTTACAACCGGCATATACAGGGTGTCCCACGAGGTAGTAAACAGCGGATATCTCGAAAACGGTTAGTAGTACGAAAATGAGATTTGGTGGCTTTAAATGGTTTGAAATTATGGCCCTTTCTGAATATATAGATTTCATTTCCATTTCTCCATGTCCGAGAAAATGACATCAACTTCAGGATTTCAAATGGGACACCCTGTATATTTATGTATTTTTGGAGAGGTTTGAATATTTCGCATTTCCAAATTTTTTGTCTCTGGAAATTCAACAGAACTCTTTTTTTAAATTATCAGGAATTATAGTACTAACCCAAATACATCTTAAAACTAGTTCAGAACTATTCGATTACGATAGTGAGGTGAGCTGTCAAGTTTTCACTCTATTTTTCAAAAAATTCCTGATAGCCCAAATTTTTTAAGTTGATAGTATACATGTATTCACATTGCAACGTGGTCAAGTATCTAAATAAATACAAATACAAATACTTCAAGATACATCAAAATGTATTGAGAATTATATTTAAAACTATCGGAACTCTTTATTAGAATGCGAACTTTCATGGAAAACCATTGTAAATAATACTTGTGGAGACAGATTTATTATAAGTTGAAAATTTCACAGTAGCTCATTTTTCAAAAGTTAAAACACAATCAGTTTTATTTAATTGTATAATTACCAAATAAATACAGCAAATTTCAACCCAAGTGAGAAACTGATTTGTGTGCAATAAATATGCAGAAGCAAGTGAACGCTGCGGTAATTTTCTTGTAGTCCCATCCGAAAAGGGTGTTTATGCAGATCACGGACAGCCATTAAATGTAAAGGGATGAATTGTTAAGCGGAGGCAAAAAGTCCCCCCAGTAATGAATTATTTAATCGGGGGAGTGGACTCCATTAAGGCCCCATGCCCGCACACAAGCGCCGCGGCGCCCCAATCTGTTGGACGTCGCTGTCGTGTCTAACATCCTGTCTACAGGGTTTATCAATATTCCGGCCCTTCACTTGTATCGACGTAATAAATTTGTCTTCGGCATTATAATGGAGCATCCGTTTCCGTGTTTTAACAGACCCATCAATCAATTCGACGAAAAAAATCCAAAACATTTGTGCATATTGAATCATAAGCTATTAATAATTTCTATTGATTATTCAAATAATAATCATAAGCATTCATTATCGCTTCCAGCCCTGTCACATTTTTTTTGTGAATTAGGACACACTTGTGCAATCAACAATTTTTCAAGGTACTTTAATAAAAATCTTGTTTTAAAATGTTATAAAGAGAAATAATTTAATTTCATCTTTAAAGGAATCAAATCAACTTCAGTAAAATTTAGGAATTTTTCACTGACATAATTTACAAAATTATCAAATGATGCATTATTAAGTACAAGAAAGTATTGTGATCGTGTTTTTTTTAAATTTTTTTTACGGAAATATACGTTTTGTAGTCCCTAGATGCCATTTCATCAATTTCTGTAAAAAAAAATTGTGTGTGTGTGTGTGTGTCTGGCTGTGTGCGCTGTATCTCAAAAACTAATAGAGAAATTGATATGAAACTTTGAACATACGTCTTATTTGATAATCTGAAGAACAGAAAAGCTTTTAGTAAAATTTCGTACACCGGAAGTGGGTGTTTACTTTAACTGTTTTTTTTGTTTTTTTGCCAATATTTTCTTAAATATGAAAAATATCACAAAAACATTTAAACAAATATTGAAGACAACAAAGAAATGAGCTTATTTTGTTTGAAAACATTTTTCATAAAATCATTGTTATTCGAGAAAAAAAAATAAAATTTTTTGTTTCATTTTTGGTTTATAATTATGAAACGATAATAGTTACAGCAAATTTATTGCCAATATGAACAACTTATAAAGAATACATTTTTTCGAAATCTCTTTGGTTTTTGAGTAAACTAACTATTAGAGTTTGATGTATAATTTGTGATTTTCATTTTTCATAATTTTGACGTTTTAAACGTCAGTTTCATCCGAATCTACGAAACATTCGATGCACATTTAAAATATGATTTAAATTGACAAAATACCATGATAGTATAAATCAAAATTTCAGGACTTTTTCAGTACTTTTTCATGACTTTTTTCATGACTTTTTTTAGGACTCTTTTTCAGGTTTGATTTTTCAGGTCTTTTTTGTAAGACTCTATTTTCAGGATTTTTCATTTCTTCTTTCAGGTATTTTTTAAGAACTTTTTTCTAGGAGTTATTTTACAGGAGTTTTCTTCATTTTCAAAACTCTTCATTAACGATGTTTTTTCAGGACTATTCTTTTCAGACGTTTTTTGGAGGACTCCTCATTTAAGACTTTATTGTAAAAACTATTTTTTTACGACTTTTTTTTTAGGATTTTTTTATCAGGATTCATTTTGAGGGATTTTTTAACGAGTTTTTTAATGCCCTTTCTCAGGTCTTTTCTTAAGGCTTTTTGCAAAACCCTTTTTGGGTTTTTTTACAAGACAGTTTTCCCAAAGGTTTTTTTAAGACTTTATTTTAAGGATTCTTTTTTAACGACGTTTTTTCAGGACTTTTGTTTTAGGACTTTTCTCTTACCGAATTGTTTTTCAAGACTTCATTTTAAAAAGTTTTTGTTTGGGGCCTTTTTTCAGGATTTTTAATCTGGATTATTTTTCCGGAACTTTTCTAATGCCTTTTTTCAGATATTTTCTAAGGCTTTTTGCAAGACTCTTTTTGAGATTTTTTCGCAGGACAATGTTTTCAAAAATTTTGTTACGACTTTCTTCAGAACTTTTTTCAAGACTTGACAAAATACCATGGTAGTATAAATCAAAATTTCAGGACTTTTTCATGACTTTTTTAGGACTCTTTTTCAGGTTTGATTTTTCAGGTCTTTTTTAAGAACTTTTTTCTAGGAGTTATTTTACAGGACTTTTCTTCAAGACTAAATTTTCAAAACTCTTCATTAACGATGTTTTTTCAGGACTATTCTGTTCAGAAGTTTTTTCGAGGACTCCTTTTTCAAGACTCTATTTTAAAAACTATTTTTGAAAGACCTTTTTTTCAGGATTTTTTTATCAGGATTATGTTTCAGGAACTTTTTTACGACTTTTCTCATGCCTTTTCAAAACCCTTTTTGGGTTTTTTTACAAGACAGTTTTCCCAAAACTTTTGTTAAGTTTTTTCAAGACTTTATTTTAAGGACACTTTTTTAACGACGTTTTTTCCAGGACTTTTGTTTAAGGACTTTTCTTTTGCCGAATTGTTTTTCAAGACTTTATTTTAAAAAGTTTTTGTTTGGGGCATTTATCAGGATTTTTAATCTGGATTATTTTTCCGGAACTTTTCTAATGCCCTTTTTCAGATATTTTCTAAGGCTTTTTGTAAGAATTTTTTTGGGATTTTTTGCAGGACAAAGTTTTCAAAACTTTTGTTATGACTTTCTTCAGAACTTCTTTCAAGACTTGACAAAATACCATGACAGTATAAATCAAAATTTCAGAACTTTTTCAGGACTTTTTTCATGACTTTTTTTAGGACTCTTTTTCGGGTTTGATTTTTCAGGTCTTTTTTGTAAGACTTTACTTTCAGGATTTTTCATTTCTTCTTTCGGGCCTTTTTTAAGAACTTTTTTCTAGGAGTCATTTTGCAGGACTTTTCTTTAAGACTTTATTTTCAAAACTCTTCATTAACGATGTTTTTTCAGGATTATTCTTTTCAGAAGTTTTTTCGAGGACTCCTTTTTCAAGACTCTATTTTAAAAGCTATTTTTTGACGACCTTTTTTTCAGGATTTTTTTATCAGGATTATTTTTGAGAGACTTTTTTAACGACTTTTTTTATGCCTTTTCTCAGGTCTTTTCTTAAGGCTTTTTGCAAGACCCTTTTTGGGTTTTTTTACAGGACAGTTTCCCCAAGAGTTTTGTTAAGTTTTTTCAAGACTTTATTTTAACGACGGTTTTTTCAGGACTTTTCTTTTGCCGAATTTTTTTCAAGACTTTATTTTAAAAAGTTTTTGTTTGGGGCCTTTTATCAGGATTTTTAATCTGGATTATTTTTCCGGAACTTTTCTAATGCCTTTTTTCAGATATTTTCTAAGCCTTTTTGCAAGACTCTTTTTGGGATTTTTTTGCAGGACAATGTTTTCAAAACTTTTGTTACGACTTTCTTCAGAACTTTTTTCAAGACTTGACAAAATACCATGATAGTATAAAACAAAATTTCAGGACTTTTCAGGACTTTTTTCATGACTTTTTTCATGACTTTGCTTAGGACTTTTTTTCAGGTTTGATTTTTCAGGTCTTTTTTGGAAGACTTTATTTTCAGGATTTTTTCAATTCTTCTTTCAGGTCTTTTTTAAGAACTTTTTTCTATGAATTATTTTACAGGACTTTTATTCAAGACTAAATTTTCAAAACTCTTCATTAACGATGTTTTTTCAGGATTATTCTTTTCAGAAGTTTTTTCGAGGACTCCTTTTTCAAGACTCTATTTTAAAAGTTATTTTTTGACGACCTTTTTTTTCAGGATTTTTTTATCAGGATTATGTTTCAGGGACTTTTTTACGACTTTTTTAATGCCTTTTCTCAGGTCTTTTCTTAAGGCTTTTTGCAAAACAATTTTTTGGTTTTTTTTTTACAGGACAGTTCCCCCAAAACTTTTGTTAAGTTTTTTCAAGACTTTATTTTAAGGATTCTTTTTTAACGACGTTTTTTTCAGGACTTTTCTTTTGCCGAATTTTTTTTTCAACACTTCATTTTAAAAAGTTTTTGTTTGGGGCCTTTCTTCAGGATTTTGAATCTGGATTATTTTTTCGGAACTTTTCTAATGCCTTTTTCAGATATTTTAAGCTTTTTGCAAGACTCTTTTTGAGATTTTTTCGCAGGACAATGTTTTGAAAACTTTTGTTACGACTTTCTTCAGAACTTCAAGACTTTATTTTCAGAACTCTTTTTTGAGGCCTTTTCACGACGTTTTTTCAGGACGTTTGTTTCAGAACCTATCTTTTTCGATTTTTTTTCAGAGTCCTTTTTTCAAGACTATTTAAAAACTATTACGTTTAGGACCTTTTTTGGGAATTTTTTATCAGGGTTATTTTTTCAAGACTTTTTAAAGCATTTTATAAGGTCTTTAATTTTTTGGAATTTTCTCAGGTCTTTTTAGGACTTTCTTAAGGACTCTTTACAGGACTTTTTTTCAAAAATTTCTTTCAGGACTCTTTTTTGGGACTTTTTCGGGACCATTTAACAGGCTTTATTCTTTATTTTTTTTAAGGTCTTTATTCTGACTTTTTTGTAAGCTTTTTCTGTACTTTTCTTCTGGCCTTTTTATCAGAACTCTTTCTAGGACCTTATTTTCAGGAATTTTTTATCAGGATTATCTTTTCAAGACGTTTTTCAAACTTTTTTATCAGGATTATTTCTTCACGACTTTTTTAATGCCCTTTATCAGGTCTTTTCTAAGGTTTTTTCATGACTGTTTTGGATTATTATTTTCTCGACTTTTTTCGGGTCTTCTTTAGGACCTTTGTAAGGACTCTTTACTGGACTTTTTTTAGAACTTTCTTTCTGGACTAATCTACAGGCTTTTTTCAGGACTTTTCAAGGCCTTTTTTCCAACTTTTTTTGAAGCCTATTTTCAGTAGTTTTCTATTGGCTTTTTATCAGGTCTTTTTCTAGGACCTTTTTTCAGAATTTTTTTTTGTGACGACTCCGTTTTCGGGACTTTTTCAATTCTTTTTCAAGAACTTGTTTTTCAATACATTTCTTTGTCAGAGCACTTTTTTCCGGACTCTTTTTCTGGAATTTTTATCAGGTTTTTTCAGGCCTGTTTTATGCAAGACTTTTTTCGGGTATTCTCTTTAGAACTTTATAACCAGGGCTTTTTCAGGACTTTTTCAGAATTTATCAAGACTGATTTTTAAGACTTGTTTTAAGAATATATTAGATTTCTTTTTAGTTTTCGAATAAACTTATTTAGAGTTTTTAAATTGAAAGCATAATTTGTTATTTTCATCTTTCATAAAAAGTGCATTTAGCGACCTGGGATGATTATTAAAAAAGTTGATTTTGATTTTCGAGTTTTCTTTGCGAGCACCTGGCGGGCTTGAAATTAACATTTGTTATTGTGCAAGGACTTTTTCTGATGCGCTTTAACAAGGTATTTCCAATGACGTATAGAAACCTTGAATCGAACCAGTGGTTTTTCCAGGAAATCATTTTAATGTAATTTTTGAGCAAAAGTAAGAAGGTGGGACCTTGAATAGATTTTCAAATTTCCAACTTTTTTATTATTTCAGCTGGCTGAAATTTGTTAACTCCAATCGATTTGTCTCGTTTTCTGTTGAAGAAAAAGTGCACTTTAACGATCTGGGATGATTGTTTAAAAAGTTTTATTTTTTTTATTTTCAAGCTTTCTTTGCGAGCACCTAACGCGCTTGAAATTGACTTTTGTTCTTACCATAGTAATCGATGTATATCTTGTGTTCAAGAGTAAAAACCATTTTGAGATGAAATTCTGTGTATAAATTATTAGTTTTTTTTACATCACCCCCTTTATTTTCATATTTACGACAATAAATAGAAAATATCTGTTACTCAAGTATTTTCTCAAAAATCATTGCCAACTCCATAAAAAAAAATAGTCTCAATCAAGTACAAGTCACCTGATATTTAGGTCAATGTGATTGTGGAGGAATATGCATGCACTGAAAGCGTTGACGCAAAAGCTGTCTTTTTGCATACGACTGTCACCTTATAAGCTTTTTTCATATAATTCTTGGGCTTGATGAAAGCTCTTTGCGGATTTAAAGATGCACGACATTCCGGCTTCCGGATTCGGAACGGAACGGCTTTCTAAAAATGGATACGGTCTCGCCTCTCGCGAAAGTGGAGGAAATGTAATGGAATTTCTGCATCTGCTCCATCTTCTTTCCGACAGATTCTATTTATTTATTTCTAACTCGAAACATGCAGTAATGAGTTTTCTGACTTTAATTAACTCGAGAACGGTTTATCTTAAAATATTAATTATGTCCTCATGTTTTTAAATTATTTTTCGTATATAAAAATGCGTCTAGTGATGATGTTTAGCTTTTATTGTTTCGTTTCTTTTCCAAATAGCAAGAACCTATCCTGTTTTTTTTTTATTTTTGGATATTGCATTTTTTCCTCTCGATAATAAAAGTTCTGTTCTTATTCGATTATCTCAAAATTTTGTATAGGGGTGTTTTCATATTACAACCCTAAAAGTTAGAAGCAATTGAAATTCATTTACACACAAAGGATCAACAAATTTAATTATCGTATGAACAAACTGATTTATTAAATCCCAACTATTTAATTTATTTTAGAATTACAAGAATTGTTCATTTTAATTTTTGCTATTCAACCTTGTAACAACTCTGTGTAATAACTTTACTTTACAATAGATTTTAACTGACTTATGTAAAATAAATGTTCTAGCATCAATAAAGAATTATTATTATTATTAATGATTGATTTTAGAATATATTTTAGAATATTTTGAACAAAATTTAAAAAAAATGCATGTTTAACTACGAACAGTTATAACCCATTATAAAATTATTGGAATTACAAAAGTTGATTATTTTCTCAAAACATAATATTTTGGGAGTAGTATGAAATTATTTCAGAATTTTTAAACAATTTCTACTATTTTTGATTTATTTTAGAAAATACTCAATTTTGAACGCAATTCGAAAATGCATGTTAAACTACGAACAGTTATAACCCATTAAAACATGAAATTTAAGAAGTTGATTATATTCTTAAAATATAATAATTTGGGAAATGTGTAGAATTATTTCAGAATTTTTAAACAATTTCTACTATTTTTTATTTATTTTAGAAAATGCTCAATTTTGAACGCAATTTAGAAATGCACGTTTACCAACGAACAGTTATAACCCATAAAAAAATGACTAGAATTTAAGAAGTTGATTATATTCTTAAAATATAATAATGTGGAAGTTGAGTAGAATTATTTCAGAATTTTTGAACAATTTCTACTATTTTTTATTTATTTTAGAAAATGCTCAATTCGGAACACAATTAGAACATGCACGTTTAACTAAGAACAGTTATAACTCATTAAAAAATTGTTGGAATTCAAGAAGTTTATTATATTCTTTAAATATAATAATTTGAGAGTTGTGTAGAATTATTTCAGAATTTTTAAACAATTTCTACTATTTTTTATTTATTTTAGAAAATGCTAAATTTTGAACGCAATTTAAAAATGCACGTTTAACTAAATTAAAAAATTATTGTAATTTAAGAAGTTGATTATTTTCTGAAAATATAGTCATTTGGGAATAGCATGGAATTATTTCAGCATATTTAAACAATTTCTACTATTTTTTATTTATTTTAGAAAATGCGCAAATTTGAACGCAATTTAAAAATGCACGTTTAACTAAGAACAGTTACAGTCCATTAAAAAAACATTGTAATTTAAGAAGTTGATTATTTTCTGAAAATAGAGATATTTGGGAGTAGTATGGAATTATTTCAGAATTTTTAAACAATTTATACTATTTTTTATTTATTTTAGAAAATGCTCAATTTTGAACGCGATTTAAAAATGCACGTTTAACTAAGAACAGTTATAACCCATTAAAAAAATATTGTATTTTAAGAAGTTGATTATTTTCTAAAAATATAGTCATTTGGGAGTAGCATGGAATTATTTCAGAATTTTTAAACAATTTCTACTATTTTTTATTTATTTTAGAAAATGCTCAATTTTGAACGCAATTTGAAAATGCACGTTTAACTAAGAACAGTTACAACCCATTAACAATTTCTACTATTTTTTATTTATTTTAGAAAATGCTCAATTTTGAACGCAATTTAAAAATGCACGTTTAACTAAGAACAGTAATAACTCATTAAAAAATTATTGTATTTTAAGAAGTTGATTATTTTCTAAAAATTTAGTCATTAGGGAGTAGCATGGAATTATTTCAGGATTTTTAAACAATTTCTACTATTTTTTATTTATTTTAGAAAATGCTCAATTTTGAACGCAATTTAAAAATGCACGTTTAACTAAGAACAGTTACAACCCATTAAAAAATTATTGTAATTTAAGAAGTTGATTATTTTCTAAAAATTTAGTCATTAGGGAGTAGCATGGAATTATTTCAGGATTTTTAAACAATTTCTACTATTTTTTATTTATTTTAGAAAATGCTCAATTTTGAACGCAATTTAAAAATGCACGTTTAACTAAGAACAGTTACAACCCATTAAAAAATTATTGTAATTTAAGAAGTTGATTATTTTCTGAAAATATAGTCATTTGGGAGTAGCATGGAATTATTTCAGAATTTTTAAACAATTTCTACTATTTTTTATTTATTTTAGAAAATGCTCAATTTTGAACGCAATTTAAAAATGTACGTTTAACTAAGAGTAGTTATAACCCATTAAAAAATTATTATATTTTAAGAAGTTGATTATTTTCTAAAAATATAGTCATTTGGGAGTAGCATGGAATTATTTCAGGATTTTTAAACAATTTCTACTATTTTTTATTTATTTTAGAAAATGCTCAATTTTGAACGCAATTTAAAAATGCACGTTTAACTAAGAACAGTTACAACCCATTAGAAAATTATTGTAATTTAAGAAGTTGATTATTTTCTGAAAATATAGTCATTTAGGAGTAGCATGGATTATTTCAGAATTTTTAAAGAATTTCTACTATTTTTTATTTATTTTAGAAAATGCTCAATTTTGAACGCAATTTAAAAATGCACGTTTAACTAAGAACAGTTAGAACCCATTAAAAAATTATTGTAATTTAAGAAGTTGATTATTTTCTGAAAATATAGACATTTGGGAGTAGCATGGAATTATTTCAGAGTTTTTATACAATTTCTACTATGTTTTATTTATTTTAGAAAATGCTCAATTTTGAACGCAATTTAAAAATGTACGTTTAACTAAGAACAGTTATAACCCATTAAAAAATTATTATATTTTAAGAAGTTGATTATTTTCTAAACATATATTCATTTGGGAGTAGCATGGAATTATTTCAGGATTTTTAAACAATTTCTACTATTTTTTATTTATTTTAGAAAATGCTCAATTTTGAACGCAATTTAAAAATGTACGTTTAACTAAGAGTAGTTATAACCCATTAAAAAATTATTATATTTTAAGAAGTTGATTATTTTCTAAAAATATAGTCATTTGGGAGTAGCATGGAATTATTTCAGGATTTTTAAACAATTTCTACTATTTTTTATTTATTTTAGAAAATGCTCAATTTTGAACGCAATTTAAAAATGCACGTTTAACTAAGAACAGTTACAACCCATTAGAAAATTATTGTAATTTAAGAAGTTGATTATTTTCTGAAAATATAGTCATTTAGGAGTAGCATGGATTATTTCAGAATTTTTAAACAATTTCTACTATTTTTTATTTATTTTAGAAAATGCTCAATTTTGAACGCAATTTAAAAATGCACGTTTAACTAAGAACAGTTAGAACCCATTAAAAAATTATTGTAATTTAAGAAGTTGATTATTTTCTGAAAATATAGACATTTGGGAGTAGCATGGAATTATTTCAGAGTTTTTATACAATTTCTACTATGTTTTATTTATTTTAGAAAATGCTCAATTTTGAACGCAATTAAAAAATCCGTGTTTAACAACAAACAATTATAACTCATTCAAGAAACGTTGGAATTTAAGGAGTTGATTATATTCTTAAAATATAATAATGCTGGAGTTGTGTAGAATTATTTCGGAATTTTTAAACAATTTCTACTATTTTTGATTTATTTTAGAAAATGCTCAATTTTGAACGCAATTAAAAATGCACATTTAACAACGAAGAGTTGTAACTCATAAAAACATTGCTGGAATTTAAGAAGTTGATTATATTCTTAAAATATAATAATGTGGAAGTTGTGTAGAATTATTTCAGAATTTTTACACAATTTCTACTATTTTTTATTTATTTTAGAAAATGCTCAATTTTGAACGCAATAAAAATCCACATTTAGCAACAAACAGTTGTAACTCATTAAAAAATTGCTGGAATTTAAGAAGTTGGTTATATTCTTCAAATATAATAATGTTGGAGTTGTATAAGATTATTTCAGAATTTTTAAACAATTTCTACTATTTTTTATTTATTTTAGAAAATGCTCAATTTTGAAGGCAATTAAAATGCATATTTAACAACGAACAGTTGTAACTCATTAAAACATTGCTGGAATTGAAGAAGTTGATTATATTCTTAAAATATAATAATGTGGAAGTTGTGTAGAATTATTTTAGAATTTTTAAACATTTTCTACTATTTTTGATTTATTTTAGAATATAATCAATTTTGAAAGCAATTAAAAAATGCTTGACTACGAACAGTTATAACCAGTAGAACATGCTGATAGTATAGCCACTTGTACAATACACCCTACCTCCCTCGTTTTTTGAAGAAAGAAAGAATGATATATCTTGCTAGACCAAAGTAACGCGAAAAAGTGTTTTTAGAATTATTTAAAAATCCTTGCTGAGCTTGAAATTAGAGGTAGTGCCATGGCTCCTTGGCTTTATATAACGAGCCGCCCTTGGTTGAGGCGTTAACTTCGTGATACATTTTGAAACTTTAAATAAAACAGTATCTTTTTTAATGTCACAATTTATTTTGAGTGACTCGAGTTTCGATCATTTTCAAACTTAAAGTAAATTTAAATACAATAAACACACGTATTTATGTATAACTATACAAACATGTGTTTATTGTATTTTAATTTACTTTAAGTTTGAAAATGATCAGCTAATGATCGAAAATCGAAAAAATAAAGTGTAATATTAACAAATAAATTGTTTTATTTTAGTTAATATTTTTCATTTATTTTTTTGACATATGCACGTGCCATTCAGCTACATCGGAAATATATGTAAATATTTGAAATTAAAGATTAAATCAATAAAAAAAAACAAATACAACGTTCACGGACACGAGCGGATATTTCTCGATCAGAAAAATTTTCCACCCGGGAGAGGAATCGAACTCGCGCTACGTGAGATATGGCAGGTAAGGGCACAAAGTTAAGTTCTACACACAGGCACTACTGGCGCGCCCCTGCTTATGACATAAACAGCAATGTCAATATTGATATGTCCTTGATAATCAAACACCTACAGCCTTATTAATAGATGTTAGTACACAGAATTAAGACCGTACTAAGAATGCTACTAACATGTCCGTATTAATAGAACATTTTAGTGGCTCACTAAATTTAGTATTCCACTAACTATTTAGTATCATTGTACTCCATGTTTAAACGCCAACAACACCATTAAACATAACCTATAATTCAAACCGCGTGACGTTTGAAATCGTTATTATAGTTATATTTGTGTATGTTGTGTATGTAAGTAATGGATACTAGCCAAAATGTTAGTATTGTGCTTAAACTTGTCTTGGAGTGCGTTTACAATGTTTTATAAATAAAAAATAATAATTTGCTTAGAGAAAATGTTGTAGATCCCAAAACTGGAATGAGTATGAAAAAGAATTAACAAATAAATTGAATCTATGAAAAAGAATTGCTATTGCATTCGGTCCGAGAGGAAATTAACATTATAGAAAACAAAAGAAAATTAACATCTTGCAATAAAGACAAGAGTGGTGCATGTAACTGTATCGCAGGAAAGTTGGATAATAATTACATAATTAAGCATTTGATTAATGTTATTAATGTTCACATACTTCTTACGTGCATTTAGTGTTAAATATCGCAAATTAAATTAATCAGACGTTTGTTTTGCACGCCTATTCAAGTTTAAAAAAAAAACCTCTCAATGAAACAATTTATAGGTTAGATAAGACAAGTTGGCGCGCCAAAAGCGATGTTGCCACATGATTTTCCTTGTTAGCACGCAACTAACTAATGGCGTCTAAATATTGTTCTATTAATGTAGGACATTAGTGATATCTTAGTACGGTCTTAATGGCCACTAACTAGTGGCTTGTTAAAACTCTACTAAGGGTGATTCCATTAATAAGGCTGCTACAGTTTAATTAACCGAAATATTTATTTTACTCCTATTAAACAAACAGACTGCTAAAAGCCAATCAGTATTGCATAATTCATAATCCTGTAATAATTATTTATTACATGAAAATCAATAACGTTTCATTTATTCATTGGTCAGTCGTTCGATTCCAGTGAATAATTTATGAAGTAAAACTTTGATACTTACCTCCATAATTAATAATAAGGGTCGCGCTGGTGATGTACTAGGGTTGTTATTTATTAAAACCCGTCTGGAGATTTTATTAAAGTTTTTTTTTTTAAGAGGACATCCCTTAGAAGAACTTGACCTAGATACGCGAACTGTTCCAAACTTTACACGAGAAAATCAAAATCGATAGTGAGACACTCTATTAGGATTTCGCTGTTCTAAGCGAATTGTCATGCGTGAAATTTGCTTTTTTATGGGGCATTCGATAATGTACACCTTATCTAATAAATTACAATAGGTTTAAAATAAAATTGAATTGAATTTACGTTAGATAATTTTAGTTATAATAACAGTCGCAACCATATTTATCATTTTCGTTCACCATTAACATTAGATTAGATTAGTCGATAGGATATAGAGAGCCTAATAGCTGTTAACATTGCGAATCATTAACTTTTTGAAGAAGAGTTCTTATTAACGTGTGGGAAAGAGTAAATGCAATGTTCTCGTCTCCTTATCCCGCGAAGAGTTATATCAAGCAATCTGTCCTTGCGAATTACGTGCAAATTAATATATTTCTCTTCTTAAATGTTTATAAAAAATTAGAGGTTAGGTCTACACTTCACATCCGATATGTCGGGTAGATGTATCGCATATTAACCGCAATTCGTGATCCGATATCGAATATTTTCAGTATGTAACGCATCGGAGGGCTTCAATTATCGTTAACGGCAATTTTGATGACACGTGTACTGCCAATCGCGACACGTAAAATATCACCAAAATTTTTTTAACAATGAGCAAGAACGGCAAAACAATCAATATCATTGTTGAACAGTTTTTGATATAACAATAAGTCCATTAAGTATGAAAAGTCCATTATTAAACCAAATAAAAAATGTTTTTACAGTTGGTTGTAATAATCTGTATGACAACATTTTTGATTGCAAAATTGTGTAAACCTACCCGTAATTTGATATGTTTCAATTAGCACAGGATAAACATGTTTTTATTTACATTTACAAGATTTGCTGTGGCTCGTAATTTCTATCCTTCCTCCAGTAACCCAATAATGCAAGCTATTAATATCAAATTTAGCGCCACGGGCGTTTCAATGAAAAATTTTAATTAATCAAAAATATTTTGACATTTGTTTGACACTTATTTTAAAGTCCAATTTACGCAGCAGAAAAAAATGGTGATGTGACCATCATGTTACTTTCTCCGACTTGATAGTATCATTTATATTTACGCTTTCGTGGTGTATTTTCAATTTAAATCATATTTTAAATGTGCATCGAACGTTTTGTAGACTCGGAAGGGAAAAATTATACGTCAAATTCAAAAATTTAGTTTACTCAAAAACTAGAGAGATTTCGACAAAAACATATTCCTTATAAGTTGTTCATTTTAGTATTCTCTACATTCTCTACAATTATTGTAGATAAATTTGCTGTAACTATTATAGTTTTATAATTATAAACCAAAAATTAAAAAAATAATATTTTTTTTTCTCGAATAAAAATGATTTTATTAAAAATGTTTTCAAGCAAAAGATGTTCATTGTTCATTTCTTTGTCGTCTTCAATGTTTGTTTAAATGTTTTTGTGATATTTTTCATATTTAAGAAAATATTGACAAAAAACAAAAAAACAGTTAAGGTAAACACCCACTTCCGGTGTACGAAATTTCACCAAAAGCTTTTCAGTTCTTCGGATTATCAAATAAGACGTATGTTGAAAGTTTCATATCAATTGCTCTATTAGTTTTTGAGATACAGCGCGCACACACACACACATACACATACAGACATACACAGACACAATTTTTTTTTCCAGAAATGGTTGAAATGGCATCTAGGGACCCCAAAACGGATATTTCCGTAAAAAATTTTTTTTGGAAAAAAAATCACGATCACAATACTTTCTCGTACTTCGTAACGGAGAAAGTAAAAATGTTGTCCTGTACATTTTTGCAACTAACTGTACCCCTACAGTTTCACAGAAAATGAATGCAGTCTTTCGTGGACCATGCTAACGTTACCCTAGCCCAAACTTTTAAAATGACATTATTATTTAAAAAATAAATACACAGTGCGTATAAATCATAAGATATACAGGGTGAAAACTTTAACTGGAACAAATTCGGTATATATGAAATGAGAAGTTCTAGAAAAAAATCCTCGGACACGTCGACTTTTATTTTTTTATTGCGCACTTTTTAGCGTTTTTAAAAATAGTATGACGTCACTAGTCTCTCATACATGACGTCATATACATTTTTTTTAAAGAAAACATTTTTTTTTATTACACTAAATTTGTAGACCTTTTTATTCTCTTTACGACTGTGTTGTGGAAAATGGATTAACGAAATTCGATTTTAATTGTCAGTTATGAAGATGAACTGTTGGTAAGTGATTAAATGAAATATGTTTAATTTTATTGAATGTATTTTTGAATTCAGTTTAATATCCCTCAACACAAATAACGAATGATTGGAATGGCCATCAGTTCGATAGCCCTTTTACAGATGGTACAGAATGTTGTAGTCAATATAGTGTTTTGCCTTACAATAATATATGGATATAATTCTATTAATTAAGATTTTGTATAAATTCATTAAACAATTAACAATTAAAAACCTTACTTAAAATATTCCTCGGACTGATCGATTTTTATTTGTCAAAATACAAAATTTAAGGATGGGGTGTTTGCAGATTTTACTGGAATTGCAATCCTGAATGTTTTTTGAATAAATTTGCAAAATTTCAAGTCGATAGCAACTGTTTTTATATTTAAAAAAAATTGGAAATTTTTGCATTTTCCGACAACTTCACGTTTCATTTGAATGAGATTATTTTGAAATTTCCATGTATATTAATGGAGTGTTTGCAAATTACCATGTATACAGGGTGTTTCAGAGCTCTGGGAACGGTCAATCACGTGCTTATTTTTCAAAATTTCTAAAAATGTTTTATACAAAAGTTGTGTATAATAGTGAGCTGCACGCTCTAAAAATATTTAAATTTATACAGGGTGTCTCATAACAAAGTTACAAACCAAACTTATGTTTTTTTAAATGGAACAACTTGTATTTTTTGTCATTTTTTTAATTATATGGAGCAAATCAAGATGAGTTATTTCAATACTTCCTATACCTATTGTTTGCCGTTTTCGAAATATTTGAAGATTTGTTGAAATGCATGGTCCCGGTGAAATTTTATTTTTGCCCCAGTGATTGACGTTGAACGATTAAAATCATTTCAATTATTTGCTTGAAGGTTTGAACTATAGAGCCAACCATGATTTCATACAAAAAATTATACAGGGTGATAAAAACAAATGCGCTAGAAAAACCCAACGTATAAAGTTGAATAACTTCGTTTTTTCAAATGGCACACCCTGTATTTAGTAACGTATTCTTAAATAGAATCCAATTATCTTTCAGATTGTATAAGGGTTCCCTTTTCCTAATCTCAATAGTTTTCTTGTATTCAGCGATTATCATATCAGGTATTATTATTATAATCTGAAAGATAATTGGATTTTACGTGAGAATATGTTACTAAATACAGGGTGTGCCATTTGAAAAAACTCACCTCACAAATTCTACCTTTATTGTGCGAGTTTTTTGCTTCGCATCGTTTACTCGCCGTGAATATTTCTGAATTCCAATAAATTTTGATATCGAGCCACTTGTCCTCTGTTTTCTTATGTTTCTAATTCCGTCGCCTAATATTGTTTGTTTATATATTAGTCACCACTATGGGCGGGGTGGTGTGAAGTAATTATGCCCCTGTAATTTTTTGCTTCTGTATCCATCCCTTTATTTTCCTACGATAATTATCAATTACTTTTATTATTTACAATGTCTCTGGAATGCGCTGAATGTAATAACATAATTCCACCAAAAAATGTGTCTACGTGCATCAAATGTTACGGCGCATGTGGTAATTGGTATCACTTAACTGATAAGAACCTCGCATTTTATCGTGGAGAAGAGAAAAAAAGTAATGGTGTTAAATGGATATGCCCATTGTGCTCGCCATACGTTCTTGCCATTAAGGAGATTTTTCGTGCTGAATTTTCCTCTTTTAAGGATGAAATTACCGTTAAATTTACATCAATTCTGGAGACTATATCTACACTAAATGCTAGATTATATGAGGTTGAGCAAGAAAATAAAGACTTGAAGGAAGAAATTGTGAAATTAAAAACAACGAACAATAGCGTAAATATAATAAGCAAACTGGCTGATAGGGAACGTCGAAGTCATAATGTTATTATTTATAACTTACCAGAATCTTCCTCCGACAATGCGAATAAACGTCAAACTGATGATATCACTGAGTTTGTCCGAATCACAAAAGATATTGTAAATGCTGTACCTACGAATCCTACCAGATTGGGTAAAACAACCGATAAACCAAGACCCTTGAAGATTACCTTAAGTGATAAAAATCATTTTAATACCTTACTAAGAAACCCTTCAGCTATTAAAGAACGTAACGCCGTAGTCAAAATTAAACCTGATTTAAATTGATCAACGCAAATACACTAAAGAACTTTTCACATAGTTACATGACCGAAAAAGTAAGGGTGAAGTTGCACTTTATATCAAGTATATTAATAACCACCCTATTATTTGTGAGAACAACCCACGTATTAATGATACACAAAACAAAAAAAACTGACTCGTACTATCAGAATGTTGGCGGAATGAAAAGTAAATTAAATGATATTAGATTTGATTTGAATTTAGCAACGTACGATATAGTTATTACGGAAACCTGGCTAGATTCTTCAATTAGTGATAGTGAAATGGGATTTCATGGTTTTAATCTATTCAGGTGTGATAGGTCAAATATAACAAGTAATAAAAGTCGAGGAGGCGGTGTATTAATAGCTGTTCGTAACCACTTGGAGGCCACGAAGATTGATACATCATCATGCATCGAAGAATTATTTATCCTGATTTCAGAGAAATTAATTATTGGATCGGTATACATTCCGCCAGGATCGAATGAATCAAGTTATCAGGAACATTGCGCGTCTATCGAATTTATTTGTAATTCTTATCCTAGTTCTAAATACATATTTTGTGGTGATTACAATTTACCGAGAGCATCATGGAGTAATGATAACATTAATGTATTATCGTCTAATAATGAATCTGCTAATGCCCAAATATTAGCTGAGCATTTGGAATATCATAACCTACACCAGCATAATACTATTTCCAATAGTAGAAATGTATTCCTAGATTTAATATTCTCTAACATTGATAATATTGATATATCTCTCTCTCCAATGATCTACTATCGGCTAAGACAATACATCATGAAGCATATACCATTGACATAGAAAATATATATATTGTTAATGACAAATCCCTTGAATTTGATGATTATTTTTTTTTATTTTAAAGCTGCCGATTATGATACCATCAATACTTATTTGTCAAGTATACATTAGTCAGAGTATTTATGTTATAGTGATGTTGATATCCTGGTCGATAAATTGTATTGTATTTGTTTATTTGTATTTAATAAGTATATTCCGCTAAAACATATCAATTCATCTACTTACCCAAAGTGGTACAATGTTGAATTAATAAAGTTAATTAGTGACAAAAAGTCAGCGCATCGCCTATTTAAAATTAGTGGAAGTGATAATGATTATAATAAGTTTAAATTGTTAAGATCACAGTGCAAAGATCTGGCTAGAAAACTGTATTTAGATCATATTTTTAAAATTGAAGAAAACATTGTAGATAATCCTAAATACTTCTGGAATGGATACCCTAAAAATGTGTTTTTAGATGAGAATAAATCGCGTTCCGGAAAAGAATGTGTTGACTTGTATGCAGACTATTTTGAAACAGTCTATAATAGTAATGATATGCAGCCTCTATGTGATGAACCTGAACATTTTAACTCACCTAACAATGCAATATTAAATCAATTTTCTGTCAAAATCATAGACATAATTAATGTAATAAACTCTTTGCCCGACAAATGTTCTGCAGGTCCTGATGGTATTTCATTATCATTATTTCCTTAAGAGATGTGTTTATTCCTTTTGTCAGCCGCTAAATATAATTTTTAATGTATCCTTAAATAGTTCATCGTTGTGGAAAGAAAGCTATATCACGCCTCTATTTAAAAATGGTGATCGTGAAAATGTAAGAAACTACCGTGGGATTTGTACTCAATCTGTAATTCCAAAGATTTTTGATAAACTTGTATCTGACCAACTAATATGGAGTTGCAAACAAATTATTTGCACTGAACAGCACGGATTTTGTAAAGGGAGGCCATCGGTTACAAATCTTATGATATTTCAATCATATATTTTAAATGCTTTCGAAAAAGGTACTCAAGTTGATGTTATATATACAGATTTCTCGAAAGCATTTGATTGGGTTTGCCATAAAACCTTAATAAAAAAACTTGAAAATATCGGTTTTGGAAAATTAGTATTAAGATGGTCATATAACTTTTTATCCAAGCGTTCACAATTTATTAAGATTAATAATTTAATTTCTTGTAAAGTAACGGTGACATCTGGTGTGCCACAGGGCTCACATAGTGGCCCCAGTCTCTTTTTACTTTTCATTAATGATATTAATATGTACATTGAGAACAGTGAGTTTTTGCTTTTTGCAGGTGATCTTAAGTTATTTAGAACTGTATCATCAAATTCTGACAATATTCTACTACAAACGGATATCATTAACTTGCATAAATGGTGTATGGAAAATAGTCTTGAATTAAATTTTGATAAATGCTCAATTATATTATTTTGTATAATTTTTGTATAATCCATTTAATTGCACATTGAATAATTCTGTTTTATTACGCAAACGCTCAACAAGTGATTTAGGTGTGATTTTTGATATGAAACTTACTTTTACAGAACATATAAATAGTATATGTTGTAAAGCAATGAAATCTCTGGGGTTTATAAAACGGTTTGCAAAACACTTCTCTATAAGTACGCAGAAAATATTATATCTATCTTCGTTCTAAATTAGAGTACGCTTTATGTATTTGGTCACCTCATTTTAATAATAAAAGAATCCAACTTGAACGTGTACAAAATAAATTTCTCATTAGTATTTCGTACAAGTTAGGTATCACCCGGGAGCAGATCCTATATCATTTCTTATTTAAACTTGAGATCTTTGCACGAAAGAAGAGTTTATTTAGATTTATGTTTTCTTTTTAAATTGGTAAACGGTTTGACTGACTGTGCTGTTTTACTAAATATGGTTAATCTTAATGTGCCAACTACAACCAGACTCCAACAAATATTTCGCATTAAGTTTCATAGATCAAACTATGGAACCAACGAGCCGTTGTGTCGTATGCAAGGTTTTTGGAATTTGTTATACTCGAGCTACAATTTATCCATTTTTGCCACCTCTTTTAGTCACTTCACAAATTCGCTAAAGCGCGTAGAATTAACTCTTTGTTTGTGATTATTTCTTTGAAATGGTAACAGTGTATTTTCTACAACTTTGTTTTTTGTATACTACCAATTACATGTAACTAATACCTTTATTGTAATGTTTTTAGTATTAAGTTATGTAATATTTATGTATAACTTTATACTCTATTTTTTGTATATACATGTGAAATGGTGATTAGCCGTAAATAAATATCTAATCTAATGTGTAAAAGGGATTTTCCGTATATATGTAAAATAAAAATAAAAAATTTAAATAAATGCCGCCGATAACACACTGAAAGAATTTCGTTTAATAATTTAGTGAGATTTTAAAAAGGTATCCTTGAAAACGGCAGCTCTGCTTCTTTTTGGGGGGGACTGAAAGAGAATATGTAAAACGAATTAAATATTCAACACTTCGCTCAAGTGTTTATACTGGTTTCATTTAAATCATATTTTTTATTAAGTATTTCTATTATTACGGTTATTTGTATCACTGTAAAACAAAAAAAAGAACGATTATTGAAAAAATAGTAGTTAATATTACATATATTAGAGTGGTCCACTGAGATTATCAATCATTACAGTCGACTAGAATAAGATAATTTATAAATTGATCTTATTGTGGACCATCAGGTTACGTCATGCGCTGGATCTTATGAGAATATTTTTATTGTCGATTTTTCTGTTGTCGCGAATATGAAGGCATTCCTTAGGTAAGGATTAATAAAGATATAGTAATTGATTGGTAGAGTGCTCTTTATCTTGTACAGTAGGTCCTGTTGCCATACACTATCGAAGGCCTGTGATATGTCCAAAATGGCCACGACTTATCTTTTTTGAAAGCTGATTTATTTTGTTTATGAGGCGATGGATTTACTCGGAGGTTCCATGCTTTCGTCTAAAGCCAAATTGATGATCCGGGATTAGGTTATGTTTTCTGATTATTGGTTCATTTTTTTACTCTGGTTGGGACAGGCAGGACGCCTTGTTTGAGAATCATTGTAGTAATTTGAGAAACTTTTGATTGTGGCGGAACTGATCCTCTGCGTAGTCTAGAGTAGAGAAGATAATTCCTCAGGTAATTTATTCAGTACCTTGGCTGGGTTTAGCCTCTTTTTGATGTTAATTGTTTGAATGTTTAATCAGAGAGAAGCGCATTTTAATTCATAGACGACTGCGACTAGTTTCTTTTTGAAACACACCGTACTAAAATACCCAGCGTCCAATATTGTTTGATAGGCATTTGAATTTGGCGCGTTGTTTTTCATATTGCAATGTTGGTACCTTGCGTGCGAGAGTGTCAAATCGATCATTAGTGCCCGCAGAATTAACTGTCAGTGCGATCGTGTGTGCGTGTGCTTTATAGATAGTTAGTTTTACATTTACGTTTTATACCATCTCATCTTACTGCAGATATTTTATTGGTAAGTTAAAAAATAACCACATTAGCACATGCAAATCTTAATTATGAAAGAGGATTTTATGTTCGAAGATCACCACAACAGGTTTATCCTTGAAGAATATTTTCGAACAAGGACACGCAACGCAGAAGGGAGTTGGAATTATTCCTATCAAAATTGCGAGGAACAATTTCATGAGCAGTTGCTGCCGCCTGATTATCCTCGCCTAGTGCAGTTTTGCAATTGGTTTAACGAGTTCCTGAATGATGACGATTTGTTAGATTTAATGTTCTACAGTGACGAAGCTTGGTTTCACCTTAGCGGCTATGTGAACTCGCAAAACCATAGAGTGTGGGCTGCAGAAAACCCCCATATATTTGTTGAGGTTCCGTTACATCCTCAGAAGGTTGGTGTATGGCTGACAATGTCCCGAAGGAGAATCTATGGCCCTATTTTTTTAATGACAATATTAACGCAGCTCGCTATCGGGAATTACTCTTGAATCCTTTTATCGAACAACTTCATGATGATGAATTGCAGCAAGGATACTTTCAGCAGGACGGAGCTACTGCGCATACTGCAAATACAACGTTAAATCACCTGCGGCAGTTCTTCGGAGATAGGTTAATTAGCAAAGATTTATGGCCACCTCGCTCACCAGATTTGACACCGCTGGACTATTTTATGTTCGGATATTAAAAAAATAAAGTGTATACTGATCGACTCCATACTTTACAAGAACTGCGCAATACAATAACAGAAGCGGTGCACAATGATACACCAGAAATTCTACAAAATGTCTTTAACAACAAAATGGGCAACACTTTGAACATCTGTTATAGTTTAGTTCAAAATAAATTCCCTAATAGTCCTGCCACTGGTAAGTACCAACATTAACATTTTTTAGGAGCGGGTAATTCAAACAGCTATCAAACAATGTGTATATCTACCAGTAGTAAATAATTGCTTCATACCAACAATAAGTTAAATCGAATTTAAACAGGATGACAGACTAGTGTAACGGTTCTTCACCAAACACCAAATACAAATCATGGTTCACTATTATTAAAAGCACCATAATTCATAAACGGAGGAAAATTTTATTTATAAATTTCCTTTGCTTCTCCGACTGCAGGATTAGCTAGTTATATCTGTGGTGCTGTAAACAAAATCACTGAAAATATTCTGATTAAACAAAAGTTGCATATTTCTTAATTAAGAATTCAAGTTGTAATCCCGAAATCCAAGTCCTCGGTGATTTAACGCAAACAATTCCGTACTTTCTGCGTGCGATAAAATTCGCTGAAACATGAACTCATTTACGGGGGAAGGAAGGCGCGCACAGAGAAGAAAAAAGAAACGACTGGAAAGTTTCCAAGACAAATCCGCGGAGTGCTCGCAAATGTTTGCAATTTTACGGCAGCCGAATGGCCGCCCCGTTTCTAAAGAACTGCAATTGATTTAAATATTATGGGCCGCGGCCTGAAACCATTACGGCCCATCGAACTTTTAAGTCCTACAATTGAACTCGAAAAGTGCCCAATAAAAAAGAGTAATGGCGTATTCAATGTTTGCTGCAGGTTTTAAAGTTGCCTCGAACCGATTAAAAGGCGACGCGACGACTTGTTTGGCAATCAATGAATTAATTTGGGGTTTAAAATTTTGTTTTAAAAAATTGCAAAAAAACTCCCCTCAATACATACTTTAAATGTAAAATACATAGAAATTAGAATTAGAAACTAAATACACTGCCGAGCATAAAACTCGGGTAACTCCGTAATTTGAATTTTTTTTTTGAAATTTTTTGTTTTTTACGTGTTTTTTCGGTTGTAACTACTAACTGATTGCTTGAATGAAAAAAAAGTTTTTGTTATTCAAAGTTTACTAAAAGTAATGAAAATGAACAATTTCAATTTGATGAAAATAATCATGTCTGAGCCTCGATTTTTTAATGTTTTTAAAATTGAACTGTTACCTTGAATTGATGGCAACAAATTATTTGTCCATTCAATCATTACCTTATTGCAATCAATTGACGTTCAACGCTAATTCTGTTACGGAATTATTTTTTTGTTAAATCCATTTTTAAATTATTCTGTCGCCACAGATTTTTACCGTTTTTTTTAAGTTTTCTACTGAAAATTTCATTATTTTTATTTCTTATTTTAACATAACGTTCAGCAGTTAAATTTAACAGTTTGCGTACGAATTAGGACTGAATATTATCGAAAGAAAAATAAATGCAGATGTGATTAAATTCCTTAAAAATTTGAGTGTATCAATTATTATCTGAGTTATGAATTTTTGAAAATTAATATTGTTATATTGTTCTTGACGACTTGAACAAAAAAAAACTAGTGAGTAGGGCTCCTGTTCACGGGCCTCGTGGTCGTGGGTTTGAATCCCATCCGGACGGTCACTTTTTCGGAATGAAGAAGTAACCGTTCGGATCGAAAATTATCGTTTTAAGTTGTCGAAGAATTGAATAAAAAAATCTAAAGAAAACCAATACTTACGATGGAATTGCTCAAAAATTGCAATACATTCACAAGATTAACATAAAAACTTTGATTGTTAAAAATGTGTCAATTTCTGCCTGAGTTAAAAGGTATTTTTTAAAAAATTAATTTTTTAAGTTGTCAAATAATTGAAAACGAAAAAATAGAAAAAAAAATCACTGGTATGATTGACTTCCTTAAAAAACCCTAATGCTAATATATTTATCTTTCAAATTAACTATGATTTTTGAAAATTAATTAATTTTTGCGTGTTATGAATTTTTGAAAGTTAATATTTTCAATTGACGAACACTTAAACAAAACAAAAATCGTAAACAAAATTGATTTCCTCAAATATTTTAATACATCCACAAAACGACAACCTTTAAAAATAACTTTGATTTAAAAAATGCGTTCATTTTAGGGTTTGTGAACTTTTGAACATTAAAGATTTAACTTCCAAAAAAATAAATATTGATATGGTAGAATTTTATCAAAAATTTTAGTATAATCACAAAACATCTGCCTTTAGAATTGCAATTTTTGCGAGTTATCGATTTATAAAAAAATTATATTTAAAGTTCAACTTGAACAAAAATATCTATTTTTTTTAATATATTCACAAAACATCTACATTTAGAATTAACCAAGATTTTTGAAAATGTGTCAATTTTTGCGAGAGTTGTGAATGTTTAAAAATTATTTTTTTAAGTTGTCGAATATTTGAACAAAGAAAAAATAGAAGCAAAAAAATACTGACATGATTAAGTTTCACTCTAATGTAATCATAATATATTTGACTTTAAAATAACTTTGGTTTATAAACGAGTCAATTTTTGCGAGAGTTAGAATTTTTGAAAATTAATATTTTAAGTTGTCGAACACTTAAACAATACAAAAATCGTAAACAAAGTTGAGTTTCTGAAATATTTTAATACATCCACAGAACGATTACCTTTAAAACTAACTTTGATTTTTGAAAATGTATTCATTTTGGGAGTTCTGAATTTTTTTAATTATTTTTTTAAGTTGCCTTATATTTGATGAAAGAAAAAATAGAAAAAATAATTAATAGTGATATGACAGAATTCCTTAAAAACTCGAAGGCAAAATACATTTATCTTTAAAATTGCTCATGATTTTTGAAAATGTGTCAATTTATTAATTTTTTAAAAATATATTTTTAAGTTGCTGAATATTTGAACAGAAAAAATAGAGAAACATATTACTACTGATATGACTGAATTCATTAGTAACTCTAAGGCAATCATAATACATTTGTCTTTAAAATTTCCCATGATTTTTGAAAATGTGTCAACTTATGAATTTTTTCAAAATATTTTTTCAAGTTACTGAATATTTGAATATTTGAACAGGGAAAAAATAGGAAAAGGAAACTAATACTGATATGACTGAATTCCTTAAAAACTCTAAGGCAATCATAACACATTTATTTTTAAAATTGACCATGATTTTTGAAAATTAGTCAATTTTTATGAATTTTTTCAAAATAGATTTTTAAGTTGCTGAATATTTAAACAGAAAAAATAGATAAAAATATTAATACCGATAATACTAAATTCATTAATAACTCCAAGGCAATCATAATACATTTATCTTTAAAATTGCCCATGATTTTTGAAAATGCGTCAATTTTTATGAATTTTTTCAAAATAGATTTTTAAGTTGCTGAATATTTGAACAGAAAACAATAGATCGAAATATTAATACGGATATGACTGAATTCATTAATAACTCTAAAGCAATCATAATACATTTATCTTTAAAATTGCCCATGATTTTTGAAAATGTGTCAATTTATAAATTTTTTCAAAATATTTTTTTAAGTTGCTAAATATTTGAACAGAGAAAAAATAGGAAATAGAAATTAATACTGATATGACTAAATTCCTTAAAAACTCCAGGGCAATCATAATACATTTATCTTCAAAATTGACTATGATTTTTGAAAATTAGTCAATTTTTGCGAGTTGTGAATTTTTGAAAATTAATATTTTAAGTTGTAGAACTCTTAAACAAAACAAAATTGAGCTCCTTAAATATTTTAACATATCCACAGAACAACTACCTTTAAAATTAACTTATTTTTGAAAATGTGTTCATTTTTGGGTGTATGAATTTTTACTTTCTCGGTTACGAAGTACGAGAAAGTATTGTGATCGTGATTTTTTTTCAAATTTTTTTTACGGAAGTATCCGTTTTGGGGTCCCTATATGCCATTTCAACAATTTCTGAAAAAAGAATTTTGTGTCTGTGTGTGTGTGTGTCTGTCTGTCTGTGCGCGCTGTATCTCAAAGCAATTGGAATGAAACTTTAAACATAAGTCTTATTTGATAATCTGAAGAACTGAAAAAAAAATTTCGTGAAATTTCGTACACCGGAAGTGGGTGTTGCGATGTTTTTGTTAAAGTGCTCAAAAAATTAAAATGAGAATTTTCAAAAATCTATTGAAATTTTTTGAATTAACAAAAACCAAATTTATTTTAAATAAGCAATACTTCGGCTATTGAAGATAATTCTTTATTTTTCCTGCATGTTTTATTTTTTCTTCTGCTATGTTTCCTTAAAATGCTCAAAAAAATTAAAACGAAAATTTTCAAAAATTTTGAATTTACAAAAACAAAATTGGTTTTGAATAAGCAATACTTCGACCATTGGGGATAATTTATAAGGGAATTTTTCCTGCGTTTTTAAAAATTGTTTCTGCGATGTTTTCGTTCAGGTGCTTAAAAAATTAAAACAAAAACTATCAAAAATCTATATTTCTATTGAAAATTGTCGAATTTACAAAAATCAAATTTATTTTGAATAAGCGATACTTCGGCCATTGAGGATGATTTTTTATGGAATTTTTCCTACTTTTTTTATATTTTTTATGTTTTTGTTCAGGTGCTCAAAAAATTAAAACAAAAATTTTCAAAAATCTATATCTTTATTGAAAATGGTTGCATTTACAAAAACCAAACTGGTTTTGAATAAGCGATACTTCGACCATTGAGGATGATTTTTTGTGGATTTTTTCCTGCGTTTTTTATATTTTTTTCTGCGATGTTTTTGTTCAGGTGCTCAAAAAATTAAAACAAAAATTAAAAAAAATCCATATTTCTATTGAAAATTGTTGAATTTACAAAAACCAAATGTATTTTGAATAAGCGACACTTCAGCTATTAAGGATGATTTTGTTATGGATTTTTTCCTGCGTTTTTTAAATTTTTTTCTGCGATGTTTTTGATCAGGTGCGCAAAAAGTTAAAACAAAAATTTTCAAAAATCCATATTTCTATTGAAAATTGTTAAATTTACAAAAAAAATTGATTTTAAATAAGCGATACTTTAGCCATTGAGGATGATTTTTAATGGAATTTTTCTTGCATTTTTATATTTTTTTCTGCGATGTTTTTGTTCAGGTGCTCAAAAAATTAAATTAAAAATTTTCAAAAATCCATATTTCAATTAAAAATTAAATAATTAAACACAGTTATATTCCTTACTGTACTCGTTTATTAATAACACTTAATATAACTGTGTTTAATTATTTAATTACGCAACTTTACATAACTCACAAATACATAATAATATTGAAAATTGTAGAATTTACAAAAACCAAATTTATTTTGAATAAGCGATACTTCGGCCATTGAGGATGATTTTTTATGGAATTTTTCCTGCGGTTTTTATTTTTTTTCGGCGATGTTTTTGTTCAGGTGCTTAAAATATGAAAACAAAATTTTTCAAAAATCTATATCTCTATTGAAAATTGTTGCATTTACAAAAACCAAATTGGTTTTCAATAAGCGATAGTTCGACCATTGAGGATGATTATTTGTAGACTTTTTCCTGCGCTTTTTATATTTTTTCTGCGATGTTTCTGTTCAGGTGCTCTAAAAATTAAAACAAAAATTTTCAAAAATCCATATTTCTATTGAAAATTGTGGAATTTACAAAAAGAAATTGATTTTAAATAAGCGATACTTCGGCCATTGAGGATGATTTTTTATGAAATTTTTCCTGCATTTTTATATTTTTTTCTGCGATGTTTTTGTTTAGGTGCTCAAAAAATGAAAACAAAAGTTTTCAAAAATCCATATCTCTATTGAAAATTGTTGAATTTACAAAAATCAAATTGATTTTGAATAAACGATACTTCGGACATTGATGATTATTTGGTTATGGAATTTTTCCCGCTTTTTTTAATATTTTTTCTGCGATATTTTTGTGATCACAGTCACAGTTTAAAATCACTGATATTAGAAAGTAGCAATCACAGATAGCAACGTGATTTAAAAGTAGCAGTTTTGGGAATCTCTAATCATTTAACACATTCGACGTTGGTAGACCGCCGCCTATCATTTAAAACATGGGTCACCCGTAGTGATCAAAAGTTTGGCCACCCCTGATATAAGCTGTAAACAAGAAAGTAACGCGAGAGTGATGCCAACAGCGAAAATAGCCTTAGTTTAAAAATAATAGGTGATGGTAATAAAAAATAAAGCGGCAGTGGTGTCAACAGTGAGACAAGCCTTAGTTTGGAAGGAATAAGATAGTAATAAAAAAGTAAGAGACGACAAATATGACACAGAGAGGCTATTTCAATTATACAAATAGAATGTAAGAAATTGGGTATACAGGGTATTACAAATTCGATTTATTAACATTGCTATATCGGCAACTATCGTATGTTCATTAAAAAACAACCCCAAGTGTGCCATGATTTTTTATTTTTTAAAATTTAAGTTGGTAACACAAGTTAGGAATTGACATACAAAACGTCAGATCGTTCTAAAAGTCACAATTATTCCGTGGTCACAATGGTTTACAGCAACCGGCAAATGAGTAAACCTACGTCTTCTTTGTGTCGTTTATCACAGCAAATTAATTTATCGGTAGGAACATGCCGCAAGTAACATAACCTCAATATGTGTTACCAACTTAAATTTTAAAAAATAAAAAATCATGGCACTCTTGAGTTTTTTTTAATGAACATACTTTGTAACAGGTAGAGCGTTGGTTAAATTAAGGCAAAGTTGCACATTTTAATGCTGAATAATTTGTTAAAAAGAAATTAAAACTATTCCGACTACTTCGATAAAAACCGAAAGAGTAATTTTTTACAACTTTATTACTGCTTATTTTGAAAAACCAAGACACTTTCTTAAGTAACATGTAATGAGTATGTAAATCTGATTGGCGAAACTTAATTTCGTCTCATCTGATTGGCGCATTACTTTAAAAGCCTAGTCGTTAGAAAGGATTTTGAAAGCCTAATCCGTAAAAGTGACACTTCACGGCCTACCAGCAGTCTTACAATACATATCAATATTATTTTTTCGGCCGTAGATACGCTAAATCGTTGTTTCGGCCGAAATATATGGTTTCGGTAGAGGCAGGCGAAAATATACTTTAAAACCATAAAATACATAATTTAACAGATTAACTTCGATCGGTATACATAACTAAAATCTCATAACTCTATTATGACCTGCCCGAGGGCCACCTCCTGTATCTCTAAACCAAATAAGGAAGCGACGATGGCCCTCGTGGACATTACTATTCCTCTATATCATATATTTGTTTATTTAAAAAAAAACGGTCATTGCAGATGTCCTCAATTGCAACTGACACGATCCTGCCGACGTAAAAATATAAACTAGTGTGAAATTTAAAAAAAGGTGTTGTTTCAATAATGAATATTTATGGTTGAAAAATAGTTCATGTAACAATTCAATTTAGTTGCAGTATAATTAATAAAAGTCACAATATTATATTGATGACGCGCACAATGGAAAAAACCATTAAATCAAAATTAAAAAGTAAATGATAATGTATGAATAATAATAATGTAATTCAAATAATTGACTAAAGTAAATTTTGTATTGCAACACAGTTTTTTTTTTTATTTTTAGAAGCACGATTTAACACGCAATAAAGCACAAAACTAAATTCCAATTTAAAAAAAAATACGATTCTTTACGTCAGCACAAACTAAAAGCGTGTTTTTTATGGGCACCCCGGGAAATGAAAATCCTTTCTTTCGCGATTTCATTTACGAAAAATTGAAGCGTGTCTCGGGGCGAGCGAGGGCAAAATTTGATTTTAATATTTTATGTAATGTTGACACACGGTTTCGGGAGTCTCGAGAAGGCACACCACTTTATTAAATTATCCGCACGTTCCGCATTTTTGTTCTCTCTTTTTCTATAATTGTTTCGGCCATGACCAAAGTTTTCTCGCATTATCATCGACGGTTCGCGTTCACGTTGAATTAATTTGTGCGGAAACTTACCGTGCTTTTGTGTGCCCCGGTGGTGTGTCTGTGGTCAGCAGTTGCCCGACTTCTTGACGTGTGACGGTGCGGCGACGAACACCAAGAACTCACCCTCAAGTCTGGTGTTAACTAGACTGGCAGAAAGGGTGGTGTGTGGATGGTCGACGGTGCTGCTTACTGTCGGAGGGAGACGGCGTCGCTTATCGATCCAACCCCGATATGTTCATTCATAAGGACTCGAATGGTTTTTGTTTTGGGGAAAAATCAACCATCTCCATACCTCACGTATATATGTATTTCTATTTGTATTAGTCATGCGACGAAAGTATATGAGGGGGGAAGGACTGGTCTGTAATCCGATGATTCACCTAATTACATATTTATGGGGTGGAAACGAAGTTTTATATTCATTCCCAAATACGCGAGAGCAATCTCTTCATCAGATTTAAAGTTCATTTCAGCAGCGGTCACAAATAAAATATACATATACTGTTTAAATAAATTTAGAAAATCTGTTATTATTGAAGAACAGTACATTTCTTCATCCTGTTTTATTTTGCTTTTGATAATTTACATTGCATGTAGTTTGTTACTTTAGCCTTGACACATTGCACAGTGAGCTCGATCTGAAAAAAGGTGGCCAAAAATCGAAAAATAGAGTTTAGTACCATAGAATCTTGTAGATCAGACATGTCAAACACGCGGCCGCGGGCCGCATGCGGCCCGCTTACAAGTTGCCTGCGGCCCGGCAAGGTTGCTATCAAATATTAAAAAAAAATTGTATACAAGGTAAAAATATTTTTTTTTTGTTTGGTTTTAATTGTAGTTTTTTTGGTAATGCGGCCCGCGACTTGTGTGTAATACTTGATGTGGCCCTTGGTGGTAAACGTGTTTGACGTGCCTGCTCTAGAGACTTCAAAAGGGACATTTCCGTAAAAAAAAAATGAAAAAATTTTCACAATCACAATAGACACACACACACAATTTTTTTTTCCCAGAAATATTTGAAATGGACTTTAGGGACCGCAAAACGGATGTTTCCGTTAAAAAAATTTTGGAAAAATTTTCGTGGTCACAATACAAAAACACCCATAATTATTTTTCCAGAAATATCTGAAATGGACTAGAGAGCTCAAAACGTACATTTCCCTTAAAAAAAAAATTTCACGATTACAATACAGACACACATAATTTTTCTTTTCAATAAATATTTGAAATCAAAAACGGATACTTTCGTAAAAATTTTCACGGTTACAATACAGACACGCATAATTTTTTTTCTAGAAATATTTGAAATGGACTACTCTAGTGACCTCCGTTAAAAAAATTTTTGGAAAAACTTTCACGCTTACAGTATGTACACACACAGGCACATACACACCACATTTTTTTTCCAGAAATATTTCAAATGTACTCTAGGGACCTCAAAACAGATATTCCCGTTAAAAAAATTTTTGCAAAAATTTCACGGTTAGTACAGACACACAATTTTTTTTTCAGAAATATTTAAAATGTACGTCAGGGACCTCAAAACAGTAAAAAAAAATTGAAAGAATTTTCACAATCGCAATACAGACACACACACAATTTTTCTTTTCCAGAAATATTTGAAATGGACTCTAGAAACTTTAAAACAGATATTTTTGTAAAAAAAATTTGAAAAATTTTTCACAATCACAATGGAGACACTCACACACAATTTTTTTTTCCCAGAAATATTTGAAATGGACTCTAGAGAGCTCAAAACGAATATTTCCGTTAAAAAAATGTTTGGAAAAAATTTCACAGTAACAATACAGACACACAAACAATTTTTACAGACACACATACAATCTTTCTTTTGCAGAAACATTTGAAATGGACTCTAGAGACCCGAAGACGGATATTTCCGTGAAAAAAAATTTGAAAATATTTTTGCGATCACAATACAGATACACACACTATTTTTCTTTTCCCGAAATATTTGAAGTGGACTCTAGAGACCTCAAAACGGATATTTCCGTGAAAAAAATTTTGAAAAATTTTTTGCGATCACAATACAGGCACACACACAATTTTTCTTTTCCAGAAATATTTGAAATGGACTCTAAAGACATCAAAACGGATATTTCCGACAAAAAAATGTTTGAAAAAATTTTCACTATCACAATACAGACCCACACACAATTTTTCTTTTCCCGAAATATTTGAAATGGACTCTAGAGACCTCAAAACGAATATTTCCGTGAAAAAAAAATTACGGTCACAATACAGACACACATAATTTTTTTTTCCAGAAATGTTTGAAATGGACTCTAGGGACCTTAAAACGGGTATTTCCGTTAAAAAAATTTTGAAAAAGTTTTATGACCACTATACAGACACATATTTTTTTCCAGAAATATTTGAAATGGACTCTAGGACATCAAAACAGAAATTTCCGTTCAAAAAAAAATTCTGAAAAATTTTTCAGTCACAACACAGGCGCACACATAATTTTTTTCCAGAAATATTTGAAATGGACTCTATAGACCTTAAAACGGATATTTCCGTTAAAAAAAAAATTGACAACATTTTCACGGTCACAATACAGACACATCATTTTTTTTCCAGTAATATTTGAAATGGACTCTTAGAGACGTCAAAACGGATATTTCCGTTAAAAAAATTTCACGATCACAATACAGACACACAATTTTTTTCTTTTACAGAAATATTTGAAATGGACTCTAGAGCAGGCATGTCAAACACGCGGCCCGACAAGGTTGGTATCAAATATAAAAAAAAAATTATGTACAAGGTAAAAATAATTATTTTTTGTTTGGTTTCAATTGTAGTTTTTATGGTAATGCGGCCCGCGGCTTGTGTGTAATACTTGATGTGGCCCTTGGTGGTAAATGAGTTTGACATGCCTGTTGTAGATGGAGCTTTGGTGCATGTTATTCCAAAAGGAAAGTGAGATATCTTTTATACCTGAGACGCTACGTTAGTTTAAAGTTACCGTTCTCGGCACAGCGTAAACCACGTGTAGCGGCTCCAAAAAATCACTGTTACTTCAAGTGCGTGTAACTTTTTACTCCAGTGTCCTTTTTCAATTCTGTTTGATGGAGGGTGTTGAGAAAGGTATGTAGAATATTTACGTGTACAACGTTTTTATTAATTTATACTCGCGTGTGTTAGAAATCATGTCAAAGATGTGTCTACATAATGGTTTTTCTTGTAATTTTTTTACCGTAAATCCAGCGGGAACCAAGAAGTTGAGATATGGAGCATATAGTTAATGATGTTTTATAATAGAATCTGGAAGAAAATTCTGCCCGTCTCTGCCTCTGTACTTGTGTTAAAAATACACGACGCCGCTCAGTGGTTCAAAATTCGAAAAAGCTGGCCAAAAGTCTAAATCTTGATAAATTTTGACATAAATGGGTACTAATCGTAGATTATGAATTTGATGTCAAAATAGAAAAATTCAAAATGGCGGATCCAATATGGCGGACATAAGTGATAAAATTATTATTGTCCGCACTGGAGAAATACAATATTTTAGAATAACAATGATACCAGCTCTCCGGTGATTATTTTATAATTTAGTCAGGGTATGTAGAAGATCTTTTTTATACCATACAATGGTATAAATTTCAAGTAAATTTTGAAAATTTTTAGTCGGTAGCAATTGTTTTATTATTTTTTTTGGCAGCATTGCACTAAAGCGCAATCTCAGTATAACAATTAACTTAGTTCTCGGGTGATTATTTTGAAATTTAGTAAAGATGTGTTTGAGATTATTTTTAAACCATAAAGAAGAATCAATTTTTACTAAATTTTGAAAATTTCAAGTTTGTATCATTTGTTTTTACATTTATTTGACTTCACTGGAGAAATTGCCAACTTCAATATAACAATCGGTTATCACATGATTATTTAGTGAAGTTAGTGAAAGGACTTGTTAGATTTTTCTTAAATCATAAAGCAGATTCAATTTTGAGCACATTTTAAAAATTTTAAGTTGGTCACAATTGTTTTTACATTTATTTGGCCACACTGAAGAAATTCGCAACTTGAACAAAAATTTAATGAATATTTTCAAAATTATTAAAAAATTGGCCCTAGGCTTCGAGTCGCTGAGCACTCTCCATCCTCGGATCAAAACCATAACCATAACTTAGACTATACAGGGTGTGTACAAATTGACGGGAAACCATTGTGAGCCTAAAAAAAAATTCCAAACATTTATATACAAACATCTTTATTTAAGAATTGATACAAATATATATACATACATATAAAAATTATGGTTTTCCGCAATTCTTAATTGGCTATCGACCGGAGGTCTTTCAGCCACCAAACATTTATTTTTGCGGAAATATGTATTTCGTCGATTCTGACAATTTTCGTAAAAAAACTCTGTCTGCCTTTGTCTCTGTCTGCCTGTCATATTGACTTTTTACTTTCTCCATACAAACTAGGGAAAAGTGTTCTGATTGTAAAAAAAATTCTAAACATTTTTTTTGCGGAAATATCCATTTCGTCGATTTCGACAATTTTTGTAAAAAATATGTGTGTCTGTCTTTGTGTCTCTCTGTCTGTCATATTTAGTTTTTACTTTCTCCGTACAAACTAAGGGAAAGTATTGTGATCATAACAAATAAACATTTTTTTGCGGAAATATCCATTTTGTTGATATCAATTTATTGTCAATTCCAACAATTTTTGTGAAAAAATATGTCTGTGTGTCTGCCTTTGTGTCCGTCTGTCATATTTATTTTTACTTTCTCCTTACAAACTAAGGGAAAATATTGTGATCGTAAAAAAATCCAAATGTTTTTTTTGCGAAAATATCCATTTCGTCGATTCGGACAATTTTTGTAAAAAAATGTGTGTCTACCTTTTTATCTATCTGTCTGTGATATCTATTTGGTACTTTCTCCATACTAACTACGGGAAACTATTGTGATCATAATAAAAATCCAAACTTTTTTTGTGGCAAAATCCATTTCCGTCGATTCCGACAATTTTTGTTAAAAATGTATGTCTGTGTGTCTGCCTTTATGTCAGCCTATCTGTTATAATGATTTTTTACTTTCATCGTGCAAATTACGAGAAAGTATGCGGAAATATCCATTTCGTCGATTCCGACAATTTTTGTTAAGAAAATCCTGTGTGACTGTTTGCCTTTGCATCTATCTGTCTGTCTTTTTTTTGTTTCACTTTCTCCGTACAAACTTCTTTTAAATTCCCTATTTTTTATTTTTTTAATAATTTGACTAGGAAGAGATCTTTCCTCTACAATGATCAGGGAAGATAATATTCCAATATAAAAAAGTTAACAATGAAAATACTATGTTCCGTTTTGTTAATCTACACCCTGTATACATATATACATCATAAATACAAGATATTCAATAAAATATAAAATCGAATTTTTCAACGATATTGCACATCAGCAATAAAAATAATCCTACACTGAGGAATGCAAGTGAATGCAGCTAATTGTTGTTTATCACGTTAAAAGACACTAAAATAATTATTTTGATTACTATAGGAACACAGGCATACACAGGCAAAAAAATATTTCCATGAATATTTAAAATGTACCTACCTATTTTTAACGCAAATTCCTATAATTGCTAACAAACATTTTGTATGCATATTAAATGTAATAACCATTAATTTACCTTCAGGAAGATCTATAATAACAAGGAAAAAAATCCCAGCATATAAAGATTAGTATTTATAGTGAAAAACCGACGCCGAACTTTCATCTTGTCCGAACGTCTCCCACGTGTCTAACAAAGTAACAAGTTTGAACGCGGATTACGAGGCATTTTGTAGTAGATACAATCATATTCTTCCTTTGTGGCATCCAGTGGAGCCTTCTGGACACGACTATGTTGTACTAAACTCAAAATATTGACTTGAATTTTTTGAGGCCAGCTTTTTCGAATTTTAACCACTGTGCGCCGGGCAGCTACTTTGTTAGGTTAGGGTCGATGCAGAGGCACACAGCAGGGGTCCGGAACTAACTGCTATTGAAAGATGTAGAATAGTATACCGTTGCTTTTTTTGATCATTTTCATATACCGGGTGTGGCACTTAAGACGCCTCGGACCATAGCTCCTTTACGATAAAAGCTATCGAAAAAAATCTAAGAACAAAGTGGTGCATAGTTACCGTCGCTATGTTTTAAAAATATTTCTAATCATCAGTGGCGTGCCGTACTCCAGTGGCGTACCAAACTTATGTTTTTTTAAATGGAATGCCCTATTTTTTATTGCAGATTTGGAAAGTGCTCGACGAGTACTTATTTTTTTATCTAACATGTTATACCCTTCACTTTAGCGGTTTCGCTGTTATAACCCCTTCTTTCAAAATTGCGCCCCATTTTTGAGATTTTTTTGTAGAGAAACTAATTGACGCCGGCGCCTAAATTTTGAATTGAGGTACAGGTTAAGACCTCGTATACCTTCACATAATTTTTTTTCGGGTAATTTATGGCAAAAAAATAATTTTTGATTGATCTTCGCATGTTGTCATTTTTTCCGAAAATTTTAAATGGCACCCCCCTAAAAAAATTACGGCGTTGTACAGCCAAAACTCTAAATTTTTCATTGGTGTAAAAAAAATTACACATTGCATAACACAATTTCGGAGAAAAAAGGAATTTCATCGCAAATGTCGGGAAACGTTTTCCGTTCCCAAGTGTGCCATGAGAAAACAAAAGATTGGTAATCTTTTGGAAATGGAAGTTTCAATGTTTTTATGAATAGTTTTGAGAATATTTTGTATCAAATAATAGTTGCGGAGAAATCTAATGTTATAGTTGGGGGGGACTTTAACATTGACATGTTAAAAACAGATGATCATAAAACATCCCTTTTCACGGATCTATTAAATTGTTATAACTTGCAAACCACCATAAAATCCCACACTCGTGTAACTAATATAAGTAAGACCTGCATTGATAACATAATAACAAACATAAACTACATAAGTGCTGACGTAATCGACTCACATTTGTCCGACCATAAAGGCCAGATCTTAAAATTCGGATGCAGTCTCGAAAAAAACCATC
The DNA here is from genome assembly GCA_910593695.2 of Ocypus olens. Classification (NCBI taxonomy): domain Eukaryota; kingdom Metazoa; phylum Arthropoda; class Insecta; order Coleoptera; family Staphylinidae; genus Ocypus; species Ocypus olens. The sequence continues at coordinate 11,794,897 of OU343061.1, forward strand.
AAATAATTAAAACAAGATTGGTAAATACTGACACTCTGTCAGCATTAAAAGAAGCACTAAATAAGGTAAATTGGAATGAGTTACAGACCTACTGTCACAACTGTGAAACTTACTTCAAAGAATTCCATAAGATTTTCTTAACATTGTACAACAAATGTTGTCCGCTTAAAACGAAATCATTAAATAACTTTAAACCAAAACATCCATGGTTTACAGATACGTTAAAAAAACTTAAAAATGAAATGGACTTCTTTTTTCAACTACATCAACGGACTAAAAACTGTGAGGTAAATAACATATACAAGTCACTTAAAAGTAAATATAAAAACTTATTACAACAGGAAATAAAAAACTATAACACAAACCGTATACTAAATGCGAACAATAAAACAAAGGCATTATGGAATATACTTAGGGACAAAACGCAAGAGGATAAAAATAGCAATACATCCATTAAATATATAATGGATTCAAATAACTTAAAAATAGAAAATCCCCAAAGTATTGTAGACACGATGAATGAACATTTTTGTACAATCGGAAACTCCGCTGGTTCTGCTAACGTCCAAAATTATGACCTAGAAAACAGAGTAATGGGGTCGATTTTTCTCAAACCTGCAACTGAATTAGAAATCAAAGAAATAGTTTCCAATATGAAATCTACTGCAACCAAAGACATTGATGACCTAAATATAGTAGTGATCAAACACATAATAGATTCAATCATACAACCGCTAACTTATGCCATTAATATGGCAATGAGTGAGGGTGTCTTCCCATCAACTTTAAAAACAGGTAAAATTGTGCCCATATATAAAAAGGGAGACTTACATGAAATGGGTAATTACAGGCCTATCTCAATACTGCCTGTTTTCTCAAAAATAGTTGAGAAAGTAATTTCAAACAGGATATTGGATTATATTAATCGTAATAAAACCTTTTGCACTGAACAGTTCGGTTTCAGGAAAGGCCTGACAACAACGCACGCCATATATAACTTTTTAAATTTTATATATGATCACTTAGATAGAAACGTCAACGTGTATTCCATTTTCTTGGATCTGTCAAAAGCTTTTGACTGCGTACCACACGAACTAATGCTCTCTAAACTATCTAGCTATGGCATTAGGGGGAACGCTCATCGGCTCCTAGCATCCTATCTGACAGAGAGAAAACATATAACAACTATGTACATAAATCAGGAATATTACATATCAAATGCTGCTTACCCAACAGTCGGTGTTCCGCAAGGTAGCATTTTAGGCCCATTGCTATTCCTCCTTTTTGTAAACGATTTACCACTTTCTATAAATGCACATATAATTATGTTCGCAGATGATACTACGGTCAATATAGAAGGTCAAAGTTTCAATGATTTGAACGCTTCAGCAAACAACAGCGTAAATGAAATAAGCAGGTGGCTAGATATGAATAATCTCCTAGTAAATCCATCAAAAACAAACATTATCAACTTCAGAGCACCAATGGGCCTAACATCTGTTAATATAAACGGTGAAATGATAATTGAAACAGATCAAGTGAAGTTTCTCGGGATTACGGTTCAAAGCGACCTCAAATGGAATAAACACATAAACCTGCTGTGTTCCAAAATTGCGAAATACTCGTATCTTATATACGCAACTAGGAAGGACATACTTCAAAATGCTTCCAAAACGGTCTATATTTCATACTGCCAGTCTCAGCTAACTTATGGCATTATATTCTGGGGAAACACCACAGAGATTAACATACAGAAGGTATTTGTAGTGCAGAAGCGCCTTATAAGGGCAATCTGTAACAGAAAACCGAACACCAGCTGTGGTGAATTATTTAAATTGCTTAGACTTATGCCTGTAATGAGTCTATATACAAGGTGTCTAAAAAAGACACCACCAAAATGATATGGTGTATTCCTGAGACAAAAAAGAGCAAATTAACTAAATTTATCTATATGAAAAATTACATACCTTCCAAGATACAGCAAGTCAAAGTTTTAGATTTTTAAAATATTTTATTCTATATCTCGAAAATGGCAGATGAGAATGATTTGTTTATTTTTTTCTGACAACTACATTAGGTGTACTACATTGTTTAAAAATTTCAAGAAATTTCTTCAAGTACAAAGGTGCTCCAGAGGACATGCTGTTTACATTATTACATAGAACTTTTTTGTTCTTCATATTTTTTACGATTTAATATTTTTTTCAATGCAACTCATCACTTTTAAAGAATTTATAACTCTTAAAGTTTTTTTGTTTACGCCTTATTTTTAACAAAAAAAAAAAAGAACTTATTGTTCATTGTTTAATTGCGCTCGTCTTGCAAGAAAAGTCTTAAAAATAACTATAATCCAAAAACTGCTTTTATTTTAACATATTAAATTATTTAAAAAATAACAAAAAATTCAAAATGACCCTCATAAAAAAAATCACAGTACACATTGTATGCGCGTGCGCGCGTCGCCTCGATGCGCTTCAGCCACCGGCGGTACTTTGGTCACCACCACTCCACGGGTTAACCAGTTTTACTTAAATTGAAAGTTTTAATTGTACTGACACACGTTTTCAACGAATTGACACCCTACTTAGATTATTTTATTTTTTAACACGAAATTTTCCAAAAACAATAAGTTCTTTTTTATTTTTTTTGTTAAAAATAAGGCGTAAACAAAAAAACTTTAAGAGTTATAAATTCCTTAAAAGTGACGAGTTGCATTGAAAAAAATATTGAATCGTAAAAAATGTGAAGAACAAAAAAGTTCTATGTAATAATGTAAACAGCATGTCCTCTGGAGCACCTTTGTGCTTGAAGAAATTTCTTGAAATTTTTAAACAATGCAGTACACCTAATGTAGTTGTCAGAAAAAAATAAACAAATCATTCTCATCTGCCATTTTCGAGATATAGATTAAAACCTTTTAAAAATCTAAAACTTTGACTTGCTGTATCTTGGAAAGTATGTAATTTTTCATATAGATAAATTTAGTTAATTTGCTTGTTTTTTGTCTCAGGAATACACCATATCATTTTGGTGGTGTCTTTTTTAGACACCTTGTATATATGAGACACTAAAATTTGTAAAGAACAATATTAACCTGTTCAGCAAAAATCAAACAAAGCACTCACATAATACCAGAAATAAGTTACTTAAATTGCCCAAACATAGCCACTCATTTTACCAAAATTCGTGCATAGTGCAAAGTATGAACATCTATAACAAGCTACCTAATCGAATCAAAGATCTACCGACAAAATAATTCGTAAAATATATTAAACAACTACTAGAAGAACGCTGTTTTTACAGCGTCAAAGAATACCTAGACTTCTGTGATAGCTTGTAAAGAAGCAATCTGTATTTGATGTGTATGACGTTCTATTGCGTACAAATTTTAATTTACCTGTTCATCGTGCATGCTTATTATATATTTATTTAACAATTTAATTGATAGTCTTACTATTATATGTATACACCAAATTTTAGTATGTAAACCATAGAGATTAAGTATTATTATTTTACTCTAAGATATTTTTATGTAACTACGTGTTAGTGTCTAGATCTGCACCCTATTTTAGAATTTTAGTATGTATGTCTGCCATAGCAATTAAGTTTTTTTTTTTTTTATCAAATTAATTTTAAACATTTACTGCCAGACAACTTCTTTTGTCGCTAATTTAACAACATAGTATAACTATTTTTAATTTTTAATTTAGGCTTAAGATATTATGTCACTCTATTTTATATTGACTCACCCAGGAATGTACACATTTACTTTTGGAAATATATATATTATTATTATTATTATTATACAGAAATATGTAAATTTAATTCGAATTATTAAAAAAACAAAGTAAGATTCAAAATTCCTCACAATAATTCCTTTATGTACTCCACAGAATGTTTGGACGACTAATGAAGAACCTACTGATTCGAATACGGCGACAATGAGTACAGCGAAATCAAAATCAACGGAATCGAAGAAGCGTGGTCGACCAAGTATGGAGTTCGAGAAAGCAAGTGATCGAAGCAAAAGAAGAAAAACCACTGATTTACGTAACACAGTAAGCATCGTCAAAGAAATCACGCGAGCTGATAAATACAGAGCAGCGTTAAAAGTATCAGCATTATAATGTCTGCCGATGAGGCATTGTCCGCTGTCCGAGGTACTGATATTTCGATAACTTTCCTTCAACAACATCGAACAATGCCTCATCGGCAGACATCCCGCTTACGAGTCTTCCGTTGATCGCGATTTCCATTTTTTACTCTCGAGTTTATATTCAACGTGGAGCAAGTACTCAAAGCAACGGATCCATGCGTGTAACGTTGATAATCCGTAATGTAAAGTAGAAATGTCAATAACTTTAGTTTTTACTAAATCGAGATTATTAAATTGTTTTGACGTTGCTCCGCACAAATAGCAGCGCATAGCTGATATAAAGGGTGTTTTTTTAGCTGCATGAGAAGTTTCGATGGTAGCTGTCTATCTATACTCAATGAGAATGTCAAACTGTGTTGACATTTCTGTTCAGTAAGGTTAGGCAATTCATCATGAATCGTTTAACGCCACAACAACGCTTCCAAATTGTGTAAATTTACTTTCAAAAAAATAAATCTGTTCATAGTTCATAGAGCACTTCGTCCATTTTACGGTCAACATAATCGGCCTAGTGAGCAAGCAATTCCTGCAGTTATTGATCGTTTTCACACTGATTTTACTCTTCTCGATTCAAAACCATCAACAAGACAAAAAAATGTGTGTACCGAAGAGAATATTGCTGCTGTAACGTGAAGTGTTGAAGAAGCCGAAATGTCGATTCGACGGCTTGTTGGCCTTTGGCCTTCGATTACGTGGAAAATTTTACGGAAGGGTCTTACCTATAAAATATAGCTCGTGCAACAATTAAAGCCAAATGACCATCGTTAACGTCGCATTTTTTCTGATTGGAGTAATTTGAAACTGGCCGAAGATGATCATTTTTATCGAAGAATTGTGTTTAGTGATGAAGCTCATTTCTGGTTAAATGGATTCGTCAATAAGCAAAATTGTCGTATATAGAGCGAAGACAATCCTCAAGCGATTAACGAAACACTGTTACATCCATTAAAATTGACTGTTTAGTGAGGTTTACACGTTGGCGGCAACATTGCCGTGTGACGTGTTTCCGAAAATTAATCAGCTAAACATCGGCAACATTTGGTTCCAACAAGACGGCGCAACTTGCCATACAGCACGCCTAACCATCAATTTATTGCAAAATCAATTTGGTGACAACTTTATTTCCAGAAGTGGTTCGTGCTACTTAACGCCACTCGATTACTTTTTTATGGGGCTATGTTAAGTCATTGGTTTATGCCAACAAACTAGCAACCAGCAACAGCATTAGAAGCCAATATTCAAGCTACCATTGACGCCATCCGGCCAGATTTATTGGAAAAAGTAGTGAGAAATTGCACTGATCTAATGGGCCATGTAACTCGTAGCCGCGACGGACATATGCCAGAAATCATATTTAAAAAATAAATGCCATGAAATTATCTACCAGATTATAATAATAATTAATAATTCCAACAATATTTCTGTCTTGTATTATTATTTAAAGTTCTCAAGCTCCTAAAAAAACACCCTTTAGTAGACGTTATTGCATTACAGACCTTGCCATCAATCATGGTGAAAACCATTTTGTAATGTATTATTATTTCTTTTCCGTCCCGAGCAGTTTCAAAAGGAAGGAGAGACGCGATTTGATCTTCAATATATTTCTTTTCATTTAAAGTAGACTCTACATTCTCGTGTAAAAATTGTAGCCTTATAGGTCTACAAAAACGAGGTGACGAAGGCACAGGATTTTTCCATATCACTTCTACCTTTTGAAATTGATTATCCGTGGATACTAGTTGCAATGAAACTAATGCGTCCGAATCACTTCCATCAGTAAACTTATGTTTGTACTCGCTATGCCCTGAAGAACCATCGCAAACCCATTTTAAAATCAACTTGAAATTTTTTTAAATTCCTGGAGATAATGTTTTCATAATGTCGTTTTGAACGTGTAAAATTCTTTCTGATGTGTGATTTAAGAGTGCTTGTACACTGACTTCAGCACGAGTCTCAGTTATCTGTATATTTGATGGGTAACATCGAACTTTGGCTTGTGTAATTTTTTCGCAAATAATTAATGCATAATTACAAATTTTTGACGAATTTCCAATGATCTAACAGTACTTAATAAAGTTTCGAGAAATGCCAATGATCTGTATATATTATATTTATAAAGGCTGTACTCTCTGTAATTTGACCTTAAGTCATTTTCTTTCTGAATAAATACATCTGAGAGTGTTTAATCAAATTTTGACAATTGTCAATGAGTTGACAGTACTCATCAACACGAGACAAATGCCAATGATCTGATAGTACATCTTTTTGGCAAACTTTTAACACATGTTTTTGTCAATATTTAGAAACGATTAAATTTAAGAAAAATCGCTTGGTATGTTACGTGAAACATAAAAAGTGATTTTTCTTAAATTTAATCGTTTTTAAGTATTAAATCATGTTTCATCAAGTGAATGTGAATCAATTAAAATTATGTTTCTGTTAAGATCACTTCGTGGTTTTTCGAGTTTTTCTTAAAATAATAATCTTTGACGTAATTTTAGATATACGTGTGCGATATCTAAAACAATAAAAAAAGGTTTGTCTATTTAATTTTCTCTATTGGCGTTTTCTTTTTTATTAAGATTGTTATAATGTGTGTATTTTTTTCGAGCTTCCGCCGTCTAGTAAATAAATGTAATTTCCAATTACTTTATATCTCCTTAAATATATTTTCTAATTATTCCTCTCGCCCAACTAATTTACAATCTCAACAGCTTTAATTACTCTTAAACACACCCTAATTAATCTCAATCTCGTTTATACAGCCATGGAAGAAAAATAAAACGCTCCTCTATTTTTACCGTCTGAATTTGGTGGGGGTAATTATCCAATTCTCGTCCACGACCGGTGCCATATACATAAACAACCCCTGTGTGTAACGAGGGGCTAATCATCGGCCCACTATTTGTAAGTATGGTAAGGGTGGCGCAGAGTCGTGTACTTCAATGAGGGGGAAATGAATTGCACCACAATTTTGTCGCCATCCCCACATTTCCATTTCCGCTGTTCCGACCATGGATATTGTATTTTCCACCCAATAAACATAAGGTATTAGAATTTATATCAACCACAAATTTGTAGCTGTAGTTTAGATCTTGGTCTTGCGATGACTTGAGTTTGTCAAGTCAGTGGCGGATCATCCATCAGGGCACTCCTCAAAAAACACTCAATACCAACAAAATATTTCTTTACTCGAACGTCAATTCGGGTCTATTACACAGATTTTTATCAAAGTTTATATTAAAAATTTATGGTATCAATTAATCAAATGCAAAAATATAATGTAAAATTATATATAATCTGTTGCCCCATTTATTGTCATATCTTAAGGCCTACAACTTCTAAATGCATTGGATCTTGGCAAATAATCAAATTCCTAATTATAAATGTGGTGAATAAATGATTAATCATCTGCCTGATGAAGCCACTGTGTGGCGAAACATATGTCGCTGTGTTTGGGTGATAGTGTATTTTGACAGAAACATAATTCTGAATGAATTTTGAGTAAATTTGAAAAGTTTAAAGTCGGTCGCAATTGTTTTTATATTTTTCTCGCGTTGTCGAAATTTTTACAATTTTTCACAGTTCTACGTTTAGTTATCGCGGGATTTTGCAGAATTTAGGGGTGGGATGTTAGTGGATTTTGACAGAAACATAATTCTGAATGAATTTTGAGTAAATTTGAAAAGTTTAAAGTTGGTCGCAATTGTTTTTATATTTTTCTTGCGTTGTCAAAATTTTTACAATTTTTCACTGTTCTACGTTTAGTTAACGCGAGATTTTGCTGAATTTAGGGGTAGGGTGTTAGTGGATTTGTACATAAATATAATTCTGAATGAATTTTGAGTAAACTTGAAAAGTTTAAAGTCGGTCGCAATTGTTTTTATATGTTTCTCGCGTTGTCGAATTTTTTACAATTTTTCACAGTTCTGCGTTTAGTTAAGGCGGGATTTTGCTGAATTTAGGGGTGGGGTGTTAGTGGATTTGTACATAAATATAATTCTGAATGAATTTTGAGTAAACTTGAAAAGTTTAAAGTCGGTCGCAATTGTTTTTATATTTTTCTCGCGTTGTCGAAATTATAACAATTTTTCACAGTTCTACGTTTAGTTAACGCGGGATTTTGCTGAATTTAGGGGTGGGGTGTTAGTGGATTTTGACAGAAACATAATTCTGAATGAATTTTGAGTAAACCTGAAAAGTTTAAAGTCGGTCGCAATTGTTTTTATATTTTTCTCGCGTTGTCGAAATTATAACAATTTTTCACAGTTCTACGTTTAGTTAACGCGGGATTTTGCTAAATTTAGGGGTGGGGTGTTAGTGGATTTTGACAGAAACATAATTCTGAATGAATTTTGAGTAAATTTGAAAAGTTTAAAGTTGGTCGCAATTGTTTTTATATTTTTCTCGCGTTGTCGAAATTATAACAATTTTTCACAGTTCTACGTTTAGTTAACGCGGGATTTTGCTGAATTTAGGGGTGGGGTGTTAGTGGATTTTGACAGAAACATAATTCTGAATGAATTTTGAGTAAACTTGAAAAGTTTAAAGTCGGTCGCAATTGTTTTTATATTTTTCTCGCGTTGTCGAAATTATAACAATTTTTCACAGTTCTACGTTTAGTTAACGCGGGATTTTGCTGAATTTAGGGGTGGGGTGTTAGTGGATTTTGACAGAAACATAATTCTGAATGAATTTTGAGTAAACTTGAAAAGTTTAAAGTCGGTCGCAATTGTTTTTATATTTTTCTCGCGTTGTCGAAATTATAACAATTTTTCACAGTTCTACGTTTAGTTAACGCGAGATTTTGCAGAATTTAAGGGTGGGGTGTTCGTGGATTTTTACAGAAACATAATTCTGAATGAATTTTGAGTAAATTTGAAAAGTTTAAAGTCAGTTGCAATTGTTTTTATACTTTTCTCGCGTTGTCGAAATTTTTACAATTTTTCACAGTTCTACGTTCAGTTAACGCGGGATTTTGCAGAATTTAAGGATGGGGTGTTAGTGGATTTTGACAGAAACATAATTCTGAATGAATTTTGAGTAAATTTGAAAAGTTTAAAGTCGGTCGCAATTGTTTTTATATTTTTCTCGCGTTGTCAAAATTATAACAATTTTTCAAAGTTCTACGTTTAGTTAACTCGGGATTTTGCAGAATTTAGGAGTGCGGTGTTAGAGGATTTTTACAGAAACATAATTTTGAATTAATTCTGAGTAAATTTGAAAAGTTTAAAGTCGGTCGCAATTGTTTTTATATTTTTCTCGCGTTGTCGAAATTATAACAAATTTTCACAGTTCTGCGTTTAGTTAACGCGGGATTTTGCAGAATTTAGGGGTGGGGTGATAGTGTATTTTCACAGAAACATAATTTTGAATGAATTTTGAGTAAATTTGAGAAGTTTAAAGTCGGTCGCAATTGTTTTTATATTTTTCTCGCGTTGTCAAAATTATAACAATTTTTCAAAGTTCTACGTTTAGTTAACTCGGGATTTTGCAGAATTTAGGAGTGCGGTGTTAGAGGATTTTTACAGAAACATAATTTTGAATGAATTTTGAGTAAATTTGAAAAGTTTAAAGTCGGTGGCAATTGTTTTTATATTTTTCTCGCGTTGTCGAAATTATAACAATTTTTCACCATTCTACGTTTAGTTAACGCGGGATTTTGCAGAATTTAGGGGTGGGGTGTTAGTGGATTTTGACAGAAACATAATTTTGAATGAATTTTGAGTAAATTTGAAAAGTTTAAAGTCGGTGGCAATTGTTTTTATATTTTTCTCGCGTTGTCGAAATTATAACAATTTTTCACAGTTCTACGTTTAGTTAACGCGGGATTTTGCTGAATTTAGGGGTGGGGTGTTAGTGGATTTTGACAGAAACATAATTCTGAATGAATTTTGAGTAAACTTGAAAAGTTTAAAGTCGGTCGCAATTGTTTTTATATTTTTCTCGCGTTGTCGAAATTATAACAATTTTTCACAGTTCTACGTTTAGTTAACGCGGGATTTTGCTGAATTTAGGGGTGGGGTGTTAGTGGATTTTGACAGAAACATAATTCTGAATGAATTTTGAGTAAACTTGAAAAGTTTAAAGTCGGTCGCAATTGTTTTTATATTTTTCTCGCGTTGTCGAAATTATAACAATTTTTCACAGTTCTACGTTTAGTTAACGCGAGATTTTGCAGAATTTAAGGGTGGGGTGTTCGTGGATTTTTACAGAAACATAATTCTGAATGAATTTTGAGTAAATTTGAAAAGTTTAAAGTCAGTTGCAATTGTTTTTATACTTTTCTCGCGTTGTCGAAATTTTTACAATTTTTCACAGTTCTACGTTCAGTTAACGCGGGATTTTGCAGAATTTAAGGATGGGGTGTTAGTGGATTTTGACAGAAACATAATTCTGAATGAATTTTGAGTAAATTTGAAAAGTTTAAAGTCGGTCGCAATTGTTTTTATATTTTTCTCGCGTTGTCAAAATTATAACAATTTTTCAAAGTTCTACGTTTAGTTAACTCGGGATTTTGCAGAATTTAGGAGTGCGGTGTTAGAGGATTTTTACAGAAACATAATTTTGAATTAATTCTGAGTAAATTTGAAAAGTTTAAAGTCGGTCGCAATTGTTTTTATATTTTTCTCGCGTTGTCGAAATTATAACAAATTTTCACAGTTCTGCGTTTAGTTAACGCGGGATTTTGCAGAATTTAGGGGTGGGGTGATAGTGTATTTTCACAGAAACATAATTTTGAATGAATTTTGAGTAAATTTGAGAAGTTTAAAGTCGGTCGCAATTGTTTTTATATTTTTCTCGCGTTGTCAAAATTATAACAATTTTTCAAAGTTCTACGTTTAGTTAACTCGGGATTTTGCAGAATTTAGGAGTGCGGTGTTAGAGGATTTTTACAGAAACATAATTTTGAATGAATTTTGAGTAAATTTGAAAAGTTTAAAGTCGGTCGCAATTGTTTTTATATTTTTCTCGCGTTGTCGAAATTATAACAATTTTTCACAGTTCTACGTTTAGTTAACGCGGGATTTTGCAGAATTTAGGGGTGAGGTGATAGTGGATTTTTACAGAAACATAATTTTGAATGAATTTTGAGTAAATTTGAAAAGTTTAAAGTCGGTGGCAATTGTTTTTATATTTTTCTCGCGTTGTCGAAATTATAACAATTTTTCACCATTCTACGTTTAGTTAACGCGGGATTTTGCAGAATTTAGGGGTGGGGTGTTAGTGGATTTTGACAGAAACATAATTTTGAATGAATTTTGAGTAAATTTGAAAAGTTTAAAGTCGGTGGCAATTGTTTTTATATTTTTCTCGCGTTGTCGAAATTATAACAATTTTTCACCATTCTACGTTTGGTTAACGCGGGATTTTGCAGAATTCAGGGGTTGGGTGTTAGTGGATTTTGACAGAAACATAATTTTGAATAAATTTTGAGTAAATTTGAAAAGTTTAAAGTCAGCCGCAATTGTTTTTATAGTTTTCTCGCATTGTCGAAATTTTTACAATTTTTCACAGTACTGCGTTTAGTTAACGCGGGATTTTGCAGAATTTAGGGGTGGGGAGTTAGTGGATTTTTACAGAAACATAATTCTGAATGAATTTTGAGTAAATTTGAAAAGTTTAAAGTCGGTCGCAATTGTTTTTATATTTTTCTGGCGTTGTCGAAATTTTTACAATTTTTCACAGTTCTACGTTTAGTTAACGCGGGATTTTGCAGAATTTAGGGGTGGGGAGTTAGTGGATTTTCACAGAAACATAATTCTGAATGAATTTTGAGTAAATTTGAAAAGTTTAAAGTCGGTCGTAATTGTTTTTCTATTTTTCTCGCGTTGTCGAAATTATAACAATTTTTCACCGTTCTACGTTTAGTTAACGCGGGATTTTGCAGAATTTAGGGGTGGGGAGTTAGTGGATTTTTACAGAAACATAATTCTAAATGAATTTTGAGTAAATTTGAAAAGTTTAAAGTCGGAGGCAATTGTTTTTGTGTTTTACAAACCGCTGAAAGCTTTTTTGATTAATTCAGTTCATATTTGAAGTATGGCGGTTTTGTCTTTTTGAGAGTTACAGGAATTGTTATATTGGGTCGATTTTGGTAATTTTTATCACAATTTTTTAAACTAAGCTAAACGTGATTAATAACACAGATCTCTTCGTTTATCTTATGTATTCAAGGCTCCAATTAACTCTAACTAAATTACAGCAATGTAGTGTCGACAGAAGTATACACATCAGTGGCTCAATTGTGATTGAGCAAAGTAATGCTACAGGCAAATGAAGGGTGTTGTTTTAGGTATTGATTGCAACTATATTAGTTTAATCAATTTACCCGATTGCTCATTCGACATTTTTTTTTTATTTACTACAGAATGTATAGTATAGGACTACATATACAAAAAAATAGGCTTTAAGTTATTATTAATAAGAATAGTATCAAATAATTATCAAATCGGTTAATGCAAGAATTAAATTTTTTATCTTAAAATTATAAATATTGAGAAATTTAAGAGCGCAAATGGTGCATTAAAAGTACATTTATACGATATTAAAGAATTTTATATGCTAATGTTGCAACGTCTCTGGGGATGTGGTAAATATCAAAAATCGTTAACCTAGTAACATATTCGCAGTTACTGGTTTGTGCGAATGGCTGGATTGACCTTTCTGTATTCAAAAGAGAGCTGAGGGAATAACATTCAAGAAGATCAATACTATAAACCGGAATTGTTTTATAGGGCACTCGGAAGCGTCTGTGTTTATAGTTCAGAGCAACTGCTAACTTTCGTCTAAGTAAATGTCAATTATTGGGCTATATACGTCGATGATGACAAATAAGATACACGAGAATTTCATATACCGGTACCACCATAATTATGCGATAGTTCAGAGGCCTTGGGCGTAATTGTAACAAACGCGCCTCCGCCAGAATTACACAAGCGGTCGCCACAAACAGGTGGGATTATTGAAATTATATATTAGGTCGATTAAGATTTTAATTTATTAAATGGAATTTTAAACAATACATGAATAAATTATGCGAGTTTGGAGAAAAATGAATATCGGTCAAATTTTCGCGGTCGGCTTCCAAAGTTTCACTTGAATAAATCACTCGGTGGTATTTTCGGGGGAATTTACGGCCCTAGATTAATCCTTTTACGAGCCGGCCGTAATTTTCAGTCTCCTTAAATTTTATGTTATTAAAAAATTACCAACTTTCTTTAAAATTGATTACTCTTATAATACTTAATTCTTATTATTAAAAATATCTACGATCTTGAAAAGTAAATATTTGTAATAATTCTTACAGAATCTGGTGCAAAAATGGATAAGTTGTAATATGAAAACATAGTCAATTACTCGTCGGAGGTTGGAGGTAGGAAATAGTGAACGATTTTTAAGATTGTTCTGCTAGTGGTGAGAGAAACTAGCGAAAGCTGTATCTCGAGAACCTTGAATTGCTGAAGTTATCACTTGCGTATTGATGAAAATTTTAGTGAGCTTACATAGCTGAAAATTTACTTCCGGAGCAAGTCTGCACATGCCATAGCTTTTACAAAATTAATAATTGTTTGTTGTCGCTGCAAAAAATGCATTTTCTCATCTTGGAACTCAAATTTCTCGAAAATGATTTAATCGATGTTCATAGAACATCAAAATATAATACTTTTTGAATATTATTTGTAATTACCAAATCTGCAGTTGCCATATTTTGGCAAAATTCATATTTTTTTGTTCTCGCTGCAAAAAATGCGTACTTTATAACGGAGAAAGTAAAATTGCATTTTTTGACGTTTTGCTTTGGTATCTTAATCATTTTTAAATTCCACAATTTGACACATTTTGGCCTTAGAATCATCTAAATCAGATAACGCCTTTGACAGTTTTGCAATTAAAAGAATGCTAATTTTAAATCTTCGGACTTTGAAAACGTGCAATTTTTGCCGTTTTGCGTTGATTTCGCGTAAACATTTTTTAACCAGTCTCCAAATAGCAATAAATTCTCCATATTTTAACATTAAAATCATCAAAATTAGACAACGCGTTTGGCAGTTGTGCAATATAGAAAATGAAAATCGCAATTACAAATTTGACTTCAAAAGCGTGCATTTTTTGACGCTTTATGTTAATTTCACGAAAACATTTCTTCCAGTTTTTAAATTCCACAAAATGTTCCAAATTTTGGCGTTAGAATCGTCAAAATCGGACAATGGATTGGGCAGTTGTGCAATTTAAAAGAAATCAAAACCGCAATTAAAAATCTTCAGACTGAAATCTTGCATTCTTGACGTTGTGCGTTGCCATTTCAAAAATATTTCGTATACAATTTTTAAATTGCACTAAATTCGCCACAACTTTGGCACATTTTGACGTTACAACCATCAAAATCGGACAACGCAATGAGGAGTTGTGTAATTTAAAGGGAATTAAAACCACAATTTTAAATCTCTGGACTTGCGTGCGTTTTTGACGTTTTTTGTTGATTTTTCAAAAATATTTCTAAACCAATTTTTAAATTGCACTAAAGTTGACACATTTTTACGTTAGAAACATCAAAATCGGACAACGCGTTGGGCAATTTGAAAGAAATCAAAACCGCGGTTTTAAATCTTCGGACTTTGAAACTGTACATTTTTAACGTTTTGCGTATCTTTTTCAAAAACATTTCATAAATCATTTTTAAATTGTAAATTTGTCAGATTTTAATCTTACAACTATCAAAATTGGACAACGCGTTGGGCAGTTGTGCAATTCAAAAGAAATAGAAATCAAAATCGCAATTTTATATCATCAGACTTTGAAACTGTGCATTTTTTACGTTTCTTTTGTTTTGTCGAAAATAACCAGTTTTTAAATTGCACTAAATTTTTCACATTTTTGCGTTAGAAACATCAAAATCTGATAACGCGTTGGGTATTTTTGCAATGTACAAAATCATAATCGCGAATTTAAAATCTTTGAACTTTAAAAAAGTTCAATTTTTGACGTTTTGCGTTGATTTCACGACAAATTTTTCAACCAGTTCCTAAATTGCACTAAATTCGCCACATTTTAAAGCTAGACTTATTGAAATTGAAAATGCATTTGGCAGATTTCGCGATTTTGAATTTCCAAAATCAAAATCGCGAAATGTTCGAAATTGCTTTTTTTTTACACTTTTTTCATTTATTTCACGCAGGGACGGATCCAGAGTGTTTCTAAAGAGGCCACGCAAAACAAATATCAAAAAAGAAAAATAGAGTAACACTGAATAAACATTTATTTTGTAAATGCCCCCACAAACATTTTTGCAAAGTTAATGACAAACGACAAAAAACCTGATAGGGAGGGAGCAAATGCCCCTATTATTTATTTATTTGTTCACGGTTACACCTTTTGCAAACATTGAAAACATGATAAATGAAACAGTTAAGGTAAACACCCACCCATGTCCATGTGTATTTATTATTTATAACTTAAATATATTTGCTGCATTATTTTAATATTACATACTTTTAATTTTATCTATACAAACTAATTTTAGTGTGTACATGTGTAATGTCTGTTATCTTTGAATTTAATTTTGACACTTATTTTTACATTTGCTCTATTATATTTTTAAAAATGGTGATGTGGCCATCATGTTACTTTCTCCGACTTGACGGTATCATAGCCAATTATATTTACGTTTTCATGGTTTATTTTCAATTGAAATCATATTTTAAATGTATATCAAGCGTTGTGTAAACTCGGATGAAACTGACGTTTAAGACGTCAAAATTATGAAAGATGGAAAAATTATACTTCAAATTCAAAAACTCAGTTTACTCAAAAACTAAAGGGATTTCGAAAAAAACTTATTCTTTATAAGTTGTTCATTTTAGCATTCTATTCAATTATTATTAACATGAATTTGCTGTACCTATAATCGTTTTATAATTATAAACCAAAAATCAAAAAAAAGAAAATAATTTTTTTCTCGAATAAAAATGATTTTATGAAAAATATTTTCAAGCAAAAGATGTTCATTTCTTTGTTGTCTTCAATGTTTGTTTTAATATTTTTGTGATATTTTTTATATTTAAGAAAATATTGGCAAAAAACAAAAAACAGTTAAGGTAAACACCCACTTCCGGTGTACTAAATTTTACCAAAAGCTTTTGAGTTCTTCGGATTAACAAATAAGACTTATTTTTAAAGTTTTATATCAATTGCTCTATTAGTTTCTGAGATACAGCGCACACAGACAGACAGACACACACACACACACACGCACCCACATACACAAACATCACACACACACACACACACACACACACACACACACACACACACACACACACACACAGCCACAAAAAAAATCCAGAAATTGTTGACCCCGAAACGGATATTTCCGTATAAAATTAAAAAAAAAAACACGATCACAATACTTTCTCGTACTTCGTAACGGAGAAAGTAAAAACGTACAACGCAATGGACAATTGTGAATTTAAAAAAAAATCAAAATCACAATTTCAAATCTGTGGACTTTGAAACCGTGCATTTTAGACGTTTTGTGATGACATTTTTAGTTTTGCATTAAATTCAACACATTTTGACGTTAGAATCATAAAAATCGGTCAAAGCAAGGGACAGTTGGGCAATTCAAAAACATGTTAATTTCCCCGATTTTGATGGTATAATAATTATTTATAATTATACTTTCATGCTTTATTTTTAATTTAAATAATACTTTAAACATGCATCGAGCGATTAGTACAATATCGGATGATAGAGACGTTTTAAACGTCAAAATTATGTAAAAAATGGTGATGTGGCCATCATGTTACTTTCTCCGACTTGATGGTATCATTTATATTTACGCTTTCATGGTTTATTTTCAATTTGAATCATATTTTAAATGTACATCGAGCGCTTTGTAAACTCGGAGGAAACTGACGTTTAAAACGTCAAAATTATGAAAGATGGAAAAATTATACTTCAAATATAAAAACTCAATTTATTCAAAAACTAAAGGGATTTCGAAAAAAACTTATTCTTTGTAAGTTTTTTATTTTAGCATTCTCTACAATTATTATTAACATACATTTGCTGTAACTATTATCGTTTTATAATTATAAACCAAAAATTAAAAAAATAATAATACATTTTTTTCTCGAATAAAAATAATTTTATGAAAAATGTTTTCAAGCAAAAGATGTTAATTTCTTTATTGTCTTCAATATTTGTTCAAATGTTTTTGAGATATTTTTCATATTTAAGAAAATATTGGCAAAAAACAAAAAACAGTTAAGGTAAACGCCCACTTCCGGTGTACGAAATTTTACCAAAAGCTTTTCAGTTCTCCAGATTATCAAATAAGGCGGATGTTGAAAGTTTCATATCAATTGCTCTATTAGTTTTTGAGATACAGCGCGCACAGACAGACACACACACACACACACACACACACACACACACACACAGACACACACACACACACACACACACACAGACACAAAAAAATTTTTTCCAGAAATTGTTGAAATAGCATCTAGGGACCCCAAAACGGATATTTCCGTAAAAAAAAATTTGAAAAAAAAATCACGATCACAATACTTTCTCGTACTTCGTAACGGAGAAAGTAAAAATGACAAATTCTACTTTAAATTTTAATAATGTTCGCCGTCAATTTACTCGAAAACTAAAGAGATTTAGAAAAAAAATTATTTTTTACAAGTTGTTCATTTTAGTATTCTCTACAATTATGATTCATATAAATTCGATGTTCATTTTTTAGTTGTTGTCTATATTTGTTTAATTTTTTTTGCAATATTTTGCATATTGAAAACATGATAATCATATTTAAAAAATTATTGGAGACAAACAAAAAAACGGTTAAGATAAACATCCACTTTCGGTGTATGAAATTTTACCTAAAGCTTTTCAGTTCTTCGGATTGTCAAATAAGACTTATGTTCAAAGTTTCACACCAATTGCTTTATTAGTTTTTGAGATACAGCGCGCAAAGACAAAAAAAAATCCAGAAATATTTGATAATTCCCCCTCAAAACGGATATTTTCGTAAAAATAAATTGAAACAATTTTCATGATCACAATACTTTCTCGTATTTCGTAACGGAGAAAGTAAAAATCAAAATTGCAATATTTAATCATCGGACATTGAAAACGTGCAATTTTTTGACGGTTTGCGTTAATTTCATGAAAACATTTCTTAATCAGTTTTGTACTAAATTCGCCACATTTTGACGTTGGATTCATAAAAATCATTATCATCATCATTTATTGGTGTTTTAGCAAATATGTTTTACGCAATGGGCAGTCATGTATTTGAAAAAAATCAAAATTGCAATTTTTAATCTTAAGACTTTAAAAACGTGCAATTTTTGATGTTTTCTGTTAATTTCATGAAAATATATAATAAATGTATCAGTTTTGATTTTGCACCAAATTCGCCACATTTTGACGTTAGATTCATAAAAATCGGTGCACGCAATGGGTATTTGAAAAAATAAAATCAAAATTGCAATTTTTAATCTTAAGACTTTAAAAACGTGCAATTTTTGACGTTTTCCGTTAATTTAATGAAAATATATAATAAATATATCAGTTTTGATTTTGTACCAAATTCGCCACATTTTGACGTTAGAATCATAAAAAGTGGATAACGCAATTGGCAGTTATGTACTTGAAAAATATCAAAATTGCAATCTTTAGACTTTGAAAACGTGAAATTTTGAGGTTTTTGGTTGATTTCGTGAAAAAATGTCTTAACTATTTTTTAAATTGCACTAATTTCTCCTAATTTTGACATTAGAATCATCAAAATCGGACAACGCATTGGTGCATTTTAAGAAAAATCAAAGCGGCAATTTTAAATCTTTGGACTGCATTTTTGACGTTTTGTGTTGATTTTTCGATTTTTTTTTAAGGAAGGATGATTGACGGAAATTTGGGTTGGGGAATTATGGATGATATGGGATATTGGCTTAGACAGCGTAGGTCATTCGGCAACAACCGATTATTTATAATATATTATTCATATTGAATGAAAATAGACATCCACAAACACCCATGCCCGCGCCGGGATTCGAACCCAGGACCCTCCGCATTAGTTCTAGGGTGCTGATGCACGCGGCTGGTGGGCCGGCTTACCACATTTTGACTTTATAAACATCAAAATCTGATAACGCGTTTGTCAGTTTTGCAATTAAGAAAAAAATCAAAATCCTAATTTTAAATCTTCGGACTCTGAAACCGCGCATTTTTGACGTTTCGTGTTGATTTTTAGAAAATATTTTAAAATCGGTAGCAATTTACATAATCAAAATCGCGAATTTGAAATCTTCTAACATTTAAAGTGCAGTTTTTGACATTTTGTGTTATTTTTTTAACCAGTGCCTAAATTTCACTAAATTCGCAACAGTTTAACGCTTGACTTATTAAAATCGGATAACGTGTTTGGCAACGTGAAATTTCTAAAATCAAAATTGCGACTTTAAAATCTTCGAACTTTTTTACGTTTTGTGTTAATTTCACGCAGGGACGGATCCGGGTTTTTTTTAAGGGGGCCACGTAAAACAACTAATAAAAAAAAAATTGGGTAACAAAATTTATTTGTTGAATGCCCCAGTAACATTTTTGACAAAGTTGTTGACAAACGACCAAAATATCTAGGCTCAAGATGGGGAGGGAGCAAATGTTCTCATTTCCTAAATGGCAATAATCTGAAGCTGATCGGGAACACCATCATGTGGAAAAGAATAATAGGTCTGAGTGGAAGAATACACTGTGAACTCCGCCTGCAAATCCTGTGTCCCAAATTTGTTGGGTGATTAACTTTAATTATATATTGTTTTGCACATGTTATAGTAACAGGATATGTAAAGTTAATTAAAAATAAATAAACAAATAACATTCATATTTGCTCTATTATATTTTAAATAATTACATATGCTGTTACCTGGATTTTTTTGACTTGTGTAAAACTTTTTGTCGCTTCTGGCATCAATAAATTATTATTATTATTATTACTATTACTGTTGCTCCATCCTTGGATCCGCCAGGGGATTGAAAACCGTATTCCCTTAATTTATGTTAGAACGCACTTGTGTTTCTAATTTGTAGACACAATAAATCCAATGTGGCAATGATTTAAACCTTAATTTGATTTATACAGAGTGCCGAACAAGTTCTCTCCATTATTCCGGGTTAAGTACCGTTAAGAGGGTGCGACTGCAACTTATTTGCTTATTGTTAACACAGTCAGGGATTTAATTGTATTTGCTGCATTTATTACCTCATTCATATGCACAAGGGTCTTGTACTGCGTTCTACAATTCGAAACAGTTACAATAATACAATTAACATCTCACAATTATAGTTTATTTATAATTAAAATTATTATTATAGATAATTTGTACATCTTACAACAAAAATTGCACATACACAGACTAAAATGACATTTAAAGAGAGAAATAGCCATTCGGGGAATGGATGTTCATATTTGTCGATCATTATTCATTTAATTTTTAATATATACAATTTAAATTGATGATGGTTAATGGTCAAGTCATCATCGCCAGGCGCAAAGTGTAAAAAAGTCGGATGCACCTCGGGCTTACTTTTAATTATCTAATAAGTTCGCACATATTAATTGAAGAAGATGATATCTAGTAATTAATATTAAATAGTAATGTGTCTAGAGTGGTTTCATTATCGGTTAATAAATTCATGCATTTTTTTTTTCTGGTGTTGCCCGATGTAAATGACATTTGTTGTCTTTATATTATTGACCTCGGCCTAGCGGCCTCGATCAGTAATTAAACAGCAAATATTATTTACATCGGGCAACATCAGAAAAAAATGCATGAATTTATTAACCGATAATGAAACCACCCTAGACGCATTACTATTTAATATTAATTACTAGCCTAAATTAAAAATCTTAACGAAGATTGCTCAGTTCCGTAAATGAATGGCCAAGTAATGTAATTATATCCCATCGCCGACGTTTGAAACATTCTAGGAGCATAGAAAAAAACTAAATGAGGGGAAACCTCACGAAAGGCAGATTGCATAAATTACATATTTCATTCCGTGAACGTATATTACGGAGACATCAAGTTGTATAACTTCAGAAATAAGCAATGCCATGTCGGGATGGTTCCATGATGGTTTCTCCTCGAGGAATATTTGCAAATGAGTTCGTATCAAGGATCGTAATATTTGCCAGAAAATTTAAAAATAAACGTAAGAAGGAAAATGCGAATTCTATTGCGGTCGGTATCGACTACGATTATTTATTTTTTTAAGAATAATAATTTAGGTTCGAGAATATGGAAAATTGGATCAAGCAACTATAAAAACGATTTACATTTAAATGCAATTATTAAGTCATGCACATCGATAGCTACTGCAACTGCAAGATTTAGAGAGACAACATTAATGGATGAATGGCCCCAAGCCGTCTTTTCATGAAAGGCAATTTGTGTTTTTCGATCAGGATCTCTTCCCCCATTATTTATCCATAGCAGCTCACAAAGATCTTCGAAGTTAGATATCTGCAGGCTGCAAGTTAAACAACTCTGGGGTGTAACCGATAACGTACTTCTATAAAATTGTCGTCAAGAAACATGGTCCTTCACTTCTGCTCCATTTGCGATGTTTTTGTTATAAATAATATAAATGATACAAGAACATACAAATATTTCACCGACTGGAAGTTAGCCATAAATTTCAGCCACGGGTCCGGCGCCTCCACCATTTTACCTTTAATAAATATGTAAGTTATCTTTATTAATTTACTAAAAATAGATTACAATTCATAATTAATTAAATTCCTGTAGTACCATAGTAATAACAGTAAGCTTTTAACTTAAGATTTACCCCAATTTTTCAATCGATAGACATCTATCGAAACACAGTTAATTTTCAAAAAATCAAAAGCCGTCGTTAGGCGTAGTTTAGGTTTGATATTTTCGGCCACAAATATTCTATGGGGCTTTGTTTACAATATTTAGATTTAAGAAAATGACAAATGACACATAATCTTCATTTTTGTTTAAATAATTATTTACCTTGACACTTTTACGAAATTTTCGTCTATATTAAAAAAATCAAAAGTCACCATTAGGCCCAGTTTAGGGTAGATATTTTCAGCCACTAATGTTCTATGGGGCTTTGTTTACGATATTTAAGTTTAAAAAAATTACACATATTATTTGTTTTTGTTTAAATAATAATTTACCTAAACACTTTTACGAAATTTCATCTATTTTCAAAAAATCAAAAGTCGCCATTAGGCCCAGTTTAGGGTAGATATTATCGGCCACAAGGTTCTATGGGGCTTTGTTTACAATATTTAAGTTTAAAAAAATGACACATATTATTTGTTTTTGTTTAAATAATTATTAACCTAAACACTTTTACGAAATTTCGTCTATTTTAAAAAAATCAAAAGTCATCATTAGGCCCAGTTTAGTGTAGATATTTTTGGCCACAAATGTTCTATGGGGGTTTGTTTACAATATTTAAGTTTAAAAAAATTACACATATTCTTCATTTTTGGTTAAATAATTATTTACCTTGACACTTTTACGAAATTTGGTCTATTTTCAAAAAATCAAAAGTCAACGTAGGCCTAGTTTAGGTTCGATATTTTCGGCCACAAATGTTCTATGGGGCTTTGTTTAAAATATTTAAGTTTAAAAAATGACCTATATTGTTAATTTTTGTTTAAATAATTATTTACCTTGACACTTTTACGAAATTTCGTCTATTTTTAAAAATCAAAAGTCGCCGTAAGGCTTAGTTTAGATTCGATATTTTCGGCCACAAATGTTCTATGGGGCTTTGTTTACAATATTTAAGTTTAAAAAGATGACCCATATTGTTAATTTTTGTTTAAATAATTATTTACCTTGACACTTTTACGAAATTTCGTCTATTTTCAAAAAATCAAAAGTCACCGTTAGGCCTAGTTTAGGTTCGATATTTTTGGCCACAAATGTTCTATGGGGCTTTGTTTACAATATTTAAGTTTAAAAAAATAACCCATATTGTTAATTTTTGTTTAAATAATTATTTACCTTGACACTTTTACGAAATTTCGTCTATTTTCAAAAAATCAAAAGTCACCGTTAGGCCTAGTTTAGGTTCGATATTTTTGGCCACAAATGTTCTATGGGGCTTTGTTTACAATATTTAAGTTTAAAAAAATAACCCATATTTTTAATTTTTGTTTAAATAATTATTTATCTTGACACTTTTACGAAATTTCGTCTATTTTCAAAAAATCAAAAGTCACCGTTAGGCCCAGTTTAGGTTCAGTATTGTCGGCCACAAATGTTCTATGGGGCTTTGTTTACAATATTTAGGCTTAAAAAAATAACACATATTCTTCATTTTTGTTTTAATAATTATTTACCTTGACACTTTTACGAAATTTGGTCTATTTTCAAAAAATCAAAAGTCACCGTTAGGCCTAGTTTAGGTTCGATATTTTCGGCCACAAATGTTTTATGGAGCTTTGTTTGCAATATTTAGGCTTAAAAATGTAACCCATATTGTTCATTTTTGTTTAAATAATTATTTACCTTGACACTTTTACGAAATTTCCTTTATTTTCAAAAAATCAAAAGTCACCGTTGGGCCTAGTTAAGGTTCGATATTTTTAGCCACAAATGTTCTATGGAGCTTTGTTTACAATATTTAAGCTTAAAAATGTGATCCATGTTGTTCATTTTTGTTTAAATAATTATTTACCTAGACAGTTTTACGAAATTTGGTTTAATTTCAAAAAATCAAAAGTCACCGTTAGGCCTGGTTTAGGTTCGATATTTTTGGCCACAATTGTTCTTTGGAGCTTTGTTTACAATATTTAGGCTTAAAAATGTGACCCATATTATTAATTTTTGTTTAAATAATTATTTACCTTGACACATTTACAAAATTACGTTTATTTTCAAAAAATCAAAAGTCACCGTTAGGCCTGGTTTTGGTTCGATATTTTCAGCCACAAATGTTGAATGGAGCTTTGTTTACAATATTTAAGCTTAAAAATGTGACCCATATTGTTCATTTTTGTGTAAATAATTATTTACGTTGACACTTTTACGAAATTTCGTCTATTTTCAGAAAATCAAAAGTCACCGTTAGGCCCAGTTTAGGTTCAGTATTGTCGGCCACAAATGTTCTATGGGGCTTTGTTTACAATATTTAGGCCTAAAAAAATAACACATATTCTTCATTTTTGTTTTAATAATTATTTACCTTGACACTTTTACGAAATTTGGTCTATTTTCAAAAAATCAAAAGTCACCGTTAGGCTTAGTTTAGGTTCGATATTTTCGGCCACAAATGTTTTATGGAGCTTTGTTTACAATATTTAGGCTTAAAAATGTGACCCATATTGTTCATTTTTGTTTAAATAATTATTTACCTTGACACTTTTACGAAATTTTGTTTATTTTCAAAAAATCAAAAGTCACCGTTAGGCTTAGTTTAGGTTCGATATTTTCGGCCACAAATGTTCTATGGGGCTTTGTTTAAAATATTTAAGTTTAAAAAATGACCTATATTGTTAATTTTTGTTTAAATAATTATTTACCTTGACACTTTTACGAAATTTCGTCTATTTAAAAAAAATCAAAAGTCACCGTTAGGCTTAGTTTAGGTTCGATATTTTCGGCCACAAATGTTCTATGGGGCTTTGTTTAAAATATTTAATTTAAAAAAATGACCTATATTGTTAATTTTTGTTTAAATAATTATTTACCTTGACACTTTTACGAAATTTCGTCTATTTTCAAAAAATCAAAAGTCACCGTTAGGCCTAGTTTAGGTTCGATATTTTTGGCCACAAATGTTCTATGGGGCTTTGTTTACAATATTTAAGTTTAAAAAAATAACCCATATTGTTAATTTTTGTTTAAATAATTATTTATCTTGACACTTTTACGAAATTTCGTCTATTTTCAAAAAATCAAAAGTCACCGTTAGGCCCAGTTTAGGTTCAGTATTGTCGGCCACAAATGTTCTATGGGGCTTTGTTTACAATATTTAGGCTTAAAAAAATAACACATATTCTTCATTTTTGTTTTAATAATTATTTACCTTGACACTTTTACGAAATTTGGTCTATTTTCAAAAAATCAAAAGTCACCGTTAGGCCTAGTTTAGGTTCGATATTTTCGGCCACAAATGTTTTATGGAGCTTTGTTTACAATATTTAGGCTTAAAAATGTGACCCATATTGTTCATTTTTGTTTAAATAATTATTTACCTTGACACTTTTACGAAATTTCGTTTAAGTTCAAAAAATAAAAAGTCACCGTTGGGCCTAGTTAAGGTTCGATATTTTTAGCCACAAATGTTCTATGGAGCTTTGTTTACAATATTTAAGCTTAAAAATAAGATCCATGTTGTTCATTTTTGTTTAAATAATTATTTACCTAGATTCTTTTACGAAATTTGGTTTAATTTCAAAAAATCAAAAGTCACCGTTAGGCCTGGTTTAGGTTCGATATTTTTGGCCACAATTGTTCTTTGGAGCTTTGTTTACAATATTTAGGCTTAAAAATGTAACCCATATTATTAATTTTTGTTTAAATAATTATTTACCTTGACACTTTTACGAAATTACGTTTATTTTCAAAAAATCAAAAGTCACCGTTAGGCCTGGTTTTGGTTCGATATTTTCAGCCACAAATGTTGAATGGAGCTTTGTTTACAATATTTAAGCTTAAAAATGTGACCCATATTGTTCATTTTTGTGTAAATAATTATTTACGTTGACACTTTTACGAAATTTGGTCTATTTTCAAAATATCAAAAGTCACCGTTAGGCCCAGTTTAGATTCGATATTGTCGGCCATAAATATTCTATGGGGCTTTGTTTACAATATTTAGGCTTAAAAAAATAACACATATTCTTCATTTTTGTTTAAATAATTATTTACCTTGACACTTTTACGAAATTTGGTCTTTTTTCAAAAAATCAAAAGTCACAGTTAGGCCCAGTTTAGGTTCGATATTTTCGGCCACGAATGTTCTATGGAGCTTTGTCTACAATATTTAGGCTTAAAAATGTGACCCATATTGTTCATTTTTGTTTAAATAATTATTTACCTTGACACTTTTACGAAATTTCATCTATTTTCAAAAAATCAAAAGCCACCGTTAGGCCTAGTTTAGGTTCGATATTGTCAGCTACAAATATTCTATGAGGATTTGTTTACAATATAAAGGCTTAAAAATGTGACCCATTTTGTTCATTTTTGTTTAAATAATTATTTACCTTGACACTTTTACGAAATTTCGTCTATTTTCAAAAAATCAAAAGTCACCATTAGGCCCAGTTAAAGTTCGATATTATCAGCCACAAATGTTCTATGGGGCTTTGTTTACAATATTTGGGCTTAAAAATGTGACCCGTATTGTTCATTTTTGTTTAAATAATTATTTACCTTGACACTTTTACGAAATTTCGACTATTTTCTAAAAATCAAATGTTACCGTTAGGCCCAGTTTAGATTCGATATTTTCGGCTACAAATGTTCTATGGAGCTTTGTTTGCAATATTTAGGCTTAAAAATGTGACCCATATTGTTAATTTTTGTTTAAATAATTATTTGCCTTGACACTTTTACGAAATTTCGTCTATTTTCAAAAAATCAAAAGTCACCGTTAGGCCTAGTTTAGGTTTGATATTTTTGGCCACAAATGTTCTCTGGAGCTTTGTTTACAATATTTGCGCTTAAAAATGTGACCCATATTGTTCATTTTTGTTTAAATAATTATTTACCTTGACACTTTTATGAAATTTCGTCTATTTTTTAAAAATCAAAAATTACCGTTAGGCCCAGTTTAGTTTCGATATCTTGCCACCAATGTTCTATGGAACTTTGTCTACAATATTTAGGCTTAAAAATGTGACCCATATTGTTCATTTTTGTTTAAATAATTATTTACCTTGACACTTTTACGAAATTTCGACTATTTTCTAAAAATCAAATGTTACAGTTAGGCCCAGTTTAGATTCGATATTTTCGGCTACAAATGTTCTATGGAGCTTTGTTTACAATATTTAGGCTTAAAAATGTGACCCATATTGTTAATTTTTGTTTAAATAATTATTTGCCTTGACACTTTTACGAAATTTGGTCTATTTTCAAAAAATCAAAAGTCACCGTTAGGCCTGGTTTAGGATCGTTATTTTCGGCCACAAATGTTCAATGGAGCTTTGTTTACAATATTTAAGCTTCAAAATGTGACCTATATTGTTCATTTTTGTTTAAATAATTATTTGCCTTGACACTTTTACGAAATTTCGACTATTTTCTAAAAATCAAATGTTACAGTTAGGCCCAGTTTAGATTCGATATTTTCGGCTACAAATGTTCTATGGAGCTTTGTTTACAATATTTAGGCTTAAAAATGTGACCCATATTGTTAATTTTTGTTTAAATAATTATTTGCCTTGACACTTTTTCGAAATTTCGTCTATTTTTAAAAAATCAAAAGTCACCGTTAGGCCTAGTTTAGATTTGATATTTTTGGCCACAAATGTTCTCTGGAGCTTTGTTTACAATATTTGCGCTTAAAAATGTGACCCATATTGTTCATTTTTGTTTAAATAATTATTTACCTTGACACTTTTATGAAATTTCGTCTATTTTTTAAAAATCAAAAGTTACCGTTAGGCCCAGTTTAGTTTCGATATCTTGCCACAAATGTTCTATGGAGCTTTGTCTACAATATTTAGGCTTAAAAATGTGACCCATATTGTTCATTTTTGTTTAAATAATTATTTACCTTGACACTTTTACGAAATTTCGTCTATTTTCAAAAAATCAAAAGTCACCGTTAGGCCTAGTTTAGGTTTGATATTTTTGGCCACAAATGTTCTCTGGAGCTTTGTTTACAATATTTAGGCTTAAAAATGTGACCCATATTGTTCATTTTTGTTTAAATAATTATTTACCTTGACACTTTTACGAAATTTGGTCTATTTTCAAAAAATCAAAAGTCACCGTTAGGCCTGGTTTAGGATCGTTATTTTCGGCCACAAATGTTCAATGGAGCTTTGTTTACAATATTTAAGCTTCAAAATGTGACCTATATTGTTCATTTTTGTTTAAATAATTATTTACCTTGACACTTTTAAGAAATTTCGTCTATTTAAAAAAAATCTAAAGTCACCGTTAGGCTTAGTTTAGGTTCGATATTTTCGGCCACACATGTTCTATGGGGCTTTGTTTACAATATTTAAGTTTAAAAAGATGACCCATATTGTTAATTTTTGTTTAAATAATTATTTACCTTTACGAAATTTCGTTTATTTTCAAAAAATCAAAAGTCGCCGTTAGGCCTAGTTTAGGTTCGATATTTTTAGCCACAAATGTTCTATGGAGCTTTGTTTACAATATTTAAGCTTAAAAATGTGACCCATGTTGTTCATTTTTGTTTAAATAATTATTTACCTAGACACTTTTAAGAAATTTCGTCTATTTTCAAAAAATCAAAAGTCATCGTTAGGTTTTTTGAAAATTGACTTTGTTTCGATAGATGTCTTATTGAAAAATCGGGGTAGATCCTAAGTTAAAAGCTTATTGTAATTACTATGACACTACAGGAATTTTATTAATTATGAATTTTAATCTATTTCATGTAAATTAGTAAAGATAACTTGGAAATTTACTAAAGGCAGAAATAGTGGAGGCGCTGTATTCGTGGCTGAAATTCATTGAAATTTATGGCTAACTTCCTGTCGGTAAATATTTTTCGAAAAATTAGAAACATTCTAGGTGAAACGCCTCGTGACAGTTAGCTATGTTACAAAATTCTTAGACTCTATTAGACTCTAACGCAAATAATATTAATTAAATGCAATCGAAATAATCCATCAATAAAATGAAATTTATTAATAAATGAGCAGTATCGAATTGAAATCCATTGAAACGAGTAATCGTGAAAAGATGGGCGTTTTGAGCGTATAAGTTTGGTGTGAATGCGAGGAATCAGGGCATGAATGCTCTCATTTAAAATGCTGCAGCGCCTTTTTAAAGTCGAGGGGCCGTCGTTAAATTCGGATTTAGCGCGAGCGTCTGCGAAAAAAAGGGAAAAATCGAATCGAGGCACGTTCGAGTTATGTCTGCGAAAAGGGCGGAATGTTGCACGTGAAACATTTCTTTCTCCTCCGCCATCGAGGGGATAAATTAGGACGCCGTTTTGGGTAACTGCTTGAAAATCATAAAATACCTTTATGAATTGAAACAAAAATCGTGACTTGCACAATGGGAAAACTGTGGGATCTCGAGAGTTGTCATCGACTCGGTGCACAATGAGCTCCAAGATTTATAAAAGTCATAAAGTGCTCATTTGTAATTAACTAACAAAAAAAGAGCTTTATATGAGGGGTGTAAAAGTCGGAAACACTTCGTTGTTTGACGATTTATTGCAAAGAGTTTATTTGACCACTTCCTTTCTCATCTGATCAGAAAGTTTTTTTTGCCACTTTTCATCGTTTCTATCGATAGTTCTAGTCCCTTTTTTATTATACTGCTTCTTTACATTATACAACATTTTAACACATTGGCTGCCAACCAGTTTCTTTTTGTAAAATGTCAAATAAATAAGTTTTCTTTGTTTTTAAGTTTTATTTTATAAAATGAGTAAGAATATGCTTATTTAATTTAACTTGTGACTGGCAGCGCTAAATAGTAAGTTCAAAGTAGGTACTCACTGTCAGTCATCGGTGACTGACGTGGCCCCATTGGAATACTTCAGTGCCAGTCACCGGTGACTGACAAAGCGGTCAACGTGTTAAGTATTCACTTTTCTTCTTCTTTCCCTTCACTAATCATGAATTTTTTTTTTTTACAGAAATTGCTTGTGATAGTGTGTTTGTCTGTGAGCACTGTATTCAAAAACTAATTTAACAATTAACATGAAACTTTGAACGCAAGTCTTATTAGACAATCCGAAGAACTGTAAAGCTTTTGGTAAAATTTCGTACACCAGAAGAATTTTCTTGATGTTTTTCTATAATTTTTTAAATATGGAAAATATTACGACAAAATGTTAGCAAATATTGAGGACAATAAAGAAATGAACATATATCAGGTATAAGTATTTTTCGAAATCTCTTTAGTTTTTAAATAAACAGTAAAGATTACTCGAATTTGTAGCGTAATTTGTTATTTTCATCTTTCGTAATTTTGACGTTTCAAACCCTTTTCGGCGCTTATTTTCAGGATTTTTTAGAACATTTTTTTCAAAACTTTTTGTCAGGACTTTCGGGACTGTTTTTTGGGGCCTCTTTTCGGGAATTTTTTCTTTACAACATTTTTTTATGGATTTTTTTCAGCACTGTTTTGCAGAACTTGATTTTTGAACTATTTTTCAGGACTTTTGTTAGGACTTCTTTCTTGGGACTGTTTTTTTGTTGGATCTTTTTTCGGGAATTTTGTGGATTTTTTAAATATGGAAAATATTACTACAAAATTTTAACAAATATTGAGGATAACAAAGAAATGAACATTTTCGGTTTGAATATATTTTTTTTAATAAAATTATTGTTTTTTCTGAAAAAAAAAATTTTTTTATGGATTTTTTCAGCACTGTTTTGCAGAACTTTTGTCAGGACTTTTTTCTGGGCATTTTTTATAGGACTTTTTTCAAGACTTTTTTCAGAACTGTTTTTGCAGGACTTGATTTTTTAGCTATTTTTCAGGACTTTTGTCAGGAATTATTTCTAGGGGCTGTTTTTTTTTGGGTCTTTTGTCGGGAATTTTGTCTCTAGAACATTTTTTATGGAATTTTAAATATGGAAAATATTACTACAACATTTTAACAAATTTTGAGGACAACAAAGAAAGTAACATTTTCGGTTTGAACATTTTTTTTTATAAAATTATTGTTTTTTGAAAAAAAAAATGATTTTTTTGTGATTTATGGTTCATAATTATGGAACGACAATAGTTACATCAATTAAAAAAATATATATAAAAATGTACAACTCATACGGCATAAGTTTTTTTTCGAAATGTCTTTAGTTTTTAAATAAACTGACGGTAAAGATTACTCGAATTTGAAGTATAATTTGTCATTTTCATGTTTCATAATTTTGATGTTTCAAACTTTTTTCGGCGCTTCTTCAGGTTTTTCTTGGACATTTTTTTCAGGACTTTTTGTCAGGACTCCTTTATCGGGACTGTTTCGTGGGGCCTTTTTTTCGGGAATTTTTTCTTTAGAACATTTATTTACAGGTTTTTTCAAAACTTGATTTTTTAGATTTTTTGAGGACTTTTTGTCAGGATTCCTTTTTCGGGACTGTTTTTTTGGGGCCTTTTTAGAGAATTTTTTCTTTAGAACATTTTTTTATGGATTTTTTCAAAACTTTATATTTTAGCTATTTTTCAGGACTTCTTTCTCGGGACTGTTTTTTTTATGGATTTTTTAAATATGGAAAATATTACTTCAAAATTTTAATAAATATTGAGGACAATAAAGAAATGAACATTTTCGGTTTAAACATATTTTTTATATAAAATTATTGTTTTTTGAAAAAAAAATTGATTCTTTTGTGATTTATGGTTCATAATTATGGAACGACAATAGTTACATCAATTAAAAAAATATATATATAAAAATGTACAACTCATATGGCATTAGTGTTTTCGAAATCTCTTTAGTTTTTAAATAAACTGACGGTAAAGATTACTCGAATTTGAAGTATAATTTGTCATTTTCATCTTTCATAATTTTGACGTTTCAAGCTTTTTTTCGGCGCGCTTCTTTTCAGGATTTTTTTAGAACATTTTTTCCGGACTTTTTGTCAGGACTCTTTTTCGGGACTGTTTTCTGAGGCTTTTTTTGGGAATTTTTTCTTTAGAACATATTTTTTGTTTTGCAGAACTTTTGTCACACCTTTTTTGTGGGCATTTTTCATAGGACTTTTTTCAGGACTTTTTTCAGAACTGTTTTTGCAGGACTTGATTTTTTAGCTATTTTTCAGGACTTGTTTTTTTTTGGGTCTTTTTTTTTGGGAATTTTGTCTTTAGAAAATTTTTTACAGATTTTTTAAATATGAAAAATATTACTACAAAATTTTAGCAAATATTGAGGAAAACAAAGAAATTAACATTTTCGGTTTGAACATATCTTTTTATATAAAATTATATTATTGTTTTTTGAAAAAAAAAAGTTGGAATTTTTTGTGATTTATGGTTCATAATTATGGAACGACAAAAGTTACATCATTTAAAAAAATATATATAAAAATGTACAACTCATACGGCATAAGATTTTTTCGAAATCTCTTTAGTTTTTAAATAAACTGACGGTGAAGATTACTCCAATTTGAAGTATAATTTGTCATTTTCATCTTTCATAATTTTGACGTTTCAATGTTTTTTCGGCGCTTCTTTTCAGGATTTTTTGTCAGGACTCATTTTTCCTAACTATTTTTTTTGGGCCTTTTTTTCTGGAATTTTTTCTTTAGAACATTTTTTTATGAATTTTTTCAAAACTTGATTTTTAGATTTTTTTCAGGACTTTTTGTCAGGACTCCTTTTTCGGGACTGTTATTTTGGGATTTTTTTAAGAGATTTTTTTCTTTAGAACTTTTTCTATAGATTTTTTCAGCACTGTTTTGCAGATCTTTTGTCAGGACTTTTTTTTGGGTATTTTTATAGGAATTTTTTTCAGTATTATGTTTTAAGAGTTTTTCAGAACTGTGTTTGCAGGACTTGATTTTTTAGACTTTTTCAGGACTTTTTGCCAGGACTCCTATTTCGGGACTGGTTTTTCGGGATTTTTTTCTTCAGAACATTTTTTTGTAGATTTTTTCAGCACTGTTTTGCAGAACTTTTGTCAGGACTTATGTTTCAAGACTTTTTTTCAGAACTGTTTTTACAGGACTTGATTTTTTAGACTTTTACAGGACTTTTTGTCAGAACTCCTTTTTCGGGACTTTTTTTTTGGGGCCTATTTTCGGGAATTTTTTCTGTAGAACATTTTTTTTCTGGTTTTTTTTTGAGCACTAGTTTGCAGAACTTTTGTCAGGACTTTTTTCTGGGCATTTTTTATAGGACTTTTTTTCAGTATTATGTTTCAAGACTTTTTTCAGAACTGTTTTTGTAGGACTTGATTTTTAGACTTTTTCTGGACTTTTTGCCAGGACTCCTATTTCGGGACTGTTTTTTCGGGATTTTTTTCTTCAGAACATTTTTTTATAGGTTTTTTTCAGCACTGTTTTGCAGAACTTTTGTCAGGACTTTTTTCTGGGCATTTTTTATAAGACTTTTTTTCAGGATTATGTTTCAAGACTTTTTTCAGAACTGTTTTTGTAGGACTTGATTTTTAGACTTTTTCAGGACTTTTTGCCAGGACTCCTATTTTGGGACTGTTTTTCGGGATTTTTTTTCTTTAGAACATTTTTTATAGGTTTTTTCAGCACTGTTTTGCAGAACTTTTGTCAGGACTTTTTTCTGGGCATTTTTTATAAGACTTTTTTTCAGGATTATGTTTCAAGTCTTTTTTTCAGAACTGTGTTTGCAGGACTTAATTTTTTAGACTTTTTTCAGGACTTTTTGCCAGGACTCCTATTTTGGAACTGTTTTTCGGGAATTATTTCTTCAGAACATGTTTTTATAGATTTTGATAGCACTGTTTTGCAGAACTTTGGTCACGACTTTTCTGGGCTTTTGTATAAGATTTTTTTCAGGATTATGTTTCAAGACTTTTTTCAGAATTATGTTTGCAGGACTTGATTTTTTAGACTTTTTCAGGACTTTTTGCCATGACTCCTATTTCGGGACTGTTTTTTCGAGATTTATTTCTTCAGAACATTTTTTTATAGATTTTTTCAGCACTCTTTCGTAGAACTTTTGTCAGGACTTTTTTCTGGGCATTTTTTATAGGACTTTTTTCAGAACTGTTTTTAGCAGGACTTGATTTTTTAGACTTTTTTTATGACTTTTTGTCAGGGCTCCTTTATCGGGACTGTTTTTTGGGACCTTTTTTCATAAATTTTTTCCTTGGAACATTTTTTTATGGATTTTTCAGCACTGTTTTTTAGAACTATTGTCAGGACTTTTTTCTGGGCATTTTTTATAGGACTTTTTTAGGACAATGTTTCAAGACTTTTTTGGTATTTTTTTCAGGACTCTTATTAAGAACTTTTTTGTCAGAACTTGTTTTCATGGTATTTTTTTTATGACTTTATTTTCTAAACTTTTATTTCAGCAATTTTTAGGAATTTACCGATTTCTGTCAGGTTTTTATAAGATATTTTTTTCAAGACTTTTTTTCAGAACTGTTTTTGCAGGACTTGATTTTTAGACTTTTTTCAGGACTTTTTGTCAGGACTCCTTTTTCTGGACTGTTTCTTACGGCTTTTTTTCGGGAATTTTTTCTTCAGAACATTTTTTTATAGATTTTTTCAGCACTGTTTTGCAGAACTTTTTTCTGGGCATTTTTTATAGGACTTTTTTCAGGACCGTGTTTCAGGACTTTTTGGAATTTCTTTTTCAGAACTGTCTGCAGGACTTTTATTAAGAACTTTTTTCAGGACTTGTTTTCATGGAATTTTACATTAGGACATTTTTTTCAAGATTTTTTTAAGGTCTTTTTTCAGGACCCTTTTATATGACTTTTGTCAGGACTCTATTTAGGATTTTTGGGGCATTTTTATCGGGACTATTTTCCAGGACTTTTTTTAGGATTTATTCATGACTTTTTAGGACTTTTTACGACCCTTCTTGGGATTTAAGGATATTTTTAAGTACATTTATTTCTGAATTTTTTTCTGTAGAATTTATTTTTTAAGACTCTTTTTTACTTACTTTTACTTTTACTTTTTTCAGGGTACTTTTTATAGGATTAAGTTTGGATTGCTGACATTTCTTTGTCGTCCATGATTGGGGAATTGTTTTACTGGGAAATTAAAAAATGTATAGTTTTGAATATGTTTGCAGATTTTATCTAAATCTTAAAGAGCATAAAATTTGAGAAAATTTGCAAAGTTTCAAGTTTCTAGCAAGTGTTTTTGTATATTTTCTTAACGCTCAGAAAATTCGCAATTTTTGAATTATAAAAACTTTAATTCAATTGCGATTATTTTGAAATCTAGTAAAAAATATTTGCAGATTTAAACTTAATCTTAAATCAGAAGTCATTTTGAGGAAATTTGCAAAGTTTCAAGTTTCTAGCATGTGTTTTTGTATATTTTCTTAACGCTCGGAAAATTCGCAATTTTTTATTTTCAAAAACTTTAATTCAATTGCGATTATTTTGAAATCTAGTGAAAAATATATTTTAATGCTCGAGAAATTCGCATGTTTGTGAATAATTTATTTTGGATTTTATTTAATTTGCTGAAAGAAAATTGTGTACCTAAATTAAAGAATAATTTTTCTTCATCATTTGGCGAATACGGTGGAACGATTTAATTTTTGGATTGTTTTTTTACAGATATTTTCCGACCACCTTGCACGGTAATTACAAGTTTATCAAATTTAAATTGCCCAATCGCCGCAAATTTTCTAAACTGGAAAGTGAGTGGAGTCTCGTGATTGGCGATTAAATGCCCGAAGACAAGTTTTTTGTGCGATTTCGAATTCTTATCGGCTCGTCTTGCCCGGGTCCGACTGATAACACCAGTCTGCACGTCGCCGCCGCGAATGATGTGCGAATCGCACTATTATTTTTCCGAAAACCGTTTCTTCGAGATTTCGGCTACGGAAAAAACCCGGGGGTTTTCGTCCCGAACGCGTATTGTTTCCCTTAAACGAAGGGGAGTACGTGTGAACAGTTTGTGCAAGACCATCAGTGATGGGTTTACAAGATTTAATACCGTTTTTGCGGTATTAAACCCTGCAAACTCCCTTGGATTGCAGTGCTAGTGTGGGATTTTCCGTTCCGTTCCATCCACCCATCCCGAAGGAAGGGAGAAAGGAGGGACGATCTTCACCTGACTTCATATGACATCTTTAGCAAGTTAAGAAGAGGTAAGGTAGGTCCGAGAGTAAGCTATTGGACGCCGTAATGTTTTGGGGTGAGTGACTTTGCTTTTAGCAATAATTCCATTTTATTAAACCAAAGTATACAAACAATTTTTAAGTTTACCACTAGAAACATCACCTTTATTTTTTACATATTTTTGCTTATAATAGATAATTATTATTAGGAATAATAAGATGTTTCTAAATCTTACTAGTTTTTTTTTTTAAATAAATCGATAAATATGAAAAATATCATCTATTATTATTAAATCGGAAAAGTAACAATCACATCAATATTTTTAATATGAAATATTCAATATAATTCCACTGTTCGCATTATTCTCTGTAAAGTATACAGACAATTTAACTTAAACAATAGAATTAATTATCAACATCTTTACATCCACGTAATTTTATATATTCAAATAAGAATTATGATGATTTCGTTTTAAATCCGGCGAGTGCAATTAGCTAATTAGTCGCGCAAGACAATGGAAACCCGCCTTTTGTTCTCCGCGCTGCACCGCTGGAAAATTGGACGGACCGTTTTAATGTTGGATACAAAGAAAAAAGAAACGTCGAAACTGCTTCAGACATAATTAAAACTCATTAAAGCAGCGATAGCAAACACTGACCATTGTTTCGGAGACGCTCTCCTATTATCAGCCTCCGTAGCCCTATTCTCTCTTTCCCTCTTTCCCTTTATTAAGTCCAGTAATTACGCGGAGTCGTGAAGATGTGGTTTTTAAACTGCACCCTCGGGATTTTATCGATGGGAATGCTGGAGAGACGACCGCTTTTGCGATAACGTCAACGTCCTATTTAAGAAGAGTGGAGAATATTGGGTGAGCGTAGGGTATGTTTATATTATCTATTCAGGGTCTTTTTTATTTAGTTGCCGGTGGTTTAGTTGCTTTGAGATTTGAATTAACCCGCCAATGATGACCCCACTGGTGTGTGAGACCGGGTGTGTCGAATAACTTTATTCTTCGTTATTGTTTTTTGTTGCAATTTCGAGTAGCTGCCGCATTGCAGAGCTTAAATTGATAAAATATCTTTGTTTTATTGTCAAAGAGCATAAATTAAAAAAAAACATGAACTATTAGTGACAGGTTTCGAAAAATCTTCAGTTGAAAACCCCTGTGCGTGAGACCGGCGTCACCATTAAATTTGCGTCACCGATGGCGGGTTAAACAAACACGACTTCAATTTGATGGCAGTTTAGCCATAATCGAGTTTGGCTCAAATATTTGATAGGCAATGCATGAATCATAAATTGCGAACATTACTTATTTCTTTCGACGTCTAGTTACCTTCTTAACTTAGCCTACTATGTTTAAAATGGATCTTCAGTCAATCAATGGCGCACTCACGAAAATTATGGGAGGTGGTTTATGGGGTTAACATGTAGCATTCAATTTCAAATAATTAACCTTTTTTTAAATAAGAGGCATTCGCACATCAAATACGTCATACGAATTTATATGGTAACATAGTGCCAAGATATATCCAAAGCGGTTGATGTAATTTTTTTCCTATTTAATGAAATTGCTTAGGTATAATGTTTGGAAAAGATTATTGTTTTGATTTTTTCTAGATGATTGTATAACTAGGGAATTTAATTTTGAAATTTAATTTTTGGCGATTTATAAAATTTGGATACAATAACATAAATATTATTTTAACCCTTTAACGACCACGAGCCACTATAGTGGCTTTCATTTTGTTGCGTCGGTATACCACAAGCCACTTAGTGGCTTTCATATTTTTGCATCTGTATACCATGAGCCCCTACAGTGGTTTAGATTGAATTTTTTTAGTTACCTATTGTATTATAAATTTTACAGTGAAAATAAATATTTAGTGTAATTTAAAGTATATTAAAAGTTTCTTAGATGTAAACAAGCTATCGTTTAAATATATTTTTAATATACTGGGTGTTCATTTTATAATGCAAAGTTGATAACCTTTCATTTTCTTAAATAGAACACTATGTACATGTTTACATTTTTTAATTCTAAGATTGGATCTAAATATTTTATCTAGAACTATTTTTTTTACAAAATGCATTTTAAGTTATAAGCAGTTAATTTCAAAATCGTCCCTAGAGATGGAATAAAAATGTTGCAAAAAATTATAAACGGTACATTATTGTTATAAAAATGCAAATGGATTCGTTTTGCGTCTATTTACTAACTAAAACAGCATTTTTGTTGATGAAATACCGATTAAGATAAAAGTTACGAATTTTCAAAAGTTTAAAATTTTTGTCGGAATTAAAAACTAGTGAAAACCATTGCGTTATTATTTTGGAAATGCTAACAGAAACTTTTTCATCTATTTACTAACCAAAACAGTTTATTTTTTTACAAATTATTCACTCAGACAAAAGTAATGACTTTTTAAAATCTTCTTAAACTTTAACAGGAATGAAAAAATATAAAAATTAAAAACGTGAAACGTGAGCTATTGTTTTGCAAATGGTAAGATATCTGCATCTATTGATCAATCAAAACAGTTTTCTTTCCTATAAAATTACGACTAGTTATAAATTTTTATAACTAAAGAATTTTAGCTAGAATACAATAACAAATTGAAACATTGAAATAGTTGCGCTATTGTTTTCAAGTGCCACCAGGTATATTTTGCAACTTTTAGCTAACCAAATCGGATCAGTTCTCTACAAAATGTTTACTAGAATAATAAATATGAATTTTCAAAATTGTCCCTGCCGCAAGTGTAAAATCCTAGTTAGAATTTAAAAATGTAAAAAAAATGAACTCATTGCATTATTGTTCTAAAAATTCTTACAGATACGTTCGAGGAAATTTTGACTAAAATGAAAGTTAGGAATTTTCAGAATTGTCCCAGAAGCATTATTGAAATTTTAGGCAGAATTCAAATATTGTTAAAAAAATTAAAATGTCGAAATATTGTCCAAAAATCAAAAATCAAAAACAGTGCGCGCTTTAGATGGAATATATTCAGTAAAACCCAAATTACATATTTTTGGAAAAATTCCTCGAACAGATAAAGGGTCCTCCCGGTTAAGATAAGCGAAATGCCCCCAGAGTCGGAATTCCTGATTAACCAAATAACGTTGTATCTTGAGGTAAGAATTATCTGCGGACATGGTTTATAAGATTTTTTTCTAAACGTCAACCCTAACCTGTAAAATTGAAAAATTCGAAAAAAAGATAAAAATTCGATTTTTTGGAATGACGCACCACTCTAAATGTATTAAAAGTTCCTGTCAAAGGTAAAATTAATCGACTTTTATAAAGCCGTGAAAAAAACGGCGTGCACCTCAACGAATTATCCCTCTAAAAATGAAAAATTTGTTTTCTTAATTTTTTTGAGATACCTAATAACCTACCTTGATAATTTTTTCAGAATTTTGCATTACACACCTCGGCAGATAAGAAATTAAAACAAAAAATAACCCTTTTTGAGCCCAGGTGGGGTGAGGGGAGGGGTGGGGACCATATAAACCAGAGCCCTGCAGAAGCGGGTTTTCGAAAGCCCGGCCCGGCCCGATGAAACGAGAATGTGCAGCGGGCCTGGCCCGGAATATTCAAAGCCCGGCCCGGCCCGGCCCGTCCCCGAAAAATGTTGAATTAAATAAATAAAATGACTGTACCCATGTATTCCTTCAAGTTCTTAAAATACATTGAATTCGTGTTAATAACATTTTTTTTCAATTAACTTTGTTGTTGCGTTCCAAAATATAATAAAATTAAATTTATCCAAGCCCGGCCCGGCCCGGGTTAAATTATCCATCCGAAAGCCCTGCCCGGCCCGGTCCGGAGTTTGGCCCATGCAGGCCTCTGATATAAACCATGTCCGCGGATAATTCTTACTTCAAGATAAAACATTATTTGGTTAATTAGGAATTCCGAATCTGGGGGCATTTCGCCTATCTTAACCGGGGGGACCCTTTTCTTTTATAAGAATACACATTTTTGCACGAAAGTCGATTTTCAGTCGTCATTTGTTTTTGAGTAATGACTTCATCCATTTTGTTTTTAAACGGCAACCCCCTATTTTTGTTTTTGATTTTGAGAGTTCTTTTCATTGCCGAACTGGCAGTATAAAAATGTTGCCATCTTACATAAGAATTTTTTTGAGTAAATGACAATTGAAGGTCTTTGCCCCAGCACTTTTTTTTTCAATCTTTACATATAATACAATTTCAGCAAGCCGGCGCACCCCCGCACTACGCGCATTTTTTTGACAATTGCTTTACGAATAGGTGGATTGGCAGGCGAGGACCGATAGTACAACCCGAGAGACAGAGATGAATGCCCAGAATTAGCCAGGAAAATATTCAAAATGTTCAAGAAGAATTTCTATATGCTCGAAAACAAAACAAAAACAAAAAACGAAAAACAAATAAAATTTTAAAAAACGCGCCTAGTGCTAGTCTTGCTGAAACCATATTGTATTATATGAAAGGTCAATATCATTTTTGTTTGGAAAAATTGCTAGAAGCGCTGGAACAAGGTCATTTTGCAAAAACTCTAAATATCGGGTTCTCACCTTCAATTGTCATTAACTCGGAAAATTTCTTATGTAAGATGGCAACATTTTTATACTGCCAGTTTGACAATAAAAAGATCTATCAAAATCAAGAACAAAAATAGGGGCTTGTCATTTAAAAACAAAATGGCTAACGTCATTACTCGAAAACAAATGAAGACTAAAAACAGACTTTCATGCAAAAATGTGTATTTTTATCAGAGAAAATCGACCTGTTCGAGGATTTTTTCCAAAAATATTTTATTTCGGTTTTACTGAATATATTCGAAACTTTAGGCGAAATTTAGAAAGAAATTGTGATAATAATTAAAACCGTTGCGCTATTACTTCACAAATGCTAACGGAAACGTTTGCGTATATTTACTAACTACAATAGTTTAATTCTCCGTACAAATTCAACTAAAACAAAACCTGTACTAAGGTGAAAATTCTAGCTGGATTTAAGAAGATTAAAAAAATTGAAACGATTGGTGTATTGTTTCGCAATTGCTAATAGATACATTTGCATCTATTTAATTATCAGAACAGTACCGACTGGAAGTTAGCCATAAATTTCACCCACGAATCCGGCGTCTTCACCATTTTTGACTGGTAAATTTCCAAGTTTTCTCTCCTAATTTACAGAAAATAGATTAAAATTCATAATTAATCAAATTTTTGTAGTGCCATAGTAATAACAATAAGCTTTTAACTTAGCATTTACCCCGATTTTTCGATAAGACATCTATCGAAACATGGTCAAATTAAAAAAAAAAGTCATCGCTAGGCGTAGTTTAGGTTCGATATGTTTGGCCACAAATGTTCCATGGGGCTTTGTTTACAATATTTAGGCTTAAAAAATGACACATATTCTTCATTTTTGTTTAAATAGTTATTTACCCAGACACTTTTACGAAATTTCGTCAATTTTCAAAAAATCAAAAGTCATCGTTAGGCGTAGTTTCGGTTCAATATTTTTGGCCACAAATGTTCCATGGCCTTTGTTTACAATATTTAGGTTTAAAAAAATTACATTACGAAATTTCGTAAAAGTGTCAGGGTAAATAATTATTTAAACAAAAATGAAGAATATGTGTCATTTTCTTAAGCCTAAATATTGTAAACAAAGGCCCATGGAACATTTGTGGCCAAAAATATCAAACCCAAACTACGCCTAACGATGATTTTTTGAAAATTGACTATGTTTCGATAGATGTCTTATCGAAAAATCGGGGTAAATCCTAGGTTAAAAGCTTATTGTTATTACTATGGCACTACAGAAATTTGATTAATCATGAATTTTAATCTATTTTCAGTAAATTAGGAGAGAAAACTTGGAAATTTGCCAAAGTCAAAATTGGTGGAGGCGCCGGATTCGTGGCTGAAATGTATGGGTAACTTCCAGTCGGTATATCCATGTCACTGTCACATAAGTCAAAAATGGTGAAGGCGCCGGATTCGTGGCTGAAATTTATGGCTAACTTCCAGTCGGTCAGAACAGTTTACTTCATTTAAAAAAATATATAAAGATCAAATTTTAGCTAGTACACTTTTATTATCGTTTCTAATCGCCGATGTAATATCAGCAGTAAAAAATATCAAACCTCGTCTTACATCTGGCTCAGATCACATCCCCGCTATCCTAGTGAGAGACTGCCATGTGGCGCTTATGAAGCCTTTACTGCACATTTTCAATTTGATTATCTCTACCAAGAATTACCCAGTATGTTGGAAACGCTCTAGAATTGTTCCAATTTTTAAGAATGGTGATCGTAAACTAATCCGGAACTATGTACCTATTTCTTTAATATGTAATTTTTCTAAACTCTTTGAGTTAATGTTATTTAAGGTAGTATCTCCACACCTCTCCACTCAACTCCTAGTCAATCAGCATGGTTTCCTTTCAGGTAAATCTTCAACTACTAATTTACTTGATTTCGTAGACACAGTTTCTGAGGCACTAGATAACAGAGTTCAAACGGATGTTGTATTTACTGATTTCGCCAAAGCGTTCGATCAGGTCCCCCATAATATTTTATTGCCTTAAGCGATGATTTAATTGAATTATTTAAGTCCTATTTAACCTCACGCTCCAACTATTTTTAACTTCAGGGCTTTAAATCCAGGGACTATATTACAACCAGCGTTGTTCCACAAGGATCCGTCCTGGGACCACTGCCTTTTAATATTATTTATTATTTATTATTATTATTATTTAAGTCTTTATTTTCAAAAATTAGTATACAAGATTGCAATACAAATTAGTGAAATAGTGTCAAAAGATAGTACAGTACAGAGTAATTACCACAGATTAATAATACGATATATATGTGTATAATAAATATAACAAGAATTAACAAATAGAACCGAATAAAGTCATCTAACGAAAGTTAAAAGGTATAGCGCTACATAGTTACCGATGATTTGAATTGTTACAGTTCGGTTAAGGAATATGGTTCTTTTGCGCACAGATATTCATACAAGCGGTTTCTAAAAACATTTAGGTTAGTTATGGCCTTAAGATTATTTGGAAGTCGATTAAAAAACTTCATAGCTACATATGAAGGGTGTTTTTCATATAATGATAAGCGATGAATCGGCAAAGCATAGTTAATATAATGCCTGGTATTGTAGCCATGCTGATTCTTGGTGGTGATGTTCACCTGACTTTTTAAAAGTTTTGTTAACGTCTCAAATATGTATATTCCATAAAATGTTAGCAGTTTATGAGTCTTAAAGTACCCTCTGCAAGACCTTGAATATGATAAGTCAAACATAATTCTTATCGCTTTTTTTTGCATTATAAAGATTTTGTTTGCATAACTACTACAACCGTAGTAAGTTATACCATATCTGATTTTAGAGCAAAGATATGCGTTATATACTAATTTTAGAATATCAATTGGGGCACCCGATCTTCTTAACATCCGTAACATGTAACATGCAGAACTCAGTTCCCTTTCTAGTGTTTCTATGTGTGCTTTACCACTCAGTCTATCATCCAGTATTATGCCAAGGAAACGAACGCAGTCTTTTGGTATAAAAGTTTCATTTAAAAATGTTAAAGTTGGTGGATAGTTGACCTTTGAGTTATTAGTTTTAAAAAATATTATTTCAGTTTTTGTTGTATTTAGTTTTAATTTGTTTTTAACAAGCCACTCATAACATTGCGATAGTAGTTGGCTGCACTTTGTTTCT
Source organism: Ocypus olens (assembly GCA_910593695.2). Classification (NCBI taxonomy): domain Eukaryota; kingdom Metazoa; phylum Arthropoda; class Insecta; order Coleoptera; family Staphylinidae; genus Ocypus; species Ocypus olens. The sequence continues at coordinate 11,838,757 of OU343061.1, forward strand.
ACATCAGCAACATTTTTACACGAGATCAGCAAGTTTGTATCATCTGCGTACATTTCTATTTTATTACCCGTCGTTTGAATCATTATGGCTAAATCATTAATGTAGATGATAAATAGTAGCGGTCCCAATATGCTGCCTTGTGGGATGCCCTTTGTTACAAATAGACTGCTTGATGTAATATTTTGTATCTTAACTTTTTGCTCTCTGCCAGTTAAATATGATTGAATTAAGTTTAATGCTATTCCTCGTACTCCATATTTTTGTAACTTCTGTATTAAAATGTGATGGTCTAAACTGTCAAAGGCTTTTGAAAGGTCTAGTAGTATACCAAGGGGAATTTCATTTAGTTCCAGTGTTTCAGTTATATTGAATAGATAATTATGCAGTGCTGTTATAACGGATTTATTTTTTCTGAAACCATGCTGAGCGGATGTAATTATATCGAATTTATTAAAAAAATCCAATAGTCTATTATTAATTATTATTTCAAGAATTTTAGCAAAGCAACTTATGATACTAATAGGCCTATAGTTGTTTAAATCACTTGGGTCACCCTTTTTATAAACTGGTGTCACAATTGATTTCTTTAGTACACTGGGAAAAATTCCAGATTCCAAACATGCATTTAATAAGTATGTAAGGGGCTCTATAATTTCATGAATAGTGGATTTAATTAATTTAGCAGGGATTTCATCGTATCCTGGTGATGTGTTTGACTTAAGTGAGTGAACGGCATTGTAAACTTCTGTTTCATCTACTGGTTTTAAGAACAAAGAATTTTTATTAGTTGAGATGTTATCATTGTATTCTAATGGAGTGTCATTTACTAATAGTTGATCAGTTGATTCTACAAAATGCTTGTTAAAATTATCTGCTAAAATTTTAGTATTATGTGTGTTATCAGTTTCTATATTATTTTGTGAGGTTGCGCCCGTAATTTCTTTGATAATATTCCAAGACGTTTTCATAATGTTGTTAGAACAGTAATATTTATTTCTAATATCGTTTTGTTTTGCGTTTCTTAGTAATAAGTCGTATTGTATCTTCTGTTGTTTATATAAATTTAAAAATGATGAATTGTATTGGGATATAACAAAATATGAATCTAATAGTTTCTTGCAGTTTTTGATTTCATCAGTGTTATAGATTCTTTTTTTTGGGTGTACGTTAGAGGATTTATAGATTTTAGGGAAAGAATAGTTGAATATTTCTAAATATACGTTTAAAAATACGTTCCATTGTTCGTTAATAGACTGGCTGCGATAAATAGGATTCCATATATTGGGATCACTAAGGCGGGATTTGAAATCATTAGTGTTATACTCGTTAATTTGTCGATGTGCCCGTTTTTTGTTTTCCTCCATTGACGGATATTGGTATGAGAGTTTAATTACAAAATGATCTGAAATATTATAATTGAGAACGTCAGTACTGTAACCAGATATAAGATTTGTGATGATATTATCAATTGTGGTTGCCGATTCACCGCTTATCCTAGTATGTCTGTCTATACACAACCTTACATTATATGATTCGAGAATATTTGTTAGGTCCCTACTTGTATTAGAATCGTACGCAGTATTAATGTTAAAATCACCTATAATAAAAAAAGTATTCTTACTGTTAGATAGTTTATCAAGCAATTGACACAGTAATTGATGAAATATGTTACAATCGGAAAGCGGCGCACGATACAAAACAACGCATGTGAATTTGCAATTACAATATTGTAGATCAACCGCTGCACATTCAAAAACCTTCTCAGTAGCTAATTTATTTATGTCCGTCCTTATTTTGAACTGTATAGTTTCCCGAATGAATATTGCGGAGCCACCATATGACACTTGTTTTGTCGGCCGCTTTTCACGACAATATTGAGTACCTAATGTGAATTTGCTTAATTTTGTTAGCTTAAGATTGTCCAACGGTAACCAATGTTCAGTTATTGCGATAATTGCGCAATCCATATAATTTTCAAGCATGGCTTCTAATTTTAAAGTTTTGTTTTGTAAGGAGCGCACATTACAATGCAATAAAGTGAATACAGATTTATTTGCAATTTTGCATTTTGATTGCTATGCAATTGTTTCATCATATGTTGTTTTTTGTGCAATAACATTTTTTAATTGAATTCGACATGGACAGTTTTAGCTCCATATGACATGACCAGAGTTTAACGAAATTCCGGTTTTGCTTGATTTTAGCAAACAATTGCCACATTTAAAATCTACTTTCAGCGCTTTACATGATTCGTTTTTATGTTCACCTGCGCACAGACCACATACCACTTTAACACAATTTATAGCCTTATGACCATAAGCACCACAACTGAAGCACTGAGTAATGTTAAAATGTTCATACACTCGGCACTTTTGTAGGCCAATTTTCAATGTTTTCATCGCTATAATAGTCTTGAAAAGTATGGGGCTGCACTCGAAAATCACTCCAAAATGTTCTTTCTTCACTCCAGTTTTTCTGATAAACGTCATCGTTGAGTTCTCTGTCAGCGGAATATTGTTCTGTTGAATTATTCTATTTTTCAAGTTTTCGTTATTCATATTTAGTTCCTCAGATATATGTATTATTTTAATTTGTGGGAGACGTTTTTTAACATCCACTATTTCACAATCAGTTAATTTATCTTTCAGTTGCAATTTTAAGTTATCCATCTCATTCTTGTTTTCACATTGAATGAAAATATTATTTTTTGACGTGTTTTTCACATCACAATTATTAAGAATTGTGGGATTTAAGTTATTAATTATTTTCTTCCTTGTTTCCGTACGTGAGCTATTAATTGGTTTTAAAAGAATCATTTATTTTTTTGCTGTCACCTCTGCATACATCGAGACTCCGTTTGTTTTTTCCTTCCTTGATATGGCCTCGGGTTCGCGGTCTTTCCTTCGTGAGCAGTGCTGGCAACATTTATCGTTATTAGTTAGAACATTGATTTTGTCTTCTAGTGAGGCTATTTTTTCCAAGAGTAACACATTATTTAATGAAAGAGACTTGTTTAATTCCCTCATTTCACTGATTAAACTGTCTTTCAGCATGCCTTCTTTGCTAGCATACTTAACCTCAGAATTAGACCTCGGTTTGCCCGGACACTCGTGTTTTATAATACACGATGGGTGGCATACCTCTAGACATGTAGGACACTTCGTTCTTTTCGCCACTTGGTTTTTACAAGCACTGTACGCACACAAATCACTACTGTTCGATTCACTCGATCGTTGCTCCGTGTCCGCCATCTTCAATATCAACATATTTTCATAAATGATGTGGGGAACCGTCTCAAATGTGACTATCAATTATATGCTGACGACCTTAAAATCTATAACAGGGTAAAGGAATTTCGTGACTACACCAACCTTCAAAATGACCTTGACACGTTGTGCAACTGGAGTACTGAAAACGGTCTAAAGTTGAATATTAATAAATGCAAAACTCTCTCGTTCTCCAGAAGTCTAAACCCTATTAGATTCGATTACAAGCTTGATGGAATGGTGCTGTCGCTTGTTTCTGAATTTTTTGACTTTGGTGACCACATAAGGAAAGTCTGCAACGACAGCTATAAAACTCTGGGATATCTGCTCCGCAATACCAGGTCTTTCCGGCATCAGACGGCTCTTATCAAATTATTTGTGGCTTTCATTAGAAGCAAGCTGGAATACGGGTCTTTGATTTGGTTCCCTCATCAAAAAACCTACATTGACATGCTCGAAAAGGTGCAAAGGAAATTTTTAAAGATTCTATATTTTCGTAAATTTGGCACCTATCCTGAACAAGAGTTTCCTCATGAAAGACTTCTCTCGGAATTTAATTTCCCTTCTCTTCATTCTCGGCGAATCATTTTACAATTGACATTTATTTTCAAATTGCTTAACGGATATTCCAACGATCCGACTCTGTTATCTAAGTGTTCCTTTCATGTACCACGTATCTGCCCTAGGATGAATATCATGTTCAATATCCCATTTTCAAACACCAATCACAGAGCCTCTAGTCCCCTTTGATCAATATTTAGGTCTGCGAATTCATATTGTAAAAATATTGATCTGTTCAATATTTCTCTTAAAGATCTAGTTAGGCAACTTGTAGAAATCATTCGTCATTATTATGTCTATTTTACGCCATTATGCTTATTACACATTATTTTTTAGTTCGCTTTGTCAATTTTCTCTATTTATAGTAAGAATTATTTTCTATTTTAAATTGTGATAATTTCTAAAATTGTCCTGTAATTAGTCTTTAGACTGTTGGATAATAAAGTTATTATTATTATTATTAATAATAATTATAAACCAAAAATGATTCTCCAATAAAAATGATTTTATGAAAAATATTTTCAAACAAAACATGTTCATTTTTCGTTGTCTTCAAAATTTATTTGAATGTTTTCGTAAAATTTTCCATATTTAAAAAAATATTGGAAAAAAACAAAAAACGGTTAAGGTAAACACCCATTTCCGGCGTATAGAATTTTACCAAAAGCTTTTCAGTTCTTCAGATTATCAAATAAGACGTATGTTCAAAGTTTCATGTTAATTGTTCAATTACTTTTTCAGATACAGCGCACACAGACATATAGACACACAGCACACACACACACAGACACAACAAAAATTCCAGAAATTGTTGAAATGGCATCTAGGGACCTCAAAACGGATATTTCCGGAAAATTTTGAAAAAAAAATCACGATCACAATACTTTCTCGTACTTCGTAACGGAGAAAGTAAAAATGAATGATTTTGCGTAATTTACTAACAAATACTTTTATATGTATTGATAACCTAAAACAGTTTAGTTTAAAATATTTTGACTAGGGCAAAAGTTAAGAATTTCCAAATATGTCCCTGCAGAGGGATTAGAATTAACAAAAAATGGAAATAATTAAAACCGTTGCATTATTGCTTTGCAAGTGCTACCAAATATGTTTGTATCTATTTAATATCTAAAACAGTTTCGTTTGTCAGGAAATTTCTAATTTCAGTTCATATAAATAATAATTTATCATTTTTACATGCTCCGTTACGAAGTACGAATGTATTGTGTCTGTGTGTATGTCTGTGTGTGTGTCTGTGCGCGCTGTATCTCAAAAACTAATAAAGCAATTGATATGAAACTTTGAACATCCGTCTTATTTGATAATCTGAAGAACTGAAAAGCTTTTGGTAAAATTTTGTACACCGAAAGCGGGTGTTTACCTTAACCGTTTTTTGTTTTTTTTCCAATATTTTCTTAAATATGAAAAATATAACAAAAACATTTAAACAAACTTTAAAGACAACAAAAAAATTAACATCTTTTGCTTGAAAACATTTTTCATTAAATCATTTTTATTCGAGAAAAAAATGTATTTTTTTTTAATTTTTGGTTTATAATTATAAAACGATAATAGTTACAGCAAATTTATGTTAATAATAATTGTAGAGAATGCTAAAATGAACAACTTATAAAGAATAGTTTTTTTTCGAAATCCCTTTAGTTTTTGAGTAAACTGAGTTTTTGAATTTGAAGTATAATTTTTCCATCTTTCATAATTTTGACGTTTTAAACGTCAGTTTCATCCGAGTTTACACAACGCTCGATGTACATTTAAAATATAGAGTACTGCCGCGACGGATGACAGAGAATTGACGTTGACAGCTAAGGCATTCAGTCATGACCGATTTGTAATTTAATCGTTTATAAAGGGTGTCCTATTTTAAATTGCAACCCCAAATATCTCGAAACCTGAACAACATGGCAAAAAATCTTTCAGAAAAAAATATTAGGGTTCGAAGGGGGACATGTGCTGGTGACCTTTAAAATGACCTTGGCGTTAATTTTCAAGGTCAACTTCGGTTTTTATATCGAACCCCTTATTTTTTAGTACGGGATCGTATTCTACCAGATTTTTTTTTGTAGGAAACGTTTTTTTTTAATGCTTTCTTTAAGAGTTTTTGTCACGAATTTTGTCCGTCGTTGTTTGAAATCTCAGATGAATTCAGGCTGTGATTCATACATTACCCTCGGCATTAGCATCAAAGGTGAGGGAGCAAGATCCCTGGATCTTACTCCCCTTGATATTTTCCACTGGGGAATAGTCAAGGAGAAACTATTTGCTGAAGCTCCAACAACAGTGCAGAACATGAAGGAGAGGAATACAGCTGCATTTCAAGCAATTTTCATGCAAACTCTTCAAAATGTTAACTATTGCCAGTGGGTACAGAAGTGTGACACTTGATCGAGCATTTGATTTAAGAACGAGATCGAACCTTCAGCCACTGAAACCATCGGCCCTTTTCAAAAAAAGGATTAAATCCTACAAAAAGTTTGTATTTTTTCGCGTAATAAAAAAATAAGGGGCTCCATTTGAAAAATTAAACTTGATCTTCGTTTGACCTCGAAAATTGATCCTACGGTAATTTTCAAGGTCAGCAGCATATGTCCCCCTCCGAACCCTATAACTTTCATTTGAAACATTTTCTGACATGTTGCTCATGTTGCTCAGATATTTGGGGCGGAAATTTCAAATGGGTCACCCTGTATAATGACCATTTTTTAAATTGCAATAAATTTGCCACATTTTGACGTTAGAATCATCAAAATCGGTGCACGCCATGGGCAGTTGTGTATTTGAAAATAATAAAAATTGCTATTTTTAGTCTTCGAACTTTAAAAACGTGCAATTTTTGACGTTTTCCGTTAATTTCATGAACATGTTTGTTAAACAGTTTTGATTTTGCCCCAAATTCGTCACATTTTGACGTTAGAATCATAAAAAGTGGACAACGCAATTGGCAGTTATGCACTTGAAAAAATCAAAATTGCAATCTTTAATCTTAGACTTTGAAAACGTGCAAATTTTGAGGTTTTTGGTTGCTTTCGTGAAAAAATGTCAACTATTTTTTTAAATTGCACTAATTTCTCCTAGTTTTGACGTTAGATTAATCAAAATCGGACAACGCGTTGAGGAGTTGTGCAACTTGCAAAATCAAAATTGCAATTTCAAATCTTTGTACTTTGAAAACGTGCAATTGTTGACGTTTTATGTTAATTTCACGAAAACATTTCCAGTTTTTATATTGCACAAAATTTTCCAAATTTTGACGTTAGAATCCTCAAAATCGGACAACGCATTGGTGCGTTTTATAATTCGGTGTTTTATTTTATTACATGTTCTTATCTTTGATTTATTTTAAACTGTCTGTAATGTCCTGTATATTAGAATAATTATATCGCTTAACTGTATTTTTATATTTGATTGTATATTTTATTTTGCAACTTAATTTTAACATTTTTATCATCTTCATATTTAGAATAATTTGTCAAATATTGTCTCCAATTTATTACAATTTTTTTTATGACATATGTAAACCTTTCGGTATTGACATTAATAAACCTACTTACTTACATTTTAAGAGAAATCAAAACGGCAATTTTAAATCTTTGGACTGCATTTTTGACGTTTTGTGTTGATTTTTCGAAAATATTTCTTAACCGGTTTTTAAATTACCTTAAATTTGCCACATTTTGACTTTAGAAACATCCAAATCTAATAACGCGTTTGTCAGTTTTGCAATTAAGAAAAAAATCAAAATCCTAATTTTAAACCTTCGGACTCTGAAACCGCGCATTTTTGACGCTTCCTGTTGATTTTTCGAAAATATTTCAAAATCCAATTTTTTCTCAGAGATTCCCTGCAGCAGGAAATATTTAATAAAAGTTCATAGATTTATAAGGTGAGACATCCTGTTTATTTTTCGTGCATTATTGCTGTTTATCAATTTAAGACCAAAGTTGGATAAAAAATTAAGCCCCTTCTGGCTTTAGAAATTATCATTCTGGATGCGCCACTGCCATCAATGGTTTATAGTTGACATTGCTTAGAAGTAGCTCGTAAAATTTCACAGCACAGGCTGAGTAAGGTGTTGGCGCGTCTCCAAGCTTCAATACTAAAACTGTTTTCAAGCATCTTTTCAAAAATTTTAAAATCCGCCACTGGTTCGTATTAATTAAAAAAAAAAGTTTAAACATTTTAGAAACAACCTTACTTGTTGCAGAAACCATTAAATAAATTCAATAAAACGAAATGTAACCTGAATATATGAATATTCAAAAATTAAAAAAAAAGTTTATTCGTCTATTCACATTATACAACAACATAGGATAATTAAATATCACTGAGAAGTCTTCAAATCGCCTGAAAAAATTTAACCAAATTAGAAACTAAACAAACAACGTATATAAAAATCGGAAGAAAAAGAGTACGAGGATGGCAATGGCTCCAATGCCTAGGGCAGTATATCTTCTTACTCTTAAAAAAAAGAAAATCAATCAAATTTATAAATAAAATATATTACAGAAACGCCAAAGTAGCGTAATCTATTGCCTGAATGTTGTACTGAACCAAATCCGAGTGGCTTAACCACCGACAAGATATGGATATTGCCAGCGGTGGCAAATATAACAGTGGCGCAATCTTTTGCCTGAATTCTGTACGGAACCAAATCCGAGCTTAACCACTGACAGGATATGGATATTGTTATATTTGCCGCCGCTGGCAATATCCATATCTTGTCGGTGGTTAAGCCACTCGGATTTGGTTCAGTACAGCATTCAGGCAATAGATTCCGCCAAGGTTTCTACCTTTAACGGTGTTTGGTGTTTCCCCATCAGCAACTAACTACACTGATGAGACCTGAAAGGCCGAAACCGGTCTGTAGGTATTCTGATGGGGAAACAATATTTAATGTTTAAAATATATCAAATATTTACTTGTAATAAATTTTAAATCCTTCAGGAATTGTCTCTATGGGATCCTTCAAAAGGTAAATTCTGCAGCCGCGCAAGTAAGATTTAAAAAACTCCGGCCAATCCAGTTCACGAAGATTGCAAAAGAACAGTTTCTTATCTTCCGCCGACATTTTCGAACAAAGCTCGTCTATCCTATGCGACTTGAAGCTGAAATGGCTCGTGCTGAAATACGAAATCACGTCGGCGAAACGATGGATTTTTTCGTAAGCTTTGTACAACCTAAAACAAATAAATGTAATTAAATAATTGACCGACGAGAAGTTAGCCATAAAAATTCCAGCCATAGATTTCCCGGCGCGTTCACCAATTCGGTGCGATTTTTAATTTTGATGTGTGCAGTGCCTTTCTGTGGGTGTATTTATCAACTACAAACTGTCAAAAGGCCATAAAAATTAAAACGAATAAACAAAAATTATCTGACAGCTCATTTAAAAAACTCGTAACACAAAAAGGGCATTGAAAAAAAATATTTTATTGTTGCAATGCCTTTCTGCAAGTACAGTTAACAATTACAAATCGTCAAAAAACCGTGATGAATGTTTCTTATATTTTTTTATTTAACATTAACAGAAAATCGTGGCCGGCCCATAAAACAACAAGGGCATTTTATTGTTGCAATGCCTTTCTGCAAGTGCAGTTAACAATTGCAAATCGTCGAAAAACCGTGATGAATTTTTCTTATATTTTTTATTCAACATTAACAGAAAATCATGGCCGGCCCATAAAACAACAAGGGCATTGCAAAAAAAAAATATTTTATTGTTGCAATGCTTTTCTGCAAGTGCAGTTAACAATTACAAATCGTCAAAAAACTGTGATGAATTTTTCTTATATTTTTTATTTAACATTAACAGAAAATCATGACCGGCCCATAAAACAACAAGGGCATTGCAAAAAAAAATTGTTTTATTGTTGCAATGCCTTTCTGCAAGTACAGTTAACAATTACAAATCGTCAAAAAACTGTGATGAATTTTTCTTATATTTTTTATTCAACATTAACAGAAAATCATGGCCGGCCCATAAAACAACAAGGGCATTGCAAAAAAAAAAATTTTTATTGTTGCAATGCCTTTCTGCAAGTGCAGTTAACAATTACAAATCGTCGAAAAACCGTGATGAATTTTTCTTATATTTTTTATTTAACATTAACAGAAAATCATGACCGGCCCATAAAACAACAAAGGCATTGCAAAAAAAAATTGTTTTATTGTTGCAATGCCTTTCTGCAAGTACAGTTAACAATTACAAATCGTCGAAAAACCGTGATGAATTTTTCTTATATTTTTTATTTAACATTAACAGAAAATCATGACCGGCCCATAAAACAACAAGGGCATTGCAAAAAAAAATTGTTTTATTGTTGCAATGCCTTTCTGCAAGTACAGTTAACAATTACAAATCATCAAAAAACTGTGATGAATTTTTCTTATATTTTTTATTTAACATTAACAGAAAATCATGACCGGCCCATAAAACAACAAGGGCATTGCAAAAAAAAATTGTTTTATTGTTGCAATGCCTTTCTGCAAGTACAGTTAACAATTACAAATCGTCAAAAAACTGTGATGAATTTTTCTTATATTTTTTATTTAACATTAACAGAAAATCATGACCGGCCCATAAAACAACAAGGGCATTGCAAAAAAAAAAATTTTTATTGTTGCAATGCCTTTCTGCAAGTGCAGTTAACAATTGCAAATCGTCGAAAAACCGTAATGAATGTTTCTTATATTTTTTATTTAACATTAACAGAAAATCGTGGCCGGCACATAAAACAACAAGAGCATTGCAAAAACAATTATTTTATTGTTGCAATGCCTTTCTGCAAGTGCAGTTAACAATTGCAAATCGTCGAAAAACCGTGATGAATTTTTCTTATATTTTTTATTTAACATTAACAGAAAATCATGGCCGGCCCATAAAACAACAAGGGCATTGCAAAAAAAATTGTTTTATTGTTGCAATGCCTTTCTGCAAGTGCAGTTAACAATTACAAATCGTCGAAAAACCGTGATGAATTTTTCTTATATTTTTTATTTAACATTAACAGAAAATCATGACCGGCCCATAAAACAACAAAGGCATTGCAAAAAAAATTGTTTTATTGTTGCAATGCCTTTCTGCAAGTGCAGTTAACAATTACAAATCGTCGAAAAACCGTGATGAATTTTTCTTATATTTTTTTATTTAACATTAACAGAAAATCGTGGCCGGCCCATAAAACAAGAAGGGCATTGCAAAAAAAAATACTTTATTATTGCAATGCCTTTCTGCAAGTACAGTTAACAATTACAAATCGTCGAAAAATCGTGATGAATTTTTCTTATATTTTTTTATTTTAACATTAACAGAATATCGTGGCCGGCCCATAAAACAAGAAGGGCATTGCAAAAAAAAATATTTTATTGTTGCAATGCCTTTCTGCAAGTACAGTTAACAATTGCAAATCGTTGAAAAACCGTGATGAATTTTTCTTATATTTTTTATTTAACATTAACAGAAAATCGCACCTAAATGGTGGAAGCGCCGGGAAATCTATGGCTGAAATTTTTATGGCTAACTTCTCGTCGGCAAATAATTGTACGAACGAGATGGGAAGGTATTGTTGGACATTTATCAATTAGTTGGAAACTGCTTAATTGGCCATTGGCCATAGACCGTTTAGGACTTTCGGCTCGTGGATTTTCGTAGAGGAGGCTAAGATAGAGACGACGCTGGTGCTGCACTACTTACTCTCATAGAGAAAGCAAATATTCCGCTGCAGTTTTAGTCAAATTTTCTTCCGCAGCCTCCTTGACGAACATCCACGAACTGCCGCTGTTACAGACAGTGGTGTATTGGTAAAATAAGAAGTAAGGGAACGCATGGTGAGAGCAAAGAAGTAAGAGAACGCATGGTGAGAGCAAAAAAATAGTCCGCGACTTTCCACAAGCAGCTTGCTGAAAGTTTTTCGGAGATCATCTTATTTTAAGCAAACTATTGTTTTCCTTGTAAGCTTTTTTATTTTTTTTTATTCTTATTCAACATATTAACAAACACAAACGCTATCCGTTTCTGAAAAAAGGTGCCGGAACGTCGTTCCTCCCTGTTCCCCCTCCAATACACCACTGGTTACAGAGCAATCCCAGTGTTAAACTTGCTGAACCATTGTTTTCTCTCATAAGTAAACCCAGAGATCACATTGTGGGGATAATTGAATTTCGCTTGTTTATAACAAATCAGGATACATTTTTTTGATGAAATTGAAGATATTTACTTACATTGGTTTTTTTCCAGTACATCTTAAATACGTGTCGACCATCAGTGCTGGCAGTAAATGTAGGAAAATCGTATACAAAGTGTGTACGAATTTATGTTTGTTCAAGTGGAAAAAGTAGACACCAATTGTATGAACTGTTGGAATATCGTATCCATTGATTTGTGTTAGTTGTCGGAATGTCTTCCAATTTAATGGATTGTACGAACAGGAATCGTAATTGTAGACGGGAATTTCGTAAAGTTGCTTATCTTCTTCAGTCTAGAACATGGACATGGAAAAGTCTTGATCAAATATGTACTACAATTTCCTATTTCGTTATTACAATAATTTGTTTATGCAGAGTGTTAGAGTGATATTGTGCGAACCTTTCAAAAACCCGCTCCCGTAGGTGGCGAGAATTACTTGCCAACATACAAAATGCAAGTGCAAAGCTATTATCGTGCAGGATCACTACTTCTATAGTTCGATCAACGGATCTTTGCGTGTGCGTAATTACCGAAAACGGAATGTTCTCGCTTAGGACGACATACGTACACACATTATTGCGCCTCATTTAACTTATCGTAGAGGGAGTAAACGCATGAAAATATTGTCGAAACTAGGTTCGGCTATCTATGACGTGCACGCAAAGATCCATTGATCAAAGTATACCACTGCCGAACCAGGATCACAAATGTCTTAATTTATTTCATGGGAAACATTGAGCAACAAATTGATCAGCGTTGTCAATGTAAAATGACCAGTAAACGAGCAATTGTCTCTGCATTAAAAACTTTTTTCTGCAGCTGTACCGAAAATAAAACTTTATGTATGATTTATTAAATCGAAAGTACCACTTACATAAATCGTAATGAAAGTAGTTATTTTCGGGACGATTTTGTTTCACTTTCGGAACGATTTCTATACTTTCGGGACGCTTTTTGTTACTTTCGGGACGATTTTGCTCCTATATGTAGGCGGCCTTGACAAAAACATCAACTTTGTATTTAATTATGACAGCGCTTGTCATAACATTCGTGTGTGTTTTTGCTTTTTTAACATAAAAAAAACGGCTGCAGAAAAAATATTGTACGTAACTCGTTCCAAAAGTGATTTTACGGGACTCGCAGGATTCCATACAACTTCCTACTCATCCAGTAAGATATCCACTTTCGGAACTTGTTACGTAAATTACTATATTCGATCAACACAACGATTTAATTCGATTGTTCAGGAATGCGATTAAACAAATTACTGAGCAGCCAAAACACCTGTCGGCCAACACGAAAGTCAATACAATGCACCAATAAACTGAATTAAAATACAAACACTGTCTTTCTTTAAGTGGCATTGCAACTCTTGCCGCGTTCCCGCTAGTTTTTAATAAAAAAATACATACATACATTTATTAGGCCACGACGAATATTGAATTATGTAAAAATCGCAAATCATATTTTGCGAAAATTTGGTTTTCTTCAATTCTTCAAATTTATTTAAAATTAACATTTTCGGCAAGCGACGAACCTCGGCTCCGCCTCGGCTCGTATTCGCCTCAAATGTTAATACGTCCTTACGTTCCTTGTTGCTTAAATAACTATTTTTACGGAGGAACTAGTTCTTGATTCATTTTACACTGATGGTAAACAACTTAACGATAACTAAGACAAAAATATTTTCATGTTAACGGAATCGCTAGAAATATTTGTCATATTTCAAAAAATGGTGATGTGGCCATCATGTTACTTTCTCCAACTTGATGATATAATTTATATTTACGCCTTTATGGTTTATTTTCAATTTAAATCATATTTTAAACGTACATCGAGCGTTTTGTAGACTCGGATGAAACTGACATTTAAAACGTCAAAATTATGAAAAATGGAAAAATTATATTTAAAAACTCAGTTTACTGAAGAACTGAAGCGATTTTGAAAAAAAAAACTTTTAATTAGTTGTTTATTTTGGCATTCTCTACAATTATAATTAACATAAATTTGTTGTAAATATTATCGTTTCTTAATTATAAACCAAAAATGGAAAAAAAATCATTTTTTTTTTCTCGAATTACAATGATTTTATGAAAAATATTTTATATTTTATCAAAAGATGTTTATTTCTTTTCTTTGTTGTCTTCAATATTTAATTAAATGTTTTTGTCATATTTTTCATATTTAAAAAGATATTGGAAAAAACAAAAAAAAACAGTTAAGGTAAACACCCACTTCTGGTGTACGATATTTTACCAAAAGCTTTTCAGTTCTTCAGATTATCAAATAAGACTTATGTTCAAAGTTTCATATCAATTGCTCTATTCGTTTTTGAGATACAGACAGACACACACCCACACACAGACACATTTTTTTCCAGAAATCGTCTAGGGACCCCAAAACGGATATTTTCGTAAAAAAATTGCAAAAATGTTCACGATCACGTTACTTTCTCGTATTTTGTAACGAAGAAAGTACAAATTACGGAACGTGATCGACATAAGTAATTCTGAGATATCTTGCAGGTGCAATAAAATTAAAAAAATGGTGATGTGGCCATCATGTTACTTTCTCCGACTTGATGGTATCATTTATATTTACGTTTTCATAGTTCATTTTCAATTGAAATCATATTTTAAATGCACATCGAGCGTTGCGTAAACTTGGATGAAACTGACGTTTAAAACGTCAAAATTATGAAACGGAAAAAATATACTTCAAATTCAAAAACTCGGTTTACTCAAAAACTATAGAGATTTCGAAAAAAACTTATTCTTTAGAAGTTGTTCATTTTGCTATTCTCTACAATTATTATTCACACAAATTTGCTGTAACTATCATCGTTTCATAATTATAAACCAAAAGTTAAAAAAAAATTAATAAATTTTTTTCTGGAATAGCAATGATTTTATGAAAAATATTTTCAAGCAAAAGATGTTCATTTCTTTGTTGTCTTCAATGTTTGTTTAAATGTTTTTGTGATATTTTTCATATTTAAGAAAATATTGGCAAAAAACAAAAAACAGTTAAGGTAAACACCTACTTCCGGTGTACGAAATTTTACCAAAAGCTTTTCAGTTCTTCAGATTATCAAATAAGACGTATGTTGAAAGTTTCATATCAATTGCTCTATTAGTTTTTGAGATACAGCGCACACAGACAGACACACACACACACACACACACACACACACACAGACAGACACACACACACACACACACACACACAGACACAAAAAAAAATTTCCAGAAATTGTTGAAATGGCATCTAGGGACCCCAAAACGGATATTTCCGTAAAAAAAATTTTTGAAAAAAAAATCACGATCACAATACTTTCTCGTACTTCGTAACGGAGAAAGTAAAAATGAAGGCCTAGGCCTAACCAAAAATTTTGATTTTTTATTTTAAATTGACCATATTTTTCAGTAGTGCTAAGTTAAAAAAAATATTTAAACGAAAATGAAGAATATTTGTCTTTTTTTTATTATGTAATATAATTAACAAAGCCCCTTAGAACATTTGTAGTAAAAAATATTGAACCTAAACCAGACCTAACAACGACTTTTGATTTTTTGAAAATTGATCATGTTTCATAGTAGTGCTAATATAAAAAATTATTTAAACGAAAATGAAAAAAATATGTGTCCTTCTTGATTGTTTGATATTATTAACAAAACCCGTTAGAACATCTACAAATGGCCAAAAATGTTAATTCTAAACTACGCTTAACCCTTCAAGTCCGAAATTTTTAAATTAAAAAAAAACTTATATTTGGATAAATTATGTTATTGCTTCTCGGAAGATTGTGGCTTAAATATTGATTGGCTAGCTTGCGATATTAAGAAAACATTTCAAGCGTCATCTGGCAATTATAGCTTAAATTTATTTTATTAACAAATACAGAAAACTGTTACAATTACGTTACCGTACGGTAACGCTAGCGCTTGAAGGGTTAACAATGAATTTTGATGTTTTTTTTTAATGGCCATGTTTCGGTAAATATCTTATCGAAAAATTCCGGTTAAAAGCTTATTCTTATTACTATAGCATCAATACTATTTGATTAATTATGAATTTTTATCCATTCTCATTAAATTAGTGGAGGTTAATGTTTTTAATAAATTCAAATATGGTGGATGCGCCGGATTCGTGGCTGAAATGTATGTCTCGGTGTTGCAATGTGCCGCGCCACAAAATGTTAAAAATTACCATTATACAGGGTTAGGATAAAGTATGGAACCAAGTAAATATCTTTAAAACAAAAAGGGCTAAATTTATGAAACTTTGCAGGCAAGTGTAATGACACATAACGCATCTGATGCCATATTTTTTGTTACTATTGTACTTCCGGTTTCACCGTAAATACCCTCAACTTTTTTAGTTTAAATGGGACACCCTGTATATTTTTACATTTTCGAATAGATACTTTTCCAACAATTGCAATGATGTATGGTTCGGTGGGTGTGCGACTTGTGGTTTTTTAAATATTAAATAAAATAATTCTACATCCAGTTGGCTTTTTACATCTTTTTACACTGTTTTCTGATAAAACAATTTCGTATTTTTTACGTTTTCTGTAACTGACAGATAGTATCCATGTGAAATATTAACATTGCTGTTCAATTTTGGGTGAACTAACTGAACGTGAAAAAATTACTTTGTTAATGATGGTTAGTTTTGGAGATTGATAGAGATCTCTACAAGATGCATGCAATATTTTTAATACAACATTTCCTGAGAGCAATTCTAATATTTATAAATCAAAATTTTCAAAGGTTGAACAAAATTGAAATTTACAAATTTAATTTTTTATTATTTTATTTATTATTTAAAAAACTCAAGTCCAAACCCTATATCATTGAAATTGTTGAAAAGGTGACTATTTGAAAATGTAAAAATATACAGGGTGTCCTATTTAAACTAAAAAAGTTGAGGGTATTTTCGGTGAAACCGGAAGTACAGTAATAACAAAAAATATGGCATCAGATGCGTTATGTGTTATTATACTTGCCTACAAAGTTTCATAAATTTAGCCCTTTTTGTTTTAAAGATATTTACTTGGTTCCATACTTTATCCCAACCCTGTATAATACACAATATAACGCTTCGATTATCACGCTCTGAACGACCATTTTGTTCTGGAGTATATGTAGCTGATGTCTCGAGTCGAATTCCTCGAGTCTTCATAAAATTGATCATGTTCTCGTTCTCTTTGCCATTGTCGCTTCTGAGAATTTTAATTGGACATTGGAACTGGTTGGTTAACAAGGCATTAACAACTTGTCGAAGACATCAAATTTATTCCTGAGAAAATAATATGTCGAAAACCTGTAGAATCATATTTGAAATTAACATAGGTCCACAGACATCAAAGGGGATAACTTCTTCTGGTTGGTATGAATGTGACTCAATGTTCATCTTAAATGGGAATCCAAGCTGTTTTCCAAACTGGCACGCCTCGCAGACGAACCCGGCTTTCTGGGGAATTTTTCCCATTTTCAGGACCCTTTGATTTTTAAGTTGTCGAATCGAGTTGCAATTCATGTGTCCTAATCTTTCGTGCAAAGACTTGCATCTGTAATTTCAGCAACAAATGCTTCGATTTTCTGGATGGCCAGAATCTGCATTTTATACAGATTGTTTTTTTAAATAAAACCAATTGCTTGGGTTTGACATCCTTTACCAAAAACCGGGATGTAAAGTGTAAAACAGGATGCACTAGTACATTTTAGTTTGCCTAGTTTATGGTAAAGATGGCCAGATGTCCCTGATGCAGAAGGAGGACAAAATAAAAACTTATTCAATATTTGAAAACTAAGGCTTACTTGTTTAATCACGTCCGCGAGATGTACATACAAATAAGTAAATCACCACTGTTTAATACCCGCTGATCCCACCGGATTTATTTTCACAAATTTGATATACAACTTATGGCGCCATCTAGTAATACTAATGTGTACATGCAAGTGAGTTGATAAAATAGAAATAAGAATTATCAACAAACAACAAATCTTTCTTATTTTCAACATAAAAATTACTTAATGTGAAAAATATTGTACAATATTCGTGCGTAATCGGTAAAACAGTCGATTACGCACTTATATTGTAAATATATATTAATATATAAAACGTCTGCAAGTTTTCCATCGACTCAGACATCGTGGACTAGCCTTTAAATATTGCTTGCTCATATAATAACTCACCCACAAACATATATGTAAACTGAAAATCCGTGAATATGAAATTAAATAAAAGTGTAACAGCAATGGCGTTACGATTAAATAAAATTCTAAAAAGCACTATTTTCTTATGGCCAGGTTTAGTGGTTAACACTCGGTATATAAATGTCTTGGGGGCTCAAGCCCGATAGCCACCCCTCTGGGTGCACACCTGGTTGAACCAATATTTGTGAAATGACATGTGACGAGAAGCGCCACGGTGTAAAAACCATGAAATATTTATACAAGAATTTTGAATATCGGAGAAATCAGGAAAGCATACATATTTGATCATTTTTCTTTTTTCGATTGACTCTGTTTTCTTCTTTTCTTGTCGGCAATTTTTGGCAATATGCCCAGGTTTATGACAATAAAAACGTTCAAAAATACCTTTTTTGGGCTCCTTTTTATGTTCATGTTTGTGAGATTTCTGTAAACTTACTGAGGATAATGTCTTTAGTTGTTGCCATCATTGCTTCTTTGACGACGAGTCGTGAGGGTAGGTTAGTCAATGTCTGATCGGCGACTGCAACGCTATTCCACGCCGTAGTTGCATTGTATTTCGTTGGTAAGATGGCCAAAATGTACCGCCAGAAAGTGCTTCTTCAATGTCCCTAAATTGCAGCGCCATGTTTTCTATTTATGCAATATATTCGGCAATTGAATCATTTGGTGTCATTTTGTAATCGTGGAATTTTGTCATCAACAGCAATTTATTTGTTGCAGTTTTTTGTACAGGGTGGGCAAAATTCGACGTTTCTATGGGGGATCTCGATAACTATAATGGATAACGAAAAACGGATGGTGCATCCTCGATCTTTTTTTTGGAGAAAAACTCAATGGTGAAAAGTAAATTTATTTGTCATCTTTTGTTTTCGAGTTATAATCAAAAAGTCATTTTGTCCATTTTCGATATATTGCAATATGTCGGTTGTTTATCATTTGACAATAATGAAAGTTATATCTTGTTGAGGCACTTTTTTGAAAAGAATAAAATAAGCTTAACAGCATTCCGATATCTTTATTAATATGAGAGTTATAAAGTTTTGTTTTTTTTATATAACCTACAGTTGGCTTTAGTCTATTTATTAGGTTATTTTTTTCTCTTTTCAACGATACATAGCATGTGGAGGTTGTATCTGTAATTTCATTAAAATCTATTAAAAATTATTATTTTTCAAACATCAAAAATATTTTCTCACGTTCATCCTAGTTGGCTTGTATTTTTGGGGTAATATTAGATGTTTTATTTATTATAATACTTTATTTAAAAAATTACAGTAAAATAAACTAATAATTTTCTCAATAAATGTGCCCATAATTCAGAATGCAGAGGCTACAACTATTTATAACACTTTTGCATGCATTATGAATATGAACATTTGAAATTTGATTTATATACTCAATACTATTTTCTCTTAAATTATTAATATCGTCACTTTTCATTTTATACAATTTATATTTTATAAGTCCCCAAAGAAAGAAATCTAGCGGCGTCAAATCGAGTGATCGTGGTGGCCATTTTACAGGTCCGTTTGTTCCTATCCAGTTATTCCCAAAATTAATATTTAATAGGTTTGACACTATTCTTGCATTATGGTCTGGTGCACCATCTTGTTGAAAGAATATGGTTCTTAGTTGAATTAATGGTAATATATCCAAAAAATGTTCAATAACGTGTTGGTCTAAATTTTATATATATAATTTTATAATAACGTTGTCTGCCAAGGTTTCCTTCATAAATTTCGTATGGTAATTTTTTTTTCCTATTAGGGCACACCAAACATTAAAACCAAAGCGTTCTTGGCACTGGACATAGTTAGAGTTGGAATTAGACCAATAATGCGCGTTATGGCTATTAAATATTCCTGCAGAGCTAATGAATGCTTCGTGAGTCCAAATAATACAACAATAAAAATAATTAGAATTGAATATTTTGTAAATGTTGTTTTCGAATAGTGCAAGGCTTAAATTCGTGTTTTTCAAAATTTAAATCCCAGATTCCTCTCAATTTTACGAGCTGAAATAGCTGGCTTAGCTCCAATTACGCCTATAGTTGATTTTTCAGCGTTTTTACTATCATATCGTATTGATCTTGAAAGAAAATTGGTTTGATAAATAAAAACCAGATAATGTGTCATCTAACACAAGTCGACTAAGATGAAAGTGAGAAAATATAGTTGATGTTTCAAAAATAATAGTTTTTAATAGATTATAATGAAATTACAGATACAACCCCCACATGCTTTATATCGTTGAAAATAGAAAAAAATAACCTAACAATAGTAATTTACGTAACAAGTTTCGAAAGTGATATTTTACGGGATGAGTTGGAATCCTGCGAGTCCCGTAAAATCACTTTTGGAACGCGTTACGTACAATATTTTTTCTGCAGCCGTTTTTTTTTAATGTTAAAAAAGCAGAAACACACACGCATATAATATGACAAGCGCTGTCATAATTAAATACGAAGTTCATGTTTTTGCCAAAGCCGCCTACATATATACACAAAATCGTCCCGAAAGTAACAAAAAGCGTCCCGAAAGTAAAGACACCGTTCCGAAAGTGAAACAAAATCGCCCCGAAAACAACTACTTTCGGTACGATTTATGTAAAGTGGTACACTCGATTTAATAAATCATCCCGAAAGTTTCATTTTCGGGACGGCTGCAGAAAAAATAGGCTTAAGCCAACAACATACATCTTTCATTTTTGTCAAATGATAACAGCTGAGATATTGTAATATGACGTTACTACTTCGAATTAAAAATAAACAAAACTACAAACAGGTGTAGTGTAATTAGTTACAGTATCTCAGTATGAATGTGTGGTGGCGCTGCGCTCGACTTAACACTTAACATAAATAGAATATTAACAAAATAAAACATTCGAAAAAAAATTGCATTGAATGTGCTACTCCGTTGTCCTTGTTGTATGCCAAAAACACGAATGTGAAATTCTGTGGGGTTAAGGACGGCGCACAGACAAAAAGATAATAAGTGGTCATATACCACCCTCCTATATGTAACAAAACATTTTAAGCAAAAAACATTTAAACGTCATTTCCAAAAATTTCGAAATTTGCACATAAGGAGGATGATCATGTGTTTTGCTATATGTACTAAAACCGGCCCTGTTTTTGTAAAAGTAATATTGTTTTTAATGTAATGAAATAAATTTTAATATCAAAACATCTTACATTCTGGTTTGTTAGGATTTCAAGCACAAACAATTAATAAAGTCTTACTAAACTCGTAATTTATCACCAAAATTAATTTAAAACTTACCGATGTTTTATTATGTTCAATTACATCATCATACTTCATCCTCGCTTCCCATGGAATAGATATAAGTGCATTAACACACATGTCTACTGGTACGATATTAGCATTAACATCTTCATCACAATGTAGAGTGCGCAATAGCCCCACCATAGCCGCCGTGGATACTCCTTGAGGTCCATACAAATTATTTATCCATCCTGGCATGGGTTCCTTGTAACTTGAAACAACTAAAACGTGATTTTATTTATTTTATTTTATCATACATTAGATATCACGTTACTTTAACATAAATTATTATTATATAGACTTTAGAACAAATTGTTTATTTCATACTAATTTAATTGATTATTTTGTCCTGTAAATGGAATTTGTATTCTGTTGGGCAAATATTATTATTATTATTATTATTAAATCTTTTACTACTATTATGTCTCAAGCACCGAAATCTCATTCCGGTACCTGAACATTATTAAACTCTTAATTCCAATTATACCCTGTGGTTGGTTATACATCTGAACATAGGAACATAACATGGGAAATCACGTTTTTGTAAATCGCTGCTCACCAAATTTATGTACGAGCATAAAAGTGGTATCAATCAAAAGATCCTATTTGTGGGAATTTGTTGACGGCAAATAGTTGCACGTTGATGCCTTTTTTACTTTCTCCGTTACGAAGTACGAGAAAGTATAATGATCGTGATTTTTTTTTCAAAAATTTTTTTTACGGAAATATCCGTTTTGGGGTCCCTTGATGACATTTCAACAATTTCTGGAAAAAAAATATGTGTATGTGTGTCTGTATAGTGTGTGTGTGTGTGTGTATGTGTGTCTGTATAGTGTGTGTGTGTGTCTCTGTGTGTCTGTGTGTGTGTCTGTGCGCGATGTATCTCAAACACAACTAATAAAGCAATTGATAAGAAACTTTGAACATAAGTCTTATTTGATAATCCGAAGAACTGAAAAGCTTTTGGTAAAATTTCGTAAACCGGAAGTGGGTGTTTACCTTAACTGTTTTTTGTTTTTTGCCAATATTTTTTTAAATATGAAAAATATCAGAAAAATATTTAAGTAAATATTGAAGACAACAAAGAAATGAACATCTTTTATTTGAAAATATTTTTCATAAAATCATTATTTGAGAAAAAAAAATATTACCTTTTTCTTTTTTCTTAGGTTTTTAATTATGAAACGATAATAGGTACACTAAATTTATGTGAAAAATGCCAAAGTGAACAACTTATAAAGAATAAGTCTTTTCGAAATCGGTTTAGTTTTTGAGTAAACTGAGTTTTTGAATTTGAAGTATAATTTTTCCATCTTTCATAATTTTGACATTTTAAACGTCAGTTTCATCCGAGTCTACAAAACGCTGGATGTACATTTAAAATATGATTTAAATTAAAAATAATCCGTGAAAGCGTAAATATAAATGATACCATCAAGTCGGAGAAAGTAACACGATGGCCACATCACCATTTTTTCTCTAGATAACCGTCTGTCCGCGCAGTATCTCAAAAAGTAATACAGAAATGACCATGACACTTTGAACATAAGTGTTATTTCAGAATCCGAAGAACTGGAAAGCTTTTGCTAAAATTTCGTATTTCCGAATATTTACCTTAACAGCTTTTTGTTCTTTTAGCCTTTTTGGGACTTCGGGACAATGTTTTCAGAATTTTTTTAGGTCTTTAGGACTTTTTTTTCATTGAGGATTCTTTTTTAGGACTTTTTAAGAAATTTTTTTCAAGATTTATTTTTAGGACTTTTGTTTTCTTTCGGGAACTTTATCTTCAAGATTTCTTTTCAAAATTTTATTAACATGATTTCTTTCAGGAATTTTTTCTCCAAACGTTTACAGGACTTTCTTAAGAACTTTTCAAGGGATTTTTTTCAGAAAAAAAATTTCTAAATTTTCTTCATGATATTTTTACTTTCTCCGTTACGAAGTACGAGAAAGTATTGTGATCGTGATTTTTTTTTTTCAAAAATTTTTTTTACGGAAAAATCCGTTTTGGGGTCCCTAGATGCCATTTCAACAATTTCTGGAAAAAAATTGTTTGTGTCTGTGTGTGTATATGTGTGTCTGTGTGTGTGTGTGTGTCTGTCTGTCTGTGTGCGCTGTATCTCAAAAACTAATAGAGCAATTGATATGAAACTTTGAACATAAGTCTTATTTGATAATCGGAAGAACTGAAAAGCTTTTGGTAAAATTTCGTACACCGGAAGTGGGTGTTTACCTTAACTGTTTTTTGTTTTTTGCCAATATTTTCTTAAATATAAAAAATATGACAAAAACATTTAAACAAACATCGAAGACAATAAAGAAATGAACATCTTTTGCTTGAAAATATTTTTCATAAAATCATTGCTATTCGAGAAAAAAATTTATTTTTTTTTTTTAATTTTTGGTTTATAATTATGAAACGATAATAGTTACAACAAATTTGTCTCAATAATAATTGTAGATAATGCCAAAATGAACAACTTCTAAAGAATAAGTTTTTTTCGAAATCTCGTTAGTTTTTGAGTTAACCGAGTTTTTGAATTTGAAGTATAATTTTTTCATCTTTCATGATTTTGACGTTTTAAACGTCAGTTTCATCCGAGTTTACGCAACGCTCGATGTACATTTAAAATATGATTTCAATTGAAAATAAACCCATGAAAACGTAAATATAAAGTCGGAGAAAGTAACATGATGGCCACATCACCATTTTTTATTTTATTTTTAGCATTTTTTTTCAAGAGTATTTTCAAAACTTTTTATTTCAGGATTTTTGTTAAGGATTTATTTTAGACCTTTTTGCAGGACTTTTTCGACACTCTGGGATTTCTTTTTTAGAACAATTTCTTCAGATTTTTTTAAAGATCATTTTAAGGACTTTTTACAATGCTTTTTAAGATATTTTTTTTTGTTAATTTTGTTTATTTCAGGCTAATTTTTCAAGACTGTTTTACAGGACAATTTTTTTGTGATATTTCGTCAGGACTCTTTGTCTGAACTTTCTTCAGGACTTCTTAGGACTCTATTTCGGACTTTTTAGGACTTCATTTATTTCTAGTATTTTGTATGAAGACTTTTTATCATAGCTTTTGTCAATACGCTTTCTCATGATTTTATTTCCAGGACTGTTCCTCCAGGACATTTTTTCGGAACTTTTTTGAGACTTTCTTAGGAACCTCTTTTTCGGGATTCTTTTCAGAATTTTCTTCATTGCTTTTTTCAAAATTATTTTTTCGGGAATTTTTTTCCTTTCCTTCTTTTCTTACTTTTTTCAGTACTATATTTCAGGACATTTTTGAAATTAATAATATTTTTAAGGACAATTTCTTCAGAAGTTTGTCAGGTCTTATTTAATGATCCTTTTACAGGGTTTTTTCAGAATTTTTTTTTTTTGATTTTCTTACGATGTTATTCTCATAATTTTTTTTCAAAAATGTTATTACAGGATATTTTATCAGCACTCTCTTTCGGGGCTTTTTTCAAGACTTTCTTCAGCACTTATTTTAGGACTCTCCTTTGGGACTCTTTTTCGAACTTCTTTCGGGATTTTTTTAAGGACATTTATTTCTGGTGTTTTATATGAAGACTTAATTTTTCATTTCTTTTTGCGGTACTTTTTTCAGGACTTTTTTCACAACTTTTGAACAGTACTCTTTTTCAAGACTTTATTTCCAAAACTTTTGAACAGTACTGTTTTTCAAGACTTTATTTCCAAAACTGTTTCTCCAGGACTTTTTCTCATGACCTTTTTGTGAGAGAACTCTTTTTTCAGGTCTTTCTTTAGGACTTTATTTCTGGTCTTTTTTTCAAGATATTTTTTTTTCAGGACTCTTTTTTCAGGACTTTTTATCAGGACTTTTTTATCGGGACTTTTTTCAAGACTTGTTCAGGACTTTTATTAGGTTTTTTATGACTTTTTAATCAGGACTATCTTTAGAAATCATTTTCAAGACTTTCTTGTTCAGGATTTTGATTATATTTTTTTAGGACTATTAATCAGCACTATTTTTCAGGACTTTTTTTAGTTTTTCCGTAAACTTACGGTGAAGATTATTATAATTTGAAAAATAATTCGTCATTTTTACCTTTCATAATTGATCATGTGAAACTCTCGATTTAAAATATGATTTAAATTGAAAATAATGAATGAATCTATAAATATAAATAGTTATTATACCATCAAATAATCGGAGAAAGTAACATGATAGCCACATCACCTTTTTTGAGGATAAAATAGTATTAAATTGCCTACATTTACTTTTACGAGTACAAATTTTGCCCCATGCTATTTCCCTATGTTCAGATGCATTACCAACCACACGGTATGTTTATTCATTTTATTTGTAACTTTCGGGGTAGATTTGTACCAAGAACTCGAGACGTGTTGCGCAGTGACCATCTTAAGGGGGTAAGTGCCACGTCGAAAATCGATGCATTTTTTATGGTCAGCTATACATAATTCTGAAGTTAATATCAAATATTAAGAAATGATATTTTGCACATTTAGAAAGAAAGGGTTAAACTATTCGTCTATAGAATTGGATTTTTTTTAAATCATCAAACAAACTGTATAATTTATCCTGAAAATTACCAATATTGGATGGATATCTGGAGCTTTTCTCTGCAAAGAACTAAAAATGTAATGCTACAGAAACATAGTTTATACCTTTGAAAACAATATGTACGTAATAAAATTGTCATTAGTTATCAAATAAAGTCGCATTACCGTAAGAGCTGTACCTCGACAAATACGAATTTGCTTCATTTTCGTCGTTGTAATGAACGCCACCTGCATGAAACATTTTGTATCAACCCTGGAGGCGTGTACAAACAAGATTACGTACTCGGTAAAATTTCAGACCCAAGATTGTGGCGATTATCATTTTCTATTAGACTTTTCTGGTCCAACTCTGGCGCGAGGCACTTACGCCCTTAAATTTAATTGGCTCCGGAGATTTTTTTCTCGTGTTTCCGAATACTTTCTCACTCTGCAAATTTTTCTTCCACACGTCTCGAGTGCTCGGTTTGGCAAAATATTTACATTTTCTTTTTAGCTCATCTTCATCCGCATTAACTTACTTATAGCTGGTCTATACATTGCAACTGGAAGATCGCTAGCTTCCAGCACCAAGTCCTCGCTCGCCGACTTTGTCATCGCGTAGCTGTTTGGGTACTGATCTAACAACCTGAAAAATAGTGGACATCAACCAGTTTCATGAAAAATATAACTATTCGCTTACGCCTCAGTAACCTTATCCATTGTCTCGGTTGGTAAATTTTCTGCTAATGTGATTAAGTTATGGGCAGTACCAGTGGGTTCATAAAATTCCTCTTTCAATGACCTTAGGTAGCAGTGTGAATATGCTGTTGAAACGTGTACCAAGAATTTAAGCTTCTTCATTTGTCTTACCATGGCTATCATGTCGCGAGTTGCACGTACGTTTATCAGCGTCGCTTTTTGTAATTTTTCATCGAAATTCACGGTCGCCGCTACATGGAAAATAATGTTCACCTGAAAATGATAAAGTAATAATCATGATTCTGCGTCTATCATGGAATGTGTCTATATGCGGCGCTCGCTGAATAATTTTGAGTTTCTGGCGTCCCCTCTCTTGAAATTTAAGATGTTCGCTGTGCAATATTATTTGACGTTTTGGTGGGACTTTAATCACGATTAAGTTGCGGTGCAAATCAATTCTGCATTAAATTTTTAATCATGCTGAAATAGCCAGGATGCAAGTGGGCGTAAGACTGTGGTGTCACCAGAACATTGCGTTTATAAAAAAAAATATTTAAAATCTACACAGTACAGCATTTTAAACTAAAGGATGCAGTGTATGTGGCGACATCTTTTTACTGAAGCTTCTATTCCGGCTCGAGTGGTCAATATAACAAATTATATTTCATACCTCCTCCTCTAGATTAAATACGTAGTACCCTTACTTCCTACTAGATGTCGTCACGATATTATAAGCAAAGCAATTTTTGGTGCGCTGCTTATAATGTTCACTAGGTAGATAGCTCATTCCTTTTCTTCGTGCGAACGGCGAACGTCCGTATTTTTACTAACAAACAAACAACGCTATGGGAAAACGCTCAAGATATGATTCTTCGTCAGAGGACTCCTCGTCGGATAGTGAACGACGGTTGCGGAAGGAGATGGAGAGGATACAGAGCAAGATCTCTCGACGCCGTTTGAAGCGGAGACGATCAAACAAGGAAAACACGCCGCCGCATCATGGCCGCCATGAGGGCCGTAATAACAAAGGTAAACACTAGATACTGAGTGATTAAATCTGCTCATATAAGATACCCGGAGGGTAACTTATTTAGGCTCGGAGAGCTTATACTCAATGAAATCTAAATTATCCGGAGGATAGTTTAAACAAGCTCGGAGAGCTTGTGTTCACTTTTTAACCGAACAATAAACATTGAGAGCAGTCCACTAATAAGATCTAGTTGTTATTATTATTATTACTATTATTGACCAGGGCCTTTCTCAGTGCATTAAATCTACTAATATAAGCTACCCGGAGGGTAGCTTGTTAAAGCTCGGAGAGTTTATACTCAATGAAATCTAAATTATCCAGAGAATTATTTAGGAGCCTGTGTTAACACATTGAGAGCAATTCACTAATTATTGTTATAAGTATTATTGCCCAGGGTCTTTCTGCGTATGAAAATTCTTGTTAAATATGCTGTGTGGAGGACGGCATATTTAAGGTTTAGGGAATTTATGCCCAAGAATTTAATGCAAATTTAGCACTCTGTGAGTGTAGCAACAAAACTAACCTTGATGGTTATTTCACTGTTTGAAATTATACTTGATATTGTAGTATTTCCATCATGTGGCATTTAGGTTCCAGCAGGCCTCGAATCCTTGCTTCACCTTCATCATCATCATCGACAAATGATTCCAGCAATGGACCAGCCTCTACAGTGGAGTATTCTTCCCGTCCAGGCCCAGGTACCAGTACTCGAAGTAGGTCGAGAGGTCGACAAATGAGGACAGAGATAGAAGAGCCAATCACAGGGGCTCAAATTCCAGAAAATATTTTATGTTTGCTAGGGGAACAGGTAGCCTCACAAACAGAGGGAGAGGCGATTCTCCCGGAGATAGCAGCTCGCTGGGAAACCATTACAAGGACTGGATTGGAGGAAGATTGCTGTAAAACTATTTTACAGAAATACCCGACTCCAAAGAATTGCCCTACACTCCAGGCCCCCCAGCTAAACCCTGAAGTAAAGGTGGCTATTAGCGCTGCTGACGTGGCCAGGGATAAAAGGATCAGCGATATCCAAGGCAAATTAGCAGCAACGCTTGCTGGCCTTGGTAGAATCATGACATTATCGATCAAGAATTCAGAGCCCAACAACGATAATCTCCTCATGATAGAGGTGTTAAGCGATGCGGGGCAGGTGATTGCTGACGTGATACATAACGAGAGCAACGTCAGGAGATCGCTGCTTCAAAATAGTTTAAATCCCCGCCTGAAGGAGACGCTCTGTGGGACAGAGATTGGAAAATTCCTGTTTGGGGAGGAACTAAATGAGCGGGTAAAATCTGCAAAGGCTTTGGAGAGGTCGATTGTCGACCTACAAAAACCGAAACCAAAACCTCTCCAAGTGCAGGCTTTAAACAAGAGCCGCCCGCCTCAAAAGAGGGTAGGTGGGCCGAAAACAAAAAAGCCAACCAACAGAGGTCAGAAAAATTGGCGCAACCACTCAGTAAAGCATCAATTCTCGAGGCCGGAACATCGGAAATGGAGGCAGTAAATATTCCGGTAAGCAAATATGCTGGTAGATTAAAATTGTACATATCTGCTTGGGAGGCTATTACCTCAGATACACAAATTCTGTCCTGGTTGAGGGGCTACAAGATTCCCTTTTCCTATAGCGTACATCAGGCTATAGTCCCACACCAGAAAAATCTTTCGAAAACAGAGAAAGATGAAATGTTATCGTGTGTTAACAAATTACTGGATATTGGGGCTGTGGTTGAGACAACGCCTGTCAAGGGACAATTCATATCAAATACCTTTTTGGTACCCAAGCCGGATGGTACCAAACGTTTTATTCTTAATTTAAAAACTTTAAATACTTTCATTACAACTGAGCATTTTAAACTGGAAGACATTAAAGTTGCGTGCAACTCCCTAGGTAGAGGTTATTATATGAGCTCCATTGATTTAAAAGATGCATATTTTCTTCTGCCAATCCATGAACATCACAGAAAATATTTGAGATTTAAATTCAAGGAAACATTATACGAGTTTACATGCTTGCCATTTGGGCTATGCACTGCTCCATATGTATTTACAAAACTCATGAAGCCTGTAGTTTCATTCCTAAGAGAGCAAGGTTTAATATCCGTATTGTATTTAGATGATTTCCTTTTAATAGGAAGGTCAGAAGCAGATTGTTTAAATAATCTTAGAACAACATACCAAGTTTTAGAAAACTTAGGTTTCATAATAAACTCACAGAAAAGTCAGCTTATCCCCAACACTAAATGTAGATTCTTAGGATTCATCTTGAATTCAGAAATGATGACCCTAGAACTCCCATCAGAAAAGAGAGATAGGATGAATAGAAAAATAACAGATATTAAACACAAGACCCACATAAAAATCAGAGATTTTGCAAAATTTCTAGGCCTTCTAATTTCCATATGTCCAGCAATAGATTATTCATGGTTGTATACTAAACTCTTTGAGAGAGAAAAGTTTTTAGCCTTAAGACAAAGCAATAATTGCTTCGAGCATTCAATGGAACTAACTCCAGCCCTATTGCCACATTTTCATTGGTGGGAGCAAAATATTTCTATTGGTGAATGTCCTATTCGTAAATATGTATTTGCAATAGAAATATTTAGCGACGCATCCCTATCAGGATGGGGAGCTTATTGTGGGGGTACTAAAACACAAGGTAATTGGAATATGGAAGAGAGAAAAAATCATATAAACTACCTTGAATTACTCGCAACATTTTTTGGACTCAAATGCTTTGCAAATAACATGTCAAATTGTGAGATCCTATTAAGAATTGACAACACCACTGCAATTTCATATATTAATAGAATGGGGGGCATACAATACCCGCATCTCAACAATTTAGCTACTCAGATTTGGCAATGGTGTGAAAAACGCAGGATATGGATTTTTGCATCCTACATAAAATCAAAGGAGAACACTGAGGCAGATCAGGCATCTCGTAATCTTGATATCGAGGGGGAATACGAATTGTCATCAGAGGCATACAAAATAATTGTGTCGGAACTGGGTAATCCTGATATAGACCTTTTTGCCAGTAGGCTTAATAGAAAATGTAAGCATTTTCTCTCTTGGCATAAAGATCTTCTCTCTTGGCATGGGGGGAACATTTTTTTTATGCATTTCCTCCATTCATACCTAGGGTGATTTTAAGGATTTTGCAAAAAATTCAAAACGACAAAGCAACAGGCATTGTAGTTCTACCACACTGGCCAACTCAACCATGGTACCCAATTTTCTTGTCTTTGTTAAAACATAAACCAATCACACTGGAACCTAACATTAATCTGTTACTGTCCCCACACAGACAACCTCATCCACTGTGGAAACAGCTTTCCCTGGTGGCAGGGATTTTATCTTGGAAGCGCTGAGATACCGAGGGTTTCCACAGGAAGCAGCAGAAATTGGTCTGTCCTCTATCAAGACTTCAAGCTTAAAACAATACGAAGCTCATCTGCGTTCGTGGTGGAATTTTTCCAGACAGCAGAATGTACCTGCTCTCCAAATGGATGTTCCATTAATATTAGTGTTCTTAACGAATTTATATAAAAAAGGAGCTTCGTATGGGTCGATCAACGCAGCCAGATCTGCGATAAGCCTAGTAATAGGACCTGCAGTGGGACAACACCCATCCATAATTAGATTTTGTAGGGGCATCGCAAGGTTAAAACCAGGAAAACCAAGATACAATTTTACATGGGATCCTAAAATAGTCCTAGATTATTTAGAAAAAGTCTGGCCCCATAGTAATGTAACCCTACAGGACCTGGCCAAAAAATTGGTTACACTATTAGCCCTAATAAGCGCACATCGCCTTCAAACATTGGCCGCTATTAAAATAGAAAACATCCTTAACACCAATGAGGGGGGTGTCAATATTTTTATAACGGACCAAATTAAAACATCTGGACCCAATAGTCTGCAACCAGTGCTCTCGGCACCAAATTACACAAGTAATCCTAGAATATGTGTGGTTGTAGCCTTGAAGGACTATCTAGAAAAGACAAGATTGATTCGGGGCAGCGAAAACAGGCTCTTTGTATCTGCAAAACGACCACATAAAGTGGTGTGCAGCCAGTCATTGGGAAGATGGATAAAGGAGACCCTATCCAGAAGTGGTATGGACACTAACGTGTTTAAAGCTCATAGCACCCGACATGCGTCTACATCAAAGGCTTACAGGAACGGAGTAAGCATTGAGAGCATAAGAAAATCAGCTGGCTGGTCGAATTCATCAAGTTGCTTTGCAAGGTTTTACAACAAGCCGATATGTGCTAAAGCAGATTTCGCTCTGGCTGTTTATAAGGCTAATAATTAGAATTACCATAATTAATAATTTACAGTACTCGTTAGTTTGTTTTTTCAAAATATATTAAGGATTGTGTTTTTACTTTAAACATCTACGTATTTAATCTAGAGGAGGAGGTATGAAATATAATTGAAAGATTAAACGAACTTACCTTAAGTGAAGTTCTATCTTAATTATATGAATACCTCCTCCGAATAGATTAAACCCACCCAATCCCATTCCCATCACAATCCTTTGCTTTAAAAAGAATGAGCTATCTACCTAGTGAACATTATAAGCAGCGCACCAAAAATTGCTTTGCTTATAATATCGTGACGACATCTAGTAGGAAGTAAGGGTACTACGTATTTAATCTATTCGGAGGAGGTATTCATATAATTAAGATAGAACTTCACTTAAGGTAAGTTCGTTTAATCTTTCAATTACATAGGATATTTAAATTTTTCTACTTCACAGCTCCTCCACTAGATTAAATACTCCTGCTTCCTACTAGGTGACGCCACGTACTAGAAAGCAGCGCAAATTTATATAACTGCCTGCTTCCTCTAATTTTAAATTTAAAAAATGCAAAATCACCTAATAGTATAATTTCGTTTCATCAAGAGTGCAGTGAACAAAGTATTTACCGAATACATCTCTGTTGTCTCAAAGTTTAAAACAGGATTTTGGCTTATAGAGCTTTGTTTTTTATTATTATTAACTTACTTCAAGAATATACACGTTATGACTTGAATTTTCAAAGAGCGGAAAATACGCACCTCGTTCAAAACAGTGTTAAAGTCATCCTCGCTCATTCCTAAATTTCGTTCAACGCAATCTCCAAAGATGGGAGCCACCTGCTGGCGAAAGTCGGGGCGTTCTGCTCGTAGTTTTTGAAAAAGCGCATCTTGAAACATATCATTCAATCGTGTGGTTCCATCAAGTCCTTTCTTCGGTCTTATCAAGAGGTAGATCTTGGATAAATCTGGGCACGAGCGTAACAATTTTTCTACCAATACCTTCCCTAAAAAATATAAGTCAATTGTTTTACATAAATTTGAGACATCCTCACGTGTTAAATTAAATACAACAAGGTGTTATTAAAGGGGGAAAAATCAAAATTAAGAAGGTTATACATCTCTTTTTTCGTTTCTATTGCTGCTGATAAATTTAGATTATAGGAGTTGGAGTGTTTTAATAATTTTACATTATTGATAATATATTTGTTCAATAAAACGAAATGTAGCCTAGTATTCATATATTCACGCTACATTTCGTTTTATTGAATTTATTTAATGCTTTCTACAACAAGTAAGGTTTATTATATTTGTGTCCAATTTCTAAAATATGATGTGTGAACGCCGACTTATCTGGGTTCATGTTCTTAATATGATAACAATGTTCTTTAAACTAATATTAACATTTTTTTGGGTTTGCCCGATGTAAATTTTTTCGAACTAAGACGTCGTTGTTTCAACAAGTTAGTTGTTTATAGTCTTAGTAAGACTTAATTTTGCAGCCACGAACAGGTTTAATATGCACATATTAAGGCGATAGTTTGTCTTTATTAAATGTACCATTGTTTTGATCAACAGTTTATTGACGTATTACGCTTACCTACAAATCCGGTTGCTCCGGTGATGAAAATTTGAGTCCCTGCGTAAAATTCCTGTATAGGCGATCTCTGAGTTTCCATTTTTATCTGAAAGTAGAATCGGTTTCTTTAAAAAAATACCTATACAAGGTGTAGCGTTATTTTGACATATATTTTAAGCTTTGCTCAAATTACTTTTATATGAAATATATTTTTTGATTATAAAACTTAACGGGTGGAGACCACTCAGATATTGCTAAGAACGGCCCACAGAGTGCGCCATATTCGACCGCCTTGGACTTTTCGTCATAAAGACTAACTACAGTGACTCCAGCGCCGCACGTGTCTGCGACAAATATACTTGTTGCAAATGCATTAAATAAATGTAATAAAGACGAAAAATAGCCTCAATAGATGAATATTATTACTGGCAAGTGAGCGTGCGGCTCTCTATAAAGAACATTCATTTTATTTACTGTCAGTACATATTCCTTAATACTATTTATATTTCCTTATTTTTTGCGGTTTCTTCGGGGCTTAATTATTACAAAAAACAACACAAGGAAACGTGATTAATCGTTAGCATAATTTTATTATTAAATTTATACTTACAAATTAGTAAGTGTATGACCGGCGAGCAAATTTCAATTGATTGTTTCATAAGAATACTACGTCCGTAGTGGTTTCTCCTTGAAATATATATTTCCTGCTACATGCTAATAGTATAAATGATCAATTTAAAAGGTTGGTTATTACATTGATTTATTAATTCATTTTAATTTCTACCGATAATTGACATAGCATTACAAATTTATTTTGAATTAACTCGCAATAAATTGTTTACCATTGACGTTATACCGTTATTTTGCTTAATTATTTTTAATGATTAAATTAAATAAATGGGAAAACGACCGCCAAATTATCTATAAACATCGCCTCTGATTTCCTGACGATTTTTTTTTTTTGAATTATAATATCCATTTTAAGACGATTCCAATCTTTTTTGTGGCTATGAAAAGCTTTTGCTGAAATTCTGAGGCTTTATTTAAACCATTATTTTGTTATACAGGGTGTTCAATTTAAGTGTAGACATTGAAATATATCGAAAACTACACATCGAATAAAAATAAATTATAATTAAAATCTGTTCGCCTCGAGACATCTAATGATACGAAACTCGACCCACTACCCTCAGGAACTCTTCAAAATGGGGACCGTAAGAATTTGTCTGCAAGCCCTCCGGCAGCCCGCCCCATAGGGTGCTAATCACCACTTACCCATATCGAATTTCAAGAATACCAAAAAAGGGAAATTTATGACTGAAGGAGTATTGGGTCTAATTACCTGCAACACCATTGAGGAATGTATATGTAACAGTTTAAATAATTGCAATACTGACTATAATTATTTTCTTAAATAATTAACAATTATTAGTAAACACATAAAGTTCCGCACAAAATTCATAGTTGCACTATTAACTGTTTTTAAAAATTTACTCGGACAGGTCGATTTTTGTTCATTATTGCACACTTTTTGACGTGCTAAAAAATATTGCGACGTCATTAGTGTTTGACGTGTTACGTCATCGGCATTTTTTCTAAATGGAATTCGTTTTTTTTTTATTTGGCAACTTTTGTAGAGCTGTTACTGTGGATCTTGAAATTGGAACTCTTTCGGGGTGTTATTGATTGAACAAATCGCATGATTCTTCATAACTTCTTAGCCGATCACCATATTCCGTCATCATTCATATTATATTCATATTATACCTTTATTTATTCTCGTTCAGTTAAATACACCATTTTTAGTTTTTTTTAGAAGTAATGATTTTTTTAATTTAAGTGTCAAATAAACATGAAAGAAAACGTCGATGTAAAAATGTTATACCATGCCTCATAGGCCATCAGGAGCCATTTAAAAGAAATGTAAATTTGGCAACATAGCATTCACGAGCTGCCCTGTTTATCAATAATCTCATGGTTCAGAGTAGAAGGTAATAGATAGAGCTGGGTTTATTTACAGATGCAAGGTAAAACAGATTATGAGTTAATAGTAAAATCCATTGTAATTGAACAAAACAAAACGAAAATAACACAAAAACACAAATACACTAAAACGTGGTCGCTAATACACACTGATAATAATGAGAAAAGCAGAATTGGAACTAGCAAGTTTGAATGAATTGTTTGTGTCAAAGTGACATAAGCGGGTGTCACGTTGCCGAACGTATTTTTTATAAAAATCAGCTAATTAAGAAGTGTTAAAAATACAAGTTTGAGATAGAAAGATAGCACACACTGACAAATAATTTTCAAACTGGTCATACTATCGAAATTGCAGGGTTTTCTGTAAATTAATAACGAATAATAACGCATATTTAACGACTGGATGTTCAAACTTTGAGGACCTCGTGAAGACCCAGGAAGCATGGTACGGCATTTTAGAATTAAGATAGGCTGCTTAGAATTTTTGAAAGAATATCGTCACGTGTAGATTATCCGCCAATTTATACACACCCGATATACAGGGTGTTTCAGAGCTCTGGGATCGGTCAATCACGTGCTTATTTGTCAAAATTTTGAAAAATGTTTTATATAAAAGTTGTGCAGAATAGTGAGCTACACGCCCTAAAAATATTTAAATTTATACAGGGTGTCTCATAACAAAGTTACAGACCAAACTTATGTTTTTTTTAAATGGAACACCCTGTATAATTTAACATTTTTGGATTCCTCGTTGCTTGGAGATTAACATGACCTAGGTTGTGGGGATTGAAACTGGGCCGTTTTTGTGTTATTCAGTTGTTTATACAAAAATTTGAACAAAATTGTTAAAGTGCTTCCCTAAAACTAATAAAGATAATTCATTCTAATTTAGTGGTAAAGTTTAGTTGAACTTTAGTCTTCAAAATTATTATATCATACAAAACGTAACTCAGCGTATTATACAGGGTGATAGCCATTCGCAAACTGCACAATTTCTTCATTTTTTTAAATGAAACACCCTATATATTTTTTCATAATTTGAAAGTCGATTGAGTAAGCTTTCGTTTCATATTAGGTTTCGTATGTCTGAAGTTGATAGTGACTCGAGTATTTCAGAATTCGTTCGTAAGTTGCATGTTTCGGTTGAGAAGGATCCGTTTATAAGCGTTATGTTTGCCTACAAAATCGTATTTTATGTTTTTGAGGCATGTATTCAAATCTTGTATCCTACCATATTTCAACAAAATCTGGATGCATTATTCCCAATAAGTTATACAAACAATTATGTTTCAATACAGATAGAGAACTATAGTAAAAACTTATAAATCAACTTAAATATCAAAATAATTTAATAACATAAGTATATAAAATGAAAAATAACAAAACAATTTAATAACATAGGTATATAAAATGAAATATAACAATTTAAAGAAGTTTACAACATGTTTTCAAAATTTCGACCATTCAGATTTAAACAAATTCTGAGACGTTCAACGAACGATTTGTGAACTGCAACTAAAACTTGTGGCGTTACTGCAGAAAAAGCATTCCTAATTCGTATTTGCATATCTTCTGCTGTAGTCGGTGGTATACGGAACACCATGTCCTTGATATAGCCTCATAGAAAAAAATCTAATTTCGTAAGGTCCGGCGACCTAGGTGGCCATAGTACAGGTCCGCCGCGACCTATCCACTTATTAGGCTAACAGTCATTCAAAAATTGTCGTACACTGCGAGCAAAATGTGGTGGTGCACCATCCAACTCGATCCACATATCTCTTACTATGTTGCGTGGTACGTCAAGTAGGTACTCATCTAAATGATTCCTAAGAAATTCTTCAAACATTTCTCCATTCAGGCTGCCTTCAAAGAAGTGTGGTCCTATGACGCGAGTTCCTAGAATACCACCCCATACATTCAGGCTCCATCGATTTTGATTATTTACTGTCCTTGTGAAATGAGGATTGTGGTCCGAATAATAATGAAGGTTGTGTCTGTTTACCTTGCCATTATTCTGAAATGAAGCCTCATCAGTAAACAACGCAAAATCAAAAAAATGTTCATTGTTTCCCAGAATATTAAGGGCTCAGTTACAGAATGCAGTTCTAGCGGGAAAATCTGCTTCTCCAAGCTGTTGTTCTAAGTGGATGTGGTAAGGATGAAATTTGTGTTTCTTCAAAGTTCTATGCGCTGAGGGCCGACTAATATCCAACTGATTATTTAATTCGGATAAACTTAATTTAGGGTTTTCAACTATCGATGCCAATACCAGGAATTCGCTATCTTCGTTAATTACAGGTTTGCTTTGCACAGGTTTTGAATAATTAACGTTACCTGTAGTCTCAAATCGCTCTTGCACTCTTCTAAATGCTCCTTGTCGTGGACACCGCCTCTCGGGATACCGCTGTCCATACACTCGTGAAGCCAAAAGACAATTTTTGTGACATTCGCCAAGAATGAAAATCATGTCAACCAATTCTTCTTGTGAGAAATTCATAATTATAAACTAAGATCACAACTTAACTGGTTCGATCTATTTTTGAGACTAATATAATAATTACTGTCACCTGTATTTTTTTGTTTGTTTATTTGAAATGATTGGTAACTAGATTTTAAAACTAATAATAAAAAACATGCAAATTACCAATGAATTTTGAAATATTAGAGTAACCATCAACTTGTACAGTTTGCGAATAACTATCACCCTGTATAATACGCTGAGTTATGTTTTGGATGATATAGTAATTTTGAAGACTAAAGTTCAACTAAACTTTACCACTAAATTAGAATGAATTATCTTTATTAGTTTCAAGTCAGTACTTTAACAATTTTGTTCAAATTTTTGTATAAACAACTGAATAACACAAAAACTGCTCGGTTTCAATCGCCGAAACCTAAGTCATTTTAATCTCCAAGTAACGAGGAATCCAAAAATGCAAAAATATACTGGGTGTTCCATTTAAAAAAAACATAAGTTTGGTCTGTAACTTTGTTATGAGACACCCTGTATAAATTTAAATATTTTTAGGGCACGCAGATCACTATTCTGCACAACTTTTATATAAAACATTTTTAAAATTTTGACAAATAAGCACGTGATTGACCGTTCCCAGAGCTCTGAAACACCCTGTATATAAATCTGTCGTCACTTTAGATAAGACGGTCCCTCCCTTTTACAAACATACACAAGATTCTAATAGTCAGTCAAGTCAAATAAGTATAATAGTGCTGAGCGCCAATATTTTATTCAAGTGGCTGGTCCACTCTAGACGACCACATCCTTGTCTCGCTACATTAATATAACATACTCATACTCTTCTAGGGGCTTCGCGGGTTAGGTACAAGAGCAAGGGGTTGGTTTGTTTACGTTTCGATTTCTTCATCGCTACCCAGGACTCTTAACATCACCGGATTTTTTTCTATGGGGTTATCTGAAAGATAAAGTTCATCAACAAGTGCCAACAGACAGAGAAAAGCATAAGAAACGCTTGCGCTCAAATTTCCGCGGATATGCTTCTATCGTGTGTACAATCAATCGAAAGAAGGATCAATAAGTGTATTGAACTTGAAGGTCGAATTTTTGAACACTTGCTTTAATTAGAAAACTATTATGTGTGAGAGGCATGAAGACTCACACCTTCGTGTACTTTTATTTCTTTGATTGAGGGGGATTCGTAAAATTATCAATCAAGCACACCCGATGTCATTTTATGTATAAATAACATTCGATATTTAATTGATTCTATTACATGAATTCCTGACATGTGCCTAGATCATATATTCACACAGTTTGACCTTAATAACCCAACATATATATTCAAATGTGATGACTACGACATGGACAGTAACATCGGGCATTACATTTCATTAAACACAATCCAGCAATCAATCCTATCACCATATTCTAATTCCACTCCAATTTAGAAAACTCTGTGAATAACCACTAAAATCATATAGCACCCATACAAACAGGGGCAATTCCTGGCGGGGGTGTAAGAGGTGCATCCGCACAGGCGACAGCTTTGTAGAAATAAACAATTGACTCGTTTGATATGCGAGCAACTAAGACTTAAGATTTAAGGGTGTATCGAAATAAGTTGATTTCATTAAAAATAAATGAATTGATACTAATTCAAAATTGTGCAAATTTACTTTAAATAAAAATTGCTACTAATTTCGAACATTGTTGGTATGGGAAAGCTTGGATTTGTTATTTATAAGTGGCCGGAATTAATTGAGGGTACCTTGGGGTTTAGCGAGGTTATGTTTGATGTTTTTGCCCCAGTGAAGGTGTTTATCGAAGATAAGGCCCAGGTACTGAACTTGGTCACATAAAGGCGATCACCCCGTCTCGGGTCTGCCACTTTCGGCCGACAAACTGTATTTCACCCCCTCAAGTGTGCGGGGAATGATTTTTTCCCGAAGATGCGATAAGCTCCACCCACAACTTTTCGGAACTTCGTTTATCCATGCGGCCAGACTCGTTTTGAACCCTTCGGAGTTAACATCAGAAATACTCATGAGGAATACGCCGTTAAACGAACCATTGTCGAACTTTCGGTTTTTTTACATGATGTGTTTCAGAAAAATGTGCTTCATAATTTGATTACATGTGTAATAGTGTGCAATAGTGAATTTTCGTGTGTGATATTCCACGCTAAATCTGACAAAAACCACTACATTCGATAGCCAATTTTGATTCCACTTAAATTAATGAAACAATTCCAATATATTTAAAAAAATTTAAATTGTGGCAAATAATATTTAATCTAATTCATAATTTATTTATTTCTAATAACAAATGATTCAAGTCTCAATCTATTTGACTTTGAAATTCGTAATATTCGTCTTGTTCGACTAATGGAAGCCGTATAAATAAAGTTACTCGTCCGATAAAAAATTGCAACAATTAAATATATAATGAGAATTGCGGAAAAAATCGTCCGTGCAAGTTCAGATCCGGTCATTTCACTTTAGAAAGAACAGTCAAATCAACAAACTTTGTTTGATTTGACGCGGAGTTCAGTAACAATATGCATTTAATTTCGTTAAATTTTTTAATGCTTTTGGTAAAAAATTGTACACCGGAAGTGGGTATTTACCTTGAAGACAACAAAAAATAGATATCTTTTAATTATATAAATGTTTCTCAAAAACTTTTTTATATAAAAAAATATATATAAAACTGTTTGTAGTTTTTGTCTATAATTATGAAATCAAAAACGTTACACCAAATTTACATTAACAATAATACACTGGAGGAAAAAAATGAAACATTTGAAATTCGCGAAATTTTGACCATTTTCAAACCGCCATAACTCGGCGTATTTTCAATCGATTTTGATGAATCTTTAAGGGCGAAAAACTTTGAAGTGTCTTCTTTAAAGTCATGCACGCTACATTAAGCGTAACTCCTACCGCCCCCTCTAGCTCCTCTGAAAAAAAAAGTTTTTTCTGGAAACCATGTCCAACTTTGACGATGTCTACGGAGTTGAAAAATTTTTGTCGACTCAATCCACCATAAAGGCATTAAAATTTGATTAATTCCCTTTGCAGGACTCAAAGAACGAAGTTCCTACGACGATTTGGCACCAAGTTATGGGTATTTAAAAAAAAGTGCATTTTGAGTTTTTTCGCACATAACTCAGTGACTTTTCAACCAAATTTAATGATTCTTTCAGGAAAAAAAAAACCATTTTGGCACTACTTTAAGGCAGTAAACTCAGATTGGAATGATCCCTTTTCAAACCCTTCAACCCACGGACAAATAAAAACACGTTTTTGGGCAAAAAACGCCCAATTTCACGAATTTAAAGTGTTTCATTTTTTTTTCCTCAGTATATTATAATGATAAAAAGAGCACTTTTCATTTCAAAAAGGAACAAGAAAGTTATCTGATCGAATACTCTTCGTCTTTATTAATTGACAGTCTCTCAAATTGTAGTATTAACAAATCGTATTAGTTTGGCAGAAAAATTCTCCAGTTTTTTTTTCTCCGGATTTTTTTACTTGCCAAACTAATACCCATTGTCACTGCAACAATAATTGTAATATAACTGTCAATTCCTAAGTATTAAGAGTATTACTACAGATAATTTCATTATTATAGATAAAAACCTGAAATATTTTGTAAAAATTAGATTTCTTTGTTTCAAGATGTTGATGAAAAACATTCATAAACAAAGAGTGTAAGAGAGTAAATACTACGTTCTAATATGTGAAATTTTATTAAAAATATTACACCACATTACATTATTCTAAAATATAGAAAAGTCTTGATTTATTTAAACATACTGTAATTAATGAAGAGGATGCGTAATCCATCGATTATTGTAAAAAAAAATATTTAACTTGAGAAGACAGTTATAAATCTAAACAAATATTACACTACTCCAGTTTCGAAGTGTTACCGTCATTATCAAGTGAATTACAAAAAAATAAATATTGAATTTATACTAAATATTTTAGTGTGAGAGGTGTAACCTGTCACTGATTGTTTGTTGAGCCACATTAAAAAAGTCAACTGTATAATTCCTTTCTCATCAAATCACCCCTATTTACCTTGTTTTGCAAACCTGTGTTTTTAAACATAAATAACACAATTATAACTATTCTCATGTATTCTTCATAAAATATTTTTTTTTTATTCACGAAGCAATCGAGTTCCGATCAGGTGTGTACAAACTTGTGATTTTTTTCCAATAGTAACATAATGTTAGTAATTGTTAAAATGTTTTATAATTGCAACATAATTTGTAGTTTGTAGTTTTTTAATTGAAATAGCTAAAGTATCATGTAATGTTCCGAGATGTAATAAGTTTATTAATATTTTAAGAAAACATGGTAAGCGGTAATTGTAAGTATTATTATCATCATAATATGGTAAATTTAGCGAATATGTTATACCTAACCAAACTCATGTCATGTAGAATCTGAAAGACACATTTTTAAAATCCGTTTTAATACAGACCGTCGAATTGTTGTGTTTCCTGTCTAAAGGCAAACTGTTCAAGCTCACAATGCTAAAAAAATCGGACCTCCCCTTTCTGAAGAATCCTGTTCGGCAAACTTCGTAATATGCAGTGGGGATGGACAGAATTTGAATTAATATAAATGTGTCGGCCGGAAGTTCGGCACCCCCCCGTCTCCTCCAAAATTTTCGGGTATTTATCTCATTCTTAAGATTTGGGAGGGTAAGGGGAAGAAACAGACCGCACTTGGCGGCTCAAGGGTCGAACACTAGTTTTGTGGTAAACAGTAATTAATCTTTCTGCCGGGCGTTCCGCTCGTGGAGATACATCTGGTCCCTTGGGTAAACACATTTGAAAAGCCCCAGTTTTTTCACGCTTATTACCTGAATATTTTATACAATTTCTACCATACATTTATATTCACATAACAATAAATAATAAATAATAATAAAT
Organism: Ocypus olens; assembly: GCA_910593695.2. Taxonomy (NCBI): domain Eukaryota; kingdom Metazoa; phylum Arthropoda; class Insecta; order Coleoptera; family Staphylinidae; genus Ocypus; species Ocypus olens. Next base: position 11,881,858 of record OU343061.1, read on the forward strand.
CTAACCGTAATAAAGGATTATGAAAGGTGAAGTCTGAAAAATAAAACAAAAAACGGAAAACACGGTTATAATCTTTTGCGCATACAATTAAATAATTTCAACATATCAATTCTTTCATGATCCTTTATTACAATTAAACAGTAGCAGATAATATCTAAAGTTATGCTAATACAACTCATTCGGAAACATACACAACTACCTGCAATAATTAAGTAACTCATAATATGAAACTTAAAATAGATACAGTTAAAATTCACTTAAAAGGAAATATGATTACATCAAATGGAATCCAAAAATGTTGTTTTTTCCAAATCACGGCTTTATTGACCTTTAATAGAGTAGATATTTCTCGACGACACTCTTCATAAAAGTTGCTTTCTTAATTTTTGATAGGCATGCTTTGACTATTTCTGTTTTCTAAACGCATTTACGTACAGGTTGTTTCAACCGAGACTTAAAGTTGTAATTGTCTTAATATTTAGAATACAAAAAACTAATATTGTCGCAAATTCTTTCTCGTTTTCGAAATAAATTATGTTGCTTTAGGAAACCACACTCGTGCCGTTGCGCTCGTGTAGTTTCCAAACATCATTTATTTCTCAAAATCGAATGAATTTGTATTTCGCCAATTGTAAATACACTTGTCATATTACTACTGATAATTAAGTATGTAAACTGCACTAATGAATTGACCCAAAGAGTAATGACTGTCATAATTTTCTAATAAGTTAAATATGCAACAATATGAGATTAGTTTATGCAACAAGTGACTAAAGAAATACTTTTTCCACAAATAGAGAAGTTTGACTGTGCGAGCCAAAGGCGAGTGTGGTAATTCCTACTAGTGTAAAAAAATGATTTACGCACAATCCCAATATCCGGTTGAAATTCGCCAATTCGTGATTTTACGATAAAATTTAAAAGAATCCATGTACAGAAATTGTCAATAGGATTAGATTTTCTACGCGTGCTTCAAATGTTTTATTAAAATTAAAGTTGCTTTAAAACAGTGTCCATTTTTTAGTAATATTGTTATGGTTTCGTTTAATTAGTTTTAACCGAATTTTGGTATAATGGCCTACTTTTATTTCGTCGAATTCCTTTTGAATTTTAAAGAAAGGGTCTGAAGCAGGTTCCTGTTTGGGGTGAAGAATGCAGCTTTTGCTAAAATTAAACATTTAGATGCCTTATGGTCCACATGTTTGCATGATTCACCCCAAGTTTTCTACCTGTTTTCGACCGTCCCTTTAAATTTTAAAAGAAATTCGTTGGAATGAATGTAACATCTCAACATCCGGTCCAAACTAACATTCATTAAATAAACTTAATTCACATTTATTTCATATTACACGTATTTTCAAGTTTTAAATTGTAATTAACACATAAAAGCATTAACACATTTAAAGTGAAATGAGAACGGATAAAATAAACCATAAAATGAACATTAGATACATAATTGGGGCTTATTTTATCCATTTTATGAACGCAATTTCATTAAAAAAATTACTGAAATAAGGAGGAAGTGTAAATCGGGAATGAGCAAATATTATTTCAATCGATTAAATGTCGTAGAAAATAAAATAATTTATGAATTATATACATATATCAACATCTTTTTTTAAATAACTTTAATGACTATTTTCTGACTATACATATAGTTTCAACAAATCGCATTGCTATATTTTTTTAATTATGAACCAGATCAAAAAACAATTCAAATAAAAGTTGTTCGATATTTAAAAGAACTCCTACTAGTGACGACAATAAATAGTTTTAAGCATGCATTGTTTTGTTGCTACGTACAGGTTGTTGTTGTACAGGTTGTTGACTATATTTTTATTTTATTTACCGAATCTAAAATTGATTTTTATAGAAGTTCTTTGGTATGTTATATTACATCAAGCGGTGAAGTTGGATATTCGTTGGCACTTATTATTTTGTTGCTATGACAACCGAATGTTTCTTTTATTTTCAAATCGAATTCACTCAAATATATTATAATGCAACTTAAAAAAAATAAAATATATTGCTTAAATATTCTCTAATACACTAAATAATTTAGGTAAATTCCCGTATTAACGTGCAGTTCATGTATTTCTATCAGGGCGGTGGCGATTTAAATGAATTGATGTCGATCATGTTTTAATTTAAAATCAACTGTGATGGTAGTGATGGGAATAATGGAGAAATTTTAATAATCGATTATTTGGACTAAAATATTTTAATAATCGATTAGTATATCGATATTTTATCGATGTAATAATCGTTTTATCCACTACTGATTGACGAGTAAGCGCATTGATTCTCATTATACTGAATATAAATGGTTCCATTTATAAATATAACACGTTTCTTGTTACTGATCATCTCTGAATTCTGTCATTTGTCAGTTGTGTGGGAGTATTCGAAAAGAGACAGTCAATCTATTTGTAAGACTGTTACATGTCAATTGTGCAACAAACGCACACACATATAAACATGTACTCAAATCAGTAATCAAAATGAGTGACTTGTTAATTCCTGATATACGAACTGATAGTTTTATATTGATGTGCCAATTTTTATTCTAAACAATTATTTAATATTTCATAATATCTAACCCTCTTTCTGATCACATCTACCGTTTTTGTACTTTGTAATTACTAATTTACAATTTATATATTTCCATTTTAAAAAACATGATACATACAAATAAAACCTTTCTGTTTGTCGATGTACAATAATCAAATATATATCGAGATATTTTAATAATATACTAGTTCGATAATGATTTCTTGATAATTCCCATCACTACTCTTCACCTTAAATAACAGTTTATCCGCTTTAAAATATTTTTTCAAAATCGTCAAGTCGAACAATAGTCTCAAATAAATCATAATCATTCCCATTTTTTAAATTAAATGAAACTGATTGCACAATAAATACGAACTGCCGTTCAAAATGCTTTCTGAAAATATACCTGGTCAGCCTCTTCATCCTTCTTATAATTTATGGGCACCACCCATGTAAACAATCCTGACGAACCACTGAAACACCCCCAATAACACACATAAATTGCGGTTTCTTTTCTTCCATTATTTCACTCCAGCTTGAAGAGGGTGTCTCTCTTTACAAAATTTACATTTGGAGGGATCAGAGCGTTCCTACATAGCGAAATGGGGATTCGGAAAAGCTGAATTCGAGGGGCTCAAGGGCGATTTTGGGGCGAGCTTTCGTGAAGTGTATCGCAACGCTTTTCGATGGATTTATCGCTGCCCATTCTTTGAATGTGTTTACTGCTTTTTGGAGAGTTCTCTCAACATGATTTCTGGTGCGGGGAGTACCCGTACGACCTCTAAACAGAAGCGCAGTGCCACCTACGTATTGAGCGGTCATTACCGGGGAAAGATCCAGCATATCGCACACGTAGATAATGTAAAGCGTGGGGGAGAAGCATGATCCCTGAGGTAACCCCGCTTCAATCGCCCTTTCAGAGGAGAGAGCATTATTGACCTTTGCGCTAAACTGCCTGTGTCGGAGATAGTCATGGAAGAATCGGATGAGGTATAGTAAAACCAAGATAATTTTGTGAAACTCTTGTAAAAGTGTCATCGTCGCTTGACAGCATATCATTAAAATCGTTCCCTCTTAGTTATTAAATACAAGGCTCACAGGCTGAAAAAAGATAGAAAACGACGAGATTTGCAGTTTATATTTTATATATACAATTGGGGGTTGGACGCTCAGTCGCTCGACCACTTTATGGTTTCCCGCTGCTCGGGACTTTTATGACGTCGTCAGGTAAACTAGTCATTGATAATAATCGAAAGATTAAAATATATCACGAAGGTTTATCTAAATTGTTATTAAATAAGTCAAACAAAATACTGTGAAACAGGTTAAATAATAGTGTTAATGTGTATTACAGTTTGTTAGTACAAATAAAACAATTGAATTTGGGTTTAACGAAAGGGGCATTTTATTTAAGTATGAAATTTTATTATGAAATAAGTAATATTATTTATTACAGTTCGTAATCAGTTATAAACAAATTATAATCATCATCATTGTTTAAATGTATTACCAATTTCGGTAATGATAATGATAATTATTAATACGCAATAATTGGTTATTATAATCTGAATCTATTATTTTATCGCAGTGGGTAATGGAGTTTTGCCACATTTCAACAGTTATTTTGCCTGAAGCTTCATCCCACATATCCATTACTGCCTTATTTGAAAAGCCATTTTTACCTATATTTTGATTATAATACTGTTTTGATATGCCCCATATATGTTCAATGGGATTGTAATGACAGTGATATGGAGGTAACCGCAATATGCGATGTCCCTGTTCAGCTGCCATATTGTCTACTAAATATTGTTTTTGTCCGTTATGTTTATTTACAATTTTCAAAAAGTCGTCTTTAAAAATTGCCGTAGGTGGTATGTCTATATTTTTCCGCGATAACCATTCCTTAATATTATTGTTACTCCAACTAGAATTTCGAGTTTTTTCTATTAGTGATGAATGATAGGACGCGTTGTCCATCACGATAACAGATGGCCTTTCGAGGGAGAGAAATAATTGATCCTTTAACCACTTGATAAATAATTCGGCCGTCATATTGTCGTGGTAGTCATCCGTTTTGCATTTAGTGGAAAAAATTAATTTTGCAGTAGGTACAAAACCATCTTTCCCACTGAGTGTAAGATTATAAATCGCTTTCCTCCATTGTTTTCGGATGTACGACAAGTTTCCGGTTGATCATTTTGACAGGTGCGTAAATTTTCCCCCTTGGAGAAAATCCATGTTTCGTCCAAAAATATAAAATCATATAAATTTGATTCCTTATAAAATTTATATTGTTCTAAAAACTCCCTCCTTCTTGTAACAACATTAAAGAATTAGTTCATTCTCTTAACTTATGTTCATACGATGTAATAATTTTAGTTGAAAGTTGGTTAAATGCGGATGTATATGACAGTGAACTTTTGTGTGATAATCTATATATATAAAAATGAATGTTTGTTTGTTTGTTTGTCGTTTATGGACACCTAAACCATTCCACGGATTTGGATGAAATTTTCAGAGGTTAATGTAATCATGCGGGGGAAGGTTTCTGTGTAAAATAGAATATGTTTGTCTACCATTTCTTGGTTTTCAATGTACATAACCTAACTAATAGAATTTGTTGTAATTAGGGAATGTCGGGAGGATGGAATAATGTACGTCAGGCGTTACCAACTGAAATTGGTGCGACCTGCCGGTTGCTTTCATATATAATAAAATCTATCTATATCTATATACGTTACCAACTGAAATTAAAATAACATTAAACAGAACTAAATTTGTAAATTTGTGACGTTTGCGGTTACTTCTACCTCAGTCAGTTGCATTGCTGAGGAATTCTGCCAGTGTTCCTGTTACCGCTGTTTACTCGCCTGCAGGTCGTAGCACTTTTGAACCCTTAAAAAATTATTAAAAAGGAATACATTTGTTATAAAATAAATTATGCCACCCAAGCGAAAAGCGATTGGTCGATCTACACCTCAAACTCAGAAGCGAAAGATGTTACGAGCTTCAAAATCAGATGAGCACCGGGAAGCAAGACTGGAAATAGAACGTGTACGCACTGCTCAGGGCCGATCATCTGAAACAGAAAATCAAGAACGAAGAACGACTGAGAATCCAGCGACAACGAACTGCTCAAGCCTGACGAACACTGTACGCCAATTTAAATCTTTGTGCATTCCATTACGATGCTACATATGACTACAGTCTTCATCCAAGTGTGCTCATTGGAAAAATGGACAAATTATGCATGTATTGTAACGCTCTCAAATTTAACAAAGAAACACCTGGAATGTGCTGCGCGGGTGGAAAGTGAAATTGCCAGAATTACATATGCCACCTGAACCCTTATCAACGTTGGTATCAGGTGACACAAGCCAATCGAAACATTTCTTGGCAAATATACGTAAATACAACTCATGTTTCCAAATGACTTCGTTTGGTGCAACAAATACAGTGCGCGAGAATTACATGCCAACATTCAAAGTGCAAGGGCAAATCTATCATCGAGCAGGATCACTACTACCATTGCCGAACGCAGATCACAAATTTCTTCAAATATATTTCATGGGAAACACTAACGAACAAATAGATCAACGTTGTCGGTACAATACGAGTACTAAAAGAGAAATTGTGGCTGCATTACAAAATTTATTCGATCAACACAACGAACTAATTCGACTGTTCAGAAGTGCAATTGAACAAATGCCAACTGATGACTATAAACTTGTAATTAGAGCAGACAAAACACCAGTCGGCCAACACGAAAGACAATACAACGCACCAACAATTGATGAAGTGGCCGTCGTTATAGTTGGAGAAGAATTTAATACGCGTGATATAATTCTTCATCGGAGGAATGGCCATATTCAACGAGTGTCAGAAACTCATCGCTCATACGACGGATTACAATATCCAATTTTATTTTGCCATGGAGAAGATGGATATCATTTCAACATAAAATTGAGAAATCCACAAACAAATGAGGAAACAAATAAGAAAGTCAGTGCATTGAATTTCTATTCATATCGATTGATGATTCGAAGAAACGCTGAAAATCATATCTTGAAATGTCGACAATTGTTCCATCAATACATTGCGATATGTATCGAAAATCGAAACCGAAAGACTTCTCTACATTCGATTAAATCAAAGCAAGTTGCGTTCCGAAAAGTACATTCATTTACGTGATGCCGTAGTTAATGATGGCAATGTGAATCCGAATGACTTGGGTAAAATGATCATTTTACCGGCCACATTTACTGGGAATCCACGGCACATGCATGAATACGCTCAAGATGCAATGACATATGTTCGTGGCCGCCCAGATTTGTTTATTACGTTCACTTGCAATCCAACGTGGGATGAAATAAAAGAACTTTTGTTAACTGGGCAATCACCATCGGATCGCCATGATATTTCCACACGTGTGTTCAAACAAAAATTAAAATCTTTAATGGACTTCATTGTCAAGCATAATGTTTTTGGAGAGACAAGCTGTTGGATGTATTCCATTGAATGGCAAAAAAGAGGTTTGCCACATGCACACATATTGATTTGGTTGATCGGAAAAATAACCCCAAATCAAATTGACGAAGTTATCTCAGCAGAAATACCAGATATCGAAAATGATCCACAATTAATTGAAGTAGTCACTATAAACATGATTTATGGTCCATGTGGCTTACTCAACAAGAATTCACCATGCATGTCCAATGGAAAATGCACGAAACGATACCCAAGAAACTTACTTGCTGAGACTATTACTGGCAATGATGGATATCCACTCTACCGTCGACGATCAACTGAAGATGGCGGAAAATCTTTTAATTTAAAAGTAAGAAACAATGACATTGGCGTAGATAATCGTTGGGTTGTACCGTATTCTCCGTTACTCTCGAAAACATACAAAGCCCACATTAATGTCGAGTATTGCAATTCGGTGAAATCTATCAAGTATATTTGCAAATATGTCAACAAAGGAAGCGATATGGCAGTATTTGGAGTAGAAAATGCAAATGCATCCATCAATGAGATCAACCAATATCAACTGGGACGCTACATTAGTAGCAATGAAGCAGTATGGTGCATTTTATCATTTCCAATACATGAACGTCATCCAACAGTTGTTCATTTGGCAGTGCATCTTGAAAATGGACAACGAGTGTACTTCATAACAGAAAATGTTCGCGCAAGAGTATTGTCACCACCGCCAACCACGTTAACTGCATTTTTCACATTGTGCGGAGAGGATACATTTGCAAAGACCTTACTTTACTCTGAAGTACCTACATACTACACCTGGAATGCATCTACGAAAAAGTTTCAACGTCGCAAACAAGGTAAACCAGTTGAAGGACAAACAAATTTATATTCGACCTACGCGTTAGGACGACTGTACACTGTTCATCCAAACAATGCAGAATGTTTTTACTTGCGATTACTTTTAATAAACATACGAGGCCCGATATCCTTTGAAGGCTTAAGATTAGTAAACGGTCAAGTTTGTGCCACTTATCGTGAAGCTTGCCAAGAATTAAATCTTCTTGAAAACGATACACATCGGGATACTTCACTCGGAGATGCATCGAATACAGCTCAACCATCGCAAATACGCACGTTATTTGCTATTATATTAACAACGTGCTTCCCATCCAATCCCAAAGGTCTTTGGGAAAAATATAAAGACTACATGAGTGAAGACATCCTATATCGTCTGCGTGCAACGAATGAAAATCAAGACATTCAATCCACACCAAATGTGTATAATGAGGCATTGGTTCTGATTGAGGACATATGTTTGGCAATTGCTAATAAAGGACTTATACAATTGGGAATAGCTACGCCCAATCGAACTACAAATGACATTTTAGATCGTGATTTACAACGAGAAACACACTTTAATGTCGACGAATTGGATAGATTTGTTCAAACGAATCTTCCGAAATTACTCCCAGAACAGCGCATAGCTTATGACCAAATTATCCATGCAACTACAAGCCACAGTGGCGATTTGTATTTCCTTGATGCGCCCGGTGGTACAGGCAAAACTTTTCTAATTTCATTAATTTTGGCAACTATACGATCTCAAAAAAATATTGCAGTGGCAATCGCTTCATCTGGGATTGCTGCAACTCTTTTGGATGGTGGCCGAACAGCGCATTCAGCACTTAAATTGCCGTTAAATATTCAAATTACTGAGACCCCCACATGCAATATCATCAAAGATTCTGGAATGGGTAAAGTACTCCAAACATGCCAACTGATTATATGGGACCAGTGTACTATAGCTCATAAAAAAGCATTGGAAGCGCTTCATCGTACACTAACAGATTTGAGAAAAAATGAACAGCTCTTCGGTGGCGCACTCATTTTATTGTCTGGCGATTTTCGACAAACTCTCCCTGTTATACCACGTTCAACATCCGCCGATGAACTTAATGCATGTCTCAAATCGTCAGTTTTATGGCGACACGTACAAAAATTGACTTTGAAGACTAATATGCGTGTACAACTACAACATGATGCATTTGCTGAACGTTTCGCAAAACAATTGTTGGATATTGGGAATGGGAAAATGCCAATCGAAGAATCTACACAATGTATCTCATTGCCTACAAACTTCTGTGAAATCACTGCAACCACAGAAATATTGGTTCGCAAAGTTTTCCCAAATATCGCCCAGAATTATAAAAATCATCAGTGGCTGAGTTCACGTGCTATATTAGCAGCCAAAAATAACGATGTGAATGCGATCAATTACAGCATTCAAAATGAAATACCAGGTGAATCTACAACGTACAAGTCCGTGGATACTGTAATGGATCAAGACGAAGTTGTCAACTATCCAACCGAATTTTTGAATTCACTTGATTTGCCAGGCATGCCGCCGCACATTTTAACATTGAAACTTGGCGTGCCTATAATCCTTCTTCGCAACATCAATCCACCACAACTTTGCAACGGTACCAGGCTTTCAGTGAAAAAGATGATGAACAATATCATCCAAGCTACCATTTTGAATGGAAAATTTAAAGGCGAAGATGTACTATTACCACGCATCCCAATGATTCCGACAGATATGCCATTTCCATTTAAACGTTTACAGTTTCCTGTGCGACTCGCGTTTGCAATGACAATCAACAAAGCACAGGGCCAATCGCTACAAGTGTGTGGACTAAATTTGGAGAATCCATGCTTCTGACATGGACAACTATATGTGGCCTGTTCACGTGTTGGAAGACCATCAGATTTATTCGTGTGCGCACCAGACGGAAAAACTAAAAATATTGTTTATCCTAAAGCACTCCAATAAACGAATTGAATCTTTATTTCTATATATTTGAGTGGCAGTGCAACGTATGCCGGGTAGCGCTAGTTATGTTATATTTAGAGCTGATAGAGGTCCAAATACTAGTGATAAATTACGGGGAGGAGGAGTATTGCTTGGTGTAAGAAAGATACTATTGTCTCACGTATTGTTCATTGATAGCTCGAGTGTAGAACAACTTTTTGTTAAGGTAAAATTTTTCAATAAACATTACATAATTGGTTTGGTATATTTACCACCTAATTCTCCTATTACCAAATATCAGGATCATTGTCAAATTCTGGAAACAATAGTAAGTGCGAATATGGATAAAGAAATTATTATTTGTGGTGATTTTAATATGCCTTCAGCAACATGGGATAATGATGATATGGGTGTTGTTGTACACTCGCCTTCTCAGAACAATGCATGTGAATTGATTGCCGAAACTTACAGCTTCCTAAATATGTATCAATTAAACAACATTCCAATTTAATATTTAGTACAAGTACTGGTATATCTATCATTCCAGCTATAGATTAATTGTGCAATACGTCAATTCATCACATTGCCTATGATATCGATATTAATATTTTAACAGAACATCATTAATTATTGGTAAATGATGTAATTTATGACTTCAAACAAGGAGATTACATTGCTGTTAATAATGTACTATCGGTTGTGGATTGGGATTTATTATTTGAAGGTAAAGATTTAGATTATGCACTTATTTTATTAGGTATTGTATGACACAATCAAAATGTATGTTCCATCTAAACCTATTTTTACCTCTCACTATCCAAAATGGTTTAATTCTGAACTAATAAAACTAACCAAGGAAAAGAAGAATGCACATTTATCTTATAAAAGATCAAATAGTATTGTTGATTACGAGATTTTTAGTAAGCTACGTGCTCAGTGTTCGTCTTTGAGTAAATCTCTCTTTGAATTATTTATTAAACAAATTCAAGACGATATTACTCAGAAACCCAAGTCCTTTTGGAAATTTGCCAGTGATATGAAAAATACTTCAGGCATCCCAGAATCCATCTCATATTGTTCTTATCCTTTTACATACAGGGGATATTTTCGCCTCCTTTGTTTCGGAAATTATGTTCGGATCGTTGATTTGTGCAGTTTGAGAGCCATTGCGGCACGCTTAACTTATAATGTTAAAGGGACAAGTGATTGTAGCGATTCCTTCTCTTTCTTCATAAAATGTATCACATTTTTAATTAACTCCTAAACATTTTAAAAATAGTTTAATATTTCGCACAGGTAACACAAAGCAATATGCGATCCAGCACATAGGGGCAACATTTATATACTTATTTACTATAGATTTAAATCTACCTGCATGTAATCTGTTATGTAACTAGAGCAGGTACCTAACTATTTAACAGATTTAAAAGGGAATTATGTAAATAACTTTCGTTATGGATTGAATGGTGGTGGCAATAAATCTTTTTGACGATTTTACAAGAGTAAATTATCTTGGTTTTACTTTACTCGGGATACTGGAGAATAATGAGTTTGTAGATGAGACCATCGCGCCAGACCTTGTCAAACACCTTGGCCACGTCAGAGAGAGTTACTCTCACCAGTTGATGGATGCATGAGAGGCCGGCTCTGAACCCATGCTGGGAGTCGGGAATGATTTTATGTTTGTCATTGAACTCTCTTAGACGTTTAAGTAACGGGTGCGCCATCTGTTGCGATAGCATTTGAAACTTGAATAGTTCCGCCATTTTTTGACGTATTGGCATATATAGTGGCTTGTTGGACGCGTCATTTCAGTCTATTTTGTGCCATGAATCAACTAACACCGATACAACGAGCAGGAATCGTCAAATTGCATTTTGAAAATGGGTCCTCCATTGTCAAAACGCAACGTGCCTACAAACGTTTATATCCGCATGAAACACGGCTTTCACACACAATTCGCAATTTGGTGCAAAAATGTATGGCCACCGGCAGTTGTGCGACCAATCGGCAACCCAGAAGACCGAGACCAAGGCGCTCAAATGAAAATATCGCTGCCGTAGAAGCCGATGTTCGTGAAAACCCAAACATATCATATCGACGCCGTGCATTGCAGTTGGGCTTGTCTGCAACGACATTGCGGCGCATTTTGAAGGACGACTTGCATCTTTTCCCTTACAAAGTGCAAATTACACAACGTTTGTTGCCGCAAGACAAGCCGTGACGTCTTGCGTACGCTCATTTCGTCGAAAACATGCTCCATGGTGATGGTGAGTTTTGGTTCAAAATCATCATGAGCGATGAAGCTCATTTCACAAAGAATGGCGCGGTTAATAGGCAAAACTGCCGCTTTTGGGCCCACGAAAATCCTTGTGAGATATTCGAGGAGCCTCTCCATGATCAAAAAGTAACCGTTTAGTGCGGCGTATCGACCGAAAAGATCATCGGGCCATATTTTTTCGAGAACGAGGCTGGCAACGCCGTTACGTTCAAGGGCGCGCGCTAAAGAGCGATGCTGCGTGACTTTGTGTTTCCGGAAATGACTGAAAATGACATGGCCCACTTCTGCTTCCAACAAGATGGAGCCACAGCACACACTAGCCACGATTCAATGACGCTACTCCGCATGTTGTTCGACCGTTCGAAAAAACGGCGATTTCGCCTGGCCGCCGCGCACACCCGATTTGACGCCGCCGGACTTCTTTTTGTGGGGGTATTTGAAGAGCAAAGTTTACATCGACAAGACGCAGACCATAGCTTAGCTTAAAGCCAATATTTGCCGGGAAATATCGCTTATTACCACCGAGACGCTGGAAAATATGATGCAAAATGCACGAAAAAGGGCATCTTTTTGCATCAAAAATAAAGGCGGTCATTTGTTGGATATTATATTCAAAACATGATGGAAATAAAATAGCAAGGAACAAATAAAGTTTGTGTAAAAAAAGTAATAAAAAAAGTTGTCCACATCAAAAGTTATTCAATTTTCAAATGCTATCGCAACAGATGGCGCACCCGTTACTATTTTCTTGACTTTTTTCCAGTGTGCAGAGAAGGCTGATAGGCCTATAGTTCAGTGAAAAAGTAGGTGATTTGCCTTGTTTGAGGATGTTGCTCACAGAAGCCAAATTCCAGGCGCTCTAAAAGCAGCCTATCCGCCTCATGGCTGCATCGGCGATGTTTAGAATTGCTACCCTACCTTTGCGCCCGAGTTTTCGGATCATGGCAGTGGAAATGTTGTCATAGCCGGGGGCTTTGTTATTGGGGAGCTTTTTGATGAGCTCTTCGATCTCAGCTGAGGTGTCTGGGGCGATAACCAATTGTGCGCCGTCCGCTGCCATGTAATCATTGACCGCAGACGAGATTTCGTCTTCGAAAACCAGGTCATCGCCATTGCTCGAGTTGAGTATAAACTGCCGCTCTAGTAAGTCGGCAAAGGTCTCGGCCTTCTCACTATCTGCCATTTTTAAAGCTGTATTGTAATAACCCCCTATTTTGAATTGTTACCTATTAAGTCTACTATAAATATCGCCTAATTTTAAGTTATTATTCACTGTCTATTTTGACCCTGTAAGGGTCGAAACTATAGTCGCAAAAATAAAATAAAAAATGGTGATGTGGCCATCATGTTACTTTCTCCGACTTGATGGTATCATTTATATTTACGCTTTCATGGTTTATTTTCAATTTAAATCATATTTTAAATGTATATCGAGCGTTATGTAAACTCGGATGAAACTGACGTTTAAAACGTCAAAATTATGAAAGATGGAAAAATTATACTTCAAATTCAAAAACTCAGTTTACTCAAAAACTAACGAGATTTCGAAAAAAACTTATTATTTAGAAGTTGTTCATTTTGGCATTCTCTACAATTATTATTCACATAAATTTGCTGTAACTATTAACGTTTCATAATTATAAACCAATAATTAAAAAAAAATAATACATTTTTTTCTCGCATAGCAATGATTTTATGAAAAATATTTTCAAGCAAAAGATATTCATTTCTTTGTTGTCTTCAATGATTGTTTAAATATTCTTGTGATATTTTTCATATTTGAGAAAATATTGGCAAAAAACAAAAAACAGTTAAGATAAACACCCACTTCCGGTGTACGAAATTTTACCAAAAGCTTTTCAGTTCTTCGGATTATCAAATAAGACGTATGTTCAAAGTTTCATATCAATTGCTTTATTAGTTTTTGAGATACAGCGCACACAGCCACACACACACACACACACACACACACACACACACACACACAAACACACACACACAGACACACACACACAGACACACACACACAGACACAATTTTTTTTTTCCAGAAATTGTTGAAATGGCATCTAGGGACCCCAAAACAGATATTTCCGTAAAAAAAAATTTTGAAAAAAAAATCACGATCACAATACTTTCTCGTACTTCGTAACGGAGAAAGTAAAAATGGTGATGTGGCCATGATGTTACTTTCTCCGACTTGATGGTATCATTTATATTTACGCTTTCATGGTTTATTTTCAATTTAAATCATATTTTAAATGTATATCGAGCGTTGTGTAAACTCGGATGAAACTGACGTTTAAAACGTCAAAATTATGAAAGATGGAAAAATTATACTTCAAATTCAAAAACTCAGTTTACTCAAAAACTAACGAGATTTCGAAAAAAACTTATTCTTTAGAAGTTGTTCATTTTGGCATTATCTACAATTATTATTCATATCAATTTGCTGTAACTATTATCGTTTCATAATTATAAACCAAAAATTAATAATAAATTATTTTCTCGAATAGCAATGATTTTATGAAAAATATTTTTAAGCAAAAGATATGCATTTTTTTGTTGTCTTCAATGTTTGTTTAAATATTCTTGTGATATTTTTCATATTTGAGAAAATATTGGCAAAAAACAAAAAACAGTTAAGATAAACACCCACTTCCGGTGTACGAAATTTTACCAAAAGCTTTTCAGTTCTTCGGATTATCAAATAAGACGTATGTTCAAAGTTTCATATCAATTGCTTTATTAGTTTTTGAGATACAGCGCACACAGCCACACACACACACACACAAACACACACACACACACAGACACAAAAAAAAATCCAGAAATTGTTGAAATGGCATCTCGGGACCCCAAAACGGATATTTCCGTAAAAAAAATTTTTGAAAAAAAAATCACGATCACAATACTTTCTCGTACTTCGTAACGGAGAAAGTAAAAAACGTGTGTGATACCAACAAAGTGCATTTTATTGAAACGTTCCTGAATTATTTTAATATGTACACTTGTTTGTCTGCAATTTTATTTGATTGGTACAATTAATTTTAATATGTTGGAAGACAAATATAATTTTTTATATTTTATATTTACGATTATTTTAATATGTAGGCTTGAATAATGATAAAAGTTTATTGTACTCAATACATACATACTAAATACAATGGCCATCGACCGGGGTCCTCCATCCATGATTTATGCAATATAACGGACTAGAATATATTATGTAAATGAATAACCATTACTGAACTTCAAAATGAGTAAAAGAAAAACAAAACAATAGTATTTAATAATAATAATAATAATAATACATAAATATTTTGCATGAATGATTACCACAATGATCTCTACTTTTTCTCAAAGATACCTTGATATCTTGCTTCTGGAAATTGTAGCGAGATAAGGGATTTTCAACGGTAATCCAGGGGCGGCTTGTTATATAGAGCCAAGCTCTATATAGCCATAGCACTACCTGTAGTTTCAAGCTCAGCAAAAAAAAATTAATTAAATCCTAAAACACTTTTTCGCCAGTTTAAATGTTAAACAAAGCCTGCGTGAATTAGAAAAAAATAGAGAAATATCGTAATGCAGTTGCTTCCCAACGCAAGGCCGCGGGGCGCCGTTAACGGTGCCAACTTCCATCTGACAGTGAATAGAAGTGTTTTATTTGAATTCTCTTTAAAATTAGTTTCACTATTTTGATCAATTAAAAAGAAAATAAAAAAAATGTTTTGCTATTAAAATATATTTTGAGCAATAGAGTGATTTTTGAGACTAATTTAAACAAGTTTCTTACTAGAATATTCTGCATTTTTTATTATTAACCACTTCGCGCCCATGCTGCTTTGATTTAATCCCAGGTTTGATGAAAAATTACTGCTTTGTTGTTGTTAACTTTTTGTACGAAATATGATTTCACTGTCACAAACTTTCCCATTTATGCAAAAAAATATAAAAAAATATTCCATTGATGGCGCAAAGAAGTAATTTTTTTGTGTAATGTTTTTGTTTTCATTTTTTGCTTGTTGCCACATGTGGCGAACCTGGGCGTGAAGAGGTTAAGCCTGTATTTTCGATTCTTTTGGATCTAAATATTTTTTATTTTGACCTAAATTTTCGATTTCATTGTTAAAATTTTCGACTTTTCACTCCCCATTTTTAAATTTTAATTTTTAATTAATTCTTAGGTTTTTGACCTGTTTTTTCGATTTTTGGGTCTAAATTTCCTTTATTTTGACCTAAATGTTTCTTTTAATTGTTTTACATTTTCGATTTTTTTGTTCTTATTTTTGATTTTTCAGGGCGAATGTTTAATTTTTAAATGTTTTGCCTATATTTCCTATTTTTTTTGTCTAAATTTTTGATCATTTGGCCTAAATATTCTTTATTTTGACCTAAATTTTCAGTTTAATTGTTAAAATTTTCGACTTTTCAGTCCGCATTTTTTATTTTTCGGACCGAATTTTTAATTTTAGTTACAAATTTTTAATTGCTTAAACATTTTAACCTGAATTATTGATGCGAGAATTTTTTCTAGTTTTGTTTGCTGAAATTTTGTATGTTTTGGTCACCATTTATTATTATTATTTATTATTATCATTTTTTTTGTTTGTTTGTTAATTTTTTTGTACTCTTGGACCACCATTTTTACTTTTAGGCCCGAATTTTAGTTTTTTGTCCTATGTTTTAAATTTTTTAACTTGAATGATTGATTTTATTGTTCGAGTTTTTGGCTATTATTTTCAAATTTCTGATTAGAAACTCATTTTTGGGGGGCTGAAAGTGGTAAATTTTTTTGCTTCTTCCCAAATTTTCGATTTTTTGTCTGCGTTTTTATCCTCAGATCCGGATTCTTGATTCTTTGACCCACATTTTAGATTACCGTGTTTTCCATTTTTTTAAATTTTTGGCCCAAATATTCTTTATTTTGACCAAAATTTTAGATTTTTGTTGTCTGCATTTTTATCTTTACGCCTCTTGGTCTTTTGGCCGAAATTTTCTTTATTTTGACTTCAATTTTCGATTTGTTTGTTGAACTTTTTTTTGGTACACCACTTAGATTTTTGAGTACGAATTTTAAATTTTTGATCTTAATTTTTTATTGTTTGTCACATGTTTTAGATTTTCTTAAGTATGATTTCGATAAAGACGAAAGTAGCCTGAATATATGAATATTCAACCTGTTCGCAACTGCCAAATTAAAGACCAAAAACAAATCACTTATTGAAACAACTTCCCTGGCCAATGACACACAAGATATTGAATGATATAAAAGAAATTTGCATGTTATTAACAATACTACTACTTATTTGTTTTATTTCTATGTGGTAATCTGAAAATTATTTAAAACGTAATTTGAATATTAATGTCATTATTATTATGAAGAAACTTGAACACACGGTGTTTCCAGATGAAACAAATTTTATAATAACTGAGTGTAATAATGAACCAAATTAGGGTTAGATATTCATATATTCAAAAAACGTTTCGTGTTTATTTGATTTATTTAATGCTTCCGCGACAAGTAAGAGTATCCAATTTAAATATTTAGAAAAAAAAATAATACTTACATTTAAGTGCACTTATTAAATATTCCAAACACTAAATCCCGTAAAATTCGAGGAGCCAAAATGTTTCAAACCACTTTCGCCGTAACTGAAAGAATCCGTGCGTGTGTTTTATGTTGCGAAGGAAGCAAGTTTTCCGATCAAGGACTATTGTATATATCGGATCCTTTGATGTTCCCCCACTTCCACGACTGCACAAACTGTCGTCAGTGCATATTTTTAATTTCATAAACCTTTTGTAGCTGCATCACGTCCATTTCAGACGGTTTATATTTATTTTAAACGCAGTAGATAAATAACGCTCATGTTTGTTTTACAAATGCAAGAATGTAGGAAATGCACGTGTATGTATTTTATTTTTAACATTTAATATTGTTTCTTGGTTATTCGATTGTGTGCGTTTAAAGTTTGTTAATAATATTTAAAAAAAAATGTTGAGACAACTTCCTCCGATTTGATGGTATTGTAACAAGTTATAGACGTTAAGTATATTGAATAACTCCAAAGTGTTTTTCCAATGAAAAAGTATGAAATAATTTTTTTTAATATACCCATAACCTTACTGCCATACAACAGCTCATACAGTGTGTATCAGCCAAATGGAATAAATTCGATAATAAATAAATGGGGGCGTGTTCGAAAAAATGCTCGGATACGTCGATTGGTATTTTTAGTCGCGCATTTTTTTAACAAAAACTTTTTATACAGGGTGTGTCATGTAACAGAGGCTAATACCAACTTTCTTATTTTAAATGCAACACCCTGTATATTATTCCATTTTTGAATTCTTCCGAAAATTCTAGACATATTTCATGTACCATGTCCTATACCTATCTTCAACTGTTTAGGAAACAAACAAACAGACACACACAGACACATTTTTTTTTCAGAAATTGTTGAAATTGCATCTAGGGACCCCAAAACGGATATTTTCTAAAAAAAAAATTGAAAACATTTTCACGATCACAATACTTTCTCGTACTTCGTAACGGAGAAACTAAAAAAGAATATTATTTGATTACAAAAATTCGTTACAATACACTCAAATGTGTCCCTGTATTTAATCCTAAGCTAACTTCATCTATCATTTTTAAATGTTATCAGGCAGAAAGGACTATAGTTTCCTATGCCAAAAAAAAATACACTCAAATACTAAAACAAAAAAAAATAGAAGATAGAAGATAGGTATAAGACAAGGTATATGAAATATATCTAGAATTTTCTGAACAATCCAAAAATTGAATAATACATATATAGGGTGTTGCATTTAAAATAAGAAAGTTGGTATTGGCCTCTGTTACATAACACACCCTGTATAAAAAGTTTGTGTTGAAAAAAATGCGCAACAAAAAATACCAATAGAGGTGTCCGAGCGTTTTTTCGAACACGCCCCCATTTATGTATTATCGAATTTATTCCATTTGACTGATGCACACTGTATATGAAAAAATCTTATTTTTTTACTTGTGAAAGAATGATTTTCTTTGCAAGTTTTTGACGTGCTTAAAAATGTAACCCATTTTTCTTAAAAAAACAAGTAAGATTAAAAAAAAATGTTGATGTGGCCATCATGTTTCTTTCTCGGATTTTATAGAATCATAGGTTTTTATATTTATAATTTCATGACTTATTTTCAATTTAAATCATATTTTAAATGTAAATCAAGCATTTTGTAGAATCGAATGAAACTGACCTTCAAAATTATGAAAGATGAAAATGACAAATTACACTTCAAATTCTTATAGTCAGTTTACTCAAGAAGACGGCGGGCGGGTGGGCCCTGTCCCACCCTCTAATTTACGGTTTATTAACAAGAGTTTACATACTGAAATTAATTAATAATTTCAAGACTAAGAAAGACATTTAAGAATTTATATTTTCGTCATTTACTTATTTATTGGTGGAAATATCGGAGCGTGGGTAAAAGGTTGGATTGTAGAATAGGGCCCACCCATCATATCAACTTTATTTTAACCTACAAATCCTGTTGGGTTAAAGGAACTTCTTTGGCAAATAATTGGAAACGTTGACAATTTACAAAACGCGATTTTGATGTTTAAATTTGAGTGGAACGAGGAGCGGGCGGGTGGGTGGGCCCTGTTCCACCCTCCAATTAACGGGTGATAAACAATAATTTACATGCTGAATTTGATTAATAAAACAAGAGTAAGAAATACATTCAAGACTTTACGTTTTAGTGATTCACTTATTTATTGGTGGATATATCGGCGCGTGGGCAACAGGTTGGATTGTAGGATAGGGCCCACCCACCACCCACCATATTAACTTTATTTTAACCTACAAATTCTGTTGGTTTAAAGGAACTTCTTTGATAAATAATTGGAAAAGTTTAAAGTTTACAAAACGCGATTTTGTTGTTAAAATGTAAGTGGAACGAGGGGCTGGTGAGTGGGCACTGTTCCACGCTCAAATTTACGGATGATAAACAATAGTTAACATGCTTAAATTGATTAATAATACAAGAGTAAGACAGACATTTAAGACTTTACGTCTTTGTGATTCACTTATTTATTGGTTGAAATATCGGCGCGTGGGCAACAGGTTGGATTATGGGTTAGGGCCCACCCACCACCCACCACATCAACTTTATTTAACCTACAACTCCTGTTGGGTTAAAGCAACTTATTTGCAAATAATTGGAAACGTTGAAAATTTACAAAACGCAATTTTGTTGTTTAAATCTAAGAGGAACAAGGCGGGTGGGTGGGCCCTATCCCACCCTCCAATTTACGGATGACAAACAAGAATTAACATGCCGAAATGAATTAATAACACTAGAGTAAGAAAGACATTCAAGACCACGTTTTTGTGATTCACTTATTTATTGTAAATATCGGCGCGTGGGCAACAGGTTGGATTGTAGGTTAGGGCTTACCCACCACCCACCATATCAACTGTATTTAACCTACAAATCATGTTGGGTTAAAGCAACTTGTTTGGCAAATAATTGGAAACGTTGAAAATTTACAAAACGCGATTTTGCTGTTTAAATTTAAGTGGAACAAGGAGCGGGTGGGTGGGCCCTGGAGCGGGTGGGTGGGCCCTGTTCCACCCTCCAATTTACGGATGATAAACAATAGTTTACATGCCGAAATTGATTAATAACACAAGAGTAAGAAAGACATTCAAGACTTTACGTTTTTTGGGATTCACTTATTTTTTGGTGGATATATCGGCGCGTGGGCAACAGGTTGGATTGTAGGATAGGCCCCACTCACCACCCACCACCCACCATATCAACTTCATTTTAACCTACAAATCCTGTTGGATTAAAGGAACTTATTTGTCAAATAATTGGAAAAGTTTAAAGTTTACAAAACGCGATTTTGTTGTTTGAATATAAGTGGAACGAGAGGGGGGTGGGTGAGCCCTATCCCACCCACACATTTTTGGATGATAAACAAGAGTTCCTATCCCGAAATGAATTAATAACACAAGAGTAAAAAAGACATTTCAGACTTTATGTTTTTGTGATTCACTTATTTATTGGTGGAAATATCGGCGCGTGGGCAATACGTTGGATTGTAGGATAGGACACACCCACCACCCACCATATCAACTTTATTTTAGCCTATAAATCCTGTTGGGTTAAAGGAACTTCTTTGGCAAATAATTGGAAAAGTTTAAAGTTTACAAAACGCAATTTTGTTGTTTAAATCTAAGTGGAACGAGAACGGGTGGGTGGGCCCTGTCCCACCCTCCAATTTAGGATGACAATAGTTTATAGACAAACAAGTAAACGAGGTTAGTGCGCTAATGAACCAAATTTCTGAAGATGTCACGCGACAGAAGTAGTAAGTTGTGTTGTAAATTATTTTTCTATTTAAATAAAGCATATTTTAGTGAGAATGTGGGATTTATGGAGAATTAAGAAAATGGATATTTTCCGTCATTTGTTCGATAATCCGAACATTTCGATAATCCGGATCAACCTGTGCATTTATTAGTTCGGATTAAAGAGGTCATACTGTAATTACAAAAATATAGAGTTATTTATATATGCGACCTGTGGTTTTTTAAATATTAATTTTTTTGTTTTTTTTTACTTAGGCATGAGCCATTCAGTCACGACGGGGTTATTTTTATGTATATAGTTTGGGATGAATAAATGAACAAATGAATAATGTCAGACGTATACAACAACCATGGACCCGAGCAAATACTTCTCGATTCCCGAAAATTCTTTCACCCGGGCTAGGATTCGAACCCATGCGGCACGCGGTGCATCCAGCACAAACGCTCGCCTGTACCCGCTACACCAACTGGCTACCTAAATATTAAATACAATAATGAAAAATGAAATTTGTGAATTTCGTGAAACTTCTGCACAACATTGAAATTGTTGATTTAGAAATATTATAATTTCTATAAGTGAATGTTGCATTAAAAATATTGCGTGCATCTTATACAGATCTTTGCCCATCTCCAAAACTAACCATCATTAACTACGTAATTATTTCACGTTCAGTTAGTTCACTTGACTTCAATTGAACAACAGTGCTAATATTTCTCTCTCGAGTAAGATTGATATTTTTGATGTACCAATTCATATCTTTCGGAATCGTTGCATGCTACTATTATCCGATAACATTGCCAATTAATTCTTCCACAGTTGAAATTTTAATCTCATTTTCTTTTTCCTCGATTTTAGGTTTATTACAGTTTAATTACATATATACATATCTTTATTTGGTTTGACAATTACAATAAATACAAACATGGAACAATTAATATATTAGTTACTCTTCCAGGTTCCCAACTTGGCTATCGACCTGCAGTCTTTCGGCCCAATTTAATTACATTATATTTTGTAAACTGGTATAATTTTGTTAATATTATTTTTAGAGCATTTATTTTTATGTATTTATTTGTAAAAAGTTGAATACGTCAATAAATATATGTATCATTATTATTATAACACAAAATTGTTTTATTAAAGAACAGTGTAAAAAGATGTAAAAAGCCTACTCAATTTAGAATTATTTTATTTCATATTTAAAAAACAAGTCGCACACCCACCAAACCCTACATCGTTGCAATTGTTGAAAAAGTGTCAATTCTAAAATATAAAAAAAATCCATTTAAGAAACTGCCGATGACGTCATATCTCGAAAAATAGGGTAGCTGTTGAGAATCAAAGTACGTCGCTGAATAGAATAAATAAAACTATATATATTTATTTTAAAAGTAATAAGAAAAAAACAGACGTTTAGCCGGAAATCAGGTGTTCGGGCACATTTGACCAACACTGTATTACAAAATGTTAACGTGTTGTGTTGTCCATATAATTTCAATTATTTTGATAATTTCATTTTCTATTGTTACTTTGTATATTGATTCTATCCGTAAATAAATTATTATTATTTCTACATGGACCTTTTTAAATGAATTATAATTTCTTGCCTCGGATAAAAATTTAAACAACACCGACAAAATTAACAAGTACTAACCTCACAATCCCATCTAGTAAAGTTAGATTTTTGGTTATATATTTATGTAAACGACACGTTTCTTACCCTGTAATTTTGTAGCGCCCCAAAGAAGGAAGAATAACACCCCGAAATAAAAGAATTTGAATTTGATTTTTTTGGTTTATAATTATGGTATAATACAAAAAAAGAGAAAATGGCGACTGTAAACGGTCGCTCACTCTCCGAAAGTGATCTTTTAAATACGACTATTATTAATATTGGCGATGAAATCCTGTGCACAGGGTGCAATGGACAAGTAGTGTTACATCACAAAGTAAAGTGTACCATATGCTTGTGTGATTATCACGTAAATTGCATAAAATCAGAGGACAAATTCGGATTCGTTTCGTGCTACCGATGTGAGAAGCAAGGTGTACAACGTATCACATTACAGCTCCTGTTAAATCTTCGAAAGGAAATTGGTGACTTAACGGCAAAGGTACTTAAACAAGATGAGTTAATTAATAGTAAGGATAAAATTATTCACAATCTAACCTGCAAATTAAACAATAAACAACACCCACAAACACCGAAAGTAAACATCGATCGAAAGGAATCTACTAAGAATAAAGCCAAGGTAAAGAAATCTGTAATAAATAGTCCGTATGCACACTCATCGGTTTGCGATGATACTGATAACATTCGCGCTCCGGACGAATTCATCAAGACCCAACCGAACATGGTCGCCGCCGCCGCCGCTTTGCCCGAACCCCAACAGATGGATGGAGTCGATGTGCATGCTAGTGGATGCGAAGACTGGACAGACGTTCGCCCTCGAAACAAGCGTAAATCAAATAAGACCTACTTTAAGGGTTGCTCAACAAACAGTACACTCCAAGTAAGTAATTACATAAGCCGAAAATGGATCTTCGTGTCAAGATTGAAGAAAGGCGTTTCTGCTGAGCAAGTTACGCATTACCTTGAGGACACAATCAAAAATTCGTCTAGCAGCTCTTCTGTCGGACATTTTATTGTTCAAGAAATGGAACCTAAATTCAAAAATGGAGACTACTCGTCATTCAAAATAGGAATTCCAAATGAAGTTTTCGACATAGTATTTCATCCTAATTTTTGGCCTGTAAACACTTTCATAAATCGCTTTTATGTAAACAGAAGTAACCAGTCACAACAAAATTTTCAGAAACGACCAGCCGTAACACTACCGAAATAATTAACTCCAACTACGATTTGTTGCTTTTAAACATACGCTCCATAAGTCCTGACAAAATAAATCAAATCCAGATTGACTATGGTCAATATAGTTTAAATTTTATTTGTTTAACAGAAACATGGGCCGAGGAGCAAACAATATCTCTTGTTAATATTAACCAGTATTTTTTAGGTTCCAAATATTGCAGGCATGGCAGAGGAGGCGGTGTAGCAATATGGTGCAAACTAGGTCTTAATATAGAAGCTCTAAATTTAGACAAATTTTGTATTGATAACACGATAGAATTATGTGCCTTACTTTGGACACCAATTAAATACTATACCTTGTATGTTATTACGTGTTACCGTCCACCAACCGGTGATATAAAATTATTTATCCAACAGCTACAGATCATTTTAAATAACATTTATAATGTTAAGTGCCCTATTGTACTTACTGGCGATTTCTATATAAATTCTTCCTGTCATTCCGTCGAATATTCATTAATTCAAAATCTTTTGTTAACATATAATTTACGTCAAATTAATACCGAAGATACAAGAACTACAATCACTTCTTCTACGTGCTTAGATCATATTTATTCAAATTTAGAGTCCAATGATACTATCACGTTAGATAATGTTATATCGGATCATAAATCAGTCTTATTCAATTTTCATTTGCCAACTTGTTCACAAACGCAAAATACTACACAAACATGTAGATCATACAGTGAAAATAATATAAATAATTTTATAAAAGATCTAGAATCCGAAACATGGACGGATATGTTAAATATCCACGAATTCAATACCCAATTTAATCATTTCCATAATACTATTTTACACTTTTTCAATATTAATTTTCCTCTTATCAAGAAACCCATTAACATAAATAAATCATGGTTAAATCCGACCATAAAACAATCAAGCATAAGATTACATGATCTATATATTTTAGCTAAGCAATATCCAGCCCTTAAACCAGATTATCAAGCAGCAAAACGAAATCATGCAAAATTAGTAACAAATACAAAAAGAATATTTTACCAGAGCTTAATAACGAATTCTCGCAATCCGGCAAAAACTTCTTGGAAAGTTATAAATGAACTTGCTCAAAAATCTGAACATAATAAAAACATACAAATAAACTCAAATGGCATTCAAGATAGTCCTCAAAACATTAGTAATTTATTTAATACATTTTTTATGAACGAGCCAATTAATTTAATTAAAAATCTTCCAATTTCAAAACACGTAAATACAATACATAATGTCCAAGCTCAGTCAATATTCCTAGAACCATTTACGGAAACTGAAATTCTACACATCATCAACAAACTAAAAAATACAAAATCGTGCGGATTTGATGGAATTCCCGACTTTATCATAAAAAAAGCAGGACATGCTTTGGTTAAACCTTTGCAACATCTAATAAATAAATCGTTTGAACTTGGTATGTTTCCGGATAAGCTAAAATTATCCTCTGTCATCCCTATATATAAGAAAAAGGACCCGCTGGAACTCGAAAATTATCGACCAGTTGCACTTTTATCAGTATTTTTTAAAATATTTGAAATATGCATGTTAATTAGGCTACAAGTATACTTAGACAGATTTAATATTCTGACACCGTCACAGCATGGCTTCCGGAAACATCACTCAACATTAACAGCATTTCACTCTTTTTATAAAACCTTAACCAAATACCTTGAAAGCGGAGAATATCCAGTCGGACTATTTATTGATTTAAGCCGTGCCTTTGATTGCATTGACATTAATTTATTGCTTGAAAAACTTAGCCATTATGGAGTAAGAGGTGTTGCTAACGATTGGTTCAGGTCTTACTTAACAGATAGACGTCAACATGTGAAAGTAACGTTCACAGATGGCCCAAATAAAAACACATATTGCTCATCTGAAAATCAAATTAATCTAGGTGTACCGCAGGGTTCCATCCTAGGTCCAATTCTTTTTATTATTTTCATAAATGATCTTGCAAACTACATACCGAACACAGTTTTTATTTACGCAGATGATACATCGACAATTGTTAGTGATTCTTCAAATGAAAGTTTAGAAATAAGCTGCAAAACCGTTATTAATAAACTGGCAGATTGGTTTATTCAAAATAAATTAGTTATCAATTCAGATAAAACTGTTTTTATCCGATTTCATACAAAGCAATGTAAACAAAACTTAAATATAAATTTAAAAATAGGAACTACTCCAATAGTTTCAAGTGAGGTAACTAAATTTCTAGGTCTTAACATTGACAAAAATCTAGACTGGCATGCCCATTGCAACAGTTTAGTTCAGTTTCTGCATAAATCATGTTATCAAGTAAGAATTTTGCGATCTATATTAACACCTAGTCAACTTAAAATGTTTTATTTTGCCACTATACAATCACGATTGTTATACGGATTATGTTTCTGGGGCTGTTCAAGTTCTTGGCATTCGACCTTTATTGCCCAAAAACAAATAATTAGATGTATGGCTAACATATCACCAAGCACCTCTTGTAAACCGCACTTTAGAAACTTCAATATTTTACCTCTTCCATGCCTGCTGATATTAGAACTCTGTCTGTACGTGTATAAAAATAGAGGCAAATATGTCACAGTTAATGACATACATAGCTATCCCACAAGACATAACGACAATATATGTATACCGCGTTGTCGTTTAAAATTAACAAATAACGCTCCTGAAATTCTTGGCCCTAGAGTATTTAATAAAATACCGGCAAAAATTAAAAATTCGCCAAACATATACATATTTAAACGTTCTCTTCACACGTATCTCTTAGAACATTTATTTTATAGTTTAAGTGATCTAGTTACCTAAATAGTTTTACTTATGTATTACCTATTAACATGTGTAAATTGACGCGTCTAAAATGTAATTGCTAATATACCTGCAACCATTCATAGACAATAAAGATTATTATTATTATTATTATTATTATACTAAAGGGTTTTTCAATAAGAGCGGGTCAATGTTGGCAGCCTGTGGCGGCCATGTTGTTTTTACGGCGTCTGTCTAACCTGTTTATTATTCAGTCACTGATGCCAAATCACCATGACAAGGTACACGATTGAGCAGCACGTCCAAATGATAAAACTTTATCATCAAAATGGGTGTTCGTTAGTGCAAACGTTGCGCGCGTTGCGCCCATTTTACGGCAGACGCGGTGGCCCTTCAAAGTCGACTCTCCAACGTTTGGTGGCCAAATTCGAGACTACCGGTTCGGTAAATCAGCCAACACCCGTACGTCAAAGGAACGCCAGATCGGCTGAGAACATCGCCGCTGTAAATGAAAGTGTGCAGGAGAATCCGAGGCAGTCAATTCCTCGCTGTGCACAAGAACTCGGCCTTGGCGAATTTTGCGTCGGGACCTGAACCCGTACAAGATCCAACTGACCCAGGTGCTCAAAGTTGATGACCATAGACAACGCCGTTTGTTCGTTGATTGGGCTTCGGAGCAATTGGAAGACGACCCCAATTTTGGCCGAAAAATCATCTTTAGCGACGAGGCGCATTTTTGGATGAATGGCTATGTTAACAAGCAAAATTATCGTGTATGGCACGACGTCAACGCTCAAGAGATTCACCACAAAAAGTTACTGTTTGATGCGGATCATTGGTCCGTACTTTTTCGAAAACGACGTTGGTGAGGCCACCACCGTCAATGACGAGCGCTACAGAACGATGATAACCATAACCAGCCCGCCAAGCGGGCGCCACGATGGCATTCTGCGTGAACAATTTGAGGGTATGGTTATCTCTCGCAGAGGTGACGCGAATTGGCCACCAAGATCGTACGATTTGACCCCGCTAGACTTTTTCTTGTGGGGTTTTCTGAAGTCGCAGGTCTATGCCAATAGGCCGCAATCGACGGATGCCCTTAAAGTCAATATAGCCCAGGCTGTCGCTCAGATTCAGCCGGATCTATGCGACAGAGTTATTGAAAATTAGACCACTCGGATCCGTGCTACCTCGGCGGACATTTGAACGATGTTATATTCCACACATAATGGCATACATGGGCCTTTCAGACAAAAAAATAATTTTGTTAATACCTCACACACAGCTTGTTTTATTCCATTGCAACATCGACCCGTCCTTATTGAAAAACCCTTTAGTTACATTTAATAAATAAAACGAAATAAACTATCTTAAACCAATGTTATTTAGCTAGTTGTACTAGTAAGAACATGCAAATTTATTTTGTATCATTCAATATCCGGGTGGCACCAGGGAAGTAGTTGTTTCAATTAGTTATTTGTTTATAGTCTTAGTTTAATTTTCATATATTCAGGCTATATTTCGTGTTATTAAATTTAGTTACATTTAATTTATATAAACAAGAATAGAATACCAAAACTAACAACTTATCAAATTGGAGAAACTTACATGAACATCAACATTTTTGTCCAGTCCTGTGCGAGAGGTCTAAGCATTCTAACTCTAATGAGAAATGTATTTGCTCATACTATACAATACTAGGCATAGAAATGAAAATGTAGTTTATTAATTATTAATTTATTCATCTCGATAAATTATGATTCGATAATCATTCCATTTATTTCAAACCTTCCGATTCGATGCACTTACAAAGTAATTATTATTATGTTTTGTGGTTCAATGAATTCATTAATTTAAAGGTGAATATGGATGATTCACATGAGGTCGAGTATTCATACTCATTATGTATTTTCTTACATGCATCGTGATCTGACGTACATTGTTAAATATTGATATTAAAATTTGTCGGGCGTTGACAGTGTTGCTTTAATTGATCTCTATCGCAGAATTTATGCGGTGTATCAGTAAAGTAAATGTAAATGCTATAAATAGAGAACAATAAACAATACTCGATTTGAATTTGAAACGGAAATGTTGATTTCTGTAACAATCGTTATTGTTATTCGGGTTTTTAACTTTATTTTTTACTACAATGTAGAATGCATATATTGTCTGTCAGAGCCGTGTGCATAATGAAAAACTCAGCTCCATGAAAGTGCCTCTGGATTCTATGCTTGGAGAAAATCAATAGTCCTGTCAACAAAGGCCAAAAATGATCCGCACCTTAAAAACATCCAATAGTTTTGAAACTTGTTCATCCTCTTTCGCTTAAAAAGGCACCGAGCTATTGCTGCATCACCACCGCGATGGTTCTTAAGATTGGCCGAAAGGGCTCGATATCGTTAATGCGGCAATAAGACTGGGATGTTTCCCAAGCGCCTGGAAGCTGGCTGCCATAGCCAGCATTCTTAAGCAGGGAAAATCTCCAACATTCCCTCAAAACTATCAGCCTCCTAGCACACTAGGTAAATTAGTTCAGAAAATCATTCTCAAACGACTCCGTGATTTCACGGAAGCTCACAAAGTCATCCCGGATTCCCAACTATTCATCACCTGGTGACGGTTACCGAGTTCATCGTTTTACCCACAAAGACACGGTTGCGGTATTCTTCGATGCAAGGGCGTTTCCAACCAACAAGTCTAGGGGGGGTAATAAAAAAAAGATAAATAAACTGGTGCTTCCGCTTTCATACACCCAGTGGCTAAAAACTATTTTTACCTACGACAACTTGGATATATGCTCATTACATGCTTGGTAATGATTAGTATATGTAGTGCATTGCTCACGCATTTCATTCTCGCATCGATTATCTGTGCTAGAATATATTCCAACACTGTACTGTCACACGTGAAACCTAACCTTCAATGTGTCAAAATGACGGAGTAGATTTAAAGATGTTTGCTTCGCCGCTTCTACATACATGGGGCGTTAGTTGTAGTACCTTGGCAAATTTGTTGTTTTCGATGTTTGTCTCCATACTATTTATATATACTTTTAAACACTAAGAATGTATAAACTCGAGAAATGATATGAACCATATATTATATTGCGGTTGGCGGCTTGGTTTTTGACCGACGTTTGTTTCCGCGGTAACGGTAAGCAGGTGCCTCTGATAAAAGTTATCGCGTACGAATACGAAATATCACAATGAAGCTCAACAAAGTTGTCGTAGGTAAAGCATAGTGTACAACTCGCATGGAATGACTATTTCTCGCTCTTATGAATTGCAGCATTCGCCTTTCGGCTCATGCTGCAAACTTCATACTCGCGAGAAATGTATGTCATTCCATGCTCGTTATACAATATACTATTTACTAATTTTTTTAGGCGTTTCCAGTCGATCTAAACACTATTTACGACTAAAGTCATTTAGCATATCTTCGTTCCTGGAAGTCCCACAAAAAAATGTTATATGCAAAAAAAACTCTTGAACGCATCACCAGATTTTGAAAATTCATGGTGCAATGTGTTGTTCACTCATCCAATAGATGCAGATAAAAACCAAAACTTCATTCGTCGTTCAATTGTTTGAAGGGATGGCCTCATTTTAAAAATTCATCCTGCAAAGTGTTACCCGTCGTTCTTTTTTTGAGGATAACTCATGTAAAGGATAATCTGATTTTGAAAATTCTTTCGGCAAAGTATTGTGCTCACTGAATTGATGCAGACAAGATAAAACATTAAAACATTTTTTTGCGGTTTCGAAAGCATAACACTTGAACAAAATGGCAGATATTAAAAATTCTTTCAGAAAAGTGTCTTTTTTGACAGTTGGAAATTGTGGTTTTTGGTAGTTGAACATTGCCATTTTTAGCAGTTGAAAATATAAGTGTTTGGTTGTTGAAAATGATCCATTTCGGCATTTCAAGATTGTAGTTTTTGGGGGTTAAAAATTGTCATTTTTGGTAGCTCAAATTATTTTTGGCAGTTGAAAATAACAAAAAAATTGTCATTTCTGCCAGTAAGCAGATGGTCATTGTAAGCAGATAAAAATTACAGTTTTTGACAGTTAAAACGGTAATTGATTGCAGTTGAAAATTTGTCATTTTTAACAGTTGGGAATTGTGGTTTTTGGCAGTTGAAAATTGCCATTTTTAGCATTTAAAAATATAAAGTTTTTGGTTGTTGAAAATGATCAATTTTGACATTTCAAGATTGTAGTTTTTGGAGGTTGAAAATTGTCGTTTTTTGTAGCTCAAAATAATTATTTTTGACAGTTAAAAGTAGCCATCGTTAAATTTGCAATTTTTCTCGCGATTTTGATATTTGAAATTGCACACCTGCCGAATGCGTCGTCCGATTTTGATGATTTAAACACGTCAAAATGTGGCAAATTTAGTGTAATGTTAAAACGGATCACAAAATATTTTCGTGAAATTAACACAAAATGCAAAAATCTCACTTTTTAAAATCGAAATTTCGATTTTTTAAATTGCACACCTGCCGAACGCGTTGTCCGATTATAATTATTTAAATTTCAAAATATGTCGAATTTAGTGTTATTTGAAAATGGATTCATATATTTTCTCGCGAAATTAACGCAAAATGTAAAAAAATTGCAATTTTTTAAATTTCCAGAATTTAAAAAACGCGATTTTAATTTTTGGAATTGTACACCTGCCGCATGCGTAGTCCGATTTTAATTATTTAAACGTCAAAATATGGCGAATTTACTGTTATTTTAAAACGGGTTACAATATTTTCTCGTGAAATTAACACGAAATGCAAAATTGCAGTTTTTAAATTTCCAAGATTTTGATTTTTTTAAATTGCACTGCTGCCGCACGCATTGTTTAATTGTGATGATTTAAACTTCAAAATATGGCAAACTTTATGTAATTTTATTACGGGTTACGAAATTTTCTCTTGACATTAACACAAAATGCAAAAATTGCATTTTTTTAATTTTCAATGTTTTAACTTTTGAACCGAGGACGAGATTTGTAAAATTCTTTCGGCAAAGTCTTATATTCATCCGGAAGATGTAGAAAAAATGTCTCGACTGATGGAAAAAGAATATTACTCAGAAGAGGATTATATCAACTGCAAATGATTTTGTTCTTGTTTTCTGTGACGTATTCAATTAGCTGTAGATTTGGATTTTGTTGTGATGTACTTTGTTATAATTTGTCATGTATTGTAAATTTGAATAAAATTTAAAAAAAGAACCAAAAAATTAAATTTGTTCAATTGTTTTTCGGGTTTCACAGGATAACTCTTCAACGTATGACCAAATTTGGCAAATTCTTCCAGCAAAGTGTTGTACTCGTCGAATGGATGCAGATAAGACCAAAAAATTAAATGTTTCCTTCAATTGATTTCTGGTTTTTAAGGATAACTCTTGAACGGATGATCGAAATTGGAAAATTCTTCCAGCAAAGTCGAATAGATGCAGTTAAAACCAAAAAATTTAATTTGTCATATAATTGTTTTCTGATCTTTAAGGACAACTCTTGAACGGATAAACATATATTGAAAAATCTTTCAGCAAAGTATGTGTATTAAAAAAAAATAATTGCTCAATAGTTCTGTGGTTTTGAGAAGATAGCTCTTGAACAAAATGGCCGATTTTAAAAATTCCTCCTGAAAAGTATTTCTACTCATCGAATAAATGTACAGGACCAAAAAAATCATTTATTTAAGATAACTTGTGAACGGATAACCAAATTTGTTGTTGTACTCGCCGAATAGATGCAAATAAGATAGAAAGAGATACATTTGTAGTTTTTTGAGGATAATTGAACGAAAGGAAAGATTTTGCAAATTCTTTAAGATAAGATAAGAGTTGGTCTTTTGCATTGTATTTACAATGTGAGACACGTCAAAATAAAGTGTAACTTAGGTCAACTAACAAACCATTACACAAAATAAACACAAATAAAATAACTTAAAAATAACTTACGACAACTCAACGTTTTAAATCTTCTAATTTTTCATTCTTTTCCTTTCGGTAGTCATTAAAGAGATATAGATAAGATAAAAAATTATTTTCCGTTTTTTAACCTAAAATAAGTTTTAAATTCTTAAAGTATTACACTATGCGCCACTATTGTGGCTTTCGCGGATGCGATTTTCAAATTGAACTCTGCCGTACAGAGAAACAGCCCCGTGCAAAATTCAGCCGTGCCTAAGAGGTTAAGGAGATGTAGGTAAGGTTACAAAATACATTTCGTCCTTTGATTGATTTCCGTGGACGAAGAACGGTATTACAGATTTAATGCGGGCTATTTTTCGTCTTTATTTTTTTTAGTGCTTCTGCAACAAGTGAATATTTTTAATGATTGATTTTTCGGTGAGATATATTGTGTATGCTAAGTGGCTCTACCGTCAAAATTTTCCTAGAGCCGCCACTACTCCGGGCACAAGTTTAAGTATTATTTTTTTTAGAGCAAAAGTACTTCATCTTATCTGTAAAAATTGGGCTTTTCACTGTTATATTAATTATTTTAAAATACTAATAGTTCACGAAAATATAACAGTACAAAACTATTTGTACCGTTTTTTTTTTGGCCCACTGTGCATTATTATATTATATGTCAAGTGGCTCTACCATCCAAATGTTCCACTGCATACACCTGTTCCATGAAATCTCCCTATCCTTTTCCAACGTTTTAAAGCATTGGAAAAATTTACCGGTTATATTATTTGTTTGGAATATGGAATATCGGTAATTTTTAACAATAAAAATTGTTAAGCGAAAAATTCTTAGGGGGGGCAATTAAGGTAATTAACAAATGCGTAATTATCTTAATTTGCATTTTATGAGTTAACTATTGCTCCTTTCTCAATATTTACATAAATCCGCATTATTGAAATGTCCAAACGAGATAATTTTCGAAGAAGTACAGCTGCCAGTAAGACAGAATGAAGAGATAAGCCTCCACCTATTGTACGTCCAAGTCCCGAGGAAATCGTTAGGACATTTCACAAAACCATTAGTGAGATGTGCAGCTGCGAGGACTGCTGATCCGCCCCCTAGCTGCCTGTGTACGTAACGAAATCGACTCGAACCCAAATTGTTCTAGGAAGAACAATTTGCTGGTTCGAACACGTGCGCCGATTTCCTCGACGCTCCCGTCGCACCCTACCACCACCACCACCACCCGCAACCCGGAGGGGAGAGTATTGCGTGGGCCCCGTAAAAGGCCATGGAGTGCTCCCCGGCAGTGTTGCCAACCTGTGTTTAGTAATTGTCGGTCTAACTTTCAACGAAATGTCGGTACATGTCGTTAGTTTTTTAAATAGACAGATACGGAAAGTCCTCGTACGGATGGGACCTGGCGCTTGCACAGAGAACGAGGGGATTCACCGTCATTAAAAAATGGTGATGTGGCCATCATGTTACTTTCTCCGACTTGATGGTACCATAGTCTTTTACATTTACGCTTTCATGGTTTATTTTCTATTTAAATCATATTTTAAATGTACATCGAGCGTTTTGCAGACTCGCATGAAACTGACGTTTAAAACGTCAAAATTATAAAAGATGGAAAAATTATACATCTAATTTAAAAACTCAGTTTACTCAAAAACTAAAGATATTTCGAAAAAAACTTATTATGTATAAGTTGTTCATTTCGGCATTCTCCATTTGCTGTAACTATTATCGTTTCATAATTATAAACCAAAAATATATTTTTTTTTCTCGGATCATAATGATTTTATGAAAAATATTTTCAAGCAAAAGATGTTAATTTCTTTGATGTCTTCAATATTTGTATAAATATTTTTCTGATATTTTTCATATTAAAAAAAAATTGGAAAAAACAAAAAACAATACGAAATTTTACCAGAAGCTTTTCAGTTCTTCGGATCATCAAATAAGATTTGAAATGTTCAAAGTTTCATATCAATTGCTTTATTAGTTTTTGAGATACACAGACATAATTTTTTTTTCTAGAAATGGCATCCAGGGACCCCAAAACGGATATTTCTGTAAAAAAAAATGAAAAAAATCACGATCACAATACTTTCTCGTACTCGTAGCGGGAAAAGTAAAAAATACATAAGTTTATTTATAAACATTTTTTTATTAATCTTAATAATTTGCCATACTTGTTGTAATTAGTAGTCTTATTAATAAAACTACAGTTAACAAATCATTTTTTGAAACAACCACTTTTCTTGCTGATGCCACGACGAATATTGATTTATACAAAAATCGCAAATCATATTTTGCGAAAATGTTGTTTTCTTCAAATTTCTTTTTATGGAGAGACCTGATAAATATGAGAATTTCCTAGACGCCCTAAACTATTTCTTTCCCGTTATACCTCTGCTGCGTTACCCATATTTAAAACTAAACCGACAAAAATATGTGAACTTTTTACTTGTTTCCTATTTTTTTTTCCTTTTTTCCAACGAAAATACGAAGTTTGAAAATCAAAATTTTGAAAAATTCATAATTCGTTTAAAAATAAATGGATTATCGAAAACCTAAGTTATTTTAGAAGAGTGATATTTTCTTAATTAGGTATAATTTTTGTGTTTTTTTTTTCCTACTCGTTTCCTACCTTTTCTCTTTCGATATCCGAATATTCAACATATCGAAAATCAAATATTTGAAACGTCAGCAACTCGCTCGAAAATTGCTGAATTTTCAAACACCAAAGGTATTTCAGAAGAGCGAGAATAATTTTTGGAAAAAAAAACATTTTTACACGTTTCCAATTTTTTTGGCCGAATCTCGAAAATCAAAAGTTTCAAAAATCTCTTGAGAAGAGACGGTTTTTCAAAACCCCAACTTATTTTAGAAGATTGAAGTTTTGTTAATTAGAACTAATTTTTGTAAATAAATTCCCACGTGTTTCTTATACCGAGTGTCTGGGATAAGGGGCGAACATAGTGATTTAACATGTAAAATTAAATATGTGTAATTATTAGCTTCCCTATTAATTTTAGAGAAATATCGTAAAGGAATATTTTTTAGAGAATCAAAAATTGTAAATGTATCATCCATTTAATTTACGTTTGTACCAGAATTTACCTCAGAAATAATAAAAATAAGTTGAACAATGTACCATTTAAAAAAAACCTTGCCATGAGTTTGACAAATGTCATGTCATAGTGAAAATAAGTTTGCTAGTCAGATATGAATTCACGCATTGTAATTACTATGGACAATAACGTTTGGCTCGTTGTAAAGTGTGAACTAGCATTCATCGGTAAAACAGACTGCAAAAAGTTAAGCTTAGGTTAGTTTTTAGTTAGTTTATTAATTCGTAGCAAATGTTGCTATTTTAAATATGTAAATGCATGTTAATGTAAGTATGTTGTTCTCCTTAAATAAACTACGGCAAGTCTTCAATCTAATTTCGTTAAAAATTAATCTTAATATTCTTTTCTGGGCTATGAATGTCCTTTGAATATGACTTCTTTCCCACGCTGGTATATTATAGGAGAGATAAGGATATACCTTTGAGTAGTAGAGAGTTATGATTGACTCTGGTGGTAAAATTGGTTTTAGTTTAAGAACTGTATAGTAAGCAGTATTTAATTTTCTACACACATAATCAACATGCTGACACCACATGAGTTGCTCGTCCTCAGCAATCCCAAGAAATTTGGTGCTCTGATTTAAATTAACAATTGGTGTCTTTCTATGAAAAAACTGAATGTTTACTGTTTTATTGTTATATGGAAGTAAATTATTAGCATTCATTATGGTCTGTATTTGATCGATCCTGAATTATTTCGCAGAATACACGCCTCCTTTCTTCATCCATTAACAGTATCTCCTGATGGCATTGATTTTTTTAAGAATGATAACCATGCTTCTTCAGAATTTTCTATACAGAGGATTTAGACACTTTGCACTCACGAGCAATCCATCGTATGCTAGTTGTTGGTTCAGCATTTATCAAACCCAAAACTGTTTCTTATAATTCATCGTTGTTTCTTCTGTTCCGTTTGCATGTAAACTCTGAGTAAACTGACGCCACTGCAAAATGTTTTGAAAATGAATACGCTCTCTTCATTGGAATAACTCAGATTATTGTTCATAGTAATTACAATGCGTGAATTGATATTTGACTAGCAAAATTATTCTCAACAGTAATATAACGAGTGCCTATGATTTTGCCGGCAATTATTAGCGGCAGGATCACGATTGCTTGTTGCGACGAAAATCGGCACGACTGCGAAGCAGGAGTGCCGATTTTCTAGAAGCAACAAGCAAGAGTGATCCAGACGCTAATAATTGCCTAGGAAAAATCAGTCACGAGTTAGATTCGGGAAGACAATTGGCCGAATAAAAAGTTCACACTTCATAATTTGAAAAGTTAAATTTAGTGACACCAAGTGTCAGACGTGTATTAATTTGCGGCGCAATAATTGTAATAAAAATGAGCTTACCAAGATTTTGAGAAATGCCTATGAATACTATTACTTATGAAAGCACTAACACTTCACCCGAAAATACAAACAGATCGAATTCAGGAACAAACTGCTTAAAAGTCCGGCAATAACTGATGTTTTATACGTTATATAAAATGAACCAACGCGTTGCTAGGCAATACCAACATGAGAGATTATCTGATTAGATACCACCCAGGGTTAATTGCCATGCATAACATAGAGCGTGGTCTGTTACGCATCGTAATTAGAATTTTATTGGATCATCTCATCAACGTTATTCGATTTTATTGGTTAATAAGTAAATGAGGGCAATTGTCACCGTAACATGACATTTGTCAAAGTCATGGCAAGGGTTTCTAATAAATGGTAAATGGTTTAAACTTATTTTTATTATTTCTGAGGTGGATTCTAGTACAAACGTAAATTAAATGGATGATACATTTACAATTTTTAATTCTTTAAAAATTATTCCTTTACGATTTTTCTCTAAAATGAATAGGGGAGCTAATAATCACATATATTTAATTTGACATGTTAAATCCCTATGTTCGCCCCTTATCCCAGACACTCGGTATTTGAATTTTTCTTTATTTTCCAACGTCCAAGTATTAGTTGATCGAAAATCCAAAATTTCAAAAATTTGCAACTCTCTTGAAAAGAGGTGTATTTTCAAAATCTAAACTTATTTTAGAAGAATAATGTTTTGTTAATTAGACTTAATTTTTGATAAATTTTTCCTACACGTTTCCTATTTTTTTAGTATTATTTTCATTTCCACCGTCCAAGTATTATTTGTTCGAAAATTGGGAATTAAAAAAAAATTTATGTAAAATTTGTTCTAAACGTTTTCTTTTTTTTATTTTCTTCTTTTCCAACGTATATTAGTTGTTCGCAAAACAAACATTTCAAAAATTTGTTACTCGTTTAAAAGTAAATGGATTTTCAAAATCCAAAGTTATTTTAGAAGAGTGATATTTTCGTAATTAGGTTTAATTTATGTAAAATTTCTTCTACACGTTTCCTATTTTTTTTCTTTTTTAACGTCCAAGTATTAGTTGTTCCAAAATAATAAATTTAAAAAAAATTGTAACTCGTTTAAAAATAAATGGATTTTCAAAAACCAAAGGTTTAATTTTTGCAATTTTTTTCTATACGTTTCCTGTTAATTTTAATTTTTTTATTTTCATACGTTCAAGTATTAATATTAGTTGTTCGAAAATCAAAAATTTCTAACTCATTTAAAAATAAATAGATTTAAAAAAAAAACAAAGTTTGTTTAAAAGAGCAATATTTTCTTAATTAGGTTCAATTTATGTAAAATTTCTTCTACACTTTTCTTATTTTTTTTCCAATGTCCAAGTATTAGTTGTTCGAAAATCTAAAATTTCAAAAATTTGTAACTCGTTTATCGCAGGACGAATTGGCAATTATTCTGATAACATTTTGCCGGTATTTCTTTGAATGACTAGATGTTGGTTAATGCCCGAAATCAAAAATTGCACTTGTTGCAATGTGCCGCGTAAGAAAATGTTACCATTATATGTTAAAATATGCATTAAAACACCAAATGTGCATTATAGGGGTAAATATGCAAAATATGCAAAAATATGCATTTCGCATAAAATTCTCTCTCTAGTGATAAGTATGTGAAAGCAAATTCAAATTTTACCAATCAACATTTCCGGTTGATTTGTCAGTATATCTGAGTCAAAATCGGTAGATCAGTAGAATATCGTAGAAAGGTATAAATTGTCGGTAGATCTACAGACATATCGGTAAGGTTGGCAAGACTGCTCCCCGGAGGATCAGACGAAACACAAACATTCAGTTCATCATTCGTCACAACATCAAGTCACCGCCACGCTGAGCCGAGACGCCGTCAATCCACCAACGACGCCGCAGCCGCCGATCCAACAACGCCCCGCTGCCGTCGCCGCCGCTACCGTCGCCGCCACTGCCACGCCGCGGACCATCCAGTTGTTGCCACAGCAACAACCACCATCGTGCCAGAGCCGACTCCGCTGCCAATCGCAACGTTTAGGATGCCACCGGTCCAGGCCCCAGTTCTACCCGTCATCACCGCAGCCATCACCGTTATAACTGTGCCACCACCGTCTCTATAGCCTTTACCAAACAAGGAATTGTCGGGGCCGTGCCACCACGTGCCAGGAGTTACGCTGAAATTGCCTGCCGAACGATGCCAGAGGAACAAGACACCGCTGATCGTGCCGCCGCCAATCACGACGCTGCACCACTCTTTGGCCACAAAGAGGGACTTAATGGGCCCGTCCAACTTAAAGATCGCTATCTTCGTAGTCAGACGGAAACCCGCAGTAGAGCCCGACATCGTTGCCAGCAGACGACGCCTGAAGAAGCGCCGCCTACGAGTCATCCGCAGACGCCATGATATCCACAGACATCAAAGACGCCGCACCAGCCGACCCAGATGCCGCACCAGCCGTCACAGATGCCGCACCAGCCGTCCCAGACGTTGCAACCGCCCGAGGAAGCGACGTTCTCCGGCCCACCTGAAACTTCCCGTCAAACAAAGACGCCACACCAGCTGTTTTAGACACCTTAAGCAGCAACCTCCGCGCCTTCGGAAGGCGTCCCGCCACAACCGCGACCGCCACCAAACTTTCCATCACGATTACAGACCCGCGAATCGTGATGCGAGTGACCGGTCGCTTTATACTTATAATTCGTCAATCTCAACTAGAGTAGTTGCGCACTGGCAAATGGATGGGCGTAGGGCGGGAGAAGGCCATCGGTATAATACGGAATGCGTTCGTTTAGGACATTCAATGACAAAAATTATCATATTCTGTTGAAAACGGTGTGCGTTCCCTGCGGGAGGCCCGCACGTGTCTGGCGGCAAGCGTATCAACCGAACGACGACCTTCTCTAGACTGGCAATAAACCGCCCAATTTTTGTCTCTGATTGTACTCGGGGAATTGTTTGTTCCTCTCACTTAGATGCTCGGTGCGCGGCCCGCCTCCTCACCACTCAGATTGAAATTGACGGATAATAGTGTTAGTTCCCAGCGAAAATACGCAATAACATAGTGTAAGTGCCCTCATGAACGCTTCAGTGTGCCATGAACGACAACCCGAACAATCCGCGTCCGCCTGATGACACGCAGGCACCACCAAGGTACGTGTTGTGACGCCGCCCCTGACCAGCTGTGTGTACTCTTGGAAAACGGTTTCAACACACCACGGCGTCGAAACCAGAGCCGCCCACAACACCAGCCCAGACACACCACCTACAACCACCCGCCTGCATGCGGGAACACATGCAGTGGCGCCCATGATTAGATGACAACATCCAACCAGACGTGACTGCGACCAGCATCCTAGCACCCTGGCATCCAGAGATGCAGAGATCCGGTATCGTGATGGCCGAATCCCCTCGCACCGTAACGGCGGAAGGATCTCCAAGAACTAGCAAGCGTCGAGAGCAGCTACTACTGCCTCCGGTGTGCGAAGGCCGAATCCCCTCAACCTCGGAAGGATCCACCCTCGTGAAGACATACCCACGATGACTACTTCAACCGGCAGGAGTGAGTGGTATTTTGCACCAGGCTCGGACTGTTTAGTATTTTTGGCGGGTTCGACGGGAGCATCGGAGGATGCGGCGCGTTTTGCGGACCTGGAGCGCTGGGGCTCGTCCTCGTTATTTGTTGCACGCCATTTTTTGGCGGCGGCCTGTTGGGTTTCAAAGTCAGGCTCTCTTTGCGCCTTTTTAAGGCACCTGAGATGTCCCTTGCTTGGGATTTCTTCGATCCCGTTCGGGAGATTTTTCTGACTGATCGAGGGGGCAACCGGGTCAGTGACGTGGTGGGTGGCGTGCCCGCTGGGGACAGGAGATTCGCCTTGGGGCGTGTGCTCCGTTCGGGGGCGTCGGAGGCGCTCTAGCTCTTGCCGGAGGCTACGATTGTCCTGTATGAGCTCATCCAGAGATATCTGCATTCTCGCGAGAGTCAAATTTTGATCTTGGAGCATTGCTTTTAAATCTCTGATAGTGCTGCTTTGCTCGTGGATCATGTCCACTTTGGAGGTGGACGCATCGCTGTCGACGCTGCAGGCGTCGGAGGCCAGGGCGATCTCCATGTCTTCCTCCTCGTCATCAGACGGGAGCTGGGGGAGTTGGGAACATTCTACACTGTCCATGATGGGCGCAGTGTAGAAGTTGCATGGCGGGTAGGTAGGCCTGGGTTTACTGCCCCCAGGCCTGCTCGGCATTAGACGGTACCACGCGTGTTTTAGAAAACACCTGGCTGATATCCCCTGATCCCCCAGCAATCCCCCTTAGTTAGGGAGGATGTCCGGAAAAATGTTACCGGCGTGGCTCAGCGGGGTAGCAAATTGGGAGATGGTACGACTCTGTGAACAAACCAGATATTATTGACTAGTACGTGTGAGGTGGCCCCCGTGACCTCGTTAGCAAGTAAGGAGCGCATGTCGGACTTCCTGGACCACTGAGTAGATAGAGGGTTGGGGCAAGGGTGCACCGATTAACAACCGCAGCTAGTCGATTAGCACTCAGTGGGTCGATTAATCAGTTTTGGACATTGCGCTTCCTACCTGAGCTCCAGTACTACTGAACACTGGAGTCAACCGGCGGATAACGGTATCCACCGGAGGGTTCCAAGACCGAGTGAAGAGGTGATGTTTTCGGCAGCCACTATAACACTGGGCACTGTGGTGAGCGTTCCTGTGTTATATTCACGAGACACTTAGGCACTGTTCCAAAAAAAATTCACGTGGCTGAGCAGTGTCGCAGAACGAATAAGAGTAATGTAACAAAGATGGAAAAGCAGAGGTTAAGCTGTCTTGGCGAGCGTGCTTACACCCACGAATTACGCTCCGGCTCAGGCAGTGCAGTATAGTACACGCACTAAATGAGAGCACTTGAAACTTGAATTTAGGGAAGAGAAAATTTACTTTCCGTGATTTGTAAAATTCTAAATAAAATATCACTTATGGAATCAGCTTCAAAATTTCTAAATATACCTGGAAAGAATGTATTTTTAACATACTATAAAACAATTATCGTATCCTAGCTGGAAACAAAATGACAGCACTTGAAACTTGAATTTGGGGAAGAGAATATTTGCTTTCCGTGATTTGTAAAATTCTAAATGAAATATCGCTTATGGAATCAGCTTCAAAATTTCTAAATATACCTGGAAGTAATCTATTTTTAACATACTATAAAACAATTGTCGTATCCCAGCTGGAAACAAAATGACAGCACTTGAAACTTGAATTTGCGGAAGAGAATATTTGCTTTCCGTGATTTGAAAAATTCTAAGAAAAATATATACATTAATGCTGTAGATTTTGAATTTGCCGCGAGTCGCAAATTACTTCATTTGACGTCAGCCTACTTGATTTTTCTTAACAAATAATAACCAATCTGTGAATTTATGTTAAATGGGTCTGAGCATTATTTTTTTTTTTTTTTGTGATCAAACTAACAATTTTAGGAGAAAATGTCAAGAGACAGAAAAGTTGCTGATTGAATCCCTCCATTTAAATCAAGTTTTTAAATAGAAAAATGTAGACGCATAAAAAAGTTCTGATGCGAACTATTAGGGAGGTTGTTTCTTTCACCCACTTGTAATAACATTTTAGAGTTATAAAAATCGTCAAAAAGTGCCATTTTATTAGGAACAGTTATCCGCCAAATTTCATTCTTTTAAATTCTGGATATATGAAATAAAAACTTTAGACGGCTGTAACTTTGAGAGGAAAAAATTATATGAAAGACCTCCCTGATTTTTTGCTGAAAAATAACCCTTTAAAGTATTTCGCATCAATTTTGAAACACCCTGTATAAATATTTAACCTGTATAAATCTATACAAATCAGTAATGTATTGAAACAACTACTTTCCTGGCTAATACATGGAATTATACAACGAATAATTTACGTGTTATAAATAGTGTTATAACATTGGTTTAAGATCGTTGTTTCTATATACAAGGACCAACTAATTCAGCATCTTATCTCCCACGACTAATTATATCAACTAATAAATATTTGCTCGTTGGACTATAACCAATTTTATTGCGTCCGTGACTTGTTTCCTTCATTTATTTAACTATTATTCAACCGCAACTCATTAGAACACAGTTCGCAATCCATTGAATTTAAAATTCTATCAAAAATACTACGAAACAGAACAGATACCTCAAGGCGATCACGCAATCTTAATTTTACGGTTTCGTGCGCAAAAATTAGCTACGAGGACGATTCCAGAAATTATATAAAACAATCTAATCGGTAGTATCAGCAGGAATGCATTAAAAATTTTGCTGCTGATAATCATTCGATTTGCACAATTCGCAGTACACGGTGTGCGCAGTTTACCAGCAAAATGTTTGCCTGTGGTGTTGTGGTTTTGTGCATCTTGTCGGGGAGTTATGGAGCAAGTTTACAAAAATCGAAAGGGCTGACTTTATCTGTGATCCATTTTAATGATTTTCATGCGAGGTAAATATTTGTGTTATAATAATATTAATTGTTATTTACTCGAAAAAATTGTTATATAAGATGGCAAAATAATAATTAATAATTTTTATTCCTTCAAAAAATAATATATTTACAGTACACATAATTACAACAGATGCGATAACTACATAAGACCGGACATTAAATATGAAAATCGTCACAAATCGTTACATTAGAACTAATAAGAATAAATTCTTTAATTAAACTTTAATTAAAGAATGGGACTTAAATACTAAGGTTAATATATCTAAGAATGCACATGTTTACACTGTCGTTCGACAATGAAAAATCTCTCCAAATCAAGAACAAAAATAGAGGGTTGTCATTTAAAAAAAAAATCATTACTTAAAATCAAATG
This sequence comes from Ocypus olens, assembly GCA_910593695.2. Classification (NCBI taxonomy): domain Eukaryota; kingdom Metazoa; phylum Arthropoda; class Insecta; order Coleoptera; family Staphylinidae; genus Ocypus; species Ocypus olens. The sequence continues at coordinate 11,926,304 of OU343061.1, forward strand.
TGAACATTAAATATTGTTCCTCCATTAGAACACCTACAGACCGAGTTATATTTGCCGCCGCTGGCAATGTCCATATCTTGTCGGTGTTAAAGCCACCCGGGTTTGATTCAGTACAGCATTCGGGCAATAGATTCCGCCACTTTGGCGTTTCTACCTTTAAAAGCAAATGATGGTTTAAAATCAACTTTCATGCAAAAATGTGTATTTTTGTCAGAGAAAATCGACCTGTTCGCACTGTATATTTTTGACAGAGCAAAAAACTGATTAGATCCCTTTCTTCATAGAAATTTGTTCCATCGTCAAATTTCAGAGAGTGACCATTATCGCAGAGTTTTGCGAAAAAACCCACAGTTATTTATAATTTGTGTATGTGTTTAGATTTGTTGTTATTTCTGTATGAAGAATTTCATTTAAAAATAGACCAGAAACCTTCGAATTTACAGGAATTCAAACAGACCAGGAAAAAAACTATAGCTGTGGAGTGAGCATCAAAGACGATGCATAAATTCATTTATTGATATATTAAAATTTTGCGTTACTTTCACGATATTTTAATTTCAAGATATTGTTTCAACACGATGATTGTGATCATGTGAATAAACTGTTTTCGTTTTTTGGGTTGATTTTAAACAAGCCGATTTTATCACAATCGTGTAAATAAATAGATTTCGTTCTAAATTATTCAAGTTGGTGAACTCGACAATAACAATGTACAAGCATATGTTTCCTATTCAAATTTACAAGTCAATACTGTTTACAGGATACCATGATATGAATATTGATCAAGTTGTAGTGACGCATTCTCTAGCACGTGAATATTTCAAATTCTGTGATTTAACCATTATTATTGTATTGCGTCGTTTATGGTTTTGGGTTATTATGACGCACATATAGGTTTTTTTTTTTCTTAAAAAATCCAAAGACCATTACCATGAATTGAAAAATTGATCATGTTTTACCTACAAATACTTATTGTAACAATAATCTATATAATACGAGAAGACAGGTATGTAAATCTACATAAAAATCACGTATTTAGTTGCGACGTCTTTTCGGTCATTATCAAACTTGCAGCAGGTTAATCAGAAAAAATCCTGTCGAAGTGAACTTTTTAAATATTTCGGCATTGATTTGTTTTAATTTGATTCAATTTTCTTTTACCACCCCTATGTTATGGAGGTGCTTGTCTAGTTTGCAGTACCCAGTAAGGGTACCGATTAGCAGCCTCAAACTGCTTCTTGGTAATTCAATTTTCCTGCTCAGCTCCATTTAGCCAAATCTCTAAATAAGCAAGTCACCCAAACTGTTGTATCAACTCACATGCCAAATTATTGCCAAACGAAATTATATGCAGTTGATTAAAGACACAAAAAGAGAATTTTATCAAAACAAAATTAATAATTGGAGTAATCCTATGAAAGCTGCTTGGAACGTAACAAAAATAATTACTAAGGGGCTAGCAAAAATCTCACTCTCATGTCAAACGGTGCGGAGATTTGTGATCCGGTCGAAGTTAGCGAATATTTAAATATCTTTTTCAATCAATCAATAACAGATTTAATTAATAAAACTAAAAATAATAATCTAATAGTCAATTCGTCGACAGACAACAATAATAAAACTATATTTCTAACTCCATATACAAAAACAGAACTTCTAAAACTACTGTTGCTTAAACTGACCAATAAAAAATCTGCAGGCCACGACGAAATTCCCCCATTCGTAGTGAGACATGTAATTCCGGCGGTCCTAAAGCCGCTTTGTGAATTAATTAATATGTCTTTTGAGATTGGAAGTTTTCCCAATCGTCTGAAAATTAGTAAAATAACCCCTATATTAAAAAAAGGCGGCCCACTAAATCCCAATAATTACCGGGCAGTTGTAGTTATAGACACATTTAGCAAAATATTAGAACTTTGTTTCCTTCATCGTCTTAATGATTTTATTTCAAGAAATAATATATTAAATCCTAATCAACACGGTTTTCGTGTGGGACGATCAACTTCTACTGCATTTATTGAGTTTTTTAAACATATAACTCTTCTTATTGAACAAGTGTCCGACAGCTGTCTTCTGTGACTTAAGTCGGGCATTTGACTGTGTTAATCATAACTTATTATTGCAAAAAATTGATTGCTACGGTATTAGAGGTAAAGCGAATCTTTTTTAAGCAATCGATTTCAATATGTATCAATACATTCAGCGAATAGGAGTAAAGTTAACTCTATAACTACATCAATCAATACAGTCGTTCCGCAAGGGTCAATCCTTCGGCCAGTCCTTTTCCTGATTACATAAATGACATAGATAGTTACCTCAATGGTGATGGTATCTATAAAAATTGCTGATGATATGTCTCCTTTATTTTCTGATAAATCATGTGAAGAAATCGAAGAACACTGTAATAACGCACTAAATAATCTTAACAATCGGCTTCAAATTAATGATTTACATTTAAATGCTTCGAAAACAACTTACATTCGCTATACAGCTAGCAATAAGCAGGGCGATAAAGATTTAAAATTATTAATTAACACAGAAGCTCTATTAAGATCTACCAGTACCAAATTTCTGGGAATTTATACCGATTCGAAAATAAATTGGAAGGTCCGTTGAAATAATTTGGTACCAAGATTAAACTCTTTTTTTTTCTATTTAGATCTCTGAGAGAAATTCTTAGTGTAGAGCAACTAATTAATTTTTATTAGGCTCAAATAGCATCACGTTTACACTACGGCATAATCTTTTGGGGTGCATCGACCATGATACAAGATGTATTTAAAGCCCAAAAAAATATTCTTAGGATTATTGCTGAAGTACCTCTAGATTTTCCATGTCATGAACTATTCAAAAAATATAACATATTAATAATACCTTCTATTTACATCTATGAATTGTGCGTGTATATATTTTGTAGTAGGAATAATATTGAGAGAAATGTTGACATTCACAACAGAAACACTAGAAACAAGCCATTATTTAAAACAAATATTGGTCAAAATTGTCCAGATTGCATAGGACTAAAATGTTATCGAATGCTACCGGAGAGTATCGTACACTGTAGTACCCTTCTAAATTTTAAATATAAAATTAAAAAAAAATTAAATACTAATTGCAAAACATTTCACTGATAATGTAACATATAACATATTCTCTATTTTGTATTTTATTTTATTGTAAGGTATATTCGTATTTTCGTACTTATGTTTATACACCATTTCACATATTCACTGATAATTTAACATATAACATGTACTGTATTTAGTATTTTATTTTATTGTAATGTACATTCGTATTTTCGTACTTATGTTTATACACCATTTGTTTTGACGTGTTCCATACTACTATACAGTGCGAGTCTCTAACTTGGAATAAATTCAGTAAATCAAACAAAGTTTATTTTTCGGAAATATGCTCGGACACGTCGATTAGTATTTTAAATTGCGCTCTTTTTGTTGTAATATAGTATATTACGACACAAGTTCGGTAAGTGCTCTCTAACAGGTCGAGAAAATTTTAAAAATACGAAGCCCGTAGGGCCGAGTATTTGTAATTTTCGAGACCTGTTTGAATGCACTTAACGAACCGAGTGTTGTATAGTATTTTTTGCGCTACCGATTTAAAATAGTTATAAAAATAGTAAAACAATAGTTCAAAACGACTTTTATAATTAAAAATCGCTGCTCTTTTATCTAGCCCATAACGGTACTAGGACTGTCATGACTCAGAACAGCCTTGTTATTTTGTGAGTTTCCTAGCAACGGAAATTAGTCCGGGAAAGCCATTCGAACGTGACTAAATACACACACGGTAAGCATATCAATATGGAACGGTAGCGCAAAAAAATTTTATACAGCGTGTCCCAAATTTGAGATATGACGTCATCGACTATTTTTTTTAATAGCAACCCTAATTTTTTTATCACTATTTTTAAAGAGTATATCAAGTTACACATGTGTGCCAAATTTCAAATTTTTATTTCCTGTCATTTAGAAGATATTTAACAAACAGTATCAAATTTGAAAAATGAATTCAACTTAATAGTATTTCTTCAATAAATGCTCAAAATGTTGTCCATTTTCTAACTGACAATACCCTAAACGGAACTGAAACTCGTTTTGAACCTTTCTAATTACTTCGGGGGAAATTAGTCTACACTCCTGTCTTATTCGTTCTTTCAACTCCTCAAGATTTGGCGGTTTGGTCTTAAAAACTTTGCTTTTCAAGTACCCCCATAAGAAAAAGTCCATAGGTGTTAAATCCGGAGACCTGGGTGGCCATTCAACTGGTCCTCTTCTGCCAATCCATCTTCGTGGAAATACATTATCCAGGTACTCACGGACACGCCTTGCAAAATGAGGAGGCGCACCGTCCTGTTGAAACCAGATGTTTCTATTCGGGACGTCAGCTTCTACAGGGCAAGGAAACAAAATAGCCAAACTCGGAATTAGCTCTTCCTCCAAGAATTGTAAATATCCCGCTCCATTGAGATTATTTGGAAAGAAAATTGGTCCTAAAATTCGATCACCAACAATCCCTGCCCAAACATTAACTTTTTCTGGATATTGAGTGTGGCCTTCCCTCATCCAGTGTGGGTTCTTGTCTGCCCAATAACGGCAATTTTGACGATTTACCTCACCATTTAACATAAACGTTGATTCATCGGAAAACAATATATTTTCTATTTTTAGAACATTTCTATCTAGTAGATCCATCATTTTTTCGCAAAACTGAAGTCTTCTATCCGGATCATCTTCGGTGAGTTCCTGGAGGATTGTCATTTTATAAGGATGAAATGTTTGCTCTCTAAGGATTCTTGACACTGAAGACTGGCTAATTTTGAGTTCCCTAGCCATCTGCCTAGAGGAGACATGATGATTTTCCTGAACAGAGAGAAGTACATCAATTTTGACCTCTTCACTCAGCGCATTCTGACGATGATTATTCGTTTTTCTTAAATGCCCATTTTCCCGAAACTGACTTTCAATCTTGCTTACGGTACTTTGAGATATGGCTGGTAAGTCAGGATACTTCTCTCTAAATAAATAAATAACTTCATTTTGTGTTCTTGTCCTATCTCCATAGCCAATCATCATTAAAATTTCAATTTTGTGGGTTTCAGTTAAGTACGGCATGTTAGTATAATTTTTCGACCAACGGTGAACAACAGTCAACACAACAATGGAACGACTAATACTCTCCTCACTCGAATATGCGTGGAATGCGATGCTACACTTCTTACTTGTTTTTATAACTAAACGTCAAAATGATAAACGTCAGTTTGAAAAAAAAATGACAAACCAGCACGTTTTGGCATTCCACTTTTAAAATGCATAAAAATTCGATTAAGGTGACTTGATTTCTTCATTCTACAAATTTGATAATGTTTGTTAAATATCTTCTAAATGACAGGAAATAAAAATTTGAAATTTGGCACACATGTGTAACTTGATATACTCTTTAAAAATAGTGATAAAAAAATTAGGGTTGCTATTAAAAAAAATAGTTGATGACGTCATATCTCAAATTTGGGACACGCTGTATAAAATTTTATTACAACAAAAAGAGCGCAATTTAAAATACTAATCGACGTGTCCGAGCATATTTCCGAAAAATAAACTTTGTTTGATTTACTGAATTTATTCCAAGTTAGAGACTCGCACTGTAATTGTCAGGAATAAATAAAGATCTTATCTTATCTTATCTTATTTTATCTAACTATCCCAAATTATTTTAAACCATTGCCAGCATTTAACAATTTATACCGGGTGTGGCACTTAAGACGCCTCGGACCATAGCTCCTTTACGATAAAAGCTATCGAAAAAAATCTAAGAACAAAGTGGTGCATAGTTACCGTCGCTATGTTTCAAAAATATTTTTAATCATCAGTGGCGTGCCGTACTCCAGTGGCGTACCAAACTTATGTTTTTTTAAATGGAATGCCCTATTTTTTATTGCAGATTTGGAAAGTGCTCGACGAGTACTTATTTTTTTATCTAACATGTTATACCCTTCACTTTAGCGGTTTCGCTGTTATAACCCCTTCTTTCAAAATTGCGCCCCATTTTTGAGATTTTTTTGTAGAGAAACTAAATGACGCCGGCGCCTAAATTTTGAATTGAGGTACAGGTTAAGACCTCGTATACCTTCACATAATTTTTTTTCGGGTAATTTATGGAAAAAAAATAATTTTTGATTGATCTTCGCATGTTGTCATTTTTTCCGAAAATTTCAAATGGCACTCCCCTAAAAAAATTACGGCGTTGTACAGCCAAAACTCTAAATTTTTCATTGGTGTAAAAAAAATTACACATTGCATAACAAAATTTCGGAGAAAAAAAGGAATTTCATCGCAAATGTCGGGAAACGTTTTCCGTTCCCAAGTGTGCCATGAGAAAACAAAAGATTGGTAATTGTCAAAGTAAATTATTAGACGTCAGTAGCAGCCATAAGTCATTTTTGATAAACGTTCTAAAAATGTTCCGAACTCAAGAGGAAATGGTTGACATGATATTTATTCTTGGAGAATGTAACAAGAATTGTTTCTTGGCATCACGAGTGTACGCTGCGAGATATCCGCACAGGGCACATCCAAATGAACGTGCGTTTCAAAAAGTGTTGGAGAGATTTACTACTACGGGAAGTGTGAAACGGCCAAGGAGAGTTAGAAAGAAGGCAGTTATTACCGAAAATAATGAACTGCAGGTTCTGGAGGCAGTTATTGAAGATCCTCATACCAGTATCCGTGATATTAGTAGGAATCACGATATTTCAACGCGATCCGTACATCGTGTTCCTAAAAAGTACAAATTCCATCCATTTAAGATTCAACTGCACCAAGAATTGCAACCTCAAGATTTTCATGCGAGGCAAAATTTCTGCATGTGGGCTATCAACAAAATTGAGCAGGAGCAATCATTTCTTATGCGCGTATTATTTTCTGATGAAGCAACATTCCATAGAAATGGGCATGTCAATCGCCACAACTACCATTATTACGCCGATGAAAACCCACAAGCCATGCGAATGATAAACCACCAGCAAAGATAATCGCTGAATGTTTGGGGAGGCATACTTGGAGAACACCTTGTGGGTCCTTATTTCATCGAGGGGCACCTGAACGGCAACAGTTATTTGAGGTTCCTTCGCGACGACTTGGATGATCTCTTGGAAAATGTCCCTCTAGCCTCTCTTCGACAGATAGTTTTCCAGCACGGTGGAGCTCCTGCACATAATAGCTGTGTCGTTCGGGAATTTCTCGATGAAACGTTTCCGGACTCCTGGATTGGTCGTGGGGGTCCTGTGAGGTGGCCGCCAAGATCACCAGACCTCACACCTTGACTTCTTCCTTTGGGGCCATATCAAAGACAAGGTTTACAGGACGGTACCAACTACTGTCGAGGATATGAGGGAGAGAATCCGCGCGGCTTTTCGCGGTATATCACCAGAAGTCCTTAGGGCAGTGTCTAGAGCCAGTGAGTCGAAGTTGCGGTTATGCCTCTAGCAGGAAGGTCGTCATTTCGAACATTTAGTTTTCTTTATCTGCATTTTTCATATCATGTTGAATAAATAGGTACATACTATTATGTTGACCGTATTTGTGTATTTGTTTTCTCATGGCACACTTGGGAATGGAAAACGTTTCCCGACATTTGCGATGAAATTCCTTTTTTCTCCGAAATTTTGTTATGCAATCTGTTTTTTTTTTACACCAATGAAAAATTTAGAGTTTTGGCTGTACAACGCCGTAATTTTTTTAGGGGGGTGCCATTTGAAATTTTCGGAAAAAATGACAACATGCGAAGATCAACCAAAAATTATACCAAAAATTATTTTTTTTCCATAAATTATCCGAAAAAAAATTATGTGAAGGTATACGAGGTCTTAACCTGTACCTCAATTCAAAATTTAGGCGCCGGCGTCAATTAGTTTCTCTACAAAAAAATCTCAAAAATGGGGCGCAATTTTGAAAGAAGGGGTTATAACAGCGAAACCGCTAAAGTGAAGGGTATAACATGTTAGATAAAAAAATAAGTACTCGTCGAGCACTTTCCAAATCTGCAATAAAAAATAGGGCATTCCATTTAAAAAAACATAAGTTTGGTACGCCACTGGAGTACGGCACGCCACTGATGATTAAAAATATTTTTGAAAGATAGCGACGGTAACTATGCACCACTTTGTTCTTAGATTTTTTTCGATAGCTTTTATCGTAAAGGAGCTATGGTCCGAGGCGTCTTAAGTGCCACACAAAGTATGCACTTTTTTTCAAACACCCATAACTTGGTGCCAAATCGTCGTAGGAACTTCGTTCTTTGAATCCTGCATAGGGAATTGATCAAATTTTAATGCCATTATTTTTATGGATCGAGTCGACGAAATGTTTCCAACTCCGTAGACATCGTCAAAGTTGGACATGGTTTCCTGAAAAAAACATTTTTTCACAGGGGTGCTAGAGCGGGCGGAAGGGGTTACGCTTAAGTCCGCATGCATGACTTTAAAGAAGATACTTCAAAGTTTTCCGCCCTCAAAGATTCATCACAATCAATTGAAAATACGCCAAGTTATGACGGTTGGAAAATGGTCGAAATTTCACGAATTTCAATAGTTTCATTTTTTTCCACCAGTATATTTCTGATTTTGCTTTAAAACAATTGCGATTTCACCGCACTTTGTGTCTTTTGAACGCCAACCAAATAATATTAACCTTGAATTGTTTTAAACCTAAATTTTATTTTGTTCATAACAACTGAATTTTATGTAGAATTCAAATTTGCAATAAAAAATACAGGGTGTTTCAGAGCTCTGGGATCGGTCAATCACGTGCTTATTTGTCAAAATTTCGAAAAATGTTTTATACAAAAGTTGGGTATAATAGTGAGCTGCACGCCCTAAAAATATTTAAATTTATACAGGGTGTCTCATAACAAAGTTACAGACCAAACTTATGTTTTTTTTTTAATGGAACACCCTGTATATTTTAACATTTTTGGATTCCTCGTTACTTGGAGATTAACATGACCTAGGTTGTGGGGATTGAAACTGGGCCGTTTTTGTGTTATTCAGTTGTTTATACAAAAATTTGAACAAAATTGTTAAAGTGCTTCCCTAAAACTAATAAAGATAATTCATTCTAATTTAGTGGTAAAGTTTAGTTGAACTTAGTCTTCAAAATTACTATATCATCCGAAACGTAACTCAGCGTATTATACAGGGTGATAGCCATTCGCAAACTGCACAATTTCTTCATTTTTTTAAATAGAACACCCTATATATTTTTTCATAATTTGAAAGTCTATTGAGTAAGCTTTCGTTTTATATTAGGTTTCGTATGTCTGAAGTTGATAGTGACTCGAGTATTTCAGAATTCGTTCGTAAGTTGCAAGTTTCGGTTGAGAAGGATCCGTTTATAAGCGTTGTGTTTGCCGTATTTTATGTTTTTGAGACATGTATTCAAATCTTGTATCCTACCATATTTCAACAAAATCTGGATGCATTATTCCCAATAAGTTATACAAACAATTATGTTTCAATACAGATAGAGAACTATAGTAAAAACTTATAAATCAACTTAAATAACAAAACAATTTAATAACATAAGTATATAAAATGAAAAATAACAAAACAATTTAATAACATAAGTATATAAAATGAAAAATAACAATTTAAAGAAGTTTACAACATGTTTTCAAAATTTCGACCATTCTGATTTAAACAAATTCTGAGACGTTCAACGAACGATTTGTGAACTGCAACTAAAACTTGTGGCGTTACTGCAGAAAAAGCATTACGAATTCGTATTCGCATATCTTCTGCTGTAGTCGGTGGTATACGGAACACCATGTCCTTGATGTAGCCCCATAGAAAAAAATCTAATTTCGTGAGGTCCGGCGACCTAGGTGGCCATAGTACAGGTCCGCCGCGACCTATCCACTTATTAGGGTAACGGTCATTCAAAAATTGTCGTACACTGCGAGCAAAATGTGGTGGTGCACCATCCAACTGGATCCACATATCTCTTACTACGTTGCGTGGTACGTCATCTACTCATCTACTCATCTAAATGATTCCTAAGAAATTCTTCAAACATTTCTCCATTCAGGCTGCTTTCAAAGAAGTGTGGTCCTATGACGCGAGTTCCTAGAATACCACCCCATACATTCAGGCTCCATCGATTTTGATTATTTACTGTCCTTGTGAAATGAGGATTGTGGTCCGAATAATAATGAAGGTTGTGTCTGTTTACCTTGCCATTATTGTGAAATGAAGCCTCATCAGTAAACAACACAAAATAAAAAAAATGTTCATTGTTTCCCAGAATATTAACGGCCCAGTTACAGAATGCAGTTCTAGCGGGAAAATCTGCTTCTCCAAGCTGTTGTTCTAAGTGGATGTGGTAAGGGTGAAATTTGTGTTTCTTCAAAATTCTATGCGCTGAGGGCCGACTAATATCCAACTGATTATTTAATTCGGATAAACTTAATTTAGGGTTTTCAACTATCGATGCCAATACCAGGAATTCGCTATCTTCGTTAATTACAAGTTTGCTTTGCACAGGTTTTGAATAATTAACGTTACCTGTAGTCTCAAATCGCTCTTGCACTCTTCTAAATGTTCCTTGTCATGGACACCGCCTCTCGGGATACCGCTGTCCATACACTCGTGAAGCCAGAAGACAATTTTTGTGACATTCGCCAAGAATGAAAATCATGTCAACCAATTCTTCTTGTGAGAAATTCATAATTATAAACTAAGATCACAACTTAAATGGTTCGATCTATTTTTGAGACTAATATAATAATTACTGTCACCTGTATTTTTTTGTTTGTTTATTTGAAATGATTGGTAACTAGATTTTAAAACTAATAATAAAAAACATGCAAATTACCAATGAATTTTGAAATATTAGAGTAACCATCAACTTCAGATATACGAAACCTTATATGAAACGAAAGCTTACTCAATGGACTTTTAAATTATGAAAAAATATATAGGATGTTCCATTTGAAAAAAATAAGAAATTGTGCAGTTTGCGAATAACTATCACCCTGCATAATACGCTGAGTTATGTTTTGGATGATATAGTAATTTTGAAGACTAAAGTTCAACTAAACTTTACCACTAAATTAGAATTAATTATCTTTATTAGTTTCAGGGCAGTACTTTAACAATTTTGTTCAAATTTTTGTATAAACAACTGAATAACACAAAAACGGCTCGGTTTCAATCGCCGAAACCTAAATCATTTTAATCTCCAAGTAACGAGGAATCCAAAAATGCTAAAATATACAGGGTGTTCCATTTAAAAAAAACATAAGTTTGGTCTGTAACTTTGTTATGAGACACCCTGTATAAATTTAAATATTTTTAGGGCATGCAGATCACTATTCTGCACAACTTTTATATAAAACATTTTTCAAAATTTTGACAAATAAGGACGTGATTGACCGTTCCCAGAGCTCTGAAACACCCTGTATAGCATTCTGTTTAAAATAAGTGTTGACATATAATCTTGAAAAAAATCTTTAGTGAAAAGAGCAGATACGTTCTGAAAATCTTAGTTCAAAACATTAATTCCATTAAGTCCATAAACTTTTAATGTGCAGTTTTGATGGGAGCAATTATTTACCATACACGATTTTATACAAATTATCTTGATCGATAGCCGTTATGATAAATATAAAGCAAACATCACACCTTTGCTTGTCAGGAATAATATTCGAACCTTGAAAATGTTTTCGAACTTGCTGTATCGCTTACTATCTAACAATAAGTATTTTACAGATGATAAAGATGATAAAGATGAAAAATAGACTGAATATATGAATATTCAGCCTGTTCGTGACTGTCAAATTCAGTCTTACTAAGACTACAAACAAATAACTTATTGAAACAACTACATCCCTGGTTACTGCCACGCCGGATATTAAATGATAAGACTATTAAAATGGATGTATGCATATTTTCAATAATAAATAATTTTTAAATCGGCCATTTTGTTTTTTAAACCTGCAATTCAAAATTTGTTATCATCGCCTTTGAAAACCTATAGACACACTGTTTCGAACACAAATCGTTTCGGCGATTTTTCATCCGCCATTTTGTTTATTTCATTTTTGACAATTAATTCGTTAACAGTAACCCTAAAAACCTAGGCAGACACAATTAAAAAAAAAATTGTTTCGCTTTTCGATTTTTGTCACACTTTTTTTTCAATCTACCCACTCTACGCTGTGGCTCTTCATAAAGTTGGCCATTCTTTTGAATTTGAAGACTTCGACTCGTGCCGATTGTGAACGCAAATATGCACTCAAAAAATGATTGGTAATATTTGATGCACTGAGGAAAACTGCACTGGAATCGACTATGTGAGTAACCTTTTTCTTCACATTTCAGATATGAAGAAGTTTCTCCCAAGTCCGGAGTCTGTAAACCAGACATTGATGTATGCCATGGTGGTATCGCACGAATGACGACTGTCATCAAAGAGCTGATGTCCATCAGAGAAAATCCAATTCTTTTAAATGCTGGAGATGTTTATCAAGGAACACTCTATTATAATATATTTAAATGGAATATCACACAGCAGTTTATGAATATATTACCAATTACTGCACACGTAAGATTACTTAACATAGTATTTCTCGTAAGCAAAAATATAGAACACACCAGACTTTATAGTTGGTGCTAGTGGCATCACCATTAGAATTAGTGTCGTCATGTGTGTGAAGATAAGGTGTGAGCCACTGAATTTTATTTCTGAGTTGGCCATGCCTGAGAGAGAGAGAAACATAGCAGTCATGTCTGAGATTAATTCAGTTTTTTTTAATCTAATTCAATTGAAAAAATAATAATATGCGACATAGCTCATTTATCTCACAGCCAACTCTGAAACTAAATTTTGTGGCTCACATGATATAAAGATTCATATATTTCCAGCTAAACACAATTAAACTTAAGATTTTCATTGTGTAACCCTTTAACGACCATGAGCCACATATTTTGAATCTGTATATTTTGAGCCACTATGGTGATAAGTGCACTTCAGATTTTAAAATTTCAATGTCTATTGTCGCCATGTTTGAAATCGCGTCTGGTCGCTCGCTAGATCGCGCAGAAAACATCGCCCGCGATGTCATAAGGATAAATGTAAAAATGCAAATATCATTTGCATTTTTGCATATATCTTTATGAAATTTAGTATAGTGTTTTTAGGGAATAAAGAGTGTCTACATCGGGATTTTTAATAAAAATTACACTTTCGGTTTAACAGGAAATGACCTTTACTTTTCTATTTTAAATGGAACACCCTACATATTTTTACATAATTTAAGTTCGTTTTTAAATTCTGAGTTTAAAGATGTATCGTAAGTTGCCTTTTGATTGTTACAAAAAATAACAAATTTAAATTAAATTTAAACAAAAAACTAAACAACCAAAGGGTCACTTATGATCAGGGGCGGCTCGTTATGTAGAGCCGAGGAGCGATGGCACCATCACTAATTTCAAGCTCAGCAAGGATTTTCCAATTATTCTAAATCCGAAGACTTTTCTTCGCTGAATTTCAAAATAATTGTACGAGAACACAAATTGTTCGCATTATGAAGTTGTTCAATTGCCTAGAGCTTAAAGAATTATAACATTTAAGATTTACTCAAATTTAATTCTACTGTAAGATTCCTCAAAAATCCGATTGTCAAAATAATTGCATGAGAAAAACAAATTGTTGAAATTATGAAATTATTCAATTGTCTAGAACAAAAAAATATAAAAACAGTTACTACAAACGTGAAAATTTCCAAATTTACTCAAAATTAATTCTACTACAATATTCTTTCGGTGAATTTCAAAATTTCAACTTATAGTTTGATAATGATCATTGTTTGATCGAAACTGCAGTCACTAATAAATAAACAGTGTGATATTAACTAAGTAAAAGTGTGTTTTATTTAATTAAAAATGTATCACGAAGTAAGTGAATTTCAAAATATTTGCACTAGAACACAAATTGTTTAAATTTTGAAATATTTAAATTGTCTGGAGCTCAAAAAAATATAAAAACTATTGCCACAAACATGAAACTTTGCAGATTTGCTTCAAGACCCTATAAAAATCCAAAAACTTTCCTTCACGAGATTTCGATTTATTTTCGCGAGAACACAACTCTCTGAAATTTTGAAGTTGTGCGTTTTATCCGAACTCAAAAATATATTTAAAAAATTGCAACAAACTTGAAATTGTTGGTTTGCTTAAAAGATTCTTCAAGATTCTATGAAAATCAAAAGACTGTCCATCGTGAGATTTTAAAATATTCAAAAATTTTGAAAATGTTTAATTGTCTAGAGCTCAAAAAATATAAAAACAATTGCCACAAACATGAAACTTTACAGATTTGGCTAAGATCAATTCTGCTTTAAGATTCCATAAAAAATCCAAAGACTTTCCTTCACGAGATTTCGATTTATTTTCGCGAGAACACAACTGGCTGAAATTCTGCGTTTTATCAGAACTCAAATTGCAACAAACTTGAAATTGTCTAGATTTGCTTAAGATCAATTCTACTTCAAGATTCTATGAAAATCAAAAGACTGTCCATCGTGAGATTTTAAAATATTCAAAAATTTTGAAAATGTTCAATTGTCTAGAGCTCAAAAAATATAAAAACAATTGCCACAAACGTGAAAGTTTCCAGATTTGCTTAAGATCAATCCTGCTTTAAGAATCCGTAAACTTTCTTTCACGAGCTTTCGATTTATTTCCGTAAGAACACAAGCGGATGAAATTCTGAAGTTGTGCGTTTTATCAGGGCGCAAAAAATAAAATAAAAAATTCTGGATTTGCTTAAGATCAATTCTGCTTTAAAATTCCGTAAAAATAAAAAGACTATCCTTCACGAGATTTTAAAATATTTGCGCGAGAACACAAATTCTTGAAATTTTGAAGTTGTTTAATAGTCTAGAGTCTAGAGCATAAAAAAAATATAAAAACAATTGCCACAAACGTAAAGTTTTACTCGAAAATAATTCTACTATAAGATTTTTCAAAAATCCGAATTCTGTCTTTCATAGGATTTGAAAATAATTGCACCAGAACACAAATTGTCGAAATTCTGAAATTTGTTCGACTAGTGCTTAAAAAATATATAAGAACGATTGCCACAAACGTGGAAATTTCCAAATTTACTCAAAATCGATCAATCCTTAAAAATCCGGAAACTTTCCTGCACTGGATTTCAGAATAATTGCGCTAAAACACAAATGATTGGCATTCTGAAGTTATCCAATAGTCAAGAGCTTAAAAAAATATAAAAACATTTGCCACAAACGTGAAAATTTCTAAATTTACTGAAAATCCATTCTTTTACAAGATTCCTCAAAAATCCAAAGATTTGCCTTCACCGGATTGCAGGAGAACACAAATTGTTGAAATTCTGAAGTAGTTCAATTGCCTAAACCTCAAAAAATATATATAAAAACAATTGCCACAAACGTCAAACTTCAGATTTGCTTAAGATCAATTTTACGTCAAGATTTCGTAAGGATCCAAAAGACCTTCCTTCACGAGATTTCGATTTATTTCCGCGCTAAAATTCGGAATTTGTGCGTTTTACCAAAGCTCAAAAAAATATTTACAAAATTGCAACAAACTTGATTTTTTCTGGATTTGTTTAAGATCAATTACACTTCAAGATTCCATAAAAATCGAAAGACTGTCGTTTGCGATATTTCGAAATATTTGCGCGAGAACACTTGTTGAAATTATGCAGTTGTTAAATTGCTTAGAGCCCAGAAAAGAATAAAAAAAATTGCCGCAAGCGTGAAAATTTTTAGATTTACTCAAAAATAATTCGACTATAAGATTCCTTAAAAATCTGAAAACGTTCCTGAGCTGAATTTCAAAATAATTGCACGAGAAAACAAATTCTTGAAATTCTGAAGTTGTTCAAATTGCCTTGAGCTTTTCGTTTTTATTTGATTTATTTAATGCTCCTGTAAAGGTTTTCAATTTTAATTATCGTTAGTTTTTTTTTTCCTTAAAAAGAAGGCATTATATTGTAGGCTAAGTGGCTCTACCATCAAAATGTTCCACCAGCCACCACTGCTTATGATACATCTATGAATCAGAATTTAGAGAGGAATTAAATTGTGTAAAAATATACAGCATGTTCCATTTGAAATAGAAAAGTTAAGATCATTTCCGGTTAAACCGAAAATATAATTTTTATTAAAATTCCACTTACTAACCCACATTATTCTGTTAAAACACCATACTAAATTTCAAAAAGATATATGCAAAAATAAAAAAGATATTCGGGGTCTACCAGAATTCAGTTACACCCGGTATATATTATGGGGTTAATTACGGGAGAGTCCAGAAATTTGAACTTGTTAATAATCCATCCACCAAAACTACAGGCCAAAACTACAGGCCAGAACATTCTAAAATTTAGGTTGCAAAAATAAAGCGCTAAAAGTCCAAAAATCTCGAAAATATATGCAAAAAAATCCAAAATTTTCCTATAAAAATCAATCATTCAGGTTACAAAATCTGAAAATAGGCAAAAAAAATCGAAAATTTATACCAAAAATTGCAAACTTGTGCCTAAAAATTAAAAATATTTACCAAAAAAATTGGAAATTTCAACAAACAAATCGGAATTTTTGGCCAAAATAAAAAATATTTAAGCCTCAAAATAGAAATTTTGAATAAGAAATTGAAAATACATGTCAAAGATCTTAACAATACCCGAAAATAAAATATCCTGGTCTAGAAATAAAAAATTCAGGCAAAAAATAAAAACTTAAGTAATTGGTTAAAATAACGATTATATTTTTAAAAGTAAATGTCAAGTTTTAACTTGAAGCTGTAAATCAAGGCCTAAATTAAAATCAAAAATATGAAATTAAGTAAATAACCTAAAATTAAAATAAAAACCAATACCAAATATAAAACGGATAGGTTGCAAAATGTATAAATAAAAACTCGAAAATAAGAAATAATCAATAAAATAATTCAGATTACAAAATCTGAGATATAAGCAAAAAATCGAAAATGCGGATCTAAAATCTAAAACTGCTGATTTTTTTCATATCTTCTTTAGGACTTTTTTTCCAGGATTATTATTAGGGATTTTTTTGTACAGGACTTTTTTTCACTAATTTCTTTGAGGACTTTCTTAAGAAACTTTTTTCAGGTTTTATTTTCGGACATTTTCAGGACTGTTGCGACTTTTTCTGGTATTTCTTTCGGGACATGTTTACTTTTTTTCACAAATTTCTTTGAGGACTTTCTTGGGAGACTTTTTTCCCGGTTATTTTTCTGGACATTTTTCAGGACTTGTTTCAAAGTTTTTTTACCGCACATTTTTCAGGACTTCTTCTGGTATTTTTTTTAGGATTTTTTTTCAGGCCTTTTGTTCGATACTTTATTCGGGATTTTTTTACAGTACTATTTTTCAAGATTTTTTCATCAGGAATTTTTATTAGAGCTTTATTCTGGAGTCATCTTCCCTGATGATGTTGGTCAATGGGATTTTATCCAAATCTGATGGTACATTTATCCGGTTCGGCGTTAGTTCTGTTTTAAACGCTAAGTTTTCCAGATTCTCTTTAGGATTCCTAGGGATCGGAGAATATTTGAGTCCCTTATCCAGAAGTTCCATTTCAGTGTTGTTGAAGTCGGTTTTAGATAAGTTCTTCACTCATACTGAACATGATGTTTTGTCTGCTCCTGTGTGTACGTCTGGTTTTTGTCTTTGCTTTAGTTTATTTAGTTTACTGAGCAGGTTGATTTAATGCCCATGTTTTATGTTGTTACCGTTCTCATTGGCTCCTGCAAGGTAGATAACCATTGATATATGATATTGATAAATTTGGGTGTTGTCTTACTCTGAGCATTATGAACTGTTTATGTGACAGCTTCATGACAAAACAGCTGATAAATTTTAAGTAAATATTCTTCAATGTCCTAATGAAAAGTTAAAGAATTTTAAGATAACCATGACGGAAAAACCTCAATGGCTCAACTTTTTTTATTAAGAGTTTAATCATTTTGTACCAATGAATAAAAAAAAATTTTCACCAAGTTTCACATCAATCGTATTATTCTTTCTAGGTCGTGCATTTCATATGAAAGTGAGTGTATTTTGTTTTGTTTTTTTTACTAAAAATTGTGTATAAATTGGCGAATAATCTACTCGTGATGATATTCTTCCAAAAATTCTTAGCAGCTTATTTTTTTATTTTAAATAGAAAATGATTGCCCATGAAGACCGAGTTGGTCATTGTATTCAATGTGCGATGATATGAAGAGACTAGTATGAGTCGTATTAATATTCCTACTTTCATTTCAGACACTAGGTAATCATGAATTTGACGATAAAGTTGCAGGACTCGTGCCTTTTTTGAAGTTGTTGAAGTCACCCGTAGTAGTATCAAATATAAATGACACATTTCACCCAGAACTTCATGGTCTGTACAAAAAGAGCACCGTCATTACCGTAGATGGGTATAAAATAGGACTAGTTGGTGTTATATTATCAACAACAAATGTAAGTAACTGTTTATATAATTTGTTTATCTAAGTATTTGTTTAAATTTCGTCAAATCTACTACAGTCAACCTAAAGTTTCACATCAGATAAAAAAACGATATCATGTTAACTCCCTCTTTCTGTGCCTTCTCCTTGTAAGAGGTTTATCTTTAAATGTTTATTGCGTCGAGTAAACAGTTTTTATTCATTCATCATAGTCCCTATTAGAGATGGGCAAAACTGCTACTTTTGAATCACGTTGCTACCTGTGATTGCTACTTTTTAATACCAGTGATTTTAAACTGTGACTGTGATCACGGTTAGTAAACGTCGTAATACCTTCTGAAATTGTTTATGGTTTCTTAAAAATGTTTTTGATATTATTCTGCTAATATTTGTCCACCTGGTCACGTAAACAGTGTTTTCTTTTTGAGGAATGTGGCAAATGTTTTCCTATTTTGGTTCTACCTCTGAAAAAAAACGCATATTTTGAAAGATGAGTTGCTCTGTTCTCGAATGTTTATTTTAAAATAAAATCATAAATCAATAGAGATATGGATTTTTGAAAATGTTTGTTTTAATTTTTTGATCACTTGGCCAAAAATATCAATTGCCGCTTATTTTAAATAAATTTGGTTTTTGTAAATTCAACAATTTTCTATACAGAAAATCTTCAAAAATCCTTTTGAAGATTTTCGTTTTATTTTTTTAACAATCGAACAAAAACCTCGCAGAAAAAAATATAAAACATGCAGGCAAAATTCTGTAAGAAATTATCCTCAATAGCCGAAGTATCGTTAATTCAAAATCAATTTGGTTTTTGTAAATTCAACAATTTTCAATAGAGATATGGATTTTTGCAGATTTTCGTTTTAATTTTTGAGCATTTGAATGAAAACATCCCAGAAAAAAATATAAAACGCGTAAAAAAAATTCTTAAAAAAATATCCTCAATGGTCGAAGTATCGCTTATTTAAAATCAATTTGGTTTTTGTAAATTCGACAATTTTGAATAGAGATATGGAGTTTTGAAAATTTTAGTTTTATTTTTTTAAACACATAAATGAAAACATCGCAGAAAAAATATAGAACGCGTAGAAAGAATTCCCTAAAAAAATATCCTCAATGGTCGAAGCATCGCTTATTCAAAGCCAATTTGTGTTTTGCCAATTCAACAATTTGTAATAGAGTTATGGAGTTTTTAAAATATTAGTTTTATTTTTTAAACACTTGAATGAAAACATCGCAGAAAAAAATATAAAACGCGTAGAAAAAATTTCTTAAAAACATATTCTTAATGGGCGAAGTATCGCTTATTCAAAATCAATTTAGTTTTTGTAAATTCAATATTTTTTAATGGACATATGGATTTTTGATAATTTTCATTTTAATTTTTTGAGCACTTGGCCAAAAACATCGCTGAAAAAAATATAAAACATGGAGGCAAAATTCTGTAAGAAATCATCCTCGATGTTCGAAGTATAGCTAATTCAAAATTAATTTGGTTTTTGTAAATTCAACAATTTTCAATAGAGATATGGATTTTTAAAGATTTTTGTTTTAATGTTTTGAGCACTTGAATGAAAACATCGCAGAAAAAATATAAAACGCGTAGAAAAAATTCCTTAAAAAATATCCTTAATGGTCGAAGTATCGCTTATTCAAAATCAATTAGGTTTTTGTAAATTAAATGTTTTTTAATGGACATATGGATTTTTGAAAATTTTCGTTTTAATTTTTGAGCACTTGAATGAAAACGTCGCAGAAAAAAATATAAAACGCGTAGAAAAAAATCGTCAATGGTCGAAATATCGTTTATTTCAAATAAATTTGGTTTTTGTAAATTCAGCAATTTTTAATGAAGATGTAGATTTTCTAAAATCTTAGTTTTATTTTTTTTTGAGCACTTGAATGTAAACATCGCAGAAAAAATGTAAAACGCGCAGATAAAATTCCATAAAAATTATCCTCAATGGCCGATATATCGCTTATTCAAAATCAATTAGGTTTTTGTAAATTCAACAATTTTTAATGGAAATATGGAGTTTTGAAAATTTTAGTTATATTTTTTTAAACACTTGAATGAAAATATCGCAGAAAAAATATAGAACGCATAGAAAAAAATCCCTTAAAAATATCCTCAATGGTCGAAGTATCGCTTATTCAAAATCAATTTGTGTTTTGTAAATTCAACAATTTTTAATGGAGATATGGACTTTTGAAAATTTTAGTTTTATTTTTTTGAACACTTGCGCGTAGAAAAAATTCCTTGAAAAAATATCCTCAATGTTCGAAGTACCGCTGATTCAAAATAAATTTGGTTTTTGTAAATTCAACAATTTTTAATGGAGATATGGATTTTTGAAAATTTTGGTTTTATTTTTTTGAGCACTGGAATGTAAACATCGTAGAGAAAATGTAAAACGAGTAGACAAAATTCCATAAAAATTATTCTCAATGGCCGAAGTATCACTTATTCAAAATCAATAAAGTTTTCGTAAATTCAACAATTTTTAATGGAGATATGGAGTTTTGAAAATTTTATTTTTATTTTTTAAACACTTGGATGAAAACATCGCAGAAAAAAATATAAAACGCATAGAAAAAATTCCTTAAAAAAATATCCTTAATGGTCGAAGTATCGCTTATTTAAAATCAATTTGGTTTTTATAAATTAAACATTTTCTAATGGACATATGGATTTTTGATAATTTTAGTTTTAATTTTTTGAGCACTTGGCCAAAAACATTGCAGAAAAAAATGTAAAACGTGCAGGCAAAATTCTGTAAAAAATCATCCTCGATGGCCAAAGTATCGCTAATTCAAAATCAATTTGGTTTTTGTAAATTCAACAATTTTCAATAGAGATATGGATTTTTGAAAATTTTCGTTTTAATTTTTTGAGCACTTAAATGAAAACATCGCAGAAAAAATATAAAACGCGTAGAAAAAAATTCCTTAAAAAATAACCTTAATGGTCGAAGTATCGCTTATTCAAAATCAATTAGGTTTTTGTAATTTAAACATTTTTTAATGGACATATGGATTTTTGATCATTTTCGTTTTAATTTTTTGAGCACTTCGCCAAAAACATCGCACAAAAAAATTTAAAACATGCAGGCAAAATTCTGTAAGAAATCATCCTCGATGGCCGAAGTATCGCTAATTCAAAATCAATTTGGTTTTTGTAAATTCAACAATTTTCAATAGAGATATGGATTTTTGAAGATTTCGTTTTAATTTTTTGAGCACTTGAATGAAAACCTCGCAGAAAAAAATATGAAACGCGTAGAAAAAAATCCTTAAAAAAAATCCTCAGTGGTCAAAATATCGTTTATTTAAAATAAATTTGGATTTTGTAAATTCAACAATTTTTAATGGAGATATGGATTTTTCCTTAAAAAAATATCCTTAATTGTCGAAGTATCGCTTATTCAAAATCAATTTGGTTTTTGTAAATTAAACATTTTTTAATGGGCATATGGATTTTTGATAATTTTCGTTTTAATTTTTTGAGCACTTGGCCAAAAACATCGCAGAAAACAATATAAAACATGCAGGCAAAGTATGGTTAATGTAAAATCAATTTGGTTTTTGTAAATTCAACAATTTTCAATAGAGATTTTTGAAGATTTCTATTTTAATTTTTTGAGCACCTGAACAAGAAGCATTTGGAGATTTCTTGCAGTTTGGTAAATTGTTTTTTTTCAGTTCATGAAGTTTGCAATTTCAAAATTAGTTTCGTGGTATTATTTTAAAATGTATGATTAGATGTTTACACTGAATCTTAGATTAAACAGTGATTTTAAGTAGCAGTGATTTAAAGTAGCAGTGATTTAAAGTAGCAGTGATTTTAAGTAGCAGTGATTTTAAGTAGCAGTGATTTTAAGTAGCAGTGATTTTAAGTAAATGTGATTTTAAGTAGCAGTGATTTTAAGTAGCAGTGATTTTAAGTAGCTGTGATTTTAAGCAGTGAAATTCGCCTATTAGTAACAGTAACGGTCTGTGATTTGTCAATACCAGTGAAAAATCACAGATACGTAAAATATCTCCCATCCCAAGTTCCTATTATCACCACGGTAAATTCGGCAATTTCGGGCATACTGGGTGACTCAGGGCCCCATAACTTATTTGCTGTTTGAGATATCGACTTCTGTTTTTCTTAAACTGGTACCCTCACCCATTCTACGTATTTTAAAAATATGTATGATTTTGTACTGGAAATCCCCACATAATAACAAATAGACGCTTGTATTATTATTTTTGTATTATAGGAACTGAGCAAGACCGAAAACCTAATCTTTATGGATGAAGTAGAGAGTGTGAACAAAGAAGCTGAACGTCTTATTCAAGATGAAGGCGTCTTCACCGTTATAGTTATATCTCATTGTGGTTACGACGTGGACCAAGAAATTGCGAAAGGGGCAACAAAACACATCGGTCTGATCGTTGGTGCCCATACACACACTCTGCTTTACAATGGTGAGAAACATTATTTATTTGATATTAAATTTGACGTAAATGTTTTTAGCTTGGTTTCAACGTTTAATTTTTTTTCTGTGTAACTATACCTTTTTTAAAACCAGTTAATTCTGTTAATTGGGCATCAGTGTTAATCGCTAATAAGATGTCAATTGCAGGTGGATAATTCCACTTAATTAGAGAAATTATTATAATGAGACAATAGATGGCGCAATAATGGCGTTCCTATCCTAATGGTTACTTAGTTGATTTATATACGGTACAGCATAAGTCCGCTTAGGATCTATATATTTGTTTAAGTCGTAGATTTAAGTAGTTTTAGGTCGCCATGTACAAATAAAAATGTATTATAGTATAGCAGAAAGGTTGACCTCCACGTCCTCACTAATTTTTGGAAAAACCAGAAATTAAGAAAGAAAACAACTGCACGCGTAGGCGGAAACCATAGCTATCGCAGCACTTAACTATTCCGGCATGACTAGATTTAAGTGTTTAATTAGCTTTAGGAGAGCTAGCAAAAATCCATAGAGGAAACAAAGAATAGAGAATAATCAGAATCACTACGCTTTAACTTAATCGTACCAACAAAAATATCACCACAACAATAGTACATTATTATACAAGTTTAATAAGAAGGTACATTGCGGCACGAGTGGCAATGTAACGAGTGCCCCACAATGCCTCTTATTAAACAAGCATAATATACTATTTTTTCTACTTTGGTTTTAGTTAAGGAATTATTTCTAAAATAAAATATATACTTAAACCTAGTCAGTTTTATCTTTTAACATTTGGCAGCACTAAAAACATTTGATCCTTTCGAACGAATTTAATATTTGACATACGTATTTCTATGGCGATTTCAATAATTAATTTTAAAACATATTAAATCAAGAATATTACTTACACACCTCCAAAAATAAGGGAGGTTGCCAAGGGTGCGATAAACAAACTATTTCCACGTAAGTTGTAACCAATTTAAGCTTATAAAATAATGCAACGCCTAAATGCTAATCGAAATTTAAGGTTATCTTTACATTTGTTTCTCGTTCCTCGTGTCAGGCATCGATCGACGCTAATTAAAAATCCACACCGAATTAACACACCGACTCAAGCGGCTCTTTTTCGCCGCGAATGAAACACGCATTATACTCTCGCTATTTCTTCCGTGATATTCGTTTTGCAAACAAAGTGATAATAAATTACAAGCTTTCCTCTGCGTAAGTTGTGTTGCCTAAACGACGTCACCGAGAACCAAGTGAATTCATGCGTCCGGCCATTGTCACCTAGTTCCTACATTTTCCACGCGGATAAAAAGTGAACAATATGACGCCCTCCGTTTTCTTTAACCTTACTGGTACTGGTGGCGAACTCCCCTATATGCATTCGAACATATTCAGTGCGTAACGCATTGGACGGTTCCAATTATCAGCTATAATGTCCCAAGGGCACTGATAATTTCGCGATAATTTTGACTAAACCCCGAAAGTGTGTTGCTTAGTAATTGCCCGACGCCGTCAGGCGGAGGGCAATTACTTAAAGCAACACACTTGAGGGAACTAGTCAAAATTATCTCGAATTTATCATTGCCCGAGGTACATTCGGTAAGATAAGTTCTTGAATTATGTACAAAACTTGAAAAGCTATTTATTAAAAGTACAATTTTCAATTCGTATTTTCTTACCTCACAAAAATGCTGGAACAGTTTCCATACGTATTTTTTACTTTTGACCGTGTTTTTTGGTGTTGTAATTAAATTATTAATTGCTTCATCGCATTCTGTCCCGAAGCGTGATACAGACATGTTTATACGTTGACAGATCGATCGTAATTTTTTATTCAAGGGTATCTATGAATATGATATAAATCTGAACATCGACACCAACAGCGGGGGTCTTATCAGCCTAATTTTAACAAATCGCCCTGACGCGCGGGGTCTTACCGTTTCTCAGTGACATTGACGTTCTAAGTTTCTGTAGCGTGCGGCGTTCGACAAAAATGGACGAATCTGATTGGTTGTTTACTTATGAAAGAACTTATCCTATTAATTAACGGCAATTTTACATTTTGATGTCGACACTACCAATCGCAGCAACTAAAATGTTATCACAAATAGTTTAATAATGAGCAAAACTGTAAAATAAAAAATCTCATTATTAAACTATTTTTGATACAACAAAAGGTCGATTGTTAAACCAAAGTAGAAAAAATTTATTGTGAATCAATTACAGTTGTACATTATGAAATATTTCGTATTTTTAAATGATTACAAAACTAAAATTCGTTACTAGGTACTACTCCGGATAACTCCACAGCCAAAGGTCCGTACCCAACGGTGGTAAGAAGAGATGCCGATGGTAAGATGGTTTTGGTTGTACAAGCTGCATCATACACCAAATATCTGGGCGATATCGTGGTTCATTATGATCAACAGGGAGAAGTTGATTGTTACACGGGAAGTCCAATCTACCTGGGTCCGGAAATCGTGCCGGGTAAATAGAATTATGATAATGCAAAGAAGTTAATCCACGAATTTTAGTGGTTTATTTTAAATTTAAGATCCGGAAATGGCAGCCCTGGTGCAACCTTTTAAAACTATAGTGGACGCTGTAGGCAGTGAAGTTCTTGGAGAAACGAAGGTAGTCCTTGATTCCAAGTCTTGTTCACAGCAGGAATGTAATTTCGGGGATTTCGTTACGGATGGTATGGTTTTCTGTGTAAGTATTAATACTGATAAATGTGTAACTTTCTTCGTAATTGAATAATTGTGGTGTTGAAAGTTCATGCTCACTTTGATAATTATTTGTAAATAATACACGATAACATTTTCAAATAATTTATTGTGCAAAATCGCAACAATTGTTTCGCCACGCTGTGGCTTCTTCACGCGAAGAAAACCGTATGGCGGAACAATTGTTGCGATTTTGAGCAATAAATTATTTGAAAGTGTTAGTGTATTATTTATAAATTTATCAAAGTAAACTTTTATTTGATACTGTAAAAAAATGGCTCAAATGGAGAATCTGAAATTTTGGCTAAGGCACCACTTGAGGACAAATTTCAAACTAATAAAAGTCCAGTAGTCTTCAAACTCTCTATCATTTTATAGTTTACGTTGTTCAGTTGTGTGAGTTTTTAAATGTCAAGCGGTAATTTTTCGTTTATTTTGAGGTTAGTACTTAAATAAATCGTCTAATAGTTTCTTCGCTTGAACCTCGGGAGAAATATCAGGAGGACATGGAGAGAGCGGAAACTCTGTTGACTGACGTAGCCACTCGGGCCCAGTCCACCATAATGCATGGTCAGTGAGTTCTCTAGGAAGTAAATCTCTAGAGGCACAATCCGCTGGATTCTGGAGGCTTGGCACATGAGACCAAGTTTCGTTTAGTGTCTTGTCTTGGATATAAGTCACTCGATTACTCACAAACGTTTTCCAGCGATGCGGTGAAGAATTTATCCAACATAAGGCTATGGTTGAATCTGGCCATGCGTATGTCTGACCAATAGACAATCGATTTTGATATGTGCCTTTGAGAGTGTCAATGAGTTCGGCTAACAAGACAGCAGCACATAGTTCGAGACGAGGAATGGAAATCCGCTTCAAGGGTGCGACCTTGGATTTTCCAGATACAAACGATACGAAAATAGTTTCATTAAACATGACACGAAAATAAACAGCAGCTGCATAACCTGCTTCTGAGGCGTCACAGAAACCGTGAAGTTGACACGACGTTACGTTATTATTCTATAATCGACGATCAATACGAAGCGACTCGAGATATGGTAATTCAGATTTGAATTGAGACATGCACTTTTTATTTCTCTATACTGTGTACAATATACATTTCGATGTGAAGAAAATCTCTATCTCAATCAAGATATGTCTGACTGCCGGAAATTTATGGTCTATACTTTTGAAAATGCGTTTCAATGCCATCAATTGGTACAAACAAACTATTTGGAAATTCTTATTTTGCCCGGTACATGAGTAATCAGATTATTTCGTCCAACATAAAATACACTTATTTCATTGGTTCAAATTTGTGTATTCATAACTGACAACTCTATGTTTCCGATTTCGTGCTTCGGCTCTTTATTGGTTCATTGGGTCCTGTGTTTTCGTTTTTATATTTCACTTGGCTATTGGCTGTTTCAGTCAATGTGTATAACTTTGATCTTACGAAATGTCAATGTCATCATTTACATAAACGTGTAAAAGTGTTTAAAATGAATCCAAAACGGTTTGGAGAATTTAGTTTAAGTGAAATAAAAAAAACAATGTGGAAGCACATACCAGAGCCCTGCAGAAGCGGGTTTTTGAAAGCCCGGCCCGGCCCGGCCCGACAGTGAAAATTTAAAACCCGGCCCGGCCCGGCCCGTTGCAACGAAAATGTGTTGCGGGCCCGGCCCGGCCCGGCCCGGAGCTGAATATTCAAAGCCCGGCCCGGCCCGGCCCGGCCCGTCTCCGAAAAATGTTGAATTAAATAAATAAAATTACTGGACCTATGTACTCCTTAAAATTCCAAAAATACATGTTAATTCATGTTAATAACATTTTTTTCAATTCACTTAGTTGTTGCTTTCCAAATTATAATAAAATTAAATTCATCCAAGCCCGGCCCGGCCCGGCCCGGGTTAAATTATCCATCAGAAAGCCCGGCCCGGCCCGGCCCGGAGTTTGAAAAATACGGTACGGCCCGGCCCGGCCCGATGTCGGGCCGGGCCGGGCTTTCCGGGCCGGGCCAAAGCCCGGCCCATGCAGGCCTCTGGCACATACGCCCCAAAATACTGTGCGGTTAAAAAAATACGTCTGGAAACAGTTCTCTGAATTTTGTAAAGAACGTAATCACTGCCTTGAAGAAAATACATCAAATGAACAACTTACTGATATACTCACTGATTGGGATTTCAATATGCGAAAAATGGATGGAACTAAGTACAAGGAAATGGCAATCAAAACGATTTAGAATACTACAGCAATAAAAAAAAATATTAAAATGAATGTATATTTCTTACGAAATAATCTTAACAAATACAACTCGTGGAAATAACGATTATCGCAAATTCGTTCTCTTTTTCGAAATCGAATGAATTTCTGTTTCGACAATCATTAATACACTCTTTGTATTACTTGCGACAATCCGCGATGGGAGGCGATGGTCATGTTGCGGGGACGAATGCATTTTAAATACCTGTCATCAGAATTGGCTCAAATCGCCTGAAAAAATTAATAATGTGATTTAAAATTATTAGTAGATTAGAACGAAATGTTTTTAAACTTTGCTAAGATCAAAAAAACTTGAAAATTTGAGAAATGTAACTTTATTAATATTTAAAACACAAAATTCACTACATTTTGAAAATTATACCATCAAAATAAAATAATGCGCTCGTAAGTTAAACAATTTATCAAAATCAAAAACTTGTTGAATTTGAACTTGGAAAATTTCGGATTTTGGCAATTTCCATTGTCTCCACATGGATATTTTTAATACAATTTAGACACTGAATTCTTTATATTTTTACATATAAAATATCATACCAAAAAATGCATCTATCAATTTTTAAAAACTGAAAACGAGTTTGTTGACCTTAAAATTGGAAAATTTCGGATTTTGGCAATTTTCATAGACTCGATATGATCATCCCTTAATACTTTTTTCAAACACACTAAATTTGCTACATTTTAGAATTTAAATCAGCAAAATTAAACACGTTCGGAAGTTTCGGAATTTAAAAAAATCAAAATCGCGGTTTTGTTGACTTTAAACTTGGAAACAGCAGATTTTGGCAACTTTCTTTGAACTACATGTATATTTCTTTATTTTTTTTAAACATATTTTGGAATTTAAATCATCAAAATAAAGTAAGGTGTTTGGAAGTTAAGCAATTTTTTTAAACCTAAAACGCGATTTTGTTGACTTTGAACTTAGAAAACAATAGATTTTGGCAACTTTCTTTGAATGATATGTACACTTATTTATGTTTGTTTAACACACTCAATTCACTACATTTTGGGATTTCAATAATCAAAATCAAATAAGGCGTTCGGAAGTTAAGCAATTTTTCAAAACCTAAAACGCGATTTTGTTGACTTTGAACTTGGAAAACAACAGATTTTGACAACTTTCTTTGCACGATATGTTCTTTATATTTTTTTAAGCACACAAAATTCACTACATTGTGGAATTTAAATCATCAAAATTAAGTAAGGTGTTCGGAAGGAATTTTTTAAAAACAAAAACGCGATTTTGTTGATTTTTATTTTGAAAAATTTTAGAGTTTGTCAATTTTCGTTTCTTTGACATGAATATTTTTTTATACTTTTAGCATATAATTTATCATTATCAAGAAATGCTTTTAACATCTCGGCATTTTTTAAAAATCGGAATCGCTAATTTGTTGCCTTTGAACTTGGAAGATTTTGACAGTTTTCATATATCCATTAATAATATTTCATAATCCCTCATTAAATAAAATGTATTATTTATATTTTAACAAGTAATATATTTATCTAATGCTTTCTGCAACAAGTCAGGTTATTCCCAATTTGTTTAGTAATATAATCATCAAAAACACGTTCAATTTTTTAGTAATTCTATAGAATCAAAAATTTCAGATTTCGACAAAAATATGTTTTAATATCCTTTTAAACCATACAAAATTCTCTAAATTTTAACACAAATGTATCATAATCAAGAAGCTTTAAACTTTATTTTGAGCAATTAAAATTTTAAGGGGACCTGACAAAGTGGGCATTTGGCCCCAAAAGGTTGAGAAACACTGCTTTAGAGGTTGTAATTTTGGGTAGAAGCATGGTTTGTTGTAAGCCGATTGTAATGTAACACATACTGTCATCTTTTAATGTGTCACTTCTTGGGTGACTAAATGAAAGGTTGAATTTTCTACAAAAATATTTTGCATACGATGAATTCTTTATTAGAAAATTAATAATAAATTCAATTTGTCGAGATTAGGTTGTTAGCGCCACCCCTGGGTAGTCATCGTAGACGATGTGTTCGGGTGTCACGGGTGTCATTTACCATACAAGACACCCAAAAGAAAAAATAATATACAAGACGGGGATGGATAAAGGTGCTATGTGCACTTAGCTCCTTTTTTCCGTTGGGTGTTTAATAGTATATTATGCAACAAGTGTTATAAACTGCACTTTAGTCACGAGTTAATTAGGCACGAGCGGAGCGTAGCGGAGCGAGTGTTTAATAACGAGTGTCTAGAGAAGTTTATAACACGAATTGCATACTATACTTTTTCTACGACTGAATTATTAAAATTTTGAAATTATTTTATTATCTTAAATGAACATGGTAATAGTACAATATTATTAAATTGGTCTACTTGGGTAAATATACATTAACAATTAATTTAGAGACATTATGTCAATTACCAAATGAAATCATTGATTCTCCTAAATTTCTTGTATTATTTATTTAATTTAAGTTGAAAGTATTCCTTCTTTCATTTATTTGTTTATTTTGACACATTGTTGATAAGTGACAACCACAGAACACATACCTAACTTGATTTTGAATTTCAATTGATTTAAGCGATTTAAAAATCTGGAGCTAACTTCAGCCCATGACTAAAATGCACAAAGTCACAGTTTGTCAAGGTGTATTTAAAGAATCAGTTAGCGTCATGGAAATATATGCGATAAATGTCATTTTAGAGGTGGGAGTAGAAAAAAATAATTAAGACAGCTCCATCTATAGTTATGTATTTGCTGAAATATGAATACAAGAGCCATAGCAAGTAGAGGACTTGTTCCACAAGCACATAACATCTTCATTCGCAGTACAATTGACATATTTTTAAAAATTTTAGATAGCCCCTTCTTCCTCTCATCCCTTCAATTATATAGTTTTGGCATTTGTCACCTCTGAACTTTAGCTTTCTTAGCAACCCAATTAAGTATTTTGTTTGTGAAACTTGTTTGTGTGGGTTCAATTTTAACATTGGAGAGCAAAAGCCTTAATTTTCGTCATACTTTGCTTGATTATTTTCGAAAAAAAACAGAACGCAACAGAAGCTGCAAAAAAGTTAAAAAAAAAGTCTCAAACAAAGACAGTACCGGAATTGGTTTGATCAATTTCTTTCTGCTGATTATCACTCAAAGATGAACTGCGATCTGGTAGGCCAAATGTTGTTGATGATCAAATCAAAGCCATAATTGATTCGGATCGTCATATTCCTGTCCGAGAGATTGCAAAGAGCTTAAATGTATCGCACACAATAATTGAAAATCATTTAAAATATATGGGATTCATTAAAGGAGATTCCGTTAACCAAACGCATTAACATCTCAAACAACATGAAATCGAACCTTTTTTAATGGATAATCACTGGTGATAAAAAATGGATAGTTTATCATAACATCAAACGAAAGCGGTCGTGGAAAATGAACCAGCGCAAGCAACATCGAAAACTAGAATGCACAAAAAGAAGATTATGTTGTCAGTTTTGTGGGATTACGAAGGTATTGTGTATCTTGAGCTGCTCCCTAGGAACCAGACGACTAATACAGATGTGTATTGTCGGCAATTGGGCAGATTAAACTCTGCAATTCTAGAAAATCTTCCAGAGCTGGTGAATCGTAAAAGCGTTGTATTCCACCTCGTCAATAATAGGCCTCACACATCATTAGTCACTCGCCAAAAATTATTTACGGTTGGTTGAGAAGTGATGTCAAATCCGCCGTATAGCGCTGACTTGGCGCCATCGGAAAAACACTGAGCTAGATTCAAAGAGAGTTTCCAGAAGTTACAGATTTCGAGTTCTTTGGAGATGGATTCATAATGAGCAAATCATTAAATGTAAACACACAAGTATGGACGAAAATTGAGCATTGGTTTTTGATTTGAAGGGAAGGGTGTTGAAACTTTGGAAAGAACATTTATATGTTGCTTTTCTATTCAATAACAAGTGGCATTTGGGTCTCATAATGCAAAGTAGCGAAGACGATCTTGTGGCAGAAATTTCAGTTCTCAACTATAATTCTGCTTCGAAAGTTTATTCCTTTCCAGACTCACCTATTTGGCTGACTATACCATTTCCGCATGTCATGTGTGAGGTTAAGCTCACTGAAAAAAAAAGAAATCGGTGAAAACTTTCACTCTTAATAAGTCTCAACCACAAAAAAAATCAAGGTCATTTGAACAAATTCAGTGTTGAACAGGTGGACACATAAAATTCTTTGTATCATTAAATGAATCAATGAAGTATTATTACTTTTCTGGTTTTTCCCCATTTATTCTCACATGCTTTCATGTTGTTTTCTATTACTTTCAGAGTTCCAGTATTTCTGGAAGAAGTGAGAAAATTTCTACTGGCAATTCACGTATTACTGATATGCAATTTTTTTTGCTTTAAATTAGGAGAATGGCTAAACTGGTGTGGATACGCCTCGAATCAGACAGTCAAGGTTCCCTTAAGATCAAAGTATTTGTATGAAGCACAAAAAATGGCCAATGGAAAGTTCGGACACGTGTTCACCCTGTGCCAATTTGTCACGAAAAAACCCAGTTTTTTACATTTTTTTATTATTTAAAACGCAAATACACACCAATATATTTTCCCCCCAGAAAGTACTCAAAAAAAAGGAAGCTTTTGACGACTTCCAAATTTTTTTTTAAATAATGCTTTTTAGATATCGCTGTTTGAAAAAATAAATAGTTTGGACGATTTTGTCGACCGAGGAAGCATGCAATCAAAATTCTGACGACGGAAATGGATTCCTCGGAAAATTCTGAATCGATTTGCTATTTTCTAAATATTTTCCTACTGAAATTCTCGCTCAGGCAGTCTACGAACGAAAATTTGTTATCGTCCGCAAAAAAAATTGAAAACTCACAAAATTGTCCGTAATTCGGAAATGGTGCAACATCCCGGGCTGAAAATTTAGAATTTTCCATATTTTGGTGTCGCGAACACTAACCGATACTCCCGGTGGAGATTTGAAAACCACCCCATTCACTTGCTGATCAGTTGACTTGGAATCTCCCATATATGAGTCGTCTAAGCATCTGAAGAATAACTTAAACTTCGGGTCCCGATGGCATTCCCAGTTTTATTGTACGTGATTGTATACAGTGTCTTATGCCTGCTTTGCTCCACATTTTTAACAGTGCTCTATCTAGTTCAACCACACTGTTGGAAGGTTGCTACAATAACTCCTGAGCTAAAGTCTTGAACTTCAAATAAAATACCATTATAGACCCATTTCAATAATCTTCTGGAATTCATAGTGTGTTTCCAAATACAAAGGCATATCAATAACCTGATTTCTACGAAACAACATGGATTTATAAAGACTCGTTCAACTACCTCTAATGTTTTAAATTTTACTCATTTTGTGTCGGAGGCCCTCGATAATAGAGGCCAGGTTGACGTTGTATATATAACTCTTCAAAAATACTTTGACTCTATTAACCATAATTTACTCGTTACCAAATTGCCAACTTTTGGATTTTCTGGAGTCGCTACGGAACTTTTTAAATCATACTTATATAACAGAAATCAATTTATGCAGCATAAAGGGTACATGTTATACAGATTTACTTCTACTATTGTGACCCCTCAGGGTTCCAACATCAGTTCCCTCCTGTTTATTATATTCATAAATGATATTGTATCTGGAATCTCATCTGATATTTTGATTTATGCAAATTGGGTAAAAATCTTCCGTAATATTAATACTGCAAAAGACTTCAACAATTTACAAAATGATCTTATGCGTATTGATAATTGGGCTATGAAAACAACCTTTTGTGCTAGATGTAAATAAATGTAAATACGTGTCGTTCACTCGGAATAAATACCTGAAAATACACTAACAATATCAAATCTGTGCCAATGGAGCGATGGTTTTGCATAAAAGATCTTGGCGTAACGTTTGATCCCGAATTAACTTTCTCTGCCGATATTCAGAATATTTGCTCAGAGTCTGCTGGGTTTTGTTAAACGTTCATGTAAATCTTTTAATAACACAGGTGTCCTTAAACTTTTATATTTCGCGTTTGTTCGATCCAAATTGGAATATTGTTGCCAGGTTTGATCACCGACTTATCAATTGCACATTGTGTCAGTTGAAAGGATACAGAAGAAGTTTCTAAGATACCTGCATTTTAAATCAATATATGTGTATCCTGATTACACTGTTTCATATGTTGAACTACTTGCATTTTCTGAGTTTTCGCCGTTATCTGTCCCTAGAGATATCTGTTACTTGGAATATTTATTTAAACTTGTAAATGATAAAATAGATACCCCTGATCTATTGACCCGCATCAATTTCTATACTCCTAGGTATAACTACAAATGCACCCCTGTTCAAATATGATTCACATGTAGAACAGTTTTACCATTAATCCTCATGCAAAGATTATAACCAGCATTCCCTTGATATTTTTGGAAATTGTTCCAGAGAGTTTTCTTCCCTATTGAAGTGTGCGTAAAGTATTTCTCTGTTTCAATACGTGTTAAATTTTAATTTTTATTGTAACCATGATTTTTTTAATTTTTAATTTTTGTTAAGGCTTCAACTTAGCATCGGTATACATTTCGTCTGTTAAGGTCTTATTCAATTATGGATATGTATTTATTTTTCTCTATATATTTGTTTGATTTTGTCTGTAATTAGATTTAATTACGAAATAAACGTATTATTATTATTATTATAAATCATTTTAAGTAGTATTCGGATTGGCGATGTAAAAAGGAGTTTATTGTGCCGATGTTCAAAACCAATACTGAAATCTGACATTTATATGTCACTGTCACTTTTGACATTTATAGACGAACAGATGTACATGAACAGACGTGCAGACGAACAGACGTACGCACGATGAAAACTATTACATTGTTTTGATTTGATTTTGATGTTTTGATTTTGATAAACTTGCATTTTTTCGTCACTTGTCATTATATAATTGATCCATTGCAATAGATTTTTACAGTTTATGATTTTCATGATTTCGAAAGGATTCTTCCAATGTTTCCATGGGGTCTATAACACCATACAACGCAATTTAAAGCGATGTTAGAGTTTATTTTGAACCTCTATAAGTGTATGTAATTTACGACGAGACGGCCGTCTTATGGCTTAGTTGGTTAGAAACACACACGACGGCCAGCATGTCGTATGACAGTTCATAGAGGATTTTGCATTTGAAGTATTGCTTAAACCTATCTTTACAATAAAATTTGTAGGAATTTTCTACCAAATATGGATTTATTGTTTTTGTGCAAATGCTTCTCAGTGTTTCCATTATTATTCTTCGATTATTGTGAACCGACACAATTTATTTATATTTTTTCAAATTTTGGAGCAAAATATCTACCCGATAGCTTGGACATTTAATAAATTAAATAAATAATTTATTTCATGCGTCTACAACAAGTTATGGTTTTCAACTTTATTTATTGGACATTTAACACAAACTAATTTTACATTTTTAAATATTGGATAAATGAGGCTGAGAATTAATAAAACTTCATAATAAAACATGTAGAACTTATAAAGACTGCTACAATTGTTTCATTGCACAATGGCTTAACAAACTTGTTGATTTTATTTTTCAGTCAAGACTTGACGCAAAACCTGGTAGTGAATCTTACGTTTCTCTGGCAATCACAAACCCAAATAGTATCCGCACTTCAATTGGAGTTGGAAGTAAGTCGAGCAATAATCAAGTAACCTATAAGTGGTGTAATATTTTTTTTAGCAATTACTTACAATGATTTAATGGTTGCGCAGCCATTTGAAAACACGTTCGACGTTGGAACGTTCACAGGGGAGGACCTAAAGGAGATTTTTGAAACGACGGCTAGAGGATACAACTCCCGAAAATATGATGCTTCAACCAATCTCCTTCAAGTCTCAGGTATTAATTACTACTAATAATTAATATGAATTAATTAATCCTTGGGTCATGTGATGAGGACTAATTGTCCGAACTAGTCTGATGATTTATAAATAATTAAATAGTGGATTGATGAGGCTGTTACTTGGTGAAATTAGATATTTTGCAAAATCTTTTATAACCGCTTAAATTGTAAATGTTTCCCAACCCGTTATACACCCTCTAACTTCCCAACCCCCTGACAATATAGTATTTAAGTCGCGACAAGGTTTTTAAAGAATTATAATTGTTAAATTTGTAATGGTGAAATTATAAAGTGAGGATCATTTTTTTACTCTATGGTTGGTTTGTAGACATTGAGTGTGTAGTTGAGTCGACTCTTTTAAATGAATCAGATCTTGATGTGTAATGAAGAAGGTAATGATTGATAAAGGTTAACTTATAAAATTATTACGCGAGGACACATTTTTTTGGTCTTCGCTTTAAGTAGTAGAAATTTTGAAGTAATAATACATTTTGGAAAGCAAAGTCATCGTTTTTGGTCTTTGCTTGATTTAGGCAATGTAACTCACTGATATGATGAGTCGACTGACACCGAACGTGATTCATTTAATTTGCTAAATATATCAGCAAAATACGCAACTCCAGAGAGCCTAGTTGTGTTATTTAATCTGTCTGATGATTCAAACTTGTGGTTGTTGAAATACCATTAATCATCTGCCTGATGAAGCCACTGTGTGGCGAAACATATGTGGTGTTTCGACATTAAAAATTTGTGAAAATTCTCAACACACCTGTTTTACTTACCACTTATAAATAATTAATAGTATTTATATTTATTTTTAGGTTTTAAGGTTACGTATGATTTATCCCAGTCGAGTGGGAATAGAATCAAATCTATTCGAGTAAGGAATCTGTACACGGATGAATTTGAAGATTTGCAACCAGGGGAGAAGTATCGGGTGAAGATGAATTCTTTCCTAACCACCGGTGGGGATGGTTTTGGAATTATAGCTAATACCATGAAAAATATCCACGTTGGAGAGTCGGATGTTGGTTGTTTGAAGAGTTATATAAAAAATCAATCACCTATTGAAATTCAGCCTGACGGAAGACTAATTTTCTTAAATGACTTACCCGTACTTAAACGAAAATAGAACGAAATGTATGTTTGTATGGTAAATAATAAAGTATTATTGTTGTTGTTGTTGTAAATGTATTTTTTTATCATTATTTTAATAATGCATATTAGCGACGTCAATATACAGGGTCCTGCATCTCACCTCGCATCTTCTGTGGCTCAGTTACTAATTAAGTTAGGATTTCGATATTTAGTAGAATATATTTGTATTCTATGATGCATTTCAGGAAAATATTTTTGATTATACAGGGTATCTCAAAGAAGCGTGACGTCATGATGATATATTTTTTTAAATTACATGCTATGTATTTTATTGCTTATTTGGGTACCTTTTATGGTTGCCTACATACTCCTATAATTTTATTGGAATCGCATGAGGGATATCAGCAAAAAAAATTAAAACTAAAAAAAATCAGTTTTGCACTATTGTTTTAAAAAATGAATAAAAAATAAAAATAGTGTCCCATTAATAAAATCATACAAGGTCTGATAGTCCCGTTAACAAAGTTTGATTGATATGAATTATACAGGGTGTCCAAAATTGAGTGTCAAACATTTCAAACTTTAAAGCACTTTATTTTCCTTATTTTAAATTGAAGCTTTTGTATATTTTTATGTCATTCCATGCGGAATTAAAAAACTAACATTTTTCCTAATAACAACCCTGCCCCAATTCCTAACGCATTAAAAGGTATTCGCAAAAAACTCGTTTTATCAACCATTTCAATAGCCATTTTACTAAATAAAAATCGAAGGTGGCTTTGAAAAACAATTTATTGACATTAAAATTTAACAAAGTGACAAGAGACTATTTTGATTTTAGTAATGTAAACGTTTAAAGCATTGTTAGCTTAAGTTCTTTATACTCAAGAATAATATTTTGTCATGCAAAAAATAATTTTTCTAGTCTATATCAATAGCATGACTGTACCAAATTCTGAGATGGTGAGGATGAAAATGGTCGTTTTCTGTATTGAATTGCCCTAGAATAACCCTATACTATGAAATTGAAAATAAACCATGAAAGTATAAATATAAAAAATGGTGATGTGGCCATCATGTTACTTTCTCCGACTTGATGCTATCATAGCCATTTATATTTACGTTTTCATTGTTTATTTTCAATTGAAATCATATTTTAAATGTACATCGAGCATTTCGTAAACTCGGATGAAACTGACGTTTAAAACGTCAAAATTATGAAAGATGTAAAAAATACCCTACAAATTATACTTCAAATTCAAAAACTCGGTTTACTCAAAAACTAACGAGATTTCGAAGAAAACTTATTCTCTATAAGTGGTTCATTTTGGCATTCTCTACAATTATTATTCATACAAATTTGCTGTAACTATTATCGTTTTATAATTATAAACCAAAAATTAAAAAAAATAATAATAATTTTTTTTCTCGAATAAAAATGATTTTATGAAAAATATTTTCAAGCAAAAGATGTGCATTTCTTTGTTGTCTTCAAAGTTTGTTTAAATGTTTTTGTGATATTTTTCATATTTAAGAAAATATTGGCAAAAAACCAAAAACAGTTAAGGTAAACGCCCACTTCCGGTGTACGAAATTTTACCAAAAGCTTTTCAGTTCTTCAGATTATCAAATAAGATGGATATATAAACTTTCATATCAATTGCTCTATTAGTTTTTGAGATACAGCGCACACAGACAGACACACACACACACACACACACACACACACACACACACACACACACACAGCAGACAGACACACACACACACACACACACACAGACACAAAAAAAATTTTTCCAGAAATTGTTGAAATGGCATCTAGGGACCCCAAAACGGATATTTCCGTAAAAAAAATTTTTGAAAAAAAAAACACGATCACAATACTTTCTCGTACTTCGTAACGGAGAAAGTAAAAACTATCATACAATCAACTCGGAGAAAGTAACATGATCGCCACATCACCATTGTTACTGTCTCCGTTTAAAGTATTGTTGTAAACAAAACAAATGTTGCCAAACAAAACGTTTATATATTTAAATGGATCATTTCAATGTTACTTCAATTAATTTAAAATTACAATTCGTCTTTGTTTAATTAATGTACTTGTAGTTCGTGTTTTTTTATGCTATGCAATTATATTTATTACATGCATGACAATGAGCATACGATGATATTTGAGTATTGTGCTAATATTACAAGCGATAGTGTATTATCTCGGCTATCCGGTTAAAATTAAACAATCACAACTTAAGTTGGAGGAAGTCCAATTCATAAAGTGGATCAAGTCACGATGGATAGGTGGGTTGGAAAAGTAGCTGTCGTCACGGGTGCTAGTGCTGGGATCGGTAAGGCGATTTCGGAAAAATTGGTCAAATCTGGAGTTGTGGTATGTTTTATTAATATTACATAACCATTATCTCATAATAAATGTAAATGATATATTAGGATCTAGATAGAAGTAATATTGCTCTCCACAATTGTAAGAAATATGTTTGTTTTGCTCTTGAATGCATTTATCTTTGATTAGTAAAGTAAACATTTTGAGAAATATGAATAATATTAAAATGATTAATATTTACATTAAGTAAGAAAATCAAGGTTGCAATAAGTCATTTATTATACAGGGTGTCCCACAGAGATGGTACATTAAAAGTATATGGACTTGTAATTAATGTATTGTAATGAGTTTTTCAGCGTTTATGTAATTGATCGTGCCCTTTTCAATGAAAATATTTTCAAGATTATTAGTCAACACCAACTTCCTTATTTTAAATGGAATGCTATATTTTTTATTGCAAATTTGGATTACACATAAAATTCTGTGAAAAAAATCATTAAGTAACATAACTTCAAAATTTAAGAGTTTTCGAAATATTTGACATTTTAAAAAATTTTGTGCTTTTTCATAATTTACTTTAAAAATACATATCGCCGAACAATACAAAATTGAAGGGATGTAATGTTGGCCATAAAAAGCCAATACCCGAAAATACCCGTGGTGATTTAT
Source organism: Ocypus olens (assembly GCA_910593695.2). NCBI lineage: Eukaryota > Metazoa > Arthropoda > Insecta > Coleoptera > Staphylinidae > Ocypus > Ocypus olens. Next base: position 11,966,332 of record OU343061.1, read on the forward strand.
TTTTGGACACTTATTGATTGAAATACTTAGATAATAAGTCCAATAATTAATTAAGTGTTTTTTTCTATCATTCAGCTTTTACTTATACAAAAAATTGGTTTTCTTAATATACTTAATTATGTCTTAATTAAATCTGCCAAAGTGTGAACTTGAGGGTTGATAATAGAAAAAGCATTTAATTATATAAATAATATCCACCAACCTCTATTTGCTCTCTGCATCTTAATGCGTAGTTTGTGTTTCGTCTCCTAACACCTTACTGCTCCGAATTTGCACATTTTCCCTGACTATATCGCTATATTAGTTCCCCGCGTTAATAAAACTAAAGTTTAATTGCACTGTGTAGGAATGTAATTGAAAGTTGCAAATTAAGACGTTCGCTCTTCGTAAAATGGCGTCAACTGGAGTTGTATTGCGGTGTGCAGACATGCGCAATATTGTGAAATACACTCACGCCTTTGACTTTATACTAATGGACTGCTATTCCCCCTCCATTTCCCAAATGATCACTGCTCCAAAAGTTGTCCGCGAGCTGGAGCCCGATATAAATCCCGCCTCGGAGCCGAAAATGGAGCGAAATTTAAAACCGGAAAGCAAAAAAAAATATATGTATTCATCAGCAACATGGAGAATGCAAATGCGAGGATATTTCGGCAACTCGGGTCCACTTTCCTGCCTGTTCTTTACAAGCAAAGCATCAACCCATAATTTGCGAAGTTCCGGATTTGATGGAAATCTAATACAGAATTTTAGGTTATAAGTCAAAAGTCAACTGACGTGTACATCGGCTGACGAGTATTATAACCGCGTTGACATATATACGTGAACGTATTGCAGCCTTTTGCATAGCAATATTTTGACATAGTGTAAATATTTGGCAATATAAATGTTTATATATTCAAAGGTGTGAATAAATTGCAGGGTATCACAAAATGTAATGCGAGCTCATAGAGTCATATGTCATAGACACAAAATACATACCAATTTAGTAACATACCGCAACCACTTAGGGTCCCGCCGCGCCACCGTTGCTTGGAGACACACATGAAGTTGGCGTTAGCAGTCCATAAGTATAAAGTCAAATAATCACGCGAGTATGAGTCATCAACAAACGAAGCACATGATTATTACAAAGCGCGAACCAATCGATTAAAATTTTAACTTGAGTGAGAGGCCCCATTAAGGGGCAGACTCAAAACCAGATTTACTCTTTATTTTGTAAACTAACAACTACAATCAACTTAAACTTACACAGAAGTGCGAATTTTATGTTCTTTTCGTCGCGACAGCATCAAACAGTAGCTACAGATTTTACTCTGGGGCAAGTAAAATGAGAGCGCCACCTTGCTTCCCGATATGTCAGTTTTTCCGTGAGTTGTGAATGTTTGAAAATTAACGTTTTAATTTGTCGAACACTTTATTTAAAAAAATTTAAGAAAAAAATACTCATATGAAAAACTTGTTCAAAATGTTTGATATATTCACAAGATATCAATCTTTAAAATTAATTAAAATTTTTTAAAATGTGTCAATTTTTCCGTAAGTTATGAATTTTTCAAAATTACCGTTTTATTTTGTCGAACACAACAAAGAAAAATCGAAAAAATTTAAATACTCATATGAAAAAAATGTTCAAAATGTTTAATATATTCAGAAGATATCTATCTTTAAAATTAATTAGAATTTTTGAAAAGGTATCAATTTTTTCGTGAGTTATTAATTTTTTGAAAATTAACGTTATAATTTGTCGAACACTTCATTTAAAAAAATCAAAAAAAAAATTAATACTCATGAAAAAATTGATCAAAATGTTCAATATATTCACAAGAAAATTAATTAGAATTTTTGGAAAGGTGTCAATTTTTTCGTGAGTTATGAATTTTTAAAAATTAACGTTTTAATTTATCGAACACTTCAATAAAAAAAAAACGAAACAAAAATAAGTACTTATTTGATAAAATTGTTCAAAATGTTTAACATATTCACAAGATTTCTATCTTTAAAATTAATTAAAATTTTTGAAAATGTGTCATTTTTTCCGTGAGTTATGAATTTTTCAAAATTAACGTTTTAATTTGTCGAACACTTCATTTAAAAAAATCAAAAAAGAAAATTAATACTCATGAAAAAATTGTTAATAATATTTAATATATTCACAAGATATCTATCTTTAAAATTTATTAAAATTTTTGGAAAGGTGTCAATTTTTTTGTGGGTTATAAATTTTTTAAAATTAACGTTTTAATTTATCGAACACTTCAATAAAAAAACGAAACAAAAACAAGTATTTATTTGATAGAATTGATCAAAATGTTTAATATATTCACAAGATTTCTATCTTTAAAATTAATTAAAATTTTTGAAAATGTGTCAATTTTTCCATGAGTTATGAATTTTTCAAAAGTAACGTTGTAATTTGTCGAACACAACAAAAAAAATCGAAAAATATAAATACTCATATGAAAAAAATGTTCAAAATGTATAATATATTCACAAGATATCTATCTTTAAAATTAATTCGAATTTTTGGAAATGTGTCAATTTTTTCGTGAGTTATTAATTTTTCAAAATTAACGTTTCAATTTATCGAACACTTCAATAAAAATAAACGAAACAAAAATAAGTACTTATTTGATAAAATTGTTCAAAATGTTTAATATATTCACAAGATTTCTATCTTTAAAATTAATTAAAATTTTTGAAAATGTGTCAATTTTTCCGTGAGTTATGAATTTTTCAAAATTAACGTTTTAATTTGTCGAACACTTCATATAAAAAAATTTAAAAAAATTCATACTCATATGAAAAATTGTTCGAAATGTTTAATAAATTCACAAGATATCTATCTTTAAAATTAATTAGAATTTTTGAAAATGTGTCAATTCTTCCGTGAGTTATGAATTTTTCAAAATTAACGTTTTAATTTGTCGAACACTTCATTTAAAAAAATTACTCATATGAAAAAATTGTTCAAAATGTTTAATATATTCACAGATTAATTAAAATTTTTGAAAATGTGTCAATCTTTCCGTGAGTTATGATTTTTTTTAATGTATCGAACAAAAACGAAAAAAAAAGTACTTATTTAATAAAATTGTTTAAAATGTTTAATATATTCACAAGATTTCTTCCTTTAAAATTAACTAAAATTTTTGAAAATGTGTCAATTTTTTCGTGAGATGAATTTTTCGAAAAACACTTCGAAAAAAATCTAAAAAAATAAATACTTATATCATAAAATTGCTCAAAGTATTTATTATATGTATTCACAAGATATCTATCTTTAAAATTATTTAAAATGTTTGAAAATGTGTCAATTTTTCCGTGTGTTATAAATTTTTGAAAAATAACTTTTTAATTTGTCGTACACTCCGATAAAAAAATCGAAAAAAAATACTTATATCATAAAATTGCTCAAAATGTTTAATATACACCGTATCCAAGATAAGAATGCACGGCATGGGGATCTTGTAAACGGTAAAAGATACAGGGTGGCTTAAATTAGGAAAAAGTTGCACTATTCAAAGTATGTTTACATGCCGAGCGCAGAAATTTATGATCGTTTTCGAAATTTAAAAAAAAATGCAATTTTTAGGATTTTTGATTTTTTCAATTTTTGTATTTATTTTAAAAGATATTAAAAAACTAATGGCACTTTGTTATTGCCACTTTTTAAGCTCTACAAAATGGTGTCTTCAAATCTATTATCCGATGTTTCGTCTCCGAGGAATCATCATCAACTTAATTTTTTTATATGGCCACAAAAGTAGAAACACCTTGTATAATGCGCACACACATATTATGCTTCTAAAGCCAAAAAACAGAGGAAAATAAATTTTAATATTTTGTAGGTTTTTAATCTAGTAGGCGTTTAAATAGTATGCATTGGAACCATTGCAATATTTCTATTTGATCTATCACATTATAGTTAAAAACGTTCTAACGTATTTTGAAGTTGTTGGTTTTGTTTATAAGAAGTTACAATGTTAACATTTATTTGCAAGTGTTACGATGGAAAGAGGAAATTTCACAATCGAAGAAAAATTTGATATGTGGACGTGTTACATATTCTGCCACAGAAATTGTGTAGCTGCTGAGCAGATGTATTCTAATAATTATCCTGGACGAAGGCAACCTGAGAAATCCATGTTTAGACGTTTGGTATGTAATTTAAAGGAATTTGGTTCATTCAAAAAACCGTTTTCATCTCGTAAAAAACAATCCAACGAAGAAAAAGCGAATACTGTTCTACTAGCCGTTGTTAAAAATCCTGAAATATCGACAGACGCCTTGGATGAATTATCTCTAGCAACAACTGCTGGTTTCAGCAAGATGGTGCCCCAGCCCATAACTCAAGAAATGTACGGGAATATTTGTCGCAGAGGTTTCCTGAAAATGTTCAACTCACAGTGAAGTAGCTTGTCCAGCCCGATCACCAGATTTGAGCCCGTTAGACTTTTTCTGTAGGGTTATGTAAAAAATCAAGTGTATGACTCAACTTTTGAAAATAAAGAACAATTATTGGCATCGGTTATAGCAGCAGTTAACACTTAATTTAATTTAAAACTTTGTCTAACATTTTTAAGGAGATTATGTTAACCCTGCGGGAAAACCTAAAACACTAAATGCATTTTGGGGTTGCATCGACAACTAAGGCAATTCGCGCCAACCTAGAAGTCGGAGCACCTGAAAAACATGAAATTCTTTTTCAAATGGAATTTCATATTAACAAACTTTAACATTTTAGACCGTTGGACTATCTCGTCGCTTGGATCGCCTGGAAGCCATTAGAGCCACCCTGAAACATGAAACTGGATCGTTCCATCCGAAGCAATGTGACATCACCAACGAAGAAGAGTTGGTCTCCACATTTCACGCGATCAAAAATGAACTAGGGCCGATCCACATCCTCGTGAATAACGCTGGTCTCGTTATATCAGGAAAAATTTGCGGTGAGCATTTGTGTTGCCTTATTCTCTTTAGAAAAAATCATTATTTTATAATTTAGAACAAAAGACTGAAGCATGGCGGTCGATTTTCGAGACCAACGTGATAGCATTGTGTGTCGCTACGAGAGAGGCAGTTTCGATGATGAGGGAACATAATATCGCCGGGCACGTGGTGCACATTAATAGTATTGCCGGACATTCAGTTCCGGTTTTCGAGGAGCCGGAACAGGCGGCATATCCGGCCAGTAAGCACGCCGTCACAGCATTGACGGAAATTTTACGGCAGGAGATGAATTTTTATAAGACCGGCGTAAAAGTTACGGTGAGTGTTCTGTTGAGCACTATTTTAACTAGCTCCGTACAAGTACAAATATAGTTTGATCAATGGATCTTTGCGTGTTCGTCATTACCGAAGACTGAGTTTTCTCGAGTTGGACGACATGCGTACACATATGATTGCGTCAAATTTAACTTATCGTAGAAAAAGTAAACGCGTGAAAATGTTGTTGGAGCTAGGTTCATTGTTCAGTCAAATTAGAAGAAAAAAAACAAAATCTACATGCTTATTACGGCTTCCTATTATTAATTATTAATTAATATATACCAAAAGCTCAAAGCCTAAATCACGTTTTTGTTTTATAATTTCAAAAACCCTTATAGGTAGGTCGTTGAAATCTTTATGAAAATTCTTAAATAATAAGAAAGATACTATTAAAATTTCAACCCCCTTCGAACACCCCTTTAAAAAAAGGGTTGCCAACCCCTAAAAAAAAATTTACAATTTTTGTTTTTTTCCTGAAAGCCGAAAACGTCCTTTAGGGGCCCGTAAAATTCGCATTTTCCATCTCACCCAGTAACCCCGGGGTGAATTTTTTAAAATCGATTTTTCGCGATGCGGAGGTTCACGCCAAAACTTTCACACCCCTGGATTTTTGAGCTGGAAAACTGGGACTAGGCTCAAAAAATCCACAATGAATTGGGACACAAAGATTACTATAGAACATTGAGGTGCGACCTGCGGTTGCAATTCCTCAGCCATTTTTCTAAAAAATCACATTTCGGACGCTTCCGGGAAAAAAGTGAGCGCTTGCCCTTACGATTACGACTTTAATTTTCATTGAGTTTTGTAGAACTAGCTTCCCTCTGCATTTTATGTCTTTTACGAATTTTCGATATTTCCAATCCCTAAAGAGTTATTCACAGAAAACCACCCCCGATTTCAATAAAAAAATTCCAGAGCGGCCATTTTTAACTCGACACGAAAAATTTCAACGGCGCGCCATTCGAAATTTTATTTTGCATAGAAAAGGTAAGGGCTATATAGATATTTCGTGGGGCGCACCGTTTACGATCTACGGCCGATTTTTGATTGTTTTTCGGCAATTTTTCGAAGAATTTAACGATTTTTTTTTTCTAAAATTAAAAATCTGACGACGGCATGTCAGTCGTCGATTTAATCCGTATTAAAGATCCCCTAAAGTTTTATCCGATCCGATTTTTAGTTTTCGAGATATGACTTTAGCAGCGGGGCACAACATTTTTGTCCGATCGGAAATCTGATTACACCACCGGAAAGCCCTTCTCAAGCCCAACAGAAAATCCAAATATAATTTCTCGATCCGACCCCTCCTTCTAATTATAAAAATTAATTAAACTTTTATTCATTTTGCAGGTAAATATTTTCGATCATTTCAAAATGAATTTTTCTATTCCTTTTTAAATCACGAATCCAACGACGCATTATCATTGCGGTATTATGTGTACGTAAAACAAATTTTTAAAATCACCCTGTTAACCGAGATATGAATATTTGAATTATTGTCGTTTTTGAACGTTGAAAATTTCTCCCCGAAAAATCAATTTCGATAAAAAAAATATTTTCAGGAGGGTTAGAACAATGAAACTTTGGGAAATCATTAAGCGTTCTATTTGAAGCAGATCACCAAAGTTTGGTAACATCCCGTCAGCCGCATCGGCCGCAACAGGGTGCCAAAGACCGAAACAACCCCAATCAGTACCGCCCTAAATTCTGTTTGTATGTCGGTTTGTAATGTGTATACGCTTCTCAGACGCTCATCAAATAATTTTTAGAGGCCCAAAGTTAATGAAAGAAAAAGCTTCTTCCTGTTAACGTCCGAGTGGTTTCCAAACAGCAAATTAAGAAATGCATTGATAGTGCATTGTCACATTTGATAGGTGTCAGATTCAGAAACTGGAGTTACCAGAAACTGGGGTTACCACCAAATTACATTCTCGAAGTTCCTCAACAGGATTTGAGCGAAACGATTTAAAATAATGTTTTTTTTTTATTATCTTCACCCCCTTCAGCACGGATGAGAGAAGTGGCGCTTTTGTGCGATATGGTGTCTATCAATTGTCATCGAGTGAGCAAATTATATCGTCCCCATGATCCTCCCCGTGGCCAACGGGGCCTTCTCAAGAAATTATACAAGAAAATTCGGCCCAGCCTTCCAGGTACATCCTGGACAATTTAAAACTATTCTATCCTCTCCAAAAAAGACCCCTCTACAACAGTTATTCTCATTATTTTTTTATTTTTCTAATCGTTCGCGAGTTATGAATTTTTTTATGTGTCTAGGCACCAAATTTTTCATTTTTCATGAGTAAACCATCGGAAATTTGAGTGAAAATCGCATGACACGGATTCGGCAGAAATTTTCACCAAAGATACCTTTCGCCTGAAGGGGCAAAACGTAACAAGTATTTCATCTCTGGGGGCCCCCGTCCCGGGGCCCTAGCCTTCAAAGTGAGTGATTCAAGATTATTTTTCGGGAGTCTTTATGCCTTTAGTTTTAACTTTGAAGAGTCTGTCAAAGCTCCAGTATATTTACGAAGCATTCCCCTACAATATTTATATTGGAACATTTTTTGATTTGATGCTCCCTTAACGAGATACGATTTTTCAAATATTGACCACATTGTTTCTACCTGTTTACAAGTTTCTTTCAGGGACGTGTTTTGTCCTATTCAAATTGAAGAGCTGAAATTTTTTAAGTTGGTAAAGGGCACAACGAGCTTTAATCTCTATTTTTTCAAAAAATTTGGGACCACTCCTACGCTCCATTTGTAGCTCCTGGGTTCGTATTTCTTTTTTTAGGGACTTTTTTTTTCTTTTCAAGTCGAAAAGCTTAAACTTTTAGGGATCGCAGAGGATACAACTGGCTTTCAAAAAAATTAAAAAAATTTAAAACAAAAATAAAAAATTTAAAATATAAAATGTAAAATTAAAAATGCAAAATGAAAACTGTTATATGCAGGATCGTCTTCTCTACAATTTACGGTGATTCGTTATTTTTTAGCTCGATATTCTTGAAACTTCTCAACGGGGGTAAAAAACGGAAAAATGTAATTAAACTCAAAAGTCATATTTTGTAATAACTATTGAAACTAAATCGAAAACATATACAAAGTTCTTACATAAAGTAATCTTTACTTTTTGAAACACTGATTTTTCCCAATTTCAAACTGCAAACGATTTAAAAGCATATTTGATTTTTTTGCACCCTCTTCTGTACTGTCGATGGTGATGTCCTGTTTAGGCAATGTGGCAGCTATGACATTGCACGGATTGAGTAAATTTGATCGTCCCAATGGCCCTCCCTGTGGTCTTCAGGGCATTCTTTAGGAATTAGAGGATAAAAATTCGCACAGCCTTTCCTGTACATCCTGAACAATTTAAAACTATTCTTTCCTTTCCATAAAAGACCTCTCTACAACATTTATTCTCATAATTTAAAAATTAAAAATTAAAAATTTTAAAAAAATTAAAGAATTTTTTTTTTTATAATTTAAATTAAATTAAAGAACACAATTTTATCTACTTTCACTTTAGCCTGAAAAAACTAGTTGAACTTACTAAAAGTCCTAAAAGTCAAAATCTGTTGCGCTCGAGTCGCTATCTTAGAAAAAAAGGCACACTTTTTCAGTTTTTTGCATATATCTCGGCAACTATAACCGATATAAAAAAATAGTTTGCACGCAAAGATCCATTGATCAAAGTATAGCTAGCGAGTGTTTTATGAACGAGGCGAAGCGTGGTGAAGCCGAGTGAGGCAACCACTCGAGCTATGAACGTTATTTTTCTTGCAGCAAATGGACAACTTATAGTTTATTTGAAATCTCATTAGTTTTTGATAAGTATGCAACATATCAGAAAAATACCTATCATCAAATTGGAGACTTTTTTAAAATTAATATCTTTATTATTATTTACATTAGGTATATTTTTAGAGTGTTAGTCCTGGCTATACGAGAAACACGGAAATATTTGATTCGGGAAACAGTAGATTTGGAGGTTCCGATTTACCAGCTCTTGAACCAGAACACGTTGCTGACGCTGTATGTTACGCCCTTTCGACGCCGCCTGGCGTTCAGGTAAAACCGAGTTCTTTATCATTCCTAGTTTGATTATTTTTATAATTGTTATCATGGAAACTTTTATTTTGTTTTTTTATATTTCAGGTTAGCGAACTCACGTTAAAAGCAGTTGGAGAAATGTTTTAATGTATAACTATAAATTTTTATCACTTTACTAATAAAAAGAATTCAAATAAAAGTAAATAAAGATTATTCTATACAGGATGTCTCACCGAAACCGTACATTAAAAGTATATGGATTTAAAAAAAAAGTGTGTGTGTCTGGCTGTGAGAGCTGTATCTCGAAAACTAATACAGGAATTAACATAAAACTTTGAAGATAGGTCTTAGTTCATTTGTCTTATTTTTTCATGAGAATTAAAAAGCTTTTAATGAAATTTCGTATACTGGATGTTTGCCGTAAGGGAAAATCCATTTGAAATCACCCAAATGAAATAAAATTTTTGATGTTCCTGATTTTTTACTTTTTTACCAGTTACTTCCCATCATGTATTAATTTCATAATTTTTCACTCGGTCCCTTTTGAGATATTCTACTTTAAATATTGCCAAAATACGATTTTGAGTATTTTTGAAAAATTAACTAAAACAGTTACGGAGCCAACTTAAAATGTCCACAAAAAAAAGTATGAGCCTATAGTACAATCGCGCAGAGGTGACAGTGACTCATCGCTCCATGTCGCCTGAATTAAGTTTCTAGTAAACGTATGTCCATAAAATAATTCGATACAGTCTAGGCGGGAAATTTAAAAATTCTCGAGCGTGCAAATATTGTCCCGAAGAAACTTTGCGAGTGCATTTTTCGGCAATGGGTAAAGACAACTGGAAATTGGTCATTAAATTTAACCTTTTTATTAATGAAATGGATACAATCAATTCTGCTCTTTACTAAATCGAAATCGGAGACGGTCAAAACCAGATACAAGCACGTGAATTTGGAGATTAGAATAGATAGAATGAGAAAAGACATACGTTGCACTTAGCCCTTGAATTTACATATCGACATACGTTTCGTATTTTATTTCGTTTTTCTTAAGCATGCGAACGAGTATAGATATTTATCCAGACGCGATGATTAGATCGAGAAAGCATGAGTCACTGTCACCTCTGCGCGATTCTGCTATAAAAACGTTTCTTACTGTAGTTTGGAACTCACCTAGTATGGTAGGTGCGGGTGGCACCTTTTCAGTGCAAAACGGTGACACCAAGGGGGACGACCTGGAAAAGAAACCCAAACCGACGGATGAAATAACCAATTAAAGTCACTCACCGAGGCGTCGCACAGTGGTTCAGGATTCGAAAAAGCTGGCCAAAAGTCTAAATCTTGATAAATTTTGACACAAATGGCTACTAATCGCAGATTATGAATTTGATGTCAAAATTGTAAAATAGAAAATGGCGGATCCAATATGGCGGACATAAGTGATAACATTATTATTTTCCGCACTGGAGAAATCTAATTCTTAGACGGATAATTAAATCATTGAAATAAAACAATAGGATCCAACGAACTACGCAACGCAACCCCCACATTGGTGACCCCGACGTGATCCAAGAGAACCACGAGTGCAGTGAACTAGTGATAGTGCAAAATGCCGGACAACCACGAAGTAAATCGAGAGCAAGTGCGAATCCCGCCATTTTGGGCCGACGATCCAGACTTATGGTCCGCCCAGGTAGAGAGCCAGTTCCAGATCGCAGGCATCGTCACCGACGAGACGAAATACGGACACATAGCAGGCAACCAAGATGGCGGACGACGAGTCTAGCTGCGTCTTACCCGAGTCCAATCTTTTAATTGAAAAAAAGTGCAGAAAATGCAAAAATAAATCGGTAAACGTCATCCAATGTGCAAACTGTGAGCAATATTTTCATCAGTCGTGCTTAAAAATCCATTCCAAGGCCTGCGGAAAGCTGCTAACCATGCCAACCGGCGACAATGAAGTTGAGGTTATATCTCCGTGCTACGATAATCCAGGTACTTTACAATTTAATTTCCTAACTGAAGAGAATAAGCTACTAAGGAAAATTATTCAAGAACTTGAAAGCAAAAATGTGATTCTATTGGAAAATAATAGTCTTCTGAGGGAAAAAATGAATTTTATTCTAAATAAGCAAAGCTCCAAACCTGGAAATATGCCTGCAAGTATCGATAATACTCAGCAGATGTCAGAACCTGCAGTAAAATACTCAAAAATTACAACTCGCCCAAAAGAAGCCAACACTACAAAAACCCAAAACAAAATAAACGATCCCACGGCCTCGGTTCCGGCGATGGCGGAAACTCAAAACACACGACCGCGGCGCGATACGGCTGCCACTATCTTGTCCTATCAAGCGCACAAAAATACTAGTGATAATAATGAATCAGATGGTTTTACTGTTTACAACGGAAAAAGGCGAAATAAAAGAAGCAAAGTAATTACTACTGGAAACAACGCATCCGGAACAATATCTGCTGAACCTCAAAAAACGTGGCTGTTAATAGAGTTCAAAATGATGTAACCCCCGCGCATATGGAATCCCATATTAAAGAAATCCTAGGAAACAGAAAATTTGTTTGTGAAAAAATTCAAACCAGATCGAATACATATAACAGCTTCAAGTTATGTGCGGATTTTTCGGAACATGAATTATTAATAAATCCAATGAATTGGCCATCCGGGATAGAAATTAGCAGATACTTTTTTTAGGAACGCTCCCACGAATCCAGACGCAACGTAAGGTATCCGCGAAGCGTAGCAGAATAGATCCAAGCGCATCAAGTGGAACCCTTTTTAAAGTGTTATTTGTCAACACACAATCACTTCGAAATAAATATAATGAACTAGACTGTCTTATAGAAAGTGAACAATTAAATATTGTGTGCATTACAGAGCATTGGCTAAAAACATGTGAGAGTGAAGTGTATAGCGTGAATGATATGCTAACTGCGTCGCACTTTTCAAGAAAGAACTCAACTGGCGGTGGCGCCCTAATTCTAGCCAACAGACACACCAACTTCGATGTGTTATCTAATACAAATAAATTATCGATCGAAACTCAACGTGAATTGTGCGGTATTCACTTAACCCATATAAACAAAATTATTATTGTTGTCTATAGACCACCAAATGGCGATTTTAATGTATTTTTAAGCATAATGTTTTCTGTTTTAGAACTTTTAGATTTAATTAACCAACATGTTCTGATTGGAGGTGATTTTAATGTACCCTTTAATAACCCCAACCAAAGAGTGAGAGATCTTTGTGACACTTTTAGTTCCTTTGGTCTCACACAAACCATTTATTTTCCAACTAGAGGAGGTAATACTCTAGACAATGTTTTTATGAACTACGAGCCACCTGCTTTTAGTATTCTACCATGTCAAATGTCATCTGACCACAAAGGTGTTCAGCTTGAATTTGAACATGAGTCCTTTTGTGATTTGATGACATCTAAGTTAATTAGACCCATAACTCAATCGGGAAAATTTAAATTTTTTCACCTACTAGAATCGTCAGATTGGAGTACAGTTGTCAGGGAAACCGATTGCAATAGGAAATACGATCTCTTCCAAGATATTATAATGTCCGCTTATCGTTTAGCATTTCCGGAAGTAAAAATTAAAAATAAATCAAGCAAAATTAACAATATTCACTGGTTCACTAATGATCTTCGTGCCATGCGCGAAAACTTAAATTTAATCCATGACACTCTTCAAAAAAGAAATGATGCTCCTTTTACTAATATATACAAATCATATCGTCAAAAATATAATGCTGCAATTAGATTAGCTAAACAAAAAGCCAACGATAGTTTCATTGACAATTCTAATAATAAAGCCAAATCTATGTGGCAAATTATAAATGCTGGTCGGAAAACAAAACGTTGTGGTGACAAACCCTGTAATATAAACAGTGAACAATTTAATAATGAATTTATATCCTACATAAAAAATGTTATTGATTCTATTCAAGATGTTGACCTAAATCCTTCAGATTTCACCCCCATCGCCGTCCCAACTGGTTTCTCGTTCAAATTAATATCGAGCTCTGATGTAAGAGATGCTATTAATTCTATAAAGTGTAGTAAAAGTAAGGACATATATGGACTATCTACCGACATATTACAATCGTGCAAGGAATCACTTATTATCCCACTTACCTCTATTATAAATACATGCATCAAAACATCATCAATTCCTAATGCAATGAAAATTGCATCGGTAATTCCAATATATAAAAATGGTGATATAAATAATCCACAAAATTATAGGCCCATATCGATATTACCAATATTTTCGAAGGTATTGGAAAAAATTTTACTATTGCAAATAAAAAAATACTTCGAAGATAATAATATGATTACCAATTCGCAATTTGGATTTCGCTCTGGAAAATCAACCATAGATGCCATATTGACCTTACTTAACGAAATACTATCAGGCTATGAAAACGGGGAGTTCATCATGACTTCTTTTGTAGACTTGAGCAGGGCCTTTGATTGCGTAAATCACGACATTTTATTGGGGAAACTCGCGCACTATGGATTCAACGAAAGCAGCATCATGTTAATACAGTCTTATCTGTCAAATAGGACACAAGTAGTAAAATATGGAGGTACTACCTCGAGCACACTGCCGGTTGATAACGGTGTTCCTCAAGGCTCAATCATAGGACCGCTCCTCTTCATTATATACATTAACGATTTACCATCCCACGTTAATGATAGTTTTAATGTCATTTATGCTGACGACACCACCCTAGTTAATAGAGATATAACTCTCGACGAGGCAATTGCTAAGAGTGAGAGGGCAAATAATAGATGTAACGATTGGTTTACCAGCAACAAGTTGCTCTTAAATCAAAATAAAACTGTTAATATGTTGTTCACTTTAAGGAAACACGACCATGCTACCTCATCATCTGCAAAATTTCTAGGGGTTTACTTGGATCCTCAGATGACATGGAGTGCGAACAGTGATATGTTAGCAAACAAGTTATGTAGTAATATATTTCTCTTGCGTAACCTGTCAAATACAATATCCACAACAACATTAAAAGCTGCCTATTTTGCTACATGCCATTCCATTATTTCATATGGGTTATTAGCGTGGGGCCATTCTGCTTGTTTAGATCGTATATTCAGGCTCCAACGAAGAGCAGTACGCATAGTAGGTGGAATAGGGTACAGGGATGACTGTAGAGTCATGTTTTACAAATTACGTATCATGACTCTACCAGGACTCTTCATATTCCAATGCCTGATGTATGTCAAAAAAAATATCACACATTACCAGACATCTGAAACTATACATGCCCATAATACACGAAATAAAGACGACATTTATATAAAACAGTTAAGACTGCAAAAATCACAAAACGGACCCAACTTCTGGGCTCCAAAATTTTATAATGCACTGTCCCAAGACATAAAAGTCTTACCACTGAAACAATTTAAAACGTATACAAAGAATTTCCTAACTGATCATGCTTTTTATTCTTGGGACGAGTTCCTCAAAAGTAGAGTATGTAATTAATATTATTTATGTAATCCACATTGTATTGCGTTAGCAATTACTTGCTTCAAGTTTTATTTACCCTGTATTCTTTTTGCGCTGGTTAATGTACATAACTTGTATTTATTTTATTCATATGTTAATTCTTCAATCTGTTCTACATGTATACATATGTACACACAAATATTATAGCCATATACCTATACTATTAATATTCCTGACTTATGTAAACTGTTTCAGTGTTAGCATTAATAAATATTATTATTATTATTATTATTATTAACCTAGAAGCACGATATGCCAAGGAAATCCGAGACGTACTAACGAACCCGCCAACCACCGGTAAATACGACAAACTCAAAGCCGAGCTGATCCGCAGGCTGTCCGTAAGCCTGGAACAACGAACGAAGCAACTGCTGGAACGTGAAGAATTAGGAGACAAAACACCATCTCGATTCCTACGTCACTTACAATACCTAGCAGGCATCACCGTACCAGAAGAGCTGTGGTTGGGACGACTCCCAAACCACATGCAGGCCATACTCGTGACACAAACTAACAAACTAAGGCAACACTGGTAGAAGTGGCAGAATGGGCAGACGCCATGGCGAACACAGCAGTTCAAACGGTAAACGAGGCCACGCACACGTACGATGACACACTGAAGAACCTCGTAGCGGAGATCGGACAACTGAAGACGCAGCTTCAACAGCAACAAGAGCAGCAGAACTTCAGACGACCACAAAGATGCGACCAGTCACAAAGCAGAAGCCAGAGCCAAGGCAGAACCCGTGCGAAGACCCGCGAATATGAGACGTGCTGGTTCCACTACAAGTTTGGCAACGAAGCGCGAAACTGCCGACCCACGTGCAAACATTGGAAACAGGAAAACGACCAAGGCAATCAGTAGCGACGACTGACCACACGCCTAACACGTCCCGCCGTCTATACATCACCGATCGACAAACGCGAGTCCAATTCTTGATCGACACAGGAGCAGACGTCTGCGTTTTCCCACGAAAACTCGTAAAGCAAACCGGCCACGCTGCCGCGAACAAACTTTACGCAGCAAATGGAACTGTGATAAACACGTACGGCACAGTAAACTTGAACTTGGATCTAAGTTTAAGGAGGAATTTCCCATGGCGGTTTGTGATTGCGGATGTATAAAAGGCGATAATAGGAGCCGATTTCGTAGCCCACTACGAGCTACTATCCGACACCGAAAACTCAAGGACGCCAAAACTAGCATTACCACACCCGGCCAACTGACGACAAGCGACGAGGCAACGGTGAGCACGATCAACAACAGTAAAAAAATACCAACAAATCCTGAGCGAATTCCCTGAGATCTGCAAACCAGCCGGGATACCAGCAACCACACGACATGGAACAGTGCACCACATCCAGATAACGCCAGGCCAAGCAGTATCCAGCAGACCACGCCGACTCGCACCCGACAAGCTACGAATAGAGAAAAGCGAATTCAAAACAATGTGTGAAATTGGGATAGCGAGACCATCGAAAAGCCCATGGTCCTCGCCACTTCACCTAGTGTCAAAAAAAACGCAGAATGGAGACCGTGCGGCGATTACCGAGCACTGAACGCAAGAACGATCCCGGATAAATACCCTGTTCCACATATCGAAGATTGTGCCCAACAACTACACGGCAGCACACATTTCTCCACGATCGATTTAGTCAGAGCCTACCATCAAATACCCGTAGCAGAGGACGACATTCCAAAATCAGCAATCACCACGCCATTCGGACTATTCGAATTTCCATTTATGACGTTTGGTCTACGCAATGCAGCGCAGACATTCTAACGGTTCATGGAAGGAATCCTGCGAGACCTGGAATTTTGCTACGTGTATATCGACGACATTCTGGTGGCCTCCAAATCAGAGGACGAACACGAGAAGCACTTAAGACAACTGTTCCAATGACTACGAAACAACGGAATAGTAATCAACCCAGCCAAGTGTGAACTCGGAGCATCCAGGATAGCTTTTCTAGGATACATAATATCCGGAGAAGGAACCACACCGCTCACCGACAAAGTAGTGACCATCCAGAGCCTGCAGCTACCCAAAACAGCGAAGAGACTAAGACAAATGCTCGGAAATATCAACTACTATAGCAGGTTCATTCTCAACGCTGCTAGCGTACAAGCTCCGCTGAATGACCTCCTGAAAGGCAAGAAGAAAGGCAACCAACCCGTCGAGTGGACAAATGACGTACGAGCCGCGTTCGCGCGATGCAGGCAGCAAATCGCAGAGGTAGCACTGTTGGCGCATCCAGAGCCCAACGCACCCCTAGCAGTCACGACCGACGCTTCAGACTACGCTCTAGGAGGCGTCATACAACAAATGCAACAGGGAGACTGGAAACTACTAGCTTTCATGTCACGGAAGTTATCACCAGCTGAACAGAAGTACGCAGCATATAACCGAGAGCTTCTTGCAATATACGCCACCATAAGGTAATATCAGCACCTCCTGGAGGGACGAATATTCACGATACTCACAGATCACAAACCGATCATGTTTGCTTTCGCACAGAAGCCCGAGAAGTGCTCGCCGAGACAATTCCGATATCTCGACTACATTGGCCAATTTTCAACCGATATCCAACATATCAAGGGGAAAGAGAACATCATAGCAGACACACTCAGCAGGACTGAGCGCATCGATGCAGGGATAGACTTTGCAGCCCTCGGAGCCGACCAGCGGTCCGACCTAGAACTGCAACGAATCCTGAGCGACACGAAATCCAGTCTACAGCTAAAAAAACTCTTCTTACCCGAATATAACTGCGAAATTTTCTACAACACGAAAACCGACACAGCCCGACCCTATATCAACTGTCACACCCTGGTGCCAACGCAACTACGAAACTGGTCACACAGAAATTCGTATGGCCCGGCGTACGAATTTCAGGCTACCATCAGCGAAATTCGAACATGTACACATCGACATAGTGGGACCACTGCCCGAAGCAGAAGGGAAGAAATACTTGCTAACGTGCATCGACCGATTCTCACGATGGCCAGAAGTGATCCCAATAACCAACATCGAAGCGGAAACAGTCGCCCGACTATTCACGACGCATTGGATAGCCAGGTTCGGCACACCAGCAAGAGTCACGAGAGACCAAGGACGCCAGTTCGAATCCCAGTTGTTTAAAAAACTTGAAAAAACCACAGGATTCACGAAACACCGCACCACGGCATATCATCCACAGGCAAATGGTATAGTGCAGCGATTCCACAGACACCTAAAGGCAGCATTAATGTACCACACCGACATCCGATGGACAGAGGCACTACCGATCGTCCTGCTAGGCATACGGACGGCTTGGAAGGACGATATTAAAACCACATCAGCAGAGATGGTGTACTGTCAGACACTGCGACTAACCAACCAAAGAGGCCAAAAGTTAATCGAAGCCGAAAATTACGCTACCCAGTTACAACGCGCGTTCAGAACAATCAAACCCGTGCAAACGACACAACGCAACAAATTGAAGCCCTTCGTTTTCAAAGACCTAGCGACGGCTTCACACGTTTTCGTACGGATCGACGTGATGTGAAAAACTCTGCAGCCCCCCTACGAAGGACCATTTCGAGTGATTACACGAACGAAGAACACCATCACGATCGACCGGCACGGACAAACTACGACAGTCTCAACAGAGCGAATCAAACCAGCATTCACGGAATAAACTCATGATGACCCGACCGAGCGAACCGTCATCGCAAAACAGACCACGAAACCACCTATGATCACGCGTTCCGGGCGAATCAGCAAACCCACGGTGCGTTTCGTAGAGTGACTCCATCACAAGCAAGGGGGTATGTGGCGATCCGCGCTCGCGCGCGCGAAAGACGGTCGCCACTAGGGTGACTCACAACCAGCGACACTCGCTACGCACGATCCCCCACCAAAGAAAAAGGGCCGCCCGCAACCTGAACAGAGAGGGCGCCCTACGCTCGCACGACGGTTGTGGCCGCACGACCCACTTAAATAGGGTATGTGCCCCCTCATCTCGTCACTTCGATCAGCGCACTGCAATCGAACAGTCAGTACCGCCAGAGTCGACGCCACGTCAGTAGAAGAGTACGACGCTACTGCGTGGACCACCCGAGGCTATTATCACCAATCCCATCGACACCACGGAGGCGAGGCCCAGAGGGAACCCGAGGACCAGCAAGGACGCACGCCATTCCGAGGCCCGTGCCACTGCTGCCACCATCGCCGACAAGGACCCCCACGTATAGGACACCACGACGACTGAACCTGACCGAGGTCATGTATACCGGAGTGAACCCAACGACCGTGCACCCACAGGACCCGCGCCGATTTTCAGTCCGCGGCGGCGCCCGCGGAATCCGCGTCGCGATACCGACACCGCGCTAACCTTAATTATCTGTACGTATATATATATTCGTATTCTGTAAATAAACTGTTACGACCACATCGAATTCTCTTGGATCCAACAAACTACGCAACGCAACCCCCACAGAGACAAAAACATTTCTCATTTTAGCAGTAAAAAATGGTGATGTGGCCATCATGTTACTTTCTCCGACTTGATGGTATCATTTATATTTACGCTTCCATGGTTTATTTTCAATTTAAATCATATTTTAATTGTGCATCGAACGTTTCGTAGACTCGGATAAAACTGACGTTTAAAACGTCAAAATTATGAAAGATGGAAAAATGTACTTCAAATTCAAAAACTCAGTTTACTCAAAAACTAAAGAGATTTCGAAAAAAACTTATTCCTCATAAATTGTTCATTTTGGCATTCTCTACAATTATTATTAACATAAATTTGCTGTAACTATTATCGTTTCATAATTGTATATCAAAAATGAAAAAAAAATTAATAATTTTTTTCTCGAATAACAATGATTTTATGAAAAATGTTTTCAAACAAAATAATCGCATTTCTTTATTGTCATCGATGTTTGTTTAACACACACTTCCGGTGTACGAAATTTTACCAAAAGCTTTTCAGTTCTTCGGATTATCAAATAAAACTTATGTTCAAAGTTTCATATCAATTGGTCTATTAGTTTTTGAGATATAGCGCGCACAGACACACACACACACACACACACACATACACACACACACACACACAGACACACACACACACACACACACACATACACACACACACACACACAGACACAAAAAAAAAATTCCAGAAATTGTTGAAATAGCATCTAGGGACCCCAAAACGGATATTTCCGTAAAAAAAAATTTGAAAAAAAAATCACGATCACAATACTTTCTCGTACTTCGTAACGGAGAAAGTAAAAATGGTCTATTTTAGTATACAAAAATGCCTTATTTTCAAATGGTCAAAACTGGCATATTTACTAGCAAATATGGCATATATTAACAGTAGTTTAGCTGTCAACAATAGAATATTTAACCAGTCAAAATTGGCGTAGTTTAACTGTCAAAATTAGAATATTTTACCAGTAAAATATGGCATATTTTTAAAAGTTAAATAGGGTTATTTTACAAACCAAGAGCAACATATTTGCATACTTAAATTGTCATATTTTATCAGTCGACAATAGCATATTTAAAAGTCAAAAATGGTATATTTTACAAGTTAAAATTGGCATAGTTTAATACCTAAAAGTGGTATATTTTACAAACCAAAAGTGGCAGATTTTAAAAGTTAAAAAGGGGTGTTTTAGCGGTTAAAAATGGCATATTCATCCAGTCTAAAATAGCACGTTTTATCAATGAGAATGGGTATATTTTACCAGTTAAAATGCCAAACTATAAACAGTCAATAATGGTATATTTAAAAGGCATATTTTAGCAGTCTAAAATGTCAGTGTTCAAGTCAAAAATTGCATATTTTACCATTTAAAAATGACTGGGTAAATCACAATGAGAAAAAATGGTGATGTGGCCATCATGTTACTTTCTCCGACTTGATGGTATCATTTATATTTACGCTTCCATGGTTTATTTTCAATTTAAATCATATTTTAAGTGTGCATCGAACGTTTCGTAGACTCGGATAAAACTGACGTTTAAAACGTCAAAACTATGAAAGATCGAAAAATGTACTTCAAATTCAAAAACTCAGTTTACTCAAAAACTAAAGAGATTTCGAAAAAAACTTATTCTTCATAAATTGTTCATTTTGGCATTCTCTACAATTATTATTAACATAAATTTGCTGTAACTATTAGCGTTTCATAATTGTATACCAAAAATGAAAAAAAATTAATAATTTTTTTTCTCGAATAACAATGATTTTATGAAAAATATTTTCAAACAAGATAATCGCATTTCTTTATTGTCTTCAACATTTGTTTAAATGTTTTTGTGATATTTTTCATATTTAAGAAAATATTGGCAAAAAACAAAAAACAGTTAAGGTAAATACCCACTTCCGATGTACGAAATTTTACCAAAAGCTTTTCAGTTCTTCGGATTATCAAATAAAACTTATGTTCAAAGTTGCATATCATTTGGTCTATTAGTTTTTGAGATACAGCGCGCACAGACAGAAACACACACACACACACAGACACAAAAAAAAAAATTCCAGAAATTGTTGAAATGGCATCTAGGGACCCCAAAACGGATATTTCCGTAAAAAAAATTTTTGAAAAAAAAATCACGATCACAATACTTTCTCGTACTTCGTAACGGAGAAAGTAAAAATCATGAAAAGAATATTTATTCATAAACAGAAAATATACGCATTAAAACATTATTCCTTTTCAAAAGTAAAAGATTAATTAAATAATGAAATAATCGATTAATCGATTAATAAATGATAAAATGATTAAATAATCGATTATTCAAATAATGAAATGATCTATTAGTTTATTAATCATATAATTAATTAAATGATCGAATAATTGATTATTTCTCGAGTAATAAAAAAACAACAATTTATCGATTATTTATCGATTAATCAATTATTTTGCACAGCCCTACTAATAGTACCACCTTCATGCTTGAATGTTCATAAAAAAATTCACCAAAAATAATTGAACAATAACGCTCATTGTTAAACTGTTTTTGACGCAACAATACGTCCTTTATTAAACAAGATTTCAGTTGCAAAATTAAATAAATTAACAAAATAGTACATTATTATACAAGTTTAATAAGAGGGTATATTGTGCCACGAGTGGGACGACTCGCACGACTCGCGCAGCGAAGAGTGCTCCAATGTAACGAGTGCCCCGCAATGCCTCTTATTAAACAAGTATAATATACTATTTTTTCTTCTTTGGTTTTAGTTAAGGAATTATTTCTAAAATAAAATATATACTTAAACCTAGTGAGTTTTATCTTTTAATATTTGGCAGCACTAGAAACATTTGATCCTTTCGAACGAATTTAATATTTGACAAACGTATTTCTACGGCGATTTCAATAGTTAATTTTAAAACATATTAAATCAAGAATATTACCTACACACCTCCAAAAATAAGGGAGGTTGCCAAGGGTGCGATAAACAAACTATTTCCACGTAAGTTGTAACAAATTTAAGCTTATAAAATAATGCAACGCCTAAATGCTAATCGAAATTTAAGGTTATGTTTACATTTGTTTCTCGTTCCTCGTGTCAGACATCGATCGACGCTAATTAAAAATCCACACCGAATTAACACACCGACTCAAGCGGATCTTTTTCGCCGCGAATGTAACATGCATTATACACTCGCTGTTTTTTCCGTGATATTCGTTTTGCAAACAAAGTGATTTAACAGCTGATTATTTGACAGTGGCTTAACATTTTGCTGTTCTGTTTTCTTTGGTAGAAAGCTGCACATTTGGCTTGTTTAAATAAGTCATTATATTTTCTAAAAAATATTAAACACATGTTCAATAAATTATTTTTGTTGAAAATGGTACTGTCGGCAATTCACAGTATTATAAAATATGAATTCTTGCGTGAAACTACGGCGTCGAAACATTAATCATGCATTTGTCTCTAGTGTAAATACGCAACAAACAGTGTCAAGTTGGTTCGCAAAATCTCGTACAGATAACTTTGTCTTTACAAATGAGCCATGTGGTCACCCAGAATCAAAGCTCAATAATGATGAACTAAAGGTCACGGTTGAGTCTGACTCATCTCAGAGTGCCTCTGAATTATTGTTAAAGTTTGTTGTTAGCAAACAAACAATATTAACACAATTAGTTCAAATCGATGAGGTGAAAAAGTTGGATATGTGGGTTCCACATGAGCTGGCAGAAAAACAGAATCAAAAGTGTTTGGAAACCTGCTTAATATTGCTTTCTCGTCACAAATCTGATCCATTTTTGAATCGAATTGTTACTTGTGATGATAAATGAATCCTATATAACAATCGCAAACGTTCAGCACAATGGTTGGATAAGGATAAATCACCAAACCACACACCAAAATACAATGTTCATTAAAAGAAGTTGATGGTAAGTGTTTGGTGGTCTAGCGTAGGTGTGATCCATTATGATTTCATAAAACCTGGCTCATCGATCGCGGCAGACATATACTGCAACCAACTGGACGAAATGATGCAAAAACTTAAGGAAAAACAGCATAGATTGTTCAACAGATTGACTCCTATCTTATTTCAACATAACTGACCACACACTGCACAAATGACGGTGGCAAAACTGCAGGAATTGGAGTTGGAACTTCTTCATCATCCTCGATACTCACCAGACCTAGCACCACTGCTTCCGCAATTTGGACTACTTTTTAATTGAAAAACAATTCAATTTCGACAATGCTGTAAAATTGGCCTTCCAAGAATTCATCGACTCCCGTCCGCCAGGGTTTTATACCACCGGACTGAATAACCTGCCGCTTAAATGGCAAAAGTGTATATATAATGTGGGTGCATACTTTGATGAATAAAATAATTCATTCTATTTGTAAATTACGAAAGAACTTAGCATTTTTTTCTACAAGTTTCATACTTGACGACCTGATCAATTACAAGCTTTCCTCTGTGTATATTGTGTTGCCTAAACGTTGTCACCGAGAGCCGAGTGAATTCATGCGTCCGGCCATTGTCACGAGTTCCTACATTTTCCACGCGGATAAAAAGTGAACAATATGACGCCTCTGTTTTCTTTAACATTAGTCGTACTGGTGGCGAACTCCCCAATATGCATTCGAACATATTCAGTGTGTAACGCATTGGACGGTTCCAATTATCCTATGAATTAACGGCAATTTTGCATTTTGATGTCGACATATGTCACGTTTAAGTACTGCCAATCGCAAAAACTAAAATGTTACCACAAATAGTTTAATAATGAGCAAAACTGTAAAATAAAAAATCTCATTATTAAACTATTTTTGATATAACAAAAGGTCGATTGTTAAACCAAAGTAGAAAAACACTATTATTTGTTTGTCTAAATTTAGGATATATTTTTTTCTAAGTTCGCTTTACTAATTCAATGTACGCAGGCGCGCACCCAGGAATGTTAACCACCGAACCTGGCCATAGGAAAAAAATGCTTGATAGAATTTTATTTAATTATAAAGCCATTGCAATGTTGCTATGTTACACTTTTATTTAATATCATATTCACGGATTTTCAGTTTACACATATTTTGTGTGTTATTATAAGCGTGAGCACCCGCAAGCCTTTCTGGGTGCGCGTCTGAATTAATATGTCTATAAAAGAATACTTTAAACGATATTATTATTATTATTTATAAATCTAGCAAACTAAGAATTTTTAGAAAGGCAAGAAAAATGGCTTTAAATTTCTATTAAAATATTACATTTAACGAAGGTTTTCTTACTTCATAAAAATAGCGTTTAATTGCTTAAACAAACCTAATCTCCTTAAAATGTAACATTGCAATTGTTAAAAAACGCTTCGATAATTTAAAAATACCAACTGATTATTTTTCTAACAACTCAAATATTACTTGTTTTTGAGCTAAACACCAGATTAACTCAAAAACGGTTAAATTTAGGCCAGTAAAAGTTATTGTCAGTTTAATTAGTATTAAAAACTACACATAATGATGCAAAAATATACCTAGTGTTCCATTAAAAAATAAAACATAAGTTTGTGTTGGTTCTCCGTTGTAGGGAAAATATACATAAAAATATTTTCCAATTACAGAGTCGATAATTATCTACAACCAAAAAGTTACTTTGACGCTTCAGTGAGATACATACCGGGTATTGTATTGACACCCTGTATCAAAACATACATATTTTTAAAACATGTAAAATGGGTGTGGGTACCAGTTTATGAAAAATAGAAGTCAATATTTAATCAAATAGAAACAACCTTACTTGTTGCAGAAAGTATTAAATAAATTCAAAAAACTAAGTACTTAGTACTAGTAATAACGCAAATTTCTTTTGTATCATTCAATATCCGGCGTGGCACTAGCCAGGGAAGTAGTTGTTTCAATTAGTTATTTGTTTATAGTCTTAATTTTTTGCTTGCAGATTAACGAACAGGTTGAATATTTATATATTCAGGCTATATTTCGTTTTTTGAATTTGAAAGTCAATATCTCAAATAGTAAATAAGTTATCGGGCTTTTACAGATCCCTGGGTCACCCGGTATGTATTTTTTACATTTAAATCAATTCTATTTTATTTTAAAATTACATTTATCTAATATTTAATAATGGACTTAAAAATTCCGCTTTTCATTTCGACAGTCTTACAGTTTAAATATTGCCATGTCTTAACGTCCAGAGGATTACAAACATAATTGCGTTTATGTTAAATATTTCTCAACATAAAAATGTATATAAAAGATGACTCAGCCCGTAATGTATAGATATAGCATCATCACTTGTAAATTTCCGTCCAACACAATAAGAATCGCGCTAATAACTATTTATTATGCATAAATTTTACAATTTTACTATCGCGATTTGCGTTGAATTGTTAATAGGGTAAACTGTTGAACATGAAGTAATGGATTTCAAAGAAATGTTTGTTTACTGGACGTGATTAGTTAATGGGACGTGCACTTTTGACCCTTTAATGGAATGATAAGATTGTCACGTTAGGGCTACCGCCGAATTCATTAGCAACGCTGCGCTCATCTTCCACGAATAAAACAGCTCTAGACTCGTTTTTGGAACAGCGCTTATATCTTATTCAACAACGAAAGGTAAACAATTTAGTGGAGTGTAATCAGTGGCGGAAATAAAAATTATTCAATCTGTATTCCATTTGGTAACCCTATGAAGAGATGTATTCAATAATAACAGTCTTAACGCGCGCGTTTCTCAAACAAGAGTGGAATTTCCGTTGTGAAACACCGTTTTTTGGATAACCATGTTTCTACTGTTGTACTTCTATTTTTCGCTCAACGCGGTGACTTTCGGGGTAAGTTTTGTATTTTTTCTAGTGTAAAATATTGTGGAATGGCGTTTGTAGATCCATGTGCCGAGTGGTAATTTGAGTGAAAAACCGCTGGCCACATTGGGGATTAAGACGATCCGGTGGCAAGATTCTGCTGGTGGGTCTTTGATGATTCACCAGAATTACAGTAGTGTTAAGTTGCAGCAGCATAGTAATGCGAAAAATTTGGAACACGTCTACGAAAATAACAGGAACCGAGATGAGGGTCAACAGTTGGTGACGGATTTTGATCAATTTGAAGAGCAGAGTGAAGATTTCGGTGGAGGAAATGGAGGATTTACTCAGACCAGTTATAGCAGGCAAGATGGTAGTATTGGGCAGAAGACTTACGATCAAGTTAATGGTAACCATTTTGGAGCTTCAACAAATAAAGGTATGTTCTATCATTTTATAATTATTTAATTGAGTGCGGTGCATATAGCACATTTAATAGCGGTATTCTTCAAGCATTTTACTTAACACGAAATCCTGCGGATATTTCTATGATTGAACAATTTAGTAGTAAATGATAGTATTTGTTAGGCAGTTTGCTATCGATAAAAAATCCTTATACAGTGTAAATTTGTGGATTTGTAATTGTAATAGTCGTGGTAGGTTCCCTTACTCGCATTTTACTCAACTAACCATCAGATCAATCGCGAGATTCTTCACCTTTAGAGATTTGTATATTTGTGTGCAATTGTGTTGTTACTTCGAACGATTGCCCTCGTCACTTTATAATTTCTCAATTGTAAATGGTACCGGTGACCCATCCATTTTTAGACCTGGGCTAATGTTACTTATCGTTTGCAATCGTTGGTCCAGCGCTGCAACTGGATGTGCCAACCACTGACGTATAATATTATATAATTGCTAACTATTTTATTGATCTGTGATTTTGTGAGTAAATACTGCAAAATACTGCAGTTATAACAATAACAAATCATTTTTACTTTCATTGAAGAATAATACAAAATTCTGTGTAAGATAGAATTACAAGACATCGTTTGTTACATAAATAAAAATGATGATGTGGCCATCTTTCTCCGACTTGATGGTATCATAACCATTTATATTTACGTTTTCATGGTTTATTTTTAATTGAAATCAAATTTTAAATGTACATCGAGCGTTTTGTAAACTCGGATGAAACTGACGTTTTAAACGTCAAAATTATGAAAGATGGAAAAATTATACTTCAAATTCAAAAGCTCAGTTTACTCAAAAACTAAAGGGATTTCGAAAAAAGTTTTTCATTTTAGCATTCTCTACAATTATTATTAACATAAATTTGCTGTAGCTATTATCGTTTCATAATTATAAACCAAAAATTAACAAAAAATAATAATTTTTTTTCTCGAATAAAAATGATTTTATGAAAAATGTTTTCAAGCAAAAGTTGTTCATTTATTTGTTGTCTTCAATGTTTATTTAAATGTTTTTGTGATATTTTTCATATTTAAGAAAATATTGGCAAAAAAGAAAAAAACAGTTAAGGTAAACACCCACTTCCGGTCTATAAAATTTTACCAAAAGCTTTTCAGTTTTTCAGATTTTCAAATAAGGCGTATGTTTAAAGTTTAATATTAATTTCTCTATTAGTTTTTGAGATACAGCGCGCACAGACAGACAGACACACACACAATTTTTTTTTCCAGAAATTGTTGAAATGGCATCTCAAAACGGATATTTCTGTAAAAAAAAATCACGATCACAATGCTTTCTCGTACTTCGTAACGGAGAAAGTAAAAATCGATGAATGATTCATATTTTAATATATTTAACGTATAAAAAAATGATGATGTGGCCATCATGTTCCTTTCTCCGATTTAATAATAATAGGGTTTTTTAATGATATTTTTCACATTTCACTACAAAAAGCAGTGATATTTTGAAAAGATTTCTTTGTTAATTTTGACATTCTCTACAATTAATGTTAATATCATCATTGATTAAAGAGACAATTCAAATTTTTAAACCTTTTCGAAAGCAAAAAAGAAATTACATTTACAAAAAACATTTACAAACGAAGGCTGTCCACGTTTTTGTTGCCATTAATATTCGTGAAAACGTTTTTCCAATGTCTTTGATTTTAAATTTTTACTTTCTCCGTTACAAAGTCTTATTTGGTAATCCTGAAAAGCTTTTGGTAAAATTTAGTACACCGGAAGTGGGTGTTAACCTTAACGGTTTTTTGTTTTTTTTTTTTTTATATATATGAAAAATATCACAATAGTAATTTACGTAACAAGTTCCGAAAGTGATATTTTACGGGATGAGTAGGAAGTTTGGAATCCTGTCCCGTAAAATCACTTTTTGAACGTGTTACGTACAATATTTTTTCTGCAGCCGTTTCTTATGTTAAAAAAGCAGAAACACACACGAATGTTATATGACAAGCGCTGTCATAATTAAATACGAAGTTGATGTTTTTGTCAAGGCCGCCTACATATATACGCAAAATCGTCCCGAAAATAACAAAAAGCTTCCCGAAAGTATAGAAATCGTTCCGAAAGTGAAACAAAATCGTCCCGAAAATAACTACTTTCGGTACGATTTATGTAAAGTGGTACTTTCGATTTTATAAATCATACCGAAAGTTTTATTTTCAGGATGGCTGCAGAAAAAAAATATTTAAACAAATTTTGAAGACAGCAAATAAATGAACATATGAAGTATAATTTGTCATTTTCATCTTTCATAATTTTGACGTTTTAAACGTCCGATTCTACAAAAAGCTCGATGTATATTTAAAATATGATTTAAATTGAAAATAAACCATGAAAGTGTAAATATAAATAACCATGATACTATCAAATCGTAGAAAACCAGATCACCATTTTTTTAATAAGAACAGTTAAGGTGCATGAAAACGGCTTCAAAATATTGATACGAACTTTCGCGTAAATTTATTTCTCTTAACATATTGCGTGCCATGTGTTCATATACCGAGTGTCTAAATTAAATATGTGTAATTATTAGCTCCCCTATTCATTTTAGAGAAAAATCGTAAACAAATATTTTTTTAGAGAATTAAAAATTGTAGATGTATCATCCATTTAATTTACATTTATCCCAGACACTCGGTATAGTTCATCCGTTGAGAGCTGACGGTGACTCATGCATTTTCGTACTAAGAATTGCTTTGCATTTTATATCTATCTTTTTTCATGGACGAAACAGTATGAAATAAAAAACGAAACGTGTGTCTGCGTGTTAAAAAATAGGGCAGCTTAAACGTAGGTCTAAGATCACGCATGACTCTTGCATCGCATCGGCACGCTTCATAATAAACACACAAGCGCTACGTCAAATAACATAACCGTAAAAAGTTTGTGCGAGAATTTTTAAATATCCCGCCGATGAAAATCAGCGCGGCACCAAATTTTCTTACGGACATACGTTTACTTAAATCTTGATTCATGCGATTTTAAGCGATGAGTCACAGGCAGCTCTCCGCGACCTGACTATACCTATGATATGATAGTGATATTTCTGCAGAGGCCACCACGTCTTTCATGGCGCATGAAAGTCTGTCATCCACCGATTTAATAGTTAACTAATTTTTAATGATCTTTAATAATTAAATTTTTAGTAGATCAAATTGAAAATTGCTGAATTATATTAAATAATAATAGCAAAGTGTGTCTGGGTGTCTGTGTGTCTGCTGTGTGCGCTGTATCTAAAAAAAACTAATAAAACAATTGATATGAAACTTTAAACATACGTCTTATTTGATAATTTGAAGAACTGAAAAGCTTTTGCTAAAATTTCGTACACCGGAATTGGGTGTTTACCTTAACTGTTTTTTGTTTTTTGACAATATTTTCTTAAATATGAAAAATATCACAAAAATATTTAAACAAACATTGAAGACAACAAAGAAATGCACAACTTTTGCTTGAAATTTTTTTTCATAAAATCATTGCTATTCCAGAAAAAAATTTATTATTAATTTTTTAATTTTTGGTTTGTAATTATGAAACGATAATAGTTACAGCAAATTTATGTGAATAATAATTGTAGAGAATGCTAAAATGAACAACTTATAAAGAATTAGTTTTTTTCTAAATCCCTTTAGTTTTTGAGTAAACCGAGTTTTTGAATTTGAATTATAATTTTTCCATCTTTCATAATTTTGACGTAACGCTCGATGCACGTTTAAAAAATGGTGATGTGGTCATCATGTTACTTTCTCCGACTTGATGGTATCATTTATATTTACGCTTTCATGGTTTATTTTCAATTTAAATCATATTTTAAAGTTACATCGAGCTTTTTGTAAACTCGGATGAAACTGACGTTTAAAACGTCAAAATTATGTAAAATTATACTTCAAATTCAAAAACTCAGTTTACTCAAAAACCAAAGAAATTTCGAAAAAAACTTATTCTTTATAAGTTGTTCATTTTGACATTCTCTAAAATTATTATTAACATAAATTTGCTGTAACTATTATCGTTTTATAATTATGAACCAAAAATGAAAAAAAAAATGATACATTTTTTTTTCCAATAACAATGATTTTATGAAAAATAGTTTCAAACCAAAGATGTTCATTCAATATTTGTTTAAATGTTTTTGTGATATTTTTCATATTTAAAAAATTATGTGAAAAAAACAGAAAACAGTTAGGTAAACATCCACTTCCGGTGTATGAAATTTTACCAAAAGCTTTTCAGTTCTTCAGATTATCAAATAAGACTTATGTTCAAAGTTTAATATCAATTGCTCTTTTAGTTTTTGAGATACAGCGCGCACAGACACACACACACTCTTATTAAATTTAAAGATGTATGTATTGTAGAGTAGTATAGCATAAATAACTACCACTCCATTAACTTTAGAATGTGGAACAACGTAATATAACCATAACATTTGAAAATAAATCGTAGTTTAATTTTTTGTTGCATAATTAACGAGTTCGTTTAACGTTGTATAAGCTTAATTACACTAGTGTAACTTTCTTTTCGTAAACAGCAGCTGAACTTCTTTAACGGTAATGAATTACATTACCAGTTCATTTACAAAGACTTTACGAGTGTATAACATTTTTAGCTCATTCCACACAATTACTAGAATGGTAATTGCTGTGCAGTGGCGACACTACAGAAAAATCTTAATCACAGTGTGACCTTTCTTTTTGTGCTCGATTGAAATAAATATATTATTATTGATGGTTTTCCGGAGAAATGACTAATGATAATATAATTTATTGCAACGGAAATGGCCATCTCTCATCCGTAATGGTATTATAAATAGATTATTAAAGTGCGAGCAAAGTAGTTTACTAAAATCCCTCAATAAATTACCGTTTAAATCATTAAAATGAATGTAGAATTTCGACGACATGACTTATTATTCCGGAATTTTTACGGCACGTTTATTTGAAAATAGTAAAGGGTTACAAGTTTTGAGGTGATTTAACGTTCAAATTATCAAAATCATCCCTCAGAATTACTATTTAAAAGCATTTAAACATTTTACGTTCGCATTTCCACGCCTTGTCGCCATCTATTCGACGATGGCCGAACTACTAAGTGATGTTTTTGAACAGCGCCAAAATGCTCGAACTTTATCCTTATAATCAAAGTGTTAATATTCAGCAATGCGCCGTACACCAAACGATAGACTATTTAATTCCGAATCGAATGGTATATAAAATAGCTGAGGCAATTTAGCGGTTTTCTTGTAATTTGCGAATGAAAATTAAGCTCGACCCACTTACCGACATTTACAGTTCACTGTAACTTAAAAATTAAATGCACAACAATTAGCTATATTCTTCTATGAAATACGGGTCCCAATACTTATTACTTATTATTCAATTAACTTTTTATATTATTAATGCATTACAATAAGAGAAATATATGAGGAATCCTAATCGTTTAGAGCGTACCCTCTGTTATCGTGGGGATAAACTAAGTTTTCATTTGTGGATTTAATAATTGTTTTAATGATGAAAGAATATTTAAAAACTTAAGAAGAATATTATCTTATAATAAAATAAATTGAATTGTAGATATTTATGTATTTAAATTGCAGAAACAATACATTGTAATATATCCGCCTAATCACAGGCAACCCGATATACGCATAACTACTATTAATTTATTATTAAAAACTTCCAATTTTAAACGTGACAGTGAAAAAAACATAAGTGTAATCCTCAGTAAAGCTTCAAAAATAGTGCGAATATTTAGGTGTTTAAATTGCAGAAATAATTATATTACATAAACGCCAACTTACAGACAACGCAATACAGGCATTCATAATATTAACTTATTATTAAAAACTTCCAATTTTAAACATGTCAGGGACAAACCCGTAAATGTAATCCTTCGCAAAGCTTAAAATATATTGTGAATATTAAAGTTTTTAAATTGCAGAAATAATTAAATTATATAAACGCCTACGCAACCCAATGTACGAGTAACTAATAATGATTTATTATTTAAAACTTCCAATTTTAATCGTAACAGGGACAAAACCATAAGTGTAATATTTTTAAAGCGTTACTAAGGATTACACTCATGCTTGTGTCCCTATTATATTTAAAATTGGAAGTTTTTAATAATAAATTAATATTAGTTATTCTATATTGGGTTGCCTGTAAGTAGGCGTTTATATAATACCATTGTTTCCGCAATTTAAATACTTAAATATTCACACTATTTCTGAAGCTTTACTCAGAATTACACTTATGGTTTTGTCCCTGTTACGTATAAAATTAGAAGTTTTAAATAATAAATTAATTGGAGTTGTGTGTATATCGGGTTGCTTGCGATTAGGCGTGTATATTATAAAATATTGTTCTGCAATTTAAATACGTAAATATCCACAAGTGAATTTATTTTATCATAAGATGACATTCTTCTTAAGTTTTTCAATGTTCTTTTATTATTACAACAATTATTACATCCACACATGATTAAGACGTTCCTCCTCACGATAACAGGGAGAGCCCTCTACGTAGATTATGATTTCTCGTATATTGCTTTTATTGTAATGCATTAACAATATAAATAGTTGAATGATTATTCAGGAATAAGTTTTGGAACCCGTATTTGATTGAAGAATATAGCAAATTCTCCTTAATTGAATTTTTACGTTACAGTGAACTGTAAATGTCGGTAAGTGTGTCCTGCTTAATTTTCATTCGCAAATTACAGGAAAACCGCTAAATTTCCTCAGCTATTTTATACACCATTCGATTCACAATTATATCGTCTACCCTTTCATGCACAGCCCATCGCTAAATATTAACACTTTGATAATAAGTATAAAGTTCGAGCATTTTGGCGCTGTTCAAAAACATCACTTAGCAGTTCAGCCACCGTCCAATAGATGGCGACGAGGCGCGGAAATCCAAACGTAAAATGTTTAAAACCTTCTAAATAGCAATTCTAAGGGATGATTTTGATAATTTAGGCATTAAATCACCGATAAACATATAATCCAATCGAATTGTTGTGTTTTCTGTCTAACTAAAGGCAAACTGTTCAAGCTCACAGTGTTGGAAAAAATCGGAGCTCCCCTTTCTGAAGGATCCTGTTCGGCAAACTTCGTAATATGCAGTGGGGATGGACAGAATTTGAATTAATATAAATGTGTCGGCCGGAAGTTCGGCACCCGCCTCATTTCGTACTTCACCACTCTCTCTACCGCCTCATATGTCAATCTCTCCCTGTTCATCTCCTGCAATAGAATGTATCCAGGTGTCGACTTCTCTAGCCCCAACATCCGTCTCAAGAACCATAACTGCTCCCTCTCCATACACTCATACACTCTCGTCCCCCGTGCTTCCACCCCCTACAGTAGCACAAGCCTTATACCCCTGCCACACACTCGTCGAGTGGCATGGGAAGTAGCGAGGAAAGGAGGTAGAGACGTAGTCACATCATGCTCCTCGTCATGCCCACTGCTCCCTGTTTTGTCGGTTTTTGGGCGCGAGTCAAAACACTGGCAATATGAACGCTTACGTTTGTTTGAAAAGATTAAAGGATTGTAAGTTTGGCGGTGATTTAACGTTCAAATTATCAAAATCATCCCTCCGAATTAGTATTTAAAAGCTTTTAAACATTTTACGTTCGCATTTCCACGCCTCGTCGCCATCTATTCGACGATGGCCGAACTACTAAGTGATGTTTTTGAACAGCGCCAAAATGCTCGAACTTTATACTTATATTCAATGTGTTAATATCCAGCAATACGCTGTGCACAAAACGATAGACAATTTAATTCCGAATCGAATGGTATATAAAATAGCTAAGGCAATTTAGCGGTTTTCTCGTAATTTGTGAATGAAAATTAAGCACGACACACTTACCGACATTTACAGTTCACTGTAACTTAAAAATTAAACACAGAACAATTTTATATATTTTTCAATGAAGTACGGGTCCCTATACTTGTTACTGATTATTCATTCTACTTTTTATATTATTAATGCATTACAATAAGTGACATATGTGAGAAATCCAAATCTTTATAGAGAGTACCCTCTGTTATCGTGGGGCTAAACTAAGTTTCCATTTGTGGATTTAATCATTGTTTTAATAATGAAAGAATATTTGAAAACTTAAGAAGAATGTTATTTTATAATAAAATAAATTTACTAATAGATATTTTCTACAACTATTTCTGAAGCTTTACTCAGGATTACACTTACGGTTTTGTCCCTGTTACGTATAAAATTAGAAGTTTTTAAAAATAAATTAATTAGAGCTATGCGTATATCGGGTTGCTTGGGATTAGGCGTGTATATTATAAAATATTGTTTCTGCAATTTAAGTACGTGAATATCCACAAGTGAATTTATTTTATCATAAGATAACATTCTTTTAGAGTTTTTAAATATTCTTTTATTATTACAACAATTATTACATCCACAAATTATTAAGTAGTTTATCCCCACGATAACAGGTAGAGCCCTCTACTTAGATTATGATTTCTCATATATTTCTCTTATTGTAATGCATTAACAATATAAATAGTTGAATGATTATTCAGAAATAAGTATTGGAACCCGTATTTGATTGAAGAATATAGCAAATTCTTCTATATTGAATTTTTATGTTACAGTGAACTGTAAATGTCGGTAAGTGTGTCCTGCTTTATTTTCATTCGCAAATTACACGAAAACCGCTAAATTTCCTCAGCTATTTTATACACCATTCGATTCAAAATTAAATCGTCTACCGTTTCATGCACAGCCCATTGCTAAATATTAACACTTTGACAATAAGTATAAAGTTCGAGCATTTTGGCGCTGTTCAAAAACATCACTTAGCAGTTCAGCCACCGTCCAATAGATGGCGACGAGGCGCGGAAATCCGAAGGTAAAATGTTTAAAACCTTCTAAATAGCAATTCTAAGGGATGATTTTGATAATTTAAGCATTAAATCACCGACAGACATTTAATCCTTTAATCTTTTGAAATAAAAGTGCTGTAAAAATCCTGTAATAATAAATATTGTCGCAGCAATTTTTTAATGGTTGAATTCATTTTAATGATTTAAATTGTAATTTACAGAGGTATTAATGGTTTATTAATAAACAATAAAGTAAGATTTGTTGTTGTGGGGAAATTAACATTTACTTACGGAGTTATTTTAAACCCAAACAACTTCTAAACGTTTATTGATTAATGGCCTTGTTAGCTCAATTGTAGTTATAGTTTCATCGCTGTTAGACTTAAAAGCGGAAGTTTTAAATATTAACTTAATAGTCGAAGAGGTTGTATAAAAAGAGATAGCATAAAGCGATTAGTTTTGATCCATTACTTGGTGAGGGGCGGAAACTTGTATTTAATTTTTGTAAGTATTCACAGAATCTGGGTTCTTTTAGAAAAATACTCGTACTAAATTAATTTAAGTTAAAAATGTAGCCAGTGTAAAATGTGACGGTTAAGGCTCCACTGGTTGAGATCATAACTGATATAAATTGGCCCATCTTATTATTTTTTTTTAACATAGACCAGCTGAACTTAAAGCTATTTATATTTATTTTTAGGCAAGTTAATGCTTTATATTTTTTAATATCAGTTACAAATTTGATTCCTTCGTTTAAGGCACTAAATTTTACTTTTCCCATATATTTTCTTTAACCATAGCGGGTTTGTAGGTTAAATCAAAGTTTATATGAAAGGTGATAACTCCATATTATCACTTAGTAAAAAACACTGACGCTGTATAAGGTTTCAAAAAGTTTTTTTTATTGTTTTACAACAATGTTTCACCACACAATGGCTTTAGAAGGTAGATGAAAACATAAAAATATTTTTATCTATCCAATGAAGCTGCTGTGTGGTCAAACATTGTCATAGAACAATAAGAAAATATGCATCAACACTTTCAACATGTTTACAATTAAATTAGTGTATCAATAAATAATGTAAAATCACATTCAGTTTTATATTATTATAACAACCAAACAATTATGGCATTTATCATTTCAGGTCATCAAACTCAAAATTTCGGCCAAAACATCGAGGATTTCTCCCAACAAAACATCCATACGAGTACTAAAAATGTTGGGCAACATTATCCACGTCCAGAAAAATATACACAAACCCATCAAATCGCCACCACCACAAGTAGTAATAATTATGACAACAACAGAGCACCGAAACAATACAACCAATGCATAGGCCAACAATGCGATTTCGCGCAAAAACCCCAAAACTACTACTCCGGTAACAGACACCAGACTACTGTACAATTAGACACAAGAGTGTACTCAAAATGCCCACCTGGAGAAACTGGCCAGTTTATCTACGAATTATCCTGCAACCAGTTCCTGAATTGCTACAAAGGAAGAGGACACGCGCTCAACTGCGCGCCTGGCACTCTTTTCAATCCAAAGACGCTAGAATGCGATTTTGCGGATAAGGTCCAATGCGTTACAAGCTTGAAAAATCTCAGGTTGGACTTGGGTCCCATCAGCGAAAAAATCCAAGCTTCTTGCCCGAAAGGTTTTACTGGTATCATTCCGCACTACAGGGACTGTTCCAAATTTATAAATTGCGCTAATGGCGTCGAGCACTCGATGGATTGCGCACCTGGTACCCTTTTTAACGTCAGGGCGAATATCTGCGATTATCCTTATAAGGCGGAATGCGTTAATGGGGAGAACGGGAAGATTTACATGAGTAATTTAAATCAAAATGGTAGTAGAAATTGGCAGGACGGCCAAAGCCAAAGTGGTCATTATTCACAAACAGGGCACTCGAATCAAGGTCCGAATCATTGGAGCGGACAATATTCACAATCTGGTCAGACTTCTGGTAATTGGCAGACCGGTAAAAACACAGAAAATTGGAATCCAAATTCAAAACAATACGGTAAAACAACTAGTTCTGGACAACTGGATCAATTTGGACAAAGTACAACTTTAAATCAAGCGCATACAGGTCAACCAGGAACAGGATCCCATGTACAAACTGGAGGTCACCAGAATCAGTTCCATGGTTCCCATGGAGTTGGTCAGAATCGAACTCAAAAATCTGAAGAAATTAATCTACATCAACGGCCGAAATGCCCCTCAGGTTACAGCGGACTGCACGCACATCCGTACGACTGCAATAAGTTTTTAAATTGCGCGAATGGTGGCACCTTCATACAAGACTGTGCACCTGGAACACTTTTTAATTCTGTTAGTAAAATTTGCGATTTTCCGTACAAAACCAAATGTGATAGTCAAAACGGTCAAGGATCTAGAGTATCGGAGTATACCAGTCCGCAAACAAGCCAGGGACATGGTCAAAATTGGATCAACCCAGGTGGACCAAAAAATGCAGGCCAACATCACCATCAAAGTGGGCACACTGGTGGATCCAATCAAAATAGTCATTCTTCAGGGTGGAAGCAGAGCACAGGTTTGAATCAAAATTATGGTTGGAATCAAAACAGGCAAAACCGAACCTACTCCCAACATGGACAAAGTCAATCGAGCTACAACCAACAGGGGCAAGGTCAACAAAACTATAATCAACAAGGACAAGGTCAACAAAACTATGACCAAGAAGGACAAGGTCAACAAAACTATAACCATCAAGGACAAGGTCAACAAAACTATAACCAACAAGGACTAGGTCAACAAAACTATAACCAACAAGCACAAGGTTTACAAAACTATGACCAACAAGGACTAGGTCAACAAAACTATAACCAACAAGGACAGGGTCAACAAAACTATGGCCAACAAGGTCAAGGTCAACAAAACTATGACCAACAAGGACTAGGTCAACAAAACTATAACCAACAAGGACAAGGCCAACAAAACTATGACCAACAAAGCCAAGGTTCCACATGGACCACACACAAAACTAATCCAAATTATGGTTGGTACGGGCACAGCAATAATGGAACCCACAGCACTTCTATACCAACTCATAATACCTATCCTTCCATTCCAGCAAGAAATTCTACCTGGATCGTCCAAACACACCCTTCAACGGTTACAAGAAATGAAAGTCACGGGACTTCTACAAACACCCACAAAACGTACCCTTCATCGTTCACAAAAACGAATCCCAAAGTAATCCCCAATCAAGATCAGGCACAAACCATCCAAACCACAAACACAATTTACGACCAGAACGTGGAAACCCATCTGGAAAGCCGTGGCAACATCGAACAGTTAACCAACCGACCGCCGAATTGGCTGCTCAACAAGCCACAAAAGTTGCCGAGGGTTGAAGAACATTTCGATGATCAGCAAAGTTCGTTCAAGGGAAAAAATTGGCCGCCTCCGTTTCCTTCGACCGATCTTAACGCTGATTACGTTTTTGAATTGGATGATCTCGATGTGATGCTGGAACCGGATTTTATTACATCCAACACTGAATACAGTACGTATAATGCAAAGAAGAATTGGTGCGACGCTAAGGGATTCGAGTGTGGGAATAAAGTTTGCATTTCGCCATCTGGCGCATGCGACGGAAGAAAGGTATGTTTATAGTTTAATTTGAAGTATTCGCATAATACGAATTCTGTTTTTCTTTTTGATAAAAACGGTTTTGTGGTGATACATATTTTGGTCATAGTCTCAGGCTCTCTACTAAACATGTACTTAAGCTTTGCTTGCCACTGTGTTTGCTCAGAATATGTCGTTGATTCGTTCGGTAGAGTAAATCCAATAAGTCATCTCGCACCTGTCGCACCAGGAAGTCCCTGTAGCTGTGCGGTCACTGTTCTGCCATGAGGAACAAAGTGGCAAACAATGACACCCCTGGCGTCATACGCGACGATCACCATCAATTTGACTGAGGAAGGATTCTGACGGAACTTCTGGTGATCCAGGATGTCGCCACTCCGCGGACAGGCGTTTCAGTTCTGGTTCGTATGCCCTGGCCCAAAATTCATCGATGACGATTATTCGTGACTGTCCTGTTGCCAGCGTACAAAGTGTTCGGAGCATATTGCATAGCGCACCCACCTTTGAACTTCCGTCAGTGCATGCGATACCCACCGCGAAGCGATTTTGCGTAGCTGTAGCTCATTACGCAATATCCTGGGGACGGTGCATTTCTCGATGCCACTTGCCCTCTCTAACTCCAGTAACGTCCATCGTCTGTCTTCATCCGTGAGCTGCTCGATGACGGCACGTGACAAGTCGGTCCGCACACTCACCGGTCGTCCCGAACGTTGCTCATCACTGGTTGACACACGTCCTTGCTGAAACATTCCTACCCACCGTGCTACTGTACGATATGGTAGGGCATTATTCCCAAGGGCTTCTACTAATTCACTGTGACATTCCATCGCATTTCTCCCTCGGAGAACGGCTATTTTGATGTAAGCGCGCTGCTCAACACGGGTTACTTCCATCTCGCACGACACTCACCAACTGACTGCCAGCTATCACAGAGCCATCTGTTGTTCTGCAAACTTCCACACAACACAAACGTTTGTAATCCGCTCACATATCTACAAGAAAAAGTTGCCATGACTTATGCCCCAACCCTCCTATATAGATCTATATAGCCCCTTTTATTCTTCTCGCTACGCAGGTGTTCGTCAGAAAAAATCAGTCTCGGAACTTAATTGCCAGACCTCATAGATCAGCCCAATAATTTGTTTTATCATTTTTATCCATTTTTACCTTGTATATTAGATTAATTTTATTTGTACATATCTTTAGTGGGTTTATGATTTTAGGATTGTCCAAATGGAAAAGATGAAAACGACTGTGACCAACCTCTTACTCAATTTTCTTCAACCAAACAAACCAAGCTGGCAGTACGAGAAGTGGAAAAAATCACAAATGTCACCCTGAAATGGTGCGCTAAGAATTGCATCGAACAAACTCGTTTGAATTGCAAAGCTTTCAACTACAGGTAAGAGAATGGTGAAACAAACTAGTTTTTCCTAGGCTAAAGTTTGATGTATGTGAAATTGTGTTCTTTATGTAAAATTGTGAAATGTAAAAATGTAAGAAAAGTAACTGTCGTCCATGCGCGACCCATTAAAATTAAGCGATTA
Source organism: Ocypus olens (assembly GCA_910593695.2). NCBI lineage: Eukaryota > Metazoa > Arthropoda > Insecta > Coleoptera > Staphylinidae > Ocypus > Ocypus olens. The sequence continues at coordinate 12,007,052 of OU343061.1, forward strand.
AATTGGTGACGGACGACGGTTTTTCATTCTTTATTTTTTATTTTTCAGTTTTAATTTTTAATTTTTCATTTTTATTTTAAATTTTTGATTTTTTATTTTTGTTTTTATTTCTTTTTTTTTTTAACCAGTTGTATCCTCTGCGATCCCTCAAAGTCTGCTTTCCGACTTAAAAAGAAAAAAAATGTCCTTAAAAGAAGAAAAACGAACCCAAGGAGTGCAATTAGTGCGTAGGGGTGGTTTAAAAAATTTTGAAAAAATATCTTCTGCCATTCCTGAAAGTATCAGTTTTTCGACTTTAAAAGAAAAAAAAATCTGTCCTTAAAAGAAAAACGAACCCAAGGGTGCAAATGGCGCGTAGGGATAATACCAAAAATTTTGAAAAAATATCTTCTGCCATCCCTGAAAGTTTCAGCTTTTCGACTTTAAAAGAAAGAAATTCGTCCTTAAAAGAAGAAAAACGAACCCAGGGAGAAAAAATAGTGCGTAGGGGTAGTTTCAAAAAATTTGAAAAGATATCTTCTGCCATCCCTGAAAATTTTAGCTTTTCATCTTTAAATGAACAAAATACGGGTGGAAATGGCGCGTAGAGGTGGTTCCAAAAATTTTGAAAAAATTCCCAGTGAAAGCCAGTCATCGCTTCTATCATCCCTGAAAGTTTCAGCTTTTCGACTTGAAAAGAAAAATATACGTGCTTAAAAGAAGAAAACCGAACCCAGAGGGTGCAAATGAAGCGTAGGGGTGGTTCCAAAAATTTTGAAAAAATTCCCAATGAAAGCCAGTCATCGCTTCTGTCATCCCTGAAAGTTTCAGCTTTTTGGCTTTAAAAGAAAAAAATACGTCCTTAGAAGAAAACCGAATCCAGAGGTTGCAAATGAAGCGTAGGGGTGGTTCCAAAAATTTCGAAAACATATCTTCTGCTATCCCTGAAAATTTCAGCTTTTCAATTTTAAAAGAAAAAAATACGTCTTTAAAAGAAGAAAAACCGAACCCAGAGGGCGCAAATTGCGCGTAGGGATGATTCCAAAATTTTTGAAAAAATTCCCAATGAAAGCCAGTCATCCCTTCTGCCATTCCTGAAACTTTCAGCCTTTCGACTTGAAAAGAAAAAAATACATCCTTAAAAGAAGAAAACCGAACCCAGAGGGTGCAAATGAAGCGTAGGGGTCGTTCCAAAATTTTTGAAAACAAATCTTCTGCCATCCCTGAAAATTTCAGCTTTTCAACTTTAAAAGAAAAAATACGTCTTTAAAAGAAGAAAAACTAACCCAGAGGGTGCAAATGGTGCAAAGGGGTGGTTCCAAAAATTTAAAAAAAAATTCCAATGAAAGCCAGTCATCCCTTCTGTCATCACTGAAAGTTTCAGCTTTTCGATTTATAAAGAAAAAAAAACGTCCTTAAAAGAAAAAAAAACCGAACCCAGAGGGTGCAAATGGCGCCTAGGGATGGTTCCAAAAATTTAAAAAAATTTCCAATGAAAGCTAGTCATCGCTTCTGTCATCCCTGAAAGTTTCAGCTTTTCAACTTTAAAAGAAAAAATACGTCTTTAAAAGAAGAAAGCCGAACCCAGAGGGTGCAAATGAAGCGTAAGGGTGGTTCCAAAATTTTTTGTAAACATATCTTCTGCCATCCCTGAAAATTTCAGCTTTTTAACTTTAAAAGAAAAAATACGTCTTTAAAAGAAGAAAAACTAACCCAGAGGGTGCAAATGGTGCATAGGGGTGATTCCAAAAATTAAAAAAAAATTCTCAATGAAAGCCAGTCATCCCTTCTGTCATCTCTAAAAGTTTCAGCTTTTCGACTTGAAAAGAAAAAAAATACGTCCTTAAAAGAAAGAAAACCGAACCCAGAGGGTGCAAATGGCGCATAGGGGTGGTTCCAAAAATTTTGAAAAAATTCCCAATGAAAGCCAGTCATCACTTCTGTCATCCCTGAAAGTTTCAACTTTTCGACTTTAAAAGAAAAAAATACGTCCTTAAAAGAAGAAAACCGAACCACCGCCTGGGTTAGTGTAGTTGGTGGCGCGTAGGGGTGGTTCCAAAATTTTTTAAAAATTCTCCAATGAAAGCCAGTTGTCCCTCCTGCCATCCCTGAAGGTTTCAGCTTTTCTACTTGAAAAGAAAAAATACGTCAAAAAAAAAAAAAAAAAAAGAATTACCCGGTTTTTAAAAAATCATATCTCGGAAACGGGGCAAAAATTCAAAAAAGTGGCCCGATCAATTTTAGATATTTTCTTTAAGATTATTTTAAGACATACCGGGATCGTCCAGCTCCGGCGGTTACGGAGGAGATTTTTTTTTTTTTGGAAACGTGCAAAAATCGAAAATCTGCGTTTGAAAAATCCTCCCTGGGGATGGGGGTGAAAGGAAACGACGGGACCGGTTCTAAAAGCTTGCCCGGTTATCTGGGCGTCGATCTGCGCGTAAAAACTAACAAAATTTTACCGAATAAGGCCCAGATAAGGGGTGAGGTTTCCGCAACAAATAAGGGCTTTCAACTTTAAATAAATCTTTGCGCCTGGTTTTATAAATATTTTTTTTTGCAGAAAACATGACGGTACTTGTTTTCTACTAAACACCAACATCGACATGACGGGAGCATTGATTATCCTACCAAATTACGACTACTACGAAAACAAGGCATATAGTGTGGACTGCAGCCAGGGTTACTTGTGCAGAAACAAGAAGTGCATCAGCAGATCGCAGATTTGCGATGGCAGCAACGATTGCAGCGATTGGGGCGATGAAAAGGGATGCTCCGCGGAGAAATTTGGTTACGGAATCAAATTAGGCGGTAGCAAACAGAAGAATTCTGGAAGGATTGAAATTGAAGGTACAATAACAGATTATACAGGGTGCCCGTTTTTGGAGCTCAAGCATGGGTATCTCGGTTATTTAAAGAGATACAAGGTTGCCCAATCTGCAGTGTAACATAATGCCGTTTTGAAACATAAAATATTCCGACGACTTCCGAAGATATCCGAAAAAAATCTAAATTTTCAAAAAATGTTTCTATTTTTTGCGAGACTATTGATAGAGATACTTCAAAACAATTGACACTTTATCATTGCCGCTCTACAACGTGGTGATATAATAATAAAAATTCGACGTTTCGATTTTCGTGACACATCATCAACTTTGTTTTTTCTTATGGGTGCCATCTTGTATTTTTACATTTTCAAATACAGATTTGTTTCTGATTACGGTGATGTGTCATGTGTTGGGGTTTGGTCTAGCAGTTTAATGGATATGCCAAAAATCCTGTTTTTCCAAAGAGTGCCTTGGAAAACCCCAACACATGACACATCACCGTAATCAGAAAAAAAAAATGTATTTGAAAATGTAAAAATACAAGATGGCGCCCATAAGAAAAAACAAAGTTGATGACGTTTCCCGAAAATCGAAACGTCGAATTTTTATTATTATATCACCACGTTGTAGAGCGTACAAAGTGGCAATGATAAAGTGTCAATTGTTTTGAAGTATCTCTATCAATAGTCTCGCAAATAAATAAAAACATTTTTTGAAAATTTCGATTTTTTTCGGATATCTTCGGAAGTAGTCGGAATATTTTATGTTTCAAAACGGCATTATGTTACACTCCAGATTGGGCAACTTTGCCCTAATTTAACTGACCTTGTATCTCTTCAAATAACCAAGATCCCCATGCTTGAGCTCCAAAAACGGGCACCCTGTATATCAAGGGAGAGAATTACGTGATTTTTCCTGCGGTGCTTTCGCCCTCGGAATACAACGCACTGAGGGGAAAATAGCTTTCGCTCCCAATATACAGGGTGTCCGGATTTCGTAGAGGCAACATAGGCAACTTCTGTATTTGAAGAGATAGAGAGAAATTAGCAAAAAGGTGCAGGTTCGAGGGCTCGTTGAGAATCCACCCCCAAATTCCACTTGTCATGGCTCACTTGTTCAAAATAAGAATTAAAACAAAATCTCCCAATTTCTTCAATTTCCGATTTTCTTTTAATTTTTATTGTGAAGGGGATTTGGGTGTGGATTCTCAATGAGCCCTCGAACCTGCACCTTTTTGCTAATTTCTCTCTATCTCTTCAAATACAGAAGTTGCCCATGATGTCCCTACGAAATCGGGGCACCTTGTACACTATTTTTTCACAAACGGGATATTTTAAGAACAAAACGTTCGTTTCTAAAACCGTGACAGTTAAAATAAATGATGGAACCTCGTAGGGAGAGAAATGATTACTTCTTTCCCTGGGGAGAGAAATGTTATTTCTCTCACGATTTCGACGGCTGAGAAATCGAGTTTCTCTTCCGTTTCTGAAAAAAATTATTTATAACTCCTCGAAGTGCTTTACTTTATTTTTATTTGAGACAATAATGACCATTATTATTATATACAGAAATAATTCTTATCGAACAATTTTAGCGTTTGGAAGAACTGGGTACATATGCGATGACATGTTTGGACTCCGAAACGCCGATGTCGCTTGCAGGGAATTGGGTTTTCCTTTGGGAGCCTTAGAAGTTAAAGGGAATTCCGTGTTTGCTGCAGACATTGTAGAAAATAATACGTTTTATATGATGGATGATGTTAGCTGTTTGGGGAATGAAACAACTTTAAGGGATTGTGACTTTGGCGGATGGGGCGTGCACAATTGTAGACCTCAAGAGGTAAGAACGTTTTTTAGGAATCATTTTTGGACATAGGTATGAAATACATTTCGGAATTCTGAAAACGGCAAATGATCGAATTATACTTACTCTACAGTGCGAACGTTGGCTGTGGAAAAAATTCCCCGATCATCTGCGGCCAAAATCCTCTGATACGTCAACCTTATTTTTTGAACGCGCATCTTTTCTGATAGTTGTGTATTTTCTATACCCCAACCACTTTGCGTAATGACGTCATCGCCATTTTTTTTAATGGCAACCACCACATTTTTCGATGGATTCTGATTCTCCTTAAAATACCACATTCGGCAATATGCAATTTGGTGATGTTCATTTGATTAGTCAGCGAAACTATTGGGATTTATGAAATTTATTGCTCGTTTCCTCTATAAAAGTAAGTACTATAATATTAGCGAATTTCATAGAAATGCATTAACATCTCTCTCTTTGTTTCACCTACCCATAGGTTTCTTGGTATATTCTTGGAGTTGTACAAATTAATAGTGTTTTTTATTTATGAAATTATATAAAAAATACCTTTCTCTTTACAGATTGTAGGAGTGGTTTGTAAAACCCCACTTGAAACTTGCCCTCTAGATCATTGGCAGTGTAAATCTGGAAAAGAATGTCTACAAACTGCATTCGTTTGTGACGGTGTCTATGATTGTACGGATAAGTCGGATGAAAATCAAAACCTATGCGAGGTAAAAGTCATATCTGATATACTATGATCAATGGATCTTTGCGTGCACGTCATAGATAACTGAACCTAGCTCCGACAATATTTTCATGCGTTTACTCTCTCTACGATAAGTTAAATTGGACGCAATCATGTGTGTACGTATGTCGTCCAGTCTTCGGCAATGACGCACACGCAAAGATCCATTGATCAAACCATATTAATTAAGAAATAATGTACGAGTTATGTACGTTTTTAGTCGCCGATTGAGATCAGAATAGTGAATGGAACATCAAGAATGGAAGGACGAGTCGAAATAAAGTACCACGGAATTTGGGGAACTGTTTGTGATGACGACTTCAACGACGAAGCCGCTAAGGTGGTTTGTAGTCAATTGGGATTCAAAGGTGCAGGTGTGGTCAAGAAAAGTGGATATTATGGACCAGGTAAAGCTATTAATATGATTTAATTATACCATCAAATGAAAAGACAGTTTTTGTTATTTGGCATTGTTTACTTACCTCTGTAATGTAACCTATCAACCGTGGTATACCTGTTCGTATAAAAGACATCTTGATCTACCCCTTGACGTGAAGAGTAACTCCTGTTAGTCCTATCGTCTACAAATTGATCGCTTAGGTTCTTTATTTGGTAACAAAATTTCGTTAGTGTCTGAACGACTAAAGGACTACACAAAAAATATATATAAAAAAATTATTACTCCTCTCCCTAGGGATATCGACGGCTGAGAAATCGATTTTCTTTCCCGTTTTCACTTTCTAAACATTTTATAATACTATACTTTTCGTCTCCTACAACTTGTGTCTTACTACAATAAATTAGTTCTTTCAATAACTAATTTGCTTATTTATTGTAGTCTTTGTAAGACTCAAATTTTAGAAGATGAAAGTATCATATTTGTATATTTTACCATAAATTATCCACATTAAAAAAAGGGAATTTTACTGTAATTATTTATTTTTCTTTATAGTGCTTGTCAAAATTTTAGTCCGCGAATCTCTTGCAGTAAAAAAAATCATTCGGGTGTGAAACACAACTATTAATAACGTTTGTAATTAATTTATTTGTAGGTATTGGACCGATTTGGTTAGATCAAGTCTTCTGCCATGGAAATGAAAGTAAATTGGCAAGCTGTGTCCACTGGGATTGGGGGGAGAATAACTGCGATCATAACGAAGATGTGGGAGTTGTCTGCAGCGAAAATGAAATATCTGGTAAGGCTTATTTATTTAAGACCAAACAGTTTAATTTGATGTCTTGTATTTATATTATATTATGTGTTTGTGTGACCACAATTATACGTCTTGTACATAGTCTGCAGAGTATTTTACTATGAAATATTGAAATGATGAGGCTCTCTACTACTTGATGAAATTCTATTGGTAATTGTACATCATAACAAGAATTTATAACTTTCGTGGTTTATTTATTATCGATAGATACATGGTTGTTACAGGCAAACAAATTTCTCAATGTATCAACAATTACAAAAAATACGTGAAAAGTCTAAACGGTGGGCAGTAGTCGCCTAGTGCAATATTTCTCAATATTGTTACTGTAGTGGAAAATTGCCCAAAAAAACAAATTCGACCTAAGTAGTCATAAAACAAATTTCTAAATGAAATAAAGGAATAAAAATATTAACAATTTAATTTCTACGTATTTGTATTTTACTTCGTCTTATAACCAAAGTAAAATATACAAATAATTAAATAAATCGTTTCTAGTTCTTTCTTTTGCGGCACACCCTTTGAGAAACTCTGAGCTATTGGGTAGCATTCCTGTTTCTAGACAGAAATGTAATTTTTATTAATTTCGTGGCTTTTTGCTGCGTCAAGAATTTAATATTTGTAAAATTCGTGGCATAGAATTCTTCCCTTTTGTAAAAGTTATTGCGTCAAATGTTTAATAATTTTGAAATTCTTTTGCATGCCCCTGTTTATGAAATTTGTTTAGTCGAAAATTTACTATTTATGAAATTTCTATTTCTAAAACTCCTTGTGTCGAAAATTGAATATCTTTGAAATTCGTTGCATGCAATTTTCGTGTTCATTATAAAAGTCGCTTTCGTAGGAAATTTAGTATTTATAAAATTCGCTGCATGGAAATTCATCAAATGATATAATTCGTTAGGCGAGAATGTAATATTAAAAAAAAATCGAATTATAAAATGCATTGCGTCGAGAAAGTAATTCCTGGTGTAGAATTTTTTTTTTATTTATAAAATTTGTTGCGTTTAAACTTTAATATTTATAAAATTCGTTGCTTAAAATTTTCCATATTTATAAAACTGGTTGCCTCGAATATTTAACAGCTCTGAAGTTCATTGCTTAAAAATGCTCCAATTTATAAAATTTAATATTTATAAAATTCGTTGCAGAGATTTTTCTTATTTATAAAACTTGTCGCCTCGAATTGTTAACACCTCTGAAGTTCGTTGCTTAAAAATGCTCCAATTCATAAAATTTATTTATTCCAAAATTTAATATTCATAAAATTCGTTGCATAGATTTTTTCTTATTTGTAAAACTAGTTGCCTCTAATATTTAAAACCTCTGAAGTTCATTGCTTAAAAATGCTGCAATTTATAAAATTTAATATTTATAAAATTCATTGCATAGATTTTTCTTATTTATAAAACTTGTCGCCTCGAATATTTAACACCTCTGAAGTTCTTTGCTAAAAAATGCTCCAATGCATAAAATTAATTTACTCGAAAATTTAATATACAGGGTCCTGCATTTCACCTCCCGTCTTCTATAGCTCATTTTCTAATTAAGTTTTAATTTTGATATTTTGCAGAATTAATTTGCATCCTAGAATGCATTTCAGGAAAATATTTTTGATTATAATAATAATAATAATAATAGTTTATTAACGGGTAACCCCTTTTTACAGCATTTACAATTTGTACATAAACAATACCTAAAATATGGAAGTTAAATTTATAATACAAATACACTAATACAGGGTATCCCAAAAAAGTGTGGCGTCATGATGATAATTTTTTTTAGATAACATGCTGTATATTTTATTGCGTATTTGGGTACCTTTTATGGTTGCCTACATGCTCCTATAATATTATTGAATTTGATTCAGTGATATCAGCAAAAAAAAAAAACTAAAAAAATCAGTTTTGCACCATTGGTTTAAAAATTAATAAAAAATAAAAAAAGTGCCTTGTTAATAAAATCATGCAAGGCACTTATTAAATAAGGTCTGATAGTCCCGTTAACTGTTTGATTGACATAAATTGTACAGGGTGTCCAAAATTTAGTGTCAAACTTTCCAAACTTCAAAGCACTTTATTTTTTTATTTTAAATTGGAGCCCCTGTATATTTTTATGTTATTCCGTCCGGAAATAAAAAACCAACATTTTTCCTAATAACAATCCTTTAGAAATTCCTAACGCATTAAAAGTTATTTGCATAAAACTTGTTTTATCGACTATTCCAACAGCTATTTTATTTTGTTCAGTCAAAAATTTCATATTTATAAAAATCTTTGCATACAATTTTTCCCATTTATAAAAGTTGTTGCACAGAAGACGCAATACCTTTGAAATTCGTTGCGTAGATATGCTCCTATTTATAAAATTTGTTTCGTAGAAAATTTAATATTCACAAAATTTTTCAAAAACGTTTTCAAATGATTATTTCATTCAAATCATTTAGAACCAATCAGAACCCCTAAATTGTACCAGGTGACTTGTTTTAATAAACGGAAATACCGCATCGTACCAAGAATTTTTTCCGGAAAAACTTCACCATGCTAGGCAGAGTTGGACTCTGTCACGTTTCTGTTATTAAAAATGTTTAATAACTGAACGCATATAGTGATATATACAGTAATAATAATTGCACTATCATTAACGAAGAAAATATGCTTCGATCCCAACGGAGGAAATTCTCTCTGATCGACTGCCAAATGAGACAATTTTCTGACAGATTGGGCAAGTCCGAACAGCTGGCACAGTAAAAGTTTTTCCTGTGTCTCGTTGGTAACGCAAACTAGGAATACAAACATATAAACGTCAAATTAACCCATCAACTTTCCAATTTATTATCTTGTAGATCAGTGAAATTAATTAAGGTAATTCAAGATTTTGGGTTTCGATACACAAAGGAATAGTGAAATCGACGATATAAGGAGGTACCGTACCTAAAAAAACTTTAAAAACACGTAATCTTCAAAAATGATTGATGAACAAATACAGCCTTATTAATAGAATCACCCTTAGTAGAGTTTTAACAAGCCACTAGTTAGTGGCCATTAAGACCGTACTAAGATATCACTAATGTCCTACATTAATAGAACAATATTTAGACGCCATTAGTTAGTTGCGTGCTAACAAGGAAAATCATGTGGCAACATCGCTTTTGGCGCGCCAACTTGTCTTATCTAACCTATAAATTGTTTCATTGAGAGGTTTTTTTTTTTAAACTTGAATAGGCGTGCAAAACAAACGTCTGATTAATTTAATTTGCGATATTTAACACTAAATGCACGTAAGAAGTATGTGAACATTAATAACATTAATCAAATGCTTAATTATGTAATTATTATCCAACTTTCCTGCGATACAGTTACATGCACCACTCTTGTCTTTATTGCAAGATGTTAATTTTCTTTTGTTTTCTATAATGTTAATTTCCTCTCGGACCGAATGCAATAGCAATTCTTTTTCATAGATTCAATTTATTTGTTAATTCTTTTTCATACTCATTCCAGTTTTGGGATCTACAACATTTTCTCTAAGCAAATTATTATTTTTTATTTATAAAACATTGTAAACGCACTCCAAGACAAGTTTAAGCACAATACTAACATTTTGGCTAGTATCCATTACTTACATACACAACATACACAAATATAACTATAATAACGATTTCAAACGTCACGCGGTTTGAATTATAGGTTATGTTTAATGGTGTTGTTGGCGTTTAAACATGGAGTACAATGATACTAAATAGTTAGTGGAATACTAAATTTAGTGAGCCACTAAAATGTTCTATTAATACGGACATGTTAGTAGCATTCTTAGTACGGTCTTAATTCTGTGTACTAACATCTATTAATAAGGCTGATAGTGTTTAACATTGGAAACTGTTCCATCTATCAAATTTTTCAAATACTAATAAAACCAATTAATAAAACCGTTTAAGAAATATGTCTTATTTATTTGGAAGAAATGTGTAATTAAATTGCTTTTCTTAAAATAATCATGCCAAAAACCACTCAAGTTTTATTTTTATCCAGGAAAAATTTTTCACTCAAACTTTGTTGTTTTCTAAAATTTAGCTCGAGCAAAATCACCAAATTTAAGACGTGATTTTGCTCTCGTGAAATTAATAAACAACAAAGTTATCGTGAAAAACTTCGAAGTTTTTCCGGAAAAAATAAACCTCTTGTGGTTTTACTTATAATAAAATTCGAACCATAGAATTTTTCCTCATTATAAAATTTGTTGCGTATGTAATATTTGTCAAATTCGTTGCATAGAAATGTGCTATTATAAAATTGCAACCAGAATTTATAGTTACAACTATACTGAAGGAAAAAAATGAATCTTGAAATTCGGGAAATTTCGACCATTTTCAAACCGCCATAACTCGACGTATTTTCAATCGATTTTGATGAATCTTTGAGAACGAAAATCTTTGAAGTTTCTTCTACAAAGTCATGTATGCGAACTTACGCGTAACCCCCTCTAGCACCGCTGTGCAAAAAATGTTTTTTTCAGGAAACCATGTCCAACTTTGACGATGTCTACGGAGTTGGAAAAATTTTGTCAACTCGATCCACCATAAAGGCATTAAAATTTGAACAATTCCCTATGCAGGACTCAAAGAACGAAGTTCCTACTACGGTTTGGCACCAAGTTATGGTTTGAAAAAAAGTGCGTCCCCTTAAAATTCGAATGACCCATTCCGATACCTAAAATTTATCACATCATGATATGAATATCTTATTGATATACACTACATCAAATAGTTCCTTTATCCTTTCTATTATTTGGATCAGCCCAAGTCCTGGCGATCTCTTTTATAAGCTTCATGGGCCTTTATTATGGCTTCTTTCATTTCTCGTGAAATTAGTTTTGGCATTTTGCCACAATATTTGTCGTTTTATTGAAATTTTAGGTTAACAACATACTTCAATCATTACTATCAAAAATACAACATGCCAATATAACGACAAAAAACACCCCGACTGCGGCGAGAATAAAATGAGAACAAGGTATAGGTCCTTTCTGCACCAAACATTTTTTTGGAGAATTCGTTACGTTAAAACTTACAATAACTATTACTTTAAGCTTTATCGTCAGAATGACTAATGTCAAAATAGTTTTGATTAATCAATTGTTTTGCATGTAATCCGTGTTTTTTTTTTTATAAAGTGTTATTATTTGTTAAGAAAACGACCAGAATGGGCAAATATAATCGTACATTTAATATAATTATATTTAAATTGTATTTGTTTTGAGCTGTCCTGATTTGAAATTTCCGCGGACTCGTAAAATGCGTTAAGGCTAGCATTATAAAAGAGAATATAAAATAAATTAATTTTTAGCTACATCCAGTTCAGTTTTCTTCAAATAATCCACATTTTTAGTAATTGTCGACATTCTTAAGTTGAATATTGTAATTCACGTACACCATCTGTAATCTATACAGATTTCCCTTATCCGACAAATTTTAGACTACAGACGATGTTCCATCATTTTGCCGATACATATCGGTATCGGCCACCGAAAAATCTGTATCGGTCCATCTCTAGTTTACAGGGATTTTCATTTTTCAATTCAATGTATTGCGATTAAAATTAAGTTAAGATTGAAATTGTTCATTAACTTTTTAATAAATGTACCTTCAAAAAGTGTTAATCCTTAATCTAAATTTATGTTTAAATTAATCAGGTAAGCCGAGGAACATTGATTTGGAAGAAGAGGAACTTCCAGAAAGAGAATCTCTACCCACACAATGCGGGTTTAGAAAAGATGCAATTTTCTTAGAAGAATCTGATGTTCATTTTCGGGTAGTAAAGGGTTCTCTAGCCAAGCCGGGAGAATATCCTTGGCAGGTAAGTGTACAGTAATTATTACCGAGCACTCGAAACGTGTGGACATGGAATAACAGGAAGCGACAAGGCATGTTGATAAATTGGAATCAAAAACATAGTGATTTTGTTTACCAATATTTACCTTGTTAATAACGTTTCATCGGGTGATGTACACTTATATTTTGTACATATTGTGCTATGAGGCTAAAACAAGAAATGATTGTTTTATTCGTCCTCAATTTCTGCACTGTTCTACGACATTCTACGTTTCAAGTAACACGGGGAATTACATGTTATTAATATCCAAGTTCTATTATGAAGATCCTATGGTTATAGTCTGTGTGATGATATTTAACCTTGGTTTGATATTACTGTTTTTTTTTTATTTTCAGGCAAGCATTAGGGTAAAAGGAAGAACAAAATCCTCGCATTGGTGTGGAGCCGTTGTCATTTCAAAAAGGTACGTACTTACAGCGGCTCATTGCTTGGTTGGATTTTCAAAAGGCGCGTACACTGTTGTTGCCGGTGATTACAATGTGGATGAAGTTGAGGGAACTGAACAAGAAGCTTTCATTGAAGGTCAGTTTAAAAAAACCTTTCCGTAGACTCGTACTCCAAAATCATTACGTAACAAAAGAACCATACTAATACTTCCACCACCGGTTTAAATTGTAGATTTTAAAGTTCACGAGGAATTCAGACATGGCAACAAGATGAACAACGACATTGCTCTGATCAAACTAAAGGGATCGGGCCTTAGGTTTACGGACGCTGTACAGCCAATATGTCTTCCTGAAGCCAGTTTGAACAAAGAACAAAACATGAACTGCACAATTTCTGGATTTGGTTCTATTGAAAGCGGAAAAGCACGTAAGTTTCTATTACCCAAATGCATTGGCGTGCCACAAAACAGGTAATTCAAAGTACCGGACACTAAGCGTGCCACTAAAATAAAGCCGGAAAATCTATTAAGACATTTTTATTTGACTATAATAATACAGGCTACCAGTGGCGGCTCGTGGATTTCCGTAGGGAGGGCAAAGACAAAGATGTTGCTCGTGCAGCACTACTTACTCTTATAGAGGAAGCAAATATTTCGTTGCTTTTTCGGTCAAATTTTATTCCGTTGCCTCACCGACGAACATCCACGAGCCGCCGCTGCTGTATTAATATAAAATTTTCGATTTAACGTGCTATAAAATCATAAAATGATCGCTGTACTGAACTTTACAAGACAAAATTATTGATGCATACAAATTTTGATAATCAGAACATTGTAAATGTAGTTTTCGGTAGTAGTTACACCCGGTATATTCACGCTATTCTCCGTCTTAATGCATCTGCAGCAAGTGAAGGTTTCATTGTTTCCTGCATTTTAAATGAATTTGTGGTTTGTTAAGTTATAAATACTCACCAGATTGATCTAATGTTTTCTAAACGGATTTTTCAGGAGCTTCCCATTTTTTGAGAGCTGGATGGATACCGGTGCAATCTCGTGAAATTTGTAAAATGCCACACATTTACGGCGATGCGATAACTACAGGAATGTTCTGCGCTGGGTCTCTCGATGAAGGAGTTGATGCTTGCGACGGTGATAGTGGTGGTCCTCTGGCATGTTTGCACGATGGTAAGTTATATAATGTTACTACAATTACAATTAGCAATAATCGGCATAAATAATCAATCATGACGTATATGATCAAACCACATATTTTCTTAGCCCTGTTTTCCCTTTTTCTTATCTTCTATTTTCTTCATCATGTTTATTATGATACTATTCTTACCTGTAATACATTCACTGCGGATGCTACAATGGAGTCTTCACAATTATACGTACATATCCATACTAAACCTTTAAATTTGTTTAAAAAAAATGTGTATTTTCAGTTTAACAAGTTTATTTTTACTTTGGTACGTTTATTTTACTCCATTTTTATGAATATCAGTTGCGATTGCGGAAAAAATGTCACCTGACGTTTGTTAATCACCAGATAATTTTGATAAAATTCCCTACATCTCATATTACGAAATCATCTGTTAAATATCTCCTGTTACATTTATGAATACGATTTTATTTTTAATGATAGTTATATTTTAACGGCCCGTTATGTAATCAAGCGTTATATGAATCTTTGTATAAAACTCGAGAGTAAAGCAACGTTTTTTTACTTGTAGGAATTGCCTACTCATGAAAAAAAAGTATTACTTGACTCACTTGTTGCATAAATAACTATTATTTAACTGTATACATAACTTTGAATATTGACCCACATGTTGCTTTGTAATCATGTTTGTGAAAAAGATTGCCCACACCTGGTGTAGATTATGTGGTATTGCATTTTTCATTTTTCTAAAGAAAATTCGGCAGGCTCGTGTTGTATTTTTTTTACATTGTAACCTATATTTCTATTTCATAATAAAACTTTGATTTCAGGTGTATTCACATTATTTGGTTTAACATCATGGGGCCAGCACTGCGGATACGCCAATAAACCGGGTGTATACGTTAAGGTGGCTTACTACAGGAACTGGATAGAAAACACAATGAAGAAAATGCAATGATCCAACTATATCCTACATCATGAATAAATTGCTCAAATCTGCTTACTATTATTTATTATAAAATCAAGTTTACCACCTTGATAGCCACGCAATAAATTTAAACAATGACTTTCTTTTCGTTTTCCTTTGAGGAAGAACACAGCATGACAAATAAGTACTAATTCATCTAAAGTGACTTTTGACATGTAAAATACAATTATATGTAAATAAAACACACTTTTACTTGGTTAATATCACAATTAATATTCTATTCAAACTGTATCACGAAATAAGTGCCGCCACCCTCAATCAGACAATTATATGTTTTTCTTTATGATTTATTCCGGAGGTTTTGAAATACTGTGACCTCATCATCATCTCTTTTATCTGAATCTCTGAACCAGAGTTTTCATAAACTGCGATTAATGTGAAAAACTCATTTGATTTTTCATTTAACCCCTAATGGATTTATTACTGCCATAGTTGTAAATAACTTACCTTTGCTAGATCAGAAATGTAAATAAAAACAAATATGAACTTATAAGAAAATAAATCAATAACGAATATCACATTTTTATTCAATTCATAATTACCAACAGACACCTGGATGCCAAGTTATATAAAAATATGCAGCTCTAAATATATGATCAATATACATGTTCACTTACGAGTAAAATAATAAATTTGTTAATTAGGAGTGATAAATTAAATCTATAATGGATAACATAACTGAAATATCTTATTTTTTGGTTAATGGAACTTAAATTAATAAAATCCACTCAGTGGAAAGCGTACAGCAGCATCAGGATGGTGCACAAACTCACCAGCAGTCCGACGATTATCGAATCGCGCCGCTTTCTGAGATTTATACGCTGAACTAAGCTGTTTATTATTGGAAAGCGGTTCGTTATATCGTTGAATCTAGTTTGGAGCTTTTTAAACGAGTGTCTTTGAGTGGTTAGGTTGTCTCGAGTTTCCATGGCTATCGCTATTTGTTCATTCACAAGACGGTCAGAACTGAAATTATAATATAGTTAACTCTGGTTGTCTAGTTTTTTACATTTTAATTATTGTGTTGATACCAACTAGCAACTCTATTACTTACCGTGACCCAAGTAATGGTACTGATGAACAAATACCTTTCTGGATTCAATGGAAGAGTCACGGTGGATAATTTAATAAACTTGTGGTACATTACAACCTACACAATCATTGCAACTGCTGGCTGAGAAGTCATGACCGCTTGTCATTTCGGAATTCGCACAAAAAACAACGTAATTGATAAAACGATAAACAGTTTGATGACTGCTGGACTTTTATTAGTTCGAAATTTGTCCGCAAGGGGTGCTTCGGTTAAAAGGCCAGATTGTACACCCAAGCCCAGGAGGCAATTTCACACTTGTGTTGTTTACATTTTTTAAGCAAAATGGAAGAAATTCATGATATTTTGGAAATCATCGAATTCGAAATTATTCAGTTACTGACGAGTCAAAACTGTAATTTAGTAAAAGATTTTGAGAGTAAGGATGCAATTTTGAGACTAGCCTACTTAGCAGATATATTTAACCACTTGAATGAATTGAATACATCAATCCAAGGATTTGGTAGAAATTCATTTTTTAGAAAATTAAAAATTTGGATACGTCGAGTTGAAAATGGGAATTTTACAAACTTTCCCTTGCTTGATTCAATTGTGGAAAATGAAGAAAATACAATTATACCCGACATTACAATACATTTGAAACGATTAAGCGAATCATTCAATAGATATTTCTCTACGGGAAATATTACCAACATTCATTAGAATTACAACAATTCTGGTTACACAGTTAGAACGATATCCACAGTTGATGAAAGAAGCATTGCAGTCACTTCTACCATTTGCCACCACCTACCTGTGTGAAATTGGATTTTCATCGCTTTTGCATGTAAAAACTGAAGCTAGAAATTGCTAAAATGCAAGTGATGACTTACATGTGTCTCTTTCAAAAAAGAGCCTCGCTTCAGTACAATAATAACAAGCAACAACAGCCTAGCCATTAATAAAAATAATATTGTTTTGTATATATAAAATGTACAATTTTTTTTAATAAACAATAAATTTGGCAAAAAATGTATTTTTCTATTCAACTTAACATGTTGACCGCTTTGTCAGTCACCAGTAACTGACACTGAAGTATTCAATTAACAGTGAATACCTACTTTAAACTTAGTATTTAGCGCTGTCAGTCACGGGTTTTATTGGCCGTTGAATTTGTTAGAGAGAATGTTGTGAGAGTGAGAGACGTGACTGACACATTGCCTGACGGGGCGAAACGCATAATTTTTTGCCTTTGGAGCTTTGTCAGTCACCTGTGACTGACACATAAAAAACCCGTAATTTCGTCTAAAAAATCCATCAAAATGAATTAAACAAGCATATTCTTACTCATTTTATAAAATAAAACTTAAAAACAAACAGCCTTATTAATAGAATCACCCTTAGTAGAGTTTTAACAAGCCACTAGTTAGTGGCCATTAAGACCGTATTAAGATATCACTAATGTCCTACATTAATAGAACAATATTTAGACGCCACTAGTTAGTTGCTTGCTGATGAGGAAAATCATGTGGCAACATCGCTTTTGGCGGGCTTACTTGTCTTATCTAACCTATAAATTGTTTCGTTGACAGGTTATTTTTTTAAAACTTGAATACCCATGTAAGAGAAGCGTCTGATTAATTGAATTTGCGATATTTAACATTAAATCAAATGCTTAATTATGTAATTATTATGCAATTTTTCTGCGATGCGATTACATGCACCACTCTTGTCTTTATTGCAAGATGTTCATTTTCTTTTGTTTTCTATAATGTTAATTTCCTCTCGGACTGAATGCAATAGCAATTCTTTTTCATACTCATACCAGTTTTGGAATCTACAACGTTTTCTCTAAGCAAATTATTATTTTTTATTTATAAAACATTGTAAACGCACTTCAAGACAGTTTTAAGCACAATGCTAACATTTTGGCTTGTATCCATTACTTACATACACAAATATAACTATAATAAAGATTTTAAAAGTCACGCGGTTTGAATTAAAGGTTATGTTTAATGGTGTTGTTGGCGCTTAAACACGGAGTACAACGATACTAAATAGTTAGTGGAATGCTAAATTTAGTGAGCCACTAAAATGTTCTATTAATACGAACATGTTAGTGGCATTCTTAGTACCGTCTTAATTCTGTGTACTAAAATCTATTAATAAGGCTGAAAGACTTTTTTTGACATTGTACAAAAAAACTTGTTGGCAGCCAATGTGTTAGGAGGTTAAGAAACACTGCTCTAAACGATCTAACAAAACAAGCGGAGGGCAGCTGTCATGTTTGCAGATGTAGCGCCTAGTTCTATAAATTTACTCTCGAACTGCCTTGATGTTTTGGGGTATTCTTACTGTCTGTCTTTTTCCTGGACTTCTGCTAAACTCACTTCTAGTTCCCCTGAAATTCTTAATCCTCGAAAGGGAACAACTCACGAAGGAGTTTCGGAACGTAATGTCCACTGAGTCTGCTACTATATAATATACAGGGTGTCCTAAATAGAGTAAGATTGCATGGGTATCTTTCTTATTCATAAAGCTAGAGATCTGGTTAAATGGGCAATGTTGTGCAGTTTTCTATGCTGATTCAGATTATGTTGAGAAATTTTCAAAATTCCGAGCAGTTTAGAAAATATTAAAAAAAAACTGAAAATCGCGATTTTCAAAAAAATCGAATATCTCAATAATTATTAAAGATGCGAAAAAAGTTTTAAATAAAAGTTACTTGGTTTAATTAGGCAAATATAGAAATCAAGTCAAAATAAAATTCAAGATGGCGGTTTCCGAGATATTAATACCAACTTTCTTATGTCGAATGGCCGCCATATTTGATTTTTACACGCATAAATAGACTTTTTTTTTCTCTTTTCAACGATGTACAACAACCCATGTCAAAATAAAAAATAATGGAAATATTAATTGTAAGTTTAAAACAAGTAGGCATAAATAAAAATAAAACAAAATTTGTTATAACGACTAACTGTCATCTTACATTAGTTTATCAGTTGTATTAATCATTCATACATGTGTATTGTCTTAAGTTGTTGTAATATCGATAAATATTAATTACTTGAAATGACGAATTATTCAATATCTGAACAATAGGATATATTTTGTAATTACATCAAGTGTTACAAAAACCCCCATCTTGCAGCACAAACATACCAAGCAAACTTTCCTGAAAGAAGGCAGCCGGACATTAAGGTATTTAAAAGATTGGATGAAAATATGCAATTGTATGGAAGTTTAAAAAAACCTAAGAGAAATAGAAATATGATCGTTGATGATGAAGAATTAACATTGGCTTGTGTGGCAGCTAATCCGAACATTTCATGTCGGCAGATAGAAAATGAAGTTAACGTATCTAAGTCTAGAGCATCAACAATTTTAAAAAAGCACAAGTTTCACCCTTATAAATTGCACCTATCTCAGACTTTACAACCAAATGATCAGTGACGGCTCGTCAGGGGCGGCAGGGTCGGCCGGGCCGTACCGTTAAATTCAATTAAAACAAATACTATAAATGTTTATTTTCTGAGAAAATAAATATTGCGAATTTTTTATAATAAATACATAATATGCTTATAGCCAGTAATATTAATAAGCACTCAGTATAGGGCCGATAAATGCGGGAGTTTATTTTCATTTAATATATGTCTACTACGCAAGTTCGTATCCGCAAAATCGGCCAGCCGTTGATTTTCAGAGTATTAAGATTAATGCAAGCGCTACGTCCGCACGAATGTCAGTGCAGATTCTGTCGTCTCATTTCGCCTGCAGCATGAACGTACGACCACAAATGGTTTACTCCAGTACGGCAAATTCACCGGGGCCGTACTCCGTACGCAATACTCCGATGCCCATGACTCGATGCACTCTTTAATTCGCTTGCGTTACAGGTCACATTTTAGAACTTGTAAATTTATTTATTAACGTATTTCTGATTATTTTCATATTGTTCGATTTAAAAGTAATATATGTACTTACTTTAATACAAATTGGTCATTAAGGCCAACAATTGACCGGTATTAGAAAACACATTATTCCTTAAAAAAATATTTCAGAAATCAGAATATATTTCGCATTTTTAAAGAGAAGGCAAATCTTAATATAAGTAAATATCATTAAACAATAGATGTAATGTAAAATGCAAATAATAATTAAATGGTTTGTAATTTACAAAATAATTACCATTCTAGGTAAATTTAAGGTAGTTTATGTGAAATATATCAGTGTATAATTAACCATTTTATGTATATAACATGTTTAAAGATGTTATTGTTACTCCGACAACATTCTCTCACTGTTAAAAGTCGGGCGAAATTATTTAATGTGTATCGTTCTAACGGAGGAGTATGGGTACGGCTGGCCGTTATCCACAGTGCGCGTGTGCCAGCATAGAAATCATCAGATGACAGAATCACTTTGTCTTTTCCTTAGTCCCGTCCACATGGTGCTCGTGTATGCGATTATTAATTATTGTATTATTTGTTGAAACTACGATGGCTAGTGTAAGGGATATTGTAAATACTAACGCTGATTTGGTTCATTATTTTTTACACAATAAATTTAACAGATTGTCGTACGATGATAAAGTTTTCATTAAAAATGTGCCAGTTCCACACCCGTTGTTGACTAATCTCGTTCAAAGAAAACAAGATCACAATCGCACTTTTTCTGCAACACTCTACACAAAGTTTATTTGGCTAACTGGTAGTGAGATTTGTAACAAATTATTTTGTTGGCATTGTTTGTTGTTTTGTGAAAGCAAAAACCCTTTTAATTCATGCGGTTATGACAATTTAAAAGAAGTTTATCGCGCTATAGCGAAACATGAACTTTCAAAAGATCATACGTATTCTGCCTTAAAATATAAATTATTCGCGAAACATAATATTTTAAATGCACTTGATACCGCTAGACGAGAACTTATAAATAAACATAATGAAAACGTTCGGGAAAATCGAAAAATGGTCAAACATTTAATAAACATGGTCATTTATTTATCAACTCAAGAACTTGCATTCCGAGGTAACGACGAAACAACAAATTCAGACAATCAAGGGAATTTTAAAGAATTAGCTCATTTTGCATCTAGTTTGGATGAAAATTTTAATAAATTCATTGATCCATCCATATCTTCAGTGTTTACCGGACTGTCAAAAATGATTCAAAACGATTTAATTGATTCCATAACTACGGTTTTAAAGCAGAATATTTACGACGAAATTAATAGAGCTTCTTGTTTTTCTTGGGAAATAGACGAGAGTACAGATATACGCTGTTTTTCTCAGATGTCAGTGATTTTTCGTTACGTTTGTGAGGGGAAAGTAATAGAACGATTTTTGGGTTTCTTCAACCTTAGTGAAGGTCGAACTGCAAACGATATTTTTAATGTACTCCAACAAAACTTCAATCATTTCAATATTGAACCCAAATTAATCGGCCAAACGTATGATGGTGCTGCTGTAATGGCGGGAGAACTAAATGGATTGCAGCAAAAAGTTAAGGCAATTGCTCCTCAAGCACTTTTTACGCACTGTTACGCGCACAAAATAAATTTAGTTTTACAAGATTCATGTAAAAAAATTAAAGAATGTAGGATATTTTTCTCAAATCTCTCGGGCTTTTCATCTTTTTTCACAAAATCTACTAAACGCACTAATCTTCTGGATACAATTTGTCAAAAGAGAGTTCCGAGTAACTCAGAAACCCGCTGGAACTTTAAATCATGCATTGTGAACACTATATATAATAATAGAATTAATTTGATTGAAGTTTTCGATCATATCATTGCAGATTTGGATCAATGGGATGATATTTCAATTCAGCCTCCATGCGCTAAACGACGTAAAACGCACAGTAATAATGATGATTCGATATCTACGAAACGAATCTTTTTTGAAATTTTAGATATGCTTATAAATCAAATTGAAATACGTTTTAAAGATATTTTCTTACTTAACTTTCTGGAATTGACCAATCAAAATAAATTCGATATATTTAAAATTTCCAGAAAAACAATTTCAATCTTTGATTAATAACTACAAAACATTTTTTAATAATGAAAAATTAAAAAGAGAATTGCAAGTTTTGTATACTGACAAATTTATTTTCGGTAATTCCCCAACAGTAGGTGACATGACAGAATTTATTTATAATAATGATATTATTACAGACGTTCCGGAATTATATAAATTATTTTGTTTAATATTGACTCCCACCAACATCTGCATCGGTAGAAAGAAGCTTTTCAGCATTGAAAAGAATAAAATCCTACAGTAGGAATACAATATCCCAATCGCGCTTAAGTAATGTATCTATTTTAGCAATAGAAAGAGGGTTGGTTAAAAGTTTAGTTAAGAATGATAGTTTTTATAATAAAATTATTGACGATTTCGTTACAAAAAAATCCCGGCGAATCGATTTAATATTTAAAATGATTGAAATAATTCAAATATAATATATTTAATTTGTTCACATACACGGGCACCACTGTTATTTCCTGGCAAAATCCCTTTAGTTTTGAGAGTTTTTATTTATTTTCCTGACATTAAAAAGAATTGACTTTTTTTTTGTTGAGAGATTTGTTTTATTTTATATTTTATTTATTTATTTATTTATTTTTTAAGAGTAAATATTTTATTTTTCATTTCTGCCATTTTTATATTCTCTTCAAAATTCGGTTTTAGTTTTATTAATTTTAGTTTTCATGTTTCAGTTTATTTAATTTAATATTTTATAGGTAAATATTTATTTATTCCTGACCCCTATCTTTCAAGTTATTCACATTTGTAAGAGTGTTATTCTTTTTTTTATATCCTCCACCTCAAATGTACTTCACTTCTGTCAAATCCAACTCCCATTCCATATCCTGACAAGAGTGCTGTAGACCTTCCCGTGGTTCTTGTCGGACGATTTAATTTTTTGGCACGCCTACTCTCCTACAGTTGGGTTTTACTTACATTTGCCTAATTATGTCGCGTTAGCAATATTTTTTTTACTATATACTGCACAAACAACCATATTGTTACATATAGCAAATGATTGGTTAATGTTTACCATTGTAAATAATACGCTTCCACGAAGATACAGTATATAAATGATACTTAATAACTACCAAAAAATTAAGTTGACTAACTGCAGCTTGCCTACATTCGGCCGACCCACTTCCGTAGGTCACGAGCCGTCACTGCAAATGATAACATCCGTAGATTAACATTTTGCAGGTGGTTAATCAACAAAATTACGGAAAATGGTGATTTTATAAACACAATTTTATGGACTGACGAATCAATAAATCAATGGCAATGTAAATTTGACGACCGTTTTGTGGAAAGACAATACAAATGTGCGCTTAGCATCTACGTATGGTCTTCTGCCATTCAAATGTATTCAGAACGAGGGGCGACAGTTAAAGGTTGCTAGATTCAAGAAAATATATGGAGATTGACTGTCCCAACAACATTCGAGAATATAACTATCACATGGGGGGAGTACTTGGATGATACCTCATTTGCCTGAAAACTCATAATGGACATTACTATTTTATCATTTGTTAGATATGGCTATGGTTAATTTGTATCTTCTATTCAAGCAGATCCGCAATGGGTCATCAATGTTACCTATATTTCGAGCACAGGTAGCAACAGTACATTGTACTAAGGAAGACATCAAGAAAAAGCCTAGTAGACCAAAGTTTACATCGTAGCAGAAAACAGAAAACCAAAGAAAACTGCTAGCAAGACATATATTCCCGAGCCAGACATTAGATTCGACAGTTTGAATCACATGCCAGACAATTTGGATAGAAGTGGCAAAAGAAAAACAGGTATTTTGCAATAAGTGGAATCTAAATCTGTGTTTATCGTCAACACAGAATAGTTTTAAGACTAAATAGTAAAAAAAAGACCTTTATTGGCATATCCAAAAACTATTTACAATCTCCAAAACTCAAAAGCACTATACTATTACCCACCTTCACCCTGTTCCCTAACAATTCCATTACTTTCACCTTCGACAGCCCTAACCTCTCATATATTATTATTAACAATTCAACTCAAAACTGAATTTTTCAATACAAAAATATTGGTCTGTTAGGGGGTTAAGGGAGGTCTCTCATATATTTTTTTGTTCAAAACCCCTTCCTCACCAAGCTAAAGCCCTCTAAAGTTAAGGGAAAAAAATTGTTTTCATTTCATATATCCAGTATGGAAGAATTTAGAAGAAACTATGTTTTTAATTACGAATTAACACGTATGTGATCTATATAAGAATTAGGAAACTTGAAGTATTGCAATTGGGACATATGCTGATGATATCGTTGTCTTGGCTTATACACTTTAGAATTTCTACCAATTTGCGGAAAAAAGTTGTTTGGGTAGAATAAAACATGTTTTGTCATAACATTTGGCGCAAGCTCTCACAATAATAAAAACGAGTAACAAAAATATTTGCATTACACCAAATTGTGGTAGACAGGCATATATGATTAAATAAATAAATTTAAAAAAATAAAAATAAAAAAATAAATCAACAAAAAAAACCTTAAATATATTTAGCGGCTTACTTGTGTAAATGGGTACTTTCTTTCAAGTACTGATCCCTCCTGTTAACACCTTCAGGTTTGTAATCAGTTCTAGTACCTCTGAGCAGATCTTCTCTGGCCCGTTTTTGTTCATGCTGCGAGCTGGTCTTCCTGAAGTCCCTTGAGAGGTCAGCTAATATATCACGGTGTCTGTGTAATGTGTGAAGCATTGCTGCTCCGGAGACAGGCTGTTCCGACATTCTCTCATTGAATTGCGTCAACTACAAGAAACATATATTCATGGATGCTTTGATATGTATTTTTTTCCGCTACCGACAACATAAATAAGCATTGCATCCATAGTTACAGGTACCGTAAGTGGCTGATAACATTCGTGGTGTTTGTTGTCCTTGGCGACGGAACTTAATTTTTACTTACGGACCTTGGAAAATAATAAACAGAAACGTAACGCTCCAAGATATAGGCGAGCAACACATTTTCGTCTATACCTATAGCATCGGCATCCTTTTTACATAACCACTGCTTAAAAGAGTCGTAACAGGGCACATACTGTTTTCGATTTTGTCGGTAACAGGTTCTGACACGCAATATTCGCAGCTACGTTTCCATCCATGCCCGCAAAAACTGTCACTGGATTGACACAAACAAACAAAATTCGACATTGTTTTCTCGGTTGCTGGGTTGCCATAGGACGGATAGGTGACTATAAAAATTTGAATCCCAAATGTTACAAGCCGTATTTTAGAATATTTTCTGATCTTATTTAAGTATTATATTTCCGGTAGCGGAAAAAAATTAATAAGCAACACGGAACATAATGAGAATTAACATTTTCGGCAGGCGACGAGCCTCGGCTCCGCCTCGGCTCCTTTTTGCTTAAATAACTATTAATTAAACACATTTCAGTCAATTATTATTTAATATAAAATAAAACAAAGTATATAAATTTTATCAATAAGTTAATTTTGTAGTTTATGATACTAATAAAAAGACCGAAGTAAATGTAACAACTCCAGGTCCAATATTTACGATGTTGCCGGAATTCTTGTCTCACTATACTAACGTAAAATAAAATATAATTTAACTACTGCGGGTGAAACTACTAGTCCAAGGGGTCACTTATAAGGGGGGGTAACTTCACCCTAACCTAAGCATAAACGCCAATCGTTTCAAATTATTGTAAATGAAACTGAAAGTATTCTATACTGAAAATACCCTGACTTATAGTTTAGTATGATATACTGCAAAATTACCTAAAGTATTGATGGTTAAATAATTTCAAGTTATTTACAGAATAATGATCATAAGGTGGTGAATTAAAAATTTCTTGTTTCTTTTTGAGAAAAATTTAATGAAAAAACACAGAGATAATATTCTAAATATATTTCATTATGATCGATAATTCTAATAATTTACAATTTAAAAGGTTTAACCACCACTTGTGGTAATGTATCTAAATTTTAAATTCTGAAAGTGACGAGCATTTTAAATAATTGTATTAATATATTAATAAAGTAGTAATTAGTTACTTGAGCTTCTGCAGCGAAGTCTTACTTAATATAGTAAGAACATCAAATATCAATCAAAACAACTACTCCCCGTGCTAATGCACCCCCGGGTATTGAATTACATGATTGATATTTGCTGTTACATGTCTGAAATCGCATTCAGCACAATATAAGATTTTGGGACTGATATTACCATTCGTCGCTCCGTCGAATTATTTGAAAAAGAACTTCCAGCAATCTGCAGAGACGTGTTTCGGGGTTTCACCCCTCATCAGTACAGCTATGCTGGGTTAAATGTATGAACCTTCATGCTCGAAGGCCCGAATGCGAATGATTTATTTTAAATAAAATTAAACCATCGCAGGTGTTCTATTTTCGACGTTACATTGTGCTGAATGCGATATCAGACATGTAACAGCAAATATCAATCATGTAATTCAATACCCGGGGGTGATTAGCACGGGGAGTAGTTGTTTTGATTGATATTTGATGTTCTTACTATATTAAGTAAGGCTTCGCTGCAGAAGCTCAAGTAACTAATTACTACTTTATTCATATTTTAATATACTGCAGCTAATTAAATGATGTATGTTTAATCCTTTCTATTAATTGTATTAATGTTTGCCGAAGACCATGAGTAGGCTAAAATCAAAAACAATAGACGAGCCACAGTTGTTATTAAAATCTTTAAATTGAACATTTTTTCTACATAAATCAAGATACGTGGGAAAACAAAGTTTCCTGTTAAACAATAGAAAGCAATGTTTTCTCCACCTTAACGATAATCACCATTAGAAAGTTTGGACACAAATGGCAAGACTAACCTTTTGCAGGAGATCCTCGATCTCGAGTGCCATCGTCTCAAAAGTGTCCTCATCCGAGAGCAGCGGAACTTTGTCGGATGCCCCATGATGAGTCTTGAGGCCGGCTCCGAGTTTACTAAAAGCCACTAATTTTAAATCTATGTCATTCTCTAAATGTCGCGCCTGTTTGCGCAGATCTACAAATAATAAACACGTCATAAATTAATATAAAACTGAATGTACAGAATTATTTATAATAGGATGGAAAGGAAGAATTTATTGAAATAATGTCTCCTTAGATTGCTTTAAAATGAAACGAGGAAACGGGCATAATATATTTACCTTCGTAACTCAACGCTGTTGCTGCCATTTTCAGCTGTTTTAATGACGTTTGTTTTCAATGTTGCCAGTGTAACGGGATGTTAATTTTTAATTTCGTATTTATTATTAGCTTGTTTAAATAGTGTAGAAATTATGCATTAAATATCGCCATACTTTAGTTGAATGTAATTTAGTTTGAATTAGTATTACACAGGCAGGATATAATGAAATCAAAAAGTATAAAAAGTTGCCTAACAAAAAAATTACTGGTTACACCCGTTTTGTGGTTCGTTTCTTCACCCTAAATATAAGTTGGCCAGTTTTGTATTCAGGATCAAGCGCCAAATTTAAAAGTTAGCTGTACATCGCGCAAATAAAAAGTTATTTTAAAACGCATAGATTTGATTAAAAAAATAAAAATAAAAAAAAATCATATATTTTATCTGAGAATGGATTTTATGCCCTACAATAAGATGCTGGAACTTTTTAATTTGCCGAAAAGGAAGACTAAAATGTTGCCACATTCTTTGCAGATAAAGATGAATACTCTTTACAAATCTACTTTTCATTTACGTTTTTTTTTGGTAATTTTTTAGATTAGGAGGAAATAATAGATATTTTTCGCATCTTATTAAATAATATAAACGTTGTTAAATCGTTTTTGATTGAGAAAGTTGTCCATTATTCGGCCGAATCATTTTCTCCACAGGTGACGTCCAATCAAATGATAGCGGTTTCATTGCCCAACAGGTGATGTCCAATCAAATGATAGCAATTTCATTGTCCAACAGTTTAGTTGTTACTATGATTACGATTCGTTTTTTTTGTCAGCGAACTGAAGCAATTTCCAAATAGAAAAATTATTCGTTATTATTTAATACAAACAGAAAAATCTTTAGGTAATTATTTAATATGATGCAAAAAAGTATAGTATTATACTTGTGAACAAGTTGGCCATTGCAACAAACTTCACCCTCGTGGCAATGGCCAACTTTCTCACTCGTTTAATAATATACCATTCAGCTGTGTAAACATTCTTTATGTGGATTGTCTGTCACTGAATACATTTTTGAATCATTATTTCAATGGAGCCTCGAGAAGAGGATTTAAGGCAAAAATAGATCGAAATAGAAAAGAATTTGTTAATAAACATTGTGAAAGAGTAACCATCAATTTAAATATGTGTAATGTAATCGCAGAACCCAACCTCAAATTATGAATTCAGTGTACCATTTAAAGTCATAAATATTATCAAAATACCATATGTACAAAAATTATTTAGATAAGGCATGGCCATGATAAACAAAATCACGGTCTTAGATTAGTTCAGCACGTTGTTGACTTTATGTCAAATTATTACTTTAAACAACTACTGGTGGCGAAGACGTGATGCGACGTATCAAACCTGCAACGTACGTTCCGAAATACAAAGCCACCCTTTATCTAAATAATTTTTATACATATGGTATAATACCAGTGTTATGTCATTTAAGCCCGAGTTATATTTATTACCACCTTTGTGAAAAACACTATAAATATATCAATGATCATAACTAATAGGTAGAGTCAGCATACTTACTATTAATCACAATCAACATATAAATTTACAATTTGCACGGTAAACGGCGAATTTTATTTCACATCTTATTTTTCCAGCAAATTATAAATGGATTTATTAGACAAATGTTCTTTGGAGGAATTATAAACAAAACTTTATCACATAAAATATTTAATACAGTTACATAGATATTGCGGCTAATTAAAGTAATAAAATTTCTTAGTAAAAATATCAACTAAACTAATATCACAGTCTTCAAAAAGTTCATCACATTTTCCATCACCTTTCCCCCATTCTTCTGCTAGCAAGACTTTATGAGTTAAAGTATTGTTTCCCTTAATTTTTCCCTGTATGTCGATAGATGGCCTGTGAATCAGTAATTATAACAACAATAATAAATATATCATAAAAATTAGTTCACTTTCCATTTGAACCGTAAAATTCAGTGGATTTGCAGCACTGCGTAAAACTGATCGCAGATAAAACGTAAAATAATTCACTCTTTAAAAACATAGTGAATTTCTCAATTCAATTTAACACGTTGATCGCCACGTTAATAAAGAAAAACAAATACTTCGGGCCATCAGTTTTTGTCCTAAAATATGTATTTTTAATTAAATTACCCTAAATTAATGTATTGGACAATTCTACATTGTTTAATATTACTTTTAGTTAATTTATAATGCGGCATTGTTTGCGCCACAAAGTCTAAACATAAGATTTGCCGCGTTGAAACTACGTGGCATGCACATGTGCAGCTACATTGCACAATCTCTAAAGTCAAATGCGCAGCACACAATTTACAACGTAAATTTTATAATCCAATCAAACATATTATGAACTAAAATGAGTTTCGAGGAAAAACAAAAAAAAATTTAGGAATCAACTTTTATCTGACAGTGACGAGGTGGAAGATTTCAGAGGAGGAGACTCTGCAGATGAAATGTACCAGGTAATGTTGAAAGTTCTTGTCACTTCAGATAAAATCGACTGTATAACATTTATTGAGTACAAGGCAATCACGAAAGAAAGAAATTCAAGAGACCTAAATGTTTATAACCGTTCAGGCCGTCTACTTTATAAGTCCACATAGTTAGATACTACTCCAAGGTACTTTGAATAGGGTTGCTGTGTGCGGCACAACCAACATGCTGCAGGGCCCCAAACGCAAATCCACAGCAGCACAAAAGAATTCCGCGTGGCGATTAACGTGTTAACTATGAATTACGACGTAGTAACGGTCGCAACCCTCCTCTTCATTATTTCAGATACTTACGTTAATAAGTAATGAACTATTTTCTCCAATAAACTCTCATTTGTTTCCAAGTGCATAGGGATCTCAGAAACTTCACAAATTGACTTCAATAAACACTGCTCACCGTGCAATCCAAACCTATAAATTAATGATTAATCAAAATAATGGGTGAAATGACTCTTTTAGGTGAGTTTCCTCTAAAAGAGTCGACTCCGGGAGTCGGTCTATGATTCCCTCGCAGAAAGTGAAAAGTACGTCGAGAAAAAAGTGAAAAGCAAAAAAAAAACTCAAAAACTTTTAGTGACTCAAATTGAGCAATTGAGCTGCAAATGTGACTCCGTGACTTATTTCGAGGATTTACCTCATTGAATCGACTCGCTCATAACTTACCAACCTCTAAGGGCTCTATCACACGAGGCCACCATGGTGGCGACACCAGTGGCGTCACCATGGTGGATCCCGCCACCAAGTAAAGCAACCAGCCGAGACACCAGGCAGACGGCATCCTGGTTGTTCCACCAGAAAGGTCTGGCCGACCGTATTCGACTGGTGGCGCCACCAGTCCGATACCAGGTGTGTTATGTTCCATTCTAAATACATTTGACTGGTGGCGCCACTGGTGCCGCCACCATGGTGGCATGGTGTGATAGAGCCCTAACTCTAACTAATACTGAAGGCGTTTACTTCAATATACTTGAAATTTAAATTAAAACACTTTCTATGGCACTTTAATTTATTTATAGAAAATTCACTTTTAATTCGAAAATGAAGCATCACAGCATTAAATTTATCCTGAAATGAATGCACTTAAACTTACAAGAAAATGCGCTTACCCTTCTAAAATATTAATGGCATACTCGTAAAACGTAATCCTGTCCATATCAAAATCAGCATTCTCCGCACGTAAATTCATGATTTCGAAGTTACTCACGTTGTACGGATAATCGAAATTTGCCTGGAAGCACCAACTCAAATTTATCGACCTACTGGGCAAAATCAACGGCACCGATAATCCATAAGTAAACTGCAATTACAATTTGGATATTGAAAGTGTTAATTAATTAATTTACAAACTTACCTGCAACACAGAATATCTTTGAAACAGCAGGTGCCTCTTGGAGATTGAGTGTTCTTTAGTATAAATTGTTGATGAAGTTAAATAGAGCAAAATTAGTGTGAATTTAAAGAGAAGCATCGCGCAAATATATGTAAGTGTGCCTTGATTTTAGTCGACCGGAGTGAAGGTGATAATTGGTTTAACAGTAATAATTTAAAGAGGTCGGTTTGTGTTAATGGTACTAATTACGTTGTTATATTTTAATCTAATCATGATGTTGCTTGTATTAGAGGTGGGCGGTGTGACTCTTTTTGGTGAGTTGCCTCAACGAAAAAAGTAGACTCTGCGAATCATGACTCTCTTGTGCAAAGTGAAAAGAATGTCGGGAAAAAAATGATAAGCAAAAAATAAATAAATAAAAAACGTCTTCACCTTCACAAAGCCGGGAAACATGCTCATTAACAAAAAAAAAATGGTGGTCATAACTTTTTCCAAATGGAAAAGTTTCCTTTGAAAACAGTTTAATGATTACAAAAAAGTCCTCACTTTTCAAAAAGTTCGTGACTTAAATTGAGCTGTAAATTTCAATAGGAGTCACTTGACTCCGCATCTCACTCAGAGGAGTCGACTCACTCATGAGTTACTAAAATCTCATTTTTGATGTAAAATACAGCTGGAAAATGTGAAAAAAAGCATCTTCCAGTATTATAATGTTCCGAAGAATTATAATTATACAGGGTGTCCCATTTTAAATTGCCACCACAAATATCTCGAAACCTGAGCAATGTGGCAAACAAATTTTCAGACAAAGTTGTAGGGTTTGGAGGGGGACATATGCTGGTGACCTTGGCGTTAATTTTCAAGGTCAAACGAAGGTCAACTTTTATTTTTCAAATGGAACCCCCTATTTTTTATTGTAGGATCGTATTCTACGAGAAAAAATACAAACTTTTTGTAGAAAACGTTTTTTTTAAATGCTTTTTATAAGTTTTTTTACGAATTGTGTGTGTCATGTTGTTTGAAATATCAAATGAATCCAGACTGTGATTCATACATTACCCTCAGCATTTGCATCAAAGCAACGCGACACGCCGTCAGGTGTTACGCGTGACGTCTGATGGCATTAAGTTTCATCAATATTCAAACTTTTCAATTAATTAGTACAACAGTGCAGAACATGAAGGAGAGTATTAGGGCTGCATTTCGAGCAATTTCCATCCAAACCCTTCGAAATGTTTAGATAAACTTTCGCCAGCGGGTACAGAAGTGCATTGACGGGGATGGACACTTGATCGAGTATTTGATCTAGGAATGAGATCGAACCTCCAGTCACTGAAACCATCGGCCATTTTCAGGGCCAATGATGTGCAAAGTCCCATCGGCAACCTCCACGTGGTGCACATCGGGTGACGCCAATGCATCTGAGATTTCAAACAACATGACGGACAAAATTCGTGAAAAAACTCTTAAAAAAAGCATTAAAAAAAAATATTTCCTGCAAAGTTTGTATTTTTTCCCGTAGAATACGATCCGGCAATAAAAAATAGGGGGTCCCATTTAAAAAATTAAAGTTGAAGTTCGTTCAACCTTGAAAATTAACGCCAAGGTTATTTTCAAGGTCACTAGCATATGTCCCCCTCTGAACCCTACAACTTTCATCTGAAAATTTTTTCGCCATGTTGCTCAGGTTTCGAGATATTTAGGGTGGCAACTTACAGCACGGCAAATTTAAATTGACCAGACGTGCAGAGAGCAAGCGAAAGCTCTCCCTCTACAGCCGGCCGAGTACAGTCTCTGTAATAAGCAAGCACATATTCTTCGCGTGCGCTATTCATTTACAACTCTATCGGGCGCGCTCTCCTCCACATAATTGAATGTACCAGGCGCACGAACTCTTCACGAAATCTATCGAGAGCGCCCTTCGAAGGTTCCGCCCACAATTTTGCCACTGCGCAACGGCAAGTTACGTTTGCCGACCTGTAAAATGGGACACCCTGTATACATGAAGCCATAAAATCCGAACAGCAGCAAAAACTAGCAAAACCCAAATGGGATTTTGTTAGTTTAGATAAGTACTTCGATAAATTCCACACGAGGCGTTGCACTGTGTTATAATTAAACTGGAATTTTAAGTAAAATCAGTTATGCCTTGGAATAGTTAAAACAAAAAACAATTTCAACAAATAAATATCTCGAGCAGAACCAAGAAACGGCATTTTAAACCAAGGCCAATTGATGTGATCAACTCATATTAAAACAGACATTCACAAACAGTGGTCAAATGGGTTTCTTTTCAAATCCATTTTTTTCATTCCAGAAAATTATCAAACAAATGATATAAACAGAATTGTATATACAGGGTGGTTCAGATTGTTTTTGGGGAACTCAAATATATAAACTCATTGTTAGTATTCAAATTCAAACCAAATTCGCAAAAATGTCGGTGCACATCAATGACACTTGGGAGACTCCTATTTCGAAAACGCCTTTCGTACTCGCACACAGGAGCTGCTGCATTACCTTTGCACAATCCCTAAATAAAATGAATGTTTGCAACTTCCTTGGCATTTGCTTACTTTAGTGATAATAAAATAATATTATAAATTCTGTCAGTTGGACTTTCCGTTTTAAAACTTTAGCATGTGACATCTTCATTAGGAAACATTTAAAGGTACATGTTTATAGGAACTTTTTCTTTCCTTTTGATGAGTTTCCCAAAAACAATCTGAACCACCCTGTATAACGTATTCATAATCAACATTTAGTAAAGCGATATTAAAAAAACAAAATTATTTGTAAAATTTATAACAATTATCACAATCTTATTTGTGTGCAAAAAATATTCATCGGTGAAACCACATTTATATCAGAAAACAATGATTGACCATAAATTATAACCTCAAAACAAAATGACGTGGTGTATAATTCTACCCTGCCAACAAAAATATCACCCTAACATGGCCTACCTTACTAAAAGTTGATCGTGAATGAATTATATAAAGTTTTATACTGTGAGATCAAAAGATCGAAAATAGTTGGTAGCACTTTCTGAAAATAGCGATAATAATTCAAGTAATATTATGTTGACTGCCTGAAGTTCTCCAGTGTGCCTGTGCATTTTGTTGGGTTCGACATATTGTGTTTTTTTTTTTGACTTAGGCTGAGCCATTCACGGCTGTTATTAATGAATAATGTAAGACATATATAACATCCACGGACCAGAGCGAAGAATACTTCTAGATCGCCGAAAAATCTTCCGCCCGGGCTGGGAATCAAACCCACACGGCCGCGGTGCAGCACTCGCTCTCTACCCACTACACCAACGTACAGCCCCTTTTTTGTGGTTTGTTGAGGTTACTTGTTTTAAAAATGGTTTTGTGTTTTTAACCGCCGATTTTGTCCATTTATACTAATTTACGATATAAGTAACGTTATGAAGCTTTTTACATTATGAGAGAGAAGTTTGAAAGCACAAGCGATATAGGAGAGTTTTCATATCCTTGAGTAAAGTAAAAACAAATAACAATATGTTTTACTTTAATTTTTAATTTACAAAAAATGTTTAATGAAAACTGTCAAAAAGCAAAATAATGTTTGTATGCCAATATCTCCTTAGCAACGAGTTGCATTAAGATACATTTAACAACACTGGTGTTGTTAAAGGTACCTTAACATAACTCGTTGCACACTAGTGTTGTTAAATGTATCTTAACGCAACTCGTTGCTATGGAGATATTGACATGTTAACATTATAGGAAAAAATAAAAAATTTAACACTTCAATTATTCATCACTATTTTTGCTCTCGTTAGGCGAGTTCTAAATGTTGTAAACATAATTTACAGGGGTTTGTTAGGACTAACTTACATCCGTTGTTCTAACAATAACGTCTTCAAATAATAAAGACGAAAAATAGCCTGAATATATAAATATTCAGAGTGTTTGTGACTCTGCAACATTAAGTCTTACTAAGACTACAAACAAATAACTTTTGAAACAACTACTTCCCTGACTAGTGCCACTCGGCACGAATATTGAATGATACAAAAGAAATTTGCATTTTATTACTAGCACTACTAGATAATATCATTGGTTTAAGATCGATTATTTCTACGTACAGGACTAACTTGAAAATTATTCTAAAATAAAATGTGAAACTTTAAACTCTAAATGTTATTATTAAAATGAAAAAAAGGACACAGTGCTGAACTTGCCAAGTGTTATCTTGTATCATTCAATATCTGGTATGGCACTAGCCAGGGAAGTAGTTTGCAATAAGTGAGGTTGTCTCAAGTTAATTTAATAACACCTTCAGAAACTATTTTTTCCCAAGAAAAAGGCATTTTAAAACTGCAAAACTAACAGATCATTATTTTGCAAAGAAATAAAATGTAATCTCATAACTCACCCAATGAGAGCAAAAATAGTGGCAAATGTTTAAAATAGACAAAATCGTTAGATAAAAACTATTTTTAAAACAAGTACCACGATATCAAAATAAATAAAATGCCCTGCACTGGAGAATTCCTGGCAACCAATATAATATTACTTGAATTATGATAAGGACTTACAGAAAATGTGCTGCCAACTATTTTCGCAGTATTTATTCCTACCATATTCCAAAATCGACCTCGGCAATGGCAGGAATTCTTCTTATTTCTTGTAAAAACCAATTGGTCTCAGCAACAGAAATTCTTGTTTCTTGAATTGTAGTGGATGCAAAAGTTTTATATCTATAAAACCTCGGTAACGGCAGAAACTCTTCTTTCTTGATGTTTACCAGTTTACGAATAATCATTTTATAATTTTTTTTTTTTTTTTAGTGTCCCATAAATATTTGTCGATATAATAAAATATACATTATTTAAGAAAATCTTTTCTTACCATATATACTATCAATTTTTTTTTATATATATATTTATATATATCTATGTATATATTTTTCTCTTATGGTTTATCTTTTCGTTTATTGTATCATTTTTTCTTCTAGTGTTATTTTTTATTTTTTTGGGACACTCGTGGTTATACTTCTTTTTTTTTAAATTGTACCTTAATTAATAAAACAAAAAACAATCGTGTATAAACTATGAAATAACTACGAAAAATTTGAACAACACAAAATGCCCACTTGCGGTTCATATTTAATATTTTCCGGCAAAAATTTGATTTTCTCTTTGTTTTAATTTTAGGACGGTCCGAGTTATAGCCTGGAAACTAATAGTTTGTTAATTGAAAATTTTGGTGATTGGGGCATTTTGTATGGTGCAAATTTTAGGTTCACACAGCGCCAAAACATATGTTCTTTTTGTACATCACAAAAAATCAATATTTACAATCGTTTGTTTTGGTTATATAAAAAAATTCTCGCATGAATATTGATTTTGCAAAAAGAAATTGAAATGAAATATGATTCATACCCTAAATATGAAAAAAAAAAGATTAAACATAACATAAAGCAGAATAAAGACAAACAGAGGTTCCCCTCCCCAAATCCCCATGCCGTCATAAAGTATAAAAGGTTAACGAAACACGATTTTGGCGAATTTTTAACAAAAGATTAAGTGAATATCAAATAGCAGAAATGACTGTAAAGGAAATGATCACTATCGCCGCCACGATCTGTCCTCGCTCTCCTCCTCCTCTTCCTCGTCGTCTTGTAGCAGGACTTCTTCAGAAAGTTCAGGTCCCATCTAGAGAGGAAAACAAATATATCTAGTTTTACGAATTGTTTGAAAAAAAAAAGTTGCATAGAAATAAATGTTTGTTGGGAAAATTCAAGTTGGAGAAGTGCAGATGATATTGGAAATTTTTAGTCATATTTATATATGAATGTAGGTATGAATATAGATTCAATTAATTTTCAAATTCCAAAATTAGTAGCTAAATTAATTTTCGGTGGTTAATTATTTGCAACAGATAATGGTTTTGTCAAAATACTTTCTGTCTACATGGGTTTAAAAAATGCAGAATTTTTGTTTTTAAATGTGATATTTTAGTTTTTTTCAATTCTACTGAGAGACGTTGTTGCTTTTGGACAGCTATTATAACTTTTTTTGTTACATAAATATTTCTTTTCTATAAATTGTGCTTGTCAAAATACTTTCCGCCGCTACTGTATTATCACAGACTGCAGAGCAGCAATATCAGCAATTAAGAACTGCAAATCACCTCAGCACAAACGTTGGAATGCTGCGCCCTGGAGCAAGTGGCAAACAACAAGGTCACCTTGTGCAGGATAAAAGTACACAATAAAAGTAAAGGGAACAAGATAGCAGATGGGCTGGCAAGAAAGGCCCCACTTGCGGGCCAGAACACAGACTGCCACCCTCTCTGTCAGACATAATATCCCTACTAAAAGATACATCAACTAAACATCACCAAGATCGATGGAACGACAAGCTTGGCTGCAGGGTGGTGAAAGGCTTCGTTTCGATGCACCCCAAAACTGCCAGATACTGTTCAGGGGGAACCTACGAACAATCATGGGATTTTTGACTGGACACTGTAACCTAAGAAAGCACCTAAACAGAATGGGCCTCTGCCCCAGTCCCATCTGTAGAGGGTGTGAAGATGAAGAGGAGACTGCTGAACAAGTACTCTTGGAGTGTACGGCCATCTCCTCAAAAAGACAATCCATAATGGTAGAGGGATGTGTAACAACAGACATCCAAAGAGTCCCCCTTGGTGCAGTCCTGGCGTTCGCCAATAGCGTGGGTTGGTTGGACGACACCGGGAAGTGAGGACTCAGATGGGAGGACGTACATAGGGCCCATTGAGGCCTCCGTGCAGCGGACCTCTCTGCCCTCCCATCGGAATAATTCAGATCCAGACCATCTGCAGTTTAATGTGTTAAAAATTTGCTTCATAAAAATTGATTTAGAGAAAAAGCAGGTAAATCAATAAATTTTACTATTAAATAACACTAATACGTTAACTGCCACATGAGTCAAACTCAAACCTTGTTATCCATAAATTCAGTTTATATTTGGTTCTAAAGCATTAGAAGGTGATGAGACCCATTTTTTGTAGAACTCAGCAGTTAATGCATTAACAACCTCGAGATTCTTGAATTATGTAATTACGTAAAATGCGAAAATATAGATTAATTCAACAGAAAAACTATTTGTGGTTAATTCAAAGTGAATTTTTAAATTATGTTTAATAATTTGTAAAATAGTAACAGTTAAAATTTTATAATTAAATTACCTTAGGTCCAAAATTACATCCAACCTTCAATAAATTTGTGAAGAAATCAGTTCCAATTTCTAAAATATTTATTGAATATACTACAACTTGTCTTTCTGTGATTCGAAGCACTATCACGCAATATTATTGCTAAGAAGAAATACCAAATTCAATATTTACCTCTTCATCACCATCTAACAGCGCTGAATCTATAAGGTGATCTTCATCCGATTCACTAATCAATACAGTACGGCTTGACGTCCTTCCAGATAGTTGGTTATTTAATTGAGCCTTGTTGCACCATGTAACAGATAATGTTCGATCCTGAAATGTGTACATATAATTCAATAAAAATGTCTCCGAAAATTACTGAACAATTTAAAATTAATACCCGCAAAGTTGCAAAATAGTGACGGGTTAAAATAACTGCTGGTCAGATTAAAGTTTTTTTTAGCCACCTGATAAATGTCAGTACTTATAAATATGTTAAATAAGAATACTTTGTAATAAATGTAATACAGACAAAAAATAGCCTGAATATATGAATATTCAACCAGTTCATGACAAATACCTTATTGAAACAACTACTTTCCTGGCAAGTGCCACGCTGGATATTGAATAATATTCTGTATTACATTTATTTAATGCATCTGTACCAAGTGAGGTTGTCTCAAATTTATTTATACTTTGTAATTGTTAGCTGTTTGTTGTCAGCTAATTTACCTGAAAATGTTTGCCTTTAACTATGGCAACCTCGGCCTCTTTTCTCGACTTGTAGTTGAGGACTATGCTGGGTGTAGCTGCATCAGTGACGTAATCGACAATCTCACCAAATTGTCCGAAATAAGTCAGCACACTGTCCTGCTCGTCACTCTCATAGCCAGAAACCAGTAACCTCGTCGGCCTATGGTCCACAGCATGTGACAGAAATGAAGGCTTGACAGAATTAACTGTTTTTATGATACCTTTCATACCTAGAAAAAAAACGACATTATAACAACACAGCTTAAATTTTATTTTGAATTTTGATAATTAAAGCAGTAAAGTGGTTAAAGTGGTCCAATTGGTTTTCTGTGGAAGACAACTTTAAGTGAAAACCACACGCAAAAGTTTTAAAATTTGATCAAGAAGATTAAACACCAGCTCATTTATCCGTTCCATGCCGTCCCGATAAATGTGCGTTGACTCGTTTACAACTGTGTTAAGTGATTTTATCCGATGCGTGCCGTCCGTCCGATTCCAACAAGTAGCTTAACAGTTTACTTGGAGGTGAATATGCCGGACCTATATCTAATTTCCATATTTAGGCTTGGAATTAGTATATAATTAAAATGCGCGGGTTCTTTGTATTTTAAAAAGTTGTGTTTCTGATTAAAAAAAGAGGTTAAGACTTGACCTTAACCGAGTCCCTGTTAAAAATCGATACCAAATTTGGTGATTATGATTTCAGTTCAATAACCCCAGAAATTCTAACAGGCAGTTTGAAAACAAACTTTTATATTTCGCTAATAATCCATTACAAGTTGAAAAAATAGTGATCCAACAATATTTTTCTATCCTATACACCAGGGGTAGCCAAAGCGTCGACCGTGTAACTATTCTTAGTCGCTCGCCTGTCTGATATTTACACGTTAGAGATGGGCACCCTGTCTCATAACAGTTATTTTTGG
Organism: Ocypus olens; assembly: GCA_910593695.2. Lineage (NCBI taxonomy): Eukaryota > Metazoa > Arthropoda > Insecta > Coleoptera > Staphylinidae > Ocypus > Ocypus olens. The sequence goes on from OU343061.1 coordinate 12,046,987, forward strand.
CTTTAACTACTTTTCTTATGATCACTTAACACATAAGATATTGGTAGAGCGCCGCCTATAATTTAAAAAACTTAGCGATCACAAGTTTGACCACCTCTGCTATACTGGGTGTAACTGAATTCTGGTAGACCCCGAATATCATTTTTATTTTTACATATATCTTTTTAAAATGTAGTATGGTGTTTTTAGAGAATAAACAAGTGGAATTTTAATAGAAATTCCACCTCCAGTTTAACCGGAAATGATGCTTAACTTTTCTATTTCAAATGGAACACCCTGTATATTTTTACATAATTTAATTCCTCTCTTAATTCTGAGTTTAGAGATGGATCATAAGTGACCTTTTGGTAGTTAGTATTTTATTTAAATTTAAATTAAATTTAAACAAAATAACAAATTTATATTAAATTTAAACAAAAACCAAAGAACCAAAAGGACACTTATGATACATTTGAATTTTTATCGGGATATTCTATCTGAACGCAACCCTGTAGACCAGTTTCTGACTACAGACCTTCATCAGTACAGCGTGTTCATTGATGGGAACATCATAGTATCTAGTCGTCTCTAGTGTCTGATATATATATTAAATGAGCAGTGGCGGCTGGGTAGTAGAAGTGGCAACAAAGAAGGACTCATTCGCTCATTGAGTCTAATTCTATAAGTGTGGTAGAGATATGTTTCTGCTGACCAATCTTTACTTCTGCTGGCCCCATCATAAATCACACCACCAGCCACCACTGTATATGAGGTTATAATGTATGCGATTTATATAACAAGAATTTAGGAATGTGAAAATATAACTAACAATTACAACAGAGCCTAATTAGCTCAAAAGTTTATAAGCTACAATTGATTTACTTTTAAAACCACTCTATATTGTGTTGACAATATTGTTTTTTTTCACAAACAGAAGAAAAATCCGAGTCATCAGCTGTCAAAATCGTGACAAAAATAACATTCTCTCATTACGAGGTTCTATTATTTATTTTAACCGTCACAGCTGAAAACGTTTTTTTCTAGGTTAGGTTTTAAAACAACCATTTGTCTTGAAATATCCCATTTGTGAAAAATATAGTACATATATCTCAGGATAAAATGCTATTTTTCCCCCAGCCTGGATTCATCTGAGATTTCAAACAACATGACGCACAAAATTCGTGAAAAAACTCTTAAAAAAAGCATTTAAAAAAAAACGTTTCCCACAAAAAGTTTGTATTTTTTCCCATAGAATACGATCCCGCAATAAAAAATAGGAGGTTCCATTTGAAAAACCAAAGTTGACCTTGAAAATTGACGCCAAGTTCATTTTCAAGGTCACCAGCATATGTCCCGCTCCGAACTGTACAACTTTCATCTGAAACATTTTTGCCATGTTGCTCAGGTTTCTAAATATTTGGGGTGGCAATTTAAAATGGGACACCCTGTATAATCTACTATTTCAAAAACCAGGATTTCCTTTTCCTTTTACAAATATTGCATACCTTGATCTATAAGATTATTCTTTGACAACAAATGCCTGCTGACGGGTTGGAACCTTCTGCTGCCGCGGCCTCGGCCTCTAATCGGAGCTGGAGTGATGCCAGCCCTGGCCTTCAGCTCGAACAACTTCTTCTGCAACTCCGAAGTATCTGCTCCCTCCGCTTGTTTACTGATAAGGTCCAACTCGGCATCGAGCAACTCCTTCTGGGCCTCTTCTTTACTCTTGCGCACCACAGTCGGGAATGAATTGTTTACAGCCGGCGCTGTGGGCTTCATTGTCATAACGGATTGAGAGAGGTCCTTGCGGATGTTTTCAATCGATTCCTGAGATTTCTTGATGGTCTGCATGAGGAGATCCCTTTGCGGACCAGCGGGACCTACAATGAAATTTTTCTTTATATAATACGCATGATAGTTACTTTTAATGAAATTAAGCATAACCCACAAAATTCTCTCCACAACCCTTTAAACAGCCTTCTTTATAATTAAATGAACATAACACTCATACAGGTCGGCAAACATAACTTACCGTTGCGCAGTGGCAAAATTGTGGGCGGTACCTTCGAAGGGCGCTCTCGATAGATTTCGTGAACAGTTTGCACGCCGGGTACATTCTTTTTCAATGTGGAGGAGAGCACCCGATTGAGTTTTAAATGAATAGCGCACGCGAAGAATATGTGCTTGCTTATTACAGAGACTGTACTCGGCCGGCAGTTGAGAGAGAGCTTTCACTTCCTCTCTGCGCGTCTGGCCAACTTACATTTGCCATCCTGTAGACGAGTTTATATCCCCAAAACTCCAAAAAAATCAATTACAACTGAACATAATTCTTTAAATTGCTAACAAATAATAGTATATTATGCAACGAGTATTATAAACGGCACTTTGGTCACGAGTTAATTAGGCAAAAGCGGAGCAAGTGTTTAATAACTAGTGTCTGGTGAAGTTTATAACACGAATTGCATACTATACTTTTTCTACAACTAAATTAGTAAAATTTTGAAATTGTTTTATTATTTTAAATGAACATGGTAATACTACAATATTATTAAATTGGTCTACTTGGGTAAATATACATTAACAGTTAAGTTAGAGACATTATGGCAATTGCTAAATGAAATCATTGATTCTCCTAAATTTCTTGGATGTTGTGTATTCCTTCTTTCATTTACTTATGTTTTATTTTGACAGATGGTTGATAAGTGATAACTAACTTGATTTTGAGTTTCAATTGATTTTAGCAATTTAAAAATCTGGAGCTAACTTCAGTCCATGACTAAAATGCACAAAGTCACAGTTCGTCAAGGTGTATTTAAAGAATCACTTAGCGTCATGGAAACATATGCGATAAATGGCATTTTAGAGGTGGGAGTAAAAAAAATATGTAAATATCCTAAAAATAATTGATATACAGGTTGTCCCAGGAAGAATCTGCCATACTTTAGGGACTTCAGTCATTATAAGCAAAAAAAAGTTATATGATTCAATGATGGCTTGTGGATGGAGTAGGCTTTGGAAAGCATTGCTTGTCAGTTAAACCAACTGGTAAATGTGATTATTTTAAACATTTATTTTTATTTACTGCTTTTGTAATGGTAACGCTAGAGCTGCCGTGCAGGAATATCATCGGCGTTTCTCACATCGTAATACTCTAACAAATCGAGAGGTATTTGATACAAATAGACAACGTCCAGAAACTGGATCTTTAAACTAAATTCAGAAAGGGTAAATAATCAAATTTACCATTTAGGTTAACTTACAAGTGACAGCAACACGAAAAAATGCAAAGCAATTCTTTTCAAAGCCTACTTCTTTAGCAAGCCATAATTCACTAATCTTTTCGAATTGAATGATATAACTTTTTTTTGGTTAAAAAAACCAAAAAAACTGCCGTGGGGCAGCACGGACACCAATATTAGAGGTAAGGATTTACTTGAATTTATTATCTCTAACAATCTAGACATTGTTAATAGAGGTAGCGAGCCTACCTTTGTGAATGCAATCAGACAGGAGGTACTAGATATCACCCTGGCTGATGCCTTCACAGTAAGTACAATTAAAAATTGGCGAGTTCTAGCAGAACCCTCCTTATCAGACCATCAACAGATTGGGTTTGATATTGAGGTCACTAAGGAAGCTGTTGTTGAGTGCAGGAATCCGAGGAACACAGACTGGGGCCTCTACAGAGAGTGCCTAGGTCTGGGAACCGAAGACTTATGCCTCGACATCCAAACTACAGGGGAGCTGGAAATAGCTGCGGCTCTCCTTAAGAATTGCATCTTAAAGGCATACGAATCCAGCTGTCCACTTAAGAGGAGATCTCCTGACAGAGATGTGCCCTGGTGGAATAAGGATTTAGACCGCCTGAAGACGCAAACCAGAAAAACCTTCAATAGTGCAAAGAAGACGGGCAACTGGGATGCCTACAGACAGGCACTATCAGAATACAACAAGGAGCTAAGGAAGTCGAAAAGGAAAACTTGGAGAGCTTTCTGTGAGGGAGTGAGCGACACAGCCCCGACAGCAAGACTCCAAAAGGTCCTATCGAAAGACCACTCCAATGGCATCGGTTTAATTAAAAAACCTGATGGGAGTCACGCAGAGAGCCTCAAAGAAAGTCTTAGTGTGCTCCTGAAGACACACTTTCCGGGCTCAACTCCTGCGGACTCACTCGCAACAACTGCTCAATCTACGGAAGGAAGCATATTCCTACCAACCAGAGAGAGCAAAAGAAAGGCTGGTAAACTAATTACTAGAGAAAAAATTGAATGGGCAGTCAAAAGCTTCAAACCCTTCAAAACACCAGGGCCAGATGGCATATTTCCTGCATTGCTGCAATACGGGCTAGACATACTAGCTCCATACCTGCAAGCAATATACAAAGCCAGCTTCACGCTGGGCTATATACCAATGGAATGGAAGGAGGCCAGGGCGATCTTCATCCCCAAAGCGGGCCGTAGGCCACCTGATGAGGCTAAGTCCTACCGCCCAATCAGCCTCACTTCTTTCCTCCTTAAAATTATGGAAAAAATCGTGGACAACGACATTAGGTGCGGCGCCCTAAAAGCGAACCCGCTACATAGGCAACAATTTGCCTATCAACCTGGCAAATCTACTGTAGATGCCTCGCACAGCCTTACAACAGGCATAGAGGCATCGCTTCAATACAAGGAGATTGCACTAGGCATTTTCGTGGATATTGAAGGGGCGTTCGATAATACGACCTTCAAAACCGTGGAAAAGGGAGCCATCAGGAAGGGCATTGATATACCCACTATCAGATGGATTAAAGCTGTACTTAAAAACCGCAAAATCACGACAGGTATAGGGAGTGAGTCTGAAACGATAACCACGGCGAAAGGGTGCCCGCAAGGCGGGGTTCTATCACCCTTGCTCTGGTGCATCGTGGTGGATGAGCTCCTCACGACCTTGGCAGATAAGGGCTACAGTACGCAAGGCTACGCCGACGACATTGCGGTTGTCATAAGGGGTAAATACGACAGCGTCGTATCGTCCCTTGCCCAAGAGGCCCTTAACACCATATCAAAATGGTGTCTGAGGGAGGGTTTCAATGTCAATCCAAACAAAACTGTGATTGTTCCTTTTACTTATCGCAGGAAACTTTCAATCAAAGCTCCCATAGTAAAAGGACAAGAAATTGCGCTTTCCGACCAAGTGAAATATTTAGGCTTAGTGCTTGATAGGAAGCTTAACTGGAACGCGCATCTGGAAAAAACGATAAGCAAAGCAACGGCGGCACTCTGGATAGGCCGCCGGCTCTTTGGTAGATCATGGGGACTCAAACCTAAAATGATACACTGGTTGTACATCATGGTGGTCAGACCCATTATCACATATGGCTCACTAATATGGTGGACCAAAACAAAACAAGCAACGGCACAAAAGAAGCTCCAAGCTCTTCAAAGACTGGCCTGTCTTGGTATCACGGGAGCTGCACGTAGCACTCCCTCTGCAGCAATGGAAGCTCTACTAGACCTACTTCCCCTGCATGAACAAATCAGAAAGGAAGGTCTAATGAGTGCACTGAGACTAAACTGGACCAGTACAGGCCACAGAACCGGGCACTCAGAAATTCTAGAACTCGTCACAACCGAGTTCCTACAAACACCATCGGACATAATGCCGATCAACTATGACTTCGAATCAAGATTTGATGTGACTATTGATAGTCGCCAAAACAGTCTGAAACGAGTCACAGAACTAAAACACAACTCTGTACTCTGGTACACAGATGCATCCAAGACAGAGGTGGGCACCGGCATAGGCATATATGGGCCTAAGCATAAGGAATCAGTTCCTCTCGGACATGGCCCTTCTGTCTTACAGGCTGAAATAATAGCCTTAGAAAGATGTGCTCAGGTGTGCACAAAAAAGGGCTACAAAGGGGCACGCATATATCTAATCACGGATAGCCAGGCTGCCCTAAAGAGCCTTAAAGCGTACAGCTTTAACTCCAAGACCACTTGGAACTGTAAACAGGCTCTGAACCAACTGGCAAAGGGCAACAAGCTCACCCTAATGTGGGTACCCGGCCACGCAAGCATAAAAGGCAATGAACATGCCGATATACTTGCTAAGGAAGGAGCCTCAACTACCATCATTGGACCAAAACCGACCTGTGGGCTATCGAAAGCACACAAAAAAGGCGTGATCCAAGAATGGGAAAAAAAGTGCAAAAAAGACCATTGGAAAAATGCACCAGGTCAAAGGCAATCCAAAATGTTTATTGACTTCTCGCCAAATAGAGCCAAACAGCTCTTACGCCTCACCAAAACCGAGATAAGACTAATCACCGGTCTCCTAACAGGACACTGCCCAGTGAAGTACCATCTCCACAATATGGGCGAAGTGGATAACACCACATGCAGATTATGTGAATCGGCTGAAGAAACGGCCGAACACATATTATGCGAGTGTGTAGCTCTAGCTACCACCAGGCAGGCCCTAACCGGAGGTATGGCGGTAACGCCAGAACGGATCAGGTCATTACCTCCCAGGAAATTAATTGACCTTGTCAGGGAAGTTGAATTTCTGGGAATCAAATAGCAGTAGGGTTTTAGTACAAAAGATCTAAACAGGTCGCAGTGCTGTAAGGCTCTGCACAGCCAATCGACCCCGTCTAATCTAATCTAATCTAATCTTTGGTTAAAATGACTGAAGTCCCTAAAGTATGGCAGATCTTCCCGGGACACCCTGTATATCAATTATTTTGGGATATTGTTGTTATGTTGGTTAACAAAATAACTTTTTTTGCATAAAATGACCTTAGTAATACACCCATAAAGTTTGGCAAATTTCTCACGGGACAACCTGTATATATAAGATTCCTGGGGGAGGGTTCAGAAGAGGAGAGCGCGTAGCCACGATGACGATTAGAAACTTTACTTACATTTCTCCATTTTCTCAATAAGCAATTTCTGTTGGGCCAACTGCTTCTCCAGCAACTCCTGTTTCCTTTTTCTCAAATCCTGTGTAAGTTTTAAAGCCTCCTTACGTTTCTCTTCTTGGTTTTTCTTCAACTTTTCCTTCGCCGCCAGTAACTCCTGACTCTTTTTAATGGCCAATGTTGCTTGAGCTGTAAAAAATTATACACATTTATCATTAGGATAACCATTCATCTTTTTCTAGTGAAGGTGAATGTAATTTGTTTTTCCTTCAAATTAAATTCATATTATTAACACTTTACAGGACAATAACGCACTTATACATCTTCTGTAAAATTATTGACACACTTCTGCTTCATTTGTGATTTTATCATATTAAAATGTAAATTAATGTAAAGAGCACAACAAAATGCAACATAATTTTCATAGGGCGTATAAAAATCGAAAATCTAATGGTGATGGTTACTCGGGAAACTAGCTGGTCTGTAAAGTTAGTTTATTACCAAATAAAAAGACTGTTTAGATTCTATATAATTAAAATTCTTGATTATTTTCTTGACAAATTTTTAAGAATCTTTTGGACTTAAGTTTTATACCATTATTGATTGTATAATAATCAAATAAAGAGGATGGTTGCAACCGTTACTTCATGCTAATCCAACTCAAAAATATTTTATACATCAATCTTCTCATGATGCGCAATATTTTTTACAACAATTATAAAACAGTGAATTTTACAATTCAGTTTGCCGACACAAATATAAAGCTTGTCTAAGGAGCCGTGACTGATTGTGCAGTGACCATCTTAAATTTCAAGAAAGGGAGCACAAGAAAATTCCAACAATTTAGTGATCGTCGCATGAAATAATGTAAATATAGTCAGAATCACGGATTCCTATTCAATTCGGTGGTGGTCACGCAGAGATTTGTTATCTTTGGAAAATTTTTAGTTTGTGGCAATTTTTTTTATATTTTTTGAACCACACGGAGCAATTCGCTAACTCAAAATAATATAAGTGCAGTTCTTGCGCAATTATTTTGAAAACTATAGTCTATTGGAGAAATACAGAGAGCTATGGAATTTAAAGTAAGTAAATAATATGCGCCTTTAAAATGGTGAGCGCAGCGATGAAATAGAAAATCATATTTTTTTTGGCATGTTATTTTCAATGGGCCGCTCTGTTCACCGAGTGTTCGAGGGTATAGGCTGTGGACCAATATATTTTTTGTGATAGTTCGTTCATATCTTGCTGAACACATGGTCCGACCGCTGTACCACTCAACCAAAAGTTATCGCTCGGCTTGTCCATGAACGTAGACGTCTTCCGAAACGGGAATTATAAAGTTTACCGTTTGTGTCCATTATTTACAAATAATTTAAACCATAAACATATTTAAATATGTTTTTCATCTGTCTCTACCGAAACCATTTATTTCGGCCATAAAAATCAGGCCGAAACTACGATTTAGCGTATCTAGGGCCGAAAAAATAATATGCATAATCTAAACAACCTTCCGCGGAATATGAGTAGGCTATGCAAAAATCTGACAGTTACAGTTCAATGGTGCGCGATTTAAAATTTCCTGAAGCACTATTTTTACTTAAGGCAGGCGAAAAAATATCGAGTGTAACTCATGCCGAAATGCTTTATTAAGTGGCGGGTTGCTAAAGCCTATTTTCGGCCCTTGATACACTATATACTATTTAAGTTTAATTATATATCGTGATATTCAAAAAAATACTTAAAGATATTTTATTAGTAATTAAAATAATAATATTACTGAATTTATGCTGCGCCACTGGTAACGACCATTGGCACATTCCACGCGCATTCCATAGCTCTTCCTATTTCTCCAATAAGGTATAGTGAAGGCTCATTTTCAAATTTTTAGTCAGACATATGGTGGAAACAATTTTGAGTCTTTTTGGACATTTTTCCATCCGCAGCAATTGTTTTTATATTTTTTAACCTCACAACGCCATTCGAAAACTCAAAATGACATAAAAACCGTGCTCGTGTGATTACTTCAAAAACTGGTAAAGGGGTGTTTTGTAAATTGAACTCGGATATGAAGTAGAATCAATTTTGAGTAATTTTGTAAATTTTTCAGTTTGTGGCAATTATCTTTATATTTTTTTACCACGCAGCGCAATTGGCGAACTCAAAATGATATAAGTGTGGTTCTCGCGCAATTATTTCGAAAACTAGTGGAGGTTCATTTTCATATTTTAACTCAGAAATTCAGTGTATCAGCCAAATGGAATAAATTCGATAATAAATAAATGGGGGCGTGTTCGAAAAACGCTCGGATACGTCAATTGGTATTTTTAGTTGCGCATGTTTTTCAACAAAAACTTTTTATACAGAGTGTGTCATGTAATAGAGGCCAATACCAACTTTCTTATTTTAAATGCAACACCCTGTATATTATTTAATTTTTGGATTCTTTCAAAAATTCTAGACATATTTCATGTACCATGTCCTATACCTATCTTCAACTGTTTAGGAAGCAAAGACACATTGACAGACACATTTTTTTCCAAAAATTGTTGAAATGGCATCTAGGAACCCCAAAACGGATATTTCCGTAGAAAAAAATTGAAAAAATTGTCACGATCACAATAGTTTCTCGTACTTCGTAACGGAGAAAGTAAAAAAAAAAATATTATTTGATTACAGAAATTCGCTACAATACAATCAAAAACTAATAAGTAAAAAAAACAGTTGAAGATAGGTATAGGACAGGGTACATGAAATATGTCTAGAATTTTCTGCACAATCCAAAAATTGAATAATATATAGGGTGTTGCATTTAAAATAAAAAAGTTGGTATTGGCCTGTTACATGACACACCCTGTATAAAAAGTTTTTGTTGAAAAAACTGCGCAACTAAAAATACCAATGGAGGTGTCTGAGCGTTTTTTCGAACACATTTATTTATTATGGAATTTATTCCATTTGGCTGATACACACTGTATAGTGCGATCTCATGCAATTATTTCGAAAACTGGTAAAGGTGTTTTATAATTTAAACTCAGATATGAAGTAGAGTCGATTTCGAGTGATTTAGGAAATTTTTCAGTCCGTGGCAATTGTTTTTATATTTCTCAAATGCACGGCGCCATTCGCAAACTCAAAATGACATAAGGGCAGTCCTTCGAATGCTTTCTCACTCTGCACAAACTTTGCCTCCACCTGACGAGCTGTAGTTTCAATATTTGCAGCTCACTCTCAAATGTTGAATTTCTAGTTGCAGCAGTATTTCTTATAATACAAATGAAACATTGTGTATTATACAATAAATATGGTATAAAATGGTCACAACCATCATCTTCATAAAACCAAATTGTTGCAATTGTGTTATTAATATCAAACCCCCCTAAATTTCATTCAATTTATCACATAGTCGTAGTTACCTTTAATGTCTTCCTTCTTGAGTTCAATCTCCTTAGCTTTATCAACATTCTCAGGATCGTCGATAGTGTTCTCCTTTTCGGCTTTTGGTTGTATCAAATTGAGAACTTTATTTGAATTGGGTGGCACATTTCCGGGCTGCTGCCCCAGTCTTTCCTTCACTGATCTCGGTGGCACATTCTCCTGTTTCCCGTCTGGATTCGACGAATGCCAGAACACTTTTATAAATCTGTTGTTCAATACGGCTTCCGTGCTTCTATACGCTGCGTTCGCCTCAGCGTGACTAGAAAATGTTACCAGCGCACCTTCCGGATCATTCTCGTAATATACCTATAAAAGTAAACAATTGGTCATTATCAATAATATATCAATCTAAAAATTAACATTACCTGTATATTAACGATTTTTCCAAATTTGCTGAAGTGGTTGTTAAGGTGGGTGATGTTGTTTAAACCCGTGGGGACTTTCTTCAACTCCAGGGAACAATTCCCGGGATTTTTCTGCCTTGGTCCTAGCCTGTTGTAGTCGAACGTTTTCTTCTTGAAGATGCCGTCTGGATGGTGGAAGCCGCCCGGTGGTTGGTTCGGCGGTGGGCCCTGGGCAAAGTTGAAAGTGTCTGGTGGCGGAACGCCAGTATCCACCACTGGCACAGAAATTAATTCACGTTGTTGTATGTTGGGTAGCAGTGGGCCTCCGGGTCCTTGTGGAAAAGCATTCATCGGAGGAACCTAAGAATTTTTATTAAATGATATTCATGTATAGTATGGAATGTGTAAGTCACAAATTACAAAATGAATAATTAAGTTCAATTCGTTTATTGTAATTCAGAGGCTTTCTACGGTGGATTTCACAAACATTTATTTTAAGCCAGTTTTTTGTAAGCCGGTATCATATTTTCAGCTGTGGAAACGTTCTCTATGCGATTGACTGTCACTGTCAGTAGACGAATACATTTTTTAATCATTACTGTTCAAATTAGAAGTGGAGACTCAGAAGTGGTAAAAAATATATCGAAATATAAATGAATGTGTTAAATTAGTTAAATTAGAAGTGGAGCCTCAGAAGTGGTAAAAAATATATCGAAATATAAATGAATGTGTTAATAAATATTGTGCAAGAGTAAATACCAATCAAAATATCTGTAATGTAATCACAGAATCTAACCTCAAATTTTCGTTTGAGATTGTTTACACAGCTGAAAATATAATACCAGTATTACGTCAATTTAAATCGGAGATATATTTATTACCACCTTTGTGAAATCCATTGTAATAGTAATAAATATACGGTGCAGCTATAAAGATTTAAGACTAATTTTATTGTGGCAAATTGAGTAGATCTATCTATATGCGGTGAACGGTACTAAGTAGTGGCAAGCTTTCTGAGAAACTGGTGAAAATTTCATCAGTACACGTGTCTCCATTCCGTAATTATGTTTTTCGTGGAGCGTGTTTTTTATCCTCGTCACGAAAACACACATTGAACAGCGTACAGCAATTAAATTCTCTTTTAAAATCGATAAAACAGCCACGGAAACGTATTAACTGTTACAAACGACTGCATATCACGTCCAACTGCATTTCAGTGGTTCAGAAAGATTTGTGATGGCCGAGACAGTGTGAAAGATGATGAAAGGGCTGGGTATTCTCGAACAAGCCGAACGAACGAAAACCTCGAACCTGTGCACTCCACGCTGAATTCTGATCGTCAATCAGCCATCAGAATGATAGCAGACAACCATCCGTCAAATAATCACGGAAGAAAATAAATAAAAAATAAAACAGAATAATGCACCAGCCCATATCATTGTTAGACAATTCTTGGCCAGAAAAAAGTTTCCGTGTTGCACCACCCGCCGTACTCGCCTGATTTGGCTCCGGCCGACTATTCCTTATTCCAGAAAATTAAGTGCATTTAAAAGGCCGTCATATTGACAATATTTCGACCATTCAAAAAGCTGAGACGAGGGAGCTGAATGAGGTACCGGAAAAAGTCTTCGCTAAAGCCCTAAAACGAATAGCGTATCGCGCCAGCACCGTAATGATGTGGGAGGGGTGTACATTGAATAAAATTTAAAAAATTACATTCTGACTATTTACATTTACTTTCTGACCTAAGTCCTAAAACTTTATAGCCACACCGTGTGTAATAACATTGCTTTCAAAATCCCACTCTACAGAGAGAGGAATATTGTTTTTTTTTTAATACGGAATGGACTTACCCTTGGTGGAGGAGCATTGATACCCGGCCGATGACCCCCTCTAAACCCAGGAGGTCGGTGGTGCCACATTTGCGGAGCCTGTGGGTTATATTCCGGCGGTATACTCGGTCGCATATGCATAAGCGTATTAGCCCCGGGAATCACCGCAGGCGGAGGCCCCAAAATACCGTCCCCACCACCGTTAGGAGCGTAGAGAACACGACTCAAGGCGGTATCCTCGAGCACAACTGGATCCACGCCGTGGTCGTAAGGGCACATCTCGCCGCGCATGCAAAATCCTTTCTCGTCGTAGTCCCTACACCTCCGTTTATTGCCCGAATTCAGGGGTACCTGGCGGTTCTCCACTCCCGGCTGTATGATAGAAGATGGCACACTCTGGGGTATCCGCAAGTCGAGATCTGCGGCGTGATTACTGTCTTGCGTTGGGGTCGCACCGCCCGATTGTTGGGTATCGCGGTCCTTGACGTCCCCTCTGGAATCCTTTCTGTCGCGCCTCTCCATCGACCTCGACCGGCTGCGGCTGTTTGATCTCTGCGGAGGCGATCTATTCCTGTATCTCCCCCCTCTGCGAAATGTTAAATTTTTCAATTCGAGGTCTTTCGCACGAGAGAAATATAAAACCATGTGTAATAGCATTGGAAAAATGTTAATTTCTTTTAAAGGCTCAATATGGCGAATTATGAATTTACTCACCATTTTGTATCTGTTGACTTTTTCTATATTACTGAATCAAGATAAGCGTTTGAAAAATCATTTATTAATTTTTATAATTTTAAATTTTGATTCAGTTATCAAAATTAATTACAATTTTGTGATTTCTGCAAATACAATGCTTCTGTTTTTCTAAGCCAACCCTGATGAAAATAATTAGCTTCTTTAACCCTTTGACGACCAAATAGTTTTTCTGGCATAGTAACTGAGCACCGTTGAACTTATCATTCCGCGAACAACACGTTTCTTTCTATGAATAATATAAGAAGAGTCAATAGAAAATAGAAAACCAGACTTGAAAATATACTAATTATTAATTTTGACTAGAAAATTCAAGATAAAATAGATACCTACAAAAATTAAATCTGAGCCATCTCATGGTCGTTAAAAGGTTAATGCAGACAGATAAGTGGTTCATTATTTGTACCACTGAGTAACTAAAGAATATGAATTTGGTAAATGTTACAACCCGCAATGTAGCAACGGTTTAAACAAAATCGATACAGAAATTGAACCGAACGTCGAAAGGAGTTAATATCGGGTGTGTATAAATTGGCGGATAACTACACGGCAATATTCTTCCTAAAATTCTGAATGCAAAAATGTTGTATCATGCCTCATAGGCCATCAGGAGCCATTTAAAAGAAATGTACATTTGGCAACATGGCATTCACAGGCAGTCCTGTTTTTTCAATAATCCTATGATTAATTATGTGGGTTGGGTCAGAGTAGAAGAGTAATAATGATAAAGCGGGGTTTATTTACAGATGTAGATGCAAGGTAAAACAGATTATGAGTAAATAGTGTCGAGAGAAGTCTATTTTGACACGAGAGTACTAATACAAACTGATAATAACGAGAAAAGCAGAATTGACACAAAATTGGAAGTTTGAATGAATTTCTTGTGTCAAAAGTGACATAAGCGGGTGTCGACATTGCCGGCTCTACTTTTTATGAAAATAAGCTAATTAAGAAGTGTTAAAAATACAAGTTTGAGATAGAAAGGTAGCACACACTAACAAATTATTTTTAAACTAGTTATACTTCCGAAATTACAAGGTTTTCTATAATTTAATATCAACTAATAACGCATATTTAATGCTCAAACTTTGAGGACCCCGTGAAGGCTCAGGAAGCATGGTACAACATTTTAGAATTAAGATATACTGCTTAGAATTTCTGGAACAAATCATCACGTGTAGATTATCCACCAATTTATACACACCCGATATATGCTTTAGTCCAGACTAACTGTGTAATGGGTGTTTTAGTTCAAGTAATATCAGTCAGTTTTTCTTCAAATGTTGATGTGGTGTACAATGGCGGTTGGTGGTGTGATTCGTGGGTTGTGATTCAGTGAGTCAAATTGTGTTAGTGTGGTAGAGATGTATTGTCCTAACCAATCTCTACTTATGCTGGCCATACCATGGTTCACACAGCCACTGGTGGTGTACATTTGGTTTAATGTTTTGGAGGTTAAGTTAAAACACATATTCAATAATCTAAAGCCAGCCGAGTCTAAAAGGCTTATCGAACACGTGTTAATAACTAAGGGCAAAAAATAACAGTCTATTTTTCCTTCACTATAATGGATTTATATCCCTCAAAAGTAAAGTAAGCTCACCCCAGAATAACAAAAAACAAATAAATGCGTTTCCATCGTAATACAAGAAAATAAAAATCGTTTACTTACTCACAATCACTTTTTCAAACATAATTTTTCCCTCAAATTGGCAAACCAGATTTCATATATATATTTTTTTGTTACATATACGACAATATACATTTAACGCCTTATAAAAAAGTAAAGTGGTATCAAATTGTAACGGAAACTTTCGAATGTAGATCGGATTGAGTGAATTTACCTATAATTGTGTCTGGGGCTTCTAGAACGTGAACGTACACGTCCCCCGGGTGACACAGATCTCCGACGTTCGTACCTTCTGGGGGGAGATTTGTTCCTCCAGGAGCGGACGCGGTCCCTCTTGTCCCGATCCATCCGCTCGCGGTCCCTCGATTTCTCCCTCGAACGGGACCGCCTGGTTCTATCCCACGATCTGGACCTTGACCGGTTTCTGGAGGACGACCTGTGCCTAGACCTCCTGCGCAATGGTTTTTCTTCTTTATCCTATCAATTAAATAATAAATGCTTTACCTAACACGAAATGTTTTCAATACACATAAGTCTGGAGAATCACTTTTCCTATATTGCTTTATAATGAATCAAGAATACAGGCAGGCAAATCTAACTGACACGAAGTGAATATCAAAAGAGAGAGGGGTGTACTGCCGGTCAAGTACAGGCTCCGTAATAAGCAAGTAACATTTCAAAGCGCCCAAAGCTATACCATATCCACCGATAGATAGCAATATTAGATAGATATTAGCAATGTATACAAATTTGGAATAAAACCCATTTCCCCCCGCGTGTGCTATAATTATTCTACATCTACCCATAGATTAGACTTTTTTGACATCTTTAGTGACAAACACTAGAAAGTGAAAAGTACCAACACGGTAATGAAAAAAATGTAATTTTACAGATTATTGACAGTTTGTTATTGTTCTCGAGTTTTAACTATTTTTCGAATTTCAGCCAGGGAGAATGTACTGAGTGCGATTTTCGTAATAAATTACAATTACAATTTTTACATTTCCTGCAAAGTTTCTTAAGTATTACTTTTTGTGGCGAGAGTTGTTCGGCAACCTAGTGTGATTTCTGTCACTCAAGATGTCAAAAAAATCTAATCTATGGGTAGATGTAGAATAATTATAGCACACGCGGGGGGAAATTGGTTTTATTCCAAATTTGTATACATTGCTAATAATCTCACGAGATTGGCTAGCAAGTTAATTTACTTTGAAAATCCATCGCACTATCACTTTTGAAAATGAATGTACCAAGCGCGTGAACTCTTCATGAAATCTATCGAGAGCGCAGTTTAAAGGTCAATTTTGCCGCTGCGCAACGGCAAGTTATGTTTGGCGTGCTGTACTTTTAACTTAAACATTTATTTTGGGACTACAGTTTCGGTAATTCAGCAACAAAATGATAGTGTAATTTTGAATAAAATCCAGTAAATCAATTTTCTGCTGGTCATTTTTACACCAATGTTTTATTCTAAATTACAATCAAAATGTACCACGAAATAAAAGTATTTGTATTATTAAAAAAATAAAGAATAATCACTTGGTTTGTTTCAATTTAATTATTTATTTAATTCCGACTAATTTCTAATAACAGTCATTATTAAGGATAATTAATATTCCTTGATAATGACCGTTAGTCAAAACTAGTAGGAATTAAATAAATAATTAATGTGAAACAAACCAAGTGATTATTCTTTATTTTTTTATTAATACAAATATTCAATCATGTTTCAGCAAGTAATCAAACCAAAAATAAAGTAAAAGTACTTCGGATTTATCATATAAAATTTATAATTTTGCTTTAGAATAAATTTCCACAATAAACTTGGAATTGCTGAATTTTCTTTAAATGAAACTATATACCGTAGGTGGGAAATGTGCGGCCTCCGAGAGTGTCTTGTGGGGTCTTCATAAATGCACGATTGATAATTTTCGTCGAAAAATTTTTGGACTCCAAAGATTATTGGACTACTACCGACTAGAGATGGGTATCTCATGAGTGAGTCGGGATTCAAGTGACTAGTGGAAAATTACTGACTCATTCTGAGTCATGAAAGAATCAACAAGTTTCAATCGACTCTTCGCAGCGAGTCGACTTACAAAAAGAGTCATTTTGCCCATTTCTACTACCAACTCATAAACATATGTTTATGATTCATATCAGACCGCACAAGACACTCACAGAGGCCACACGCTCCCCACCCATGGAATATACCATTCGGCTGTGCAGAAATTTCCAGCCCAAAATCTGAATTGAATAAAGTCTCAACTGGGGACAGTATTTTGGGAGTAGAGTCGTTAATAAATTCATCGATTGATGATATGCTCACTGCACCAAATCGCGACATTTCAATTTCACGTATCTGACATTTGAACGAAATGTGTTCGTTTATGGATAAACATGGTGTAACCAGGGCAATACTAACGATAATTGCACCGCCTTTTTTCGTTCTAAGTGTTACTTGATTTGTTCATTTCTGAAACATGACGTATAGTGAGCTAATTTCATTGGTATTTCATAAGTCAAAAATGATCAGAAAAATTATAACAATTATAGATTATATTTTTGCAATAGGTAATTGTCATAGCATTTCACAGGCAAATGAAGTTTCCTTTGTGCCGATGTTTGGAGATACGGGAGGGTCGCAGCATTTCTCCTATTTTTTCTCTCAATATTCTTGAAAATATACATGGACCTGTGAAATACTATGACAATTACCTATTGCAAAAATATAATCTATAATTGCTATACTTTTTCTGATAATTAACAAAAACCTAACTTTTTTTATTAATGAAGAAAATATTTTCTCAACGACTAATGCATAATACTTGTTCTTCTTGTTGTATATTAAATTGAATAATAGCATAAATTCTTCACATCTTGATTTCTTACAAAGAAATCACTCTAGATTGGCCAATCACATCCTTTGATTTTTAAGAATTCACGCTAATATGAAAAAATCACATTGCTTTGAAAGTAAAAAAACCGAGAGTATCTTAGCAACCTCCTAATAAGTCGCCATTTGAAACATCAAATACACCAGTTATTTATAACGTCAAGTACACCAATATTTATTGCTGTTGTCTCGCATAATTTTTATTAATATATTTACAATAGACATTAGTAGTAATAGTGATAATGATCTAACATGTACGCCTCCTGAACTTCGAGAAATTGCACAAGCATTCGCAATGAATTTACTGCCAGAAAAGTCCAAAAATCCAAATATCAGTAATTGTAGCAACTTCACTATAACTTTTGCCAAAAAGTAAAAGTAAAATACTTATTACATACTTAGCAGGTCATATTATAATTGCATAGTTTAACATTGTAAGTGTTAATAAAAATTTGTATTAAAAACAATGATTAAGTTTATTGTAGTCGTAGAGAAATGATTTTTTATTAAAAACTGTGATTAAATTTATTGTAGTCGTAGAGAGAGTATAGTCTTCTACTTGTGTAGAATGGCTATTATTCACTTAGATGATTCCAAGACTCGCTTGCTACGCTCGTACGTTTCGGAAACTTTATCAACGTGATTAATAACCATCATTCTACGCTCGTTGAAGAATGTACTATTTTGCAAACATATATTCATACATTTTAGGGTAACATACGTTTATGACCTAAATATATTTAAATAGCAAATGACTGTTAAGTCTACTAACTACTTAATCGGCTCTGTCGCCATTGCTGGTTTTACAACGTTTTTTTGAGGTTTATAAAATCATAAAGTTTTTATAACCTCAAATAAAAAATATCTCTTATTGAAAAGTTCGTTCACAATTCAAAACAATTATGCAGATTGGAACTGTTTGTTTATTATTGCCTATCAATACTAAAATGATGAGTGAACATCATTTAGTAGTAATGGGCCCTCCGATGTGAGAAATTTTCCCCACACAAGACAGTATTCTCGTTTTACCGTAATAAGTGGTTTACAGGAACTGATATTCAGTATTCCAATCCAGCAGAAATTTAGAATTTAAAAGAATGAGTTAAGTTTACTAACTACTTAGGTAATCAACTCTCACAATTGTTGGTTTTACACTTTTTTTTAGGTTATAAAATCGTAAAGTTTTGTTATAACCTCAAATAAAAAATATAACCTCTTATTGAAAAGTTGGTTCATACTACAAAACAATTATTCAGGTTGAAACTGCTCGTTTTTTATTGCCCATTACTACTAGAATTATGGGTAAATTGACGGTGACTGAAAATCTGTGAATGGTGCTCTATGTTGTCACATCTCTGTATGCAAATCGGTGTAATTCCTTTTAAAACCAGATTGTTTCACTTTATCAGTTAGTGGTTGCAACGATTGATACTTATGCTTAGGTTAGGGTAAGATTAATACTGCGGCGAGAATAAAATGTGAACAGAGTATATTTGATATAATTGTCAAGTGCAAATTTTGTCTGTGAAAACTGTAACAAGCAAGATGCGAGTCAGTACGAAGAGTGGCTAATGGATCATGGTTACGACGATCAATAACTTAGAAGAGTATGATAGTGCACCTTACGGAGATATCGAAATACGCAAGAAAGAGTGTGTCGGCCACACACAGTGGTGGTAACATTGTTAACATTGCTACCAATATTGCGACATGTACTTTCAACTGGGGAGCCAAATCGTATCTTCAAGTTGTAGGCATCTTGGGCATCACTGTGGGAAGGAATGCACGTCAACAATGTGAGATCGAGGATGCGGGCCGCATAGTCAAAGCTGCGAAGCATACGTACAGCACAATAGTGCTCGTGGGAGCTATTGTGTAAAAGCGGACCCAAAATTTGGACCGAAGTAAACGCAACAACTTCAGTTCCAATAAAACAAACTAAATAGTTATTTAAGCAACTGCCGAGAATGTTAATTGTCATTACGTTCCGTGTTGCTTAATAATTTTTTTCCGCTACCGGACATATAATACTTAAAAAATATCATAAATGATTCTAAAACACACTATAAAATTTTTATAGTCACCTAGGTGTCCTATGGCAACCCAGCAACTGAGAAAACAATGTCGAATTTTGTTTGTGTCAATCCAGTGACAGTTTTTGCGGGCATGGATACAAACGAAGCTGCGAATATTGCGTGTTAGAACCTGTTACCGACAAAATCGAAAAAGGTGTTACAACTCTTTTAAGCAGTGGTTATGTGAAAATGTTGCCAATGCTATAGGTATAGACGAAAATGTGTTGCTCGCCTATATGTTGGAGAGTTACGTTTCTGTTTATTATTTTCCTAGGTCCTAAGTAAAAAATTAAGTTCCGTCGTCAAGGACAACAAACACCACGAATGTTATCAGCCACTTACGGTACCTGTAACCATGAATGCAATGCTTAGTTACGTTGTCGGTAGCGGAAAAATAAAATTAAGCTACTACGGGTGAAATTACTAGTTGGTCTAAAAGGGGGGCAACCTTAACCTCACCCTAACCTAAGCATAAGTACCAATCGTTGCAATCACTAACTGGTAAGTGAAGACAATCTGGTTTTGAAAGAAATTACACCTATTTGCATAAAGAGACTTGACAACATAGTGCACCAAGTGAGTCCGCCTTTGCACAATAGCGCCCAAGGATTCATTCTGAGGAGGCAGCCCCAAATTGCAATTACGTATACTGCGAGTGCTCTGGAGTGATTACGATATGGCCCTGGAATCGCCGATTAACGATAAGTTATAAAGAAATCTCGATCAGATCACAATTTTTGAAAACTCACTTTTTGTGTAAATTTCCGTAATGTTTGATATATGAAGAATATTGTCTGTGAATTTCATGTTGAAATCAAGGCTGACGAGTCATTTCTTCATACGAGATCATTTTGAAACATTTTTTCAGTCGGTGCCAGTAATATCTCAAAAACAGCTAAACCGATTACTTTGAAATTTGGACACAATGTCGTGTAATACTTTCTCCTGTATACTACATAGGATCTTTTTTTTACTCAGCCACTTTTTTTTTAAATTAAATCTCAAATGTCGAAAATTTCAGTCAAAACTCTAGGTGCAGGTTCAAAT
This sequence comes from Ocypus olens, assembly GCA_910593695.2. Taxonomy (NCBI): domain Eukaryota; kingdom Metazoa; phylum Arthropoda; class Insecta; order Coleoptera; family Staphylinidae; genus Ocypus; species Ocypus olens. The sequence goes on from OU343061.1 coordinate 12,067,891, forward strand.
GATCACTGTTTCATTTAAAAAAAAAACTGCCTTGTGTATTTTAAGCATCAGTTGTGTTTTTGTGTTTTAGATCAGGAATCACTGACACCGCAGCGAGAACAATGACTTCCTCCGGCCATAATACCTACGCTTTGGGCATATTAATATGTAATAAAAAAATTATGAACATTCTAAAATACACATATGTTATAATAAACAAAACCCGGATTATGGGGTAATAATAGAATTTAAGAAAAAATATCCCGAAACGCAGCACCTAATTTTTCCTACCTCTCCTTAATTGCCATGAGACATGTCCCACAATTTTAACTAGGCAGTGTGATATTACATGCTGGGCTTGCTTTCATTTGAGGACTTGTGAAACACCCGGGGTCTCTCCCTTTAAAAATTTTTTTCGTTTAAAAAAACATAGCTGTCCATTCTACATTTCATATTACAAATCTCTAAGGGAAATATATTTTATTCGGTTTATGTGTATTGCAAAAACATCATAAACAAATTTACTACACTGTAAAGTGAACAAACCATAAAAGTTTTTTTAACAACAAACATTTTTTAACTAAATAGGAAAATCCACAATTAATTAAAGTATAGTGAATTTTCCACTCCAGTATAATTATGGATTATTAAGTAGTGAAAGTCGCAACCATCCTCACGAGAATGTGCTGTTGGTAGTTTGAAGAAATTCACTTACATTTTCAATTTTTTTCACTTCTTTTTTAACGACTTCCACCACGATGACCTCCTTCTCTTTTATGGTCCCCTTGCCGTTTAAGGTCTCGGTCAGGTTGGCAGCAATTTCACAGACTGGTATCACTGCCTTGGCTGGTAGCTTTACGGCAGCTATCTCTGTCTTAACTACATTAGGATTTGGTGGGTTCGTGTTGGGAATGACGGGCGTTATGTAGTCCTGGGTATCCAGTGTTTTGAATAGTTGATTAACGAATTGTTCAGTTTCTGTAATTATAAAAATTATAAGCACATTAAAAAAAAATGTATATAACTTTTCTAAAATTAAATTTGATTGTATGGAAGATCATCATCTAATTAAAATAATAAGTCTTAAAAAAATTAATTTTGCAGAATTAAGAATAGGTTTAATATTCATGTATTTGGCTACTTTTCGTCTTTATTTAATTTAAAAGATATAACTGTTTAAAGTCTTCAATAACATCACAACTTTTTCATGACAATAATCATACTTAAATGATCAATTATACAGAGTGTATAATAATCGGAATGTTTTAAATTTCCTTTTAACAAATTATTCAGCATTAAAATATGCAACTTTGGCTTAATTTAATCAACTCTATCTCTTGGGTAGAAAAATATTTTTACCCCTCTGCGGGGCAAGGAAAGTTAGTTTTGGGCAGACATATCTGACGAGTAAGGGCCTTTTCTCCCACTATTTATAGGTGTCTCGAGGTTTAGATAATTTAATTCCGATGCAGTTTCGAAAAGCATCAGTTAAAACAGCTGAATTTAAGGTCCAAATGCGTTGTAATATCGTGAGCAACAATGTTTGCAGACAATTTAAATTTCCCATCGAAAAATCTGGGGAATTTTATCAATCCAAGTTCATGCCAAGGAAAAATTAATAATATAGAGTAACTAGATTTGACACTTGTTTAATCGGACAGCGTCGTGCGTCTTTTTTTGGCATTGTGTTCATATAATGAAGGATAATATAAAAATATAAAAAGTTTGTATTTCAACCACAGCACCCAATAAAAAAAAACCGTTACTATTATTTTTTCGCAAATCAATTTATAAAAACTTACCACCTTGTAGAAATACTTCCAACTGATTCACCATGCTCTGTCTGAGAACTTCAGGTGATTTGTCCTTTTTCACTAAAGCTATTACGTATTTGGCCAAAGCACTTGGGTCTGCCTCACAGCTATAACAAAAAGAAAAGAAACTTATTAACATAGTAATAGAAACTGTAGCAAACATAATTAAGGTTACAAACAGAACTTTCTTAATGCTCAGTTAACACGTTGAGCGCCACGCCGATTTTGAAGGCAGTCCCCGTCAGGCCACGCGTGCCACTTAGAAGCGCTGATATTGTAGGCCAATGTCTCTTATTGCAGTAGAAGAGTGTTTACGTTTAGAACGAGACACCTATAGGCATTGATTCATTAGACACTTAATGTAATCCTATAATGTGTCAAAATGAAGTAAATTTTGAATACATTTTCTGCATTTCATAAAACAGTGTAAATTTTATAGTTCTATATCATGTTATATGCTGTCAGTCAGCGGTGGTTGTCGCGGCCTATTTGAAAGGTCAGTGTCAGCCAGCAGTGGCAGACGCAGCCTAATGTGATTTCAGTGTCAGCCAATAGTGGTTGACACGGCCTAAATGTAATTTCATTGTCAGCCACCTCTGGTTGACACGGCCTAAACGGAAAGTCCAGTGTCAGCCACCGATGGCTGACGCGGCGCTCAACGTGTTAACTGATGTACTTCTTTTTAATCGCATATTGAGAAACTATTGTCAATATCAAAAAAGAAAATTATCAAGTAACAATTCAGTAATAAATAACATGGATATCAAAGGCATTCGCAAGAATTTTTTTTTAATAAATATTAGAAATAGGAGGTGCATTGGGCAGTTCTGATTAGAGATGGGTAACTCATGAGTGAGTCGACTCATGGGATGAGTCAATTAGTCCAGTGACTCGTGGCTGAAATGAGTGACTCAAAATGAGTCATGAATGTTTGTAACAGTGTGTAAAAATACAAATTTGAATGAGTTAACTCTTTGCTAGTAAACAAGGTTAACAGCTGATAAAATATACATCTATGCAGATGAGGACTTTTTTTTTGCTCGTCACTTTTTTCCAGACAAACCTTTTACTTATTGCAAAAAGTCAAGAGTCGACTCTTTCCCAGAAGCCAACTCGCAAAAAAGAGTCTTTTCACCCATCTCTACTTCTGATTCATTTTTTTTATCTATTGACTTTGGATGTAAAATGATGATCACATTGAACTAGCGTCGAGTCAGTGAAGTTGAAAATATGAAAGTCATTTTGAGTCACGACTCAGTGCCGAATGGATGATTTAAAGATTTCGAAGTTTGTTGTCTTTATTTGTGGGAAATTTTGAAAGTGAAGACCTTTTTTTAGCTCTTCACTTTATGCCGGAGATGATTTTCATTAAGTTGACTCTTTAAAAGTATGTAAAGATATTAGAGGAATTTTGAAAGAGAGGACCTTTTTTTTAGATCATCAATTTATGTAGGGGACATTTTAAAGTAATTATGAATTTCAAAAGTGAGAACCTTTTTTGTTTTGTTTTGGTGTTTGCTTTTTTGGGTTGATGAAATGATCTGATGAGATGAATCTTTTAAATGAACCAGATGATGATATTGAAGTATGTGCAGATTGTAAGAAGCGAGGACCTTTCTTTTAGCTGTTTACTGTACATAGGGAACTTTGGCACTCCACTTTATGCACAGGAACATATTGGAACACTTTTGAATGTTAGGACCTTTTTAGCTCTTCACTTTATGTAGATACAAGATGTTTTTACAATGAGCCGACTCTTTAAAAACATGTAATTGAGAATTGGAGAAATTTCGAAAATAACAATTATTTAGTTTTGTTAATTTGAAATTTCGAAAACGGTGGGGGGAGGTAATCTTGGTCCGGCTCAAAATATTTACAATTTTCGGGCTTTTTTCCACACGCTACTACTATGATAATCCAAAATGCAAAAGGCAGAGGCTCTCTCCAAATGAATCGCCACGAAGTACTGCTAAGCCAGGTTTACACCCCAAAAAGACCCTTTTGTGTGTTTGGTGGAGTATTTGCTGAAACCTGGACAGACTGTGAATGCAGACCTCTACTATGAGCAATTAAATCATGTAAATAAATCTTTAATTGAAAAGATTGTCAACAGAAAAGGCGTTATTCTGCAACACGATAGATAATGCAAGACTGCAGTGCGCAAGACGAACCCTGCAAAAAAATTAATGAATTGGGGTGAGAGGTACTGCCTCACCCACCATACTCGCCTGATGTTACACCATCGGTTTTCCATTTATTCCAATTGCTTCAACACCTTCTAAGTGTCAAAAGATTTGCAAATTTGGATGATATCCAAAATGCCCTGTGTATACCAATCCAAAAACCAATTGATTTTTATCAATCCGGCATTGAAAATTTGCACACTAGATGGCAAAAGGTTGTTGATAATGAGGGTGAGGTGATATATGTTCATTAAAAAAAACCTCAAGTGTGCCATGACTTTTTCGTTTTAAAAACTTCAGTTGGCACACTTGTTGGGAATTGACATATAAACGTCAGATCTTTCTAGAAGTTACAATTATTCCATGCTCACAATGGTTTACAGCAACCAGCAAAAAACGTTTCTAATTGAAAGTTATTTCCGAAGTGGCATTAAAGTGGATGGAAATTGGGTGTATTCATTCGACGCACCTTTAGCAGAGTATCAGGAAGAATTTCCTAACGTGCCCATTATTTATGATGAATTTTAAAATACCTTATCACGATCTGTTGTATTATTTCGTGAAACAGGTAGTATTCTCCGTAAACCAGGAAGTGGTAGACCAGTTAAACGAACTCAAAATGCTATTAACACAGAAATTTTGGAAGATGAACCTACGACTTCTCTGCGACATTTGTCACAGCAAATGAATTTATCGGTAGGAACATGCCACAAGCTTCTACGAAAAGATTTGCAAGTATACCCTTATCGCATAACATCGGTATAAGAGTTACCTATTGATTACTCCAGACGACTGGAATTTTGTCAGTGGTTTTTACAAAATGTAAACGAGGATGTTTTACAAATTACTTTTTTTACCGATGAAACTTGGTTTTACAAGGATGGGTACATTAATTCCCAAACTATGAGAATTTGGTCGGATGAAATTGCTCGTATATATCGAGAGAAACCACTACATCCAGAGAAAGTTGGCGTTTGGGCAGCGATTAGTGGGAGAAGATTAGTTGGACCGATATTCTTTGAAGGTAAAATCCTATTTTTATTATTAATAATAAAAATTCAATAACCGTGCATTCATTTTAGGTACGATAACTGGAAACCGTTATAGTACAGAAATTTTATTGCCTTTCATAAATGAATTAAATGATGACGAACTGCAAAGTGGATATTTTCATCAAGACGCAGCAACTCCTCATTGCACAGTGGATAATTTGGCCATTTTGGAGGCATTTTTTGAGGACCGAATAAGTTGAAATGCAACCCTGGCCAACCCGTTCATGCGATTTAACACCATGCGATTTTTTCTTGTGGCCATACCTGAAAAATTGTATTTATTCACAACCAATATACAATTTAGAAGACATGCTGCAACGAATTCGAGATAAATTTATAGAAATTAACAATAATCCAGTGTTGTTGCGGAGCGTAATGGAGGGTGTGCGACGAAGAGTTCAGGCTTGTGTTCAAGAAGAAGGAAGGCACATACAACATTTAATATAATTTTATAGTGAAAAATTTAACATATCTATAAATTGACTACAGTTTATTTCATTTTGGGAAGTAACATAACCTCAATACGTGTAACCAACTTAAATTTTTAAAATTAAAAAATCATGGCACACTTTTTGGCAGGTTTTTTTTTAATGAACATACTTTATACTTTGACTATATACTAATGGACTGCTAGCGCTGCTTCATGTGTGTCTCCAAGCAACGGAGGCGCGGCGGGACCCTAAATGGTTGCGGTGCGTTACTAAATTGGTAGCTATTTTGTGTCTATGACATGACTCTATGAGCTCGCATTGCATATTGTAATACCCTGCAATTTATTCACCCCTTTGAATATATAAACATTTATATTGTCAAATATTCACACTATCAAAATATTGCTATGCGAAAGGCTGCAATAACGGGGAATAGCAGCATTAGTATATAGTCAAAGACTTTATATCATTGATTAAAAATAAAAGCTCGTTAAAAATGTATGTGTTTGAATTTAATGTAAGAAAACGACATTAATTTCCGGTCCCCCTGATAAAAATCAATTTTTAAAGCAGTTAAGCACAAGTTGAAGTACAAAACAACATCTCTGCAAAAAATCTTACATCCACAATTAATTGATAATAAAATATGGCTTCTCAAAAAAAGTATTTTTTGGGAAAATGGCAAATATCTCGAAATTTGCTATTGGTGATGGTACATTAAAATATTATAGAATTATTACCAAAATTAAAAAATTAAATAATATATAATAGGGTATTCAAAATTGCATCAGATACCACTTTTGTGGTACACCCTATATAAGAAAATATGTTAAGGTAACTTCTGTATTTAAACTTTTTTCTATTTTCTATACTCCGCCGTTGTCTATCACCCGAGAACACACTAATCGGACACCTCATATAATCAATCAGCTAAACATTAAGATGTTAACTTCTTGATACTTCTTGAAAATTAATAAATGTGTTATTAAGAATAATAAACAAACTGTTTATTTTTTTCATTTAAATCCACTATTTCGTTTCAATAAATCATAAATACCATAAAAAAGTCTTTACTTTCACTCTTAATAACAGCACTTTTTGGATCAAGTTCAAATGCTGGTTTCGAGCATCTAGTATGTCCGACAAAATAGTACAAGGTCGTGTGAGTGACTAAACTGTTGTATGAGTCATCTCTACCCAACAATTAAAAAAAACATTGAAATGAAAACAAAACCATATGAGCTATTTGATTTCAGTTTGTTTAGGCCGAGTTCTTTTAAAAACGTATAAATTAAAAAAATATATATAAAACTTATTCAGTTGCAATGAAAAAATAAGATATTTTTATGGCCGGTATTACAGATGTCAGTTAAATTTATTTGAAGATTACATTTAAATGAAGTTTGGTTATATGCAATATACATGTAACACAAAAACGTCAATTAGAATTTAATCTTCAATTAAATTTAAATGACCTAATGCCTATTTGCACCGCACTCGGTTAAAATTTATGATTACTAAATCAATGATTAAGTTAATCATGCCGCTCCGTTTGCGCCGCCCATCGGTTAGTATCCGATGATTAAATGGTTGTGTGCAAAATAACGGTTGGCAATTTGTGGGGTTATTTTATTTTCTGGGGTGGGTGCCACTGAAATTGACGCCTTTGCGCATTCTTCAGATGCCAAATTAACAGCTGTTTACAGTTTCCTATTATTTAGAAAATCTATTTTATGTTCAAATGTTCAATTACTTGCAACAAATTGAATGTGAATTGTTTGCTTAATCCATACCTTCTCCTAAAACACGCTCCATCTAATATATCAAAATTTTTAATTCGCATATTCACTTAGATTGGCATACCGACATTTAAATCTAGCGCTTGAATAAATAAAATCAATTGTATTTGATCTCCGTAATGATTTTATATCATCTAACATCGTCCTCAATGTAATAAACCTTCATGTTCCTTTATTTTTAACACGAACGCACTTGTATTTCCTTAACCGACTTCCTAAACGCCCAAACTCGGATGGTTAAAAATTGGGACTTTAACCCGACTTTAATCAATGATTAAATGGCGGTGCAAAGGGATTAACTTATAATCACTGATTATAGAGTTAACCGGGTGTGGTGCAAACGGGCATCAGTCTTCTACAATTTGAATCTTACAGACTTTATTCTAGTCACACTCAAATTGTAGAAAATGAGAATTATCGTATTTTTCATTGTAATTTTATTTTATAGCATGATAATAACTCCTTAATAATGAGTTGCGTTGAGATACATTTAACACCAGCGTGAAAATTTTGCTGTGTTATAAATAAATGATGTCGAGAAGCTGCCGAAAAAAAAACACTTTGGGGAAAAATTAGGTGAAAATTATTAAAGGAGGTTATCATGTTAATGAAGAAGAGGCAAAAGACTGCGATGATTATTGCAAACTTTGTAAAAATAACGCAAATTTAGGGGTCTAGTTTATTCAAGCAGGCGCAGACAGCCAACTACCTATACTATTTGGTAATATACAGGATGTCTTGTTTTGAGTGTGCCAAACGAAAACACGAAGTAGATAATGTTATTCTGAACAGAAAAGTTCAAATAAACATGTGTTCGATTTCTTACCATTATCGAGATAAATAATCTTAAAGATTTTTCTATCGTAAAAAATTCTTACAAATTTTGAGTATAAATTTACAAGATTGCCATGAATTTAAACAAAAATATTTGAGCAGATTAATGTTTATACAAAAATAATAGCCAAACAGTTACAGCAATTACTATAATTTTTACGATTTTCCAAGAAGTGGCAAACATTTTTAACTTGTGGGAACACAAGCACGGTCGATCAAATTTATCGTTTATGGATCATTAATTTAAACGAATAAAACAATGTTATTGTTTTTTGGGTTCAAGATTATATTTCGTGATGGCAAAAAACAATGCAATATAAGTAAAAATCCCATCAATTTGACCGTGACACATGTTCTCGCAGGTTAATAATATGAATGCAATAATCAATTTAATTTTATTAAGTCATAAAAAGTAAATGTTCAATTTGCGCCCTATGTGCACTAATGCAACAATTACATCGCCAGCTAAAGGAATGATACATTCTTGTCACATAAACATACACTACATCAGCATATTCGGAATTATACGAAATCACAATTAGCAAACTGGCCAAGCAAATTGTGTAAACAATTGGCAACAGTAATTGCATAAGTGCATTGGAAATTATCGGTAACAAGTTTGTGCGATTTTGACAAACGAAGTCGTATTGTTGCCCTTCCGGGCTCGGGACTGTTGCCTAAAACAATGCGACTGAGGCATGCTACGTTTGGCGGGATATAGTCAACTAAACATTAACTTATTCAAATACTAAGCTAAAGCTGGGAATGAGTCACTTCCCAACTGTTTTGAAGGGTACAAAGGCACAGATTACTAACCGATTGTGAGTAAAGAAAATAATGTACCAAGTGTGTAAATATGAAACCGGAATTTGCCCATAGATGGCTCTAGCTGTCAATGTACTTCCTATCAAACCGCGCCATTGGCGCCATTTCCTTGTAGGGTTGTAGAGGCATCTGATAAAGATTTGCAACTCACAACAATACTAGTTTCATACAACAGCATAGTTTGTAATTGAATTGAACATGTCAGATTTCGTGCCTGGAAACTACGATATGCGCTCAACATTGATTTTCTGTTATCATTTGAAGAAAACTGCTGCAGAATTGCATCGAATGCTTGTCGAGCTTACGGTGAGGATGCTCTTAGTAAATCACGGTGCTTTGAGTGGTCTACAAAATTCAAAAATGTCGATTTTGCTGTCAGAAACAAAGAACGCGGAAGATCACCGGAAAAGTTTGAAGACAGCGAATTGCAAGCATTGTTGGATGAGGACGACGCTCAAACGCGTCAGATCAATTAAACGTGACTCGAGATGCCGTCTCAAAACTTTTGCAAGCCATGGGGAATTTTTGATTTGATTTTGTTTCATGATAATATGCATCATCACACACAGCAAAACTGATGAAGGAAACAATTGAGGCATTAGAAATTCTTTCGCATACAGTTTACTCATTAGATTTGGCTCTATTCAAGAATACACAAGAATATTAAGTAATCATCAACCATTAATATTATAATTGTATCTTATGTTAAGCATAAAGCAAACGCTAAAAGTAAACACCCACTTCTGGTTCTCAACATTTTTTCAAAAGCCCTTCAACTCTTCGTTACCTCTGCATTGATTTCTATCCCCTTACATGCGATTGATACCACTATACCATGAGATCAAAACGTAGAAAATAGTTGACGTGACATTACACAAAAATCTCTATAATAATTCAAATATTATTTTGGTTGCATGTGCACTTTGTTTATTTAGAGTTACTTGTTTTGAAAAACCATGGTTTGCATTTTGAGCATTTATTGTAATTCAAAAATAAATTTAAGCTTAATTCTCCTGTTGATTTATTTAAATTTTTCCATCCCAAAATTCCTATGCATAGTGATGCCATTGAACTTCTGTTAGTTATCTCATTTTTAAGGGCTGCCAACTACTTTTTACTTGCCAACCGTCATTTATGAAATGTGATCATTCTTACCGTTCCCTGTTGTCTCTGTAACAGTTTTAAGATAGATCAAAATAATGAAGAGTCTATTAAATGTAAGTCATAGATAAAGTAGAGTATACAACTTGCAATAATGGTTGTTATTGACTCCTTGTATAATCTACTAGTATTTGGCAAGATTTTCAATACAAGTAATAAATTTATACGTAAAATTAAAATAAAATTAAATAATGTCAAATAGTCACTGAAATAATGGCTCTCTCGCTACCTTAGATGCCCTAGTGGGCGATTTTTGTTTTACTACAATTTAAAAATTTTGTGTAATTTCAATTCAAACGTAAGTAACGCAAATTTTACCATTACAATTATGAATGAGTCAACATGTAAAATGGCAACTTAAGCAAATTTCACGTTAAACGTGAATTCAAAAATTACGTATCTGCAAATTGCATTTATAATTGCCCTACAAATTTCATAACATTGAGGTTATGTCAGCGATGCCCTATCAGTGCATCCATCGACGGACATCCTGCCCCCGAAAAAAGCAACCGACGGGGCCGCACCGTTAAAAGTTGGCGAATTACGCGCGAAAGCAGTTAAAAAGGGGTTGGGCTGGAGGGTAAGCGTCGTGAAATATGTGTACGTACATGGGCTTTAAGACGGCCGTCAGCCAAGTCTTGAATGCGTCAGGGTCCTCGATGTGCATGTTTTCCTTGTAGCAAATGATGACCCCCTTGTCGCGCGACACTTTATAACCGTTTATAGTTCAAAAATCTCGGGAATAAAACTGTGCACACGGTAGAGACGACTCTTACTCGGTCACTTTCTTGGGAGGTAGAAATTTACTAACAATAGGTGCCAACTTGAGGGGCGGGAATTATTTTAGTTCCGCGCAGTGGAAAAAATAAATGTCACTATTTTTACATGTACGCACCAACACGGATTCTAAATTTGTACGGTTTTGCCCGGTTGGTTTGTTTACCAACACGTATTCACGTGTGGTGGGTTTAAAAATGTTCTCGATTGGATTTGCTGGTTTTGTAGAGAATCCATGAGCATTTGTAATGTATTGCTACGACAGTTGAATTGTAAATTTGGAACCACCCACTACAATAGTCGCATTTATTCTATGCAAAAACTACTGCTATTTTAGTTTTTATTTCCGTATTTTAAACGTCCCAATTAAGCCATTGATTATAATATTCACGATTAATATTATAAATAAACACTATTAAGTCATAAACTTACAGTATGCCGCAGTGACGGTTCGCGGGGTTTTTTCTGGTACGGCTGAGGAACAAGAGGTGGTAATACAGATAGGTGCGGCCACGCAGCCAGCCGTCTCTGCAACTGACCCTACCTATCTGTATTACCACCTCTTGTTCCTCGGCCGTACCAGAAAAAAAAAACCCGCGAACCGTCACTGGACTATGCCGGAAGAATGTCGTTATGGATAACCAATTCGACAATGCCGTAAACATCATAATGTTACTTAGTCGACCACCAAATAATGTGGTCGATAATTTATGATGTTCTTATCTTGCAATATTTATTCAATTATTAAACGAACCAGTGATAGGGTCGGTTGCAGATATGGCAGGTTGCGTGACCGCACCTATCTGTATTACCACCTCTGCTACCTCGGCCACACAAAAAAAAACCGCAAGCCGTAACTGCCAGCATCTGAGCAATTGTTTGAAAAAGGTCTTACCTTTGACTATATACTAATGGACTGCTATTCCCATATGATCACTGCTCCAAAAGTTGTCCACGAGCTGGAGCCCGATATAAGTCCCGCCCCGGAGCCGAAAATGGAGCGTAATTTAAAAACCGGAAAGCAAAAAAATATTTCCCGATGTATTCATCAGCAACGTAAAGAATGCAAATGCGAGCATACTTCGGCAACTCGGGTCCACTTTCCTGCCTGTTCTTTACAAGCAAAGCATCAACACATAATTTGCGAAGTTCCGGATTTGATGGAAATCTAATACAGAATTTTAGGTTATAAGTCACTGACGTGTACATCAGCTGACGAGTATTATAACCGCGTTGGCATATATACGTGGACGTATTGCAGCCTTTCGCATAGCAATATTTTGACATAGTGTGAATATTTGACAATATAAATGTTTATATATTCAAAGGTGTGAATAAATTGCAGGGTATCACAATATACAATGCGAGCTCATAGAGTCATATGTCATAGACACAAAATAGCTACCAATTTAGTAACATACCGCAACCATTTAGGGTCCCGCCGCGCCACCGTTGCTTGGAGACACACATGAAGCGGCGCTAGCAGTCCAATAGGATATAGTCAAAGGGTCTTACCTACCAAACCAGAGCAAATAACTTTAGAACAGTTGCAATTGCAATCATTAATGAGGCTCCTTGTTGTATTCCCTTTTTTACAGGGGTGGGTACTCCGGGATATGTAAAAGTAGTATTGCAACTCAATTCGTAATATAATAGATTTTGAGACATTCATAATAATCGGACATGCCTAGGGGTCGCGAAGTGTTAATTTTATTTTATTACATTTTGGGAGGCCGTGGAGTTAAAAACATTGAAAAACACTACCTTTACCTTACATCTTGAATATACTTACGAAATTTAGGGTGGTTATTAAGAGTATTACGTGGTTGTGGTAAAATCAGGAACAGAGTGCTCGTAAAATTAATACCAACTTCTCACCTGTTTTTTTCGTGGCTTCTTGTACAGTTTTTATGGAATTTTGACTCCACTTACGAATGCGGGTACCAGCGGCGGCTCGTGGATGTTCGGCGAGGAGGCTACGGAAAAACAAATTGACTAAAACAGCAGCGGAATATTTGTTTCCTCTATAAGTAAATAGTGCAGCACGAGCGGCATCTCCGTCTTAGCCTCCTCTACGAAGATCCACGAGCCGTCACTGACGGGTACGGTTAAAAGAGAGAGGAAGTCACAATACGTTGGCTGTTGGAGGAGCCACCTTACCTTTTTTTATAAAGATTATAATTTTGCCAGGGAACAGACCTACTAGGTCGGTCGTATTAACCAGAGCAGGGTAGTGGCAGAAGATATGTTTAGATGACTCTGCTGCCCGGTACAATTTCTGTACGTAAAATTAAACCATAATTGACTTTTTGGTTTTTATCGAACTTCTTCGGAAGTAGTCGGAATATTTTAAAATTATTTTTAACAAATTATTCAGCGTTAAAATACGCAACTTTGTCTTAATTTATCCAACTCTCTATTTCTGAAATAACAATGCTAATACGTCGAATTTGTAACACCCTGTATACTATATTTGTATCTTATATTCTATCATTTATAAAGAAATTTATGTTCAGCATCCACATCCTGATAGCCACCCCCCTGGGTGCGCGCCTGGATTTACAAAATAGTGAAGTCTTTATAGCGCGTATTTTTAATCCAGCATCGGTGACTCCCGTGAACATTCGACTACAATCGTAATAAAACCGTGCGACCGCATTATTGCTAAAAATGGTCATACAGCGTGCACTACATTCGACTAGATTTAACTCGCCACCTTCATAGATGTGCCCCTTCCATGATTGGCGAATCCAGCGCCATTTGGTGCTCCGGAAAATTGTGCTAAATTAATTATATTAGCCCGTATGAGCAGTACATGTTTGGTATTTGTTATTAAAAACGATGGATTTGGGAATAGTTAAGCAGATTGATGAAATCGATGGCTTGGAGGTTAATGATTTTATTAATTTTGGTTTGTTTACCTCGTCCAATAATAAGAAATAATAATAATAGTATGTTATACTTCATTTAATAACCAGGCGGACTAAATCAAATTATTGCCGCCAAAATACGTTGTTGTGATTGGCTAAACCGGCGCCGTTTCTACACAGGCCCAAATTGCTGAAAACAGTAATGGCCGTTGTTATGATCAGCTGATCTCGAACCGATCCTTGTGTCCCACCGATTTTACGCGTTTCTGCTCAGTTTTTGTGTTTCTAGCCAGTTATTTCTCTCATTGATAGTGTAAGAATTGATTCCTCTTATCCCGCGATTTTCTTGGAAATAGTTATTTTATTTTAACTATGGATATATAGCCAACACAAGTTTGGTGTCATTTTCGCCCCCCCCAAGAAACGGAAATGGTTGGATTTTAGAGCATTAACGCTCGAGGAAAAACAATTCAAAATTATCTTATATAGAGTTTTAATACAAGAGACTTTAAAACCTACTTCCGTTGTACGCACAATTTTCGATTCATTAGGTAAGTGTGGCACGTTCACACAATTAGGGAGTGTAAGGAGATTGGGGCAGTAACAAGTCCCAAACATCTTGAAGGACGTCCAGCTACAGAAGATATCTACAATGAAAGCAGCAAAAATTCTGTGTGTTATGAGTTGATATAATTGTTGAATGAATGTTATGGATAAACGAATTTGAAATGATTTTATTTTTACCGCCAAAACATGTCTGGTTATTTTTCTGGTAACTTTTTATAGTGTAAATGCGGCTTTCGCGTTTAGTCCGCCTGGTTATTAAATGAGGTATAGTTAGCATTTAGTATTCATATTTACCGCGCATTTGTTTCCTCTGTTCTCAATAGAACGACGTAAAATAACCAAAAAAGAACTGAAAATCCCTAGAAAAACGTGTGCTCTCTATAATAATACTGCGTGGTCGATAGATGCTTAATCAGCCGACCGTGCAACAGAAATACTCTGATTAAAGTTAATCATGATTAAAATTTAATCATGATTAAGTTCTGCGGTGCAAGTGGGCATAAATATTTTAATTCAAAAACACTTGGTTTTACTTGTTTTACAATTTATATTAATTAAACATTATACTTCCACAAGTTTTGTGCATTCTCCTTTCGAGAATGTTCGTGTGAACAAATCTAGTTGGGCAAGTTGTATAATATTTATTGTACTTAATACAAATAGTAAAACATGGCGATTTTGTTTACCAATATTTACCTTGTTAATAACGTTTCATCTGGTGATGTACACATATATTTTGTACATATTGTACTATGAGGCTAACACAAGAAATGATTGTTTTATTCGTCCTCGATTTCCGCACTGTTTGATATTCTACGTTTCAAGTAACACGGGGAATTACACGGCATGTAGATAAATTTTACCCGAAAAGCGCTGTCTAGTGTTAGCAACAAACATAATTTACAGAAATCCATCGAATTTTTATGGTGGCGCCATCCAATATTAGCGACGTAAAGCTCGATTTCTTATGCCCTGTTTCCCACATTTCTTGCCATATGCCGATTTTGTGTTTGCGAACCCAAGTTGAACCTAACCGCACTCGTTTTGCCGACAAAAATTCAAATTAGTTACAAAAAATCCAATGTATGTTCCATATATTATTAAGTTAATACACACATATACACCATTACTTAAAAGTAACAGAAGTGTATTGGAATACTCTTATCTAGGGGCGCAGAATCATCCTAGGTAAAAAAAGGCGTAAAATATGAAAGTTTGTCGATCACAACATTAAGCTGATAAAAACGTTTGGATATGTAAATAAAACAAATATAAAAAGGTATTATAAATATTTTTTTTCAAATACTTAATATAACAGAGCTACCTAATCAATTGAATAAATATATAATGAATACGAAAATCAGTCATCTCGACAATGCAATCCATGCATTAATTAATCTCCCATGATATAATAATACTTATTGTAAATATAAGTAAAAATATCGGCAAAATAGTTGCCCTATATATAAAAAAAAATACATGCGTAAATCATCCAACAGGGATGAAAAGCCTCCTTGGACATCAATTGAAAATTTCATCAATTAAATTCCGCTTTCTGCAACAAAACAAAAACTTGTATAGTTCGTAAATCAAACTAAAATATTTTTAAATTTAAGTTGTAACTATAATATACAGTTTTATCTATTTGTCATCCTCTGCATATTTCAATTATAGTAAGCAGTGGTGACTGATGGGGCAAGGGACTAGTTATAACTTTTTACTTTCTCCGTTACGAAGTATGAGAAAGTATTGTGATTTTGATTGTGATTTTTTTTTCCAAAAATTTTTTTTACGGAAATATCCGTTTTGGGGTCCCTAGATGCCATTTAAACAATTTCTGGAAAAAAAAATTGTGTCTGTGTGTGTGTGTATATGTGTGTGTATGTGTATGTGTGTGTGTATGTGTGTGTGTATGTGTGTGTGTGTGTGTGTGTGTATGTGTGTCTGTCTGTGTGCGCTATATCTCAAAAACTAATACAGCAATTGATATGAAACTTCCAACATACATCTAATTTGATAATCTGAAGAACTGAAAAGCTTTTGGTAAAATTTCGTACAGCGGAAGTGGGTGTTTACCTTAACTGTTTTTTGTTTTTTGCCAATATTTTCTTAAATATGAAAAATATCACAAAAACATTTAAACAAACATTAAAGACAACAAAGAAATAAACATCTTTTGCTTGAAAATATTTTTCATAAAATCATTGCTATTCGAGAAAAAAATTTCTTAATTTTTTTTCAATTTTTGGTTTATAATTATGAAACGATAGTAGTTACAGCAAATTTGTGTGAATAATAATTGTAGAGAATACCAAAGTGAACAACTTCTAAAGAATAAGTTTTTTTCGAAATCTCGTTAGTTTTTGATTAAACCGAGTTTTTGAATTTGTAGTATAATTTTTCCATGTTTCATAATTTTGACATTTTAGACGTCAGTTTCATCCTAGTTTACGCAACGCTCGATGTACATTTAAAATATGATTTTAATAAACCATGAAAACGTAAATATAAATGGCTATGATACCATCAAGTCGGAGAAAGTAACATGATGGCCACATCACCATTTTTTTATATTTATATAGTGAATCCTGTTATTGATTTATAGTTATTATTTATATTACCGATAAACTATCAATTTTGTTTTTAGTATTATGCATTTATCCTTTAAAATAAATTATATAAAAGACAGCAATAATTCAAACATAAGCCATAAGCTTTCTGTTGGACAAGGTTTGATTGAATTTCTTTGAGTTGTTGGGCGATTTCGTATACATCCATTGCTCTGTCTTAACCCACATTTCATCTCCCTTTATAATTTTTATACCTGTGAGATGTTTTGGGACCCACCATACAGAAAATGTGTGGTAGCCGAGTTCAACTGTAACAATGTCATAAAGAGCTAACTGAGAAATTTGAAGAAAATCAACAGAGTTTGGTGCCGACAGTTGATACAGAATTTCTTCCCTGAACCAACTTCATCATGGACATCAGTTCATCCTTCCCAAAAAAACCTACACCATTTTCACTCATCATGTTTTCCCCACACACATATTCGATTAATTTCTGCTGCATAGAAAATGAATCTTGTATTTCATGGGATCCTAGTTTGTAGTAGCCATGATAAAACAGTTCACATCAAAACTATGGCACGAAATGGCCGAACTAACTGGAAGGTACTAACAGATAGATTTCTTAACACTACTGCACTGGCCACCCAACAAAGGCAACTGCCATCCTAAAACAACTTAAAATTAGCTTCATCTAAAGGCATTTTTTAATTGCAGAGGACAGCATCGACAATGTCAAGAAATATCAGTAGCAATCAACTGATGATCGATTACCAGCGATTTTAAATCCTACCTTGGTGGATTTCCGCAACCCTGATCCTCTGCATTTGCATATTTTTCGATTCGAATAATGACCCCTAATGTGCTTTTACTGGCTGGAAATAGTGCTCTAAAGTAACTTAGTGATTTTGGTATATGTTAAAAAGTGCGCAATGCAAAAAATATGTATACAGGGTGTTTCAAAATTCATGCACCAAAAGTTTTCTGCGTACTCCTCGTAGGTAGAAAGAAAAAAAACCCTTATGACAAATCTTGATTTCCACAAAATAACATGGATTAAACCCCTTCGCAGAAATATTAAAGAGACGCCACTGCTCCCTATCAATGAATACTTTCGTTCGCGTGTAGAAACAGGCGAGAACACCACGTACATGTTCACGCTAGCCTGGTCTGGGGTCTTCGACTCTCGAGCTTGTACTGTCAGCATTAGATAAACAAATGGTGCCGATTTCATTGACGCAGCACACAAATTAGGTTAATGTACCATCAAGTATGGAATTGGAATTTTTAAAACCGATCTGTGTCTTCCTGGAAACACAGATGTTTTTACGGGCTTTCTAAAAATGTGTTATTCCAAATTAGATCTTGGCCTTGGGTAACAAAGGGATATCATTTTACAGCACCTACCCCCTGCGATTTTAAGTAATAGGACTGCAGGGGATACAATTGTACAGCAATAAAAATGCACAAGTGTAGGAAGCCGCCAGGAACAATAAAAAAAAGCATAATAAATAAAGTGAACTTTGTGCTTCGGTTTTATCAACCCGCACCGGACTATTTATTTTTAGATAAAATTATTTCAACTGCGCGCTCGAAATTAGGTCACCATTCATTCAAGCGTCAACACTTAAAATCGACACCGTTTGTTTTTGTACAAGCGAACGAAAGTATTCATTGATAGGGAACTGTGGTGTCTCTTTAATATTCCTGCGCAGGGGTTAAATCCATTTTATTTTGTAGAAAATCCAGATTTGTCATAAGGGTTTTTTTTCTACGAGGAGTACGCAGAAAATTTTTGGTGCATGAATTTTGAAACACCCTGTATATAACAGCTTAGCAAGCATTAAGACAATGTGAGTATTTTCAATATCTTTGTACCAGACTTATACAGCTCAAGATGGACACATGGCTAAGGTAGTGGTAATTTTCGGTTTGTCAATGACCAATCGGAACCTGAAACAGATTCATGATTATGCAGAGATCAACGCAAAGAGCTATGTATCACTAGGAGAGACATGCTGAGAAATGAAGAAGTTCAACAAAAAACAGGAATCACAGATATTAAAGAACAAGTAGCACAATTGAAATGGCAATGGATTGAACATGTGGCAAGACAACATGGAGACGAAGATTGACAAAGAGAATTCAAGGATAGACAGGTGATATCAAGTATATCAGAGGCAAAAACTGGCTCCAGAGGGCTCAAGAGAAAGAGTCATGGAAGAATTTAGGAGGCTTTTATCCAGGTGTGAATGACAAGTGGCTGAGAAAGAACCATATACGTTACCACCAGTTAACCTAAGACTCCACCAACCCGTTGGAAGAAAAGCAGAGTCCTGAAAGCAGGGTAGATCTATAACAGATCTCGACTCAAATTTTTGTATTTGTCATGCTAAGTTGTTATGGCATAAATTACAATCACAAATTAACAAGGTATTCAATAACACTCCAGAAACATAAACAGGGCTGTTATAGAGCTTTAACAGCCCGCTTTCATAACGACCAGCTATCAGGATCAGAGGCCTCTATGGGCTTACCGATGGATAATTTTACCCGGGCCAGGCTTGGATAAATTTAATTTTTATATATTTTAGAAAGAACTAAGTGAATTGAAAGAAATGCTATTAACATGAATTCAATGTATTTTAAGGATTTTAAGGAGTACATGGGTTGAATATTCATATATTCAGGCTACATTTCGTTTTATTGTATTTATCCAGTAATTTTATTTATTTACTTCAACATTTTTCGGGGACGGGCCGGGCTTTGAATATTCAGCTCCGGGCCGGGCGTGCAACACATTTTCATTTCATCGGGCCGGGCCTGGCCGAGTTTTAAATTTTCACTGTCGGGCCAGGCCGGGCTTTCAAAAACCAGCTTCTGCAGGGCTCTGATCAGGATAATTATAAAAGCACGAAAATCTTAACAGCCAATATGTTTTCAAATTTTTATTAATTTATTTTTTGGATTTAGCAAGAATCAATTCCATGGCCGCTTTTCGGGCCCGAGCAAGGATTTTGACTAGAATTACAGCATTTCAGTTTTTATTTATACGTCAAAGTGATAAAGCTACCTATGATTTTTAATTGTTCTCAATATTTACTAATATGAATTAAAATATGAAAACCGTTGTACGTACCACGTGCTGTTAAGGGCCAAAACGATCGCTGGAGCATTAAAGCCCTCCTTCTTCAGGCCTCAAACAGCTCCTTCGCTCGTTATGGCCTTCTTAAGAGCCTGTAATACGTGAATAACTATTACATACTTTTAAATATTGTGATTTTGTGAAGTATATCAGTTATTACAAACAAACCTTATTATTTGCAACTTTAAATCGAAGTTGCAAGTTGGTCCTTCGAATAATAAATAAGTGCAACAAATTGGATGTAGGGGAGAGTAGGGCAAAACTGGGTAGGTCTCTATTTCAGTGAGCTATGCTGCTATCTGTCCGAGATCACACAAATTACTGTTTTACACGGTTTTTACCTCAATTATGAGTTTCACATTCCCTGCTCTGTAGTGCCATATCCCTGAGAAATCATTATCGGTAAGTGTACGCTTGCTAGCTTTATATTTTAAGGTATATTTTAACAAATCACTGAACAAAGAGACGCCATTTTGAGTAAGGCATGTCATCTGGGGCAAAACCTGGTATCGATATAAGTTGAAATCGGCTAGTATAGTACAATCGCGCTGAATTAAGTTTCTAGTAAAAGTATGTCCATAAAATAATTCGATTCAATCTAGGCAGGAAATTTAAAAATTCTCGAGCGTGCAAATATTTTCCTGACGAAACTTTGCGAGTGCATTTTTCGGAAATCTGTAAAGACAGCTGCAAATTGGTCATTAAATTTAACCTTTTTATTAATGAAATGGATACAATCAATTCTACTCTTAACTAAATCGAAATCGGAGACGGTCAAAACCAGATACAAGCACGTGAATTTTGAAGTTAGAATAGATAGAATGAGAAGACATACGTTGCACTTAGCCCTTGAATTTATATATCAACATACGTTTCGTATTTCATTTCATTTTTCTTAAGTATGCAAACGAGTATAGATATTTATCCAGACGCGTTGATTAGATCGAAAAAGCATGAGTCACTGTCACCTCTGTGCGATTGTACTACAAGATATGAAAAGATGGCCTGAAGGCAATTTGTCTCTTATTGTTTCTTTTGGGGGGTAATAATTAAAATATAAACATATAACAGTGCCCTACGAGAAGGGCTTCCAGTGCTTCCCTTAGTATTAACTACTTCATTAGGCTATTTATTTGCTTTATTTAATACCTTCCTTTGTCAGTTATGGTGCGGAATTATCGGTGTAAAACTAACAGGCAGAGCTGATCACAAGAGAATATGGCAAGTGCAATAGCAGAGGTCTTACAAGGAAGGATGGGGTACATGAGAGCTTTTCGTGCTTTCAACGTTCCTTAATTAACGTTGGAGAAATCAGTCAGGAAAGCTCGCCTAGAAGCCCTCCCTCCTGAATCAGAGGCTTTAATAGTATATAGTGTATCAAAGGCCGAAAATGGGCGCCGCTTTTAGCAACAAGAGCGAGGGTTGCTAAAGCATTTCGGCATGAGTTACACTCGATATTTTTTTGCCTGCCTTAAGAAAAAACAGCGTTTCAGGAAATTTTATATCGCGCACCATTGAACTGTCACTGTCAGATTTTTGCATAGCCTACTCATATTCCGCGGAAGGTTGTCTAGATTATGCATCTTATTTTTTTCGGCCCTAGATACGCTAAATCGTAGTTTCGGCCCGATTTTTATGGCCGAAATATATGGTTTCGGTAGAGGCAGGCGAAAAAAATATTAGGGCTTTACCATACAGTTTTCTCAAACGCACAAAAAGCTAAACATGTAGAACACATTCTATTCTCGGAAGAGAGGCTATTTGGACTAACTCTGAAGGATGTACGTACACTAGTGTTTGAATTAGCAGAGAAGAATAAGATAGCTCACACCTTAAACAGAGAAACTAGAAGGAAGGTTTATATGCCTTTCCCAACCGGTACCAACAATTAAGACTGAGGAATCCTGAAAAACTTCACTGGTTCGTGCTAAGGGCTTCAATTGCACAGAAGTTGATCTATAAGAAGCACAAAATTTTCACCTATATAATGTTGATGAGACAGCGATTTTGACTGTTCTTAATAAACCATCAAGGGCCCTTAGAGGTAAAAAACAAGTTGGAAGCTTGTCATCATCTAAAAGGGGTGTTATTGTCAGAGTATAAATGTGTAAGAATGCTGCAGGAAACTACATGCCACCAAAGTTCCGCCACTGTCTTTGTTAATGAAGGATGCTCCTCCTGGCTCTTTCGCCTATTTTCATAAAAGTGGGTGGATAAATTCAGATTCATTTCGGGATTGGTTTAGAAATTTATTGAACATTCTAACCCTTCTCCAGAGAAACCAATGGAAAAGAAAAATCAAGAGAATAATGATGATGCTGGGCCTACAGAGTTGTGTTCAGAAGAAGAGGAAAACTGTGACGCTTTGCACACTCCTAATTAAAACAAGGATGGATCCAGTGCAGCATCTGCCAAGGTTGGGCTCATGATGCGTGTTCAAATGCAGAGCAAAAATCAAGTGATTTTTTTTATTGCCTAATTTTAGTGAAATTGTCATACCTCCTTTAACTTGCTCAACGATTTTTTTTTCAAATTTTCTGTGCAGTTAATACAAAAAATTCAAACGGCAATCGTGCGTTTTCCTTTAGTGCACAGTGGTCTTACCAATCATAAATTTATCATAAACAAACGACGCATTATACTGGTGCACGTGCAATTCTTCGAAAATATAGATGTTCCACTAATGGAACAGTGGGAAAAAATAGGTTAATGACAATTTTCCTTTTTCGAAATAGATTTTTTTACGTGTTCAAATGGGTACCCGATTTTACCCCATCAGCAGGGCAAGTCCAGGTTTTTTTTAGTAGGGGAAAACCTAGTAGCTATGAAAAAAAAAAAATTTGACAAAATAAAGCTTACTTTCTGATAGCCCAATGATTCAATTTTGCAAAAATTTCTTTGTAAAATTATTTAATATAATAAGAGAAATTATAATCCCATGAGAACTGGCCATTTCCACTCGGATGTGTTACTCCACTCAATGGCCAACTTTCTCACTCGTTTAACAGTATACTATCAATTTGAATCACTACAAAATATTTAAAGAAGAACAATACCCCAAGTACATGGTATTAAAATAAAAAGCAAATTTATATAAATAAGGATTTTAACTCCCTAAACTACCTCAAGTAGAAAAAGCAAGATAAAGACAGGTAGTTTGTATTTTCTTGGAATTGCAGGTAGTTAAGATACTTCTTAAAACCTACCTGTTGGGCTTAGTTTAATAACACCCCATAAAATACTAACAAGAAACAATTGTTTACCTTTGCCACACGGTCATTGTTTTCGTGTGAGTCACTGGAGTTACAGGTGAAGCAGGTACTTGGTTCTCCTTATCTTGTGGTGTTTCTATAGCAAAGGGGCTGTAGAGTTTTGTGGGCGTACGGCCAAGTACAGTCTTCGAATATGTCTGTGGAGTCATGCAGTTGGGGGTCACTGGACCCTCTTCTAAAATCTGTCTTCTCTTTGTTGAAATTCTAAATTTCTGCAAAATAAATATTATAAACAGTAGTACAGGGTGTTTCAGAGCTCTGGGAACGGTTTATCACGTGCTTATTTGTCAAAATTTTGAAAAATGTTTTATATAGAAGTTGTGTAGAATGGTGAGCTCCACGCCCTAAATTTTTTTAAATTTACACAGTGCGTCTCATAACAAAGTTACAGACCAAACTTATGTTTTTTTTTTAAATGGAACACCCTGTCTATTTTAGCATTTTTGGATTCCTCGTTACTTGGAGATTAAAATGGCTTAGGTTGTGGGGGTTGAAACCGGGCCGTTTTCGTGTTATTCAGTTGTTTATACAAAAATTTGAACTAAATTGTTAAAGTGCTCCCCTGAAACTAATAAAGATAATTCATTCTAATTTAGTAGTAAATTTCAGTTGAACTTTAGTCTTCAAAATTACTCTATCAACCAAAACATAACTCAGCGTATTATACAGGATGATAGCCATCCGCAAACTGCACAATTTCTTTTTCTTTCAAATAGAACACCCTATATATTATTTCATTGTTTATAAATTTTACAATTCAGCATTATCTACAAATTACTAGATTTTTTTATCTCCGTCCTTTTTCTCTAAATTAACCGGGGAGGCAGGAAAATGTATAAATGTGAATTTCTATGTTCGACTTCGACTTTAAAGGATGGACACACGATATATTTGTGAAACAAACTGAGTCCTTATTGATTACCTAATTCAAGAAAAATGATTACCTGTGATATAGTACCTATCGTTGTCCTAAAACTGCTAATACCCTTCGATAGCTTCTCACCGCTTTTCTTCAGCACCCTTCTGGTATCGTTCAGCGACAACACGGACAGCACACTCCTATCGTTCTTGTCCTCGACCGCGCTGTAGGAGGCTGTGGACGAGGCGAAAACAATAAAACGGGTTCAACTAATTAACTGGATCTCGGCACTAACCTGGCTCGGACTTGTCGAATTTATCCTGCAGCTTCTTCCTGCAGTTATGTATCCTGTCGCTGTTATTCGAACTCGTCACCACGGAATTCCTGTGGAACGTAAAGGAGTCGCTCTTGTTGTCCGGCCACATTTTGTTCTTTTTGCTCCGCTCCAGATGATGCAACGGCCCTTCTCTTGTTTGAATTTGTTTTAACCGTTATCGCACCGGTGCAATGGAGAGGCTGCGATTAGAAAAGGACAGAGATATGAAATGCGGCGGTTTTATTGGTGTTCGTTCGGATTAATTACAGGTGTGCTAAATTTCGGGCTTCTGCTTAAATATGGTTTATTTTTGAGAAATGTAATTTTATATATTTCTTAAAACGCACTATTTTGTTCTATTAAATGTGTTTATATTATTTATTATTGATTCGTCAACGTTAAAAAATAAGTGGCGCCATCTACATTTTGAGCAATCTAACTTTATCTGGTTTATTGTTGCAGGCAACCCGATATACAGCCATTTTACTAAGAACATTTTTTCAAATCGTAAATAATGAACAAATTTGAAATAAATTTGGATTTCTTATGACAAAAATAGTTATCACCTTATATCCTTGCGAATATGTTACCTAGTATCACCATTATTACTACTGCAATCGTGTGAATTTAGAGAAAATTTGGGAATCTTTGTCAGGTACAATAAAATGCATTTGATTAACCCATAAAATCTTTACAATCAATTTAAATTGAGTAGTGTTTTGTCAATTAATATAAATTTAAAATATGTAAGGCAGTGACGGTTCGCGGGGTTTTTTTCTGGTACGGCCGAGGAACAAGAGGTGGTAATACAGATAGGTGCGGTCACGCAGCCAGCCGTCTCTGCAACTGACCCTACCTATTTGTATTACCACCTCTTGTTCCTCGGCCGTACCAGAAAAAAACCCGCGAACCGTCACTGATGTAAGGCACTTAAATGTCATAGGCAACCTTATACTAGTCGCAAGATTTTTTTAATAAAATTTAATGCTAGACAAATATTAATTATAATTCATATAAGGGGTAAGAAAAGGTATTTCTGGTAATTAATTTCACTTCCAAATATTATCAGAAATATATTTCGTTTTTATTATATTTAACCCTATACTCAGTCACCAGATATTATGTAATGAATTAATTAATATAATGGAAAATATACGAGAAAATAATTGTTCGATAATAATTAAATCTATTTCTTGATATTGCCAATATATTACCAATGAATATAAATTTAAAATGTTAGGAATTAGGGTGTCATAGGCAACTTTATTCTCAGTCGCTAGATTTTTTTATAGTGAAAAACTTCATATCAAATACTTATTATAATCCAAAGGAGTAAACCTATCACAGATAATACGAGAAAAAAACAAAACCATTTATTGGTAATAATTGATTTGACATCATCAGTATAATACTGCTTCGACCGTATACGGTATCGTGTGAACACGCACACTAAAATATATGCGCCACTATAGAAGACGGCAAAATAACCGAATCGGTAAAACGACCGGTTCGGTGCCGTGCGAACGGGCCGTTATAGTTATGAATATGAAATACACGAAAAAGAAACGATTCCTTGATAATAACTAATTCCACCTGTTAATAATTCTATTTTCCCAAATTTATTTTTAATATCTTTCGCCGTTGCTAGGCAGTCATGTGTTTGTTTGCGATTTCTTCATCAATGAATTAAATTTCAGTAAACCAGTGCTTCATGTGCACACTACTAAACGCATAAGGGGCCCAATTTACCTGCATAGAGTGAAACTCTGAAGTGAAATTTTAAACTCGACGCAGTCGCTGCATCCGCTAAATGTCAGTCACATAAAATGCGGTTGACTTGAAGGCGCTGTTCAGATAAATCAAGTAAATTTTTGTAAATTCGTATATAAGAATTCAATTGAAAAAGCGGTTAACCAAGAATGGGGACCGTGCACGCAAAGGTGAGTGGTATTGTGTAATTTCGGGGAAACTGTGTCATTTCTAATTTTAAGATAACCTCAAAACATTTGCACCTTTACACCCGGTCTCGAAACAAAATCCTTATTGAGGTGTGTAGTTACGTAACGCGGTTTGCTGAACGGATGTTACAGAGGATTTTAATTGTTTTTTGGTGTTTTTAGGAACCGGCCGAACATGGCCACCCAATTGGCAAGAAGTTTCCGGGTACCGTAAATCATGAGGAGAGCGATGAAGCGAAGGAGCTCGAACTAAATGTACCCGTAAGTAGATTTGTACCAAGCACACGAGACGTGTTGC
The DNA here is from genome assembly GCA_910593695.2 of Ocypus olens. Lineage (NCBI taxonomy): Eukaryota > Metazoa > Arthropoda > Insecta > Coleoptera > Staphylinidae > Ocypus > Ocypus olens. Next base: position 12,094,598 of record OU343061.1, read on the forward strand.
ACAGTGTCCATCTTAAATTCAATTGGCTTCGGAGATTTGTTGTTGCGTTGTCTCTGCGCAAACTTTACCCGCACACATCTCGAGTGCTCGGTAACACTGGAGTAATAGTGAAAACATTCTCCGTATTTTTACCCTCACACGTCTCGAGTGCTCGGTAATACTGGAGTAAAGTGAAAATATTCTCCATATTAACGATTTCCTCTTTATAACATCTCACTGGTGGCATAGAGGAGTTAACGCATCGCTATGACAACTTACTTTCATGAAGGAGGGAAGGCGAAAATCCCAACTTAGGTGCCCCTCGTGATTCCAGTGCACCCATAAATTTTAACACTTCACGATAGTGTTAAAATTAATGGGTGCGCAGGTTAAAGATTTTAAAACTGGTTGAGAGCCACCTTAATTGTCAATTTCGTTCCACCCATGTTGGGATTGAATTGAAGATGAACTTTGACGAGCCACTGCTGTATTCCACTGCAACTAGAATGAATAATAATGCAATTTTGTTGTGCAGCCTTTATAAAATAATTACTGATTTAAAAGCCTCGCATTTGTAGAGCATTTTAAACTTAAGGGTATCACCACAGACAATTATACAGACATAAAGTCCAATCATTGATTAAAATATTCACTAAGATACACAATGTCAATGGGCTTTCTGTGCATGTTTTCATCTCAACCTCACCCGTCCCTCACTTACGATCACCGGAGAAGTAACACAAACGCGTAGATCTCCATCTCCGCAAAGGTCGCACGACGCGGTGAAATTTTGGGCACTAACACTCGCATCACATCACGAGCAAAGTGGATGATGGAAATATTGGAATTACTGTGACGATCAGAACTTGGGAGCTATTTGTCTTTGAATTATTAATTTCATCTATTAACTTAACCTCTTCAGAGACAGAAACACATTTGTGTACATTTGAAAAATTGACGAACACATTTCAAACAAATTCGATTTAGCTCAATACTGCCATCTCTGGTCAAGCTCTGAAAGCTGCTACAGTTGCACATTTCCATGCAGATACCTCCTGTCCGGTTCTACTGGCGAGATATCAATTGTTTCTTAAAGGATTTGAAACTTCAAAATTAATTTGTCCGTGAAGAGGTTAAAAATGCGTCTTCTTTTTTAATTTAATTTTCAATCCATTGGATCTCTACACAGTAATATTGTTATTTGAAGTTTCTAAATTTCAACAAGCGTTTGTTATATCAATATTATCTACAATTTACTAAAGCCTACTTCTGTAACCACAATGTAAACTTAATAATTAAGTGTTATACTACAATTATTATATTAAAAGTTGTGAAATGAAACAGATAACTAATTAAGTGACCTTTGTTTTTCATTTGATTTATTACAAGATAATACACTCATAATACTTAATTTAAATCGTTTTACAAGATAATACAAAAACACTCATAATACTTAATGTAAATCATTCCATGTACTTAACAAGCAAAAAGATATATTTGATAAATCTTAATATTGGCTGTTCTGTGATTGTAAATTAAGTGTATTTTTAAAAATTATTGGGTGTCCACTATACAGGGTGTTGACTTGGCGGACGCAACATAGGAAATCGCATGTTAATTTTGAAGTGTTCAAATATTGGCTCCCCTATTTATTTTAGATACAAAATGTATTGAACTTTTTTGTAGAGGGGAAAATTCTGATTTTATTAATGTTCACACTTATCACTTTACGTTTCTCTAAGTTGAAATAATTAAGAAAAAGTAATGTGATTTTATAAAAATAATGACATGCCATGGAATTGAAACAACAACTACGGATAGCAAAATGGCACAATATATCGCTGTTATGAAAACATAAATAACTATACCATCAAATCCGAGAAAGTAACATGATGGCCACATCACCATTTTTTAGATTATTTTTGATGTCAATTTACAAGTAAAATTTGGCAAATTAAAAAAAATGCACATGGAATGGTTAATTTCATAGTTGCCAGTGGCATAACTGTATATATCTAATTTAAGCATTGTCACTTTTTTTTTCAATATGATTTGTTTTTTTTTAATAAAAACTGTCAACGGTCAGAAATGTAGTTATTATTTTTAATTCTTTATCTGAAAAGGTACATTACATTTTGTACTTGTATATGTGCTACGAACTAATTAATATGAAAAACAAGGAGATTTGGATGAACACAGCAGACACACAATAATTGTCTGTGCTGGCAGTTTATTTTGCCTGAGTGTGTGGTGACATCTATCAACTGGTGGCATGTTTTAAATTTAGAATTAAAAAATCAAATTAATAATGAAATTGCGAATGGCGATGCCATCTGTTGATTTGTCCTGATTTCCCTATCCCATTGACTGCCTGTATAATTGTCTGTGGTATCACTGTTTCAAGCAGCTCTTGTATACATAGCTTTAATAGGCAGATGGAAACAGGTATAGTTTATTTTTGCAGGCGCGTGTTGATCGTATTCATATAGAAGGATTGGGTCGTACCAAAAATGACATCGTCGAAGACGCTATCACCGATATATTCACTGCGAATACCTTCCAAGAAGTGCTCTACAAAACTCACAAGGTAGGTTTCTACCAACACTTCAATCACTTTAATGCAACTGTAAAATCAACACAAATACATCTTACTAAAATGAGAAAACATATTACTTATTGAAATATTGTTTTATAGTTTAACACATTCGACTGATTTAAATATAAGTAATACCTTGTCGTTCCCAATAAATTCATATTATTATATATTAGATTCTGAAGCATTAAAAAGGGATGCGCCCAAGGGTTTGTGTAGATTATATTAATTCAGTGTTTCTCAAAGTGGCGATATTGCCCCCTGGTGGGCTAGTTCCATGTACAGCAAATAAAAATGCTTTGCTACATTTTCAAATTCGGATGATTACTATAGGCTCGCCTAAAGCTCGACACACTCAGCCTCTTCAGGAATGTCACTGTCCACATCGATATCAGCAAGGGTCCAAAATCATCACCCAATGGGCTCGAGGTCACCTTTCTAGTCAAAGAGATGAAGAGGATTGTCGGCGGAGTGACCACTGAGATTGGTAATAATAACGAAGGGTCGCTTGTAGTCGGGCTGAAAGCACCCAACGTGTTAGGACGAGGAGAAAAAGTTCAAACTGAATATAGGTAGGTGATTAATTACCACATTTTAATTGATTTAGAATGGCCGAAAATATGATTTTGTTTGTTATAGAACAATCTTTTTAATTGTTCCGTACCATATTTATGGGTGCTGTATTTAAAAAACTAATGAAGATTCTGAAATGAAAATTTAGACTTGGCTTTGTCTGACAAACTGAAGAACCAAGAGCTTTTGATTTTTTCAAAATGAAATTTAAACTGAAAAATATTACACAAATCTTTAAATCAATGTTGAAGAACCGAAAACCTGCACATTTTTTTGTTTAATTGTACATCTACCCATAAATTAGACTTTTTTGACAACTTGAGTGACAGATATCCCACTAGGTTGCCGAACAACTCTCGCCAAAGTAATACTTACAGAACTTTGTGTAAAAATTGTAATTGTAATTTATTACGAAAATCGCACTGACATCGTTGAGAAAGTTCTCCATGGCGGAAATTCGAAAAATAGTTAAAACTCAAGAACAATAACGAACTGTCAATAATGTGTCTCTTGGCGACTTCGCGTATAAATATATTGGAAGTACATACAGGGGCGGTGCAAAATTGCATTTTTGCATAGTCGTGTTGGTACTTTTCACTTTCTAGTGTTTATCACTAAAGATGTCAAAAAAGTCTAATCTCTCTGTTTATATGGTATATTTCATAAACTCTGATTTTTGAGGAAAATTGAAAATTAAAAAAAGTTGCCATTTTTGGTCTTGAATTAAGAAATAATGATACATTTATACAGTATGTTTTTTTTTTATCGTGGGCCATAGGATTTTATGTTAAAAAATATACCTTGAGTTAATATATATTTTATCATATAATTTTGAAGCAAAAACTAGTTAGTAATATAAATTCATTATTGATGTAAACATGATTTATTCCGTTAAAAAGTGATTTTGCTCGGGACCGGACCATCGGGATACGCTGCAGAAAAGTTATCAACTATTTCCCTAAAATAAAAATTCCCCGACTTCTTGTAAAAAAATACAACTACTTCCCTGCTGGACAAACCTCTTATAATTGCTGTTACAAATTCCACCCGTTCGTCAACAATATCAACAGACATTTTCTAGCATAAATTCGTTTACTTGCCTCACTAATCAATCTGACATTTCGTAAATTCAAGGTACTTTGATTATTTTTGCTCAGTTATTTATATTAAATAATTTCATTTTTTAATGGAATGAAACATGTTTAAGTTATTCTAATGCAGCGCATCATGTAGAAAAATAATTGATTTATTACTAACTAAAATTTCCTTCAAAATTTTATGATAAAATATACATTAACACAAGGTATAATTTTTAGCATGTGAAATCCTATGGCCCACGATAAAAAAAAAACATACTGTATAAACAAACATTGTAGAGAATGTCATAATGAAAAATAAGTCTTTTAAAAACACACTAGTTTTTGAAAAACGGCTGATAAATGTGCAAAATTTCAGATTTATTCCATCAAATCAGAGAAAGCTGCATAATGGCCACATCGAGATGATTAATTATAACACAATCAACTTTATTATTACTTTTACTTCTTCTTGCACAGCTTTTATAGTTCTTAGTTTTTTATGATCATCATAATTTAATTAATGCAAATTTCATATTTCAAGTTATGGATCGAGGAGAACTAATAACTTCAACATTTCAATCATGAAGCCATTCTTGGGTCCCTTAAATCCAGTCTTCACTACCACCCTGTACCAACAAACCGGCGAGTGGCCTTCATCGGGCTACAAGCAATTAGATAAGGGTCTCATATTTGATTTTGGTTTCAACACATTTTCCCTAGTGAGTATTTTGCATCCGTTCAAATTCGCAGAAAGGACACATTTTACTAAATTAAATAAATTAATTTTTTTAATTTATTTAATGCTTTCTGCAACATGTAAGGTTGTTTCTGATTTAATTTATTTAATGCTTTCTGCAACATGTAAGGTTGTTTCTAATTAAATTTATTTACACATTTTACTGTTTGCAGTTTAAACATAATTTTCAATACGATGCCTGCATCAGAGATCTAGGAGTGTTGAGTAGAAATTCATCGTTCGACGTGAGGGAGAACTGTGGGATGACTTTGAAGTCGGCAGTGAGGCACATACTGTCCGTGGATTTAAGGGACGAGCCCATTTTTCCGAATGCCGGCTTTCTGATGCAGCTCAAAAACGAGCTGGCTGGAATTGGTGGCAACGTTGGGTACATAAAGAATGACTTTTATTTCCAGACTAATTACTCAATAGCAGAGGATTTTGTAAGTATTTCGTAACATATTTTTTACAGTTTATAAATTCTAACTAATGTGCACAAAAAATTACTTTTCATACAAAGTACTGAAAACCATTAAAAACATATGTCTGTGGGTGCTGTATCTTAGAAACCAATACAGGTTTGTAAAGAAGGGTGGCCATACAAAATACTAGTTCTCAATTATATCTTGATTTTGACTCCTTTTATCACATGCGTACTTTATTTTGTCCAAGAAAAATATCCTTATAAATGTAATGTAATGCTTTTCAAATTATTTTCATTAAACCTTAAGAGTAAACATAGAAACCTTCTTTTTGTCTTAATCTATCTGCCAATTCTACCAAGTTATTCACATAATTGTAAAAATATTTGAGGTGCGTACTTTATTTTGTCCAGTACTGTACATAATTAACACGTTCGCTGCTACCGCAATTGGGATTGCATTTACGCAAGTATAAAGTCGGACGCACTAGCGTGTCGGGTGGCAACGATCGTGTTACGCTTTATGGGCTTGCCCTATATTTACTATAAACTATAGGACCCGTCCATAAAGACCTATGTAATATATTTATTAAAGTTCTCTTTTAATTGAAAAAAAAAACAAATTTGTGTAATTGTAGGTTCTGCAAGGTACTCTATCCGCTGGAGCTATGCAATCGGTTAGCGATGACAAGCAGATTAACATTTCCGATATGTATTACCTCGGCGGTCCACTGTCTTTAAGAGGTTTTAAGAATAGAGGAGTCGGTCCACAATCGGATGGCGACGCCCTGGGATCTCTTTGTTATTTCTCCGGGGGCCTACACCTCTACACACCCCTACCTTTCAGGCCTGGCAAAGGTGGATTCGGTGACTTGTTTAGGACGCATTTCTTCGTTAACGCCGGAAATGTATTGAGCTCAAGATCGGGTAAGTAATGCATAAAGTAGTCAATTAGTTTATTTGGTAATTCATCCATTCAGTAGTAGAGGTGGAAATGATTGGTGTGGGTTAGTTGACTCACTCACAGTAGATATCACAAAGGTGGTGGTAATAACTCTGGCTTAAATTGACATAACACTGGTAATATATTTTCCGCTGTGTAAACGAACTTTCAAATGATAAACGGAATGCATAATTTGAGGTAATTTGCGATTACGATTACACAATGTTTATTAACACATTCTATTCTATTTTGATGTATTTTTTTACCTTACAACTTCGCGCCCATGCTGCTTTGATTGGGCTATAACATAATATCAGATTTACTGAAAAATTACTTTTTTGTTGTTACCTTTTTCTACAAAATATTATTCTACTGGCGCAAACGTATCCATTTATGCGGCGTTAAAGGGGTAACATTTTTTTTTCCATAAAATATTTTTTCTGCTTGTCGCCACATGTGGCGTCCTGGGCGTGAAGAGGCTAAATGCTTCTCCGAGGCTCGATTTCTAATTTAAACAGTAACAGTTCAAAAACGTATTTGGTGACTGACTGTAACAGTCAATGGCGCATAGAGAACGTTTACACAGCTGAAAATATAATGCCAGCTTATGAAAAACCTGGCTTAAATAATTGTTTGTGAAATCTACCGTCAGTGAATCAAATTCTATTGTCCTGACCAAACTCTGCTTCCGTGGGCCGTTTCATGAGTCACGCCGACATTACATTCTTTGTACGGTGTGTTTCAAAAATAAATTAATTGCAGTCTTCTATGAAATTAAATGCACATTTAATTAACGGTTTTTTGCGCAATGGTCAACAATTTTGACATGTCTGAATGACAACTACGAATGTTTAATCAGAGATACATGCATTTCAATTCATAGATGACTGCGGTTAATTTCTTTTTTTAAACACACCATACTAGTTTTGCAAGGGTGATTGCTCTAGCGTCTTGTTTTTAAGATAATAATTTTTTCCTTTTTTCATTAAAGCATATTTTTCATTCCTTAATTTATTATAAATTTTAATTGTGGATGATTTAAACAAGTTTTAAATCAACCACAATGCCGCAATGTATTTTTATGAGGCTGTAAAGAATTCAAAAGCTGAAAGGGAGAAATGCAACACAAATTCACTTCATGTATTTTACACTGTTCAAGAGTTTATGGACTTCTCGATGCCAGAATAAAAATGTATAATTATGGGTACTAGCTATAGTAATAGTAGATTATATATCAAGGGAGAGAATTGCTTGATTTTTCCCGAGGTGCAAATTATACAACGCACCGAGGGAAAAATAGCATTCTCTCCCGAGATTTATATACAATTTTTTTCACAAACGAGACATTTTAGGAGTAAAACGTTCATTTTTAAAACCTAACCTAGAAAAAAACGCAGTTAGCCCTTTCTTTCCTAGTGATGCCATGTGGCATCACAACATAAATGATTTTTTATGTGGTACTTATACTCTCTATTTTAAAAAGGTGCGTTTGCGAAAATTTCATCTATTGTGTCTAGATGGCACTAGTAGTTTTATATTATGTATTTAGTCCAGGCAACGAAGACCAAAAAAGACCAAATAGCGGAAATAATTCATGTAGAAGCCAGGTATTTTCATGTAGAAGAAGGTGTCTTTAACAACATACTGAAAGTACTGAGTGGTGGTGGTGAAGCTAAGGGTGGGGGGTCTCTAAAGCTCTCTTTTTTCAGTTCTTTATTAATAACTCGAAAACTACTGCCTCTAGCGAAAAAATGTACTAAATTAATCTCCTTAAAATTCCCTACAAAAAAGGTTCTATACACTTTTATGTTAGGATCAATGCTTAAGGAGATATAGAGGGGGAAAAATGGAAAATTAAAGAAAAAACAGTTTTTGTATCGGAGGCCGCTGCTCGTTCCTTTTCAGTTTACATTCAACTGCCTTGTTGTTCGTGAGTCTTCAAAATATCTGCTCTTATTATATTTGCACGCGTTTAATACAAGATGATTTATTTCCAGTGTGTATGTGACTGCGGCTGAGTGAGAATTGTGTAATTTGTGAAGGTGAAGTTGAAAGTGATTTGTGTAATGTCGGAAAAAAAGGGATTTGATTAGTGAAGGCAAGTGTGTTAACACATTAAGCCCCGGCGGACAAATTTTTTGTTTTATTCCTCGGACCGGGTATTTATTTCTCGTTTTTTCGGATCTATAAATATATACAGTAACATCAAGTTTGTACTGAATTACAAGCGTGGTATTAAAGTAATACCTCATCAAATAACTGAAATAAGTTCCATAAGGTAAGTATTGAGCCGTGAGATCGTGTTGTGTACACGCGGCCTGAAAACAATATCTACAGGGTGGCGTTGCGTTGATACCTCACGGTCCCAACGTCATATGTTATTGAGGCATCAGGTTGATGCTTAGAGTGTTAAGGAAAGATGTTTCAGGAGTAAGACAAATGGTGTTGTACATAATTCTTGCAGAAGAGAATACGTCAGAAGTGACTCTATAAAGAAGTTTCTGAGTGTCTCTTCAGATGAACCTTCAACAACGTGATGCCGCGCGTTCAGGACAAGTGAAATTTGATTTTAAAACAAAGTGTTTTTTCTGCACAAAAACGTATGACCAAGAGAAGGAGATTGAAAAACCTTATGCCAACCGTCGAACAGTTTTTAATGTTCATACGAGTGTGTTTCATAATTCTATTTTCGAACGTGGACAGGAAAAACAGGATGAGTGGGGAAATGGCGTAATACGACGTATCTGGCAGTTGGGGATCTACACGCAGCAGATGCAATATGTCACGAGGATTGTTACAAAATATTCTTGTTAACCTTTGCACCTTCAAAAAGAAAAGCTGGACGTCCTCAAGATGAAGGGATTTAAGAAGCAATGGAAGAAATATACGATTATATTGTGTGAAACACAAAAAAAAAATTCAGAGTTGGCTGTGAGATAAATGAGGCAAGTCGCATATTATTACATCATGAGACTACTATCCGTTCCAAAAAGGGAGTCTCCTGTGTTTCAGCAAGTATATTTCAAAAACTGGTCCACTCTAAAATTATATAAAATTGGTCACCATTCTTTGTAGTATTATCTACAATCTAATATAGAATTAAGTGTTTACGTTTTTTATTTGCCGAGATAATACTGAAAAAGTGTAAAAAAGTACCCGAAATTAAGCAAATTTTAGGATGTATGAAATTCAACAGCTTGTAGAAAGTAAGCTACTGCTTATAAAAATCTGAAAAAATTACATGAGATCAATTGTACCTTTACCTATTATGTGGGGTAATGTGAATATTTTTTTTAAATAAGTTTTGTTGTAATTTGGTAAAATGCGTAGCATTGTTTTTTCAGTTATGAATGAATAAATGTATAAGAATTTTTCAGATTATGTACTTCATATAAATCTGATCCAAAATATATCATTTAATCGTAAATAAATATAGTTTTGTTAATTACATAAATTAAAAACCTTTTAATGAAATAGAGAATATTTACGCTCACAGCAGTGGCGCGGGGCGAAGCGGGCGGAATATCGTGTCAGTATATTTACGATGCGTTCTCGCCGCTTGTAATGACTGTACATGATTTTCTGCCGGGATCTGTTGCTTACCGTCAAACTGAACCGTACTAACGTCGAACGAACGCCTGGGTCACATATTTGCATCTCTCTCGCCGATCTAAAATAATCATCGACGGGAAAATTACTCAATTTTGACAAAAGTTCCACTCTTTTCTTGAAATTTATTTGCAATTGTTTCCTAAATAATATTAATCCATCTATAAGCGAAAGCCGCATTTCAATTCGTTGTATAATTATCGAGATAGCAGATATTTCGATTCTTCGATTTTTGTTTTCTTTCGTTCTACGCCTTCAGAATAGAATAGCGTTAGATATATATTTTTTTCATAATATTCAAGTGATTAATAACAATGTTATATGCACACAAAGACGAGAGTTTCGAAAATTGTCGTTCAAAACAGTACATTTTCAAACAAATACATCGGAAAAAGGTGTATTTATCAAAATATTTCCATACAAATTAATATACAAATAGAAAAACGATGCATCTTTATATGGTATAAATTTCAGAATATTCGTGTCCTCTAAATCATAAATATGAGGTTTTGAAGTGAGGAGACTCCCTTTTTGAAAGTTTAAAAAAATGAATTAATCTCAGACATGACTGCTATGTTTCTCTCTCTCTCAGAAACAACATTCTGTGGCTCACACCTTATTGAAGGGACTGATGAATGCCAATACTCTATGTATGTACGAGTTGTTGGAACAGGTTATTACAGGAGACCACCACATGTGAAGACTATTAAGGAGAATGAGGGAAACATATGGGCACCAATTGTTTTTTAGTACAATTCTCACCAGACAAACTGTCATCTCCTTTCGTAGTTTTAGTGATAAAATTTTGAGCGACTTGAGATACACTTCAAGGTGTAAAGATGAACAAAGAGAACGTGAGAGAATTGTACAAAAAGCTGCTGAGATTATCTTGGAAGTCATTGAATCCATGGCTTATGACAACAGTGCCGATCTTCCTCCAGTTGCCTTCTGCAGTGAGACTGAACAAATAATACCTTAGAGTCTTTATGGACTGCATTACAAAGAAAAACAGGTCGAAAGAGGCAGTGTGGAAAATATTACTACTATAGCTCATGCTCTTATTGGTACTGTTCGCCCTCGATGTTTCATATCCTCATTTCTGACCAGCATCGCTCTGTTCATATGCAGAACATTCGATTCAAAGAACTTGGTATCCCTTCTATCGATCGAAGTTGGGATTGCGTGCCTCTTACTACGACGCTCAGCAGCTGGAACTCTCCACCATCCACCACTTGCAAGAGCCTATCCCAAGTGAAACATTTTGTCAGTATATCTTTGATAATGGGGGCTTCAATGTATCCACTCTCAATGGCTAGAATACCAAATACACAGCATGGGAGGTATCAAATGTGTTGATAAGCCTCGGCTCATGTACTAACGGAGCCCTCGTCAAAGACAGCATCGATGACAATGAAAATTTAGATTTCGACGAAATTTAATGTTCAAGATACTTCCTTAAACATTATTTCATTTTCAACAATAAACATTTCATTTTTAATAAAAGAAATGTTTTTTTTTAATTATCCATTTCCCCCCCTCCATATCTCCTTAAGCATTGATTCTAACAAAAAAGTGTATGGAATCTTTATTGTAGAGAATTTTATGTAGATTAACTTGGTATTTCTCGTGGTCGTGGGTTCGTATCCCATCCGGTCACTTTTTCGGAATGAAGAAGTGGCCGTTCGGGTCCATGGATGTCCAGTGTATGTCCCCTCCAATTATTATATAATTAATAATGATTATATATAAACAATATTCAGAAATCTATACAAAATGGTTAAATGATACCTCCGGCAGAATGGACCAGCTTCCCATGCCATAAAAAAAAATAATAATAATAAACTTGGTATTTTCATTTTTCCCTAAAGGCTAGATGTTTTCGAGTAAATAACGAAAAACTGAAAAAGGGACCTTCAGAGACCTCCCCCACCCTTAGCTTCACCCCCACCCCTCAGTACTTTTAGTATGTTGTTAAGGACACCTTCCCATACAACTTTGCCAAAATTGGCTTCCACATGAATTATTCCCGCTATTTTTCCTTCGTTGCCTGGACTAATTTGTCTTTGGATGCGTGTGTTATTGATAGTGATTCGATGAACACGTGTACAGGACTGGGTGAAATAATTCGGAAAAGAAAGGGTTAAAATAAATAATTAAACCACCGCGTAGGAAGAGAAATTTTTTAACAGCTGAGAACTAGACATTCTCTCCCGTTTGTGAAAAAACATTATTTTTAGTTATTTATATTGTTGAATTAATTATTTATTTATATTTCCCTCCACTATTATATAGTATAGTGGATTTCTTTGATTATAACAATAATAATTGATAACTATTAATTATCTTTAATAATAATTACTGTATTTAATTTATAGATGAAAGCTTGGTGGCCCAGGTAAAGAACACAATGAGAGTGTCGTCTGGTCTTGGGATCGCTTTGAGGTTAGGACAGATGGCTCGAGTGGAGATAAATTATTGCTTCCCTCTTAAGTTTGAGCAGGACGACCGAGTTCAGCCAGGTGTCCAATTTGGAATCGGTGTTCAGTTTGTATGATAGTGAAAGAATAGTGGTGGGAGGGAGAGAGAGAGTGTAGTAATGAAAGTTGGCATATGAAATGCATTTAAACCACTACCGGTGAATAAAACGATGTTGTATTTTGTTTATAAGTAGTATAAAGAGAAAATATATTTAAAACGTACTAAATTTATTGTTTTATTTACTACTTATACAGGCTAACTGTTTATACAAAATTCGTTCATGAGTGCTGGATTTAGGGGTTCAATTTGAATAAGTGGTGATATCTGTTTGAAAATATTTTAATATGGATCATACGCGAGACTATCCAACTCATTTTGCTGCTGTTTTAAATTTGAATATTTATCTTGCAACTATGTTAGGTTAATAGTATGAAATATGTGATTTTGATTTATTTCAATAATTTTATATATTTCGTGTACTGCACAAGAAGCTAACAGTGGATTTCACAAAGATGGTAATAAATATATCTCTGTCTTACATTGACAACACTGGTACTATATTTTCGGCTGTGTAAACAATCTTTCAAATGGTGAACAGAATGCACAATCCGAGGTTAGGTACTGTGATTATGTTACAATATTTTGATATTTACTCTTTCACAATGTTTGTTAACACATTCTTTTACCTTAAATGCTCTTCATTCTAATTTGAACAGTAACGATTCAGAAATGTATTCAGTGACGCATAAAGAACATTTATACAGCTGAAAATGTAGTACCGGCTTATGAAAAACCTGGCTTAAATAAATGTTTGCGAAACCCACCATAAAAGTTTCAATAACAGGATTAAACAAAAGGATATTACAATTAATGAATTTACCTCAAGAAAAGCTCAAATCTGCTTAGCAGCAGAAGTGCAGGCAGAAGTTATTCCGCTGTGCTTCACCATTGATTATGTTAAGCCTCCAAACTACTTATACACTTGTGACAGCTTCGCCGCCACTTAAGCTACAACAGTTAAAAATAAAAAAAGGGCTACCTGAGCTGGTAAACGACAGTGAGTCTGCAAAATAGGCGTTTTGGTTAGTAAGCTTCTAAAATGATGATTTGTAATTATAAAACTGCTGACCGTTTTGCCGCTGTTAAGCGTTGCCAACCAGCATTGCGCGAGGGCGGTCAGCTTCACTCCCCTGATCCTTCAGTAAACCTTCATTAGGATCACGCCTTGTCTTCCCAAGGTACAGCTTGCTGACGGAAATCACCGTACTAACATTGGTTTAAGATCGTTTATTTCTATGTACAGGGCTAACTTGTAATTTATTGTAAATTAATTTAGAATAAATTTAAATTAAATATTTAGTAGTATTCAATATCCGGCGTGGCACTAGCCAGGGAGGTAGTTAAGTTATTTGTTTATAACTTACAAGGGGAGGATCAGATGTGTGACTCACCAATTTGATCTATCTTTGGCACACGTGTAGGTCATGACTAAGAATGTAACAGGTGCAAGTAATAGGGCCCACTATTCAACCGTTTTCGAGAAGAAAAGGTTTTCTTATTTGCTGTATGTTTATGTACCATTTACGTTAACAAAACAATACCGACTCCTTGGCATATTGGTAAGATATCTGGTTCGTAATCGCAAGGTCGATGGTTCGAATCCTTTCGGCCAAGTTCTTAATAGTTTTCTTTTTTTATAGTATTTAAAAATGTTAATTTTAGAATAAATTTTATTAATTCCATCTTTAGGAGGATTGTTAAACAAATTAAACAGGAGATTGAAAAATCAATATTTTTATTTCCAGTATTTTGTTCTAAATTAATTATCCTAGTTCGTGCAGTCCTTCATCGCCCGAAAAGCACAATAGCATATAGAAAATAACATCGAACAAGGATTTATAAAAAAATAGTCTGGAAATACAATTATTGATTTTTCAATCTCCTATTTAATTTGTTTAAGAATCCCATTACCCCTAAAAATGAAATTAATATAATTTAATTTAAAATGAAAATATTTAAATACACATGGATTTATAAAAACTATAAAAAAAGAAAACGAATGAACCCAAGTTCAACATGGTTTTCTATCCTTTGACCTTCCGACTACGAACAGGAGGTTTTACCGATGCGCTAAAAGCTCGATGTATTTTAGTTAACGCAAAAGGTATATAAACATACCAATAAATAACAAATTTAAAAAACATTTTTTCTCGAAAACGGCTGAATAGTGCTATACTTGCACCTGTTACAATCCCAGTCATGACCTACAAGTGAGCCAAAGATGGATCTAATCGGTAATTACTTTATATATGGGTGAGCCCAGGGGTATGACAGATGTGGGAAACAGGGCATAAGTAATCGAGCTTTACGCCGCTAATGTTGGATGGCGCCACCATAAAAATTCGATGGATTTTTCTAAATTATGTTTGTTGCTAACACTAGACGGCGCTTTTCCGGTAAAATTTATCTATATGCCGTGTAATTCCCCGTGTTACTTGAAACGTAGAATGTCAAACAGTGCGGAAATCGAGGAGGAATAAAAGAATCATTTCTTGTTAGCCCTCATAGCACAATATGTACAAAATATGTGTAGATCAACCGATGAAACGTTATTAACAAGGTAAATATTGGTAAACAAAATCACTGTTTTACTATTTATATTAAGTAGAATAAATATTATACAACTTGCCCAAGTAGTTTTGTTCACACGAACATTCTCGAAAGGAGAATGCACAAAACTTGTGGAAGTATAATGTTTAATTAATATAAATTGTAAAACAAGTAAAACCAAGTGTTTTTGATTACCAATATTTAACTTATTTTAGTGTAGTACGAAAGAATATATACACACACGTATCGGTTGTGTGCACGCGTTGGTGTTAGTTCACGCCGCTATTCACAGATGGCGCTTATCGATTCCAATTTATCAACATGCCATGTCGCTTCCGGTTATTCCATGGGTGAGCCCACAGAACACATATCCACATCCTCCCCTTCTTGGTATGAAATGGAGGGGCACAGAACACATATGGAGGGGGTCGTTATTCCATGAGGGAGACTAGCAGTCCATGTTATTTAGTTTAAATTTCTTCCGCTGACCAAAACTGTCGCTTAACGCGTAAATTCGGTTGCCTATCCGCGCACCCTATTTATTCCGTTCCGAACATTTCACAGAGCTATAGAAATTAAATTGTCATTGTTGTAAAAATGGCCACCAGTGTTGTACAACAACCGAGTGTTAACGATTATTTGTTAAAGAAACAGAAGGAGGGCCCCAAAGATTTGGCTACGGAATGGCAGCAACTAGAAGAGCTGCACAACAAGAAGTGAGTACACGAAATTCGTGCCCGTGCGAAAAACACGAAACGCCGCTTTGTTTTTCAGATTGTGGCATCAGTTGACGCTAAAACTGCTCAGCTTCGTGAAAAATCCCAGCCTGAGCAAGGGGGACCAGCTAATACAGCTCTACAACAACTTTATAACGTCGTTTGAAAATAAGTAAGTCATCTTTTTATAACATAACCTCTCTGTCGGCCGCCCGAGTTCCGCACTAGTCATCTCGTTGAATTTTTCGTGATGACTGTGCCGAAATTCATGGCATAATAAATAAAAAACACTTTGTTTTTCAGGATAAATCCTTTGTCTTTGGTTGAGATTGTTGCTGTTGTTATCGAACAATTTAAGGATAAAAATGAAGCGATACAGTTCCTCGACAAAATCGCTCCAAAAGTCAAGGCAAATTCCGATGCTGAAAATCTATGCAAGGTACGTTGAATTAGATAATGATAATTTCATCATCGTAAACACTTTATTTTCAACAAAGAGTATTGTGGTCACTTAAGCAGTTGTATATATAGTTTTAGGAGTATAAAGCTGGGCTTCCACTAGGTCGGTGGGACGGAGCGGCCCCCAAGAAAAATGCATGTGAATGCATGGAGACGCGTCCGCTCCACGCTACGGCCCTTATAGATGCGTCTCCATGCATTCACATGCATTTTTCTTGCGGGCCGTGTTGCGCTGCGCCGCTCTGTCCCACCGACCTAGTGGACGCCCAGCTTAATAAGATAATCATTGTATCGTGTGAGCCACTAGATTTTGATTCAGAGTTGGCTGTGAGATAATTTACGAAATATTGCAAATTAAAACTGAGGACATTTAGCCTACAGGCTATTGGAACTAATATTGATGAAAAAAGGGTTAGTTGGAGAAAATAAAAAATTATGAGATCGGTTAAATGCCCACCAGGTTCATGAAAGTCACAAATTGTCTCGAATTGTCAGTTTGTTTTTAAAATGACAATTCACGTTGTGTGATGACTTGATTAGTTCAGTTGAATTAAAGAAAATAATTAATCTTAGACATGACTGTTATGTTTCTCTCTCTCATAGGCATGGCCATCTCTGCAACAAAATTCAGTGGCTAACAACTTAGTAGGTGCCGAAGCAATTCTTTTCCGAGAATTGTTATCTGTCACTCGGTATTTTTGACATAAAGGGGCCTGCAGTTATGACTTCTTTGATACAGCATGCATTGTCAGTCATCGAAAATTCAAATTTCAGTGCCTAGTTTTGCAGTTTAGCTTATTTATCAGTTGATGTTTCTTTGTAAA
This sequence comes from Ocypus olens, assembly GCA_910593695.2. NCBI lineage: Eukaryota > Metazoa > Arthropoda > Insecta > Coleoptera > Staphylinidae > Ocypus > Ocypus olens. Next base: position 12,111,618 of record OU343061.1, read on the forward strand.
ATCTATCGGTTGCATGATGTGTTGCTTTAACACTAACTAATCTCGTTAGGTCTTATTGTTGCTTCAAGAATTGTAGCAAAGTGAAACCACAAAAATTGTTGGTGTGAGCTTTTATGGTGCAGAAGGATATCAGACGATCCGAAACAGGTAACCGAAACAATCATGTGATCTTATTAATCTATTCATCGGCATAAAGACCCTTGTGGAGCATAAGAGAAACGCTCCGGGAAGAAAATTTTAGCGGATGTGGTAAGGGATGGTGTAAGAGAGAAGACTTACGGTAAAAATTGAGTGAGGTAAGATCACATGACTGTTTCGGTTACCTGTTTCCGATGTTCTCCTATTAGGTGTCGCTGGCGTAGGGACGAAAAAGTCTGCTCGCCTGTTTGCATTGGCATTAGCGATCTCTCTACTCATCTCTGCTAGTACACTAGTGTTTCATAATTTTAATACACGGTTATGGCTGATAATTAATAGCAAAACAGATTGTTTGTATTACCAGTCATGTAATCATAATGTAAATTAGAAATTAGGTTTCATTTCTTTACATACATCATTTTTTTAGGTACTTGCCGGACAAATTCACTTGGAGAAGCTGAATGATTTAGAAGCTACGAAAAAGATCATCGAAGATGTTGGAGAAGTTTTGGATAATGCAGATGGTGTCACAGCTGTACACGGCAGATTTTATCACCTGGCTTCCCAATATTACAGGTATAATATTTATTTAATGCCAAAACCATGAAAGTGTAAAAGTTGTGTTACTCTCGATTTAGAATACAAGGAGACCATGCACAATACTACCGCACTGCCCTCCGTTACTTGGGTTGCATCGAGTTGGACACCCTGCAAGCGGAGACGAAGCACCAGCACGCTTTTTTCCTGGGTTTGGCCGCCCTGTTGGGCGAAGGCGTCTACAATCTAGGTGAACTGCTCGCCCATCCGATCCTCGAAACTTTGAACACGACGGATAACGCTTGGCTCATACAGCTGCTGTACGCGTTCAACTCGGGCGACATCAACAAGTTCGAGAGCATGAAGAAACACTGGGGCGCCATCGCCGACTTGGCAGCTCAAGAATTGTTCCTGAGGCAGAAGATTTCTCTTCTCTGTCTTATGGAGGTAATTCAATTTTTTTTTTAAGTTATAAATCACCGGCAAACTACCCGGTATGGACTCATCAGTGTAGTATAATCAGAACTGTGTAATAATAATTTGCTATTATTGTTTCCAAAACAATTAAGGGGCCTGGTAGTATAAGGGTTTAAGTGCACTTAGCATATTTTTATGCCTTTTAGGCCCACTTGCACCATTTTTTCGTTAAGTCTAACTTTGTAAAGTAGGACTTATATTTTAAGTCATGCTTAAATGGAAGTGTCATGCGCCATTGGTATTAATACAATTGCTTTAATAAGCAAGCTCAAAGTGTTGCAACATCGTAAAATCTTGTGATTTTCCCTTTTTAACGTTGGTGACATAGGTGTCCTTTTCTCAGCTGATTTTGACATAAAGTGCGTGCGAGTCTTTTTACGGGAACAGCGTTGCTGTACGAGCAGGGAAATAGTGAAACTCGCCATAATTATTAAGAATTCAATGCTCAATTAAATATTTTTTTTAAGGCAAACGTGTAAAGAAATCTCGGCGCGTAAAAAAGAGAGGTTATGTCATTATTAGCCAGTATTTTGAGTCAGGCCAAGTAATTTTAACAAAGTTTATTTGCGGACACGAAAACACCGAAAGAACGACAATTCTTCCAAACTAGTGAATAAATGAAATTAATAGTATCCATGAGGTCTAAATCGTCTTCAAAAATATAGTCCACTCCAAAGTTTAATTCTTCAAGTGCCTTCAATTTTAAATATACTAGGAGTTTTGTTATTGAAAATAATTTATTGTGCATAAATATCTGTCACAAGGGACCACTGACGGAAGGAATTGAAGGTTATGTATGCAGACTTAAATTTTAAGCGGTCCATGACGATGGCTTATTTAAAATCTTGCTCAAGCTGTGCTTAAAGTATGGTGCAAGCAAAATACACACTTAAATGTTGCTTAAATTTTAAGAATGTTTTAAGCATGGCTTAATTACAATGGTGCAAGTGGGCCTAAGTGACTGTCGCAAAATATCATTTCAAACCATAATCTGGAATTTTCATTATCAAAGGAAATTTTGAAGTAATATTGGAAGAATATCAAAGTTGACTGTTTCAAAACCATGAAAAGTGCACTTGAACCGTTTTACTTCTAAGATCTTCAGTTGGAATCTCACAAATCGGAACAGATAGCGGCAGCAACAGTAAAATGCTTAATTAATCATGAAGATGAAAAAAAAAATTGTGTGTCCGTGCGCGCTGTATCTCAAAAACTAATACAACAATTAACATGAAACTTTGAACATAAGCTTTATTTGACAATTCGAAGAACTGAAAAGCTTTTGGTAAAATTCTGTACGCCGGAATATTTTTTTAAATATGGAAAATTTTACGAAAACATTCAAATAAATTTTGAAGACAACGAAAAATTGAACATGTTTTGTTTGAAAATATTTTTCATAAAATCATTTTTATTGGAGAAAAAAATTTATTAATTTTTTTTTATTTTTTGGTTTATAATTATGAAACGATAATAGTTACAGCAAATTTACATGATTAATAATTGTAAAGAATGCCAAATTGAACAACTTATAAAGAATAAGTTTTTTCGAAATCTCTTTGGTTTCCGAGTAAACTGACTATTAAACTCAACTTACGTGCCATAATTTTAGGTTATGTCGCAGACGAGCGATATAAATTAACATCAAACTTTGAACATAAGCCTTATTTGATAATCCAAAGAATTGAAAAGCTTTTAGTAAAATTTCGTACACCGGAAGTGGGTGTTTACCTTAACTGTTTTTTGTTTTTGCGAATATTTTCTTAAATAAGAAAAATATCACAAAAACATTCAAACAAACATTGAAGACAACAAAGAAATGAACATCTTTTGCTTGAAAACATTTTTCATAAAATTATTTTTATTCAAGAAAAAAATGTATTATTTTTTCTACCTTTTTGGTTTTATAATTATAAAACGATAATAGTTACAGCAAATTCATGTTAATAATAATTGTAGAGAATGCTAAAATGAACAACTTATAAAGAATAAGTTTTTTTCGAAATCCCTTTAATTTTTGAGTAAACTGAGTTTTTGAATTTGAAGTATAATTTTTACATCTTTCATAATTTTGACGTTTTAAACGTCAGTTTCATCCGAGTTTACACAGAGCTCGATGTACATTTAAAATATTATTTCAATAAACCATGAAAACGTAAATATAAATGGCTATGTTACCATCAAGTCGGAGAAAGTAACATGATGGCCACATCACCATTTTTAATAATGTACGTATGTTAATCTGATCGTTTGCATGATGCGGGTGGTTGCACGTAAGGGTTGAAAATGAAAAAAAAAATTTAATCGAGCGCGTCAGATTTTCTAAGGCGGTAACACCAAAAAAAGGCTCTTTTTCAATAATCTGACGATTTCGATGTGACGCAAACTCGCGGCCATTATTATAATGTGCAAAAAAAATTCGCCATTTTGAAATACTCAAGCGCATCAGATTAAGATATACATTGTTCATCTTTATGTCCTAGACGTGCTGTCTCATAATCTGACGATTATCTAGAGGGATTCGCCTAATCTAACAAAAACAAATTTTATTTTTTTATATTTTTAAATCATTGAACTTAATTAATTGAAAAGCTCAGGAAATAGCATGCAAATAAAAAAGTGTATGTTTTTTAAGTAGAATACTTGTACTTATAAGAAAATAATTTCAAAAAATGCTCAAAAAAATTTAATTTTTTATAATTAATTGATTAATTAATCATCATCTTCATCAGTAGAATTTTTATGAATAACTTGTTTTTTTAATTATTGGAGAAAAGAAATACCTGATTCTGGAGTATCCTCAAGAATATCAGGTGTATGACTACATCTTCGTACGCTTTCGGCAATTGATCACCTGCAAACCAGATCATTTTGAATTTTCCGTCGACAAGTTTTCATCCATAGTCTGTTGGTAAAAGATCAATAATTTTTGCATTATGGGCATTACTCCACAAGCATGCAATGAATCTTGTGCGTAACACTTGCTGGAGTAACTCCAGGGTGGCAAGTTGCACGCATCGTAATTCCGGACACTCAAGGAGAAGGGTTGTCATTTGTCTTTTACCTACGTCATGACAATCCTGGCTTGATTGACATCGTGTAACTTTTTCAACCCATACAAGTGACAAGTAAAAGAGGGAAATATAGACATCACGCAGCTGCACGCATTAAACTTTATCGACGAATTTTTGTTATTTCGGCTTGCGGAAATCGTCAGATTATATATTTTTCGTTATCCTTGAATTATTTTCTTCAAAAAAAAAAAAATGTAGCTACGCTCGAGAATGTCGAGATGACGTTTTTTTTTACAACTTTGCAGCCCTCCCCTTTCTTTACGTCACTCTCAAATTGCCAGATTAGTGGAATATACACTTTTTAGCATGTAATTAACACACCCTACCTTAATCTGACACGCTCGAGAATTTCTGATGATCAATTTTTTTTTACTAATCTGATCCTTTATCCTGGACGGGCGGCCTTATATATGAGGCTCATATTTGGTAGAGGTACTTAACCGGGTACAAGGTATCCCCCTGTATATTAATCTGCCGCGCTTTAGTAAATCCCGAAATCCCCACTTGGGCTCGCCTACTATAACATCTGTCAATGTTAGCAAATAATATCTCTGTTTACGCTAACATTTTTGTTCAGAATAACATTTCAAGTGATGGCGGTAAAACATGGAGCATTTTTGTTTAGATTAATATAACTGTCTTCTCATGTTACGTAACACATCAAGTGGTAAAGATGGGAACCCATTGGAGCTCGAACTGTTTTCTCATGTTATGTAACATTGAATTTTTTCAGATGACATTTAAAAGACCGTCCCACAATCGTCAGTTAACTTTCGAGGAGATCTCTAAGGAAACGAAGCTTCCACTCATTGAAATCGAACTGCTAGTTATGAAGGCTCTCTCGCAGGGGTTGGTAAAAGGTGCAATTGATCAGGTGAGTTGTAGCCGCGAGATTATCTAGGAACGAGGCGTAACCTGTGTGCCTCTTCAGGTCGCCAACACGGTAAACATGACGTGGGTGCAGCCGCGCGTCCTTGATCGCAAACAGATCTCCAACATGGTGGAGAGACTGAACGAATGGTGCAAGCACGTTTCCACGATGGAGAACCTGCTGGAGAAGAACGCTTCGGAAATACTTACATTATAATGATTTGCTAATGCATGTATACATATTTAAATTTCTAAATACATTTTGTCATTGTTGTAGAGAATAAACTAACGTTTCTTTCTAAAAAAATATATATTTTTATTTAGAAGACATATTTCATCAGTAAATCGCCTTTACCCTTAACACATTGGTCGCCAACAAGTTTTTTTGTAAAATGTCAAAAAAGTTTTCTTTGTTTTTAAGTTTTATTTTATAAAATGAGTAAGAATATGCTTTTTTTTTTAAATTTTGATGCATTTTTTAGATGAAATGATGGGTTTTTTGTGTCAGCTCCAATGGTAAAATTATACGTCATGCCCCGTCAGGCAATGTGTCAATCATGTGTCTCACAAACATTCTCTAACAAATTCAACAGCCAATCAAACTCATGACTGACAGCGCTAAATAGTAAGTTTAAAGTAGGTACTCAGTGTCTGTGTATGACTGACGCGGCTCCACTGGAATACTTCATTGTCAGTCACCAATGACTGACAAAGCGGTCAACGTGTTAAGCGAGCCGCACCCTTTTGAATCTGAAAATATGTCTCCGCACCAAAAAGAAACAAAAAAGAATAGCAAATAAAAGTTCATAGTTTATATTCACAACAGTGTGTTTCAAGTAATGTTCATTAAAAAAACCTCGAGTGTGCCATGATTTTTTATTGAAAAAAATTTAAATTCAATAAAACGAAATGTAGCCTGAATATATGAATATTCAACCTGTTTAATGCTTTCTGCAACAAGTAAGGTTTCCTAATTTATTTAAAAAAATCTAAGTTGGTAACATATTGAGGTTATGTTACTTGTGGCATGTTCCTACTGATAAATTCATTTGCTGTGAGAAATGTCGCAGAGAAGACGTAGGTTCATCTTCCAAAATTTCTTGGGATGTGTTAATAGAATCCTGAGTACGTTTGACTGGTCTATCACTTCCTGGTTTACAGAGAATACTACACGTTTCATGAAATAATATAACGGATCGTGAAATTCTTCCTGAAACTCGTCGAATGGACATACCCAATTTCCATCCATTTTACTCCCATTTCAGAAATAACTTTCAACTAAAAACGTTTTTGCTGGTTGCTGTGAACCATTGTGACCACGGAATAATAGTGACTTTTAGAAGTATCTGACCTTTTCTATTTCAATTCCTAACATGTGTGCCAACTTAAATTAAAAAAAAAAAATCATGGCACACTTGAGGTTTTTTTTTAATGAACATACGATATATAGTACGAACTTTTTGTAATAGGCACCACATGACTTATTAAATGATAACTTATCGTTTACCAACTACGATTTGCTGTGTCATGTTTATGTGCATTTTTAGTGGTTCTGAAATCAAGATATTTGACGGGAATTGAGCAAGAATATTGATATTCTACGTCTGATAATTATATTTGTATAGAATTAATTATATTTACATGAACCAGTAGCGCTACAGCACTTTGCGTTTGTTGAGGATCTGATTCTGCTTTCTGTGTACATAAAATTTTAATAATGAATCTTTGATGAATCGCAAGCAGCTATTGACTGACGACAAAGAATTAGCTGAAATTTGGCAAAATATGTCAGACAGTGAAGACGGAACAGGTTTTTTGTATTCGGATAGTTTTGTAGACAAATTTTATGAAGAAGATCAAAATGAGGGCCGGGAATAAGAAATGGACAAAGAACATTATCAATGTAATGAAATACAAGCATATCACGTACTTTGAAAGAGATGTGCAATAAAAAATTGTCCAAAAGAAATGTGACTTGGAAAAAGCGAAATATTCTACTAAATGACCTTCAGTTGACGTTCTTCGGTAACATTGGCCCTTCGCAAGAAGTTTTGTCTCAATTTTTACTTTCTCCGTTACAAAGTACGAGAAAGTATTGTGATCGTGAAAATTTTTTCAAAATTTTTTTTTACGGAAATATATTGCGGTTATAATTCCTGATATGATAAATTATAAGTTATTTTGTGATGATTATTATAAATTATTAAAATTTGGAAATACTTGGCCCCAACGCCATTCGGCAATATAATCGACAGATGGGTGGAGTCGATCCAATGGACAGTTTTTTAGGGTGGTATAGAATTGAACTAAAAAGATCTATGTATGGTGAATGCATGACTTCTCTATTTAAGAGTTAAAAGGAAATAATATCGTGTGAGCCACAAAATTTTGTTTCAGAGTTGGCTGTGAGATAAATGAGTTATGTCGCATATTATTACGTCATAAGACTAGATTAGTTCAATTGCTATGTTTCTCTCTCTCGGGCATGGCCAACTCGGAAACAAAATTCTGTGGCTCACACCTTACAGCTATCAACATTTAGAATTGAAGTGTTTATTCCATGCTTGATCAAAGGTACACCTAAACGTGGATGACCAAGTTCTTCATTAGTACAGAATATTCAGTACATGCTCAACATGTGCTTCCAAAAGAAGTTCGAAATCATCTAATAGCACATTGGCCAATATTCGCGGAGAAAAAAGCCAGGTGTAATAGATTCACAGATATAACGTGAAATATGTGCCGTGGTTTTGTATTTAAGAAAATAATTGTTTCAAAATGTTTCATTAATAACTTTATAAAAGTCTATTTGTTGCATTATTGTAACAATAACAAATTTTGAAAATAAAGTATAATTTTTTTTACTATTTTTCCCTTTTTTATCAGATTATTTATAATGAAAAAAAAAATGTATTTAACACGTTGACCGCTTTGTCAGTCACCGGTGACTGACACTGATTCCAATGGGACACATTAGTCACCAATGGCACGGTGAGTACCTACTTGAAACTTACTATTTAGCGCTGTCAGTCACGAGTTTGATTGGCCGTTGAATTTGTTGGAGAGAATGTTTGTGAGAGTGAGACACTTGACTGACACATTGCTCCTCACCTGTGACCCGTAATTTCGTCTAAAAAATGCATCAAAATGAATTAAATAAGCATATTCCTACTCACTACTTACAAACAAAGAAAACTTTTTTTGACTTTTTACAAAAAAACTTGGCAGCCAATGTGTTAAGGGTTAAGGAGCAAACCAATTTAAGTTTTTCACCACTCTAGTCAAAATCCACAAACTAGCAACATTTGACAACACTTGATAATAACAATATTTAATAACACATTAAAACTCGAGTTGTAATCTTCTGTTTAGATTTATATAACTGTCTTCTCTTATATATTTTATTGGTTTCTCTTATCTGAATCATATTTTGTTTTGTAAAAAAAAAGTTTGTAGCAGTGGTCTTTGATGCACCAAACTTCATATCAGATAAATTAATTTAAAAAAAACATTTTGGAGTAAAACATTTTTATTTTATGTATGTGTATCAAAAATATTGGTTAAGTTTAAATAAAGCAATCACCGATTTTTGTTCTTATAAACCAGAAATGGAAACGCTCACTATTGCAGATGTATTAAATAAATTTTATAACAAACAATTTATAGCCTGAATATCTGAATATTCAAACTGTTCGTAAATCAACAAAATGAAGTCTTATAAACACCAAAAGCTTTATTGAAACAAATATTTCCTTTGGCTAATGCCATGCAGAATATTGAGAATGTGATGAATAGTGCTACTACTAAGATGTTTTTTTCTATTTACAGACTAATTTGGTTCCCAATTTAATAATTTAGTCTGTGTAATTCAATATTCGGGGTGGCATTAGTCTGGGAAATACTTGTTCAACCCTTTCATTGCAGGAGTCCACAATAAGCGACTTAGTAATTCTGCCTTATTCCACGTTCAATGCGTATTCTAATGTTAAACATTCGTGCGGATCTGCGACAGCGTGGCTATAATGTATATATGGACATGAGAGCCGTGTTCAACGCATTCAACATGTTAAGAAAATATTTTAGTAAGGTTGATTTTGAAAAAAAGTTGGATTTGTAGTCATGTATAATTTTGCCAGTAGTTAAAGGGTTAAATAATATTTGCTTTTTGGTCTCTGCAAGACTTAATTTTGTAGATTTATGAACGGATTCATTATTTATACCGTATGTTTTTTTTATCGTGAGCCATAAGATTTTACATGCTAAAAAATATCCTCGTGTTAATGTATATTTTATCATATAATTTTGAAGCAAATTTTAGTTAGTAATGAACCAAATATTTTTCTACTGATGCACTTCATTAGAATAATTTAAACACGTTTTATTCCATTCAAATGTGCTTTTGCTCGGAACCGGACGATCGGGATACGCTGCAGAAGCGTTGTCAACTATTTCCCTAAAATAAAATTTCCCTGATTTCTTGTGGAAAAATACAACTATTTCTCTGCTAGACAAACCTCTTATAACTGCCGTTACAAATTCCACCCGTTCTTCAACAGTATAAACAGACATTTTCTAGTATAAACTCGTTTGATTACTTGCCTCACTAATCAATCTGACATTTCGTAAATTCAAGGTACTTTGATTATTTTTGCTGTTATTTATTTTAATAATTTCATTTTTTAATGGAATAAAACATGTTTAAGTTATTCTAATGCAGCGCATCATGTAGAAAAATAATTGGTTTATGCCTAACTAAAATTTCCTTCAAAATTGTATAATAAAATATACATTAACACAAGGTATAATTTTTAGCACGTAAAATCCTATGGCCCACGATAAAAAAAATGTACTGTATAATTAGGCTAGATTTAATTTTTATTGAATTTCCTTCATAAACTCATTCATTATTAATGTTTCTTCCGAATATTCCAAACGTAAATATGTTGCTGTTTGGTTCCTGTAGTGTTATTGTTTTGCGCGCTCTTCCCTCTCTTAAGATTTCCTCTTTCCAATGGAATTCACTGGGAGGCAACGGTATAAAGTCCCCAGTAAGGGAGTTCGGGTAGTGGTATCTACGTTTTTCTTCGGGAGCCTCTATTGATATGGATATGTTGGTAAACGTAAATGGTAACACTGCTCCATCTTTGGATCTAAAAAAAACGGCATGAATAGTTTCTGGTTTCAGTTATAATTGTGACAGCATAACTTCTGGATTTTTAATTTTGTGTTTATGCTAAAGCAAGTTCTCTCCCAAATTGTTCTCAATTTCAGAAGAAAGATTTTATTTTTAGGTTTTCAAAAAATCAGCTGGTGATTGACAGTTTTCCTAAAACAAAATCCAAAGGCGTGACATTGGAGGAGTGTTAAAATTTAATGAAAAATCTATGGCATCATTTATGGAATCCACCAAAGGCAAAAGTAATGTGATAATTTCTCTCCTTAATGACCATATCGATAATATATTTATTCGCCTCCATTCGAAGGGATGTAATATAATAGTATATTATTAAATAAGTGAGAAAGTTGGCCATTGCCACGAGATGCATCAAAACTAATCGCTTTATGCTATCTCTATTCATACAACCTCTTCAACTCTTAATTTAATATTTAAAACTTCCGCTTTTAAGTCTAACAGCGACGAAACAATAAGTACAATTAAGCTAACAAGGACATTAATCAATAAACGTTTAGTGGTTATTTGGGTTTAAAATAACTCTGTAAGTAAATGTTAATTTCCCAACAACAACAAATCTTATTTTATTGTTTATTATTAAACCATTAATACCTCTGTAAATTACAATTTGAATCATTAAAATCAATTTAAGCATTAAAAAATTGCTGCGGCAATATTTATTATTGCAGGATTTTTACAGCACTTTTATTTCAAAATATTAAAGGATTATATATTTGTCGGTGATTTAATGCTTAAATTATCAAAATCATCGCTTAAAATTGCTATTTAGAAGCTTTTAAACATTTTACATTCGGATTTCCGCCCGTCGTCGCCATCTATTAGACAGTGGCTGAACTGCTAAGTGATGTTTTTGAACAGCGCCAAAATGCTCGAACTTTATACCTATTGTCAAAGTGTTAATATTTAGCAATGGGCTGTGCATAAAACGGTAAACGATTTAATTCTGAATCGAATGGTGTATAAAATAGCTAAGGAAATTTAGCGGTTTTCCTGTAATTTGCGAATGAAAATTAAGCACGACACCCTTACCGATATTTACAGTTCTCTGTAACATAAAAATTCAATAAAGAAGAATTTGCTATATTCTTCAATCAAATACGGGTTCCAATACTTATTCCTGAATAATCATTCAACTATTTATATTGTTAATGCATTACAATAAGAGAAATATACGAGAAATCATAATCTAAGTAGACGGCTCTACCTGTTATCGTGCGGATAAACTACTTAATCATGTGTGGATGTAATAATTGTTGTAATAATAAAAGAACATTGAAAAACTTAAGAAGAATGTTATCTTATGATAAAATAAATTCACTTGCGGATATTTATGTATTTAAATTGGAGAAACAATATTTTATAATATACACACCTAATCGCAAGCAACCCTATATACGTATAACTTCAATTAATTTATTATTAAAAACTTCTAATTTTATACGTAACAGGGACAAAACCATAAGTGTAATCCTGAGTAAAGCTTCAGAAATAGTGCGAATATTTAAGTATTTAAATTGCGGAAACAATGGTATTGTATAAACGCCTACTTACAGGCAACCCAATATAGAATAACTAATATTAATTTATTATTAAAAACTTCCAATTTGAAACATAATAGGGACATAAGCGTGAGTGTAATCCTTAGCAACGCTTTAAAAATATTACACTTATGGTTTTGTCCGTGTTACGATTAAAATTGGAAGTTTTAAATAATAAATCATTATTAGTTACACGTATATTGGGTTGCCTGTAAGTAGGCGTTTATATAATTTAATTATTTCTACAATTTAAATAGTTTAATATTCACATTATATTTTAAGCTTTGCGAAGGATTACACTTACGGTTTTGTCCCTGACATGTTTAAAATTGGAAGTTTTTAATAATAAATCAATAGTAGTTATGCGTATATCGGGTTGCCTGTGATTAGGCGGATATATTACAATGTATTGTTTCTGCAATTTAAATACAAAAATATCTACAATTAAATTCATTTTATTATAAGATAATATTCTTCTTAAGTTTTTAAATATTCTTTCATCACTAAAACAATTATTAAATCCAGAAATGAAAACTTAGTTTATCCCCACGATAACAGAGGGTACCCTCTATGAAGATTAGGATTCCTCATATATTTCTCTTATTGTAATGCATTAATAATATAAAAAGTTAATAGAATAATCAGTAATAAGTATTGGGACCCGTATTTCATTGAAGAATATAGCAAATTGTTGTGCATTTAATTTTTAAGTTACAGTGAACTGTAAATGTCGGTAAGTGTGTCGTGCTTAATTTTCATTCGCAAATTACGAGAAAACCGCTAAATTGCCTCAGCTATTTTATGCACCATTCGATTCAGAATTAAATAGTCTATCGTTTCGTGTAGAGCGCATTGCTTAATATTAACACTTTGATTATAAGGATAAAGTTCGAGCATTTTGGCGCTGTTTAAAAACATCACTTAGTAGTTCGGCTATCGTCGAATAGATGGCGACGAGGCGTGGAAATGCGAACGTAAAATGTTTAAAAGCTTTTAAATAGTAATTCTGAGGGATGATTTGGATAATTTGAACGTTAAATCACCTCAAAACTTGTAACCCTTTACTATTTTAACATAAACGTGCCGTAAAAATCCCGGAATAATAAGTCATGTCGTCGAAATTCTACATTCATTTTAATGATTTAAACGGTAATTTATGGAGGGATTAAAGGTTTAATAATAAATAATGAAGTAAGGTTTGTTGAATTTAAGAAGAATTATCCAATTTGGTTGAAAAGTCGCTGAGTTATGTGCGAAAAACCTCAAAATGCACACCCATAACTTGGTGCCAAATCGTCGTAGGAACTTCGTTCTTTCAGTCCTGCATAGGGAATTGATCAAATTTTAATGCCTTTATGGTGGATCGAGTCGACAATTTTTTTCTAACTCCGTATGCATCGTCAAATAAACGCCCTATTTAGACGTCGATCGCCCACTTTGAGAAACACTGGTCTAAACTATAGTCACAGATTATAAATATAGTTTTACTGCCATATTCTACTTCAAAGTAAATGCCTACAACAACTAAGTTGAGATTGCAACTTACCTTTGACCACAAGATGACAGATTTTCGTCTAAACAAGCCATTAGAACGCAAGAGTCGACTCCTCCAGCGTGATGATAAAATGATCTAAATCCAGATAACATGGCTAGAAGATAATGATATTTATTTCCGGAAAGAGATCCTTTTTCCGTTATTGTCATATTGAATTTGCAGCAGACACCACCGTTTTCATCACATATACTGTGGTATTGGTCATGCACGCGCAGCAGTATTGATGTGTAATCTAAAACGAAGGAATTGTAGTGGAAAGAACGGTTGTAAATTTACCAGTAAAACTACTTTCGTAGTTTTCTTTCCAGAAATTAAAATGTTCCATGCTGGGTCGTGCGTGCACTGCCTTTTTCGGACAAACGTCACTGTCCCAATGTTTCTGGACTTTTTGAATCAACACCTTGCTTCTTTCTTGATCACTGATGTACTCTTCTAAAGATCCCAAACGTCCTAAAATGAAAATCTTTGTTATTTAATCAGGCTCTTTTAGGGGCTATCCATAAATAACGCACCGAGGGGGGAGAGTTGAAATTTGCGTTACGTAATTTATGGATGGCCCTCAAATTTCAACTCTCCCGAGGGGGGAGAGTTGAAATTTGCGTTACGTAATTTGCGTTATTTATGGATAGCCCCCATTATTAGGTGTCGAGGATAAAAAACGATTCAAAAATGAAGTAGGAGTTGCATTGAACATTTATTTTGTTTCATATTTCAGTCACATAGCTTCAAATTTTGTGCCCCCAATTAAAAGAGAGGAATATTTGCATGGGACTATATTACTTTGCATCACCTCGCTTTAGCGGCGGCTCGTGGATGTTCGGCGAAGAGGCTATGGAAGAAAAACCAATGCAGCGGCGGAATATTTGCTTCTTCCATAAGAGTAAGCAGCACGAGCATCTCTGTCTTAGCGAAGATTCACGAGCCGCCGCTGTCACCTAAAAGTCTACGTGGCTCGGCACCGTCGGATACCCCCCGTGATTTTATTATTTTTGTGTCAGAGACGGTCCATCTTGAACTGCGATGCGTTCTCCCTGGTATTGTCAGCGTAAGAATAATTGTGGAAACCCATAATTTGCAGTGACGGTTCGCGGGGTTTTTTCAGGTACGGTGGTAATAGAGATAGGTAGCAGTGACGGCTCGTCAGGGGCGGCAGGGTCGGCCGGGCCGTACCGTTAAATTCAATTAAAACAAATATTATAAATGTTTATTTTCTGAGAAAATAAATATTGCGAATTTTTTATAATAAATACATAATATGCTTATAGCCAGTAATATTAATAAACACTCAGTATAAGGCCGATAAATGCGGGAGTTTATTTTCATTTAATATATGTCTACTACGCAAGTTCGTATCCGCAAAATCGGCCAGCCGTTGATTTTCAGAGTATTAAGATTAATGCAAGCGCTACGTCCGCACGAATGTCAGTGCAGATTCTGTCGTCTCATTTCGCCTGCAGCATGAACGTACGACCACAAATGGTTTACTCCAGTACGGCAAATTCACCGGGGCCGTACTCCGTACGCAATACTCCGATGCCCATGACTCGATGCACTCTTTAATTCGCTTGCGTTACAGGTCACATTTTAGAACTTGTAAATTTATTTATTAACGTATTTCTGATTATTTTCATATTGTTCGATTTAAAAGTAATATATGTACTTACTTTAATACAAATTGGTCATTAAGGCCAACAATTGACCGGTATTAGAAAACACATTATTCCTTAAAAAAATATTTCAGAAATCAGAATATATTTCGCATTTTTAAAGAGAAGGCAAATCTTAATATAAGTAAATATCATTAAACAATAGATGTAATGTAAAATGCAAACAATAATTAAATGGTTTGTAATTTACAAAATAATTACCATTCTAGGTAAATTTAAGGTAGTTTATGTGAAATATATCAGTGTATAATTAACCATTTTATGTATATAACATGTTTAAAGATGTTATTGTTACTCCGACAACATTCTCTCACTGTTAAAAGTCGGGCGAAATTATTTAATGTGTATCGTTCTAACGGAGGAGTATGGGTACGGCTGGCCGTTATCCACAGTGCGCGTGTGCCAGCATAGAAATCATCAGATGACAGAATCACTTTGTCTTTTCCTTAGTCCCGTCCACATGGTGCTCGTGTATGCGATTATTAATTATTGTATTATTTGTTGAAACTACGATGGCTAGTGTAAGGGATATTGTAAATACTAACGCTGATTTGGTTCATTATTTTTTACACAATAAATTTAACAGATTGTCGTACGATGATAAAGTTTTCATTAAAAATGTGCCAGTTCCACACCCGTTGTTGACTAATCTCGTTCAAAGAAAACAAGATCACAATCGCACTTTTTCTGCAACACTCTACACAAAGTTTATTTGGCTAACTGGTAGTGAGATTTGTAACAAATTATTTTGTTGGCATTGTTTGTTGTTTTGTGAAAGCAAAAACCCTTTTAATTCATGCGGTTATGACAATTTAAAAGAAGTTTATCGCGCTATAGCGAAACATGAACTTTCAAAAGATCATACGTATTCTGCCTTAAAATATAAATTATTCGCGAAACATAATATTTTAAATGCACTTGATACCGCTAGACGAGAACTTATAAATAAACATAATGAAAACGTTCGGGAAAATCGAAAAATGGTCAAACATTTAATAAACATGGTCATTTATTTATCAACTCAAGAACTTGCATTCCGAGGTAACGACGAAACAACAAATTCAGACAATCAAGGGAATTTTAAAGAATTAGCTCATTTTGCATCTAGTTTGGATGAAAATTTTAATAAATTCATTGATCCATCCATATCTTCAGTGTTTACCGGACTGTCAAAAATGATTCAAAACGATTTAATTGATTCCATAACTACGGTTTTAAAGCAGAATATTTACGACGAAATTAATAGAGCTTCTTGTTTTTCTTGGGAAATAGACGAGAGTACAGATATACGCTGTTTTTCTCAGATGTCAGTGATTTTTCGTTACGTTTGTGAGGGGAAAGTAATAGAACGATTTTTGGGTTTCTTCAACCTTAGTGAAGGTCGAACTGCAAACGATATTTTTAATGTACTCCAACAAAACTTCAATCATTTCAATATTGAACCCAAATTAATCGGCCAAACGTATGATGGTGCTGCTGTAATGGCGGGAGAACTAAATGGATTGCAGCAAAAAGTTAAGGCAATTGCTCCTCAAGCACTTTTTACGCACTGTTACGCGCACAAAATAAATTTAGTTTTACAAGATTCATGTAAAAAAATTAAAGAATGTAGGATATTTTTCTCAAATCTCTCGGGCTTTTCATCTTTTTTCACAAAATCTACTAAACGCACTAATCTTCTGGATACAATTTGTCAAAAGAGAGTTCCGAGTAACTCAGAAACCCGCTGGAACTTTAAATCATGCATTGTGAACACTATATATAATAATAGAATTAATTTGATTGAAGTTTTCGATCATATCATTGCAGATTTGGATCAATGGGATGATATTTCAATTCAGCCTCCATGCGCTAAACGACGTAAAACGCACAGTAATAATGATGATTCGATATCTACGAAACGAATCTTTTTTGAAATTTTAGATATGCTTATAAATCAAATTGAAATACGTTTTAAAGATATTTTCTTACTTAACTTTCTGGAATTGACCAATCAAAATAAATTCGATATATTTAAAATTTCCGGAAAAACAATTTCAATCTTTGATTAATAACTACAAAACATTTTTTAATAATGAAAAATTAAAAAGAGAATTGCAAGTTTTGTATACTGACAAATTTATTTTCGGTAATTCCCCAACAGTAGGTGACATGACAGAATTTATTTATAATAATGATATTATTACAGACGTTCCGGAATTATATAAATTATTTTGTTTAATATTGACTCCCACCAACATCTGCATCGGTAGAAAGAAGCTTTTCAGCATTGAAAAGAATAAAATCCTACAGTAGGAATACAATATCCCAATCGCGCTTAAGTAATGTATCTATTTAGCAATAGAAAGAGGGTTGGTTAAAAGTTTAGTTAAGAATGATAGTTTTTATAATAAAATTATTGACGATTTCGTTACAAAAAAATCCCGGCGAATCGATTTAATATTTAAAATGATTGAAATAATTCAAATATAATATATTTAATTTGTTCACATACACGGGCACCACTGTTATTTCCTGGCAAAATCCCTTTAGTTTTGAGAGTTTTTATTTATTTTCCTGACATTAAAAAGAATTGACTTTTTTTTTGTTGAGAGATTTGTTTTATTTTATATTTTATTTATTTATTTATTTATTTTTTAAGAGTAAATATTTTATTTTTCATTTCTGCCATTTTTATATTCTCTTCAAAATTCGGTTTTAGTTTTATTAATTTTAGTTTTCATGTTTCAGTTTATTTAATTTAATATTTTATAGGTAAATATTTATTTATTCCTGACCCCTATCTTTCAAGTTATTCACATTTGTAAGAGTGTTATTCTTTTTTTTATATCCTCCACCTCAAATGTACTTCACTTCTGTCAAATCCAACTCCCATTCCATATCCTGACAAGAGTGCTGTAGACCTTCCCGTGGTTCTTGTCGGACGATTTAATTTTTTGGCACGCCTACTCTCCTACAGTTGGGTTTTACTTACATTTGCCTAATTATGTCGCGTTAGCAATATTTTTTTTACTATATACTGCACAAACAACCATATTGTTACATATAGCAAATGATTGGTTAATGTTTACCATTGTAAATAATACGCTTCCACGAAGATACAGTATATAAATGATACTTAATAACTACCAAAAAATTAAGTTGACTAACTGCAGCTTGCCTACATTCGGCCGACCCACTTCCGTAGGTCACGAGCCGTCACTGATAGGTAGGGTCAGTTGCAGAGACGGCTGGCTGCGTGATCGCACCTATCTGTATTACCACGTCTTGTTCCTCGGACGTACCAGAAAAAAACCCGCGAACAGTCACTGATAATTTGACTGAATTGCACAATGCAATCATTCATTTCGGTTTACTTTATCAGTGACGGTTCGCGGGTACGACTGACGTAGCAGAGGTGGCAATACAGATAGGTAGGATAGGTAGGCACATCTGCTACCTCGGCCGCACCAAAAAACCCGCGAGCCGTCACTGGTTTCGATTGCTAAATAAAATGTGTAACAAACCCTACTTTTTACGAATGTAGTAATGGAAGTATGAATAATAATACGCAACAAAAGTAAGACCTTGATATATCCCTGAACCCCCACTAGCAGATCTTGGATTATTCGCGCCGGAAGCTAGGAGGACTACGTCATTTCCATAAGACCAAAATTGTTGGGTTTGTAACGCTGAAAACATCAAATGATGAATAATTTCAATCGTAGACTATCTAAATCATCATATTTTTAATCGCTTACAAGTTAACTGGTTCAATTCCGAAAACCACATATTAGAAAAAAGAAAATGTTTCACTCCCTTATGGACCAATTCCATCGCCGGATCTTCAAACATAATATCGAAACATGTGAATACTCCAAACTCGACGTCAAAATCCGTCTGGAACGACACTCTCTCCGCCTTTGGAGTTTTATCCATCTCCATTTCGCCGAATAAATTGAATTTTCTATACCTATCGAAACAGTGCACAGTGTTTTAAATGGCAATACAAATTCATTTTGATTGCTCACCTTGCAACAACTTTTCCCTTCCTATCGAAAACGACGTTCGTATTGTATACGTTCCATTTATCATCATGTTTGCAATTCTCTTGGCATCTTTCTCGTTCAACCAAATTCACCGATAAATAAGTGTTGTATTTAACAGCTGCACAAGACAACGTGGTGAGGAATTGTTCGTAAACGTTGCTATGGCAAGGTGACGCATCGCTTTTTTCGCTTGGTACGACGGTAGATGATTTGAGTAAGACATTTCGTTTTGCTAAGAATGAGCCGTAGGTGAGAGTCGACTCGGGGAATACAATTATATCTAATGGCTGTAACAAATAAACGTGCAAGACTATTTTGTTCTTTGACTATACCGGGTGTGGCACTTAAGACGCCTCGGACCATAGCTCCTTTACGATAAAAGCTATCGAAAAAAATCTAAGTACAAAGTGGTGCATAGTTACCGTCGCTTTGTTTCAAAAATATTTCTAATTATCAGTGGCGTGCCGTACTCCAGTGGCGTACCAAACTTATGTTTTTTTAAATGGAATGCCCTATTTTTTATTGCAGATTTGGAAAGTGCTCGACGAGTACTTATTTTTTTATCTAACATGTTATACCCTTCACTTTATCGGTTTCGCTGTTATAACCCCTTCTTTCAAAATTGCGCCCCATTTTTGAGATTTTTTTGTAGAGAAACTAATTGTCGCCGGTGCCTAAATTTTGAATTGAGGTACAGGTTAAGACCTCGTATACCTTTACATAATTTTTTTTCGGGTAATTTATGGAAAAAAAATAATTTTTGATTGATCTTCGCATGTTGTCATTTTTTCCGAAAATTTCAAATGGCACCCCCCTAAAAAAATTACGGCGTTGTATAGCCAAAACTCTAAATTTTTCATTGGTGTAAAAAAAAATACACATTGCATAACAAAATTTCGGAGAAAAAAGGAATTTCATCGCAAATGTCGGGAAACGTTTTCTGTTCCCAAGTGTGCCATGAGAAAACAAATACACAAATACGGTCAACATAATAGTATGTACCTATTTATTCAACATGATATGAAAAATGCAGATAAAGAAAATTTAACAACTTAAACTGAATGTTCGAAATGACGACCTTCCTGCTGGAGGCATAACCGCAACTTCGACTCACAGGCTCTAGACACTGCCCTAAGGACTTCTGGTGATATACCGCGGAAAGCCGCGCGGATTCTCTCCCTCATATCCTCGACAGTAGTTGGTACCGTCCTGTAAACCTCGTCTTTGATATGGCCCCAAAGGAAGAAGTCAAGGGGAGTGAGGTCTGGTGATCTTGGCGGCCACCTCACAGGACCCCCACGACCAATCCAGGAGTCCGGAAACGTTTCATCGAGAAATTCCCGAACGACACAGCTATTATGTGCAGGAGCTCCATCGTGCTGGAAAACTATCTGTCGAAGAGCGGCTAGAGGGACATTTTCCAAGAGATCATCCAAGTCGTCGCGAAGGAACCTCAAATAACTGTTGCCGTTCAGGTGCCCCTCGATGAAATAAGGACCCAAAAGGTGTTCTCCAAGTATGCCTCCCCAAACATTCAGCGACCATCTTTGCTGGTGGTTTATCATTCGCATGGCTTGTGGGTTTTCATCGGCGTAATAATGGTAGTTGTGGCGATTGACATGCCCATTTCTATGGAACGTTGCTTCATCAGAAAATAATACGCGCATAAGAAATGATTCCTCCTGCTCAATTTTGTTGATAGCCCACATGCAGAAATCTTGCCTCGCATGAAAATCTTGAGGTTACAATTCTAGGTGCAGTTGAATCTTAAATGGACGGAATTTGTACTTTTTAAGAACACGATGTACGGATCGCGTTGAAATATCGTGATTCCTACTAATATCACGGATACTGGTATGAGGATCTTCAATAACTGCCTCCAGAACCTGCAGTTCATTATTTTCGGTAATAACTGCCTTCTTTCTAACTCTCCTTGGCCGTTTCACACTTCCCGTAGTAGTAAATCTCTCCAACACTTTTTGAAACGCACGTTCATTTGGATGTGCCCTGTGCGGATATCTCGCAGCGTACACTCGTGATGCCAAGAAACAATTCTTGTTACATTCTCCAAGAATAAATATCATGTCAACCATTTCCTCTTGAGTTCGGAATATTTTTAGAACGTTTATCAAAATTGACTTATGGCTGCTACTGACGTCTAATAATTTACTTTGACAATTACCAATCTTTTGTTTTCTCATGGCACACTTGGGAACGGAAAACGTTTCCCGACATTTGCGATGAAATTCCTTTTTTCTCCGAAATTTTGTTATGCAATGTGTAATTTTTTTTACACCAATGAAAAATTTAGAGTTTTGGCTATACAACGCCGTAATTTTTTTAGGGGGGTGCCATTTGAAATTTTCGGAAAAAATGACAACATGCGAAGATCAATCAAAAATTATTTTTTTTCCATAAATTACCCGAAAAAAAATTATGTGAAGGTATACGAGGTCTTAACCTGTACCTCAATTCAAAATTTAGGCGCCGGCGTCAATTAGTTTCTCTACAAAAAAATCTCAAAAATGGGCCGCAATTTTGAAAGAAGGGGTTATAACAGCGAAACCGCTAAAGTGAAGGGTATAACATGTTAAATAAAAAAATAAGTACTCGTCGAGCACTTTCCAAATCTGTAATAAAAAATAGGGCATTCCATTTAAAAAAACATAAGTTTGGTACGCCACTGGAGTACGGCACGCCACTGATGATTAGAAATATGTTTGAAACATAGCGACGGTAACTATGCACCACTTTGTTCTTAGATTTTTTTCGATAGCTTTTATCGTAAAGGAGCTATGGTCCGAGGCGTCTTAAGTGCCACACCCGGTATACTTATGGACTGCTAGCGCCGCTTCATGTGTGTCTCCAAGCAACGGTGGCGCGGCGGGACCCTAAATGGTTGCGGTATGTTACCAAATTGGTAGCTATTTTGTGTCTATGACATATGACTCTATGAGCTCGCATTGCATATTGTGATACCCTGCAATTTATTCACACCTTTGAATATATAATCATTTATATTGTCAAATATTCAAACTATGTCAAAATATTGCTATGCGAAAGGCTGCAATACGTCCACGTATATATACCAACGCAATTATAATACTCGTCAGCTGATGTACACGTCAGTTGACTTTTGAATTATAACCTAAAATTCTGTATTAGATTTCCATCAAATCCGGAACTTTGCAAATTATGGGTTGATGCTTTGCTTGTAAAGAACAGGCAGGAAAGTGGACCCGAGTTGCCGAAATATGCTCGCATTTGCATTCTCCACGTTGCTGATGAATACATCGAGAAATATTTTTTTTGCTTTCCGGTTTTTAAATTACGCTCCATTTTCGGCTCCGGGGCGGGACTTATATCGGGCTCCAGCTCGTGGACAACTTTTGGAGCAGTGATCATATGGGAAATGGAGGGGGAATAGCAGGCCATTAGTATATAGTCAAAGATTTTGTTGTTCGTTGTAGTGGTGGGTCTTTCACCGCCACCGCTTAAAAAAATTATAATAAACATACGGTATTTATCTTGGACTATATAAATATAAGTCAAAGACCAAAACTATAGTCGCGATAACGAAGTAGAAGCCTCCAGTACATACAACTTTTTAAAATTCAATTTGAAAATCTCCATGAATATAATTGTAATTAAAAATAGTGTTTCATTACGGATTAGCACGGTTGCAAACAATATGCCTGAATTTTCACATAAAACCACATCCCACTTTTATAACAGCAAGACGTATTATTGTAGAAAAGTTTTGTAATCTAATAATTTTATTTTGAAAATATGTTGCTGATATAACAATTATTAATAATATATGCACTTACTTGTGTAATAGACTTCAATATCTCCACGTACTTGTTTACATTTGCCGCGACTCTTTCGGTCGGTGTTAGAGAGAAATTCCTTATCGGAAAATATTCCACCACTGCGGCCGTGTAAGTTTCGCGTTTTTCGCCATTTGAATATGACACGAACAACACCAAAATCAAAGGATATAAGCGCATTTTGTAGGTTTTACAATACCAGCGAAACGCACCGGTGAATACAGGATTGCGCTTGACCTTTGCTGTTTGCAGATCTATAAATAAATTCCATTGTGACGAAACGCAAATTTCACATATTATCAACGTGTTTATACTTTATTGGGAAGTATTATTATCATCAAACGATACCATTTGTTTCTTGGGTTGGGTTCTAATTTACCACGATTTTTATTGTCAGTCCGAACTGAAATTAACTAGAATTTTTAGCAGAAGCAAAATCGTAACCGTGAGGATACAAATGCACGATTGGAAAACCGGTGTCAAATCTGACAGATCGGAGAAATTTTATCTTGACATCGAACAGAAAAAATAGAGTTTTTAAAAATATACCCTATACATTTACAAAACCATAGGCGATTTTTTTAAGTATGACTAGGAATTAAATTTTATTTTTGTGGAATATCAATTCCATGATTCGTTGTTTTTTCTTCAGTGCTTCTCCCTTGTTCAGTAGCTCATAGAATTTGATATTCTAGGTAATAGAATTTGTTTACTTTCTGGGGTGGTGCTGTTCGCCTTCCAGCCTTCATAATCATTTTCAGTCCGCCTTGATGATACAACGGTTGGTTTATTTAATACTCAGGATACATTGTTTTTCTACCAACATGGGCTCCCTAGTTTCTTAATTTTCGGGAAACATATTGTTCCTTTTCCGGTGCAAACTTTCTTTATCGAAAGTATACTCTTTCAAATTGTATTTGTCTTTTTTCAAGGACAGCTGCCAGCCCTTATGCTGATAGCATCATTCCTGATTAGGCTATACTGCCTTTGGCAGAACCTCAGTAATGATAGAGTGACAATTTACAAGTCGATAAAAAGAAAGGAATCATCTGAACAGATAATAATCAAGAGAGTTATGGAATGTTTTTCTCCCGAGGTTGACAGGGTTACAAACCAAGGGCCTCTGGCCTGAGGTTTATAAGACGGTAAAGAACATGAATATCTCCCGCGGTGCATACAATATTTTATTTTTTAGTTAAATATTAGTAATCCGTAAAAATATTCAGTATATCGATCTGCAATATGTATTTGCATGGTTGCTATGAGTTTGTTTTAAATCAAACCGCCCGCATTTCATGAACTGACAGTTATTTAATTTAATTTGATTTGACGTTAATACTTTAACAACAAATGTACGGTTGTGAATAAAATAGTGAACAAACCTGGACGAAAAGTTTAATTCCTGTCTCGCTATAAAGTGAGCAGACGCAAGATTATCTATCTTGAACCATCATCTTGAGCGGAGAATTTGGAAATTGTACGTACTATTTGTCAGGTAAACAGGAGCAGACCTCATAACTCCCTCGGGAGATATAACTCATATCTCCCGTGGGAGTTATGAGTACGTTTTCATGCCTTGTATCCATGACGATAATAGTAAATATCATACTACAAAAAAATAATATATATTTATGCATTAAGGGAGATATAGAATGTTTTTCTCCCGAGGTTGACAGGGTTACAAACCGAGGGCCTTTGACCCAAGGTTTATAAGTCAACCGAGGGTAAAGAACATGAATATCTCCCGTGGTGCATACAATATTTTATTTTTTAGTTAAATATTAGTAATCCGTAAAAATATTCAGTATATCGATCTGCAATATGTATTTGCATGGTTGCTATGAGTTTCTTTTAAATCAAACCGTCCGCATTTCATGAACTGTTATTTAATTCAATTTGATTTGACGTTAATACTTTAACAACAAATATACGGTTGTGAATAAAATAGTGAACAAACCTGGGAGAAACTTTTAATTCCTGTCTCGCTATAAAGTTGGTCGTGAGCAGACGCAAGATTGTCTATCTTCAACCATCATCTTGAGCGGAGAATTTGGAAATTGTACGTACTATTTGTCAGTTAAACAGGAGCAGACCTCATAACTCCCTCGGGAGATATAACTCATATCTCCCGTGGGAGTCATGAGTACGTTTTCATGCCTTGTATCCATGACGATAATAGTAAATATCATACTACTAAAAAATAAAATTATTATTATTACAACAGCATTTACAAGGCTATCGAGATTATTAAAATATTGAAATCATATCTACAATGGGCCCTATTCAGTTTTTATCACGCTGATAACTTTATTGTTAGATATTCCAATTCAGTACGGTAACACATTTGTAGACAGTGTAGGTACGATTTATATAACTTAATAACCTAAAGTAAATATTATTGTAATAATAATGATTTTACTTCAAAAACAACAATTTATTTTATATGATTAAGAGTTCAAAGGATATTACCATAAGTTATAAAATATCGTGAGCCACAAAATTTTGTTTCAGAGTTGGCTGTGAGATAAATGAGGTATGTCGCATATTATTACGTCATAAGACTAGAATTAGATTTAAAGAAACGAATTAATAATAATAATAATCTTTATTAATGCTATCACCTAAAGGTTTACATACGTCAACAAAATATGTATTCATAAGATAAATAAATGAACATTAGAAATTAAATTGATTGTACTCTTCCCAGCTGTAAAAAGCATTTGTAATTAAGATTCTCTTAACGACTTTTTTAAATTCTTTTAAAGGCATTTG
The DNA here is from genome assembly GCA_910593695.2 of Ocypus olens. Taxonomy (NCBI): domain Eukaryota; kingdom Metazoa; phylum Arthropoda; class Insecta; order Coleoptera; family Staphylinidae; genus Ocypus; species Ocypus olens. Next base: position 12,137,298 of record OU343061.1, read on the forward strand.
TCTAACATTTTCTGGCAATCTATTATAAAAGTGGATACCATAATAATTGGTTCCATTTCTTGATCTATTGAGTCTCAGTGCTTTTGGACAGAGATCGCTTTTATTTCTGGTGTTATGGTTATGTTTAGGTTGATGATCTTGGTAGTTAATAATATTATCCTTAACATATACTACACAATTTAAGATGAAGATACACGGTAGTGTTAATATTTTTAAATCAATAAACTTATTTCTGCGGTCATCTCTATAATTCAATCCAGTCATAGCTCTAATTGCTCTTCTTTGAATGCCAAACAGACGATGCCAGATAGCAGAGTGGCCCTATACTAGGATACCATATGATATATGGCAATTAAACAGAGAGAAGTAAGCCGTTCGTAATATCATTATAGAGTTCGACTTAAATAAATTTCTTAGTAGAAAGACAGTTTTATTGAGTTTAGCAGCAATTTCGTTGCCATTTTGTTCCCAAATAAGCTTCTGGTCAAGGTATAAACCCAGATATTTCACGTAATCATGATTCATTTGAAGATTGTGCTCTCTTAGTGTAAATAGAATAGTTACAGTTTTCTCTTTATTTAGGCATAACTTATTACATTTTAGCCAACTACTAACCATAATCTCAGACATGACTGCTACGTTTCTCTCTCAGGCATGGCCAACTTTGAAACAAAATTCTGTGGCTCACACCTTACAAACTTATATTTTCTAAAACACAAAGAACAAAATAAAAAATAACTGAACGCCGATTCATTTTTACAAACAAAGACAGGTCATTGCCATTCTCTTGAATGTTAATAAAAAGTTTGGTTTATTTTTACAGTAACAATTTAATATAGAATAGATTTAATAAGGTTGAGAATTTCAGTATTGAATTATTTGCACGCTGGAATCTGGATCAAGAGACTGAGTTCAATTCTCTTATGGCATTGCAATTTCTAGAACTACGCCAGAGTCAATTTAAAGTTGTATATCTATTAATGAAAAATGTTTAGAGCAAATGTAGTCTTCCTTCTAAACTTCCTAACGGTACACAAATTATGTATTACATTTTTACCCTGATTTACGACCTCCTGCTCGTTTTCTGAAAGTTAGATCTGCTGTATGCTACTTTTTAAACTATTTTCTAATTAAAAGTTGTGAATAACATCGAACATTAAAAGTTTTCACAAAATTTTCACTGCCAAATGTAGTCCATCTAGATTGTTTCCTGAAATGGAGAGCACATTGATACAAATTGTTGTTTATCCTATATTTTTAACCCTTTCTTTCCTGTGGATGTCATATGGCGGAATTTCTTTTATCTTATACCCCGTTGGTATCATTTTCCCTAGGATTCCATTTGGAGTCATGATTTTGTTTTCTGCAAAAATAGGGAAATAGTATATTATTAAACGAGTGAGAAAGTTGGCCATTGCCACGAGGGTGAAGTTTGCAACACGAGCCATAGGCGAGTGTTTCAATTTACCCGAGTGGCAATGGCCAACTTGTTCACTAGTTTAATATTATACTTTTTCGCATCATATTAAATAATTACCTAAAGAGTTTTCTGTTTGTATTAAATTATAACGAATAATTTTTCTATTTGGAAATTGTGACAGTTCGCTGACAAAAAACGAATCGTAACCATAGTAACAACTAAACTGTTGGGCAATGAAACCGCCATCATTTGATTGGACGTCACCTGTTGAATAATGAAACCGCTATCATTTGATTGGATGTCATCTGTTGAATAATGAAACCGCTATCATTTGATTGGACGTCACCTATGGAGAAAATGATTCAGCCGAATAATGGACAACTTTCTCAATCAAAAACGATTTAACAACGTTTATATTATTTAATAAGATGCGAAAAACATTTTTTATTTAATTTCCTCGAGTTGGAATATAGTATTAAATAAAAAAATTCACAAAATTTTTTTTTTTTGTTTCTAAAAATTAAGTTGGGTTGAAGCCAGTTACAATTTCCGGTGAATGTATTTTGTTTGTTAATACCTAAACCTTTGTCGCAGGTTTTGATTTCCTATGTATTCGAATTGTTTTTGCCTTTCTTCCTGAAATTCTGATAATTTCACATTTTTTATTTTTCAAACTCTACAAATATTCCATTAATTTGTTTTTCTTTCAGTTTGTGGCATAATCATTGTAATTGTTAACCATACAAACTACTTGACACATGGGATGGTTGAGTAAACTTATTAATAATTAATAAAATACTATTATAGTTGAATGATTTTAGGACTAAATTGCTACAAAACTGGAAAACATTGGAACTATAATAATCAACAAAAATTGTGTCAAATAAGTAAAAATATAGTCTTTGCCAAAAAATACGCTCACAGACAAATAAATATTGCATATTTTTTTTAGTCCTTTCTTTTTCTATTTATATTTTTTTCATTGACAGTTTAGGTGGTTTTTATTGCAAATTTCTTTGCACTGAAGTATTTTACGTATAATACTGGTCAAATAAATTACTTATTGAAGCTTTACAACAAATTTGTAGGGGCATTAATGAAATATCACGATTTTGGTTGTAACATTTAATTAGAACGAGTAACAATAACGACAATACAACAATACTTTAAGGCAACATAATTAACAATTTAGTACTTGGTATTTCCCCCTCTAACAATAGCCTGCATCCTCCTAGGCATACTCCGGAGAAGATCTTTGATGGTGTCTTGCGGAATTTGATGCCATTCTTCTTATGCAGCAATTGTTAATTTTGCAATAGAATTAGGAGCTGGATTTCGTGCTAGTATACATCGCTTGAGGATGTACCATACGTGTTCTATGGCATTTGCATCATGACTCATTGCTGGCCAGTTTAGTGTCCCAATCCTGACATCTTCAAGATACTGCACCACTGTTCTTGCGACATGCGCACGGGCATTATTTTGCATTAACACAAAATTATCGTACCCAATGAAGGTACAACATGCTCTCCAAATATATTGCTAATGTACCAATCAGCATTCATACTTAAATTCACTTCAATGAGCTCTGTACGACTCTCCCAACTAATGCCACGCCATAGCATAATGGAACCGCCACCAAAGGTAACGTTGCGTGCGAGATTACATTCTGCAAAACGTTCCCCCGACCTTCTGTATACTCAACCATGTCCATCTGGCTTCCACAGCTGTATCCTTGTTTCATCTGTAAAAAGACATGTCGCTATTGATCTTCATTCCAGTTAATCTCTTGCAAATTGTAACCTCTTAATTTTGTGACGTGGGAGAAGTCTAGGCACACCGGCAGGATGTTTTGGCCTTAAACCGGATTCCTCGTCTTCTTATTACTGTTTCGACGCTTACATTGACTTTTCTTGTAATTAGTAATTCGTTTTTGAGATGTGGAGCAGTAAGTGTGCGATTTCGTAAAGATTGGTGTCTCAAATATTGATCGCCTTTTGTATTCTCCAGTCTCATTGTATCGCTTTACTATATGAGAAACAGTTGATTGATTGACCAACCTACATGCAATACCTTCTTGTCTGCAACCCTCATTTGCTAGAGTAACAATTTTAACAGAAAGCAACTCACTAATCAAAACGGCAGAACCACCAATAAAGCACGAGAAATGTCATTCCGATAACAACAAACAAAATAGTAGCAGTTGATAGTCGTCAAGGCACACCGTGCAATATTTATAATTTGTAACATTAATAACAAGAAACAAAACAGTAGCACTTGATAGTCGTCAAGGCACACCGTGCAATATTTATGATTTGTAACATTAATAACAACAAACAAAATAGTAGCAGTTGATAGTCGTCAATTTTATTTATGATTTGTAACATTATTTCTTATTCACCTACTATAAAAGCTAAATCTAAGCATTCTTTAATCTACAATAAATTGTGATATACGTAAAATACTCCAGTGCAGAGACATTTCTTAACGGAAAAAATACAAATACAAAAAAAGCAATATTTTTGTGTGTGAGTGTATATTGAAGTTCGTGAAAGTAGAAACTTCTGTAAACATTCTAGAAAAGATTATATTTTGCCTTATTTCACACAATTTTTGGTGATTATTATAGTTCTAATGTTAGTTTTTAGCCATTTTAGCAATTTAGTCCTTCAATCATTTGACTATAGTAGTATTACAGTTTGATCATAATTTTTACAATTTTCTTTATTAACAATACAAAATCCTCATTTTATACGTTTTTCCAAACAAAACCTTTATACTTTGTTATACCACTCTGTATTAGAAAATAAACAAAAATCATATTATTTTTTTTTATACAGTGGTATAACAATGCTTGTTATATTTCAAAATTTTACTTCAAAATAAATTAAAGAAAAAAACTTATGAACTTATTGTTGGATTTTATAGCTATAATTAATTAATAACAATGTTTAATAAGACATAAATCAACTTCTTCCTTGTAGATTCCATCTCATTACAAGTCACGAAAATGTCTGTAAGCGTGTCCATATTTGGGAGCAAACCAAGTTCGTTATAGACAAACATATTCACATAAGTTTTTACGTCCAACACCACCAAATTAATTAAAAGGTTTGCAAGAGAAGTGCACATTTTAGCCGCCAGCAACAATCTTTCCGGCAGTGACAAATCCAAATCCGTTCGGTTTCCCATTACTTGAAATTCCTTCATCCTCGATGTTTGATGCATCTATAAACATCCATTGATGGAAAGGAATTACACCTCAATTAATTAATACCAATTACATGTTTGTATTAAATTTCATGCATGTATAAAAAACATCATCAATTAATTTTTTTTATAATCAGACATTAATTCATATCGATTACACACCTGTATTAATGCCATTGATGCAAATGTAGCACAGAGAAGTAGCCAGGATTTAAGCAAAACCATAGCGTTAAATAAAACATTGTTGAATAAATTATCACACCGGCATACCCACAACCACTGATAGCAGTAATGAAAATTGCTCGGAACATAACATTATTTCAATCTTACCTTGAAACAATAAATTGTTTTTGGATTACAAAACTGCAAATATTCACATGATAAAATGTGTAAGCCATGAAGTAACCATGTTTTAAAATACCTGTGTGGCGATACGATAAATATGGTATTTGGTTGCCAGATATATGGTAAACTTGCAATGTTTTTTTTTTTTTTTTGAAGAGAGGAGAGAAGATCTTTTATAGACACCCCTATAGTGGGGTAGTGTTGGAGTCCTCCCCCTGAAAGGCGGGAGTATACCAACTAAAAACTCTCCTCCTTTTTTAACCCTTAACTGGTGACGTGGTATTTGTGCCACAAAACTGGTGATGCACTGTTGAGTTTTCAATAGTTTGCTAGATATATATGGTTACAAATAATAACAAAAGCTTCGTGGTGTCTTACCCACAACTGAATAGTAGGAGGCTACCTGGCCAGGCGGACCGACACTTGCTAGAGTTTAAGAGCGAGGTGGATTGGTTTAATGCAATAGGACTCACAGACCCAAGGTCACCAGTTAAGGATTAATTGCATTATGATGAAAAGTAAATCACACATGCCAAAAGATTGCGTTCAAAGAGAAAAGCTCAACCTGTGGCAAGGATGATTGATGCCAAAGAAGGTATTTGGTGGATGAGCTGCTATCGCCTAGCCAAGCAATTGATTCAGACTTTACTGTCAACAATCGCAGAGATTGCAACAAGCAATTCAAAACAATGGGCCGGATTTGGTCTTCCACCATGAAGATGTCAGACCACGTACATCTTTACCTAACCAGAAAAAATTGCAAGAACTTGGCGGAGCAGTTCTGATGCACCCATTGCATAGTCCAAATGATTCTATCATTTCTTTTAGTCTCCCTAATGGTGTAATTTTCAAGAGGCCTTTGAAACCACTGGTACATTTTTTTGCTCTGCACCCACAGAAGATTGTCTAATTGTTGACTTAACCAGTTAGCTGTGAGATGAGAACGAGGATTTAAGCAAAATGCATATATTGCAAATCTACCCATATAATGCATATTTCGTTTTTTAATGCATATTTTAATACACTCCGCGACAAAAGTCTGGGTTCACTAACAATTTTTCAGATTTTTGTAGTGAACATTATTTCTGCCAAAAAACAAAAATCAAAGGTGGTTTGATGATAAATTAATAATTAATCTTTATTTACTTACATTAGCAAAAATCAAAAACTACCTTTGATGATAAATTAATAATTAATCTTTATTTACTTACATTAGCAAAAATCAAAAACTACCTTTGATGATAAATTAATAATTAATCTTTATTTACTTACATTTTAGGATACTAAAGAAATATAGTGTTTATAAAAAAAAAAATGTAAAAAACAGGAACTACGGGTACGAACGAAACTTTCAATATCTGGTGTTTCCACCACATGCCCTAATAACACAGTCTAGACATGCTGTTAATCAACGTTGCAACGTTTTCTTGCGGCAGTCTGCCCCACTCTTCAACCAAACATGTTGTAAGGTCTCTTAAGGTACGAGGGCGATCAGGGGGAGCTCGAATGGCTCATCCCAGTTGGTTCCAAAACACCTAATTCCGACTTCGTTTAAATATTGGAGGGTAACGTTCACCACATGTGGGCGAGCATTATCCTGCATGAATCGATCGAAAGTTTTCTCCAATAAAGTGGCTATATGGTACAACATGTTCCTCTAAAATATCCATAATGTACGTATCTGCGTTAAGGGCTGCTCTATCACAAATTGTACGAGCTTCCACAGAAATCCCTCCCCATACCATTACAAAGCCTCCGAAAAATTGGATCTTGGAGCCATGGTACATGCAGCGTATCGTTCTCCTGGTCTCCTCCATACCTGAGCATGACCGTCTGGAGCATCCAAGGTATAACGGGATTCATCAGACCATAAGACATGTCGTCACTCGGCAGCCCCCCAGTTCTGATAAGTTCTAGCAAAATTCAATCGATTTTGTTTGTGACGAACCGTAAGTTTTGGACCAGTGACAGCCCAATATGACTTTAGATTATTTTCTTGAAGTCGGCGCTGAACTGTACGTGCCGATATTTGAACATTTCTGACAGCAGCAAGCTCAATAGCTCTAATTGATGCAGTAACAGTGCGATTTCTCAAAGATTGTAACAACATAAATCGGTCATCTTGACCATTACTTTTTCTTGGTCTTCCTGACCGTGCTCTGGTTGTTAGTAGACCATCTTCCTTGTACCTCTGACAAATTCTTCGAACCCCGTTTTGAGAAACTCCATACCTACGGCCTGCTTCTCTCTGGCTATGTCCTTCAATGTGGGCAATTATCCGTGCAAATCTTACTGGAGATATCGGCATTTTGATCACAAAACTAAAATTCAGCAAACACTGACACTTGTCAGAAACAATTAAGGCATGATAAACAAATCCCTGACAACGCCAACTTAATTATTAACCAAATCTCAAAAATCTGAATAAGTTGGAACGAAAAAATGAAGTATATTAAAAATTGTACGGCTATAGATTAGACGACTATGGCATTAAACTTGTTTTTTGATAAATAAATATTAACATTTGGTGTTAATTGGCAGAAAAAAATTTCAGTACGAAAAATCGGAAAAATTGTTAGTGAACTCAGACTTTTGTCGCGGACTGTATATAATGGTAATATTTTTAACATTTTGCTGCACGGCATATTGCAACACGTGCAACAAAATACCGATCAGATGTTATCAAATTAATTGCCAATTCGTCCTGCGATAAACAATTTATGCATTCACATGTTTTTGTCACTTTTTTTTTACAAAACTAAATTTTAGCAAAATGTAGTTTCAAAAATAATATGATAATTTTAGTATTAGTAATAAGACTAATTATCTACAGCATTTTTCATTTCTTGTTATTAACATTAATAAAAATATGTGACTTTATTTTTTTTATTAAAATGCTAATGTGATTGTAAATGATTGCTAATTGTAAATAGGAATTAATTATTTGTAATTATGATGTATACTTTTAGTTTTGTTTTTAGTAATTAAGTAAATTTTTGTTCTATAATCATTATTATTATGTATATTTTTGTATCATGTATTTTGTCCTTTTTGGTTAATCTGTTGGACAATAAACACATATTATTATTTAAAATGTATATAAACAAACTTATGTATTATTACATTGACATAATTTATTACTTGCATATTTCAAATTAATAATGTATATTTGTTGCATATTTTCGAGGTGTTAAATGCATATATATGCACATATTTCAGCATTTTATCCTCTCTCTAGTGATGATTATACGTCATGAACAAATTGGCAATATTTTGTGTTATGTCGAGTAGGTACTTGTCACATCGTCATCTCTTCATGACAAGTATACTCGTCAAAAAACGGCAAAAAAAGGCAATATTCTGTGTTAATTTCTCGTTCTAGCACAAAGTATTGCCATTTTTCATGATGAGTATACCAATGAAACACAGCTAACTAGTTAAAAAGGCTCAGACTACCTCGTATTACCTTCATAGTCATAAATGCTACAAAAACACAAAAGATAAATAACTTTGATTGATACTATACTACTCAAATCTGAAATAAATATTTTGGATAAGATGTATTCTTAAGTGGAACAAATTTTCCGTCTGTAATACCAATTTATATATTTATAATACTCAAATGATGTTATAAAATGCATACAAAATCAGGGCGTTGTCTGGAGACACTGGAGAGAACGAGAGTACGAAATAATGTTGTAATACGTCTAATTTAATAATCGCGCCTGTTATCCCTCCTTTGGCGGTTCCACTCTTGATTGTTACCTCTGTAGTTTTGACGGTCTCCGCGGAAATTGCCCTGTAATTAAAAAAAATTGATAAGGTAAACACCGATGTTACTCCAGCAATTATTACAGTTAAATTACACCGGCCGCTGTTCGTAGTTGGACGAGTAAAATAATGCAGTGAAGGTGATCTTAATATTTTTTCACCTGCCTTAAGTAAAAACAGTGTTTCAGGAAACTTTATATCGCGCACCATTGAACTGTCACTGTCAGCTTTTTGCATAGCCTACTGATATTCCGCGGAAGGTTGTCTTGATTATGCATATTATTTTTTCGGCCTGA